>OZ005599.1:1930000-4330000 GCA_963930655.1 Myrica gale
TCTGTAGTCAAGGCATAAGTTATATACAACACTTACAGCAGTGATTGCACTATCATCTGTGTATGAAAGTAGCCTTTTAAATGAACTAAATTAGAAGACAGAAAGCAAGATGAGAAACAGATGTTTTTCCACCAACCCCAGGAGTAAGATAAATAACCTTATTATATGCTGACGAAAAACCAAGCAACAAAAGTGGAACAAAATGATTATGGGACAAAAGTGTATCTAAGGTCCAAAAAGGACATTATCAGGAGTTGAGTTGATTGATTTTCAATACATGAATGTCAAATTCCATTTTTCCTTGTCCCTTTCTTTCTTTTTCTCTTGCCATTATACTTGGCTAAGCCTCCACATTGGGAGGAGCTTCTCCACTCATCTCTTTTCTCCGTTTTCTCATGATTTGGATGGAAAAGAGAAATTTACGTAACTTAAGACATTCTTGGATATATATAAAGAAATTGAAAAGATTGAACCACTTAGGGTGCCGGATCAAATTGAGCTCAATTTTTAAAGATATGATTCAGCTAATATGGCGAAAGTCTCAGTGTACATTGTTCCTGATTTTGAAATGTGAAACTGCCCGAAAACAATATCTAGATGGTAATTTTCTGTTTTTGGGAACTTGTACAAGACGGAATAAACAATAGAAACCAATGTCCTGCTAGACAAGATTATTCATTTGCTCTGAATCATTAACCTATTGCCGGTAACTGCTAAACACTAAAGCAAGGTTTGAAAGTGATCTATTATAGAGGGCAACCAAGAAAAAAAGAAGAAGATAAAGCACCAAGCTAGCAAGATCTACTAAATTTGATGCAACTGTGGCTTTCAATATTCAACTTTTTCGGACTAATGGGGAATGGATAGCACCAATGAGCTAGATCGGTCATTTAAATTTTGGAGGGAAGGAATTGGAGCACAAATATATTTAGAGAGAACACATAACCGTGAAACTGTCAGCATTGCATTTAAACGAATAAAAACTGCCATAGGAAAAGGCAGGAAGAGTTTAACCAACCTGTATCAGAAAGTCGTCTGGCTTCAGATTCTGCACGCTGCAAGAATCCCTCTTTGTCACCTCGAATGTATTGGTTAAGAAAACTTTTCAGTTGTCTTGCTAATTTTTCTTCTCTTTCTCTCTGGACAGCCTACATTATGTAGTCGCAAAAGAAGAAAATGCTAGACCAGCTTAGAGAAATGCATTCTAAAAACCAAGAAGACTTGATCAATTGTCAAATTTCTAGGGAAAGCTAGAAACAATGATAAGTCAAGAAAGGTAACTTTACGCTAAAGCTACACCTGGACATAACTCATGAGAGTTTTAAAAGGGCATAGAATGTACTGTCATATCAGGAGGGATTACATTTCCCCCCCTCTACAAAATTTGAGGGAGATCCAGCTGAGCTAATGCTTTTAATTATCCATAATGTGTGCTTGAGAATTCCTAGTGCCAGACCAACCATAAATATAAGACAGAAAATGAAATCCTAAATGTAAAAATGAAAATGCATTCAGATCAAACATCTTGCTGCAATTTTTATTTTGAGTTCATTTATGAACCTTTGGAGAACACACTAATCAGACTCTCACTCGTAAAGAGTTAATGCTTTAAAAAACCAATGAATTTTGAAGTAACTGAACTTGCCTTCAGTTTATCATTCATTTTCTCAGGGTAGTCACTCTCACCCACAAATTCAGAAGAAGCCATTGATGCCACAGCTAGATGTCCTATGTAGTCCTCAAATAACTCACTTCCAAAGAGCAGAGCAAAGACAGACATGGGATCAAGCATGGCTTCTCTGTAATGGAAACAGCAGTTAACGAGTATATGGGAAAGCCTTCACTGAAGCACATAAAGCAGAAAAGAATTCCACATAATATGCTCGCAGTATATAACAACATAAGTTTGCATCTCATATAAAACCTAGTGACAAATTTTGTACACTAACATAGTTCTACTATAAATGTTTGCAACCCCATTTTTTTTATCTGCACCACAATCAAGTTTACAACAATTCCTTGTAGTGTCTGACCATTTAATCGAACAAATATGAGTTGGGACCATGGTCCATTCTAACTCTACATTCTGAAAGAAAGGATGCAGAAATGATTGTGTCAAGAAAACGATCAAGTAAAACTAGACGCAAAGGAAATGGAGTTGAAAATCAAATATTCTTCTGCAGATACTCCAAGGACCAATCCATATCATTCTTCGGTTGTAAAGAAAGCTCAAAATACCATTAATAGCACTTCTCTCAGTATTCCACGAGAATACAAGCAGTACCTAGATATGCAATTTTTTCCATTTCGATCATAGGATTCTCTTTGCACTGGATCACTCAAAACTTGGTAAGCTTCACCTAATACCTGCACATCTTACAATTATTGTGAGTACCATTATTAAAGAAATCATCAACCATAATGTGATTAGCCGACTGTACTTGAACCAATATTGCTTGGCAACACTAAGCTATGGCGTCTAGTCTTAACAAGATAGGTGAAGAAGAGGCGATGAACATACCTGAAATCTTTCAGCAGCCTGAGGGTCGTTGGGATTTTTATCTGGATGAACTTGCCTTGCCTGTGCCAAAACAAAGAATGAACCGCACTTCTGAATGAAAGGCAAAGAAAGGAAGAATAATATGAACAAGACTAGAGTAAAAGAAACATTAATTCCCGCAATGAGCGTGACAATCCAAGCACTAGGAAAACAGAAGAACGAAGACGAGCCTATTTCATATCCTGTGAAGGTCTAGCTTTCAATAGAGACTGATTTGACAACGATGCTTGAATTCAACAAGCAGAATGGTCTAGATTTAACAATATCTAATACAGAGAACTAGTGTAACAGTCCCACATTGGTTGGAAAATAAAAGTAATGCCTTAATATAAGGTCGGAGGCACCTCCACTTGGTAAGCCGGTTTTCTAAGTGTGAATCTCTAAGCTTATGTGGGTTTGTTACAAATGGTATCAAATCCGGTTGTGGGCTCTTGTTTTACCCCGCCACCACGCCTACGGAGTGGCCGGCCATTGATCTGGTGGTACGAGCATGACCCTAGTCCGAGGAATAGAAGGCACGGCCATGGATCCAGTGGAACGGGCATGACCCCAGTCCGGTGAATAGAAGTCACATGGTGCTCGACCAACGTGAGCCTTGGTTTTAAAGGGTGGTGGTATGTAACAGTCCCACATTGGTTGGGGAATAAAAGTATTGTCTTAATATAAGCTTAGAGGCACCTCCACTTGGTAAGCCGGTTTTCTAAGTGTGAATCTTCAAGCTTATGTGGGTTTGTTACAACTAGATATAACCATAAGCGAAAAAAACAACCAAAATATGGCATATGAAATATTAGAAATGTCAAAAGTATCCTAAGCATAATTTGTAAAGCTCAAGTCTTATCCATAAAGATTATCGAGTGTCACCCTCCCACTATATATCTAAGACAGCCTTAACACTGCACAAATATCCTCTTAGTGTCATGCATAAGATCGAATAATACTGACCTTAAGATAGTAAGCCTTGCGGATTTCTTCCTCAGAAGCAGAGGGACCAACGCCAAGGACATCATAGTACTCGGTTTCTCTCACCATTCTTGATCCGTTCCCAATCACGAAACTCGAGCTTCGCTGGTGGCTCCTCATGGTAGAGCTTGAAAATGCAGCAAAAGATGAAAAATGGAAAGAAAGAATGTGAAGAAGAAAGTGGGAGAGAAAAAGAAAGAGGGAGAGAAAGCAGAAGGAGAATGTGGTTGAGCCCACGAGCCGCACTTGCCTTTCCAGTTCTCAAACACTAATAAACTAATAGTTGAAGCCACTTTTTCGCGGGAGGAAACAGTTTTTTTAACTGTCATGATAGTAGTGTAGCAACTCTTCAGAGTCTCCGAGTCTTTGAAAATTGAATATTGCTTTACAAGGTTTTGCTATCTGGTGACTGGTGAGCTGTCGGTGGGGATCCATGTGGGCACCCGCAGCACTACCTTTCCGGGGGACCGAAACATGTAGGTCTGTTGGGGTATGTGGGTGCGTGCGGATCTCTGCTTTTTGACACACAACCTGGCTTTCTATGGAAGACTGGAAGTTAGAGGGTCGAAGAAAAAATACAGGAAAATGAAATTAAAAGAGGTCCTACCGGGAGTCGAACCCAGGTCGCTGGATTCAAAGTCCAGAGTGCTAACCACTACACCATAGAACCACATGCTTGGAAGCGAATTTCAAACAAACAATAAGATATACAAAATATTAATAACTTGATATCCATACAACAAACAGAAAAATCAGAGTATCCTACCCTTTTAAGAATCAAAGATTAAAGTAAGTTTCAATTCGCCAGTGATACCATTCACTAATTCACTAGTCGCCGGGACATAAATTGGTGTTGTGATGATAAACTCACCCAGTAGGCAATAAATATGGCTCAAATCAGATGTTATATAGCGAGAGGTGCACCTATAATCACACCTAAAAAAAGTTGCTACACTAATTGCCTTCTCCCATTTTTTATCACAAAAATAAATTCAGAGATTCACCTCTTTAATTTATAGGTACCTCATCTAAAAAGCTTTATAAGACCAAAGTGCTTGTTGGTATCTCATAAACTCGAGGTTGTGATATACTTCTTAGAAGCACTCGCCTAATACCAGATTTTTACGAACAGTTAAAAGGGTATGGCAGTCACTAGTTAGAGATCCAGCGTTTAACATTGCATGCTGGGGTCGGATTGATAGCTGCGGCCTGCGGGTATGGCCCGTATGGTATGACTCTTTTTCTCACTTCTATTTTTGAAAACCCAAGAATTTGGCTACAAAGTGCTCTTTGAGAACCTATAATGCATTTCCTCAATTCTTTTAAAACGTTAGTTGGTTCAGCACCACCCGATACAAAAATTGAAAGCCTCAATAAGTATATATACAGTCAAAATTTCAGGGCTCTTTCCCCACTCGGCTGTAGAAATCATCTTTCAAAAGCACTCCCGAAGCGGCTGCAAAAACCATCTTCCGAAGGCACTGCCCAACACAACAATCATTCTCGGCGACTCTTTGGCTTTCCTCTTTTGCCATTTCTATTAAATTTCTTCCCCTTGCCAGATTTGTTCTGCATGTGGGAAATTTTGTTTGCCTTTTTCTGCCTCTCCTTCCGAACTTGTTCTAGATCTTTGATTTCTGAACGTACATGAGCATTAGGCACAAAATTCTGCTTCTTGCTCCCCTTAAACTTTCTATTATTTCCTTGCATCCTACGATCTCCTGAAAATTGAAGCAAGTTTCAGGAAGTTTAGGAATGTATACTAATGCAGAAAATCATATTTGACATTGACCAATGGAACAACCAATACCATCAATTTCCAAATATATGAGAGAGAGAGGCGACGAACTGTTAACATAGACAGCAACTAAAATGGCAATTCCAAGCTGTTAAAATCTTAGTCACAGTGTTTAATGTGCTAATTAGGCTACGTATTTCCATATTGTGTTTAAGGCCTGATCTCATTGAATATTAAATTTGATGCCCGAAGGGACTCTTAATGTGAAATGGAGATGTGCAAGAAAGAACAATGTCGGCGTTATCAAGGATGACAACATTGATCAGGAAAAACAGGACTGTTGGAATCGACAACCGATTAAGACAGAGCCATAAACTGAGAAAAGTGGATAAAAGGTTGATGTAGCCAATGGCAGGCAATTAAAGTTGAGGGTACAAATCCATATTTTGCAAAGAAAATTGCAGTGTGAAAATTGCCAGCATTGAAAACTCTTAATTACATTCCACAATTCTTTCTAACAACTTCATTAGTCAGACTATACGCTCAACAAAATTACATCAGACATGAATGTCAGACAATAAAATGAGGATGATGCATTTCATGTGTAATGATGAAAAGGCACAGGCCATGGAAAAGCCAAGCCAGTCAACCAAAAAAGATCCTTAAGGTGATGCTTAAAAGCACAAAAAGAGGGCTCATGTTCTAAAGGTGAGAAGGTAATCAAGAGAAAAAAACAAGACCATTCGCATAATCAAAGGGGAACAAAGAAAAGAAAAAATTTTATTAACTGCAAATTCCTGAACATTGGACACAACTAAGTGTAACAACATCCAACCAAGTTCAAGACAACGAATAAGATAAGGTGGTCAATAGGAGCTTCCAATTCATTGAATTACCTGACATGCTTGTGGATTCCTCAAGATTCCCTTCACCACTGGTTCCTTTAAGAGAGATTTGGTTGTGAGACCGTTGTTTCCACTTCTTGTATATCCCAGTTTTGTTAGCTTTTACTTTTGCTCCACTTTCTGTCTTTATCTACAAATGGGGTATAAACAGAGAACGCCCATTCTCTCAGCAAGGAAAATAAGCAATTCCAATATTTGTTTTGGATAACATAAATGATTAAGTATAAAACACTGACACCATTAATACAAAGACAGATAAATAGCAGAGACACTAACTAACTGCCTCAATAATTGCATATTCCAAGCTGCACCAGAAGAATCATTAAATCTTAGCACGTTATGTCATTGGAGAGAGTACTAATTGATAAGAGCTATTTTTAGGAAAGAAAAAGGGAAAGAACTTCTTTATGTTCTGGTAGTCGCTAATAATATGACATGCCAAAATTACACTTCTTCAAATTTTCAGTTTATGCCAACAGGAAACAGAACAAATAGGGAATATAAAGCAGTGGGAGAGAAATCAAAAGGCATTATATAGACACATAGCCCTAGAGTTAACCCCCAGTCGCCAAAATAAAATGATCTTCTCTCCCAAAGTTCAATCAAAATATTCTAACATTGACTGGGCAAACAGTCGTTGAATAACTAAGTAGGCAACTTCCATTTCCCACCCCCATGTCCCATGACTTCAGGTAATCATCCCCTTCATGAAGGATAGCCGCATTGGGTAACATGGATGCTATGAATAATACCAGACCATCTTACTTTGTTATACGTGTGTCAGATAGTTGGTATATCCCTCAAGAAACACAAGTAAAAGAGAGCTAAATCGCAATGGTAACAGGGACAACAATGTTGAAGAGGAAACTTCTTTTTTTATATAAGAATGTTGAAGAGGAAAGTAGGAAACATTTTTTTTTTTGATAAGTGAGGAAAGTAGGAAACATAGAAATAGAAAGCTTACTAACAGCTTAACAACCATATGATGGCAGCTGTAAACAAAAGACATGGACACTGCTCTGGATGCAACACCACCCGTAAGTTCAATACTATAATTTTTTTTTTATAAGTAAAATACTATGAAAACAAAACAAGTGCAATTCATCCCCACAAAAGTCAGATGCCTAGTAATAAAAATGTTCCTTCTATATACCCTAGATTAAAAATCAAGGATATGCATTATTTGTACATGGAGCCAAATGAGGAAATTAGTACAACAGAATAAATACCTTTCCACTAGCTGTAACACGTTCTCCACTGTTCAGCTTGACATACTTTTTACTCCTCTGCCGTCAAAAAGAATTATGAGGTTAAGAATAGAAATATTATATGGAACTAATTAACAAAGAATTAATTAATTGAAGCACCTTGTCCCAATGATAGTGAGATTTCTGTTTCTGCATGCCCGTACCATCATCTGCAACTAGATCTAGGACAGCAGCTTCCAACCTGAAATTAAAGTAATCTCAACAGAGGCCCAACCATAAGGAAACACAGGATTTCACATATCTAGTCCCAAATATCTACATGACAATCATGCCACATCACTCCATAGAAACAGCTTTAGATGTCAAGTTGTTGATCTTGATATTGCCCACACATATGGGGGGAGAGAGAGAGAGAGAGGGGGGAGAGAGAGAAAGAGGATGCAGAATTAAAGACGCAGATGTTATATGGGATTAACAATACAGTAAGCAAATAGCAAGGCATATGCACCACATAATTCCACTAGCATCTGCAGAAATCAGACGTTTGCCTGCTAGAAATGATCTAGCATCAGCCCCTAATTTCCCTTGTGTGTGCGTGTTGGCGGCTGTACATGAGTGTGTATGCAAATATAATAATTTTTTAATCTTGTCATATTCAGTTCCCAATTTCCAATTTTTCAATTCCAGGGTATTTAAGCTTCATATAGGTTGGATTCATCACAAGGATAGACAAAGGTTTGACATGCAAACTGGGCAGATAGCATGTGAAATATACCTATTTGATCCAAAGTCTTGATTAGCTCTAACAGCAAGTCCTGCTTCCATATGCTGAAAAAGACACAAGGGTGCAAATCTTATGGTCAATGACCTACTCAATGTTCAAAGAAAATTTATTGTTCACACCACAATAAACATGATAATACACTATAACCTAATGTAATGGAACAAGCAACCAAGACGAGGGATGCTAGGAGTTACTGAACCACAAACTACCAGAAGGTATATAACTTCGGTACTGCACTTATATAGTACTCCTCATCTTTGAAGCTTTTTGCCTTTCTTTTAGACCCACGAGCTTCTAACATCAGTCAAAACATATCACCTATTAACCTTGAACAACTATGGGAAGAGAGGACAAGCAAAGATAAACTGATGATGATTGCATAACGCTCGAACCATTTACTGCACAACTTGAGCTGCAGTTCACCGATGATCAAGTAGTGCCAGCAAATTATTTACAAATTATTATTTAAGCTACTTCTCAATTAATGCAACCATCACAAAAGCAAATTCTAGACACTAAACCATTAGACCCACTACAGCACTTTGGTGCAAAAATGTTCAGCATTGTTCCCTAGTTCTATGTTTTGTTATCATAAAAACTAATTTGAGCAGCCACACCCCCTGTGACAGAAAAATTCAACATGCAACTGACCTCTTATAGGGAAAAACCTGATGGCAGCTCACCAAAGAAAATCAAAGAAATCAACAATTTGCTTGAGAGTGAGAGAGAGAGAGTAATGGAAACAGAACAAACAAAATCTGGACAAGGAAAAAACCTTTTTTCTCCTCCTTGGAATAAGTGATTTCAGGACTGCCTTCCTGCAAAACCAAAAGACTTGAAATTTTCATCTGTTACCAATAAATGAGTGCTTGGCCCAAACAGCAAGGTTCCTAGGGCCAGGCCTGAATTGAAACATGGACATGCGTGACAAAGCTTCCGACTAAACTATACATGAAGGAAAAATTGACATATGGCATGCGTGACAAAGCTTCAGACTAAACTAACCATACTTTTTATTTTTATAAGTTAAACTTTATTAACGAAAGAGAGAGTTGACAGTACAAGAGATTATACTGAAAACACTAGAGCATACAAGCTAAAAAACTCAGAAAATCTGAAAAACCCTCAAAAGGAAAACCTAAGACCGAATTAGCCCACATAAAAAGAGAAAGCATCATAGAACCCCCCAACGATCCAAGGACATGGCCTCATCTTCAATACATCTCATTCCTTTTCCTCCACAAACTCCACCATATGCAAGCCAGGATCATCTTCCAAATGGTCGAAGCGATAGGATTCTCAAACTTCCTCCAACAATACAAAACATCCACCATCTCCCTAGGCATAACACAATCATAGTTGAGAATACTCAACACATGCGCCCACAATCCTCTCGCCATATTGCAATGAATAAGGATATGATCAACCATTTCTCCGTCACTCTTACATAAATAGCACCACTCCGTCAAGCACACTCCCCTCCTCCTCAAGTTGTCAATGGTCAGAATTTTCCTATGAGTGGCTGCTTAACAAACAAAGAAAGCAACTCTAGGAGGAGCCAAATTCCTCCAACATTGACGCCATGAAAAAACCTCACTGGAGCCCTACAAAAGCAAAGAATACATTGACTTAACAGAGAAGACTCCACCCTTGGACCCCATCCAAAGCAATTTATCCTCTCCCCCCCTCTTCTCCTACTCATCGAGCAAAGTAAGGAATAAAACGCCGAAAAAACCTTCATCTCCCAATCATTGATCAATCTCTCAAAACGAACATCCCACACAACAACTCCGGATCCCAACTCCATACAATCAGCCACCCAAGCATCCTGCATCAAGCTAGAGAGAATAACTGAGGAAACTCCAACCTCAAATGTCTTTCCCCACACGACGTCATACCAAAACCGGATTCTGGAGCCATTTCCAACCACAAACTTAATATTCTCTCTAAAAAATTGTCACCCTTTGCTAATGTGCTTCCACAAGCTAGCCCCATAAGAGTCCTGCGCCTCCAAAGTGCACCAACCACTCTCCTCACACCCATACTTCTCCGAAATAACTGTTTTTCATAAGCTCTCTCTCTCAGAAGAGAATCTCCAAAGTCATTTTCCAAGAAGAGCTCTATTGAATAAAAGAAGTCTCCCAAGTCTGAGCCCTCTAGCTCTAATAGGGGAGCAAACTCTAGCCCACCTAATAAGGTGAAACCTATGCTCATCATCACCAGTTCCCACAAGAAATCCCTTTGCAGCTTTTCCAACCTATTAGCCACATACAACGGAATAGGAAATAGAGACAAAAAGTATGTAGGAAGGCTAGAAAGAGTAGATCTAATCAACGTTAAACTTCCCCCCCTTTGAAAGATAAATGCGCTTCTAACCCGCCAACCTTCTTTCAAATCTCCCAATGATACCATCCCAGATATGCACACATTTAAACTTAGCACCAAGCGGAAGGCCCAAGTATGTCATCGGGAGCAACGATACCCTACAACCCAAAATCTCCGCAATCACCTGAACATCATTAACTCAATAACCTCAGATTTGCCAAGGTTAATCCTAAGACCCGACATCGCCTCAAAGCACAAACGTAAGCATCTTAGGTTTCGCACTTGATTCTCCTCAGCCCCACAAAAGATTAACGTATCATCGGCAAAGAGCAAATGGGAAATGCACACCACATTACTACCACCTCGCCCCACCTCAAACACCTTAATAGCATCTCTCCCAACCACCTCTTTCATCATCCTACTAAATGCTTCCATGACAATCACGAAAAAAAGGGTGAAAGAGGATCACCCTAACGCAAACCTCTAGAACTCCCAAAAAAGCCATGAGGAGAGTCATTAACCATAACAGAGAATTTAACGGTAGATATACAGAACGCAATCCACCTACACCACTTCTCACTAAACCCACATCTCCTCAACAAATACAACAGAAAATCTCAATTCACATAGTCGTAGGCCTTGTGAAAATCACGTTTGCACATCAGCCCCGGCATATTCGAACGTCATCTCGAATCAATGCACTCATTTGCTATCAAAACTTAATCCAGAATCTGTACATCCCTCACAAAAGCATTTTGGGAAGGCGATATGATTTTCTCAAGAACCATCTTCAACCTATTCGATAACACCTTGGCGAGAATCTTATAAACCCCTCCAACCAAACTGATAGGACGGAACTAAACTAACCATACTAAACTACTGCTTTAATTGATAAATCAACTTGGTCCCATGTACTATTTATGAGATGTATACAGTATTCAGTCCGACATACCCTCATGCTAATCTACTCTAAACAAGTACTGCATTTAGTTTTCTTGTTCAGTTGAATGATTAAAAGACTCATGCCAAACAAAAGGTGGATGATACATGAAACAAAAATATGTGCAAATGAATTGATCAGGTACTATATCTGAATCCTAATTTGCATCATAAATTCAAGTGCAAAATAGACCACGTCAACAGATCTACCTTCTCCGCATTGTTGACAGAACGTTGTTGACGCACCGATTTAATTATCTCTTCATGAATAGCTCTCTTTTTCTTCATTACATCAACCCATTGATAAGAAGGGCCCTGCAATCAAGTTATAGCCTGTAAATGTCAATGGGAGCTCATAGAGACTGACGTTGAAAGAAAAAAAATGCACTAGCAAGATATGTGGAAGGTATCCACCACAGAAAGAAGAAAAGACCAAGCAACAACAAAAATAATTCCCTCTAAATCTTGAATTAGAGCCCTCTTTGAATGGGAAATGCAGGACAAGGGCACACTTTGTTGGCTGGAAAGAGTGACATGCCACTTGAGATTCATTAGTCATGCTGATTTTAGAGAACATTTCAATCATTCTGAACTTGGTGAAAGCTGCTCAGAATAAAATTACAGGGAAGCTGAAAAAATCACCAGAAGCACGTTTCTGGTTACTAAGTATAGGAGTGGCCAAAAGGAGAGAAGCAAAGAAACAAAAAGAAAAATCTTCATTTGAATAAACTCGCTTCCAAATTTGGATTTGTTGAGCCTTCATAACTCGGCTTCCTTGCTAGTTGCAAATAAAGCATCCTTTTCCCCCTTAAGAGAAAGAAGAGAGACAAAAACAGTAAACATTATATCATTCGCTGATGATTCGTTATGTGGAGAAGTTGAAAGGAAAATGAGAACGGGAAAGGAATTTCGTAGAAACTTCTGCTCTTGCTACCTAATTTCTCTCCAAATCTTGCCTATTTTCAGAAGAAAAATTTAGTGGGTCTAAGAGGAAGAATTTGGAATTGCTTCGTCCTTGTTCTGCACTTACCACTTCTCATTTAGGGACGAAATAACTTAAAATTTTGTGTTGCTTTCAGTTTTCCCCTCTCTCCAATTGGTAAACCAAACAGTGTAAAAAATTAGGAAGTGATGCATCTCACACCATTTATTTTCTCAATACCTTCATGCTTTTGTACATTGTCAACGTTAAATCAGGACGATAAAGGCAACCAACTAACTAGAAAAGGGGTGGATATAATGTCACCAGGAAAGTTTACAACATATAAAAATTACCAAGACCAAAGAGGCTAGACTTTGATCATCAACAGAAAGGGGTGACTCGTTTTCCTAGTGAGCGTTTGGGCAGCGGGGGTGCCAGGAGTGCCATGTTGGATTTTTCAGAGTTTGTGTCGGATCTTGGGTTGGTGGACCTCGAGATGGTTGGGGGAGTGTACACCTGGTCTAATGGTCGTTCTGCTTCGTCTTGGTCCAGGCTTGACCGTTTCCTTGTTTGTCCAGCCTGGGATTCTTTGTACCCGGAGTTTATTCAGAGAAGGTTGCCTCGACTGTTTTCTGATCACTTTCCTATTTTGTTGGAGGGTGGCATGTTCGGGGGGCGTAAGAAGCCGTTCCGCTTTGAAAATATGTGGCTTAGGGTGGATGGATTTGTGGAATTGGTAAAGGAGTGGTGGCTCGGATTTGACTTTCGGGGTTCACCAAGCTTTGTGCTTCAAGCTAAACTCAAGGCGTTGAAATACAAACTTATGGAGTGGAATCGGGATGTTTTTGGTCATCTGAGTGTTCAGAAAGTGGCTCTATTGAGCGAGCTTCAGTCTCTCGATGCCTTGGATGAGGGGGGTCATCTTGTTGAGGAGGGGCAGGTTAGGAGGGTGGAAGTCGCTCGGGAGTTGGAAAATTTGATTTTATTAGAGAAGGTTAGCTGGAGGCAGAAGTCCAGGGCTTTATGGTTGAAGGAGGGTGATCGGTGTACTAAGTTCTTTCATCGTATTGTCAATTCTAACAGGCGAACGAATTGTATATCTCGCTTGGAGGTAGAGGGAGAGGTGGTGGAGGATCCTGAAAGGATTGCTGCGGAGATAGTGGATTATTACTCCTCTCTCTACGAGGAGCCTTTCCAGTGGCGTCCTTCGGTGGATGGTCTTGTTTTTTATTCTATTACAGGAGAGGATGCTGAATGGATCGAAAGACCTTTTGATGTGGAGGAAGTGTCTGAGGTGGTGCTTAGTCTTTCTGGTGACAAGGCATCAGGCCCAGATGGCTTCTCCCTTGCTTTCTATCATGCCTGTTGGGACTTTGTTAAAGAGGATGTCATGCTGATGTTTAATGAGTTTGCGAGAGATGGGAAGTTTGTTCGGAGCTTGAACTCTTCCTTCATTGTCCTCATCCCCAAGAAGCCGGGAGCTGTGGAGCTCAAAGATTTCCGCCCCATTAGTCTGGTGGGGAGTGTTTACAAGATTCTTGCCAAGGTCTTGGCTAATAGATTGAAGTCTGTGGTCGATAAAATTATTTCCCCATCTCAAAATGCCTTTGTTCGTGGGAGGCAGATTTTGGACTTTGTGCTCATTGCGAATGAGTGCATCGATTCTAGATTGAGGTCGGGGGTGCTGGGGATGCTTTGTAAGTTGGATGTTCAGAAGACTTATGATCATGTGAATTTGAAGTTTCTCTTATACCTTCTTCGACGATGCGGCTTCGGTGACAAATGGTGCAGTTGGATCTCTTTTTGTATCTCGACGGTGAAGTTCTCTGTTATGGTCAATGGCTGCCCCCAGGGTTTCTTCAGTAGCTCGCGTGGGTTAAGGCAAGGGGACTCTCTTTCTCCACTTTTGTTTGTGATTGTTATGGAAGCATTTAGCCGCATGATGGGAAAAGTCGTGGAGCACGGCCGGTTAGAGGGTTTTGTGGTCGGCGATGGTAGTGTGAGCATTTCTCACTTGCTCTTTGCTGATGACACCTTGGTGATGTGTGGGGCAGAGGCGAGTCAGTTCCGGAGTCTTCGATGTCTCCTCTTGTGCTTTGAAGCGGTGTCGGGGTTGAGCATAAACTTATCTAAGTCCGAGGTTATTCCGATAGGTGGGGTTGCTTCTGTGCAGGAGTTGGCAAGGATTTTGGAGTGCCGAGTATCCTCATTGCCGATGACTTACCTTGGACTTCCGTTGGGTGCTCGTTTTAAGAATGTCCATGTTTGGGATGGGATCCTTGAGCAATGGAGCGCCGGTTGGCGGGATGACAGCGTATGTATCTGTCCAAGGGGGGTAGGCTTACCCTCATTAAGTCTACCCTCTCTTGTCTCCCCACCTATTTCCTCTCCTTGTTTCCTATCCCGGTGGTGGTCGCTAACCGGTTGGAGAAGCTTCAGAGGGACTTTCTTTGGGGTAGCATGGGGGGTGCGTTTAAATATCATCTTGTGAAGTGGGAGGTGGTGTGCTCTCCATTCTCCCAGGGGGGTTTGGGGCTCCGCAGTCTCAAGTTGTTCAATAGGGCTCTTTTGTGCAAATGGTTGTGGCGCTTTGCACACGAGCGAGATAGACTTTGGAGGATCGTCATTGCTGCAAAATATGGGTGCTCTGCGGGCCAATAGAGTACTTGGCATCCCCCGGGGTCCTATGGTGTGAGCTTGTGGCGTTTCATTACCAAGGGATGGGTTGATTTTCATCCGAATCTCAGGTTCTCTGTGGGCAGTGGATTGAGGATAAGCTTTTGGCATGAATGGTGGTGTGGTGACCGCCCCTTGTCTTTGGCATTCCCGGTTGTGTTTTCGTTGTCCCGGTGCAAAGAAGCTATGGTGGCGGAATGTATGGTCGAAAGGGAGGGTATTGTGGTTTGGGATATCCCCTTTGTGAGATCTGCAAATGATTTGGAGGTTCAGGAGTTCTCCGCCTTCTATTCTCTTTTGTACCGGGTGAAGATTCGCCGAGGGGAGGATGATCAGTTGTCTTGGTCGGGCTCAGCGAATGGTGTTTTTTCGGTAAAGTCCATGTATCAGTTTCTTGATAAAAGGAATAACGTGTCTCTTCCTTGGAAAGGAGTGTGGAGGTCGTGATGCCCATTGCGGGTCTCCTTTGTTTGGGAGGCTATGCACGGGAGAATTCTCACGATTGATAATCTTCGGAGGAGAGGGGTCTACATGGCGGAGTGATGTTTTCTTTGCCGAGGTGATGGAGAGTCGGTTAACCATGCACTTCTTCATTGTTCCTTGGCACGTGGGCTTTGGAGTCATGTTCTTAGCATCACGAACTTTCATTGGGTGATGCCGGAGACGGTGCTGCATGTGCTTTGGAGTTGGAATAGAGGGCTTTCTAACCCTGTTGCTAAGGCCATTTGGAGAATGATCCCATCGTCTGTTTGGTGGTGTCTTTGGCGGGAGCGGAACAATAGATGCTTTGAAGATGTTTCTTTGCCCCTTGTGAAGCTGAGAGGGTTTATGTTGTTCTCCTTGTTTTGTTGGGCTAATGCGGTTTTAGGGGGCATTTTTGCCGACTTTGATGATTTCCTTAGCTTTGTTGCGTGTTTGTACTAAGCGCTTTCGGTATAGCACCTTGTACTGTTCTCGCTTTTTCTAATAAAATTGTCTTACTTATAAAAAAAAACAGAAACGGAGCTGTTTTTTAATTTAAGCCTAGTAAATACAAGGAAGAAATTTTTCCAAAGGGGATGAGGAGCATTCATTTATGAATTTTACAAAATTCCCCTGCAAAATTGTACAAGTGAAGAGTTACCTGCAGATGCTTTGATTTAGCAGCTTCGCCTTCAGCTTCCAGAATGGTCTGCTTGGGTCTAGAATAAAATCAGTCCCATTCTCAGGTTATACTTCACAATTTACATTCTCAAAAGGCAAGAGTCAAACCAAAGAAGCACTAAAAAAAATCCTGCATAAAACGATAAGGAAAAAATTACAGCATTCACCTGAACATTTTCAAGCGCTCAGAAAATGCCAATGCCATTAACTCTCCACCTCCCAGCACACTTCTGAAAATGGGATGCAACCCTGCACGGGGTAAATCCTTGGCTCGTCTAATAGACTCCCTCGAAGGTACGGGTTTTGTCTTTGAGTATAAGCGAAATGCATTGGTACAGGTTTTCAGCAAATAAGTCAGCTCTGCAGAAGTATCAATCATTTCCCTAACTCTATCTGAAACAAGATCAATAACTGTCTGGGGGAAACGCCCATAGACAGTTTCTCCATTTGCAATTGCTTGATCAATCTTAGCCGTTACTGCATCCATATCCCGCAAAACCTCCTCTTCCCTGGGGGCAGCTCTAATTGGTTTCGAGAGGAATAGATGAAGATCTAAAAGGTAAGCCATATCCTCAGATGTCAAAAAAGAAAATGCAGTACCAGTGCGACCCGCTCTTGCAGCTCGTCCTACTCTATGGACAAAAATTTTAGGTTTTGGGGGGAAGTCCCAGTTTATGACATTGTCAAGTAATGGTATGTCAATGCCCCTTGCTGCAATATCTGTCACAATTAGCAGCATAGTCTTTCGCGCCCTAAACCTTGATATGTGAATCTTCCGAGCATCGTGATCCATATCTCCATAACAAACCGACGGCTCAATCCCCTCTTCTCTAAACAATGAATTGAGGAACTCCACATGATGTTTCGTGGAAACAAATATCAACGTCTGCTCATCAGACCTAATATGCTCTCTTACTAAATATAGTAATGCCGCATGTTTTTCTTCCTGCCGTAAGGTGAAAAAAGCAAGCTTGAGGTCAGGGCTAATCTTAGTTTCCAGATCAAGTCGCAGAAGCTGAGGTTTTCGCAATCCAGCCTTGGCAAACTCAGCAAGCGCACTGGGTAATGTGGCACTGAAAAGCGAAGTCTGACGGTTCTCACTGAGCTGAGAAAGAATCTTATGCAACTGCTCGGCAAAACCCATGCCAAAAAGACAATCCGCTTCATCAAAAACAACATATTCCACCGTACGCAATGACATGTCATCAACCTCAGACAAATGATGCATGAGCCTGCCGGGAGTTGCAATTATAATATCAGGACTCTGCGCTAATTCTTCAAACTGACTCTCCATGCTATCACCACCAACTAGTAAACTAATACGAAGATCTGCAAGTAATGTAAATCCCATCGGATCAAGAACAAGATTCTACATTTACTAAAACAAAAACTTTCAAATTAATAAAAAAATGAACCAACCTGTAAAGCGGCCGAGTTCCTTGGTGAACTTAAGGGTCTGTAGCGCCAAGTCCCGTGTGGGAGACAACACGAGAGCCCTGGCGCCGCCCTGGGGGGAGTGCTCGCGCAGCCGCTCGAGCATAGGGATGAGGAAGGCAGCGGTCTTGCCGGAACCGGTGCGTGCCATGGCCACAACGTCGGCGCCGGAGAGTATGAGCGGCATGGTCTTGCGCTGGATCGGGGTGGGGACTTTGTAGCCCTTGCGCTTGATTCCTCTGTAGACATTGGAACTGAGGCCTAAGGACTCGAACCCTCCTGACTTTGCCTTCTTCTTCTGCTTCTCCTTTCGCTTCAGCTCCGAAACCGAGCTCACGCGTAGAGCATGTCCTCCTATCGCCATTATTCAGAGCTCTGTAAAACCCTTTGTGCTAAGGAGGGAGGCTCTGCATATTCTGCCTTTCCTCCGGGCTCCGAGGCCTTATTTACCTAAACTTCTTGGATGGGAAAAAAAAAACAAAACTTTTACAATTAACTTTTGACAAATTTAATATTTTTTTTATAAATTCTAACAATTTTTTTCTACCTTTAATAAAAAAAAAAAATTGCCCATCCAAATAGTTTACGACAATAATTTCGTAAAATCAAGCTTAACTCCATTTTATGTTAAGTTTAAGAAAGTCTCAATTTAACCATGTAGGAAGAACACGTATTATGAATCATTTTATATGTAAGAGAAATTTATGTGGCCAAAAATTAGTTATTTCTTCCTATAATTATTCAAATTGCCTGTTCCTAGCTAGTTGGTATTGAACATTAGAGCTAAGTAGAGATTATCTTGGGAGAATTTTCTTCCACCTTGTAGGAAAATGATCATGCTCATTTTAGCTCCACCAAACCTTTCCTTTCCTTTCTTTTCTTTTCTTTAGATATACGTATCAAGTTTTTATATCTTATTTCTTCATCAATATAATCCCAAAAGGAGTAAACGGATTAAGTATTTTCAAAATAAATTATTTAAACTTTACCCTATTAACCTTAATTAGTTAGAAAATAGGAGACACTAATCATAAAATTCTAACTTGATATTAAAAAAAATCCTAAAAATCAGCTAGTTTTGTGACAAGATCGCCATCATTTTAATTGAAAATAATAATTAGAATTTAAGAAGTTGTAAGCAAAAAAAAATTCGTTATTGAGTTATTGCAAAATCCTGATCCCAAGTAGATAACTATTAGGGGTGGACGATATCCTCTAATTAGGATCCTATGCTTCGGTCCTTTGCATTACATGACACTGGGCTTGTATTCATTGCTTGGACCAAACTTCGTTCTTCTACTTTTGCCCTTTTTCTTCCATTTGGGTTTTAGCAGGGAGTCTTCTGCCAAAATACGTCAGTCCATCCGGTCCTTACTTTTTTGGGCTAGGTAATGAGGTGGGAAAAATAGTCGAATTACGTACACCGAGATTCAAACACGAGATCAAGCCCTCCCCGAAGGGAAGAGGTGCCAATCGAGCTAGAAGTCCGCTGGCGTCCAATCCTCTCTTCAGTCGTCAGTTTATTCGTTTCAGTCTTGACAATTTGTAAACACTTTGTATTTTTTGTTAAAAAATTTTCAATTTGATTGAAATTTTTGTTTATAAAATTACATTTTACCCTCATGAAAATATATAAAAAAACTACCAGAATAAAATAATCATTTTAGATGCTTACAAAATCACTTTCCATAGAAATTTTAAACGTTGCAGTGATAAAAATAATATTTTTTGTAAAATGTGAAAAACCTTCCTATTTAAAGGTTGCAAAGTTTATTTATTTATCTAAAAAAAACACATGGAAAAGAGTTGACTTCTGTGCTGCAGGTACAAGCGTGGCGTGGAGGCCCACAAGGAAGCTCTCACTTGAACTGCGCAGTTAACCTTCAAGCCACTCCTAAGATATAACAAACTGAGTGGGCCGTCAAACGCGCTAGAAAAGACTTCAACTGAGACACCAGGCTTTGTTTTTCACAGCTGAGATTACTTACCATCTGAATTTGCACCAATGCCATAAGGACATCAATTCAACACAGAATTAGGTTTTGCTCAGGACCACCATCTCGAAAAATTACTTACCCAGAAAGAGAGAATCATTTCGATAACTCAAACTGTTTGCCAGTCCCACTATTGCAGTGTCTTGAAAAGAGAAACAAAAATGAGTCGAAGTAATGGCTTTTTCGTTACTGGCATGGACGCTTTTTAATGATTCTAAAACCTGCAAGACCTCAGAAAGATGAAAATTATTGTCTTAAGTTTTCCTTGTTAAATCATGATACCCAAGATTTCTGACAGATACGCAAAAATCTTAATGTGTTTGCTCATGCTACATCGAACCTAACAACGATACAAGTAATATTATCTGAACTTCCTCGGTCATAAGCTTCTGTTATAAGTCTTCTTGACGCCTCTTCTGCGTCAGGTATATCCTGCACTAGAGCCACAGCATCCTGAAAAGGTACAGCAATTTATAGACTCAGATCCATGAAATAAAATCCAAGCAGCAAATGGCATGCACTTAACAAAAATATGCGGAAAAATACAACTATCTTCGAGGCGATACTAAATGAAAACATGTCAACCGCTGGATTTAGGATCCTAATATCCTTTCCTGAAACTAGATTACCAATCTAGAGCAGTGAAGGAGAGGATAGACTCTTTAAAAGGATCACATCTCAGAGTCTCAATGGCAAAAGGGAAACCTTTCAGAGCGAACGATCCCATCTATGACTTCCACCTGCTGCTACTTAAAATTTACTTGAGCCATAGTAACTCTTTCAAGCTCATCAATCTAGTTTGCCCTTGCACCAAAGGACCTAAGGCTCTACAAAATTGATATCGCATACATGCAACTACCAAAGCTGTTAGACCTGACGAAGTGGACACGGGTAGAATATATATCCCTTTCAAGCTAATCATTTACCCATTAGCTAGGTCACGAAAATCCCCTGAAGCTAACCTTTTGAGTGACTTTCAGAACCAAATAAGCTCCCAAGGAAAAGGAAGCATCTCATGAGAATAGTGTATAAGGTCTACAAAGTTTCAAGGTCCAAATACATACACCACATGTGCACGTGTATAAAGAATGCAAAACAGCCAATTATTTGACTTCCAGAACTTCGTGGGGGTTAAGTAGGAGGGAAAACGGTCTACAGAAAAAGCACTTCTGGCTGAAGATAACAGGACCCATAGGACAACAATTCCTAGAATGTGATCTTGCCTAGGTTTTTGGAAAAAGGGAAAAAAAAGATAGGCTAAAATATAAGGCATGTCCCTGTGGTATCACTTTTTCCTAGAAATGCCTCTAGAGTTTGTTTTGTTGTCCCACCATCCCTGTGGTTTTATACGATTCCCATTCATGCCACTCCATCCAATTTCCGTCCATAATTGTTGGCGTGTTAAATCCCCTCCACGTAATATCCACTAATAATAAGACATGTGTCCACGTTGCTAACTGGATCAATGGTAGCACTCTAAAGTAATATATACCTGTTTTTCAAATTCCAAGCTCGAACGAAAGGAAAGAGAGAAAAAAAAATAAGGAAAAGAAAAACAATTGTCTCTGTAAAATAGGGGAGGAGACTCGCTGCTGCGTGTGTCAGTGGTTTATCTTTGAGGATCAGAATAATAAGATATTCTTTCTTCTTAGCCCTCGCCACTACCGGTGATGTAATCCACAACCATTCAACCCCCTCCCTACCCACCCACCATTTTTTCTTAATCTTCGGCGTTTAAAAGAAAGAAACTCCAAATTAACCAAAAACATAAAAAACAAAGTGAAGATTTTGGTTACAACCCCCTACGCGGTGTCTGTGACTTTAACGCAAGCACACCGATGAAAGAGAGATGAAGAGAGAACGAAAGAAAGCAAGAGGAACTGCACAGTGAACTTTGATTGAAACCATAGGAGGAGAAAGTAAAATTGAGAGAGAGAGAGAGAGAGAGTCTATAAGGCTTTGTGGCTTGAGTGTCCGTCCAAAATTCTTGAGGAATTACCAAGCTTTTTGGTAAACGAGACTGTTTTCCGACACCGAGAAAGATGTGGATTTGCTTGTCAGAAGAAAGATTATTGATAACCATCTGGGTAGTAATGATGCAGTTGTGACTATGATTAACAAGCTTTGCGAGGAAATAGGGGACGTCAGTTCCCATTACTCCGATCTGTCTAAAAATCCGACTGAAACATGGCTGATTGGAGTTTTTCAAGCCACTGGAAGAAAAAGGGTTCACACACAGATTGGGAAAGATAGGGACGAAGAGGACGATGGGGACAAATGAGCTGATATTTTTAAAATGACGTGGCAGGGGGAAAAATGGCATTTCACTTTCGGTTGCTTGTGTGGCATGTACAGTAGCAGAGGAGAAGAACCCAATCAGCAACGTGGACACATGTCCTATTATTAGTGGACATTACGTGGAGGGGGTTAAACACGTCAGGAAATTTTTAACGGTTGTGGACGAAAATTGGATGGAGGGACATGAATAGGAATCGTATAAAACCACAACGACGGCGGGACAACAAAACAAACCTTAGGGGCATTTTCAGGAAAAAGTGATACCGCAGGGACACGCCTTATATTTGAGCCAAAAGGATATTAGCTATAACACTTCCCTTGAGGGGAAAAATGGAAACTCCAAGAGGGGAAGAAAAGATATTTACCTAAATGAAAAGATTCATCAAATCCAATCCACGTCCTCAAACTATGTACCCAGCATTTTGCTCCATGGTCAAACATCGGACCCCCCCTTTCTCTCTCTCTCTAATACACAAGCACATTGACCCTGACATGAAACATACAAGATTTTAAGATGGAAACCCGGTGATGACAACCTCTCCCTACTCCCTCCCTTCTTCCTTGATAAATCCCTCCATTATTGGACCGTTTAATTTTGGTGAGCCCAGGGGGGATTGCCTCTCCCTTCCTTTTTCTCTCTCCTACCAAACACATGGACTTTGCCTGTCTCTCCTCTCCTTCAGCCAAAATCTTAAATGGATGATGCTAGAAGCTGTCCTGATCATGTTGTTAAGCTGGCTGAACTGAACTACTTATGGATAAATCTAAAACAAGACATCTTCCAAGTTCTGACTAGGTATAACTCAGGCTAGGAATTTTTGAAGTTAATGCTGGTTCCAGTCATCTTAAATTGCTTGCGGCCAATGGCTTCTGCGGATGCATCCACATGACCAAAGTCGAATACATCATAGGCCTTATTATATGTGCTACCAATTAAGGTAATACGAAAGGAGATGTCTGTGAAGAAAAACATTATAATGTGATGCATCCAAATACGTATTTCAAAAAGTGGGCATAAATACAAGACTTCCAGAAAAATTGTTCTTTCTATCTTTGCAATTTTCTCCTATTAATCATGTAAACTAATGAAACTGAAGAAACTTGAAGAAAAATGAGAGAATTTGACCACTATAAGGAATCAAAAACCAAAAATTCAGAATCGAACTATTTGGTAAATCGCCATATGAAATAGTATGACCACCCAATTTGGTAACTGTCTTAAACTATCCTAACTCGCTATAGGAAAGAACTATCACTAGCCCTTCCAAACTTCGTAAGGTAAACCGTCAGGAGTATGTTGAAGGAATTGGGGGAGAGAAAGAGAGAGAAGATCCAATGAAAAGATCGTTGACAAGTGGTCATATCACTTCAAGTGGTCATATCACTTCAGCATTCAATAGGTAAAAAAAAAAGGGAAAAATAAGAAGAAAAAGCTAACCTTTATTTCTGGCTCAGCAACAACAAATGGCTTTAGTAGTTTGTCTCCAAATGCACGAGAAACGGCAAGAACACCACCGACCCTCCATGTTCCTGTGAAGCATGGGAACGATTTAGAAGTTTCCTTGAACTGTTACCTAACACTAACTTGTATCATAGGAGAGACACTAGCAGCAATATAACTAGCCTAAAACAATGGGTCTGTTATTACATGATTTTACTATCCAATGGAAATAATTAGTTGATAACATAAGTACATCATTGGTTCACTGTCTCAGCAGTCCTCATATTACTGTTTTTAGTAAGTTGTTATCTACCACCAAAGAAGCGGAAAATTTCCAACCTATACATCAAAAAGTCCTCAAACCAACTCTTAAAGCACATACAAGAATCCATGATGGCAGAAATCTACAAAGCAGTACTAAAAAAGAAAAGAAGCAGAGTCCCAAGATACAACACAGTCAGCTACAGTTTATTACCACTACCTATAATGCATCAGTTGAAATTTAAAATTAAGAACATTCCAAATGAAACAAAATAATACCTCTGACCTACCTGAAAAATGACGAAAAGGAATACAACCGAATGAAAACATAATCATACTCCATTCCTTTCCGGCCATCCAATATGCATCATATTTTGGTCTTTCATTGTCTCTCCGTAGTATATGTTTCTTCTTTTTTTCACACCTCCCAGACTCTCTTTTTTATTTCTTTTTCCTCCTTGCAGAATCATATAGACTCTATAAAGACACTCTTACACAGGTGAGTCAAAGAATGGCCTTTGACTAGAATTTCTTAAGCTTATTGTTCTGTTTCCTTACTCCGAATATTCTCTTGACTAGATTATACTTTCCAGTGGATTTATCTTTAATAAAAGCTGAATTGGGAAAAGATCCACTTGAATACCTCAGTCTATTAAAGTCAGCATGAGTGTAGATTAATCTGCAATTATTTTTATCGGTGAGTTATCCTCACTTCCCCTTTTTATTTTTATCAATGTAAGACAATTAGTTTAGAAACTTTTTCCACAATCAATAAAAAATTTAATGCATAAGATGTAAACTTATGTTTGTTAATGAAGCAATGAGAAGGTTGATGCAGCAAGCTCAGTATATATGAAATTCCAATGCTTGATTTGCAAATCCAAGGGCAAGTTTCACATGTTCATCTCCTTATTCTGACTATTGAAGACAAGTGATTCAGGAAAGTCATGGGAGCCTTCACCAATGCAATATAAACCAGTTTGATGCAGAGTTTTAAAGTTTAGAAGTTCATATAGTTGAACTAAGTTGAAACTTTTGGCTCAAGTAAACAAGTACAAAACCAAGAATCTTTAGGCAACAACTATTAAGCAGATACAAGCTCCTCAAAGCAGTAGTTTACACCACAACCTAACCCAAACACCAGAAGTAGATACATATGGACCCCCGAGGATACAACTTACCCGCCCAAATGATGAAACCTCCAGCCTGTTCAATCCGTTCACGCTCATCAGATCTTTCAGGTTTGTGATCAATAGACAACGGAATAGCTGCAGGAAGACACAATTGTGATTACCCAAAAGAAATATAATTACCTCTGAGATATTTTTAATCTTACACAAATCAAAACACAGCCTACAAAAATCAGTCCATTGCTCCAGCCTACCGACATCATTACACAAAGTAACTTTGGCCTGCAAATTATGTAATAAAACATGATATCATCTGAGGGTACTAAGAGATTTTTTATTCCTTTAAGATCGTAATCCTCTCTTATCCTGAAGCTGCAGGCATGATTCTAGTAAATCCAAATTTTGATAGAAAAGGCAGCAACCTGAACCAGCTCTACACCCAACCACTCTGGAATCTCCAACATTTGCAACAACCAACCGGTCACCTAACAGCAGAGCAGTGGATGCAGTTGAACCAGCATCTTTTTGGTGGCTTTTTTCTTCACTGAGGTAATCAGCATCTGTCTGTCTAAATACTTCAACTACAACGAGGAGAATAAAAGACAAAAATTGAATTTAGATTATGATCAACGTTAAATAATTCAAATGGAATTCAATTGAAATGATAAAGCAGAAGTCAACCAACTTCATACCAATAGCTGTCTTTGGGTCTTTGATAAAATCCGGGTGGCTACTTAAATTCTTGAAGAGGTTGTTTTTAAGGTACTCAGCAGTTCTTGAACCCCCATGGCCTGAGTTGGACCACAACATCGATGTCAAAACAACAGAGACAAGTGGATAAACAAGCATCTAGATTGTCCCCAACTCACACGGAACTTAAAAATAGTAACAACTCTAGTAAGAACAAGACACCAACATTTGCAAATTTTTCTCCCCATAAAGATACTTTAAAAAGTATCACACCAGAAATCAGAAATAAAAGCTTAGGATGTACCATCAAAAACACCAAAAAAAGCAACCATCTGCCCGTCAACTTCCGAAATCCTTGTTTCATAGAAATCCTCCATGGAAGCTCTTTTACCCTTGAAAGTTGAATACCCGTAGTTGAAACTTCCATTTCGATTTCCAGTAAGAAAGCTAACCAACAAATAAAAGTTTCAGTCAGCCATGTAACTTCAACAACTCTCAGACACTTCCTGGTCTAAATAAACTGTAAAGCAGGCTTCCATTTCCGAGAAAAGAGACAGATAAAAGAAAAAAGGATTTGATTAATGGTATTCCTTCGTAAACATCATTCAAGGATTTGAAGCCCTTCCAACTTCTAGAAACACAGCATGATTTCAATGCCTGCAAAATTCTAGTTATTGCCAAGTAATTGATCTCTTACACAGGACAAAAATAACACCTAGGCAAGCCACTCAGCCAACAATGGCAACGTGTGAGATACAGATCTTCCACAACTTCAAAGGTCAAGATTTTCCAGCCAGAACCAACAACAATCACACTTAGGCTGGAAAGAGATCATGTAAAACATACATAACATTGCAAACGTGGCCAAATTAGTTATACAAAAGAGAGAGGGGCCGAATGACCACACATCAGGCTGAATATCCGTACAACAATACCAGGACTAAATTCCAACAGATGTAGTCCAATGAATATTAAGCGCATACTTTCTCAGATCAGTTACATAACCCTACAACCTAAAGCTATTTGGTTTGTAAATAAAGTGACTCACCAGAAATTACATGTGATAACCCAAATTCCAACCCAATGATAAATGAATCCATCCAAACTAGAAATCCCTAGGTTTAGACATCTTACTAGATTGTAAACCATATCCTCCTCCACAAAAATGGATGGATGGTGAAGTCACGGGTTCAATCTCATATATTGCAAGTCATATTTACCCATAAAAAAAAAATGTTCCTATCTCCCCGTTCTCTTTCCAAAAAAATCAATCAAAATAATTATCCAAAACAATAGCCAATCGAAATGAAATCTATTAATTGAAATAGACTGATACTGAATTGTCACACAAGCATTTTCTTCAACTTTTTGCATGGTTTACTAGACTTGAAATTTTCAATACTATTTCCACACTCATTCCTTTAGTGCATTAGAGTGTACACAGTTGAAAATAGGTCTATCTGTCTAGGACTAGATCTCAGTACCAGTCCATAGTAATCAAGGTTGAATTGTGTTAAAAAGTCCCATTCAAAATTCAAAAGCATGACGTTCCACACCACAAGAATAAATTTTGAATTCCTAAAACCTAAGCCAAGTCAACCTCCTTGCAAGATCCTGCCATTTGACATCACTGACCATAGGAAAACGTAATCCTACTTTGAATCAAACCCCAAGCCCAAATACAACTTGCAACGATTTCTTGTTTTCTCTTTAGATGACATTTAGCAGTAAAGCGAATGGGTTGGAGGTTTGCCCCATAATTTAACCAAACTCAGAACCAACGAACAACTCCAAAACAAAGGGCAAAGAGAATTTCACAAGAATTCAGTAAAAGAGACATAATAGTTGAGAGTTGAATAGAGTAAGTCCCAAAACCAGATCACATTTCAAGAGACATCAATCAAAAAGAGATGTTAAATTCCTACAACTACATCAGCAAACCAAAACAATTGACATAAATCACGATGACATCCTCTAACAAGGAACTTGAAAGAGCAGCACTGATGATCAACGTCACGGAGAAAGCGTGAAATCCGCGCGAGAAAGCGAGAGAAGAACCTGATTCCACCCCCGCTGAAAATGGCGTCGAAATCTTTGGAGGACATTATTAAGGCCGGCGCTTGTGTTGGCGGCGGTGGTGAGGCCTCCGGATCGGCATCGCGCCCAAGGGACGTCAGGTCCGTTATGATTCGGACGCCTTCAGGGTTATGAAGTCCGGCGCTTGTGTTGGCGGTGGTGGTTATAGTGGCGGTGGCAGAGGTGGGGGTGGTGCCAGCATCTTCATCTACCTTGTTCATGCTCTGTCGGCCCTTTTTGGTTTTCTTTTATTTTTTTCCTTTTTCTTGTCCTCTTAATTTTTTAAAACTGCTACCCATAATTTGGATATCATATCGCTCGACGAATTAATCCAAATTTGTTACCGTACAGCGTACACGAACCCCTTTTGTTGCGAGTCCCGCTCCACTTGGGCTCTACGTTGAACTCCGGATATTGCCTCTTCTTATCCCACAACTCATAAGACATGACAACTACTTCTATTAATCCATATAGTAACGTGGAATATTGTATTCAAAGGCTTATAAATAAAATCTCATGTAATCTCATCAAAAAGATAAGTGAGAAAATTAATAAGCTCAGTTGGGCATTCCATAGTGGTTGTAGATCTACGGACCGAACCACTTAAATTTGTGCATCACTTATCTCTCATCTCCCTCTCTTAGTATAAATAATTTTTTCTCAGTCTAAATTTTTATTTTTTTTACATGGTATCAGAGTCATTTCGATCCTAGATCAGGCTAGCCAGCACTCTTGTGGCTCAACTCGGCCTAGTTTATCCAACAACTTTCCGGCATCAATCCAGTGACATTCCGGCATCAGTCTGACAACATTCCAGCACCACTCCGACAACCTTATTATCCCTTGAGCTCCTCTGTATTAGAGATAATATCATAATCAAATATTAAAGATTTGATATGATATTATAGTTACCACGACATCAAAGATTTGATATTGTTATGAATATTCAAATTTCAAATGTAGAGATTCAAATTTAAATATAGGAATATTTTCCTATTATGTTTTGTATTGTCTCTATAAATAGAAATCTTCAATTGTAATCTGTATGCACTTATAATACAAAACACAATCATAGAGGGCTTTGTGGATGTAGGTCTTCTAAATCGAACAACTTAAAATCTCTTGTCTCTTGTTATTATTTCTCTCACCTCTTCATTCTAGCCTTTTTCTTCTTGGTATCAAAGCAACAAAACATGTCTTCCGCATCCTTAAAAGTTGGCAATTTTGTCACTCTTCGTTTGAATGTCTCTTGCAAATAGTCTAGAGTTATCTCATTGGTGAATTTTCACCTCCGCTGTACTTATAGCAATTCGCCGTTTGCGATGAGAGAAAAAAATAGGTGAGTGAAAGAGAGAGAAAAAAAGATAGATCATGAGATATGTTTGGCAAGGGTCGAGTGCCTATGATTTCATGGTCCGATCAATTTCAGCTACTCTTCCTGGTCGTGTGCCTGATATGATTTCAAGATCGGATCAAATTAAAAAAAACGATATATTCAGCATCAGTAAAGGAGCAATGATCGTGTGCCTATGATTTCTTCAAGGTCCGATCACCTTTAGATGTTCTAAGTACTCGTGTTGGTCGGGACAAAAGGTTAACTATGGAAAATCAGTCTTATTCTGCAGCGAAAATAGGCACCCCGGAGTTGGCTGTTACACTTTGCGATTTTTTGCAAGTCAAAGCTATGTCTTTTCATTGCAAATATTTGGGGCCCCCTCTTTTTATGGGGTGTTCTAGGAAGAAAGCGTTTGAGGATGTCAAAGCAAAAATGTTGAGTAAAGTGGCGGATTGGAAGGTTAGAACGTTTTCTCAAGCGGGGAGGGCCACTCTTATCAAATCTGTGGCCACTGCGATGCCTATTTACTGTATGTCGACATTCCTACTTTCCAAAGGTTGGTGTGCTGAAATTGACCGGATTCTGAAGGACTTTTGGTGGGGGTTTCCTACTCAAAAGACTGGGAACTATACTCCTCGGGCTTGGGATGATATTTGTTTGCCAAAGGAGTTGGGTGGTTTGGGGGTAAGAAAAATGTTTGAGGTCAATAAGGCGCTTATTGCGAAGTTGGGGTGGAAGCTGATTTTTGAACCTGATAGTTGTGGGTTCGCATAGTAAGATTGAAATATAAGGTGCGGGACCCGATGGCTGCTCCGGTGGTGGGGGGAATTGTTCCTGGGTTTGGAAGGGTATTCAAAAAATCTTCCCTTAGGTTTTGAGAGGTTTATGTGTAGTGCCTTGCGGAGGTGAGTCTGTCGATATAAGAACAGTTCTCTGGTTACCTTCGATGCAGGGTTCTGTCCCCAGTTGGCGTGAAGGTAGTCTTGGGTTCGAGTACATTCGAATGGTGGTAGATTTGGTTTCGATTTTTACTGGGCAGAGGGATATGGGGCTGCAGCGAGAGATGTTTGATGAGGCCTCGATTGTGGTTATTTTGAGCCTCCCTGTACCTAATCCTTCTCTTGAGGATAAATGGGTTTGGGCCAAAGAGCCAACTGGTACTTTTACTGTGAGATCCTTCCTTAGGGATGAGCAAGAGAGGCGTGCACGCGACCATGTTGTTGTTGGACAAAAAATCCTGAAACTTGCTTTGGAAACTGAAACTACAAGATCGGTTAAAAACATTGCTTTGGAAGGTGGTAGTGGGGGCTATAAAAACTAGGGGCGCGTTGGGAAGGCTTTTACAGCGTGTTGAGGATGACCAGTTCCAGTGTCCTCTGTGCATATTTGCTCTGGAGGATACCTTGCACCTATTGGTTCACTGTGATGTGGCGCGCAAGGTGTGGAGGGAGTCGCATTGGGCCATTAGGATAGATTGTGTTCTTTTGTCGTCTCCGGCAGAATTAATTTATCCTATTTTACACGTGGATGGATTTCTGAATCTTGCCAAACATAGTGTGAAGGCTTTTATTCTCAATGTTGTGTTGGTGATGGATGACTTATGGCAGGCTCGCAATTTGCTGGTACACCAACAGAAACCGATCATAGTTGAGGACATTTTAGCTGGGATCCGGTGGCAGTATGCAGAACACTCACACACTTGGATGGAGGCTTAGCGTTTTGCGGGTAAGAAGTTGGTTCCTCCTCCTTGTGGTTGGTTGAAAGTTAACACGGATGTTGCTATCCGTCAAAATGGGTCATATGTAGCAATCTCTGTTAGAGATTCTTGCAGTTCCCTCTGTATGGTTTACATGGAACGATTAGATGCTATAGACCCGATTGTAAGGGAGGCTTTTGCTTTGGCAGAGGCGGTTTCTTTGGCTCGGCGACTCAAGTGGGATAAGGTGCTTTTTGAATGTGACTCTCTCATGGTGTGCAAAGATGTGCTTTCTGGGGAGCCACCTCAGCTTTGGGCTGCTTCCGGGATGGTGGAGCATATTCGGCTTTGCTTATTGGAGTGTCTTGATTGGAGGATTGCTTGGGTTTATCGGAAGTGTAACTTGCAGGCGCACTTGTTGGCTGGTTGGGCAGCTCGTTTTGGGATTGTTGGTTTTGTTCCTTTTTCCTTTATACCCGAGTATATACGGGGATGTGATATGCATCCTTGACTTTGCTCCGTTTGTTTTTATTTATGAGTTTCGGTTTAGCAAAACAAAAAAATATGTACACGAGTACATCTTTTCTCTTCTTTCTGGATTTTTTCTGTGGAATAATCTCTCTTATATAAATATCTGTGTCCCAAATGATAAGTCTCAACTTTTTCCAGCCTAGTAGCGTTTTTAACTTTAAAATCCACACCTAGAAAACATTTGCAAGAAAACAACAAAAATACATTGAAACGGAGCAAGGATGAGGGAAATGCTAAGCTCACTGATTGTGGCAAAGAGGTTTTGGAAGGTATTGGACGTGTAGCGCACGACCAGCGTGCTCTTCCTAGCCCAGGTATCGTCGATCATTAACAACTTTAAAAGGTGGTCGTAGCCCGCCTGACTGGACGACGCCGTACTCGTTTCCTTCTTTGGGATCGGATTCGGTGCTAAGTTACTTGTGCGAAAGGTGTTAAGGGAGGGCTGAGATTTTAAGTTTCAAATCTGACGGTCACCATATGCACACCTCATTTAATGAGGTGGGGAGGGAAAAAAAAACAACTTCAAACTCGGCTTGGCGTCAACACAGCCGGCTTGTCTTTTTTGTTGCATGTCTTCTGCAACCTTCTGTAACAACAAATTTGTTGCATGTCTTCTGCAACCTTCTTCAATAACAAGATTAGTGTCTGCTTGGTTGAGCAGAAATGAAATGAGAAGGGATATTTAGAGGATTACGTATTTGACAGCTTTAGAATTAAGATTAATTTTCCTCTGTTTACTTTTAAAAAGGAAAAAAAATAAGTACAATTATCGTCTGGAAATTAAGCCAGTTACCATCTAGCTACAAGTAGAAACTTCAAAATTTACTGAGAAATTTCTCTCTTTGTTTGTTTGCTGGGAATTAAAAAGAAAAGGCGGACATAATGAAAAATCCAATCATTACCATATGTTGTGGTTTGATTGGAGATTTTAATTCTTCTCCGAGAATGTAGGAAGCTTCTCTGTGTTTGGTTCAATATTCTCTATGTTGGGTCCATTCCCACGAATGGGTCCTCCTTCCTGCGCCTATATGTTGTCCAGCTCCACAGGACCATAAGATAGAAAGACAAAGTAAACTTCAATAATCATTTTTCTAGAGAGCAGGGTCGACTACGGGTCTATCCAGGAAGCTTTTGCAACTACTATGAAGCATGTTATAATCATGTTACATTTAGTTCTCATTAGTAATCTCTGAGTTTGAAATTTAACATGTTGATTTCAAATTTTGAAAAGGGGATATTTTTGTTTGGAGAGGGATTTATCCGAATGTACTCAAGGCGGTAATCCTATAACAAATTTAAAATCTAGATAATTGGTGGTATATGTCTAAAAATGGAGAATGACTTGATCATCACTTTCAATTCTGTTTTTGTTTTTACAGCTAAGGGATCCGGTTTTTATTCATTTTTAGTGCTAATTGAGTGCCCTCAAATTCCTTGAGAGAGTTTATGAGGTGGTGGTGTGGACTTTTGGTGACAAAGATAGAAGAGTGGTTTAGATTTCAATGCCTTGGTGCTTGATGCAGAATCTTTGGCAAGGATCTCCCAGACTTTTGTAGGGTTAAATGACCATTTTACATTACATTAAGCTTGTGTTTCTCATAAGCTTATATACCTCCCTTTGGGAGTGCCTCTCCATTCTAATTTCTTCCCATTTTTTTTTTGGAAATGATCAGTGCTAGCTTATTCATTTCTCATTCAGGACTTGTCACTGTATACTTCAAATGTGGTTGGGTACATCCCATTTGGTGCATTTGAGTAAATTTATTAGTTTCACATGTGATATTTTCCCTTCTCGCATGGTAAAACTTAGGTATTGCTTCTCTCTCTCCAGTCGTATCAATGGTGATAGTTCCAATTTTTTCCTGCCACTTGATCAAGAGTTTTTCCCCTTTGAATGCAGACTCTGAAACAATATAAACTGACAAAACTGAGTGTCATTGAGGCTTGCTGCTGCCGACCACCTTATGTGTAGGTGCCTTATTGTACTTTTGAAAATTTCACCCACCTCCTGAAGGTTTTTATTATGTTTATTTTCTATAGATGAACATAGTTCCTCAGTTTTATAGACAGTAACCATGTTTTATATATTCAGGTCATTCAGAACATTCATCAATTATGTATAACATACTTATATGTACAAAGAAATTGTAAAATTCTTACTACGTGTCAATACCAATCTTATTGCTAGGTATGTAAAATGTCTATATGCTTATGAATTTTGGAACGACCTTCTATATTTTTGAATTTTGGAGTGCCTCTAAAATGCCTCTATGTATTCTATATCTCTCTTTGTTGCATCTGTTTAAGCTATTGACATATTGTTCATTTTTTCTTATCTCGTTTCTCCTTTTCAATAGCAGAGTTACCACTTGGTGAAGATGGTGTTGGTGCTGATGGTGTACTGAAGCTGCCTTTGCTAATGCTAGGATTAAATTTATTTTTATTTTATGTTATAAACTTGTATAGACTATTGTGTTATAAAACTTGGTTATTTAATCAATGATGAATTATATTTGCTTTATTATCCTTGTTCTTAATTTTTACATCAATGAATTATAGTTATTAAAATAAATTTGTATTACAAATTAAAAATGCAGGTGTTTTTATAAATCTAGGAGATGTTCAGTGTCACGCCCCAAAAATCAACATTTGAAATTTTCATTAAAACAACTTTGAGACATCATTTCCTTTATTCTAAATAAAAACATCATCAAAACTTCAATGCTTTAAAACATAAACTTGTACAATTTTCAAAACAATATTACTCCCGCCCGCATGCCATCTAAGTATCATCCTTGTCACGTTCTTCAAAAATCTCTGAAAGTGGGGAAAATAATAACGGAGTGAGTTCGACAACTCAGTAAGCAGAGAATAAAAAAATATTTTTTTTTCTTTGAAAATAATACTCAATTCAGTGACCATAAATACAGAAAATAAAATAGCTTTTCAGAAAATCCCCTTGACATCAACAGTAAGCCACATTGACTCCTGTGGCAGGGTTGTGCAACGACTTAACCGGCGGCCAAACTGAATTAAGCCAACAGAAAGTGAAGTTTGTCCTACTAAGACTTAGCCACGTACGCTAAGTGTGCACTAGGGAGAAACCCACACAGAAACCAATCCGAAGAATGGGCGCACCAGTAATCAGTAATGAGTTGGTACCAACAACAACAGTAATCAGTAATCAGAACATCGTCTCGGGGTTTGAAAACAGTATAATATATAATATCAGAACTCAGATTTAAAATCAGAAATGATGTTCAGCAGAATACAGAATCTCTGAGAAATAATTCAGAACAGTCATATATACAATCTCAGTAGGTCTTTTAAAATTCCACATTTGTTTTCAGAATAACATAAACTTGCAATAAAATATTTTCCACAAAATCGTTTATGAAAACATGTTCATAATTTTTGAAGAAAACAATATAGTAGCTCCGATTACCCAATTTCCTTCGATAATCGAATTCCACTAGAAAACACGTACTGCAACGATCCTCAGAACCGAAGAAAATGCAAATACCCAACAATGGCCGAATAGAGAGAGAGAGAGAGATATCTCAAAATTGATGAAAAATCACGTTTTGAGAGGTGTGAAGAATCTCTGAGCAAGATGTCCCTTTTATAGGCGAAAGGGTCTTGAATTCTTGGTGAAAACTGTCCACCATGGAAAACCATTAGGCACCTCTTCACACATCTCCCATTAATGCCATTAGTTGCCAAAATACATAGAAGCTTCGAGAAATGAACGTTTGGAATGAAAAGCCTCGAAAATTAGACGAAAAGGTGTTAAAACGGCTGAGAAATCGATGAGAGAGAGAGAGAGATTGTAACGTTGAAAACGGCGGCTAGGGCTAGAAATCGTGAGTTTCAGATTTGGGGAAGAAGAAGATAGGTGAAACGCACCGTTTCACTTAAAAATGTAATTTGACCAAAACATGTTTAAATAAAATAAAACCTCAGCAATGCCAACCAAACGCGCGAAGCGCCCTAGTGGTTAAACTACGAATCTCTCTCCTTTAAGGCGCAGGTTCGAATCCTCGCATTCCATTTTCTCCGCACAAAAATTACTATACATATAAATAAACTACACCGCACCATAACCAACAAACCTGCGCCTAGCCCAGTGGTCTTCCTCTGTTAAAACCCCAGGTTTGGAGTTCGACTCCTGCCTTTGCCAAAACCTTTTTTTTTTAGCTGGGTTCTCACATTCAGTTTCTAACAAAAGTCAGGATTTGAAACGAACTTCATTCTTGTTTGGCAAAAACCATTGGAAAATGAGAATTCCAATGCAACAACGCCTGCAACTCCCTGCCCCTACTCTTTTCGGCTGTCCCCTGCAGCTCCCCTTGCATTCCAGCTTTCGATACAACTTTTTTGCTTTTTTTTTTGTTTTTTTTTAAACTTTTAAATATTCAAATTTTAATAAAAAAAATAATAAATTCGAAATAAAAAAACAACTTTAAACATCATCATTATTTTTTTACATATCATCAATCTCTCTACACAAACACCAATACAACTTTATCATCACCTAAAAATTCACAAAATTCTTCAAATCCTACAAAACTCTTCAAAAACAACATAACCCTAGTTGTTGCAACGTTATTTTTTTTTAAAATGTTGGGTCTATAGCGGCGTTTTTCTAAAAACCTGTAGCAGCGTTTTAGGCAAACGCTGCTAAAAAATTTAAAAAAGCGCTTCGGGTCTTTAGCAGCCCTGCGACCTCTGCTAAGTGATCACCGCTATGGGTCGAGATTTTCTTTAGTGATTGCGACAACTGCTGCTAAAACCTATCCCGACGGACATATAACGGCGGTCGCGACCTCCACTAAAAAAACGCTGCTAAAACCTATAGTAGCATTTTTTTGGCCTATAGCAGCTATCGGCGACAGCTGCTAAAGCACCTTCTTTTTTTTAGTGCTAGTGTTAATCCGTTTTGTTTAGTTGGCTAAGGCGGAGTAGCAAATAAACTTTCTTTGTTTTTTCTTGTATCTAGTTTATTTTGTTTCTAGTTCGGGGATATGGAAAATAGATATTTCCGCAAAAATTAGTTCTCTGTTTTTTCTCTAAGTGTAAAGACTAAGAGTAATTCAATGACTCTCTTTCTCTTCAAACGATTGGTTTTCCAAAACGAAATTCGAACGTGGCTTTTTTATAACCCAAAAAGACCAAAAGATCGAACATGGCCTTTTTCTGTTTTCTTTTTTTGTGGTCAAGCAATTTGGGCCTGGGGGAACCCTTCATGGTGGCCCACTGGCCCAATTTGCAATAAAAGGAGTTGGGTCCTTCTCCTGATCAATTATTATTCCCGCGTGAACAAGCTTGTCTCTCTTTTAATCAAAACGGGTCACATAACTTTATTCAAAGAAAAATAGCGTTTCAAGCAACCACTGGTTACATAACAATCATAGCTTGTTTTTTATTTTGTACTCGATGATGCCAGAAAAATTCGCCCCAGTCGATGAGCGATGGAGAGCCTTCCAACTATGACAGACGGAGCTGTCGGCAGAGCAAGATTTACCTTTAGGTGCACAGTATATATATACGGAGTCAAGCGATTAGAAAAATTAAAAAAAAATATATTTATATATATATATAGGGAAAAAGGCATTAAAAGGTCCGAGTAATATTAATAGTGGTTTTTCTTACATGAACATATACATTATTTAATAATGCTATATATAATTAGATATATACATCATGAACATATATATACATTAGTTCCTGCAGCGGTGACTTTCACTTATAGATGATGTGCTTATAATTGGCTACTAATAATACTAGTAAATTATAGGGTTAACATTAAATTTATCATCTTCTATAGTTGTCACATATATTCATAATCTAATTCAGAGAGTGAAATAAAGAATATCGTCCCATTTTATTTAATGTTGTCCGTATTAATCTATATATATAATGCGGATTTTACTGTATTTAATATATATATATATATATATATATATATATATATATATATATATATATATATATATATATATAATATAACTTCTTCCAGAAAAATCAGATAAGTAAGATTACCGAGAGAGACACTTGTGTCAGGACCACGCTACATGCAGTTCGTTATCTAGTGAAGCACAAACTAATAGACTGAAAACGAACCATTGATAAGCTGATTTCCCAACTCATAAAGGACGTACGTATCTGATCACAAAAACATCCATCGTCATTCATAGCTGAAGATAAGGTTTAATCAGTCTTGCCGTAATTCCCAAAAAAGAAGCTCGTTCCTCCTCAATGACTTTTAGGAAGTCCATGCATGCATGTTTTGGGCTAAGAATAATCATTACGTGCAGGAAGACAATGACTTGAACTTGAGGTAGTGAGAGGCAGGCCAAATGTGAAATGGAAAAAATAATGGGGGGAAATACATGAAGAGTATAGCTGTCGCTCCTTTATTTAATTTTCCTTTATGACTATAATTCCTAGAAAAAAATTCCAAAGAAAAAGCAAAAAAAAAACGGCCATGAAAATATAAGAAGAGTATAGTTGTCGCTCCATTGTTTCATTTTCATTTTCCTTGTTGATTTTTGGTTTGAATACAAATTTTATATTTATTGTAATAAAAAAATATAATTTAATGAGAAAAGAAATATTATTTTGAAATTATTTTAGTTGATACAAATTTTAAATTAATTATATCTGCGAACGAAAATTTTGAAAATGATTGATGTTTTGCAAATGCACCCTTGAAAATTTTGAAAATTTCATATCCGTCAGCACTTTATATATATATATATATATATATATATATATATATATGGATGGGATTTGTATAATGTTCAATAACCACGTCCACTAGTTCGTCAAACGCATGTACTTTTGACAGAGCTTGTAATGACTTTTATAAAGAGGATCGCATCAATCAGCCCCCTGGCAGCATTTTCTATTTACACACCGCAAGTCAAGCCCAGCCTTAGGCGGCTTGGTACATTGACCAAATTGCAAAATAATTCTGGAGAGAGGGATAGAGAGATAGAGGTGTGGGTTCCGTTCATACTTGCTCGAACAGAAAAGTCTTGTTCAGGCTGAGGTGGGTCCCGAACGGGATCCACCCACCTCACTCTCTTTGTCTCTCTACTATTGTCTCTGCAATTAGGTCCCTTAAATTGCAGAGGATCCTCATCCGGTAACTGAGACTTCGAGTTATAGAAGACTGACACCCTGGCGCAGCCATTAGATGCAAACTCAGGCCAAGTCGTTGATGGCCGATGGGTGCATCCCAACGACCGAGAGATAAGGTCTTTATACAAAAGAAGTAAATATAATTAATAATTTTACCATACTCAGGAAAAAAAAACTCTAAATTAATTAGAATATAAAAAGAGAAATGCTACATCTCCCGCTGGGGTTCCGATGGGGTCCCGACAGAGGCTGGAAATGACATTTCCAGCCTCTGACTTTTTTTATAACTTTAATTTTCAGAGGTTGGAAATGACTCTGTCGGGACCCCATCGGGACCCCAGCGGGAGATGAAGCATTTCCCATATAAAAATTGTTTCAAGACTTGACTTTTCTGTAACTATATCCTTAAGTTCTCATATAGAAATATTTAGAATATATGAAGGTGAAATTTACACAACAAATGATCAACGTGAATTTTGAAGTAACAAATAAGCTGCCAAATTTAAGCAAATGCACAATATTATAAAAGGACGAAAAGAAATTAATTACTTGTCTTCTTAGAACACGGTACCAACACCTAATATTTCCTTTTTTTAGCTTTTCCTTCAATTAAAAATTTTATTTTGGAGCAATTTCCTTCAATTCAATATGAGAAACCAAAATAAAGGATATATTTCTTAATAACTCTTTTTCTTTACGTTAAAAAAGGACATTTAGAACATAAAAATTAACATAGAGGAGTATATGAGACTCGGACAGGACTTTAGGGCTTGTTTGGAAACCAGTTTAGGTTTCAGTTATGATTTTGGTTTTAGCTTCTTAAGATTAAAATAAATTTCATAATAAGGGCATGTTTGGTTATTTAATTTTTTACTTAATAATATTTTTTTTATTTGGTGTAATATTACATTTAAAAATTAAAAAAAATTAATAAAATTTAAAAAAAAAATTTAAAAAAATCGGAAATTACTTTTTTTCAAATACAAAAAATATTAGAAAACCATCAAAATAATAGAAAATAAATAAATAAAAGTTCGTTTTTCTATGTAAAAAATTTTTCTTTCACATATCATTACATTTTAAAAAATAATTTATAGAAATTAAGAAATGTTAAAAAAATTACAAAAAATATCTAAAAACAAAATTAACTCAATAAAATATTGTTAAAATAATGATATAAGAAATAAAATATTGTTAAAATAAAAAATATTTTTATTAATTTATTTTTTAATATTTTTAGTATTTTTAAAAAATAATTTCCAATTTTTTATATTTTTATATTTTTCGTAATTTTTGTAAATTAATTTTCGTTTTTTTAAACGTAATAGTTCCCAAAATAAAAATATTATGAAAAGAAAAATTAAATAAGTGAGTCTATCTAATCTAACCAAATATGTCCTTATTATAAAATTTATTTTAATCTTAAAAAACGAAAACGAAAACTACTGAAACCAAAACTGATTTCCAAACAAGCCTAAAGGACTGAGAGGCACGCTAAATGCGAAAGCTAACGAAGTCAGTACGTACTGTGGTCATGAAAGAAGGTTCCTTTGTTTCTTCCTGTTCAAAAATCCACAAGAGAAAAATCCACGGCCACGGCCCGACCAGTAGACAGAAGACATAATAGTCAGCTTTGTCTAAACTACGAAAATACCCAACTAGAATGCCTGGGAAAAAACAACTCTCACGTGCCGGATGGATGGTTTCATTCTTAAAATTTTAGAGCCGCTTGTTTGTGGGTGAATATTGCGGAAGTGGGATGCACGGCGCGAATGCGAAATTAAGGTGCTGTTCGGTTGTATAGTATTTTGATGATTTTTTTGTATTTTGAAAATTTTTATATGATGTTAACTTTATTAGTATGCGTGTTGTAGTTATTTTTATGTAGAGTTAAAAATAATATTTGGTTGTGAATATTTTGTATTAAAAAAAATCTTCAAAATTTGTTGTGGCCGAACAAACTCTAAGAAAGGAACGTGAAAGAAAAGGAGAAAAATACAGGTTACTGCCTGCACGGCACGCAAGAGAGCTAAGAATTTGTGAAAAAAAAAAAAAAAAAAAGCTAAAGAGGGGAAAACCAATCCACAGCCATCACAGAGAAAGCGCTACAATACAAAGACACCTAGGTTATGTTCGTTTTGAGAAAAAATATAGGATTTTAGAGAAGTTGTGAATTTTTATGTTGAATAGTGTTTTATTGGTGTTTGTGTAAAGTGGAGAGAGAAATGATTTGATGTAATTGTTTAATAAAAAAATATTGGAGTTATGTGAAAAAGTATAGAGAGGGAAAATTTATGTTGAATAAAAAATTAAAAAATTGTTGGAGATGGTATAAAATGTATTAGTTTTTGTGTTTGAATTCTGAATATGTTCGGTAGTAGATTTGTGAATATACTTAGAATCCTGCAAAAAATGTGAAAACGAACGTATCCATGCATCTTCCTTGTCAACCACGATAATCCATGCCCTGCTGCTGGACCCGTTCTCACATGGAATTGGATCCACTCAACGAATGGGTTGTCCTTCCTGCGCCTATAAGTTGTCCAGTTCCACAGGACCATAAGATAGAAAGACAAAGTAAACTCCAATAATCCACTTTCCGGAGACAGCGTATGGGTCTCTCCAGGACGACGCTTTTGCAATTCGCATGGGTTGGTGTCCTATTGTCAGTAATGGCAGCGGTAAGAGCAGCACCAAAATTAGCCCTTCCCAACTGTCGAGACCAGTGCGGGGATGTAAAAGTTCCATATCCATTTGGCATAGGGGAAGGTTGTTTCCTAGATCTAGATGGAGTTTTTTCCCTCACGTGCGACAACTCGTCCGGCCAAGACCAGCTAAGGATCGGAAACCTCACCATTACGAATATTTCAATCCAAGGCCACCTTGACTTCTTGATGTTCAAAGCCTTCGAATGTTTCTCAGAGTCGGGCATTCTTCAGTACGACAACTATTCCTGGTTTTCCTCTTCCCCAATTTTCACAATTTCCAACACCCAAAACATTTTCATTGTCGTAGGCTGTGATTCTTGGGCATTCCTTACTGGTTACCAGTACAGTGAGCCCTTCTCCGTGGGCTGCATGTCTACATGTCAAAAAACAATCAATGTGGTCAACGGATCTTGCGCTGGTATTGGATGTTGCCATGTAGAGATTCCAAGACGACTGAGCAATTTTACTGTTGCAGCAAATAGCTTCTCCAATCACACCGAAGTCTGGAACTTCAATCCATGCAGCTATGCTTTTGTTGTGAAACAAGATCTGTTCAATTTCTCCTCCGTTGATCTAGAAACCCTTCCGGACAATCAAACGCTTCCCATGGTTCTCGATTGGACGATAGGTACGGAAAGGTGTGAATCTAATCAGACCATCGTATGTGGAGGAAACAGCACTTGCTATGATCCGGATAACGGATATGGATATCGCTGCCAGTGCAAACCCGGTTACGATGGAAACCCATACATCCATGATGGTTGCCAAGGTACGTATAACACCTCGAACATGCTTCTCAAGAAACTTTAAGGCACCAATTTTATTAAGAATAAGAGAATTATTAAATTCGTTCTTTTTGCAAGTTTAGTACTTTCATAGAATTGATAAATTAGCATTTATGGGATGGATCAAATTTTTTTTTGATAACTAGAGAAATTGGGACACCTATTAACATGCACAGAGTTCGGACGGACCTGTCCCAATATTAAAAAAAAAAACAATTATACTTTTTGCATTAAAGTTCTTAACTCCGTGCTTGATCATACGATCTTAAACTCATGGTATGCAGATATTGACGAGTGTTCAGCTCCAAGTCGCAATAATTGCACATATCCAACGAGATGTGTGAACACAGCAGGGAATTATACATGTTCTTGCCCCAAGTGGCGCCATGGAGATGGAAGAAAAGATGGAAAAGGATGTTCTTCGAGTCTCTCGCTAACTGAGATCCTCGGTGGTAAGTATACTTTAGTAAAAACGACATCCGGCCCATTGGCTATTGCGCATGCTTTTGGAAAATTTGCTATTGTTGATGAACTGCAGTCCTTGCTAGAATATTATCTTCGACCAATCTAGGGACTCAAAATATTATGCTATAAGAATTGCAATACTTTAGTTTAAAAGATTGTGTATAGTAATTTTTGAAAAGTTTTTTTTAGAGATGTTTAACTTAATTTTAGCTCCAAACTTACATCAAAATATCAAAAATAGGTTCGAACTACCAAAATCCTCATATATAGCATAAAAAATATCAAAATTCATCAACGATTCGCTATTTTATAGGATCATACGGTCAATATGGTGCTAAAAAGCCTATTTTTTTTTTTTTGCATATTTCAACCGTCAGATCTTATGTAATGCGTTTGGATAGTTTTGGGTCTAAATATGACGAGTTTGATCTTTAAACCTCTTTTTAACATTTTGATGTAGTTTAGGAATTAGAAGTGATATTTAATTCTCTTTTCTTTTTTCTTTTTTTTTGCCTGATGATTTAAATCAATCACAAGGCAGAATCTAGATATATCCAACATTACCAGTATAGGATTAGGATTCTCTGAGTCCGTTGTAGGACTCTCGCTACCTAAAAAACATTATATGGACAACAATAAATGATGTGAGGTCTATCAACTCGATCTATCTCTTTCGGAATTGCACCGTACAATCCCGGTAGAAAATTGCATCAACTTATATATAATTGAAGATGAGGAAGAGGTATTGTTTTATTTGGACACATTGACTTTTGAAATTGTATATACAACGATGTTAATTTGGTGGTATATATATTGGTGGAGGTACACTCTTATCATATAGGCTTGCCTTGGCCGTTGATGGATAAAGACGTTAGAGAAATATCAAGGGTTTGACACGCAATTGGTGGCATTGGTCAATGTTGTCTGCTGCATAAGAAGCGTAGATTAATGTTAGAAACGTGAATGAATAAACACCACGAAATGGTATTTATTTCTATATTGATTGTGACCGTTTGATTAATGAAAAAACAATTGACAAAAATATAATTAATGCTTGATCTATCTATTTGTTTTAGAGTTACAAGTACGTACGTACGTCAACCTAGCTACTGCGATAATATTCAAAAGGAGATAGTGATTGTACATAATATCTAAAACTAACAACATTGGCTTCTCATGTAAAAATAAATAAAATTAGAAAAGAAATCTCGACTCGGTCTACCCGGCCTGTTTGAAACAGGAGCTAAAGAATTGGCAGTGCTAGCTTCGTCGTTTATATAATTACATTAGTAGACGACAAAAAATTGATGTCCAAAAGTTATAACTTGTTCTTTTGCCCTTATACGAAGCTTAATTAGGTGGTTTTTTTAAGGTAATAGAAATAATATATTAATATCCGACAAAGTTACGGCCAGTACAAAACATCCTTGATCTTGAGTAAGAAGGGGAATGTTAATTAATTACGTTGTAAGAAAGAAAGTCGATCGACTCACCTGCTTCACCATGTCTATTCTTCACAATTTGTGTTTCTAACTTTAAAATGAACGAGTACATGCTTGACCATGCCAATCAACGTGGTCATTACAAATTAGACCAGCGTTGACAAAATATTAAAATTAATTAGAAATCCGATCTACTCAATCGAATAGAACTTTATAACGAATGCTTGAATATGTGCAGGTGTAAGCACAAGCCTCTTAGTTCTGCTTGTGGGAGGTTCCTGGATATATTGGGGACTGCAAAGAAGAAAGTTCATCAAGCTCAAAGAGAAATTCTTCATACAAAATGGCGGTTTTATTTTACAGCAGCAACGTTCTAATCATAGAGGATCTGTGGAGACTGTCAAAATATTTAGCACAGAAGTGCTTGAAAAGGCCACGAATAACTATGACGAGAGAAGAATACTTGGTGAAGGAGGCTATGGAACTGTTTACAAAGGAGTGCTATCAGACAACAAAGTGGTTGCCATTAAGAAGTCAAAAATTTGTGATCGAAGACAAATTGAGCCGTTCATAAATGAGGTGATCGTGCTTGCCCAAATTAACCATAGGAATGTGGTTAAACTATTAGGTTGCTGCCTAGAAACAGAAGTACCATTACTAGTTTACGAGTTCATCACAAATGGAACTCTTTCTAACCATATTCATGATAGAACTCTATCATCCTCATTTTTGTGGAAAGAGCGTCTGAAGATAGCTGCAGAAACTGCAGGAGCCCTTGCATACTTGCATTCTGAAACATCTATACCAATTATACATAGAGATGTGAAGAGTACAAATATACTTCTGGATGATCATCGAAATGCTAAAGTAGCAGACTTTGGGGCCTCAAGATTGGTTCCTCTTGATCAAACACAACTAACTACTTTGGTACAAGGAACATTAGGGTACTTGGACCCAGAGTACTTCCACACTAGTAAATTAACTGAAAAAAGTGATGTCTACAGCTTCGGTGTTGTGATGGCAGAGCTACTGACATGTAAGAAGGCACTTTCATTGGATAGGCCGGAAAATGATATAAATTTAGCAAATTGCCTTGTTTCTGCAATAAAAGAGGACTGCTTACTCCAAATTCTTGATGATCAAATTGTCAAGGAGGATAATATTGAGGAACTAAAGGATGTTGCCAATCTTGCAAAAAGGTGCTTAATGGTAAGAGGGGAGGATAGGCCTACTATGAAGGAAGTGGCCATGGAACTAGAAGGATTAAGAAGAATGGAAAAGCTTCCGTGGGCAAAGGTTGATATCTCTACAGAAGAGGCTGAGTACTTGCTCAATAAACCTGCAGAGTCTTTCAACCTTGATATTGGAAATGGTACTGGTTCTTCTACAAGTACAGCTGCCAGGTATGAAAGCATTAGGAACCAATTGTTGAACTCACTTGCTGATGGAAGATAACTACCTAGTTGACAGTATATATATGTGTGTGTATATAAATGTATCTCTAAATTGCTTAAATCGTTTAGGTGATGGAACCGGACGTTCAATCGAGCTTTTGTATCTCAGTTATTTTTGAACTTGTAGACCAACGTACATATGTACCTTTCAGTGGACCGTTTCCCTTATTCATTCTCTCCCTATAATGTTGACAAATATAATCGAACATTTTCAAGAAGATACCTTGTGACGCCGAATAGAATAGATATTATTCTGCAGGCTAAAACAAAAGACAATTTGCGAAAAGGAAAGAGAGAATTTCGACCTAAAGAATTCAGAAAAACTTTGGATTCAATAACATTCGTAATATTCAGGAATGAATCAAATCAACCCACAAGCCGGGTTAAAATAGCTGAAATTCGACCCTTGATGGAATTTTGCCAAAAATAGCAAAACCCTAAAAGTCTTACCAAAACGAAATAGGGAAAGAAATAAAGTGATTACCAAAAATCTGGCCCAAATCGGGTTCAGAATTATTTCCTAATCGACAAAAAGAAAATTACCATAAATAGCAAAAATTAACTAAAAATAGGGATTTGAAAAGGAAATCAGTGGATTTGGAGCTCAATATGAGGTGCACCGAGTGTAGATCAGTGACTATGACATGCGCGCCGAAAAGAGCTTTCCGAATTGGGGTCACGGGCGTGGATCGGACACCTGTAGCCAAAGTTATGGCCCAATTACCGACACGTGCACGGAAACTGCCCCAATTAGGCTAAATCACGGTTTCTTGCTAATTTTGCGCTGATCCTCCCGCTCCAGGTAATTAAGGCCATCAATGAGCAATCTGAAAGCTTTGCATTATCTGGGTCGGATCCCCCTGCATCACCTTGTTACATAAACTTTTAGATGCCCAAAGCAGCCGATGGAGATACAATCTGCTTTCGCACTCTACAAGCAGCTTAATAGGTTTCATCCAAGAACTATTCTCAGCTCTTCTGAAACCAGCCAGCAACCAGCTTCCACCATCTAAGAAGAGCGCGAGTTACCAGAGCCAGGAAGAGCTTTTAGAAATCCTAAACAGATAACAATCCAACTATGGTTAACTCACCCAGTTAGGGCTTCCATACTTAAGTTACATCTGCATCGAAATTACATCGGAATCAGATCCAGATGGCATTGTAACAACTTAGAAAATAGGAAAGGTGATGCCATTACATGAAGGAAAAATGCAGATTACAGGAAATGGGTACCGAAGAAGTTTATAAATGAGAGGTTTCTAGACTGGGTTGGACCGTGGCTCCAAGCTAAGCAGAAGCTTTTTCCCTCACGTGCGACAACTCGTCCGGCCAAGACCAACTAAGGATCGGAAATCTCACCATTACGAATATTTCAATCCAAGGCCACCTTGACTTCTTGATGTTCACAGCCTTCGAATGTTTCTCAGAGTCGGACATTCTTCAGTACGACAACTATTCCTCGTTTTCCTCTTCCCCAATTTTCACAATTTCCAATACCCAAAACATGTTCATTGTCGTAGGCTGTGATACTTGGGCATTCCTTACTGGTTACCAGAACAATGAGTCATTCCGAATGGGCTGCATGTCTACATGTCAAAATACAATCAATGTGGTCAACGGATCTTCCTTCTTCAATCACATCGAAGTCTGGAACTTCAATCCATGCAGCTATGCTTTTGTTGTGAAACAAGACCTGTTCAATTTCTCCTCCGCTTATCTCGGAAACCTTCAGGACAATCAAATGCTTCCCGTGGTTCTCGATTGGACGATAGGTACGGAAAGTTGTGAATCTGCTCAGACCATCGTACGTGGAGGGAACATCATTTGTTACTATTCGGATAACGGGAATGGATATCGCTGTCAGTGCAAACCCGGTTACAGTGGAAACTCATACATCCAAGTGTTAGGGAAAAATGTGATTCCCTGCTTGCGGAATAATGTGAGAAACGAAAATAATGGAAGAATAAAGCACAGGACACAAGATTTACGTGGTTCCCTCAATACGTGGTTTCCTCCTCCAAATCACCGTGAAGGAATGTCATCTTCACGTATAACTGTTCAAGATGTAGATTCTCGGCCGCCACCACACCAAGTATCATTCTGGTGGTTGTCATCTTCACCACCGGAGAGAATATGTCACTGTAATCAATTCCTTCATTTTGTTGGAATCCCTTTACAACCAACCGGGCCTTGTAGCGCTTGCTACCATCACTCTCACCGTTTATCCTGTACACCTATTTATTATGCAGAGCCTTCTTTCCTACTCGAAGTATAGTCAACTCCCATGTCTTGTTAGTTGTCAATGAATCTATCTCATCCTTCATTGATAACTACCACTTGTCACTTGACTTACAGATAGGAGTCTATGAGACAAGGACGACAGAGGTAGGGTATTGTGAAGTTTCAATATGGGAGACAACGACACTATGCCTGCGCCAACCATAGGGGAGATGGCACCATTGGCATTTGCAATATTAGTGCGTCTGGACAGGGAAGTTTCGGTGAAGTTCGAGGCCGCAAAGGTCATATGATCGGTGGCACTGGAGTCAAGCAACCACATACTACGATCAACATCATGGGAAGACTATAATAGCCACAACCAAGTATACCTGGATCGAGTAGTGCCTGAACATCCACACTCGATGCTACTTGAGGTGTGAATGAGAGTTCTGGGTCGGCAATCACCATAACCACCTTCCCGGGACCTGCATCTTTCTCAGCATTAGAACGACGTTTGCGGGCCTGATGCTCGCTCCACAAATCGGGGTACCCATGAAGCTTGAAGCAAGTTTCACGAGTATGTTTTTGGTTTCCACAATGAGTGTACTTCAAGCCATCGGTGGAGGCACTTGTTTTTGACTTCCAGCTAGGCGAAGACTGATTATAGGGTCCAAGCCGCAGGCCCTTGGCGACAAGAACGGCACTAGAAGCATGATCCGTATGGCCCGTGATCATAACAGCCTGTCGAATAGCTTCACGGCGGACATGAGCGTAAGCTTGTTCTACTATGGGAAAAGGGCGTAGCTGCAGTACATCTTCTCTGATTTTGTCAAGTTTGTCATCGAGTCCATCCAGAAACACGTAGACCCGATCTTCTTGAACAATATTATTATAGTGATGAATGTCAACTGCACATTTCATAGGATTAAGACGTTGAAAATCGATTTCGCGCCATAACCCCTGGAGATCGGTATAATATTTATCAAGAGATCCTCCAGCTTGTTTAAGCTGAGTCACACGACGCCGAAGGTCATAAACTTGAGATGTATCACTACCGTCAAAGTAAAAGGTAGCAATAGAATCCCAAACAAGCTTTGCAGTAGTAGGAAAACAAACAAAATTACCAATAAGTGAAGACTTCATGGAGTTAATCAACCAGCCATTGACAATTGCGTTGTTCGTGCGCCATTTGCGACAGGTTGGATCGGTTGAAAGAGGTTGCGGAATATCACCATTAATATAACCCATCTTGTCTTTGCCTGAGATATACATCTCGACAACTTGGGACCATAGGGCATACTTGGAGCCGTCCAACTTAATGCCGATTGGAGCTGCGACAGTTTTTTGGTCAAAGTTGGTGCTTAGACCTTGTTTAATGCTTCAGTCATTTTTGTGGTAAGTTCGGTGAAGATGGATTCGGTCTGAGATGCACCACATATTTCTCTTGCATGTGAGTCCGACATGGTTGGTGAGGAGGGAAGGAAAAATTTAGGGTTTGAGGTGGATACAAGACCAAAAAGGGGAACCTGACTTTGATACCATGTCAAAATATGATTTCAATATATTCAAACTTAGTTCGTTACAGTCTGGTTTGTAAACTTATAAAGAAGAAAGTACAAATCTTTCTCTATGCTATTCAAATATTTGTTTCTATAAATGTGTACAACTATAACGAAAAGAATATCTTTCCTATAATCCCCAATCTCCTATAATTTCTTCGTGACAACTCACGCCAACAATTATTTGTGTATTTATATATGCATGTCTCATTTTGCTTGCTCTGCGGAAAGACAAGGGAGGAAAGAGCAAGCTGCATACGACGAAAGTTTCAAAGCCAATATTTTATTCTTTTGAGAAAGTCAAAGAATCTTTAAATTGGATCCCATTAAATTGGTGGGTGTGTTTGGATCAGCACCACCACGTTATAACGAAGGTGACGACGACCTCTTCTCTGTCCGTCTCATGAACGCTGGTCGCCCAAGGTGTTGCTGAGACCGGAAAAATGAAGCGGTTTTTCCCACAACTTGGACATTAATGTATCCCCCACTTGTGTATCAGACAGGTTGGAGGGCTCAGAAGTGTTCAGGGCGGCTCAACAATTTTGGGGCGTAGGCTAGTCATAAAAACATGCCTTTTATTTTAATTTATCTTGAGACAGAAATACTTTGAGAAATTTAGCAAAAAAATCAGCTGTTTGATTGTTTTACTCTTTAGCAAAAAGAACAATCCGCTGGGATTGGTGTATTGCTTTGAATTTATGAGGAGTATTGCTATTATTTAGGAAAAAAGATGAAAAAGCTAATAGGGTTAATTATACTGTTTTAGTGCTAGTGCTAGTGCTAGTTTTTAGCTCCGGTTTTTTTATTTTCAATTTCAATTTTGTAAACTAATTTTTAGAATGCTCTAGGCCTTTCATTAATTATATTATCAAAGTTTTAGGTTTTTTTCTCAACTTTAATTTTATAAAAATGCTTCCCATTTTTTTAGGTTATAATATGGGTCTTCAGAGGGCATATTTCAATTGTGTAAACTTGAATTACTTTTTTTGTAGGCTTTTCATTAATTATATTTTCAAAGTTTTAGGCTTTTTGTTTTCTCAAATTTAATTTTATAAAAATGCTTCCTATTTTTTAGTATATAATATAGGGTCTTCCTAATTAGGAGGCCTCAGGCAGTTGTCTCACCAGCCTACCCATTTGAGCCGCCTCTGTGTTCAAACCGAAAAAAGGGTTTCTTTAAGTGTTTGATTTGAAATGAGTCTGGTTTCGCAGTTAGGTATCATGGAAATTGCAGCAATAATATTGCTATTTATTTCTGTTCGAGGAAGAATCAAAGCAAGAAGGGTTTTGGGTTAGCAAATTACCGAAAGGATAAGGGAAGCAATTGGTATATAGAGAGGATCATCACAAATATACTTAAATATCCTTGCATTTATTGTTTTTGTTCCTTCTACATGGTCGATCTTCTAGGTTAAAAGAGAATGGATTTGAAGCTGTCAAACTTTGCACAACTTGGAATGTTATTCTTAAAACCCCTACTTGTGAAGCTGATCATATGATAACCCTTTGATTTAGAGACTAGGGGATAGACACGAACCATGGTTTGCATATAACATGTACTCGTCAAACATCATTAAAAATTGTGAAAAGTTTCATACTGGTTGTGATATTTTGAACACCACATTTTCAAAAACAAGTAATTAACAGATCGTGATGTTTATCACACATGATTAACCAACTTGATATAAAGAACGTAATCTAAAGTGTGGAATCCAAAAGTCATGCACTTGGGCAGTGGGCACTCTGCTGCCCACGACTCTGTTTTTAATTGTGCTAAGATGACCAAGAACGAAAGCTGAGTGACTTGCCAGCTGGGGCCTCATCCCCACATAGACATAGGCAATCCTTTCAATAGGGAAGTACTTTGACGTAGGTTACTGCAGAGGACGAGTTTTTTTAATCCTCAAAAAAAAAGGTTTAAGATTTGTTTTCCCACAAAAATCTAATGCCAACTCAACAATTTAAGTGCAATCATGCTTACGAAGAAAATAAAAATTGAAATTGTGATGCAAATGGGAGAGGGGGGTACAGGAGTGACCAATCGTTCCTAGGGGGGATGACGAGTCACTGCAAACATTAGCATTTGGACCATGAAGAGTACAATCACGTAAACATTTTAGATCAAACTGGTGGAAAGGTAAAAGGAATGGTATGTGGAGGGGAGTGTTCAATGGAAACACGAGAGTACAATCACGACGAGCAACAGCCACCGGGGGACGCCTTAGATTGTGGAGGTTTCTCTTTGAATATGTTCTTTTTCACCCCAGCTGAGCCCTCAGACAAGAGACTAGGTGTCTCCAAAATCTGCACAGATCAACATGGTAACACATTTCTTAAATGAATCTTAAATAAATGTCTCACAAAACAGTAAGTCAAATTAAAAATAAATCTTAAATAATAAAAACGCCTTTTATTATTTGCGGCATCCTCCTGTTTGTGGTGTCCTTGTATCACAACCTCTGAAGGCGGATGCATAGAAGTCAAAGATAATGATCACCAATGTCAAGTGCTGGTTTAACCTAACAAATCAGACTATAATATCTACGCAAAGAGTTGCTACATGGGAATAAGCATGGATAAACAGTCTCTGGATGAAACGAAATACGAATAACTTATGAGACTATTCTAATAGCCAACGTTATCCCAAGATTCCTGAGAGAAGGTACAAGGTTTGACACCTGGAACCTAACCCACATCCGAACTGTTGCACCTCCTAAGAATCACGTACATAAATACTTGATAAAATGTTGCTGAGAGAAGTTATTTCAGTATTTTGCATACCTTTAGTACAAGCTCTTCAAAGCATTGCTCCACATTGACTCGAGTTTTCGCACTACATTCTAAGAAAAGGCATCCATATTCTCTAGCAAAATCAATACCCTCTTTTTTGCTAACAACCCTTTCACCTTCCTGAAAAGAAAGAAAAGCTTCAATGTACATGACACCCTTAATTTAAGTAACAGAAAGAACATGATAACCCAATAATCCAAAAACCAATAATCTCATAACACAAGGCATAGCTCAAAAAAGTTCTGAAACTAAACCAATAATCCAATCCTAATCGAAAAACTACCTGATCTCTAACTTTCCTGCACTCCCTAAAATGATGCTACCCAGTTGTCTCACTAGCGTAGGGTCCTTAGGATATGAGATCTTAGCGAAATCCTAACCTTCAAAATTTGTATCGAGAACAGGATGCCCTCAACAATTTAAATTATAACAAGTGCAAGTAAGTTAAAGACATACCTTATCAACTTTGTTGCCAACAAGCATCTTGATGCAATCTTGATTTGTTGAGTACAAGTCAATTTCTTTAGCCCATATATCAGATAGATTAGTAAAAGTTTCTCGCCGTGTTACATCGTACACTGCATCATTCCCACAATTACACTTAGGTATACAATATAATCAATGTGAATTAAAAAATTGCCATGTGAAAATGAATCTGGCTAGTCTGTGTCAAGACGGGTGGGATTCATAACTACGCACTTTTGGAGATTCATTGGTTCTCAAAAGATAACATGACCATGAGGGAGTTGAATCGACGTACCCATTATTATCCCTTGAGCACCTCTGTAATATGAGCTGGTGAGAGTTCTAAATCTTTCTTGTCCAGCTTCAAGAATAGCAACAAGCAAAATTAGGTCAGGAACAAGACTGCAAAATGAAAACCCAACTACTCTTCTAACTTTCTCTAGACCTCGGGACAAATCGTGGCAACAAAAATGGAAAATAACAACCTCATTTCCAAAGTAAGAGTGTTTTTCCTTTTGTTTTATAATTGCTTGCATCAGGTATCATATTACATTATCAAGTGTAAGAAGTGTTGAAGACACACCATAACCATAGAAAAGCGTTGCAGACACACTAACCACAGAATTGGAGTTTTTGACATGCTTATACAACTGATGCACAAGGGCTTCCAATCAGTGGCAGAGCAAAGATTTTTATCTTAAGAGGGGTGTCTTGTTTCTTTTATTTTTCTTTTGGGTGTGTGCTGCTTGCCACTTTGTAAGTTTACCAAGTATCAATGACGGAGCTGAAAGGAGGAAATAAAGTCTTCATGGGTCAAGCAAGCGTACATATTTTTAGTGGCCTTCCAGACCATTAATAATTTGGGACCATGTAGATCAAGTATTAAATGCTAAAGACATGTTTTTAGGGGAGAAAGTGACTTAAAAATATCTTAATATCCAAGAGGGTTAGAAAATTTCTCCAAGACAGGCTTAAAAATATCTACTATCTTTTTTCACCAAATTTTGGAGGGAGGGACTGAGATTTTCTTTAAAAACCAGTTTTGGGAGGCATGAAAGTTAACTATGTTTTCAACCAAAAATTTGGGAGAAAAAATTGGGGCCTGGGCCTAAAAATAGCCTATCTTTTATCTCAGAAATATTTTTCGATAAATCCGCCTCTGCTTCTAGCGTAAAAAAAAATGTAATCTTTCTGCTGAAACTTCTCATACTTATAGAAATCACTTCACTCTTACAGTAGTTAACTCTGAGTCAATTTAGTCTATTGCTGAGAGTGCAATCTTTTCCAGTCCAGTACAGGAACCCAACCGCAGAAGTATAAGTTAACCATAGTCTAACAACACAACCCAAATTTCCATCGCCTTCAAATGTCAGGGTCTATTAAATCAGAATATTATCCACGGAAAAACAGAAACAAAGTCTTAAGATTTCAAAGATTAGACACTACAGCCACCAAATTAATTTCTTTACAAATTCATTGTTATGTGTACATTCAGGATCTAATATGATTGAGCTTTCATGGGCATATGGGGGTATCTTAAGAATCCTACAGTAACGATGATAAAAAAGGATGTCAAGTGTACGAACATGCTAAAAATGATGAGTAATGAATTTTCGATAACAAGACCTTTCCTACACAATGATGCACAAATCCAAGGTTTGTTCACATAATGTCAAAAAAGAGATTGTTTAGACAGCAACAATAACCAATGGGATGTTTCCATTTTCAAAAGAATACTTCAACATACATACCTGTGTCCCAAATCGCAAGCTTCAGTTTCTTCCCCCCAATATTGACATGTTTCACCTTAAAATCCACACCTACAAATTAATAAATTAATAACAAATACCATCCCAGTCATTATTATAATGATATAAGTAATAGTCATCCATAGCAGTAAGGAAAATTCGCCATACCCACGCATATCAAACTAATTACTAATGGAAAAACTTCTGAAAAAGGATCAAACAAAACAAAAGTTAAAAAGAAACAGAGAAGATGAGGAAAGTGCTAAGCTGACCGATGGTAGGAGAGAGATCCTCAAAGGTATCGGAAGTGAAGCTCAAGAGGAGCGTGCTCTTCCCAACGCCAGAATCCCCGATCATCAACAACTTGAACAGGTAATCGAACTCCGGCTGACTCGAAGACGACGCCGTATCCATTATTTATGTATATATATATATGTACGCAAAAGTAAGTATCCAATTAATCCTTCAACAGTCGCAACCAATCGCCACGAACGTCAACCTGGGATTCAAGTTTGACGGGAAACAGATCTGATAGAAGAGGCGGAGACCCTGTATTTCTTTTTTTGTTCAATTATTTTACTTATTCTGTGTGCTCCGGGGAAAGTAAAAGGAGAAGGTTGCAGAGAGGCAAAGAAACCTCCAAAGTCTTCTCCTTGGCTCCGTAACGGGGCACCGATTTCTTATTGATGAGTTAGGATCCGATGCCACTCGTGTACAATCATTGAAATTGCTAATCCACGTTTTAACCGTTGGATCTGCGAATGTGATAATCTTTTAAGTTTCTACCAGATGTGGCAGCCGTTGGATTAACAATCGGTGACTTGATTGCTGGGTAACACTGAAGACGAGAAAGCAGGAAACGAATAAAACGGAAAGGATCGGTAACGCGCTAATATCTTAATGATGAGTTCCCCGAGGCTTCGGTTTCACGCAAGTGGACCTGTAAAGTTGCAGGACAAATGTTATCTACTTCGGTTGACAACAAAAAAGAAGCTGACGGAATTGTCTTTTTTTTTATTCTTTTGTTGTTGAAGGACAAATGTTCACATTTATTAATGAACCAAATCTTGTGACAAGCAACCAGTCATCTGCTAACAGCAGAGCAGTTTGATACAGTCGAAGCAGCAGTTTTTCGCTGGCCTTTTTCTTCCATGAGGTAATCATTTTCCTGAATACTTCAACCATCACAGGAGGAAGAAAAGATGATATTGGAGAAATGCTGATTGCCCACCGAAACTCCATTATCATTATTCTCCAATCGCAGAAAATGAACCCATTTGCTCCAGCCATTGTATTCCCAATACCGAAGTACGAAATTCCAAAAAACAAACCAAACCATTATTACACAAACATAAGAATGCTGAAGAGTGTGAAGACGCTAGTATATTTAGAGCACAAGGAGTCGAAACCATACATATGCGACTGCGGGCCCGCAAAAGAGCTTGGAGAGAGAACCAATCGAGCTCCGGTGAAATTCGGCAGCAGCAAGGAGTGAGACATTTGATTTGCAAATAGACAAGGTGAAGTCAAAGAAAAAGGGTATCAAACTTCTTTACCCCAAAAAGCCAATTTAGAATTTACAGCAAATTTTCGACATCACTCGTAAGGAATTTCTTGAGCAGCGGAATAGACAGACCCTTGTCCGTCCCGTCCCCTTGAATTCACTTCCCCCATTAAAGAAACTACCTAGCAAAGCACCGTTCTCTATCCCCAAGAAGATGCACCTGCGTCGTCCTTTTCCATTTTGAGGCTCCAAATCAGTATATTTATTAAAACTTCTGCTACAGTTTCTTTGAACTTTCTTGGGTCTACTTCTGTACAATATATAGCCCACTTCTGCATATTACAGACTTCCTTTCTCTCTGGGTTGTCTTTTTGTAAACTCACAAGGAGGAAAGTGCGGTACCACCACTAGGTACACTCAGAAGCTCCCTTAGTCTGTCTATATCTTTTGTCTTCCTAATTGAATAGCAACTTGTTAGTAACCCAGTTATCAGATTCTTTCTAGGACTTTTCCATCTTTGATATGGTGAGGGCGAAATCCACGAGCTCTTACAAAGTCGGGATTTCAGACCGCTTTTATGCCAAAACGCGTGCGCTGCAGCAAATTGTCGGTTTCTCAGGATTTTTATAAAACGGCTGCGTTTCATTCGGGACTAAAATCGGGACTCCCGTTTCGGGACGGGAAGCATTTCTCAATGATATTGTTCTTAGTTCATGATCCACAAGATTGTCAATGGTAGCACTAAGTTTACCAACTTTATACCCAGTAGCTCTCTTTGTGCCTTTGATAACATTTGGGCTGCGACTTGAAACCCCATGGCTAGAATTGGTCACAACATCCGTGTAAAACAAAACAGAGTGGATAAGCAAGCATCTAGAGTCTTACACTGTCCAAAACTCATGCAGAAAAATATTCAACTTTAAGAGATGTCACTGCAAAGTCGGTATTTGATGTGCGTCTCATATGGGCAATTGTTGCGTTGAACGGGAGATGGGGTACACAAAAGTACCCATGATTTGTAAGGAGGGAAGAGCAAAGTCAGAGGAAAACTTATTACTTGAACTACAGAGAGTTCCTCATCGAATTCAATTTCTTGTGGACTTTTTAGATCAAACTGGGAAAAAGGTAAATCGAATGCTACTTCCATGGGACAGTTTTGAGAGAAAAAGCAACGTAGTACCATCATCAAGAGCAACAGTTCCTAGTGTGCCCAGCAGATTTTGGAGGTGTCTGTTCGCAGATGACTGAAGCCGAGGGCATACCCAAGAGAATAGGTGTCTCCAAAATCTGCAGATAAACACGAACATCGTAGCCTCACATAAGCAACACTGACTATGGATACTTTGGAGTTTAACACAATATTTTAGCAACAAAACAAAACCAGGGTGGAGTCTAACCTAACAAATCAGACAGTAATATATATCCCAAGAGCTAAATAAGCTTTACCAGATACCGCATGGGGATTAGATATTGAAGTACTTTTGATAAGTAGGCAAAATGCAATGGGGGTAAAAATTTAGAGTTTTTTTTCCTTACCTTCAATACGACCTCATCAAAGCATTGCGCCACATTGACTCCAGTTCTTGCACTACATTCCAAGAAAAGGCATCCATATTCTCTAGCAAAGGCGATACCCTCCTTTTTGCTGACAACCCTTTCATTTTCCTGAACAGATATATAACTTCAATGTGCAGGACATCTTTACTTACAATAGATAAAAAAACAACACGACACCCCAAGAATCCTGCAACTAATAAGCTCACGAGACAAGGCAATGTTCTGCACCGGTTGGGTTACTATGCTGACTTAATGTTAATGGGCTGATAGCACAGCTGAGATTAAATTTTCAAAATTCAATGGCTGCAAACAAGACCACGTCAATTAATTAATTTTGACATGAGGTTTGACCCAATTCTAGTGAACCTACCCGTGTTGAGGTGCTAACCTGCAAACTAACCCAGCAAAAAATTCAAACCCATGTACCGATATGATATCGACTTCTTCTTCGCTAAATCTGAAACTTTCGTCGCACCTCTCCCTGCCCAGCTCCTTCTGTGATTTTATTTTGGATCCAAAGAAGGTTCCCTCTCTCTCTCTCTTGATTTATTTAGGGGTATAATCTATTTGGTTGCTGAATAAGTGTATTAGAAAGGAAAACAATACGAGGATTTAGGGAGTCCTTTCTTTTATCTCTTAGGATCTTTGGACGACGAAAGTAACTGGTCTTGGGAACTTGTAATGGCCGTAGAAGAATAAAGGTTGCCAACTGAGACATATTTACAAGAAAGATAAATAAAAAATGGAAGATTAAATTGGCTAATATTGTCAAAGAGGTGAACTGCGCCAAACTTGGTTATTCTTGTTTTTATCCCTTTTCTTCAAAGTTTTGGTAAATCAGAAGACAACACAATTTGTGCATTTCTTTTCCTGATGTTCTGGAAAACTGTGATTTATGAATCAACATATGAGTGATGGATCCATGTAGCAACTAAAAATTACAAGCGTATGTAGACCCCATGTGTAAGGAGGAGATTGTTGGGGTTATTATCACTCAGTTATGGAAGAGACTGGTGGTCAGTTTATATGTGTAAGAGAAAGTCTCACCTTTTGAGCTAGCTTTTGAGGTTGAGAAGGTCCAAGAACACCCATCACAGTTATCAGAGCTTGGGTTACCAACAAGTCTCGGTCCAACAGTCCACGAGATAAACAGGTTATCACCTCTTCGACCCAAGGTCCGATATGTGAGGGAGAGATTATTAGAGTTAGTCTCACATCAGTTGTGCAATGAGCTGATAGTCAGTTTATAAGTGTGAGGAAAAGTCTCACCCCTTAAGTTAACTTTTGCGTTTAAGAAGGTCCAAGACCACCCAACACGAGGGACGTCAGCCGCAGAATAATTGGGGATGTCGTGGAGCTTGTCATGGATGTCTTGGACAAATAGTCATGAATGAGTCAATCAATGTGATCCTTGTGTCGAATGGCTAATATAAGTATAGAAGTATAATTGCTTCAGCCTTTGGTTTAAGCCACAGAAATGGCGTAGGATCAGTAAAAATCCAAGCATTTGTAGTGGAACTATCGTCTCTAGTGTGGAGGATTACTCTTTTGTCTTTGTCAGTGACTTCAAATTTTGCTTTGCAGTGATCAAAGTGGGTGAGGACAGAGGAGTCCAGACCCTGGGATGTATTGCTGGGTTCAGAGCGGCAGTCCATGCTTGAAAGGGAGCTCAGTATGATCTTATCGATTTTATTTTGTAGCTAATGGGTGCCGTTGGGCCGCTTCTTGTCATTCACAACCCTGTTTCTTACTGACCAAAATGGTGATGGTCCTCAGAGTTAATGATCAATCTTGTGTTGGACCGAAGGTTGCTTTTACCAACAATACTACTGGTTGGCTGCTAACATCTGGAAAGACATCTGAAATTCAGTTTCACTTGTTCTGCTATCACCAAGAAAGCCCGCCTTGGTCTTAAAAAGCAGAGGAAAAAGCAAAAAGAAAGAGGAAAAGGAAGTTGTCCTACGTTATTCAATGGCTGGAATTCAAAGGTCTGGGACAAGCCTTCCAACTCTATCCAATAACAATGAGGAATAGCCCATTGGGTCGAAGTTTCCAAAGGGTCTAGTCAACGAACCCCGTATCACACGCAAAGGCCATTTCTTAGAATTGGCTTCCCAAATCCCAAGTGCCGTTTTCAGTTTTATAAGAAGCAATTTGCCCATTTCTTAATACTTTCCTTTTTCTTGGCCAACAGATACGAAGGCCCGAAGTCAACGAACCTCATATCATAGCACTAACTATTCCAACAAAACAACAAAGAGACTAGAAAGCAGACACGGTCGAACCTAATAATTTAAATTAAGCAAATAAAAAACTTTGGGAAATTGGTTTATCTTACTGCAAATTAAGTAAAAGGTACACATGCGCATTAAAAAAAGGGGAAAAGTAAAAGGTACATATAGAACTGATTTGCAGGGTAGCACGATGCCCTTTATACAGCACGATGCTCGCACTAGGATGACAACAGCTACTACGTAAACTATTTTGTTCTGGAGTTCATAGGAAATCAGACATAGAATTGCTCAAGCTGAACATCCTTGGCCTTCAAAGGAACATACTCTCCCAGATAGACTTCAAGGTGATCCGAGAGTGCCGACTTGTCGATGTTCTCATGGTGGTAGGACTTGCAAACAAAATAGATCACTGTCTGAATTACAAGCCCGAATAGAATCAACTTGAAAAGCAGCAAGAAGCACATAATCCCATAGGCCACCCTGCAGAATTTGCACAATGACTCGCCCCGCACAACCAACCTCTCAAATGCTAATTGTATGAGAAAAGAGGAAACATTGAGCATTAGGAATACAATTGTGGCCACCCACATTTTCCCCTTTAGCAGAGTCTTGCTCTTCACCATGGCCCTAACCCCGCACGAGTCTTCTAACACGGTCACGACGCTGGCCAATTGCCAAACGATGGTCATGTACACAAACCCCGCCAAGTACAAGACGAATAGGACCCAAAATATAGAGAGATAAACGGTGCTTGACTGAAGGAAAAGTAGCCATGAAATCAAGACTAAAAGGGCCACTATGTTGTAAGCGAAGAAAGCGATAAAAGTGCAGAGGAAGGTGATCATAAGCCTCTTCCAAACCTTTGGGACGACGCTCATAACCTTCTTGAAAGTGACTTCACGGCCGGTGTAGATGCAAGCGATAGTGTAAACCACGGCGGAGGTGGAGAGGAGGGAGAAGATGAGGAGGAAAGTGAAGTAGGCTGCCTTGAAGAGCCAGAAAGTGGTCCATTCGGTTGTGAGGTGGTCTGAGAGCCTGTTGTATTTTGGAGTGTCAGCTCGGGTTTCATCCAGGACTAACTCGTTGTGGATGATTTTTGAGAAGAGAACCTCGGACACTTCCATATGAGTCAGGAAGATGAAAGACAGAGGGAGGACTAAGGCCAGGGTGATCTGGCCGAAGATCTTCTTCCATGAGAATATGATCTTGCAGGCTTCTTTGTAGACACCAAAAAGTCCAAGAAATTGCATGTCTTCTTGTTCCATATCCATGGTTCCTTTCTCGAATGGAGTTATCGCTGAGAAGAGAGGTAAAGAAGAAGAAGAAGAAGAGGGAAATTAAGGAGGAAGGGAATGGACTTGGGGAACGGGATAAAGGAGATTGACTTCAGACTTTTCTGATTCCAACTACTATATGCTTCCTCAAATAATCCAAGTCTTGCCACTCTGTGGAGGAAGAAAAATAAAATCGGGTATATATATACTAAGTGGTGAAGACCCATCATTCTTGCAGGAGGGCCAGGAGACTCGGTCTAAATTGGCTCTACGTATAAACAATTAAAATTACACTTTCAGAAATTAAAAGACATCTAGAAAAAGAAAATTAAAATTAAAAGACGGCCAGCCAAATATCTCTAAACCACACAATTTAGACGAGACTAAAAATATCTTGAGAGCCTAAAAATATCTCTACACCGCGTCTTAATAATGCTCATGCTTTTAGTAGATGTCCCTTCGATTAGTTCAAAACTATAATGTTAATTTTTATTGCAGATATTTAATTATATCTGTTCATTTTTTTTTAATTTTTACTGAGCCCCGTAACTGTCTATATTTATTTAACCAACGGAAGAGATTCTGTAATTGGTGAATGTCGCTTTACTATTGTGACGTGAAAATAGAGATAATTCGGATACATATATAAGATTTCACGTTAAACTAATATATCTATATTAGAGGAAAATATATTTTTCACCCACAAACTACCTTAAGTTTTGCACTTTGCACCATAAACTACCAGTTTTGACAAATTGCATCATCTAACTACCAATTTTTTACACTTTGCACCCTTTGTCAAATTTTTAGACTAAAATGACGATAATGTCCTTAACCCATTTTGTATATATTGAAGATATTGTTGTCAATTCATTAATTTTTCAAGGATATTATTGTCAAATGGAGGGTACAAAGTGTTTAATATTAGTAGTTGGAGGATGTATTGTGTCAAAGTTGGTTGTTTAAGGTGCAAAGTGTTAAAGATGATAGTTTGAGGGTGTAAAATGTTAAAGATAGTAGTTTGAGGTGCAATATATCATTACCCCGTATTTTATGGGTGTAAAATATTTTTTCCTCCATATATATATATTATTCTGTTTTCCTGGAGGGGTATGATTGGAAACTAGCATCTACGGACTATTAAATGGAAAATAAAAATAATAGTGCCGTTTCCTTTCACTGACCCCTTGGGTAAATTTTGGACTAACGGGTCTATCAATTAACAAAGCAGCATGAATAATTAAATTTTCAGTATGATGAAGGGTTCAGAAGCTCGATGATATCCCCAACCGTGACCGAAAATCAAGAACCAATGCAAGAACGCAAAAAATCCATATGCTGAAGAAGAAGAAAAATGAGCAGGGTCGAACAAGAGTTAGCCTGAAAAAGTTTAAGACTGAAATATATACATTAGGACGGCTTATGTCGTTTTTTATGTCATTTTAAATTTTTAAACTGAAAATTTTATCACATTAAACTCTCAAAATGTCAAAATTTATCAACCTAGTCTTATTTGTTATATGCCTTAGGATAACTCACCCCCAAAAGTTAGCTCAAGAGGGAAGGAAGCCTAAGGTATATAAACCCCACATTGATATCTCATACTACCAATGTGGGACGGATCTCATACTCCCCAAATGGTTCATAATATTCCACCACGTTTCGCAGTCCCAGTGCCCACGCGGGCTGGCTGTGCACTAGGTTTTTCCTAGTCCCGGACAAACACTGCAATACCTGTTTCACCCCCTTGCCGCACGATTACAACTCGGAGGCATGATGTAGGCTCTGATACTATTTGTTATATGCATGATGAGAACCCACCCTCAAAAGGTAGTTCTAAGGGGAAGGGAGCCCAAGGCATATAAACCCCACATTGGCATCTCATACTATCATTGTGGGACGGATCTCATACTCCTCAAATGGTTCATAATATTTTGATATTTTGAGAGGTTAATGTGATAAAATTTTCAGTTTAAAAATTTAAAATGAAATAAAAAAGGACATAAATAAATTAATACTTAATAAAGATCAATTTTTATTAAGCATTTTCCTCTCTTTTTTTAGTATTTTTCGGACCGGTTTTGGATCTATGCTGGGACTGATCCCATAATTTTTCTTTTCTTTTGAATAAAGGTAATAGTAGTTTTGATTAAAAAAAACTTAATAAAGATCAATATTAATTTATTTATTTTATATAATTTGAGAACTAAATATGATGAAATTCATACTTCAAAACTATAAATGCCATTTAGATAATAATTCGGGTGCTAGAAGTTAAGATTATTTTTTTATGTGTAATTTAAAAGTGCAGTGATAGTCTTCGAATTCATTTTTAACTCTACTGCTCGTCGATATTGTATCTTTCCAAGTTGGAAAATGCTTCTCAATTTAAATAATAATAGAGGAAAAGAATCAAAAGATACCAATTTAATATTAGGCGCTTCTCCCGTCCGGGATCCACACCTCTCTCACATAGGGGTGCTCATTTGCACCGACAGTTACCGTTTTAACCACTAAAACCGCTACTGCTACCGGTAAGGGCGGTTATTGTGCCTTAACGGTACGGTGATGGTGTCAAATATGTGATTCCGTCAATTGCGGTGATGATTTTCGCCAAACCGTCACCTACACTACCGTTAACCACCCATAATTGAGACTTGAGATGATTATTGATTATGTGACATACTTTTGTTGGGCTTTTGTTGACATATGTTAGTTGGTTTATGTCACATTGTTGGACACTTTTATTAGACCTTAGTATTTATGTTTGAATATGATATTATGTTATACTTTTGGACAACTTTACATTTATTATGATTGTTAATGATTATGATATTATATTTGAATATGTTATGATATTTGTCTATTTGATATGATTATTGATTATGATATTATGTAGGAAATTTAAACAGCCTAAAACAGTGAAAAAAATGAAAAAGCTCAATGAAAAAACTTATTTTTTTTGCACAACAGTTATACGGTTTAAGCGATTATCGAATAACCGTTACCGTTAATACCGTCATCGGCAATGACTGTTATTGTGCTAGCGGTGCGTTGACGGTGTCAATTATGTGATTCCGTCAATTACAATAACGGTGACAATTTTTATCAAACCGTCACCTATATTGTCGTTAACCGCTCCTACTCTCAAACTGCAGCAGGACTTGAGACGGAAGGTTCTGCGAAGGTTCGTGGAGATGTTAATGTTTTGCACACGTTGACTTGAGAAAAGGCACACAACCTTCTTTTTTATTGGTGAAAAGGCCCACAACCTCGCCTGAAATGGAGCGCATTCTATAAAGAGGAGACATTGACCCTGAATATTAGTAGTTACCATGGGCCGGCAGCCCATTGGGACCAACAAACACTAACCCAAACCTTTTCGACATTGGCCCAGGGAAGGGTCCATAATTTGCACTTCTATAGACTATTTCGTCGGCACGCCGCAGTCCGCACATTGTATATATTTCGCTCCACATCTACGCCTCTACAGACTGAGACTGGTCTTTCCTTTTGGTTTTTTTAACTACTTCCCCAATATCAAATACACCCTCGAAACTTACAATGGGTGTAAGCACGTGTCACAGAACCCATCTGATTTAGCGGTCTAGGGTAATCTAGATGACAACTAGCAATAGAAAGTTGAATTTATAGACTGAGATATCATGGGTTGTAGTTTGGAGTTATAGGTGAATTAAAATACACTTTTCATTCAAAAATTAGCATTAGTTTTGCATTTTGTACTCTAAACTATCTCGTTTGAGAGATTACATCCACAAACTACTCATCTCTAACGCATTGCACCCTCCGTTTATTTTTTCCATCAAATTGGATGGAAATTAATTTTTTTAATACGAAATGTCAATTATGCCTTTAAAAAAATCAAATAGCGAGTTATATTTAAAGTCTAATTGTGATTTAAAAAAATTGTTAATTTCTATTAAATTTGATAGAAAAATAGGCGAAGAATGCAATATGTTAAGGATTGATAGTTTATGAGTATAATGTCGGCCTTGGGCTATTATGCAACCAATTTGTTGTATTGAATTGTAATTTTGCATTTGTGTAAATCTGTAGCCTAGGTAGAGGTGTCAAATAGCTTAGCTGTGAGTCTGTTATTTTCTCTCTCTTTTCTGTTACGCTTTTGTGTATAAGAGACACGTCTCTAGCGTTCTATAATTAATTCATTGAAAGAAATTTACAAGTGTGAATTCCCACGATTTCTCTTTGTTGTCACTCGACTCTTCTCTTTCTCTGCTCTGCTTTCCTACATGAAACATGGTAGTTTATGATACAAAGTACAAAACCTATGATAGTTCATAAGTAAAAAGTGTATTATTTCATAGTTATATTTGATATTAGGGTGGTGGTTCGGGGTTCTTGTAATTTACCCTGATTTCTTACTTTCTTTATTTTTGGGGGTCGTTGTTCCCTATTTGTAAGATACTAAAGAAAATCAATATCCTGATGCTAGTGCTCTGTTCCTGATCGCATGAGATGTTTTTGAACAATATACTCTTACAAGGGGAAAATTGGTTGGCTATAAGTCCTACGTGCCAAGAGGTTCCTTATTCTCAAGGAGTTTGTTCATCTTGTTCTTTTGATCCAATAATTTTGACGTGACAAGATTCATGATCTCAACTTTGGTCTTAATTGGCTGTTTTTCTTTTCTTTTCTTTTTAACAAGATCCGCAGTTTCACAGTCCTCACATGCATTTTGTAATCACACTCAATCCAATACTACTGCGCTCACACTCACATTTACTACAGATTACATCTAATATGCATTAAACTGCGTTAATAGCAATCTTCATTCCAGACTTGCAGTGCCTGGAAAAGTTGCAGATGAAGTAGTTTTCCCCCTTCGCCAGCTTTATTTGGTCCGTCCCCTATTTAAACACTTTGGCACCCGCCGGAGTTCTGCAACTGCTGTACCCGTTACGGTCCACAGCTACCACGTTGTGACTAGTTGAATCATAGTTGATGACTGCATCAAAATTATGCAAGGTTTCGTTACCAAAAACACATAAAAGTACAGATACAAAACTTTGGCAGTATATCTTCTCTCCCATAATGTTGCAGAAACTAATAGTCGGTGGCGGGGATAGATAGCTGATAGACACACCGAGCACGTACATCACCGGCTCTGAAACGATTTCCTTTGGGCCAACTATCAGTGTTGAAGGTCCAACCCCTACAGTCTCCGATCGTATAAGTTGCTGCATGAACCTTTGCCAAGTGCGCCAGAAAGCAGAGCAGCACAACCACCATGACCCTGGCTTGACCTGCACTGCCTCTTCCCTGTGACTAAAGTTGAGCCCAACTACTCCATGTTAACTACAAAGACAATGTTGAACTTTTCACTTCTAAGTACCATACAAAACGGCAAAAGATAGAGATTCTTTATGTCCTTCAGTAGAATATGATTAGATTAAAGTTAGTAGATATGAAATTCAAGATGATATTAACTACGAATTAGGTGCATCAACAACTGACAGAGTCGCCATTCTGTACTGAACCTAGTGGTGATTGCGTCCAATTTCGTGGCGTTTGCATCATTAATGTGGACACATTTGTGGGGGCAAAGCTTGGCTTTTGCTGTTTAAAGAAGCATGAGTGGCCGGCCATAAAAGTGTTGCCCTGCATATTCACGGGTACTTATCTAGAAGGCCGCTCGTGAACTCTAATTGGACCACACTGCTCTCCCCAGGGCTCCTTTCTTATCGGCTTACAATTGCAGACTCTTCCAAGCCTTTTTGAACTGAAGGGTGATTCTGTATTCAAAAGTTTTTGAAAGAGGGGTCGTATGAATTAATCGACATATATATAGCGTTCTTGTCGTCTTGCACAGTCATGGCTAACGAACACTAGCTAGAATATTGGGCTTAGGAAAGAAAACAAAAACAAAAAATCTAGAATATTAGGTCTATTCGATTCTAGTTCTTTTAGAGAATTGCAATGAACCTTAAACAAAGTACCGGCCACTTGTAATATGATCACTAAACCAGTACTAGTTTCAACATTTGGCATCCTGATTAATGTAAACTGTAAGTTAATGCAATTTGTACCTGTAGGCAGTGGCGGAACCAGGACTCAAGTTGAGGGGGGGCAAACTCCTAAAGCGAAATGACAAATTTTTTTCTTACTTAATGCAAAAAGACGTTTTAGAGTTAAATAACGAAAACTAATGAATAAAAACCTTAAAAATATTGAAATACACTATTGTAACTCCTTAAAAAATATTCTTACTCATAATTTTTGAATCATAGCTCTCTAAAACCCCTCATTATTTTCTCATATTGCTTATTGGTTTTGAACCATAACTCTCTAAAACCCCTCATTGTTTTCCCATTTTGCTTCTTAGGAAAATCATGACCAACAAGCCAAGTGATTGACAAGGAATTTTGATCAAATACTCCTTACGAATTTAATCTCCAATCCCAACATCATATTCTTCAATGAGTTTACGTAACCTTGAGTCAGCAATAATATAATCCAGACTAAACAAAAGACAAGGTCTTTTCGAATTAATATTCGCATCAAAAGTAGGAGTACTAAGCGATTCCACATTGGCTGACTTTTTTTTATCCAAAACTTATCCATAATCTAAACAAAACAAAATGAAAATTCATCAACCAATTCAATTCACTAATCAAAATTAAAAACAATAAAACTTTAAACACCAACGTTCTAATCTCTTCAAATATACAACATTTATATGTCTACTAGGTTACTATTATGTTCAGCATATTAAGTAATCAAAATATAAATGAACAAAGATTTATAAACTCCATATCTCCTCTCTCCCTCTCTCTTACGCATGGGATGTGAGAAATTTGAGACAAGTAATCAACATGTAATTCTCCTACCTACTCTACCGCTGAACAACTCTTCAAACTAATCTAAATAAATTTTCCCCAAAAACAATGGGATTATATTGCCAGATTTTAGCACTCTATAAGTAGAAAATATGTGTATTGAATATATTTTTATAGTAAAATAGATATAATGAACAGAAACAATAAAAAAGCCATAATGTTGAAAGACTTGACTTATAAACCACAACACATTAAACTATATATATAAAATAGATAAGAAAATACATATAATATATATATATATATATATATATATATATATATGAACCAAGGGGGGGCAGCTGCCCCGGCTTGACACCCCTTGGCTCCGCCACTGCCTGTAGGGCTTGAGTTGTTCTCGATCGATTGATCTATCATCTGAAATTAAAATACCTAAATTATCATTACCCGAAAAATTAGGAAATTATGGATATTTCGTCTCCGAGTAAAAGATTAAAGTTTCTATATATGTTGCATGTTCTAAAGGATCGATATAACACATCGCAACTGAAGAAGTTTCGAATTCACGTACCAAACCGTAGTTCTAATTAGAAAGAAAAGGGATTCAAGACTTCCCAATAGTCCACAAACTGTGGAGTGCAAGAAAAGAGTCGATGAACCTCTCGGTTGATCGATGAATTTCGTCTAAAGCTTATATGGAGCTTTCAAATTGACCATTCATGAAGCTTGTAGAACCTTCCCATTTCGTCAAAAATTATGGCTACGTCTCAAAGTCTTTCCCTACACTAATATTTCAGGATTTGTGGCTCAGTCGGCATACTACTTTTTGCGAAAGACCAACCGAGTAATATGCCACGCACGTGTAGTAGGTAAAGGCGCACGCACGGATCGTCGAATTCTTTTTTCAGAGGATACCTCGAGTAATTTTTATCTCAAAACAGAAAATTAATCCGGATTATCAAGCGTCCTTAATGATCATAGGCCACATGTTAATTAGCATCAATTTTTAAATTTTTAGTCTTCCTATTAACATTGTTTCAAATATTATAGGATTTAGAAAACATTAATGAAGGGCAATTCTACGGAGGAATGGGCTTAATTTTGTAAGTCTTAGCATCTTTTGGTTCTCTTAATATTCTTTTATATAAAAATATTAACTTTATTTTTTTCGCCTATAAATTACTATTTGTATATTTTAAATATTTTAATTCAAGATAATGTTCCTCTAGATCAGTTTTAAGTCCACGTCAAGCACGTTGGATCTTTTGTCAATGGAGATCCCTCAATTATTGGACAATGGGTTCTATACTCAAGGAGATCGGACCAGGATCCTCTGCAATACCTAGGGTATTGCACGGGTCCAATAGGAGAGAGATTGATACAGAGTGTGGGTCCCATGGTGGGACCCACACTCTGTATCAATCTCTCTCCTCTATTGCTAGGTATTGCAGAGGAGCCGGATCCAAGGAGATCACGTCTACCATACGAAAGTTTAAGTAGCTAGCTGGCTAGTACGTACTGTACAGGTGGCTACTACATTCTCTACGACACACGTGGAGATTATATATAAGTAGTGACATCACGATGAGCAGATAAATTTTAGAGTAGATTAATCAGGACCCTACATATATGCATGACTCCGTATATTTCCATTGATAGAAATTAAGAACACCATCTAGTCGAAGACCTTATAGGATGTGAGAGTAGACAATATTTTAACTTAAATTTCAATTCATGGACCAAACCGACATGTTTGTCTTACTTTGCTGACGAGCAAACGTTTCAGCAATATTCAACAGACCGGGACACCATGGGCTAGCTGTTTCTTAATGCTCTTCAGGCTCTTCATAATTCAAGTTAAAAATTCGAAAGGAAGCAAACTGTGAGTTACACAAGTTAATCAATTTGACTAGCTAGAGACTTTCACTCTACCTCGTTTGTCGTATTGATTTTCAAATATAGCGGCCATGCATGCATATGCCTGATATATTTATATACACACACACAATGAATATTATGGCATGGATCTGATCATGAAGAAATTAATCGCAGATATGAACGCATCAGCTCATGAACGGTTTCTTGGTCAAGTTTCCCTTTTTAAAATTATTTTACAAGTTAATTGGATGAAGCCGTCCTCACAGAAGGCATATTAAAAGATCATAAAGAGGCATTAAACCACACACGCACGAGTAGAACGAGTAGTGGGTGGATTAATACTAAGCAGTACTGAGTACTTGAATTATCCCCTTTAGCTGCAGCCTGCAGAGAATCTGGATTTGCAGACACTTCATATCAATATGTATTTTTCCCATATCAAACAGTTGCGCCACCGTAAGTATGTTAGCAAATTCTGGATCATTTGGCGGGCACATTCCGTGGAAGTGATCGATCACCTAGCTGTATATTGGCTTGCTATGCCGTGACTTAATTTGGTGCAAAATGTAGCACTTCAGGCTCGAAAAAGATTGGTACTTCACGTCAAGCCAATAGATCTAGACTCTAGCTAGGCGTCGCTTTAACCACTAGAGTTGCATTCTTCGTCTATATATATATATATATATATACACATCTATGTAGTCTTTTTCTTCAGTTTTGGAGCAAGTTGAAACTTCAAAAAGTCATGAGACAACAAATCAATTACCCTTATAGTTACAATGTCAATGTTAGCTACCACACATGTTCCTAATTGACCGTTTCTTGAATGGGATTCTTGTATATAAATCAAAAAATAAGAGTAGTTGCAACTCGATGTAGAACAACATGTCACCTATCAAATCCTTTTGCTAATATTTTGGGAAACTACAAAAATTAAGTTCAAGAGGAGAAGTTTCTTCTAATGGCTAGTTTGGTCCAGTAAATCAGACAGCCTAGCTATATATATCGATTATTCCAGTATTACATATTGTCGACAAAACAAAGTTGTGTTTCGACAAAAACCTGGTAGGCATCCAAATTTCTGCGTTCGAATTAAAAGCTGCATGGACACGAACGCAAGCGTTCTGGGCTAAGGATGCAGAAGAGGAACATAAAACAGCAACATTAATAATGGCTATATATTAACCAAGCTCAAGGGAACACGGGTATGTGCGATATCAATCTCTCGCTTATGTCAGTTGACGACGTTTGATCTCTCTGAAGTGCATGCAGGTGCGAATTGCATCATGTGCGAAGAGATTTTGTTGAAAAGCTAGAAATCTTGTTCAGAAATCTCTATGATGCTTCTAAAAATATCCAAATCATGCCACAAATAATCATTATTCCTTCAACTTACTTCCCCTTAATTGCCAAAATAGCATGCTTATTGCTGCTACGCTTCGATGCATTAATTAGAATAGGACAAGAAAATGACACCAAGAACTGTAATGACTTCTAAGGACAAAAACTAGTACGAATCTTCAAATTCTAACAAGCGAACTATAAAGAACCTTGCACCTAAACGGAACATATGCTCTTTGTTTTTTTCAAGCGCCTATATTCAAATGAATCATACGCTTAATTGCCCTAATCTTCATATTTAATTAGGCGTTAGTGAATTGCAACCGCCTGCTTAATGCAATATAGAAAATGACTATGAATTGCCAAAACCTTAAATACGATGCCAACAATAAATATCATAAGATGCAGAAGTGAAACTGGAAACATAATCACTACTCTAGATATATAGCGTAAAAAGTTAAAATCAAGAGGCTGTTCTGTAATCAAGAAGAGATTCCCACACCAAGAAAATCAATGAAGGGAATTTCCTTGTGTTCATTAGATTCATCTCCTTGCTCTTGCTCTGTGGTTGCCCTCAACTTCACTAATGTGGGTGAGCTATCACAAAAACTCATTAACTCTCTCTTCGTCCTTCCGTTGGATTCAGAATGATCATTACCGAGGTTAAGGTAACCAAAGGGACTAGGAACAACGCTGGTGTAGTTTGGGAGTCCAACTACATTTGGACCCCCACGATTATAACTGCCATATACCGAAGAAGTTGGATGGTATCTATAAAGAAATTGATCTGCACTTTTTGAGTAGTCAGGAATGGTATTTCTAGAACTTGAATTGAAGTAATCTCTTCCTTCTCTTCTGATGAATTGCATAGAAGATAAGTTGCTAGCCCTTGAGGCAAAGTTCCAAGAAAACAAACTACTGGAAGGTGAATCCGTGGTCATCCTTTCTTTAACGGGGTTTAGGAATTCAAAGAATCCGCTACTATCAGACCCAGCTCTTAAGCTAAATTCCCCTTGAGATACCGTTTTCCTGTCGTGAAAATTACTTGAGCTTTTGGAGTCACTATAAACATCTTGATACGTTCTCTTTCCGCATATCTTGGATTTTTCCCTTTGCTTTCTTGCCATTATCACATGCCAGTGGTTCTTCACAGCGTTATCGGTTCTTCCAGGGAATAGCCTTGCTATGAGAGCCCACTTGTTTCCATGAATACGGTGAGCTGCAAGAAGTCTTTCTTCTTCCTCCTCGGTAAACGGCCGTCTGTTGATTCTAGGGTCAAGTTGATTAAACCACCTCAATCTGCAACTCTTCCCTTCGTTTATTTGTCGAAAGGGAAAAAATAGTACTTTCGTTAGGCAATCAGACAGACAAAGATTAAATTTGACAATTTTCCTTTTATCATGATGTACAGGGTGTATCATCTCCTAAATTATGTACTTAATTTGATCAGATTAGGTGGTGATAAGAAGACGGTCAAGCCTGTCCAAGAGAATATTCAATTCCAAACTTTGAAATTCTAAGCTTGTAAGATCAATGATTCCAAAGAGCTAGAGGCCAGTTTTCGTTTAATATTCCATACCTGATCTTCCTTGAAGCTTTTCTGCAATCGAATTCCAGTTTTGAGCACCATATTTTTCCACTAGTTGCCGGAGTTGTTCATCCTCCGCAGGCCTCCAGTGTCCTCGTGGACAAGTATTACTCTTGGCATCGTCACTAGAACCGGCTCCAGAATCCTCCATGGCAGCAGGGCGCGCGTTGTGGACGCCACCAGGCTTTCTGTGGGAATTCTATGACTTCAAATACACCAAAGAGAATTCAACAGGAAGATATATAGGATTAGAAGAAATGAGCACCAACAACATAGAAAAGTGGGGTAGGGTTGGTTTAGGGTTGTGGATGGAAAGTCACTTTTGTTGGTTTTACACGACACATTAAGCCTATGCGTATGTATATACTGTAGAGCCAATGACCCTTTTATTGCTCAGTGGCCTATGAACTTCGCTCTCAATTTCCCAACTTCGCTCTCCTCTATTTTAAGACATGGCACTTCGTTCAATCAAACCAGCACCTTATTGATTATATATAAGGGACATTTCCCCTGGTCTATAACTTATATATATATATATATATATATATATATATATAGGGGCGGAGGGAAGGGGGGCGCGGGGGGCAGCTGCCCCCCTCAGTTCTAAAAAAAAAAAACTATGAGTATCCTACCCCTCCCTCCCTCCCTGATATTAATTCGTGCCCCCCTCCCTTCTAATTTTTTATTTTTTTTTTTGCATATTTGTCTTCAGGTATTAAAAAATATTGATATATTGAAAAATTTTTTCGCATAATATTTTATATTTATTTTTCATCATATTATTTTAAAAAAATTTCGTTTCTGCCCCCCTATACAAACTTTCTGGCTCCGCCACTGTATATATATATATGATCAAATATTGTTTACAACATTAATTAATCATTACGTGCTCCTAATCAAAATGAATAAGTTTCTCTGCAGTGGCAAGGGATATATGGAAAGACATTAATGCGTATACAAAGCCATTAAATATTCTTGGGTTATGTTATAGTGTATTGGTGTGCCTTCATTATAAACATATATAATTAGCTCAGTGGTTGCACCGGCCACAGTGACTAGTAGTACTGTTTACTCAGAGAGATGGATATGTACTGATCGTATCATCTCGATACCACATAAGAATATATACTTAATCATGTTTAGACAATTTGACAAATATATATTATATATATAATCTCTTTTGCTATAAACAGAGGCCAGATACTCCTTTTCAGCAGAAGTTAATATGCAAATACTTAAACTATGCTTTACTTAGCTCATCTTGCTTCTCAGTGTGTGGAAGCTTTTTCACGAAGATATTCATGTATTCTTTTTTTTAATCACTACAATTACCTTTATTAAAAAAACAAATCCGAACAATTAGGGAGAATCAGTCCTAGCATAGATCTAAACCAAATCCGGAAAATGCTCATAAACATCGGGGTGACCTCCAGAATTAATCTTAGAGGCAGCCCATCGAGCAAGGTGATGCGCTTCCAAATTAGCACCTCGATAAACAAAACTAAAAACACAAGAAACAAAAGCAGACAAAGAAATAACAGATTCAGAGATTCGCTCATGGACACACCAATTCACCCGAGAAGGAAATTTCTTGAAAGCTTCAATGGCCATCAAGGAGTCTCCCTCAATAATCACTTTCTGAAAACCTCTACTCTTTGCCTCTTCAATCCCAAGCAATGCAGCAAACACTTCACCCTCCAAAGCTCCTTCCACATCAGTCTTCTCAACCTTTGCACCAATGACTCGTCCCAAACTGTCACGAAAAACTGCAGCACCCACAGAGAATTCCCTCCTCATAGCTATGTCGAAATTTACTTTAATCACACCCACAGGGGATAGTGTGCAAGTACTTCGACTATATTTAGTTAAGTAACTTTATGTACAGCAGATTAGTTATAAAAGGAATTTTCTACAATATATTCGACTTGATTCGAGAAGGATGACGATTGATTCTTTTCTTTTTTTTGGCTAGAAAAGTTTTTTTTTTGCTAGAAAAGCTTCTTCTTTTTTTGGCTAGAAAAGGTTAGAACTGTGACCGGTAAAAAGTGCACATTTAGGTTTACGTGGTTGCCGTAAATAACTGATTTTTTTGGAACCACCAAACCCTAAATCAGGCTTGTGATGAATACCCATCTCATAAAGTGTGCTCAATTCAGATGACATCTTGTTTCAACCTGTTTTCCCAGTAAAATTTCGTTCATGCGTGGGATCCAATTAGATCAACTTTTACTTGGTAATTAATTAATTAATTTGTTTGTTTATTATTGGCGATCGAACGGTAGTGTTGAACAATCAATCGGTTGAGCAATAACCGATCAATCACTGAAGATGACGATCGAACGGGGGAAACATAATTTGATGAAAAAATAATTATAATAGAAAATATTATATAACATGTACGACTATAATAACAATACAATACTCACATTAATGAACATCAATACTAATAAATAATGATCCGTAATTAAATTGAAAATAACATAGTAATAATACATAATTACAAAGCTATTAAAACATAGAAGCATATACCTTTCTGAACCCTCAAACTGGTTGAATAGTCGCTTTGACATGTCATTCATTTTATTCTCCATTATAGAGGAAATTTTCTTCCCCAGCTCCTTTGATATTTCTGCCCGTAAGCGCTCTTGCTCTTTTCGCATGCGCTCTTATTCCTTTTGCAAGCGCTCCTCGTGCTCCACTCGCATGCGCTCTTGCTCCATTTTCATCCGCTCCTCGTGCTCCACCCGCTGCTCCTCACAGTAGTCCCTCAGCGTGGCCTCCATCTCAGCTTATTTTTTTGCAAATTCTTGCAAGTCCTTTTCTCTAGCAGCTCTCATCGCTTCTATCTCATCCTTTGTCTTTGCTAGCTGGTGTTATAGATCAGAAGACTGTGTAGTAAAAGTTGATGAAGGCGGAGGCTTAACCACGAGTCTTAATCCCCGAACATATCCTGACTTCTTGCTCAATATCTCGGAATATATTTCGATTTCAGTGTAAGTCTTCCCTTCTAAATCACACTAACACTGGAAGCTGGCGTTGGAAGGCATCCATCTGCTCCTAAAAAAAAGACAATAATTACCAGAAACATTAAAGTAGATAAACTATACAAATTACATAAAGTAGATTAAAATGAAAGCGACGTACATAAATTTCTCTCGCTCCTTCCAAGGTCCAAATCTCGTCTTTGTTTGTATAATTGTTCTTATACAGCTCTGCAGGATTGATATCGCCATTTTCTTGATTTTTCTACATGGAAATAACAAAAAGTTATTGACAAACAATATCAATAAAGTCTAAAATTTAGTTATTAACTTCCATGCAAGCTCGTGTGCGCTGGAACGAGGGCAAACCAGCAGCATGGTTCACAGTCAACTTTGATCTATTCTTCTCAAAGGTCTTAGAGCATTATGACATTTCAAGCTCGATAAACATCGATCGATCGATCCTAGTGGCGATCGATCGCCTTGTCAGCTTTAAATTTTTGCTAAGTTTTTCAACCGATCGATTGTTATAAATGGATGATCGATCGGTATCGAAAACTTAAACGACATCATCCTTAACCGATCGAACGTCCCAAAAATAATGATCCATCGGTATCAAAATATTAAACGACACCGTTATGTCCGATCGATCGCCTTACTACGTGATTAATCGTCTAACCCAATTATTAAAAAATGGTTTTTAGCCTAACAAATGACTTAATTATTAAAATTAATTTACTTATAATGTCATCTTAATACATACCTCATACTGATGACTTATAATCATGTGTTAAATAAGTGTTATGTCACTAGTTTCTAACATGTTAATATCTTACTCATACTAACATTAACAAAATGCATCTATGATGCAACATGTACAACTTATACATGCTTTTTTAAAATATTAATTATATGTACTTTATATGTTTTTATGTAATCTAAATACACCTAACATATTTTGTTAATATATATTTTTATGTTTCTAATCATTTAAACTCACATTATTCAAAAAAATGATTCTTAAAAGAAAAACTAGTGTAATGATCGATCAATGGATAACACCGATCGATCGGTCTTAGCGCTTAAAAACGACGTCGTGCGCCGTTTAGACATCCCAAACGATCGATCATTAAATACAAAAACCGATCGGTACGTGCAAAGGAAACGACGACGCATAACAACGTTATCTCAATCTGTCACATATCGATCGATTGTTGTATTTAATGATCGATCGTTTAGATGTCTAAACGGCATCGAGCTTTATAATCCATCGGTAACGGCACTGATTGATTGGTGATTATAAAATTTAAAAAAAAAACAATTTCTTGTTAAATTCTTATATTACTTATTTGAGCGATCACTAATTTCGTTATTTTTGCCGACCAATTGGGTATATTGGTCATTTTACATATATAAGTGTCGGAAAAGAAATACAAATAATAAAATACGCAAACTGTAACCAAAGTTATTGCATATCCACAGTTAAACAGAAATGTCTCAAATACGTAAATACAAAAACCAAATCCAAATAAACACAAATATCTCAAACAGATAAATAAAACCAGAAATCCAAATGTATGTCCCAAATAGATTAAAAATAAATAAAAATACATCACGTCGAACAACATCACGGAAAGTGGCCACGTCATCAGGAATATCTCCGGGAATCCTCAATGGATCTGCCTCTGTCTTGAAATGATCCAGAATCTTCTTAATTTCTTTCAGGTGCTCGTTGACGTCCGCCATATGAGCCACGACCTACTTGTTGCAGAGCATTGTCAGAGTGCACTCCCCATCAAAAGTGGTCCGGAGCTCCTTCACCTCCTCCTCCAATGACTGTACATGCGCATCTCAATAGGCTGTAGAGAGGCGTTCAAAGTCGCGCTAACACGGCTATCAAGGTCCGCAAATAGTTGGGCCACCCAGGGAGGGGGCACTGCAGGCGCTCCTGTCTCGAGAGGTGCCTCTTCTATGGCCTCTGCTGCTTTACGAGCAAATCTTCGACTCCATGCCCCCTGCTCTTTGACAAAGTGAACTTATTCAACGCGCTCTTAACCTCTTACGAGTATCCTCAACAGCGATCACGACACCCCGAGAAATCAGGAACTGAGTTAGAAACACGTCGTATGAAAGGCTATATTCCTTAATTCCCCAAGCCTCATCCAAAATCAGGTCGAACAAGTACAGCGGAAAATCAATCTGCGTTTGCCAAGAACATGAACTGCACTCCTCGCACCTCCATCTACACCTCAGGTGCATTGTCTGCCAAGGTAAGCGCACAAAAGAAATCGTGCACGAGTGAGTCGACACAAAAACCCTCCACCTACGAGAGCTGGTAAAGGAATCTCTGGTACTCTAACAGCTGGTAGAGGGTGTGCTCCTCGTACAACAAATCGTCAAAACCAGAGAGCGTCACTGGACGCTCTTTGGCAACCGACCGCCCCCTCAAGTACTCCATCCGCCTCTCTACGGTCATCATCGAATCAGCGGGCTCGTGCTCGTGGGACGACAATCCAGCCTATGCCCTCGTTGTGCATGCACACTTAGCTCCTGACATTTTACGAATGCTACAACAATTGTATATAAATATGTGTCAATAAATAACCACAATAATGTAATTAAAATATTAAAAAGCTACAACAAAATGGTGATCCATCGCCATAATGGCGATCGATCGCTTTATACAAACCAATCGATCGTTTATGCTAATGATCGTCACAACAAAACGATCGATTGGTGGATAAGACCGATCAATCACTACGATTAAACGATGTGTTTCATTTCATAGGCCATCGATCATCCATGCAACAAAACGCACAGTACCAATAAGCAATCGATCGCAACATGGAAATTTATCACTACTTCGTAAAATGCAACGTTTCAATATCAAGCCTATCGATCGCTTCGGTATAAGCGATCAATCAGTCGAGGCTTTTAAACGCACAGCATCAATGACCGATCGCTCGGTCACTACAGTGATCGATCTACACTAAATTGAAACGCACATTTTTATGTATCGATCGATCGTCTATTTTAGAATATCAATCGTTTGACTTAGCATCTACATAACGATCGATCGGCCTCAATAGGCGATCGATCGATACGGAGATGAAAATGCACAGATTACATAAAACCCCAAAACACGCCCAAAATCAGCCCAAATTGATCCCTAAACAATCCAAAGCCCCAAAAATATACATCAACACTAAAATAAATACATTTTACGGACCTAAATGAATGATATAGCAAATTAAAAAATGTAAACTAAAAACTCATTTAAAACCGTTTAATATCACTTAAAAATAATATAACTACGTATATTTGATGTAGATGATAATAGGAAATGATTCCACACACTTTGGAAGGCAATGCAACACAAAATGGTTCCTTGAAATTTGAGAGGATTCGAGAAATTTCGTGGGGAGATAATCGGTAAAAATGATTCGGCGGTTTCATATAATCTTTCTCGACGAATCAGTCGGTACGCATGAACCGATCGATCGCCAGCTCTTTCACACGTGGCGCTGTCTCATTCGCTTGCAGCCACAATCAATTGCTACATTAACCATTGAATGTCGATTCAAAAAATGACGGTTACGCTTACCGATCGAAATCGTCGCTTCGCAGTTTCCAACGGTTCCACTAAACAATCGATCGTTTTTTTTAAACCAATCGATCGATTTTCAGAACCGCGTGCTGATTCGTTATCGATCGGTTGGTTTATAATCATCGATTGATCATTAAGTGTGACCACTTTAATTTGTCGCCAAAAGACTTCACATTTGGTGACGGAGCTTCTCGTCACAAAATCAACGATCGATCGGTAATGCACCAATCGATCGCTGCGTGACGAAATTTTTTGTCCACCAAAAAAATTACCTTTTACTGACAAAAATTTTCGTCACAAAAAACCTTTCATGACGAAAAACTACCTTACTAAAAGTCTTTCATGACGAAAAAAATATTTTCGTCACCAAAAAAAAAACCTTCTTTAGTGACGAAAATAGCATTTCGTCACTAAAAATAGACTTTTAGTGACGAAATAAATTTCTCACCAAGAATTTCGTCACTAGAAGTCTATTTTCTTGTGTGTAGAAACTTTTTCTTGGCCATTAAGGAAGACCTTCATTTAATTGTACTTTAGTTTTGTGCTCGATTCTAAATGGTATTAATTTGGTTGTTATGGTAATGTCGGCCGGGTCGACCTCTAATCAAACGTTCTAAAATCAGTACTATAGGCACTTGTGCTTGTACGAGATCTCACAATGCAGTGGATCGATCCCAAAAATATTTTGACTCGATCGAGAAAGAAAAATAAATAAATTAACGAGGAGTACTTAATTCTAGAGAAATTTTAAAATAGTGATGACAAATTAAGGTGTTGTTTGATTGTAAAAATATTAAAGTGTTAAAAATTTTGGAGTGTTGGAGTTGGTGAAAAAATGAAGCAATAGGTAATTTAAATTAATTTTTTATATTTATTTAGAGTGAAAAGTGATGATTTGATGAGAGTGAGAGAATTTTGAGAAATTATTTTATTGGATAGAAATTCTGGAGGATAAAATTTGTGGGTGTCAAACATCCCCTAATAAATTCGTGTTGATTAAGTGTTTGAAGTACTCCGATACCGAAGGAGAGAACCTGTCAGGTTCAGGCCTCAGGGTTAACCAAATGCCGTGGAAGAACAGCATCAAGAAAAGTAAGTGCAAACTGTCTGCCCTTTTCTATATATACTTCCATGCAGATGACAAGTCAGATAAAAATATAGAAAAAAAAATCTGCGAATAAGTAATTTATGTGTTTCTTAACTGATTGAGATTTCATACCCCACGAAATCGAACATATTTCTAATTCCCAGCTAAATATGCTTAAATTAGTTTATCTATTAACATCATCGGCCTAGCTAGCTAGTTGGTATAAAATCAGTATCTAATTCTAACGTACGGGTGGATGTGCCTGTCCAACAGGTCCATCCTATCGAACGGAATTTTTTTTCTTTTTTTATTTGTAGGATTTTACAGTTGGGTGCATCGTGCATGTGACAGAAAAAGCTAGCGAAGATGAATCATAAATCTAAGAATTTGATATATTTAGAAACTAACAATATTTGGGTAGAAAATCCCATTAGGAGAAAGTACATGGTAGTTCGAACCCATACAATGTAATTACTTTTGATAGAACGTCGAGGCATTCTCATTTAGAATTCCTTTCACTGGCAATAAGAGAAACATCCGAATTCGTAGTCAGCTATTGGGTACCCAAATTAACTTATCTAACTTCAATCAAGTTGAGATTTCACCTCTGTAAATTAATGGCTGCAAAGAAGGATTACTTGATAAAGTAAGCTTTTCAGGAAGTGGGCAAGTTGAGGTGATATATCTTAAATATGAAAACGATACAGTGGACACGTACGAAGACGTTGAATAGAATTTGGTTACCTTTATTCTTATGGCAAAAGCAAACTGCCTTTATGAGAAAGACATTTGGTACTAATTTTAACCCCATGGATGATAAAGCAATAATGGAGGCAGCATGCATATATTGACTTGAACATATATACGAATTTTCAAGGAGTCGCATGCGTTAAACCAGCATAAATTTCTTAAACCGGAGATTAAGCCAACCTTCTACGATTTTCTTCCTGTGACTGGAGGATAGATGATCATTTTCCTTCATGATATACTGCAGGAAACCATGGCTAAGTATATGTCATATATCTGGGAATTTTAGGCCAAGAAGATTTATAGAAACTATAAGTGTGGCATTATAGGTCGGCTTTCTCTGTTGAATTACAGCTTTCCTAGGCACCTTAACCGGAATTGTTACATATGTCGTGGAAAGTGACAATCTGCCACGCTGTTTTGAGCTGCGTAAACCATTTTTTATCCCTTCCACATATGGATCTCCAACAGAGAGAAATAGACCGTTAGAATTATAATACCTCTCGTACGTGTGGGAGCATGTTGTGTGCAATAAGAAACAAATAGTAGGGTTCGAAAGAGCTTTCGAACAGTACTCGCAAAGCTTCTTTGTTATAATTACTTGCTCCAGCCAAGCATCCATATCTTTCGAAATGTCCTTATATGAAAACCATAAGATACCTTTTCTCTTACCTTCCCAGGAAACCCATGTAAGCAACACTCCATCCCTTCTCTAATTCATAACCTCACCTTTTACATCACCAGGCACTGAAAACATGCAACTAACTACTAATTTGACTATACACCTCCCACCTTCTTATACACATGCACAGTGCTGACTCAAACATTACATGTATTTTGCACTCCAGCTTCGGAAAACTTGCCCATTTTTGTTATTCTCAATAAATGAGTTTTGTTTCAGGGTAGTTGCCAATGATGCTGGCTTCATTGAATACTCGCAATGCTTTCGCAAACTCTAGCTGTTTGTACTTACCCAAAAGGAAAACAAGAAACTGATCCAGCTGTTGGACTTTGCAAATTTTATATGTCGTGATACAACATGAAACATGTTAAAATAGTATTTGTATATTGGATGATGAGTTGGACAAGTTTTGTGTCCTGTTGAAGTAAATCTGTAAGGTTCTTAGAAATCTGTAAGGTTGAAACACCTTAAAGTCTCTCTTACACAGTGTCATCGTTTATCTATGCCTCTTCCACCATATTGTTTTATTTACTTAAATTAATTGTTTTTTTTTTGGTTGAAACCCATGGCGATCAAGATTGGCCATTGAAAGGACTTCTCACTTCAGGTTTCTATCTTCTGTTTTCCATCTTTTTCAAGAGAGGAGAGAGTGTTGTACATGTTATCAAATTTCTCCAATACCAAAAATTGCTAGCTAAAACAAAATCGAACGTGATCAATTTTGAACCAAAACGCACTAATATTGTCTTGATTAAAATGTGTTCATTCTAGACCATCACATGTACCCCGCATGTTGTAGCTTTTATCATGTATGGGAGAATGAATTTATGTCCCAAAAGGTCATAGACCGATGAATATAAAACATCAACCAACTAATATGAAAGAAAACAACAAGAAGAAAAACTTAGCAATCTGAAGTTTCTCACTTCACAGGGATGCTGTGACGTGTTATCAAACACACGTAATGGTGAAGTAGCCCATAAGGATTTGTTCGTTGGACTTTTCTCGTTTTTATGCTTTAGCACAGAAACTACCCCGAATAAAACCCTACGAAAATATTGTGTTTTTAATTGGGTCGAGTGCAGTTAGTTGGGGTTTCATTGGGTTTCTTATCTCTCATTGCAGCAAACAACGACGTTCGGATTCTCCACTGAGATCATCTCTAAGCACCAGTAGTGCAAAACGATAATGACAGTTCAGCTACCAGCTTTATAGGTAGCTCTCTTAAAAGGGCCACGAATATTCCCTAACCCTTATCTAATCATCTAATGTGTCTAATCTCATTTTTTATCAGGTCATAAACATTCTTGAACGTGCCAAGTTTTCATACCGCGGGTCTTTCTCCTCGTTATGTTAAGAGCGCCTAAAACAACAAAGTCCAAAAGCCGTGATCTAAATCTGCAAAGTTTTAGCGCGGATTGTGTTCTATACATTAATGATGTTCTTTCTTAATCATGCCGTCTAAAAAAAATGAATTAATTTATTTATACATTATGGGTTATTCTGGCTTAATGCTTATGATGCCAACTAATTATCAACTAAATACTTTCATTTTCAGTCCAATAATTAACATAATCCACCCTCATTATTTAGTTGTTTACTGTGATAGGATGTCAACATTAGCATTTCACATCAAAGTAGGTAATTTGTTCAATTACGCCGTCTTTGAGTTGAGCAATGGTGGACGTCTATCATTCTCTTACTCTTCTCTTTGGTCGTTCGGTTTTTTTCTTCTTTTTATTTTTTTTTAATGTAGGAAAGACTTATCAGTCATGGTTGCTTGCTCCAATCTAGACATATGGCACGTTATATTGGCAAGATTATTTTATTAGACATAAATCTATAAGAAGTTGAGACAGTTAATGTCATACACGACATCCCACCTATCAGTTTCTAATTGGAGCCATAACACATTTAGACCATTGGCAACGAACAAAAACCATAAGTTTGGACTTAATTCACAGGTCGTGGCTATAGTAAATCAAAGAGTAATATTTCGTGGTAAACTTCCCTCCTCCTCTCCCATTCTTGCCCGAATCAATTTGGACTTCACACATCATGGCTATTTTAATAAATAATATAATTACACCGACAGTCTCAGTAGTATTGAAAAGTTGTAAAATTGTCTCCAAATATACATCAGTGTTCTACTTCTTCTCTTGAATATATGTGGATGGATTTACGAGTCATCGAAAGAGACGCGAATGATCTGAAGGACCAAATTTTAACAGAAACGTAATTACAGATATACAAATGTATCTTTTCTGACCTAATAGAGACTTTCTTACTACTCTTCAATACTATAGGGAACTGAAGTTGCAATTAACCATAATAGATGAAATAATGTTTTGCGGTGAACTTCCCTTCTCCTCTCCCATGCTTGCCCTTTTTTTTCTTTTTAATTGGTAAAGTACACATATATCAAATTAGCCTTGAATCAATGATCGAAAAGGTAAAGAAAATAAAATAAAGCAAAAAAAAAAGAATAAAATAAAATGTGATAATTTCGGAAAAGAAGAGCCAAGCAAGCATTCATGAATATTCGTTCGGAAACTCTGGGCTTCCTCCACTTACCCTAAAAATTAAGGGGGAAAAAAAGAAAGAAAGAAAAAACACTAGTTTCAATCATTTTGTGGTGGGCTGACCTTAACATTAGCCCCATGATTTATCCAACTCTTTCTGTTGAGGCCATCAATGTTTCCAGCCCAACCCAATTTCTCCCCCCGATGGCCGATAGCCATGACATTACAAATGAGTAGAAAACAAGTTTTGGACATACATGCCAAGTGGTAGATAACCCCACCTATCACAACCATCTCCTGTTCGCTGGAATCTGGCAGGAGATGGCGCAATTGTATGCCATTTAAGCATAAACCTTAGAAGAAAAGTTGCTTTATAGCAAGGAAAGAGAAAAGATTATCTAATTCATGAATGGTAAGTGATGATGTCAAGAAATACGGGCCCGCTTTCTTTAAGAAGATATTTGCCCCCACCAATTCAGTACAACAAGTATATATAATGGTGTGCAATTAGGTTCAAGCAAGTTCACCTCTAAGATATAATGAATCTCAGATTACTAATCTGTTGTCTAACGACGTTTTGCACTAATGAAGTTATACTAGAATACCCTCATATTGTACTGTTGTAGCCAAGAAATCAGAATTCTACTTCTATAGTAAATGTAATATGATAATTTAAGGAAAAAAAACTATTTTAGAAATATATAATGCTTGGAAGAAAGAGAGACAGAGTTTGGGTATAATTTTTATTGTGGAAATTTTAAATATGAGGATGTCTATTTATAGATGTTGAGACACATTTTTCACCAAGTGAGTTGACTTTTCGTGAACATGTACCTCTTCGTTGTGAATATATATCTTTTCTTCGTGAACAAGTACATTTTCGTTGAATTAGTACCTCTTCGTCACCAAAGGATACATCTTCATGTGAAAAAGAATTTTTTTCATGAATAAATACCTTTTTAAGGAAGATGTGTCATTTCATTAATGAACATAACGTTTTAAACGAAAAAGATTGAATTTCGTCCATTTTATAGATCACAAATTACTTCATCTCGACCATTCATTCTCCAACCAACTCAGAATTTAAATCTGACAGTTGGATTACACCTATTTTAAATAGTTTAATAGCATTAAGAAATACTCATATTTCATCACCCTCTACGTGATATTCTATCTATCAATACATTCACAATATATAAAAATAAAATATAAAATGTATATATATTAATATTTTGAAAATATTTTACAACAAGCTTTGCGGCCTTTGCCTACTCAGCGTTTACGGTGGATCGTGGTTCACCCTATACAGATTGAGCTTATCTCCTTTTTGGCCGAATACAATTTAACCCATATTGAGTAATTAGCGTCAGTCTTGCATTGAAAGAGATCACAAGTTGTCCTGAGCTCAATGACCAAGTGACCACGACAACATCAATGTTGTCGTTAAACCCAGGTTTCCCCACGGCCCCCACCACTTCTCCTTAATTAAATTCCTCCCCTCGTCTTCTTTCGTTAGGTGGAAATCCAACATTTGCTTTCTGAAAACTACCACATGAGTTTCAGAGTTTGGACTCCGTCAATCTCAGACGTGGTCGCCTCGGTTTTGTTAAGACAACCAAGGTTGACCCACTAACCAGACCAACCCCTACCCCACTTTTGCCTCTTTTTTCATACGAGGGTACCACCAAAACCTGAAGCAATAAAGCCTAATTAACGGCAAAGATTGTGACACGTACACCTCCCTCTTTGGTAAAACTTGAATAATCAATAATTTCACAGCAGGTTAATGCAGAAAGGATGGGGAACATTGACCCTGGGACACGTTTAGACCAGCTAACGTTCCAATAGGTGCACCCAAAATTAGCTTCACGTATAAATGCTGGTATTTTATTTTCAGAAAGCGGTCATCTGGTTTTCAAGTTCCATTTCCGTCTAGATGTAATTAGTCCCTGAAGAAAAAGGGTTGGTATCCTTAATTAGCCTGTGGGTAAAAAAAAAGCAATGAAAAAGAAAAAAAATAATTCACGTGTCTTTTTGTTACTAGGTTGTGCTAAATATCACAAAAAGTTGGTGGATATATCTTTCAAGCATCAGCCCCTCGTGGCATTTTGTATCCACTGAATGAGAAAATAAATCCTTTCCACCTTGATTTGCACGGTCACCACTCACCCACAGCATTTGTTTTTGCTGAAAACTCACCCACAGCATTTACTTATGAATCGGCAGGTAGACGTACAGTACTGTAAGTACAGTCCGCCGCACTCTGATTTGGATAAGATAAGGGTTTGGATGATTTCACATTATAATATTACAAGTTCCGTCGTGATGCTCATCATCTCTTTGCCCAACCAAATTTTCCACTTCATAATAATTCCTCTGCTTCCTAACATTTAATTCATTGCAACTCATTTTGCAAGGTAACAGAACTGCTTCTTCTTCTTGGTACTGGACAGAACTACAGAAATCGCGTCCTCTTATTGCTCAAGGTCGTTGCTTCTTAGTTGGTTCTGGCAAAAATATCCGCACTTGGGTAGATCCTTGGATTCCAAGTTTACCATCTTTTACACCTCAACCAAGAATTAGCTCTCAAGAAAGAAGCCAGACATCTCTGGTTAGTCATTTCATCAATGCTTCCTATCGATCTTGGAATGTTCAACTCTTACATCATACTTTTGATAGTTGTTCTGTTGACAATATTCTACAAATCAAAATTCCACCACTGACAGTAGATAACTTGGTATGGACCCCTGATTCTAAAGGACTATTCATAGTTAAATCAGCTTATAGGCAAGTTACCTTGGATAATGACGACAGTATGAGATGTGGCCCATCAATTGATTGGAAAAAATTTTGGATTCGTAACATGCATGAAAGATTGAAGTTCCTTCTCTGGAAAGTAGCCTGGAATATATTGCCTACTCGACAACGCATAGCACTAAATCTGCACTTGGCTTATCAGGGCGATTCTTCTTGTCTGCTCTATGGAGATAGCTCGAAGACCCTTCATCATCTTCTCTTCTCTTCTCCTGTACGTATTCGCGTCTCATCTGGAGCCTCTCTCCTTGGAATTTTAATGTTGAACGATTTTCACAGCTTCCCATTGAAGACTGGATTCATTGTATATTAGAGCTATCGCGGTTTCTAGGGATTCCTGCTAGTGAAAATCACTCATTTCAGCTATTTGCGGCACTTATGCTCCTGTGGATGGCAAGAAATAAGATGTTACATGACCACATACAAGATTCTCCACTATTTCTTCTGAGAAATATATCACATTCTCATCAGGAGCATTTAGCGGCACGGCACCCTTCACCACCATTAATTACCAAAGCTGCAATCTCTTATTTTCCTACTAATGGATATCTTCGAATGAATTTTGACGTAGCCATACGGTCCTCATTTTCTATGAGTGCAACATTAATTCTCTTCAATTCAAATGGTGCTCGTTTAAAGGGTTGGACTCAATGATCTAATTGCACCGACCCTCTAATAGGTGAAGCTAAAGCAGTCTTATTTGCCTTGTCTAAGGCACCGGATCTAAAGCTCTCCCGCTTACTTTTTCAAGGAGATTCTACAATTGTTATGGAGAGTATTCTTCGAGCCTATTTGAATGGATATTCTACTAGTTCGGTTTTTCCTTGGAAGATTGCTTCTATTATTCATAGCCTCAAACCGCTTTTCTCTTCTATCTCTTTATTCTCTCCTTTGAAGATCCTCCGAGCTGATAACTCGGAGGCTCACTTTTTAGCAGCATGGGCCGCTGCCCACTTTGTTTCCGGAAAAGTTTCTGCCCCTTTTCTTCTTAACCGAGGCTTGTGGAAGTTCAATGGTGTCAAACCACCTTAGTTGGTTTGGTTTGATTTCTTAGTTTTTTTTCTTTCTTCTGTCCTTTTATATTTTGTTGGTGTAATTTGGTTGTTTCAATATATAATATCTCTCATTAACAAAACAAAAAAAAAAGATTAATTGCAACTCATGAGATTCATTTCCCATTACACCCGAACAAAAGGGTCAAAACTCTGAAGTTCTTCTTATTCTTGTTCTAAGGCAATCTGCTTTTCATGCTCCGTTTGCTTTCATTTCAGAAAAGATCCGGGTCTTTGAAAGTATCACTGAGGAGTACAGGTTGGATTCGGCTGTGTTAGGATTTGGCTGTGTTAGGATGGTTTCAGGCCTCTAGAGTCTAGACTTCTGGTGGGTTGTGGACCTTGGGTCCATATGGGACTTGACGCCCATTGGTCTAGTACCCGGTCTAGTGATCTAAGGGTGAAAAGGAGCTGCTCTTGTGTTTTGTTTTGTTTTCTGTTTCTGGACTTATGTACTTGTGTCCTTATTTAATGAAATTCCCAGTTGCTTAAAAAAATATAAGCCAAAGATTACATGACACAGTTCATCCCACTAATCCCACTAATAAGTTGTTAATCGGGCCCTTCGTACAATCTCCCCGTCTGCCGGTTTCCATTCACTCTCGACTGTTCCTTTTAACTCCCATACACAGTCCCTCAGGTAAATGCCCTTTACGCGTGACAATTCTAAAGACTTCGGCGGTGTTGCCAGTTTCCACTCATAACACGCCTTTGAAAATTACACCCTTAAAGGAAGAAAGACACAGGAAGATCTGTCTTTTAAGGTGGGTGTCTAAACGCGAAAGAAGAAAAGTACCTGCAAAAACCTTTGACTTTCTCACAGAGAGCATGATTCCACATTTCCTTTTTATTTTCTTGGATTCCACATTTCCTATTCACCATCCATTCAATTATGTTGTTCTAAACTTTGTCGGTCTTGTACCACCCAAATTTTTTTTTTTAACAAAAAGAGAGAGGGCAACTTAGGATAAGAACTCTCTGACATGACCATACCAACTCCGGTTCGAGCCACCCAACTTCTGTACCATTTTCAGCTATTGCCGTACCGTTGTCTCGTATGTCCGGTTACCCATACTCATGTCCCACGAAACATGCCAATCACCATTCACCACAACCCAAGTCAACTCTATGTTGATTGATCCAAAAATTGGGCGGCCAAGATTTGACCTATGAAAATAGAGAAACATCAATCTTGGTGCTCTAATAACCTGTGTGCGTTTGTGTACCAAAATTTTACTCCCTCTAAAATTTTAACACAATTAAATATTATAATATAATCTCTCTTCCCCATCAAATCATTACTATTTACTACAAAAAAATATAAAAAATTACATCTCTCTTCACTTTTTCACTAAACCACGTATCAAAAATTTTAACAACACTAAAATTTTATAACGCTGACACAATCAACCTCAGTCAGTCAAGTTGGTATAAACATGCAGACATCCAAAGGCACATGAGAAAAAGGAAAAAGAGCTGCACAACCAAGAAACTGTGTCGACGCTGAGTTTCTTTGAAGGCAATCTGAGGTGAGTTTCTCACTACTTTTCATTCTCACCACCTTCTCGATCGGGTTCCAGAAGGTTGGATTTTCTTACCATGGTCTTTTAACTAACGGGTCTCGGCATACATCTGTTCAGATTCTTAAATCGGGTAGCTCATGTCCTCCAACAAACACAAATTTTTTAGTACTTCAGATTTCCGTATTTGGGTCTCAGTCGTTTATTTTATTTATTTGTTTATGTCAATTGTCAAGCTTGTTGCTCTTCCTGCTGCTTTGTTTTGGTTTTATTATGCGGTTGTTGCTTCACAACCTACCTAGCCACGAATCCTAGAATTTTTTAGGCGGGTTTGCTGATAAAGGTATATTTGCCCCCTTTGGTTTGTTTTTAATCTCACAACACAAAGTCAACCAAAGGCTTCCTCTTCCTTCAAAGCTGATTCTGATGTTCATCTCCATCTCGATATTTAATGAATCACACGATATGACTTCTGATATGATCTCTGTTGCTTCTTCCTGAGGTCTTCTTCTTTATGCAGGTATATGATTTTGGGTTCTTCTTCAATTTCTTATTTTACTACTATCATTCTCATCTCTACGAGAAATTGAATTGCCTTGAGTTTGTACGAATTCTTTCCAAGTTGCTTTTGTATTGGGTTAGCCATGGATCTCTCTTTCTGACAGCATGCTTTCTGTTTCTTGTATTCCAGAAATTGATAGTTCAGAATATAGGCAATATGCTGTCTTGTCTTCATAGTTACCCACCGTCATGAAACATGACCTTTAATTTTTATTTTTTTGTTAATTTAATTTTCTTAAAACTTTGCATTTTTCTCCTTGCTATGAAGGTCAGTAATTATGGAAGTTCTCTGTTAATTTTATTTTTTGGTAAATAAATGAGAACGTATGCTTATGATTTTCTGAGTTGGTATGGTGAACAAGGTGTTTCCTGAGTGGGTCTATTCTCCAACTCGTAGTATTGTATCTAGGTGGTCTGTGCTTATGGATATAAGGTTGTTGAGCTTGATCTATATATACTGAAGGTATTGAAATACTTGGTGCAGAATTATTTTTTTTCTTGTATATCACATGAATGGTTCATTTATGTTATTTTCTGTCGTGTGTACTGCACAAACTAGTTTAGGTTGAAAATCAACGATAAATACATTCTGATGCATATTTGTAGCATTATCTTTACTAAACTTTTTAAAACACTCGCTGGCTACAATCAAAACGCCAATTAGAAAGCGTATCCTTAGCTTGTCACTTCTTTGTATCATACAGAAAGGTGAGATTCTTGTTCTTCTTCTTCTTTTCCTTAAAATGGGGGGTGGGTACAAGTGAAATGTCGGAATTGAGTAAAAATCTGCATCTTATGACCTCTGCTTAATGCCCTTTCCTGTGAACAAACACTAGCATCTTTTGTTATACGTATCCATTTCTTGGTTAAACAGGAAAATTAACACTAAAATGGACAAAGAATCACAATTTTCTATTTGTGGTTACAAAATCAGGAATCATTCTTCTTGAAGCCTTTTACTTCTGCAACTAAAGCTTAACTAAGAAGAGTAGAAATAAAACTATACAACAAAGAGTTTATTCCCTCATCACATTGATAGTTCTTTTATTCATCTAATTAAATTTCACTTAATCACTTTACTACGTAATCTCTCTTTGTAGCTTAGCTACAATTATTTAGTCACTTCTCTTCTATTGAACTCTCAGAGAATCCAAATTAGGCTGCTAAGGACCTAAGGTGGCACCTTGGAAAGGTTCAAAAGTTGTCACTTGTGTTTGTTTGTTTTTTCTCCCTGGCAAGGAAATAGTTGGGTTGAAAAAGGCATTATTGCATGATCTTCTGTCTTCCTTTCACCTTTTCAGCAACCAAACAAGAAAACCTGATGTAAAGAACCATTTTTCTGGATGTCTCTTCCTTGATTGACCAATGATGTGACAGTTTTGGTTTGGGGACTTTTAAGTGCTTCCACTTGCCTTGATGCAACACCTATGCTTCAAAGTGTATTATACCATTTACTGTCTTTTACTCCTAGCTGCTACATAGTGCCTTCAGTTTCAAGTTCTTTGTTTAAGTGTTTATCGATCTATCAAGCTGATAGACTAAGAGTCATGCTCAGGAATGCTAATTCTACAAAACCATCTCTCTCCCCTTCCACCAAATCCTCAAACCATGTGTCCATGCATGCACATATTTATGTAGTTGAATTGCTTCCCCTATTACTGCTAAACTAGTCTTCTTTATTCTGGCTGAATGCAGGCATCCCAAAAGCTTCAAGGAATTCTAAACTGTAAGCGGCTAACATTCCCCAAATGCTTTAAGTATCTTTAACAAGGAATCAAGAACAGATAGTTTGAAAAGCTGACAGACTTCAGAACTTGTGACACAGGGCTTAATCTACGGTAGAAGCTGCCTTCGTCTAAGGGTGAGCTGTTAAGAAAAAAACCATGTCCTTAGTTAGGTCTGCAGAGCTATCTGCCTCATCATATAGAAATCATAAACTCTATTCGCTGAAGGGTAGTGATGACTCCCCTGGTTTGTCCACCCAAATATTTGGTTCTGAGAAGCACAAGGCCAAGTATATTACTGATTCTTGCTCCAGTGAAAGTTATGAGAAGTATTTCCTCGACTCCCCAACAGAAGAATTTATACAGCCATCTAGCTCTGGAATCTCAGGGAATTCATTTTCTCCTCGTGGTGCCTCCATGAGCTCCCAAAATCCATTTGACACTCCTTTGGTGTCCATGAGACATCGTGATGTCTATAGTTCCAATTTTCAATTTGATTACTTGGAAAGCCAAAGCCCAGATCCAACAGACTATGATGATGATAATATGAGATTGAAGCTTCAAGAATTGGAAAGAGCACTGCTTGGTGACAATGAAGACGATGATGATGAAGACATGTTTGGCACTGGCCATAGCATGGAAGTTGATGGCGATTGGGGTGATCCAGTTCAGAACACATTGCTCCATGACTCGCCTAAGGAATCTTCATCTATGGATTCTAACCCCAGCAGCATCAGCAGCAACAAGGAAGTATCACAAGTATCTAGGACTCCCAGACAATTGCTATTTGATTGTGCTGGTGCACTGGCAGATGGCAACACCATGCAAGCATCAGCTATGATTAATCAGCTCCGACAGATGGTCTCAATTCAAGGGGATCCGCCTCAGAGGATTGCGGCATACATGGTGGAAGGTCTTGCTGCTCGCATGGCTTCGTCTGGAAAATGTCTTTATAAAGCTCTAAAATGCAAAGAGCCCCCCTCATCAGACCGGCTTGCAGCCATGCAGATCCTATTTGAGGTGTGCCCTTGTTTTAAATTTGGATTTATGGCAGCTAATGGTGCAATGATAGAGGCATTCAAGGATGAGAAAAGAGTCCATATAATAGATTTTGACATCAACCAAGGGAGTCAATATATAACATTAATACAAACACTTGCCACTCAGCCAGGGAAGTCACCCGATATAAGGTTAACTGGAGTTGATGACCCTGAGTCTGTTCAACGTTCCGTTGGAGGTCTAAAAATGATTGGACAAAGACTGGAGAAGCTAGCAGAAGCACTCGGGGTACCATTTGAGTTTCAAGCCTTGGCATCGAAGACTTCACTTGTTACTCCATCAATGCTTGATTGTCAACCTGGGGAAGCACTAATGGTGAACTTTGCATTTCAGCTTCACCACATGCCAGATGAGAGCGTGTCAACAGTAAACGAGCGAGACCAACTTCTTCGGATGGTTAAGAGCCTGAATCCAAAAGTTGTTACTGTTGTCGAACAAGATGTGAACACTAACACAGCCCCCTTTTTCCCCAGATTTGTTGAAGCCTACAATTACTACTCAGCTGTGTTTGCGTCTCTTGATGCAACTCTCCCGAGAGAGAGTCAGGATAGAGTGAATGTAGAAAGGCAGTGCCTGGCAAGGGACATTGTCAACATTGTTGCATGTGAGGGAGAGGAGAGGATAGAGCGGTATGAGGTTGCAGGCAAATGGAGGGCAAGGATGGTGATGGCCGGCTTCACTTCATGTCCAATGAGTCCAAATGTGATTAATATGATCCGAGGACTAATTAGGCAGTATTGTGACAGGTACAAGGTGAAGGAGGAAGTGGGAGCACTTCATTTTGGTTGGGAAGACAAAAGTTTGATTGTTTCTTCGGCATGGAGGTGAACTAGATCATTCGGCTAGTAGTAGCGTGTTAGTGTTGTATTTGTAATATTCGTGTGGGAACAAGATGTGTGCTGATATCTGAGTCTGAAATAAGGACTTTCTTAGTGTTATTCAGAAGCGATCTGTTAAGTATGATTACGGGACTTACTATTTATCTGACAATCATAAAAGCATCTCCTTAGAGCTTTCTTTGCCCTACATTAATCTAACAAATTTCTGACAACCTTAATTATAGGTCTCTGTTTGAACCATCCTGATGAGTTCAAACTATAATTATTAGATTTCCCATCTCCCTTCAGTAAATTTATGTAGATAGATCGACTTTTTCGAACTTATGATGTAGGAAATACAGAAACTCAAAGCACTCGATTGCGGGCTTCCCAGATTCATGCTTGAAAGTAAAAATGATCTGCAACTCTCTGTTTTGGCAGTAAGTGCATGACCTGAGACTTTCTACACTTATGATTCTGACTGCCTCTACCTCTAATCTACACTAACCTCTTAAATGAAGATTTTACTACACCTTTTATTTCCAGAAGCATCATAGTTCATGCGCTCGTGAATAGCTCCAGAAGCCACGTAGCTGAAGCATTTCACATCGCTTTCGGAAGAAGAGGCATTCAAAACTACGACCGATTAATAGCAGGAGTCATGCCTGTTTCTTATTGGATGACAACGGACCAAGTCTAGAAAATTGGTAAGCGTCATCACTTCGAAAGGCACAAATGAAAGAGCTGTAATCGCATTGTAATACAGTCAGAATATTGAAGATCCTGTCATTTCTCATTTCCCCTTTTTTCGAATTCAAAAGTTGCATCATAGATCCTGTCACAACCAAATTTTACAAATTTTCTCAGCAATTGAAGTGATACCTATTTCTAGCCCAGGGAAAAAAAATTAGGCAGTGCCTGCTTCTCGCAAAATTTTAAAGAGCTCGTTGCTATCGTAAGTGCTAACAAATTACAAAACTATCAAACAAACCCAAAGACGCGCAGATTTTTAATCAGTGCTTCGAACCCACAAAACACAAAGCCACCTCCGCTTGGGCATGGAGCTCTTCCAAAACCTTTACCATCTTGTCACGGCATATATTGGCTTCACTCTGCTCTGCGAGCATTTTCCTCAATCTTCATCCATGCAAAAGTAAAGAAAAATAAACATCAGATGTGAAGAGACTAATTGGAATTCATTCAACCAGGTAGATGGAGAATGTGTATCGCATTCAATATGAGACGTTAAGGTTCTACCCAGATCTATATGATTTTCACCAATGATTTCCATCCCCCCACCCAAAAGCGGAAAATAGCTCATGAAAATACCTGCGGACAATTGCTGTGTCTCCATGGCCAGTGCAAATTATAAGCATGGCATTAGGGGGTAACGTGGTATAGAGGCTATTGACTCTAGCATCCATGCGAGTTAGGATTTCCTTCAGTTCAGGGGTGACATTGCATTTTATGCCATTTTTGTTTGAAGACTTCTTATTACACGTAAGCAATGACATCATCTCTGCAAGTCTTCCATTTAATTTGTCCACATCCTCTGCTTGTTTTCTGAAATAGGAATTCAGTTCCGAGAACTGAGTCCAGACAAAGTGTACCTGCTCATTCTTCACCTGAAAGTAGATAGATATAACAAGCCTGTCACAGATGGTTAACACAAGAAGAGAAGGTGACATCACAATTTTATACGATCTACCTCCTTTCTGGCCTTCGCAAGAGCTTCATCATCAGAAGACACAGGAAAAGCATGGGATGACCCAGAGGCATATCGCTTGACTACGGAGACATCATCAATGAAAGAAGACATTTTGCCACACTGACTCAAAACTGTCGGGAGCTTTTCCCGCATGTATGATGGAGGTGAACCAAATTCAGGTCCTAAATCCAAAAGCAAAAGAGCCACAGAAAAACGTAAGATCGGAGGAAAATAATATCGAAAAGTTTTTACAAGGAACAAGAATCTTATTTCAAACAAAATGAGAACGAAGCACACAAGGGGTGCAGACTATAAAGTACAAAGCCTCTACAAGAGAAGATTTAATGCATGTTTACAGAAACATTTACCTATGTCCAACCTAAGTTACCTAGAACACGCATTTATTTGCTATATATAGAGAATAGGTGCAGGAACATGGTATGCCATTTATGCCTATAAATGGGGTTGAGCTATGTTCTACTTATTTGTCGTTTCTAGCGGAAGCCAAAGTGGTAAGCTGGTCTTTGTGCTTTAACTTTTCCTCCTTTGGCACATTCTGCCCAAACACTCATCATACAAAACATTTTAAAATTACCCAAAAGGCTATCTTTCACGAGTTTACATTAGGGAAGAACAAACAAAAGAAAGATCCTGATGAAGCATGCTCAATATCCAAAGGAGAGGGACTCAAATAATAGAAAACTCATACTGAAGAGAAGATATACGTCTAGTGACAATGACATTCATACTTATACCCCTACTTTCCTTCATAACTCCAGGAATCTCTACAGGGTGGCTCCTTTCACTGCATTATTTCATAGGGGAACTTAAGTAGTTGAGATATGGCTCTTCACATAGGCTATTTTTGGTTGGCAAACTGTATTATAAAAATAGTGGTAAAATTTTTTTTGATAAGTAAACGTAGTGGTAAAATTGACAAAGATGCTAAGCCCTTTTATATGCTTTTACTCACAATCATACATAATAAGCCATTTCTGCCAATATAAATTCCAAGACAGAACAATCAAACACTCAAAATATAGTATCCCAATCTCCACAACTGCATAATCTTTGTTTTGGAAAGAGGAAAAAGAAGTACTTGCCAAATCGAATCTTTAATAGTGCTAGTTCCATAGTAGCCCTGGCATCCTCAATACTGTCATGGCCATTGCCTGATTGTTGTATCTCCCTAGAAAGAAATCTCCTGGCAAGAACTCTTAGAGCAGTTTTGTAAGATGCACCACGCGGATGCTTGTATAATATTGCAGTATCAATCACCAAATCATGAGAGATCTTTAATGCTAACAAGTCATTCTCCAAGGAATGCCCAACTAGGATGGTCTCTTTGTAAACCAACTTTAGAAAATCTTCCTGAATATGGAAGCAACTGTAAATAAATCAGAAAACAATAGTCTTAACATGCAATCGATCAGTGGAGCAATGTCACAAAATCATTATTAATAAAGCAAGCATAGAAAAGAAGGAAAACAAGACCGAGTCGCCAACCTGAATTTCCTTGAGACTAGTGGTGACCCCACTTAACATCTCACGTGTGATTCCACTAAACCTGGATATCCAAAATGAATTATTATTAATGAGAACAGTGACATCCAATCACTTTTGACGCACTATCATATACAAGCATAAGGAGATAGATCACCCAAACTCTCAAAGTGTCGTATAGATATCGGAGCTCTAAAAGAACGAGAATCAGTCAATTAACAATTTGAGCCAACAAGTCAGCAGGGCAATATTATTATAATCAGCAAGAATAGAAAAATTATTCATTGCCCAAATACTCATTGTTGTCTATAAGCCAAGTCACTTGAAAAGTCCCAAATACCACAACACCTGCTCTTCCCAACAGTATGTGAATTATATCAAAACCTCACACCTCTACATCTAAATTCTACTAATTCTTTTTTTCTAGGCCTATATTCTCCTAATTCATTTGAGAATATATATTAGAAATGAAGATCAATATATCTTTCCCTTTCCCTGGCCATATTCTCTCTCCTAGAAAACAAAGTCATTTAAGATTAAATATTTATCCAACAAGGGACACATGGACTTAGTTTCTTTTGCATGCTACAAAGTCTGTCATGGATCTTTCTAGCCTAGAAGCCAGCAAGCTTCAAGTTTTTTATCCAAAAAGGTGCAACTATCCGTCCAACTAATATGTGTGTACTTCAATAATGTGCCCATTATGACAATGAAAATGACACTACTCTAAGAACACACTCGCACCAACATACCAACAATTACAAAGCGCCTGTTTCCAACTCCCAGCCCCAATTCAGAAATGATGACTAGATAAGTAGTATTGAGAATATACAGCTGCAACATTAGTATGTATCAATGGAAGTTGCTGACACTCCAAAAAGCACCCACAGCATTCCTCAACACTCTTGACTTGCCTCTCTTTTTAAACAAAGCGAAATATATGAAGAAATCCAATGTTCCCATTGACTTCATGTGTCATAAATAAATAAAAGTATGGCAAATAAAGGTCTGCCAAACACACCTACAAAGTATACCTGGTGTTGTAATCGATGATAGCATTTGACGGCTTAACCAATTTATCTAGCAGAACCTGAGAAAATTCAGTCAGGACAAGTTAGGAGTCCCCGAAAAATATTGTGAGTGGAAATCAACATCTGGAAAAACATATTGCGAGTGGCAACCAACATCTGGAAAAATGACTGTTACAGGCTTTCAATCTAATAGCATAAAATCAAAAGGAAGCATTTACATTCAACTTTAATGAAGATGGTTAGCCTAAACTTTGGAGGAGCTGGATTAGGGCAATTTAATTTTGAATACCACTCTTTGCCACGCTGTGAATCCCAAATCTATAAGACATCAATGACAATGATAGAGATGACCTACAAACCAGTTCTGAAGAAAAGGATTATAAGATACATCCATATTTCATGCACCAAGCTGCATTTGGGCAGGATTAAGGTGCAAGGATAACTCAGAAAACCATTTTTCATAATTTTGGCAGAATTTGAATATATCAAATGATGTAAGGCACGGACAACAGAATATAATACGAGTTATTTTTTCAATCGCACAAACTTATGCAAGCATGCTGATGCACACAAGACAAACAGGCATTTAGGCACCTAAGTGCACTATTACGTATTGCAAGACTGAGAGTCAAATCAACTGACACAATCTTGCCCTAAAAACTGCTATCAACATCAATTTCCTCTGATATAGGTATTATGTCAAAATTAAATGGAGCATACCTCTCCTCTGATGTCCACCAAGGTCACTCTCGTAAGCTCAAAACCCTCACTTGTGATACACTAACAACAAAAAATAAGCACGAAAATGTCAGTGCATGAATTGATTCTTTGATTAGTGATAATGTCGAACTGTTACTACCAATAATCATACAGAGCCTAAATTCAACAACTACTAGACGCTAGAAGCAAAGCTACTCTGGTTTTACATGATAGATAGAAGTGGTAAATGCAAAAAAAATGGAAAAATTGCTCACATATATCAGGAAAGAGTCTAACGACGTATGATAATTGCAAAAATCAAAGTCACAGATTCAAGAGAAACATGTAAATTGTACATAAAGATTTCTAAGATCCAAATGAAGATCGAGCACAAATACAGATGGAAGGAAATTTAGGTGTCGAGAGAGATGTACTAGCGGTGAAACATAACCTAGGTTTTCACTTTTCCCCGTTTGGGAGCGAGGAATCCACTTTTCTCGGTGCTACTTTCTCTATGATAAAGCAAGTTCTCATTATAAACTCAAAATTGACATATATGGACTTACCATCTCGCAATCAAGGGCCAACATCTCATAGAAAGAAGATCCTAAAGGAGCAGGAAGAGTAGAAAGAAAACCTGCATTAAGTGGAGATACAAGTTAAGAAACCATCTAATTCAATCAATTTCAAAAATGAAACAAAAAAAACAGAGCACAATAGTTTTTTTCACCTGGCTGATTGAGACAATATCCATTGTCTTCCAGAACTTTCTCTGTAAGTGTATAAAATGTGATAGGGAAAGGTAGATCTTTCATAAGGTTGACCTGGGATGGAATATCAGCACTGGTACCGTATCCTGCTGCATCATGGAAATGTCATTTCATCAAATGGTCACAAAGGATTGATTGGGAAGAAGTTAAATATTTTTTTCTTTGGAAAAGGCAATGAACGCATGTTTATGACCATTGTTCAAAGTCTAGTCTGGACTGGCTGATCCAACTGGTTGGACAGTTAACTTGCCTTATGATCAGCCCTAACTAATCCCTGTTATTGCCTTCAAAGTACACCACTTTGGACCCATGTGAATTGTCTGTTGAACCAGAAACTGCAAAACCATTCACAGTTTGTTTGACCTAGCTGGTGTAGCAACTGTTCTTCCCAGAAACAAGTGCATGCGGTTTAATTGATAAGTGAGAAAAATCGACAGCACGAAGAAAGCCACAAATGAGATTTGTGCATAATTTAGCTTTTCTCAGGTCGCATACAGTGTTTGATTTGTGTCCATCACAATCTCATACATGCTTGCCTTACCCCCCCCCCCTGTCCCCACTTCTCACCTTCTTCCCATCTCTTCTTTGATACCCCAAGACAAATATATTGTTATGGTTTAACATGAGAGACTCACTCCAGGTAGTCCACTAATCTGCTTCCACTGTTTCCTGCTCCTGCATCCAGTTATTCTCACCCCTGATTTAGCAATTATGGAATGAGCCAGCTACAGAGTGCAATGTCAGTACCAGACTGCTAGCCAACTGGAGTCAGTCGTAAAGCACGCAACTACACCACACCACAGCATATAAGAATGCGACCCTTTGAATGCCTCTTTCTACCTTGTACATACTGCCAAAGCACAATAACTAATGGCTCATCTCTAAAATGCTTATGGCTTGCTTTTCCACTCATACTAGTTTAAATAACAATTTCCCAGTTAGGAACTACTGAACACCTTATTTGGTCATGCAAATAATGAATTAATGAAATTTATAACTAATGACCTTGTTCAGATGCTGTACCAGATTTTCCCAGCACTGAAGCACTTTCATCTCTCTTTCTTTTCCGTTTGCATGTTAGGAGTGCATCAATTGTCTGCATTCCATCTGATACACAGCTAGCATAAACAAAAACCAAATACCACATAAGAGAAAGATGAGACTAATAGTCTGAACAGCCAGAAGAAGGAAAAACACCATCACCAACCTAAGAGCTAAAACTGCCCTCGGATTACCACAGATTTCTTTGAAACTACGAAGTCTTTTAGAGTGTGATAAGTACAAAGCTGCATCCAGGCCCGGGAGATAAAGCATAACCACTTTTGGAATAAGAGGTTTGTTCTGCAGTTCGCAGGACAGTAGTATCAGTAACTCTAGTTCTACCATATGTATGTTAGGATGCAAAACTTTAATTTATACTGGAGTCGAGTTATATGTCAGAACAGAAGACACGAAAAAATTTTACTCAAAAAGAGATGGCAAAAGAGTATCAAGGAGATACAAGCTGAAAAATCAACCTGAGAAGAATGTGGTTGTGATGAGGAAAAGGTAATGATGTTATCAAGAGGGCACCATAGGTAGGTGCCGCATGATCTAAGTTTAAGAGAAAAGCCAACTTAAGGACATGTCAAATTTTGCAATTTAGGAGCTCTCTTTCTTCTTGCCAATGCCAAAAGTGACAAGGCATACGCAACCCAGCCAGGGGCCCCATATAATTCAATGCGCAAAACTAAGCTAATCGTATCGCATATAATTTAGGCCTTAATATTAGTATGCAAGCGAAGCATATGCTACTATGGGCATGCTGTGTTGACACATAATCCTTTTTTTGTTTTATTTTTTTGGGTACCTTGATAAAAACCCATGATGGCATGAACCCTTCAGCTAGCACCCAAGTTACAAGCCCTTGAACATCCTGTATCATAATTGAAACTCCAATCAAATTTTTCTTTCTCCTTGGGAAAAATTGATCACATTTCAAGAAATCTGATGTTTACAGTGACCTACTTGAAGATTTAAAGTTGAATTGGCTTCTGGAGTCTTGAAAACAACTTCTGCCTTGCTCTGCAAAGTCATCTCAGATTATTACATATCTATAATCTACACACACACACACAAGTCTCATGATTTAACATGGACAAGCTAAGTCGCATTCATTTTCTAGATGGACGTATGTATTTATACTTAGTCCTGCCACAGAGCTATCAATGATTAAAGCATCGTGATAGAGAAAAGTCGTGAGAAGAAAAAGCATGTATATGCTCCAGGAAACCCCAGGACCAGAGTACTTGCTGCAATAAAAAGCACAATCTTTTTCGTTAAACAAAGGGGTGTTATGTGAGACTTTCTCAATCACTGCAGATTACCGAAAGACCATCCCAAACTTTTCTATGTGATTAAAAAAAGTTCTAGTCAGCGCATTGATAAAATCAACTAGAAAATAAATCCAGAACACAGAGAGAAATCCAGAGCTTCAAAATAATAACAATTCTTACGTATATAAACGTTTCATGACGAGCATTTCTACTCAGAATTAGAAGTGGACAACTTGTTACAATTAGTAGAGTTATTATACACAAGAACGCGAAAAGTAGAAAATCATGCAACTGGGAAACTAGACTAACTAGTTAACCACTAAATAACATCAGAACGAACTAAAAGCTTTCGACTTAACAGCAGTAAAAAGTTGAAGAACGGAAAAAAGTAAAAAACGAGAAACTAAATTAGAGAAAGGAAAGTACTTGAGGTCCATAGATATCGAAGAAATTGGAGCGTTGGGTATTAGCAGTCGAACTATCTTCTTCCTCAGAAGACAAAGCTTTGCATTTATGGTTTTGAGAGAGCATATTTTCCACTCTCAGGGTCCGGACACAACCGACACATACCCAGAGAGAGAGAAGGGGAGGACCTTCGAAGCCGCGGTAACAAGACCCTCAGGTCGACAAACCCTTCCTACACGTTGAATGAGGGTCCAAATAACATGGGCCATCTATAATAACGCCCGAATTTTCTTTATTCTTCGTCTAAAAGGCCCAGTGTGATTCAAACAACACCTAAGTGACCCCTTTCCAGGATCATCTCACTATTAAACTAGAATTTTTATAACGTGGGCCCTAGAATGGTGTCCACCAGATTGACATATTTCTTTTAAATTGTGGGATTAATGACCATTTTGGTGTCTGAGTTTTACACATTTTTTTAAAATGATCTCTAGGTTTCAAATTTGCTCCAATAGGTCATTGAGTTATTGTAATTTGTCGATTTAATCCTTTCATTTAATTTTGTCTCTTACATGCACAGTCATCTAACGGCGGGATGCATCACTCCCAATAAGATCTCGCGCACGTGTACCAATTTGAAAAAAAAAACTCAAAAGAGACTATACACATTGGAATTAAAAAAAAAAACAGGAGATGGGATTTTAGTGAGAATGACGTATCCCGCCGTTAGCTGACTATGCATATAAGAGACAAAATTGGACGGAAGGATTAAATCGACAAATAAAAATAACACAGAGACTGATTTGAGCAAATTTGAAACATATAGACCATTTTGAAAAGGGTGTAAAACCTATGAACTAAAATGGTCATTAACCCTAAATTGTACAAAAAAAATTATTAAGGTCTTACATCACAAAATCTCAAGAATCACAAACTCTATCTCAATTTCGTTTTCAAAATCAATCTCAATTTCGTTTTCAATCTCAATCTCAATCTTAATATCAATCCCAAATAATGCCTAGTATTTTCCACTATTTGTTCAAATCCACTATTAACTTCATACTTCCGTCCGAGACATCTCGAAATTTTCACGATTTATGTATGTGTTAGCATAATCTAATTCGCAATTCATTAACGATTATAGAGTTCTCCTTTTTACAAAACAAATCAATAAAGTAAAGTTAATTTTAAAAAAAAAATAACGTAAAAGTTCATTTTCTTCTACGATAAGGATCAAAAATTAAAGTTAATTTTTTATTATGAAAAATATTAAAAAATACAATTCCGGATTCATATACAAATTTATCCAATCATCTCTCTATAACTTTTATAAATTATAATAAAAATCAATATTTAATTAAATATCTTTAAAAAAATTCTCCAACTTTTTATAAAATTCAATAAAATTTCAAAGACCTAACTTTTTTATAAAATCTAATATTTAATTAAATACCTAAATAGTTTTTTATAAATTGAGAGAATTTTTACAATCGCATAAGACTTACCAGCTTAAAAAAATATCACGTTAAATAAATATAAAAAATTTATTAAATTATCCCACTTTATTTTTTTTTCACCAACGCTCGCAGCCAAACAATTTAACAATCAAACACGAGGATACCTAGGGGTGAAAATCGACCCCTCGGTTCGGTTTTCAGCCCCTACCTTCAACCGAACGAGAGATTCGGTTGATGAAAAATAGGGACCGACAATCTCACTGAGAGGTCTTTAGACCGGCCGAACCGACGACAATCGGTGTCGGTCAGTGTTCGATCGGTCCCTATGCACTCAAATGACAGATCGAAAATCAAAATTAAGAACAAAGAATGAAAAACAAAACAAAACAAAACCCAAATTGATAAACAAACAGAAAGCAAACACACAGCCGTCAGCCGCCACCAACAACCACCAAAATGTCGTCATTCACAATCAACCACCATAAGCTTGATCAATACCCTGTAATAGAAGTCCTCTAACTTACACAAACACAACAAGCAGACAGTCACCTAGAAAAATCGAGAGTAAGAGCAGCGCCAAAATCTCAACCCTCAGCTTATAGACAAAAAGCCAACTCACGAGCACGTGGATTGCAAGAGCTCCCCCCGAGATCCAAGCGATAACACCGGTCTTCAGCTGGCTCTGCAAGAACCTCTACAATGTGAACTTAAAATGGGAAGCTCATATGCATAGGGATTAGCCATATTGCCACCACACCCGACTGCGAGAGAGAAAGAGAAAGGTTTGGGGGCGATGACAGGGTGGCGGCTAGGGTCTGAATTTTGAGAGAAAGGGGATACTTAACTGTGAACGTGTGAAGATTGAAGAAAGGGGTGAGGGAAGATGACGTCGTATCCCTCCCCCCACTTAATATAAAAAAATAAAATAAAAAATAGGCGAAATTTCCATTATACCCTTGATTCTGGAATTTTGTGAACCGACAGCCGAACCGGGCTGGACCCAAACTGCCCGGTCCATTCGATTTTGGGCCGGTTTGGGTCGGCCCGGTCGGTTCCGGCCCAAACGTGTTCACCCCCAAGGATACATATCAAAGCCATTGCCAAACAAAGCCACCGTTCCACCTTCGTTTTTAGTTTGTGGGAGCAGACTGCCAGAGAGAGAAGGCAAGTAAAAGGGAGACATGTCTCGGACGCTGGTGCAGCCGATAGGGCAAAAGAGGCTTACGAACGTCGCGGTGGTCCGCCTCAAGAAACGCGGCATTCGCTTCGAGATCGCTTGCTACAAGAACAAGGTCCTCTCTTGGCGCTCTGGCGTGTACGTTTCCTGAACCCTAATTATTTGTTTACGTTTGTACGCTTCTGCTACCAGAACCAAAGCCCATCATATATTTCATCCCGTATAACATAGCTACGTTTAGCGTTTAATGATGTTCTTGATAAATAAGCAAGAATTTACTAACATCGTAGCGTCCGGGATGAGGATGATAAGAGTAAACCGTAATATATGAAGGCACTTAGTACTTGAATTTTTTTTTAATCTTGTTATCTTAATTGGTATTGACCTGAAGGTTTGAAAATATTTCAAGGTGTTAAATGGGTTCTACTAATGAATTTTTGGGACAGAGAGAAAGATTTGGACGAAGTTTTACAGTCACATACGGTCTATTCCAATGTTTCGAAAGGAATTCTTGCCAAGTCAAAAGAGTTGGTGGCGGCTTTTGGAACAGATGATCAGACCAAAATATGCTTGGAGGTCAGTGCGATGGGTTTATAAGTTATTGTGGTACACTCACTATGGGATACGTTGCTATATACCATGATGCCCTTTGAACCTACTTAGGAAAATGTCTATGTTACTGTCAATTGTTTTGAGATGGGTCTCTTAAGAGTCATGTACATGTTGGTGGCAGATTTTGGATAAAGGAGAGCTTCAAGTGGCTGGGAAGGAGAGGGAATCTCAGTTGTCGAGTCAATTTCGAGATATTGCCACCCTTGTTATGCAGAAGACCTTCAATCCTGAAACTCAACGTCCTTATACCATTAGCATGATTGAGCGGCTTATGCATGAAATTCATTTTGCTGTTGATCCACATAGCAGCTCAAAGAAGCAGGTAATCTATTTTGGTGCATTTCATGGGTACATTTTGACTAAGGATTGATGAGTTTATGCCTGATGCAGGCACTGGAAGTTATACATGAGCTTCAGAAGCACTTCCCAATAAAACGATCCCCAATGAAAATACAACTCTGTGTTCCAGAAAAGAATGTCTCCTCTCTTGTAGAGAAGCTAAATGACTGGAATGCCAGCATCGTTTCAAAAGATGATTCTGGAAGTCAGCCATCTGTTGTAAGTCGGGTTCCAGTTTTATCCCTGTCAAGATGTCTTTTACTGCTAACTACAGTTTGTTTTTAAGTTTTTATTTCCTTATTTTCTTTCACACATCAGTTTGTTTAGCACTAGTGCACTGTTTCCGTCTGCTAGTTCAAGGTTTGAGATTTGGGTTTGCAAGCACTTGCACTGGGTGATTAAACTATTTTTTCTCACCTAAAAATGATTAAATTTCAAACAATGGACTATTTGGAATGCTGCGCCCATACCTGCTAGTCATGCATGTTTGTTACGAAGATGAGGTACTGATTGCTGACACTGAATGCTGCTTCAGTTTTTTACTCTTGGTTTTTGTCATTTTAACGTTTTAGTTTTATGCATTGTCACTAACTTAAGCTAGTAAAGTATCTTGGTGTTATGCCACAGACAGATAATCAAATATCACCTTCATAGGGCCAAGTGGTCCCCAATTAGCCATTTCCTTGGGGGTTTTCTTGACTCCCAATATGAAAGGACAACTCAAGAAGCATGCCAAGTCCTTTATAAATGTTTTTGTTCTAAGCACTTCATATTTTGGTTTTGATGTGGAAAACAGAGCAGCATTTAAAATCGTCTAATCTTAAATACCCATGTAAAGAGCTTTTACAGTTCTCAGATACATCTCATTTTCTTTTGTGAAATTTAATACACTTCAAGCTTGCTAGTTAGCTGAGGGTAGCCTGTATACTTATGGTTGTGATTCTCTTATTAGCAGAATGCTGATTTTTTACTGGTGATATGTTATTTGAAACCACTCTGTTTACCTTAATGTTGTTTCATAATTGTGCAGATTTGTGAAATGGATCCTAGTTTATATCGCGAATGTAGTGAATTTGCGAGCAGTCGGCAAGGAAGGTTTGAAGTTCTTGCACACTCGGTGCATGTGGAGGAGGACACCGATGTGGATCATTATGATGAGTATGAGGATATGCCTTCAGGTCCATCAAGCCGACCCATAGAATCTGCTGACTATGAGTCCCAACTGAGCAAGAAATTACAAAACCAGACAACTGTTTCTGATGGCAATGGGAATGCCCAAGGGCAGGGAAAGCAAAATAAGTGCAGCACGTGCAATGCATTTTTCAGGGATTCCAATGAGTTCAGGGATCACTTCAAGGGTGAGTGGCACAAGCATAATGTAAAGCGCAAGACCAGGCAACTCCCTCCTCTTACTGAAGAGGAGTGCATGGCTGACATGGAAGTCTATGACTCAAAGGCTGATTTGAAAGACTATTCATTTTAAGATGCACCTTAAGATTTGAGCGCTTGGGGTAGTTGTTTAATGGTCGTATGTAGATTACATGATCTTATGCAGTTTTTGGTTGAGACCAATTTTGACGAGACAGACTGAATTCAATGAGTTAGCAAAAGATGCTTGTGTTGTTGTGCATAATGCTGTCAATTTGGATTTTGGAGAATAGTGTTACATCATCATTGTGTTGCCTCTGTTAAAGACCACAGTTTTTTCGTATACACAAATGATTGGTTATGTAGTGAAAATATTCTGATATCCTGCTTTTGATTTCTGAGCTCGGTTGTCCAATCAAACCATTGTTTATATGTGGAAGGGAAATGTATTACTTTGATAGGGGACAGTAAGAAGATTAAGGGGCAGCCAAGGATCGAGATAGTTTGTGTGGGAAAAAAGTTTGTGGAAATAGAATTAGTGTGAAATGCTTCTGCTGCCCTGGGATAACACCATCTATGTTATGCATGGGAGTGTTTCTAGGCTCATAGAAGTAATGCCGGAGGCTCTAGGGAATAAGGGGTTGGGAAGTCTCCGATTTAGTAGGTCTCCGGGCGAGCAGCTGATGATACTAATTTTTCTTTTTAAGGGTAGCAAGGGATATCCCGGGCGCCGGCACAAAGATCATTGCCCTGTGGAACCTCTTGATATATCTCTGGCTGAACTGTTTAGGGCTTAACCGTGTATGTGGGGGCTCTTACCCAAAAAAAAAAAAACAAGAACATTGAAACCGAGCTATTAAAAGAAATCATGAGCATTTGGAACTATTCCACTCTCAAAGCACTAAATTAGAGGATTCTAACTTCGATCAATACTATGGGGAGCATTACTCACTTGCCAGTGAAGGAGGCTCGTGGAGACAAGGACATCAAACTTTCCCTTGGTGAAATCCTCAAATCGAGCTGAGCCTTAAATATCATGCCAAGTTTGTGTAATTTTCTAGTCTGTGTTCTGGCTACTCAAGGACCTCATTTCTCCTCATCTGAAGTGCTCCCTTTCTTTTCTTCATAAGAACCCAAGTCTTTGCAAATCGTGCGTGAATTTTTCCCTCTCGCGAACTATCGGATAATCGTGGAACAAACAGTGGAACAATGAAAAAGGAGTGTTGTGCCTAAGCAGTGCTAAACCCCAAAGGAACTACTTTTTCTTTTGGAATTTTCTTTACGAATCAGACAGATTGATTTGACAATAAATTTGTCTATAAAAAATGCAGCCGAATTATGGATATAGTAAGCGATATCCCAAATCATTTGATAAAATTAGAAAAGTTTTGGTGAAGACTAGAGTTACTAATGATGGGTTTACCTTTAGCTGTGTGCTAAGGACCATCTCTGAACAAAAAGCAGCCACAGCTGCTTACGGATGAGAATTTTGTGGTCCACCAACGCAGGGTCAATAAATCTTGGAAACTAGTTTTTCTTTCCATTTCTCCATAAAATCTAGAGCACTTTGGGTGATTTTCATGACTTTTCGAGTGGTACAAATTGACAGTACGGTACATAAATGTCATCCACATGAATCTGAGCACTCTCAGTACCTTAGAACCTTGTAATAATATCCACTTATAAAAAGTTAGAGAAATCGCTAATATATAAATTTGAAAGAAAACAAAAGGAATAGATAGAAACTCTTTTCTGAAATCCAAAAAAAATACTCCGCTGGTGAGAAAAAAAAATGGCTCTGGAGAACTGTTTTCAAGTGAGCACAGTGTGTACTACTAGAGCTGCTGCTCTGCAATGTTATTATCCATTTTCTTCAAAAGAAAAAGTTCATTTGCTGACATGTAATGGACTGAGGAAGTCCATACTCGGAGCCTCTTTATCGTCTTCCTCTTATCCTAATTTTCTCAACAGCAGATCCCGGAAAGCAAGCATTGTCTGCAAAGCTCGTGAAGCTGTGGATGCAGGTTAGATACTAACTCTACTAATAATTAATGTATTGCCAGATCTCGAGGTGGATAGTAAATATCATCAGCCCCTTTTGCTTATTTTCTCCAGATATTTATATATCTATGCAAAAGATGGTAGCAGAAGCAACAGAAACATTTCCTCCTCCCATATTAGTAACAAATAGAGAAGGCTGTGTTAAAGCAACTTCAGAGAATAATAATGGAGTTTTTTCTGTTTCCAATTTCCTTTTCAAGTTTTAGCTCCGAGTTTTTGGAGACATTGTAGATGTAGCTTTGGTCTTTTTATCTTTACCTATAATAGCTCGGCCAACCCTTTTATAATAACCTTCCTGGGATGCGTTCTAGAAAGAACAAAAAAAAAGGAAGTTTGTTGGAAGGTGCTACGATTTTACCTGAGTTATTTTCTTTCCCTTTTCTAACATGGATGAAATCTGAGAAAGACAACAGAAAGCAGTTGGGTTGCAGTGGTTAATTTCAAAATAACATTTTCACACCTCTAATTTATACAAGTGCTTGAAATCTGCAGTTCAAGTGGTGACAGATTCAAGCTGGAATAACCTTGTTATTGCAAGTGAAAACCCAGTTCTGGTGGAGTTTTGGGCCCCATGGTGCGGACCATGTAGGATGATTGCACCTGTGATTGATGAGCTAGCGAAAGAGTATGCAGGAAAGTTTCTCTGCTTCAAGCTTAACACTGATGACTGCCCGAACATAGCCACAAAGTATGGAATCCGGAGCATTCCAACCGTGCTGTTCTTCAAGAATGGAGAGAAGAAAGAGAGTGTCATTGGTGCAGTGCCCAAGTCCACCTTATCTGATACCATTGAGAAATATATAGAGGCTTGAAGAGAGAGAGACGTGGAATATTGCCTTTTGGCATATAAGTGCAGTAATGCTCTATGTTCATCAAGTTACCATTCACTCAAGGAAGTATTTGAGGAGAATTTTCGTTATGTAAATGTCATCCTTATACTCGTATCTCCCTCGTTTTGTACATGCTACATTAAGTAACTACCCTGCATTCAAAAACACCTTCAATTTCCCTGTCACTTCCGGAAGCTCAGCTCTAAATATCTTCTCTTGGGTTATTTGGTAAACATAGCAAATCAATTTGTTTTTCATCCCTGGTTCTTCAGCCTTCCCGGATCCGTTTGGCAGGATATTCTTTCAGACAATTGCCGCAGTGAATAGTTAGCTACCTTCTGCAAATCTGGAATCCATTTTAATCTGCAGAGAGTTTTCGGGGCAGGGACCTAAAGGAGTGTAAAGCTTTGTTGTTTGGGAGAACGGAGGTCAAGACTAAAGAAGAATGAGTGCTCCTGCATAAAACATAATAAATATTTCATTGCTCTCTCTAAACAAACAAGTGGGTCTTCATTTTCACGCTGTCAAAGGAGTAGTTTGAGAACCACGTTGCGAAGGGGATGACAATCCACAACAGAAGATCTACTTGAACATTGGCTTACATTTGTTTCAAGTTCTTTGTGAGATATTACTGATATAGACGTTTATAAGGAAAACACTCTAATATGGTTAGTCTTCATCTTCCATGGCAGAGGAGCTTGGACTTGGAGGTTAGTCTTCATCTTGCAGGAAGTGAGGAACTCGGTGAAGGACAAGCAGCCACAATCAAAGAACTTACTAAATGTCGATTAGATGTGAAAACTCCACGGCTAGAAACTTACTTAAAAACTCTTGTGTGTTATTTTTTTCCCCATTAATCACCAATGACACGCTGCCACGTGTCCTCTTATTTTTCTCTCTCACAATCGGTGTCATGTCACCTGCCGAGTCACGCCACCTCACAAAAACATTTGACCAGCGTTTTGATCCTGCAAGTTGCAATTAGTAATTCCCGCATTAACGGAGAGATTGAACCACATAGACTTATTTGGGAAAAGGTTACAGCACGAAAACCTGTAGAGCAATTAAGCCTTGATAACAATTATTGTATACTCTGTGATAAGTATACCGTAAGTATGACCTTACATAGAAGACAATAAATATCACAATATCCACCACAAATTTAAGGTGGATAATTTGGTTAGAGGGAAAATAAAATCTAAAAATGGGCTTGGCAAAATATGATTTAATTAAAAAAAATATTAACTGGTGTGTACTATTTAGAAGAAGTTATAAGGACTAAGTGTAACTTAAGCCTACCTTTATATATATTTAAATCAAAAGTAACCTAACCCCTTCAGCCACACAACCAGCCACCAAATTTTCCTTTTCATATATCAATAGCAGATTAGTACAAAGTGGGAGCAAAGCCCTGCAAAAATTTCACCGTATACAACCATCTTCACAGGGCCGCAGGCGACTACTATTTCTCATGCTGCACAAGCAGCCACAACCAAGGACAGCAACATCCGTGTGATTAACAGAGCCATTCACGGCGACGGTTTCCAATCAAACTGAAGATTATTAAACCCGTTAACTGCACCCAGCCCACTAAGCAGCTGGTTTCCCAAATCCTGTTGTTGATAACTCATGCTCGGGTCTCGAGCCATTGATGTCATTCCAACCCTTCCATTTATGACGGAGTTATTACCCATTGCTGCTCTGATTCCATTAACCATAGCAGACTGACCAAGTCCACCCATTGTACCATATCCAGCACCACCGATACCTGAATTACTGTTAACCATCCCATTCCCTACCGAGCAGTTGCTACTGTTGAGACCGGTATTGTTGGTTGTCGGCAAAATGCCATTAACATTTTTCCCGTCATTCCCCATAGTACCGACACCAACCATACCACCTGTCCCATTAAGTGGATTCGTGATCATCATCTCATGTAAGATTTTCTGGACAGAGCTCTGGGAATCACTCGGGTCTGCCTCACTGGAAAGAGCTGGCTGTTGTAAGGACATATTTGCAGTTGAATTTGAGGTACTAGCTGTCAACATGCCGTGAGACACTTGTGGGGGATTGTTAGAGGGTGTTGGTGACTGGAATGGGGACTGGTTGGGTTGTGCCTGTGGAATAGTACTAGAGGAACTGGGGGAGGGAATCTGAACAGAACTTCCTCCATAAGGACTGCTTGCATTGTTCAGAGAGCTCTGCTGTCTGGAGTTCATTGAGTTTTGATGGAGAAGCCCAACAATTGTGTTTGCTGAGGTAGATATGGATGCTGTGTTGAGGGAATTATTTACACTAGGCAAACCATTGCTAACAGAAAGTTGCATAGCAGCCACCTGGACAGAGCTTTGATCGCCGTTTGAGTTCTGGGCCATTTTTTGCTGTTGTTGTTGCCGTTGTAGATGTTCCTCGGGCTGTCGAGACTGACCATGAAATCCAGATGTACTTGTCCTCCTGGGGAACTTGGCCAAGCTTTCTGTGAACAAAAAAAAATAAAAAATTAGCGACCCTTTGGCATTTGATAATCCAACCTACATTTATGATCGATCTTACATCCCATTATACATTCACAAGAACATGCAAAAATACAAGCACCAAAGGGTATAGGAATTCAATACTCTGTACTATTAAGTTTGCCCAGATTATGCCAATTAGCATCGAATCCCTCCAGAAAAGTTAAAACTAAGATGGCGCAACCCCTTAATCAATCCTTCTAAGTACCTTGTATTGTGAGAATATATACCTCTACTCCAAGTTACCGTATAGATTCAGGTGATGATAATATTTATCATGAAAAGCATCCTTTCCTTCTATCGAAAGAGCAGACAACTTTCCTGTGCCTATCTGTCAGTCATTTCTTTCTATTTCCTTTTATTGAGCTAATCATTTCTCTAATTACTGACAGTATATAACACTTGAAAGAAAATCTTGGGTGTACAAATATTCAGCCTCTGAACAAAAGATTTTTTTTTTTATAAGGCAATCTTATTAAGAAAAAGAAAGACGACAGTACAAGAGACTATACTAACAACTACTAAAGCATATACAAGCTAAGAAACTGAGAAAATCCGGAAAATCCACAAAAGGATTGCCTAAACCCGAATTAGCCCATAGAAACAGAGAATGCAACCAAAAACCCCTCAAACTAGCCAAAGACAGCCCTATCTTCAAAACATCTCACATTCCTTTCCCTCCACAGACTCTCCACCAAATGCAAGCTAGAATCATCTTCCAAATAGTCAACGCAATTGGATCCTCAAACTTCCTGCTCCAAATTATGTTATTGCTTGCCCATATCAATTGGCTTAGGGCTAAAACACTGGACCTTTTTTATAAGTATTTATGTGTAAATCTATGCAATGAAACCATCCTTGACCTCCCAAAAAGCATTGATCATGGACATGCTTAAAGAAGACCTCAAAAGATACAACAACAAAACAATGATGCCACTAGGCCCATGATTACACACCTTCATGAGTTGAAGAGGAAAGAAACAAAAAGAAGCTCTTATCAAGGGGGAGCGAAAAAGCAATTTCTGCACACTGATACTAGTGGAACCATGCACCAATGATCAAGTTATGAAAATAAGCTTTCACAGGCATAGCAAACAAAAGAGAGCGGGAACGTAGTTTCCATGAGTCATTTGCTCAGTACCTCCTTGAGACATATCCAACATTGCTTAGCATACAATTACACCTGAACTACAGAACCTATCAACATTTAAAGGCCTTATTACTCCTACCTCATACATTCTTTCCAGATTCCTCAACAATGTTGCTCAAGTCTCTTAAAGAGAAAAGCCTTTTCCCTCTTATTCCAACTACCTCAGTAACGAAAGCAACAATAAACACTCTTTCCACCAAACAAATTTAATGCTCCTTTAGTTTCTGTTAACACTAATACTTGTCAAACCACATCTTAATGCATGCAACAAGTTCTCAATGTCCTCCGAATTCCATGGAAACATGCCTGAAATGACTCATGTGATCTCCAACAAGCAAAGAATATATACCACATAAGAAAAAGAAATAACAGATAGATCATCTCCGTAACATGTCACAAAGAACTTTTCCAAAACTTAAACTATAGTCAAAATGTCATACAAACATATGCTGATGGTTTACACGTTAACAACTAGCCATTATATTGTCAACCACGTCTTGAGTTGGTCTTCATTGTGGGTTCAGGTGGCAAGTTGAGTATCAGGGCTAGATTAGCGAGAACATTCTGCCACTAAAGGGCTTCAATGGCTTGAAATGAAGGATTTCAACTTCCTATGATTTTTATGGGAAATCAAATGTTGAGTATTGACTGGCTAATCACCACCATAAAATCTCACTATAAATGCATTAGTTTGATAGAATAGTAATCCAACCACGAACAAGTTAAGAGTTCCCTGCTTCATTTCTTTCATCCAACATTCGGACATTACATTCAGCCTTAGAGGAAGACCATCAATATGGCAAATATGTAAAGGCAAAAGTTTTGAAGGAAAGAAATTAGACATCAAACTCACCCATAGGTCCCGTCCCTGTTTCTCGGCTATAATCAATCAAGTCTTTCATACTATTAACCACTTCTGATATCTGCAAGCCCAAGAACGACATATAAAAACTATGTGAAATGTAACAACAATGTCAAAGCATTTCAAAGATCTTATGAACTCCAAGCGCTGCACTGTTAGATATGTTGTATTATACCAAATCCTTGTAGTGTTGGTGATGAGGACCTTATTTGAGGAATATACACTCATGATCCAAAGACAGCTAAGAAACTTTAACAATAAGGGATAGTGCTGGTAATAGTTTTATCAGGCACAAAAACTGAAAGGAATCCTAATCTCCTCGATAAACACACAACAGGTTAAAGGCCTGAGCGCAGCTCTAAATTTTGGTGTGACTTCACTTAACCACCCCATAAGAGGAAAAAGGTGCTGTGATGAATAAAGCTAGATAGCGAATAAGAAAAATAGGACATTACCTGAAGGCACCGGACATATCGCTTCGTATATCCTAAATCATTTACCAATGGCACTTCTAAGGCTTTTGCTAACTGTCGAGCTGACGCAACAAACCTAAACAAAAATTAGACACAATAAGGATCAATGAAAGGCCTCAAAGGTCATACAACATGATTCAAGGCCAAGGCAAATCAATCACCCAATTGTCACTGCAACCAATTAAAACCTAGATACACCAAGAATTTTGGTTTCCCCTTTTTGGTTTTTTTTTTTTTGTGGCAGAGGGGGGGGGGGTTAGTCTGACGAAGCATTTGAGAATAGAAACTAAAGGCCATAAATGGAGCAAATTTGAGAATCAAATGTCCGGTCCTTTGCAGACACAGAGCAAAGTGCCAAAGCAACAGCCTTAAAATTATCTTCTATCTGCGGCCAAACTGCTTAATTTACTTGGGAAATTTAGACTACATGGAAATTAAGGATAGTATGGATTAAGAGGAACTTTAAAGATAAATGGTTTCCATAGACACCACCAGAGCTCAAGTGAATATAGATGGAAATAACTTCATTGCAATAAATACCAATGTGAATGAGTGAACAAAAATAAACGAAAAGAGAAGCAATAGATGTACATCTATGCAGAGAGAGAGAGAGAGAGAGCTAGGCTATAAACATATGTTTCATTCTGGTTCTTGAAAATTCCAAACAAGTTAAGACAGAACCCATCACCTGTTTTCTTTTTCTTCTTTTTTCTTTTTTCTTGCTTTTGTAAAGAAATTAATTAAATTGGCAAATTCCAATGCTGAGCAAAAATAAAACACCACCAAAAGTTTATAGATAATCCATAAACATGAAAACATACTATTCAGGGACTTACATATTACAATTATTTTGTAACTCTGTAACAGATATATTGGATGAAACATTTTGAGTAGCAGCCTGGTATTTTTGAGCTGCAGCTCCAAGCTGACTAACCTGCACAACATAAATAATAACCGCCTAGTATGCTCAGTATCTGGTGGTGGCAAGAGACTTAATGGTTCCCACATATATTATGAAAACCAATCAATTACTTTCAACACTAATTAGACAACGAGCATTCAACAACAAGCATCCTGTGAAGGAGTAACAGTGCAATGGAACCTCCAAGATACAGACTACAGTAATGATACATCCGAAACCAACCACCAAGCTGTAGTGTGCATTGAATCTAAAGATCATATAATCCATTGCATATTGTTTACAACCAATGCCAAATAGGCATCCAGTAATATGACTCCAAAGTACATACGAAAAGACAAAGTCGAAAAATGAAAAGAAAATGACAGCAATGCAATCTAGAACAGGAAGAACAGAAACAACTCATTATTGTTGAAAACTTCAGCTCCAAATGATTAGCTCCCTTTTCACTGATACATGTATTACGCCCTAGAATGCTTTCAGATAAAAGAAAAATAACAACAAAGGACTACAGCAAAGTTGACACTCAATGGATCAAATTTTTCTATCTAATATCAGGAATAGTAATAACGACAGAAAGGAAAACATAGAGACAGTCAAGCACAAACCAAGTCGTTGTCATAGCTCTCAAGATAATGATCTCCTAAATCCAAATCTCAGTTCCTATAAATAATGCACATATTACCAGCAAGCCAAAAAGAGAGCACCAATAGATGAACTTCCTATTCTTAGCCTATGTTTTATAAAAAACTAAATCTACTTTGAGGAAGTCTGGCACAAAACAATTAGAACAACAAGCAACTGGACATTAAGGAAACATTTATGAACAATTTAACCTCTTCGTACAAACAACTTCCTTTGTAGGAAAATACATGGTCACTTTCTCCTGTTCAAAGGAGATACGTCCAGTTGTCACTGAACAAGGGGCATAATCCAAACAGCATATCAACAAGCCAGTTAACTTGGTTCCCCACGCTAGATATTTTGTCGGAATCAACCATCAAACAGAAGGCCAAAGAATGAAAAAAGACAAAAGAATGGAACTTTTCATTATTTACCTGAGGTATCAACAATCTTCGCGGGATGAGCTCTTCGTGACGTCGAGCACAAAACTCCCAGGAGCATATCTGATAGAAAGAATGAAAGGAAACATGAGAATGTCAAAAAAATGATGTCTAATGAAGGTCAAAGAGAGTAGAAGGAAAGCCATTTCTTTTTGCTCAACCTTCAGGTCTTGAGAGAAAACTATCCGAAGTTGGCCATCACGAACAACACGAAGTTGCTCAAAAACACTTTCTTGTATTGCTTTTGCATAATCCAAGACAATCTGACCGGATGTATTATGATATTCACGGGGCATATCAACATAAAGAAGTTCCTCCAAAGTACCACTTTCATACTTGATCTTGAAAAGCCTGGGAAGAACCTCGACAGTTGCTTCTGAAAATAGGGTAAACAGAATTTATATATCAGCTAGACATAGTCAATACCATCCATGCAAGGTACACAAGTAGCAACGAGCCTAGTTAAATAGCAAAATATTCAGAAAAAGGAAAGCGAAGAAGCAAATGAAACAATAGCATGACCTAGATATCTAAAAGAGGACTCCAATTACGAGCAGCACTAGGCACCATTGAACACCACTATATAAAGTAAACAAAACCAATTGGAAAAATGACAGTGTAACCTACCAAAACCACGGCCAGGCTTGCGATTGCATATTTCACAGTGCCACACGTCCTGCAAAATACGCAAGATTGATCATCACAATTTGCACTAGTATCTGGGATTATAAGGAATCCTTAACACAATGTATTCGCAGAGATCTCTGGGCTAAAAGAACACTTTGGGAGCAGAAATCGAAATTATTTGCTTCAAACTAGCACAAATATAATGTTAAACAGCTTTGGTATGAATTTTATATCAAAGATACCACTAAGATAAGCTTAAGCAGACTTTGCATGTCCTTGGCAATAATATAATGTCATTAGCGGCAACCTGAGGAAAAACTCCAGTTGTTTGCCGGCCACTCCCATACATCGAAACACACCACTTCTTTTTGGCATGGGGAGCAAAGTACTCAGCAACAAAGTTCCTCCAGAATTCAATATTATTGTCCTGCACAAAGTTTATGCATTATTACATATTCTAAGATTCAAAACCCATAAGCATACGTAAGAAAACCTTACTTGCGGTCTGTGTTGTTGCTGATACATGTAATGTGTCAGACGGCGGGCACACATTCCAGGTTCATAGACCGATTTTACAGGAGGTCTCAAAGGCAAATTCTGCTGTTGAAACTGCTGTGGTAATGGGGAACGCTGCTGAGGCATTGCCTTTAAGAGTTGCTGTTGCTGCTGATGCTGCTGCAAGAGTCTTTGCTGATGCATTAGATTAATCTGGGCAGCGGCAGCCTGAGTAGTCTGCCTCGACAAGAGGAATTGCTGTTGTTGTTGTTGTTGCTGCTGCTGCTGCTGCTGCTGATGAAGAAATAATGATTGATCAGAATGTTGAGGTTCCATTTTCACTGGCCCCAGACCTCTCATCGTCTGAATTTGTTGTGGTTCCAGTTTCACTGGACCAAGATTTCTTAGAGACTGCAACTGCTGCTGTCCGTGCTGATCATTTGTCACCAGGGGCTCCAACTTGACAGGTCCAACACCACCTAAGCCTCCTCGAATAGACTGAAATTGCTGCTGCTGCTGCTGGGAGCTGTATGGAGCAGAGAACTGTTGCATAGGCTGCTGACCGTGTTGGAAATTCTGTGATTCAAGTTGCTGGGACTGCTGTTGATCTGGCATTAGCTGGTTACCAGAAGGATTTGAGAACTGCTGACCCTGACCTGGACCTGATGAAGCAGGGTTCGCCATGTTTGAAGCTACAAATGAAGATGAAGGAGTATTAAAACCCATACCATTGCCAACACTAGAAAGTGGATCCGACTCAGCCCCAGTATCAATACCTCCACGCTGGCTACTACCAGGACCAGAAAGGGAAGCACTCGGACCACCATTTCCAAACGACTGATTAAGAAGAGACGACACATTGGACACATTCCCAAGCATATTCATGTTATTAAACTGTGTGCGGGGGGACATAAGTGATGGAAAAGCCGTCTGGGAAGGCATGGGACCCCCTTGAGCTCCTAACATTCCAGAGTTTGATCGCAAGAGTGAAGGTGAAACAGACTGGGCACCACCGATTGGAGTGGGCGGCCCCGAAGGTACCATCTTTCCAAAGCTCAATCTACAAACACTCACGGAAGAACTACAACTATCTAAAACAAGAAGAATTCAACAAACTACAATTACAGAACAAGGCGTGAAAAACCGGACAAATAGCTCAAACCAGATAGCTGTACACCAGCACATCCAAGGCCATTCACTTCAAAGCCCTTATTTTGAACCAATAGAAATGGGCAAGCTTTGAGCCTGTGCATATGGTGTTGACTTCTTCCAAAGGCAAGCCAAATACCGATAAAAGCCAAAACCAAGGAACAAGCATGGACTCTGAGCATTCTAGAAACTATACTGCTTCTGCAAAACCAGCAATCTCCTAGCCGCTTCCCTAAAAAAGTTTGAGTAATACACGAATTTTTGGATCTACTGTAACTTCAACCATTGTAGAAGTACAACAATTCACAATCCGACATTCACTCCCGAACCCAGTTTCCAAATCTCAATTCCCTCGCACCACCAGAAACGGCTGCAATCAAATCCCAAAAAACACAAACGTCACCAAAATTCACAAGCACAAAAAACATAGATTAAAAAAAGTGAACGAACCCCATTAAACAATTACGCGGTTTGCACTCCTCCGAGCACAATTTCAAATTTCAACCCCTCCCAAGCAATCCCAGAAAGCAAAAATCGAAACTTTAGGAAAATAGAACACCAATCACTGTTTAAAAACACCAATCAAAGAGCTAAACAAATGCAAACAATAACAACTAAACTCGCATCGATCGAGTCCCAAAGTTCGCGAATCAACGATCCAGAGTTTCCAATGAGCGAAAACACACTTCAGAAACTCGCAGCAACTCACTGATTAACGGAATTCAAGAAAGAAAAAGTGAGAGAGAAAGAGTCAAAGACTAGCAAGAACTCACCGGAAATAGAAATTGAACAGTTCACAAACTCTTCAAACCCACCCGCAGATACTATACTGATCAAAAACTCCCCAAGAAAAACCAAATTCCAACTCTTTTTTCCCTTAATATGTATATATATATTCTTCGGATTACTTCGCTTCAAATTGCAGCTCTGAGAAGAAAACAAATGGGTTCAGAGAGCTTTTCCTCTAGGGTTTCATCTCCAGACTGCTCAGTACACTCCTGCTCCTCGCTGGAATTCTTCTAGAGAGAGAAAGTTGCAAAGTTTTAGAGAGAAAGACACTGCGAGTTTTTCTGTCCTTGCGGACGTCAAAATTGTATTCGATCCGATTGAATTTTCTTCCTTCTTACTTTCTCTCTCTCACACTGTGCCAAATGAAGTCAAATGCTATTCTTCTGCAACGCACACTAAACGCGCATGCATAAGATTCATCATCATCATCATCATCTCATGATCATCATACCCATCATGATGCACGATGTTATGGTTACGACTTAGACATCGGGGGCTTTGTTTACTCGATTGCCACGACTTGGTATGGTCCCGGAATTTCTTGCGTGTATCTGCTCTCACCCAATTACAGTCCTTAATAGTTTCATCAAACTGTAAGTTATGGCAATTTGGATCAAGAGGGCGAGGTTTTAGCTAGGCTTGTAAATGATCTTCTACTAAACCCATGGCATAAAATGGAACATTATTAATTAAATTCACAACTTTATATATATATATATAGCTAGGCTTGTAAATGATCTTCTACTAAACCCATGGCATAAAATGGAACATTATTAATTAAATTCACAACTTTATATATATATATATATATATATATATATAAATATACGGAAAAATTTCATTCTTAAACTTCAGCTCTAAGAGGTCTTAACAGAGATTTTGATATAGCTAACAAATTAATAAATTCTATAAATGGGCAATATTGAATTAAACAATATATTAATGTCTCAATTATTTTTATCCTTTTTTTTAGCTGCACCATTAATGCATTGACTAATTCTATGTGGGCTATTGATAAAATTAATTAATGTGACTGAAATTTTAAAACCGAAATTTTCCAATACATATACATGTATTATACGGAACCAAATTGAAAGCAATACCGTCAATATATATCACATTGATATTAAAAATTTCATATGGGCGGAAGCATCCACATCCATCTTAATCTTCTTTTCAAATCAGGTTATTTTTCAATTTAACTTCTTTTCAAATAATATATAGGGAAATGCTTGGACTCCCGCTGTCAAAGAAAACATTTTTTCCTTTTGCTGTCGGGATGACAGCGGGAGCTGGGCGGGAGCCCAAGCATTTCCCATATATATATCACATTAATATTCAAACTATTTCAAATGAACCAAAGGATCTACATCCATCCCGATCTTCCTTTGAAATCATATTATCTTTCATTTCAACTTTCTTTAAAAAAAAAATCTATATATATCACATTGATCTTCAAACTATTTCAGATTAATGGAAGGATCAAATCCATCTTGATCTTCTCTTCAAATAAGATTATTTTTCATTTTTGCTTCCTTTTAAAAAAGGAATTTATATAAGCAAGCTCTAAATAATACAATTAATTTGAGTTTCTTCCTTGATTAGGCCTTGGAGTGGCAAGTGAATAGTCAGTTCCCATATTAAGCGTATGTTTGAAAACAAAAATTTTACACTTCCTAAAATTTTAACACAATAAAAAATTATAATATAATACATCTCTCTTCATCACATCATTATTTTTCACTATAATAAATATTAAAAATCATCTCTCTCTTCACTTTTTCACCAAATCCAATACCCTAAAATTTTAACACTCAAACACAACCTTAGAACTCACAATCACTAAGTTGTGTTGTTGTAATTGAGCCAAAAGGAAATATCTGAAACTTGATGGGACATGGATAGAGATAGCTCTAAAGCAAAAAAAAAAAAGGGTAATTAGAGGTTAAATACACACATAATGGTCTATGGTGTCTGTTAAAAGATCAAATTAATATCATGTGGACCGATGGACCACATATCATGTGTTAAAAGACCACTTATTAATTGTTTTAGTTTTTGGGTGAGTATGCTGATCCAAAAGATAAAGAACAAAAAGGGAATGCCAATTGAGATGGGTTGGCTTTCACAATTTTCATTCTTTAATTAATATCGTTTTCAATCAGAAAATGAAGAAAAAAATAGGGAAATTTATTTTTCTTTATTTTTTATTTGAATCTCTGATTTAATGTGGATCAGTGCAAAATTAATTTACTTTGGGTTAAAAATATGTTGGACTGTTGGTAATATGCATCTTACACCAATTGTCAATCTCGATGCTAAGCGGTTGAATCGAATTGAAGTGATGTGCTAAGACATCTTTTGGTTCGTTTCAGTGTCTCCATCATAGCCGTCGTGGATGGTCCAAGAACTACTAATTAGCATAGCCTTAGTGACAATGTTGATGAAAAAAATTATGCTAATTAATCAAGATCTTCTTTGAAAAAGAGTTTTCTTTTATAATAACACGTGGAAAATTATATTTTACGGACCACAATTTTTGTTTATTGCATATTAAGTCTTTAACCGAATATGATAGTTGTAATGTGTTTTCGTGAGGGAAGGTACGATAAAAGTACTAAATGATCAAGATCGAAATAGAATTTAATAAACTATTTTCGGAAAATAGCATCCATTTTGTGCCAAAAATAATGTGTCTTTTGCATTTGTCAGCGGACTCTCTGTCATCGTTGGATTGTGACTGCCACTATCTTTTCGTCTTTTTTTTTTTTAACTATCTTTTCTTTTGTCTTCTTTTCTTTTAGAAAATTTAACAGTTTAGTTTTTAGATTTTTTACACGCTTTTACTTTTTAGTCCTTGAATTTACTTTCTAGTTTAGTCATTCCGTCAGTCTGTTGCCCATATGTTTAATGGGACTTTCTGACACGTCAGCAAATTTTACCGGTCGACCGCTTCATGTATCGATCGACCGCTTCAAATTTGCTGATGTGCCAAAGAGGTTCGTTAAACATGTGGATGACAGACTGACGGAATGATCATTTCCTCAAAAAATATAAACTTAAGGACTAAAATTTGAAAAAATTAAACTCGAGAACTAAAAAGTAAAAGAGTGTAAAACCTAATGACTAAACTGTTAAATTCTCTCTTTTTTTTTTTTAATCTTCTCATGCATGCACACAAAACATTACAATATCACTCAATTTCAAAAAAAAAAACAAAAACTTAATAAACTTCAATATAACTCGAATATACTGAACAAACAACGGATAGCTAGTTGTCCTCGTATCACAACTCTTCTTTAGTAACGAGACATGTGCCACGTAATGACTAGCATTTGATTTTGATTTTTTTTATAATGATAAGAAATTTGTTTAGAACCCATCAGAATAGTTATGTGTCAATTGGGGCCTTGAGAGCATGGATTAGGTGCACATTTTGAGGTTCAGACTACTACTTGTATATAAAACTTGCGATTTATAGGGTTAGATTAATGTGTCGGTCAGTCTCTTAAAAATTTGTCGTGACGTTGAACTCAACTCGTGTGGATATTAGATCAGGTCTGTTTGAACTCGATGCATATAAATGGGTGTCTAAATTACCCTTGTTACCAAAAACAAATTTTGAGATTTTTTTTGGTATTGTGAAAAATGTGTGGCCTATGGAAGGAATATTTTGAGAAGATAAAGTTTTTAAAATTTAGACTATTTTGTTTTTAAAAAAATTCAAAAAGTTCAAATTTTAACAACCAAACATTAAAATTCAAAATTTTCATACAAATTTCATAATATCTTCGAACCAACTTTAATATTTTTTTAATAAAATAAAAACTATTCGATTTGCCACCGACAGGTAAGGTTACTATTTGTGTATACGAGTAACAAGCACATACAGAGAGAATATCCCGTATAAATAAGGGATAAGCAAAATACTGCCAACCCATAGAGCGCAGAGGAGGGAGCATGCTATAACAGACCCAGTCGAAAGATCTCTTAAGGCTATATTGGCTAGTCTAAGGAAGTATCCCAACGGAAATGACGAAAATACCATCTTTCTGACAGTTCCACAGGGTACTTTATGTGAGGGTTAGTGCTAGGTTATGTTCGTTTTGAGTAAAAATGTAGGATTTTAGAGAAGTTGTGAATTTTTATGTTGAATATTGTTTTATTGGTATTTGTGAAAAGTGGAGAGAGAAATGATTTGATGTAATTGTTTAATAAAAAATATTAGAGTTATGTGAAAAAATATAGAGAGAGAAAATTTATGTTGAATAAAAAATTTAAAAATTGTTGGAGATTGTGTAAAATGTATTGGTGTTTGTGTTTGAATTCTGAATATGTTCGGTGGTAGATTTGTGAATATACTTAGAATCCTGAGAAAAGTGTGAAAACGAACGTGACCTAGTGTTTGCTCCCAACTAAAATCATTTCCAATGATGCACGTAGCCCACACATCAACAATATCTAAAGGCTGACTTTAACGTTGACAACAATGCCCCTACCAGCTAGACAGTTGAAGCAAAATTAATAAAATATTGTGGACCAAATAATAAACTTGAGATATGTTCATTTTGAGTAAAATGTATGATTTTAGAGAAGTTGTGAATATTTATGTTGAATAGTATTTAATTGGTGTAGGGTGTAAAGTGGAGAGAAAAATAATTTGATGTAATTGTTTAATAAAAAAATATTGGAGTTATACGAAAAAATATAGAGAGAGAAAATTTATGTTGAATAAAAAAGTAAAAAGTTGTTGGAGATTTTGTAAAATATATTGGTGTTTGTGTTTAAATTCTTTAGATGTTCGATGATAATTTTGTAAATGTATTTGAATACTAAAAAAATAAGAAAACTAACATATCCTTGAAGAAGTCCCAAAGCAAAGGTACAGGTCATGCGCAGGAAAATCCTACCGTATACCAACTCATCTATAACTATAAGGTAGGCCAAAAATAGACAATATTAAAATAATATATAATTTAAAGATGAGTACTTTATTTTGAGTCTGCATATTTTGAGAAAAATTACTGTACAGTATTAATTGAACTGACCGATTATGAAAATTATTGAAAGAAATAATAAGAACATGAATTTGTATTGCCAACTGCCCAACTTATTACTTTTAAAAATTTATTATACGTTGTAGAGTTTTTACAACAGTATTGAACTGTCTGTGTATATAGAGTTGAACAATATAATTAACCCCAAGATGATAGCTCAGTGATTAAGAGGGGCATCCTCCTTGGGACTCGATGTACCAAGTTCGAGTTTTAAGGGTGTGTGATGAATTTTTCTACTGCTAGGTGAGTTCTTGACTTATCTGCTCTATGAGTTATGAGGTCGGTCCAGTAGTCCGTAATTTGTACTTCAGAGTTGGGTTAAACAGATCCGACTTTGAGGAATTTCCACGTTATAAAAAAAATTGAACAATATATCTCTTCATAAGTAATTAAATAAATACATTCTTTTGTTTACAAAAATGATTGAGATTAACTACGGGTTTAAGGCTTAGAAAAAAAAACAAAACTACGGGTTTAAGAAGGTTGATTTTGTTCTTAATAGAAGATACCACGAAGTGGGATGAATAGATGTGCCCACGTTGTATTTATTAGCAAAGAGTTATAATTCTTTTAATTTATTTTTAAATTTACTTTGAAAAACGAAAAGCCTTCACATTAGCTAGTATATTTCATCCCTTTACTGGGTGGACAAGTTATTAATAAATAGAATAGAATATTCACTTTTAATTTGTAAATTTTTTATCAAAATGTTAGAGGCGAGAATAAAATCATCACATTTAGCTTCAAAATTATCAAATTTCCTTAAATAAAGAAATGCCTCCTCAACAAGTATACATTATATTATCTCTATCTGTACATGACCCGCTCTTATTCCTACTTATATGCCCATATCCAATGCTCTTAAAACGGATCCGATTTTAGTTAGGAAAAAAAAATCGATTTATAGCCTAAATAAAATTTCCTAATGGATCCTTTTAGCCATCTACTGATAGCCACGTGTCAGCTGTCACAAGTGAAAAGCGTGTCATGGAATCACATTGCACGCTACGGCCTTTTTTTATTCATTTTAAAAATAGAGCTGGGGTATTATGGAACATGAGGAGGTCACAAAAGTAATTTCCTTAAAATTTTCCTGAATTTGACGTAAATGACGACACAGAGAATTGGACTACGAAAGCCCTAGGCTGTGTTTGGATAGGAAAAAACTTTTATGGTGAAAATTGTATGTTATATTTTTTGGTCGACGATGATAGCATAGATTTTTTGAAATTGGTAGGAATTTAAAAAAATATTATTAGAATTTTTAAAAATATATTATAATTTATGAAAAAAGAATTATAATTTTTTTTTTTAAAAAAATTGTATGCCACCAAACATAGCCAGACATAAACATCCTGTCCTCGTCAAAGTCATGCATGCGTGCATACATACATGAATCGACCGCATGCACGATGCACGCTGCATGACTCATTGCATTGATGTACGCCATGCGTGAATTGGCTCCACGTGTCACGTAAATTGACGGAAAAGCACCGTTACGTGTTAAGAGAGAGAAAAGGCATAACGGCCGTTTAAAGCCAAAAGATGATTCTCTTTAGCCCTTTCTATCTAAGGTTTTTGAGGTCCGATTCTGTATGTCTCGGTTCACTTAATTATATTGCACCCTCCATCTCTGTACCATTCGCATTGGTATGCATATTTTGTCTATGAGTTCTGTGGGGCCGGAGAAGAGAAGCTTATGGTAAGAACAGTACACAGTATCATCTCTTTGCTGTATCCTTAGCTCCCGATGCACTGAGATACAGTTGTTGATTTGTTTATTTATTTTCGTTTTCAAGGGCGAGCTATGATTGTTTGTCTAAAAATTTAGGTTTAAAAATTTAAATCATATAAATATATTTCAAAATTTTTAACATATAAAATTTTCACAAACCTCAATAAAGTTCAACGTTTAAAAGATTCTCAAAATTTTGGTAAACAAACAACCCCTAATAAGGTAGAAATGTGAATTTTCTTTTTTTCTTTTCTACCTCATAAATACAGTTGTCCCAATAGAAAAATAAAAAATAAAAATAATCTTTATAAGAAAAACAGATCTCAAAAATTGCATATGTTTTTTTTTAAATAAAAAAGGAGAATGTAATTCAAAGAACAAACTTAAAATTTAGGGAATTTGGCATTTTGGTCCTTGAGTTTATACCCTTTTTGCAAATGGGTTCTTCTTTTTCAAACTTAAATTTTTAGTCCTTGAGTTTTCTTTATTTGACGAAATGGTCATTCTGTGAGTCTGCCGTCCATATGCTTAACGAACCTCTTTGACACGTCAGCAAATTTGAAGCGGTCAAACGGTACATGAAGCTACTAATATTACATGACATGACATGATCATCATTATCATTGGTACAATTTAAAAAAATTAGGGAAATTCACTTTTTAGTCCCTAGGTTTTGGGCACTTTTTCATTTTAGTCATTCAGTTTCAACTTTCAACTTTCAAATTTTTAGTCCTTGAGTCTTCATTGTTTGACGAAATGGTCCTTCTATCAGTCTGTCGTCCATATACTTAACGGAGCTCTCTGACACGTCATCAATTTTGACCCGGTCGACGCTCACTTTTAACACATACTCGGTCGACCGCTAGATGTGACGTTAAGCATATGGACGACAGACTGACGGAATGACCATTTCGTCAAAACAATAAAACTGAAGGACTAAAAATTTGAAAGTTGAAACTGAAGGACTAAAATGAAAAAGTGTCCAAAATTTAGGGACTAACTAAAATGCCAATTTCCCAAAAAATTAGTATTAGAGTTCTTTGACTAAAAATACTATTTCAATGGCCTAATTTATGATCAGTGGCCCGATCGAGATGTTATGATGTGATTCTTCCTATATAGATTACCAATATATAGCATAAGAAGAATAGGAGGCATATTAGAATTCTCTTTTGTATTGGAGGTCCGAGGATCTGTATAAAGTACAAAATGGAGGTAGTGCTCTTTCAGTCCTTAATTTATTGGAAACCACAAATGAATATATACTCGAAATGGAAACAAAAGAAAAAGTGAAATTTGGAAGGAAACCGAGCCATTTACCAAGCTTATATATAAAGCCGCCATGACTTTTTTAAGCTATATATACTTTTCAAGAAAAATACTATTTTAATCATAATTAAAGCTCCCTAATTAATATCTATCAGTGCTTAGTTTGGCCTAGCTATAAGATACGATACGTACGTACGTACTTACAGAATGCATGTTATTTTTCATAGATATGAATTCATGGAAAGTATTTTAAAAGCAAATCGTCATGGATAAAAAAAATATATATGAAAAAAGTAGGTTTTTCGATCTTAAAGAGGAAAAAGTTGTGGACTTTGTATTTTATTCCTTGTTCTTTTGCAGATATACCAAGATGTTTTAGGGAATATATGGATATATACAATATGGTTAAAAGAGATTTGAGGGGTGAGGGAAAGTTACTTTAATTTACAATATATGTATATATATATATATATAAGTGATCCATGACAATATACCCAACAATAGGTTCAAATTAATTTGTCTCCCACGAACCAAAAGAGCAACACAATGTGATCATGGAATATACATATATGATATAATGTTACCAAGTATTACGACGAGTATCAGACCACGACCAATATATATGGAACAAACAAATTTTCCACGACAACTTATACAATGTTACCAAGTATTCCAGAGAGTGATCAGGCGATGATATCATGATACGTACTCGAACTCCGGCCGGTTGGCTGATGCTGCCCGAGACAGCTCGAGTAGTTCGCCTTAGGGTTCAATTGAGCCTTTCTTTATGTTACGGAGTATTATATTTAATATGAGTGACATCTAGATCATGCAAGAACATGATGTTCTGCCCAACTAGTCTTTTAAGTTAGTGATGGAGCAGGATGGAGGGTTGGACAGGGATGTCACTAGTATAGCTTAGGCAGATCCTCTCTCTTTTTTTGAGTAATAATCATTGTTATGTTTTGGGGAGTAGGCTGTAATAAAAATAGAACATTACAAACAGAAATAAACACGAGGGGAAAAGAAGAAGAAGAATAAGGATGGTATCTACCGCCACGGCGCCACCGGCCAGTCATTTGTCTCGTTGGGATCCTGATCCTGTATTATTATTTGGGTGTTTTGGCATAGAAGATGTCTGGGTGAGACTCTCGATCCTATAATTGTTATCCATATGATTCGGGATCTCATTACAGATATTTTTCAGTATTTGAATTCTGTTTCTCATTTGTCTAGAATTGTCAAGACCAATTTCATAGATCTCAATCTTTATGTTTCAGTTCCGAAACCATCATTGACTAGGTTTGTGTCATGGATTAGACGTGGACACTTTTTTTTCAAACTCAATTAGGATGGAAGTACTTTTGGTAATCCGGTATGAGTGGCGGTAGAGACGTAGTTCGTAATAATAAAGGTGAAATCTTTTTTTAGATTCGCTCGACATTATGGAATTGAGTACTTATAATTGTGTAGAACTTCAAGCTATTCTTGATGCTTAATTTTGTGTACAGTGGTTGGGATTGTGAATATAGATGTGGATTATGCACTGTGAGGTCTGTTCATCTTTTAGTTATAACTGTAGTCAAAGAAGCCCATTAAATAGTCTTCTTTTAGTTATAACTATAGTCAAAGAAACCCATTGAATAATCTTTCTGCCTCCATCCCTGTGTGGTGTGTAAGTGTGCGAAAGAAGAATGGACACTGAGTTTTCACCGGTTTCATCGTCTAAGCTTGAGATCTAGGATCTTCTTGATTGATACTGAAGAAGAAGTTTCATGCTTCATCGAGCTACCACTTCCAAGGAACACAACAAGCGGAGATAGGTAGAGAATTGTCAAATGAACCTGCATTGTTAAGCGAAAATCTTCTATCTTTTGCATGAAGGAGCAGGGAGGCAGGGAGGCAGGGAGTCCAGGTTGCAAAAACCTAGTTTATTGGCAATGCAGGTGACTGACACACACATAAACAAGACAGATTATCCAACCTAACATGTTGGGAGTTACAAAACCGTCTTTGGCCCCTACTGCCTCGTAGCTTTCTTTTACGGTTAGGCTGTCACAACTCTTTTTGCTGTTCTGCTGCCATTTGTATGATTCTCTGTTCTTCTCCTATCATGCATGGCTGCCATGTTCACTATTACATTTAAAGAACAGCTGGGGATGCTCGTCTTTTAATGACCCCTTAATTACTAAGCCAAAGAAGCCTATTAAATAGCAAGCGTCTGATCTCTTTCCCCCATCCTTGTGTGGTGCAAGTGTGCGAAACGAGAATGGAGGATGAAAACTTTTCACCAGTTTCATCTCCAAAGTTTGAGAGGACGCTGGCCTCCATTGATACTGGGGATGAACTTCCACCAATCATTGATTCCAAGGAAGAATTTTCAACAGTTTCATCTCCTCCTAAGCTTGAAATTAGGGCATCCTCCATTTATGCTGAACCAAAAACCTTGCTGGAGGAGGAACTGGAATCAGCCAGGGTTTGAGAATACTTATGCCACCTATTTTTATTTCATTTTCTTCAAAAACTCTAATAGTTCTGTTAGAGAGGATGCGACGATTTTCTGTTGATATTAATTAGAAAATTTGTGAATTGCAGCAGGCAGCTCTGGAAATACTGAAAAACCACACCAAAGAAGAAGCCGAAAAAATCTTCCTGGAGGTAATCTTTTATTTATTCAGTTTCCTGGAGGTAATTCGAATATGCTATTTCTGTTGATCAATTTTCATGATTGTTGAATCCAACCATCATAATTTAAAACAGAAAAAAAAAGAATCCAACTATCATAAATTAAGTAGCCTAAGGCTCAAAGCCCAAGTCAATTACTTCTTATTTTTTCAAAAAGGAAAAGAAAAAACAAAAAGTTTTCAGCTTTCATCAGCAATGGTGCATAATGCATATTGTATATGAAGAAGACGACCTGTCAACTTCCCTAGGTACCTTCTTGCTCACACGCTCAATTTATAATTTTCCCAGTCGGAATGATGAGACGCTCTTATTTGATACGAGGGTGGGTTGTATTTTTATATTTTCGAGTTGATCTGGGAATTCTAAAAATCTTGTCTAATTAAAACTCAAGAACCTATATACCAGCAGTCTCAAGAACCTATATACCAACCGTTGAACTACAAGTTATCTGCAACGTTAGGTTCGAGAAGATCTGAAGAAGGCCTGCTTTTCAGATGTGCGTCTAGATCTCTTCATCCTGTAGGCTATAGACCCTGCAGCGACCTTCTAATTCTGTGTATTAAAGATATTACTACAATGTTTGCTTCGCTCGCCTTCTTTTTCTTTTATTTTTTACCATTTTTGCAAAACTTGTACTGCCCTATAGGTTGTGACAAAGCCGGAGGAGAGTTCAAAGGCAAAATTAACCTGGTGAAAGAAAGGGCGGCAGGCAGTGGATTGAAGCTCCCAGACTAAAGTGAGTGGCTTTGAATGTGACGAGCTTAATCTGTGTCGGTTCATGCATATATGACATGTTTACTATCAGCTGAAGAGAAAATAAAGAAAAATCTAGCAGTAGATATATGTAATTAATGACTGGGAATTAAAGACCTTGTAATTATCTGCTGTAGGCCTCTTTACTTCCCCCCCCCCCCCCCCCCGAGCAACTTGCTGGAAGCTAGCTAAGACTATCGTAGCTTTTCAATCAATGATGGGAGAATAAGCCGGCCCTTTCATATATATTCTGGTAATTATTTATGATCTCAGTGTAGAGAGGCCAAAAAACCAGTATGCAGGAGCACCTATATCTATATATCCTGCAGGGCTACCAAACGGTAAGGTTGAGTGAATTTACTGTTTCTGCAGAATTTCAATTTTTACTTATCATTGCGCCGAAGAATCTATCGAGTTGCTGTGTACGTATTGCCGCGGGCTGTTTCTCTTACAAGAGATCTGACATCTACTGATGGCTGCTATTTTCCCCTAGTATGATTTAATTAGTTCCAGTACACCACATGACTCCCTTTCAAATATTACCAAGGCTGCTACCAAATATATTATACCTAAGAGTTGTCAACAGTAATTAAGCAGCTCGAAATGTATGTCAAGTTTTCTTGGGGAGGTCGATCGAATTAATGCAAAAGCTAGCTAGAAGACAATCTTGACCTCATACTAGTACTAATTAATGATTCAAATCCAGAACTTATCTTGGTGAGTGACCATGCAACAAAAATATGACTCTTTCACATTAGGTAAATTAATCTTTTGAATGTGCCAGCTACCTAAATTCGTAAAATCTTGATATTGGAGAGACGGAATATTTCCTTCAACTAATTGAGACTTGGGAATTAAAGAGGCTCAGTTTCTAAGCAGTCAACACTAATTTTTGAAAATAAAAAGATCATGATCAGTTCCTAATAATTACAAAACAGCAGAACATTTTTTTCTTAGCTTATTTTTCCATAGTATGTATTTGATAAATCTCTGTAGTTGTACCATAACGAATAATTTGTCGCACTATATTTATTTACAGAAAACATTACAGAGATAGATTACAGTCGTTAATTAACTGAAAATTTGTCGTGCATTGTCATCTTTAATATCGTCCGGATACGACGAGCTTACCCTTTATTGCAATATTAAAAGTTTGTTATGTCAATGATGGATATAAAAATCATTGAATCAAAGCAATAAAAAGACAAAAATACATCATCACATCAGCCAAAGCACATGCATGGCCAAGTTCCAACCCAGGTTGCTCCCATTTTCTTGTAGCTCTCGCCTCTTCTCATTGTTAACACCTTCAAAGAGAGTTAAGTCAACTATATAGTGAGAGCAAATAGCAGCAATTAATATAGACAAAATTTTCTTCTTTGTTGTTCTAAGTTTTCCCCCTTGTCTATTGTTGTTTTAATTGTATTTGTTGTGGCATATTGCGTGGCGCCTCTAGTTGATGGTCTTTCCTCAAGGTGATTGATTACTAATGCTTAACTAGTTGCTTTTCAAAGCTCAGTTAGAACCATTTAAAGTTTATATCAGCAGAGCAATCAAACTAATTCTCTATCTAGTTTTGAAGTGGCCCATACCAAATAAACATTGCATGTAGGCAATTTGGGCCACATATGAGTAAATAGAACTTTATATATGTATGTGGTAGAAATATCTGATGGTTTACATATAAAACCCTTCAATATATTCAGAATTTCTTAAGTGTGTTTATCATTCATTATTCAAAAATGGAACAAAAAGACAAGGAAAGTAATTGTCGAAAACAGTAGAAAACTCGCAACCACTCAAATAAGAGAAGATCAAGTTACAGCTCATGATCATAACATGCATGTGGTGTGTTAATGGAGACTATATATAAGCCGGTTTGCCAAATGGGTACGCATCAGTTTCTCAACACGTACATAAGTGCCATGGCTGACACGTTTTTTCATGGATTCCTAACATAATTACCATCTAGACACTCTCTTAATTTCTCTTTCCAACCACTATTAATAGAGGTTATGGAAACCCTTTCTTCTCACACAAGCACCCCTTTTTCACTTAGCTAGTATATATTCACCGAAGTTTTGCTTGGTTGGAGCGCTGAATGTGTAAAAATGAAGAAAAGAGATCGAAATTTTGATCCTATATATGTCACTTTATTATGGCTTTATATAGAAATAAATCCTGATAATTATATTTTTTTTGGTGTAATTGATCAGTGTGACACAAAAGCGTAGAGTTAGTAACGTATTACTAACTCAAAGCTTTCGTGTCAAAAAAGCTTCCATAGGTTACAGGACAATGGGCCTGGCCTCCGCCTGGTGGAGCATGTTAACTGGAAGTTCATACTCTTAAGAAGCTTATAACCCGGGACCATGTTAACTGGAAGTTCCAGGGGACGTCCCCGAGAGAAGGCAACTATATGGCTCACCATTTAGCAAAGTGGGGTACGTATGAATCTTGTTTTGCAGGGACTTTTCTATGCAGGCGATGTTCCGCGGCATATTGCAGCTTTTGCATGACTGCTGTTCTCAGCAGAGTGCTTTCTTAATGAAAATCCCATGCATGTTACGCAGAAAAAAAAAGGTTACATTGGCATGGACAGCAAAAACTTGACACTAATTAACATGGGAAAAAATCCATCCACTATTGTTTCGACTTTCTATTTTTCTTAAAATAATCATTCTACTTCTTGTGTTTTTTTTTTGAACTTTTCGATTTTATTCGGAGCAAAAAATTCGTTGCTCTATTGTTTTTGAGCAAGCACTAAGAGTCCCTTAAGTAAGCCAAGGGGCTTATCCGGTGCATGTATAAACGCTATTATACAAAGCATAAGACACTTTGATCTCCAAATTACAGATGTCCAGAAGAAAAAGTTAGGAGAAAGAAGATGAGGAAAAAGAAAAAAAATATATGAAAGATATATATATGAAGAAAAGTATCTACCTAATAAGTATGTACGAGAATCTTGAATATCCCACAAACCGAAATTCTTAACTTTTCGATTTATGATTATATGCTACCCTTTGATGGAGTGCTAGTTATGTGATCAGAAATCATAATAAAAACTCTCTCCCCCTCACATATCTCTCTCGGTCTCACAATCCCTCCTCCCGGCCAAATCACCGAAACAATACTGGATGGATTTTTTCCCATGTTATGTATTAGTTCCTCTGAGTCTGGTAGAATATGGTATAGAGATCAGAAGAAGAAAAATCATTAAGAGGGGCAAGGACTTGACTCTGTTTCACGTTTTCCGTTTTCCATTAGAGCTAATATGCATGGGACCCAACCTACCCTAACTCTTAACCCTAATACACCCTATAGAGAAACCATCGTATATCTTTTTTATTATTATTATTATTAGTAAGATCTTCGCTACCCTTTTTACAGGCCAGCGAATGCAAAAGAGACCACAATATGAGTAGTTAGTGTTGGAAGAGATCAGATGCAGCTCACTTAACCATATGCCCAACGGAGGCAAGAAATTAAGTGCCTCTAAAACATAAAAGAGGAGAGAGAATCCCAACTTGGGTCAAGAAAATTGTTGAACCTTTTTGTTATTTTTGGAGTATTTGAGAGAGTGTGCCCTTTCAATGTTTTATCTGGAGTAGGAATGGTTTGGACTCTTCTCTAACTTCAGATTTAAGGAGGGTTGGATTATGTGCCAAGCAGATATATATGGATTGATCAGGCATTTTGTCCCTTTTGGACCATGTCCATAATGCATGACAGCCTTTTTCAACACATTTTTCAGTAGGATATATATAATAGACATTTCTGGGCAGTAATCCATAAACTTGTAAACCAATGTACAGTACTGCTTCACTGGTGCATGCACAACCAACAAGTTTGAGGTCTAAGGCTCTAAGCCACCAGGATTACTGAACATACTAGTTTTTTTTTTTGTAGGGATAACAGCTTACAAGATGTAAAAAAGTGAAACTCGATACCCAAAGGCTAAAGGTACACGAAAAACAACAGGATCGTAAAGGATAAGCAAGAGGTGGTCCATGGATATGAACCGTGTGCACCAGGTGTCTAGACGTTCCCTTTCTGACCTCCGTGTGTGTGAGAGTGCTCGTCTTGGTGGGGTTTAGAAAGACTCAACTCCACAGATTCTTCAGCAGTGGGAACTTGCTTGGCGGCCTTGCCGTTTTTGTCACGGTAGATGAAGTACAAGACCAGCTGCGTGGCCCCCAGACCACACCCGAAGCCATTGGGCACCTGCAATAGCATTGCAGATTTCCATCAAATTAAAAATGGTGAAATTGTAAGTTTGATCAGGAGGAGCTCAGGCTGTGAAGGGCCAGTCCTCAGCTCTCTTTAGTCCACAGATTTCCTCACCACTTCCGTTTTAAAACCTCTTAAAAGGGGTCAATTAATCAAGCTTTAGAAACTAAAATACACGAATTTGGCAGTGAAGTTGGTACACATAATTCCAATATTTCCTTTTCCAACCACTGCTGCTCTCATGCAATTCCCAATATCTCATTCTCCCATAACTTCTCAGCTATAAATAAAAGCATAATAGATACTCGCACACACACACGCATCTGTAATTAAGGAATTCAGAGAAGAAACTTACAGCAATAAAAGGGTCATGACCGAGCAGACCAAAGGCAAACCAGGAAGTGCCACACAAGAACACGAACAGTGACAGGAAGAATGGCATGAACTCGACACTCTTAGTTCTAACTACAGTCCTCTGCAAGTAGATATACAGATAAATACATCATCTCCCTTAACTAATTCAATTTATTCATTCTAAGCCCACTCCATTATTTCTTCTTCATATAATAGATAAGCCAGAAATAACTTACCATAATTGATAGGGGTGAGGCATACATGATGATTGAGAATACAGTTGCAGCAAAGCCGCAGAAAAGCTTCCTGATATTGCCTTGCAGGGCCAAGAGGGAGATCAAGGCCACGGCCGAGAACACTGTGAGCACGAACATTAGCATCCCAAAGATCTTAGCCTTCCTCCTCTTTGGTGCAAATATGATGAAGACTACCACATATACCGACTCTATCACTGTGCCAGTGCCATTGATTGTCAAGACTAGAAGATTGTTAGGGGATACAAAGGGAAGGCCATACCTGTGGTTGTAACATTTCCAAAAGCACAAATTTCAGTGACGATAAAAGAAAAATCAAAAGAAAACATGAATATTTTGATTATAATTTGTAATTTCTTTTTTTTTTTGCAGGCACAAGCTGTACGACAAAAATTAGTGTGTGAGTAGACGGATGAGATTAGAAGTTGAGAAATCTAACGGCTGACAAAATGCCACGTCAATTAATGAAACCGACCCACGAACCCAACCTGCGCAACCAACCCGGTTTCATTAATTGACGTGACATTTTGTCAGCCGTTAGATTTCACAACTTCTAATCTCACTCGTCCACTCACACACTCACACAATATCTTCACTCACACAATAACCGGCCTCCAAGCTGTACAATTTCATAATTTGTCTAATAAAGCAAATGAGATGGGGGCAAATGCGTCATTCAGTCAAACTTGCTACAGTCCAAACTACCCTCACAGGAGCCCCGGATTCCATGAACTTAACGTGAATTAACAGCAAATTGAGCCCCATCCTCATTACATTAAGACACACACATACACCATGTTACCATGACACGGGGTAAGAACGGCAGCAAAAAAAGAAAGGAAACTGTAAAAAGAAGCACAAACGAGAAGCTTACCAAGCGGAAAGGAGGCAGTTAAGCAAGGTCATCACGTATGGAATGCTTGAGAACTGCTCTGTGGACTTGTTGCTGATGATCCTCTTGAATGTGATCCTGGCATATGTGCCAAAATTGGTAACAATTTGCTCACACAAATTAAAGAAAAACGGCTAGTGATCGTTCCGCGACTATATGTTAGATTAAGCCAATAACTTAAACGTATGAAGGAAGTGTACACCATGTGCAAGGATCAAGAAGAATAACATGAAAGCTCCAAATGGTTATGAAGAACTCAATACCCCTTCTGGAGAAATGAGATAAAAACTGAAATAGGACAATTTATAAGCCATACGCAAGAGGCAGAGACAGAAGTGGTTCTAAATTATACGTACAATGGCGACAAGAAGAGGAACAGAGCAGTAACGTTTCCTGTAGTGAAAGATAAAGAAACAGACGAATTGACGATGAGTCCAAGAAGCCAAGAAGAAGAAACTTCAACAGAGGAAGTGAAGAGAAACGAAGCCCCATTTTCGGAGGAACTGAAAACCCACCAAAGATTCCGAAGATGAAATGCGCAACCATTATTGTGATGATTTTTTCTCCGCCGACTCTTGAAACAAGAAAGAGCACCCAGATAAGATAAGGATAGGCCCTGCAGAAGAAGTAGATGTCTGCTTCTTTTTCGTTTCTTTCGGAAAGGGGATAGAACAGCCCAGTAAGAAGAAGCAGAATAGGAGATGTCGACGCAGAAATTTATTTGCAAATGAAAATGAAATAGGATGAGCGGTGCACAACCAGAAGGCAACTGGGGGTTTATATAGCAAATATATTGACCAAAGTAACTACCAACTTTTTGGCTGTAAATCTTGATTCTTGAATTTGATCTTATCTGTCTGACTTGATAAAAAAAAAAAAGTCTTTAATCGTTTTAAAAGTTTAAACTAATAAGAAGAGGAAGATTTTATTATTTGAATTATATTCTCTAACACTCTCCTTATGTGTGGGCCATACTTTCATTTAATTGAGAAGCCTAACACGTGTAATATTTAATTGAAATTAGAATATAGTGCGGAGTTAAGTCTCGAACTTAGAACCTTAACTCTGATACTATGATAATCTACCACTCATCCAAAAAATTTAAGCTAATAAAAAGAGAAATATTTTATTATTTAAATTATATTCTCTAACCGTCCGTTCCTTGTAAAGTTATCTGTTTCCGTGTCTTTCTCTGCACCGTGTGTCAACTGACATAGACGTGGTTGCCAATTGGGTTACACTGTGTAAGTGAAATGCTGCAGATACAGAAGGGCCGCTAGTGCTAATCTTTACCATTCAGCCAAATTTTTGGCTGCAATTTACGTGCCCGAGGGCATATATGGTGTCAATTAGAAATCAAAGCGTGTGAGGTTGGCTGAATTTTTACCAAAACTTCACACATTTGAAGCTGGGGCTTTCTTGTATATATAGCGAACCCTCGAGACGTTTCCTGTAACTATAAGACAAATGATATGTGACTATCATCAGAGTATCGCTTGACACGTTTCTTTCTTTTCTTTTCTTTTCTCTTCTCTTCTCAAACTTTCAAACGACTGATATTAATTTGAAGGAAAGATCCAACACTTCTATAAAAGCTCTTTGCAAGAAAGAAAAAAAACCTCGTCTCACCAATTTAGCTTCTTTTTTCCCCTCCCCTCTTGGCATCTAAATTAATCTTTTAAACCATTATACACAAGCAGGAACTTAACTGAGTTGATCTAAATTGAATATAAATTCCTTCGAGTTTGGTAGAGTATAGGTTGTCTAAGTTGAAGCTCCACAGCTCAACATCATTTTCTAAGTCTAGTCCAATTCTTTTTTTTTTTTCCAGTTGAGTTCAAATTTGTGTCAGGAAAATTCCAGATTTGGCAAAGAAGTAAGAACAGTGTGATTTAAGGCACTTTTGGAAAGAAAGAAGGAAAAACCGGGCATTGGCCAGCACTGACTAACAACGTCGATCAGTTACAAATGACCTATGTTCGACCCTACATAATGTCTGTTTGGATAGATCCACACTCTTGAAAAGAAAAAAGTGCTACAACTTCCATTCTCTTTCTAGTTGAAGCAAAATGCATGGAATACGTTAGTCTAACGTGTTCTTTCCTCTTAGTTAAGGGGTAGAGAGTAAATTAGGGGATTAATCATATATGGATAGTTTAAGTTTAGTTAGTCTTTACCTGTTAAGAGGAAAAAAAATAGATTATTCACAAACCCCAATAAGATTTTAAACTATCTCCAATAATTAGCCCATCCAAACAGAGTCCACAAAAAAATTACGTAAATAATGGAGATAAAAAAACATTTTGAGTACGTGTAAATAATTGCTCCATAAAAAATGGATAAAAACAATATCATGTCACAATGAAATTTTTTTACGTGCATAAATTAGTATAAAGGATTTAAGTTGAACGCTTTCTAGGTTCGAGATGCCCACAGACAAAAGATTTTGTATAAAGGGTTGAAGGATAATTTTAAGAAGATAATGATATAACGTGTCATGCACCCATAATTCGTTGTAGCAATGATGGCCTATAATATATTCAGATATCTCATAAAACCTGATCAGACTAATTTTGAAAGTCGATCAAATCAATAAAATGTTTTGAGTGAAGTCATCTATTAATACATGACTAGCAATCATTGAAACAATTAAACCAAGAATTTGCAACGATTGTATTTTATAAAATCAATCAATTGATTCATCCACAATAATTATAGAAAAAAATGAAATTTTCGAGCATACTAAATATAATCGGGATAAGAAAAGGGGTAAATACATTTTTCATTCACGAATATCATAGGTTTTGCACTTTAAACTACCACTTTCGAGACATTAATATATCCTCTAACTATTAATCTTAAACACTTTGCATCATCTGTTAAATTTTTAGATTATGACAACTATAGTGTCATTGACTCACTTTGCATTTATTGAAATTATTGTTGTCAATTCATTAATATTTTGAGAGTATTATTGTCGGAAGGAGGGTGCAAAATGTTTAAGATTGGTAGTTGGAAGGTGTAAAATGTCTAAAAGTTTAACAAAATGTTCAAAGTGTCTAAGATTGATAGTTAGATGGTGCAATATCTCGAAATAATTAGTAGTTTATGGTGTAAAATGCAAAACCCATGATAATTTGTGGGTTAATAATGCATTTAATTACTTACCCCATGAGAAAAGAATATATAGAGAGCTAGCCTCCAACTCGGTTACTTACTCCAGGCATGCACGCAGCTCGTCATCTACTGGAGATTTGGTTACACTCATTGGCGAAATTTAGTATACTTATGGCATGTGCAAACATAAGCCATTCACAAAAATATAAGTCATTTACTGAGTACAATCCAGCATCCGAGATGTGTTGTGACTCTTCCTAATTTTCACAGACATGTTTCATCAACGAACTTTCTGACTACGTTTGAAGAACAGTCCTTCACCAGCGTAAAAATGCTGCTGGGCTTGAATTGCTTATCGGAAACCCACCGACTACCACCACCAACACCGCTCCTAGTACCTATTTTGACGAATCCAGACTCCAGCTACATCGAGCACTAATGTTTCATGACCACACACCCCGTTTCTGCACTGTATAGATTTGTTGAAAAAAAGTACTCGAGAACTACATTAATCGAGATTTCGAAGAATCCCTGACGGTTGAATACAGAGTTAATTTGCACTCGAGGTTAGTTGCTTCAATGTTAACGGCTATGCTTCAGCAATGGAGGACGCCCATCTTTGCTATTGGGAAGGGGACCGCGAATTTACGCGCGACTGTAGCGTATATTTCTTGTAGTGATTCCAGATATAATCGTTTACCAATTATGCTAAATACTTAAGTACTTAGGGCTTTATATTGGCTCCAAAACTCAGAAGGGAGATGGAAGAGCTTAGTAAAAATAGGCTGCATCCAAAACTCGGTTCTCATTACCGCAAGATTCACAACCTTGTCCATGCGCATCACCTCCTTTGTGTCTAATTGAAAAACAAAGATTTCCCTCGTAAAACATACATGGAGATCCTTGCCGGGGCCTCTATAAAGTAATTCATAATACATTCACCCCTATTGCGATATAATTCTTCTTCATTAATTACATTCCACATGGTTGTGCAAAATGACTCCAAAACAGAATCTAAGCTGACTCCGACTTGATATAGGTTGTGTTTGTGTGGTAAAATTTTAGTGTTGTTAAAATTTTAGGTATTGGGTTTAGTGAAAAAGTGAAGAGAGAGATAATTTTTTATATTTTTTTGTAGTAAATAGTAATGATTTGATGGGGAGAGAGAGATTATATTGTAATATTTAATTGTGTTAAAATTTTAGAGGGGGTAAAATTTTGGTACACAAACGCACCCATAGTCGGGTTGGTCGGAGTTTAAAAAAATATCCGACTTAAGTCCTAGTCAGTAGGATGTGTATAAGCGATGACGATGATGATTGTGCCCTCCACCGACATCAGCATCGATATGGGTGATTGTCCAAAAAAGAATACCGCTATTGACACCGTTAGAAGAGGAAACCAGTACCTAACGATGACAGTAGTAGTAGCGATGCCACCTATATAAAAAATCTACAAAACTTATAAAAATAAGTCAAATCCCTATAGAAATCAACAAGATCCCAAAACGAAATCAACCAAATTAAACTCAAATAGCATTCAAAATCAACCAGACCAAAAAAATACCAAATCTTGAATTCAAACGAAACCAACCAAATGATATTCAAATCGCATTCAAAATCAATCAGCAAAAAAAAACTACCAAATCAGCAAATCATAAACGAAATCAACCAAATGAAATTCAAAACGCATTTAGATCGTCCTTAGGTGTAATGATTTATGGCCGGAGCCGGAGAACTATCTTTTAGGTCAAGTACGTAGCTGAGATGGGCACCACATGATCAGTTCGTTTCGCACATGATAAACCCAAATCAGAGTTCGCAGATAGATAGTCTGAGTCTCAAGTGGAATCTGTTTCTGTCGAATTACACGCAGTCCGAGACATTTGTTAACTGTTTTTAGTCATAAAATTTCCCTTGTCTGTGCCATAACTTCTTCTATGTTTAAACATTAAGTCAATTGTTTGTGAGCCTCTTTCTAACCGGCCTTGTCAATCTCAGATCCAAGAAATTAGGGGGGTTTGTTTGCTCGAAATTTCGAGCAAAACAGACGCAATTGCTAACCAAACGTTTCGAGCCGTACGTGGTCCCACCGTGCCAGACAAACCGAAGCATATGTTTTACTTTTGACCAGCAACTGACAGCAGTGCAGCAAATAAGAAAAAAAAAGAAGACGAAAGACAGCCATGGTTCCATTCTGTTGGCGCGAAAACCAAAAAGATAAAAAAAAAGCAGAAGCCTGATGCCTAACGAAGAAAGAAAAAAAAACGCATCAACAGAAAAAGACAAAACCCATGTTTGCGGTTAACAAAAAAATAAAATAAAAAACAAACATGCAATTATTACCTTTTATAACTACCTTAAAATTTTCAATTTTTTTTAAAATTTTTAAAATTATAACATATTTTCACAAACCCTAATAAATTTCAAACTTCACAAGATTCCCAAAATTTTGGGAATATTCTCCAAAATTTCGGCAAACAAACGCCCCCTATATAAGTTGTGGATAATTTAAGACGACAAAATGAAAAGTACAAACTGCATGATGGACTCTCGTAGTTGGACTTATCAAAATCATAGAATGATTGAGGTCTGATACGAATTAGGTTCAAAGCTAAGTTGCCCTAGGGGGAAGGGACTCTTCGCAGATGCTTACTGGCTGAAAGTGCGGAGTAGGAAGAGGCGGAGTCAAGTCTCAAATTGATCAGGATCTTAGCTCTGATACTATGTAAATCTACCACTCATCTTAAAAGCTTAAGCTGATAGGAAGATAAAATTTTTATTATTTAAGCTATATTATCTAACAAAATCAACTATAACTTCTAACAACCGTCCATGATTTTCATAAGAATGTTGTGCTCTTTATTAAGAAAAATGCCGAAATGGCTCCTTTGATCATCTGAGCCGGGTCTATTAGAGGACAACATAAGAAGACAGCGAATATATTTTACTCTGTTGATCCTCCATCCTTACTATTTGCATGGTCGCTTGGCTCTGTATGTCAAATATAAATTGTTACGTCTGCAGTACTCAGAGACATTGCCACATATAAGGGTAGAATATATGAATCATTGGCAACCACTGTAAGTGCAAGTTATTCTCCATTGAAGGATTAATAATATATATATATATATATATAGTCTCTTTGCATCAAATACAGTATGCAGATAAGGCCGTCCTTGCTAATACACATAGGGCCAGGAAACACCAGACTATATATGCGATAACGCACCATCATGAGATTCGATGATCACTGTAACAATATTATTGCCATGTGCCCTTCTAATACTTCACACGAATTTTACCAGCAAAAGTGATTCCTACCATAATCCATTGACAGACCCTGTTGATTACAACACTCACGATGGAAAAAAAATCTTGAATTTTATTTCTCATGGAACCAGAATCCTAGCTCAAAAGCCTCAAATGGCACCAAGAGCTCTAAAAGCTACCTCGCTAGGAATTCAAGAGAAAAACAAGTGTCATTATTCCTGATTTTGAGAAGGACGTGCCTTTAGGTTGTTTTTAGAACAAGTCATATGTGGTTACGTACCCGCCCTTATCTTCATGCGCTTCGGTCAGCTCCAACCGGGCGTCGACCGACCTAAGCGTCACATGCACCTCACGCGCACACAACCATTTTCTCCTTGTGCCGACCTCCCTCAGTCATCTACCACTTTTGCCGTCTCTTTCCACTGTCCGCTTTCCTTTTCCGTTGATTGTATCAGTTTGTTATTCTTTGGGGGTTATTTGTCCTTTATAAAAATCTTAATGCCCTATTCGCCCGTCGCCTTTACGAAAAAAATTTAATTTTTTAAAATATGTAACTAGGGTTTTTAAAGCTCTTTGAATATTAAAGCTGTTATAATTAATATATCTATATATATATATTTACTAAATAGAGAGATCTTAGATCTGCCCTATCATTTGGAATTTGCCGGGTGTATTGAGTGTTAAAATTTTAGGGATGCTACAATTTTAAGATATTAGAATTGATGAAAAAATGAAAAGATGATTTGAATGAATTTTTTATAATAAAAATAATAATTTGACGGGAAAAATTGAAATTATATTATAGGGATAAATACATTTTACCCTCTTGTCTTTTGGGTCATTTACACTTTGCACCCCGATATTTTATTTTTGATACATTAGACTCATTATCTTTCATATTTTTGCAATGTAGACCCCGTACCCTATTTGGCCGTCTAAATTGACGGATTTCGTCAACACATTAACCGGTCGACCGCTTCAAAGAGGCATGACGAGCCGGTCGACCGGTGCATGTGTTGACGAAATCCGTCAATTTAGACGACAAATTGAGTACAAGGTCCACATTGTAAAAATGTGGAAGATAATGAGTCCAATGTATCAAAAATAAAATATCGGGGTGTAAAGTATAAATGATCCCAAAAATAAAAAGGTCAAAGTGTAGTTATCGCTATATTATAATTATTTTATTACGTTAAAATTTGGTACCCGTTCATGTGCTCTGAAGTCGACGCCTTCCGCTTCTGCTCTGCCACGCCATCCCTCACCAGCCACAGGCCACATATATACTCCCTGGCTCATGTGGCAAATGACTTGTTGCCAGCATGAGGAAGCCACACAGACCATTTCACTTTTCCGCGAGGCGCGATGGATATATCTACTTTATATTTTGCCCTTTTTCGTAGGAATAGATCTCTTTTTTTATGGCAGTCGCTGTGATAGCATTTGCAGTTTCCCTGCCCAACAACTAGAAGTTTAGGGGTTAGAAAAAAAGTAGGTTTAGCATAATTAGGACAAAGCTAATAATAGGTTCAGGTCCACTGGCCTGTTGCTTAAGATGCTTTGAAGCTTTCTTAATTGATAGGACAACTGATCTTATGGGACCACTTAGCCTCAACGCCCTTGAGTTTATAAACTTCCAAAAGCTATGCAGAACATCCATTTGTCTTCTATTACCAATTTAACGACGACGGAACTTCAAATAATGCTATTATGACACTGGTTTTTTCACTACCATTTATGTCACCAAAAAAAAAAGCATGACATGGGAAGTAAAAAATCATTTCCTGTTACCGCAAACCTGAAATACCTGGTAATCTCACGGATCCTACAAGGAGCCTTTTCCTGGAATCAATCGGGACAGAGAGTTTAGAGGGAAAGTTTCCTCCGAGACTCGAGAGAAAATGAATTTGTTTCTCCCAAGATAGGGAGTGATGTTTCAATACGCTACTCTCTTATAGTGCATTCTACCCGGGAAGTAATTGCTTCTAGTGATCAATGATTATTGTGTAATTTTTCTCATGATCCATCGTTTACTGCTTTCAAGTGTCCATCTAAACAACATAGAAGTCCATAGATATCTTTTCTTTGCTCATGATTGGTATCTCTGGCTATAAACTGGTGGACCTTATCCCCTACTTGGATTGAGCTACAACCAGGAACTTTTTCCATACCTTGCTGTCTCATTGCTACCCTAGCAATCAAAGAATCTTTCCACTGCCCAATTGATGCACTCACATTCGAAATCAGCGTCAGATAGCTAGGATTTGAAGGCTCCAGCTCCATAATCTTTCTGGTTACAAACTCTAACATATCCCCTTCTCCATGAATCTTGCAAGACCCCAGTAGAGTCGCCCAAATGACGGCATTTGGCTCCAAATGCATGTCTTCGATGAATCTTACTGCTTCTTCTAACCTTCCTGCTCGACCCAGCAGATCAACCATGCAACCATAATGTTCAATTCGGGGTACAATGTCAAACTTCTGCACCATCTGGTCAAATACCATTTTACCTTCTTCCACCAACCCTCCATGTGTGCAAGCTGATAGAACAACAATGAAGATGACATCATCTGGCTTAATTCCTTCTACACACATCCTATCGAAGAAAGCCAGTGCTTCTTTACACTGACCATTAACAGCTAGGCCTGAGATCATCGTTGTCCATGTAATTACACATTTTTTCTCCATCTTATCAAAAACTGCTTTTGCATTTTCTACATCTCCACATTTTGCAAAAATGTCCATCAGAGCATTGCCTAAAGGAATGGACAAGTCTAACTTCTTTCTCCTAATATAAGAATCAATCCATTTGCCATGTTCAAGAGACCCCAAGTGAGAACAGGCTGAGAGTATGGTCACCAAGGTAGTCTCATCAGGCCTGCACTTGCCATCAGTTAACATCTGGTGAAACACATAAAGAGCTCTATCAAACTCATGGTTATGAACATAACCAGTAATCATAGCATTCCAAGAGACGGTGTTCTTAACTGGCATCTGATAAAAAATGTTCCATGCAGATTCCAGATCACCAATCATAGTGTATCCCGAGATCATAGCCGTCCAAGAAACAACAGTTCTTGCTGACATCTGATTAAAAATACACTGTGCGGACTCAATATCACCCAACCGTATATAGCCAGAAATCATACAATTCCAGGAAACATCATTTTTCTCTGGCATGCTATCAAAGATTGTACGAGCCAACTCCATATTTCGAGCCTTAGAAAGCCCAGAAATAACAGAATTCCACGTCACAATGTTCCTCTCAGACATCGAGTCAAACATCCCAACAGCAGATTCTGTCTCCCCATGGGCAAAGTATGCACCAATCATTGAATTCCAGGAGACAATATCTCTTTCATGCATTTCCCCGAACACCCTACGAGCCAAATCCAAATTCTTACCACATTTCGCATAGAAGTCCAGAAGGGTATTCTGAACAAAAACACTTGAACCGAATCCTAGCTTCACAATATCACCATGAACTACTCTACCATCTCCTAGAGCTTCAAACGGTTCAAAACACCTCAGAAGAAAAGTAAAGGTAAAACTATTCGGTGCAATTGTCGATGCCTTCATTCGATCGTAAATACTCAAGGCACCTTTACGGGTCTTTCCAATAAAGCATTTGATCAAACTGTTATAGGAAATTACATTGGGATACCGGGAATTTCCAAGTATATGAACGGCATAATCAAGTGAAACAACTTCTGAGGCAAGAGTGATAAGCTTAGGTAGTACAAAACCACTACCACGAACGCCATTCATGAGAACCTGGAGATGGATTTGCTTAAATTCTCTTGTAGTTTTACAGTTTTGCAAGAGTGTCAGCATTCTCGGCTCCATATAATCAAAAGACCGTTATTCTAGTCGGGTCATAGAGGGAGAATCTAGACGGAGGGGTATTTGTGTCATTACAGTGAAAGTTCATGGGTCATCTCTGAAGAGTTGAGAGACAAAAACAAGAACCATAGCCGGTTCCAACAAATAAGAGACTTGAAATGACAATTACTTCATCCCATAGCTTAGGGTGTTCATTTGTACCGGCGGTGGCCGTTTTAACCGCTGAAACCGTCACCGCTATCGGTACCGTAACCGGTAAGAGCGGTTATTGTGCCTTAGCGGTGCGATGACGGTATCAAATATGTGATTCCGTTAATTGCGGTGACGGTGACGGTTTTTGTCAAACCGTCACCTACACTACCGTTAATCACCCCTAGTTGAGACTTGAGATGATTATTGATTATATGACATACTTTTGTTGAGCTTTTGTTGAAATATGTTAGTTGGTTTATGTCACATTGTTGAACATTTTTATTAGACTTTAGTATTTTATGTTTGAATATGATATTATGTTGGAATTTTGGATATGTTATAATATTTGCCCATTTGATATGATTATTGATTATGATATTATGTTGAAAATATAAACAGCCAAAAACAGTGAAAAAATGAAAAAGTCCAACGAAAAAGTCCAATTTTTTTGGCATAACGGTTATACGGTTTAAGCGGTTATCATATAACCGTTACCGGCAAAGGCGATTATTGTGCCTTAGCGGTGCGGTGGCGTGTCAAATATGTGATTCCGTCAATTGCCGTGACGGTTTTCGCCGAACCATCACATACACTACCGTTAACCACCCCTACCCATAGCCCACAAGTAATCACTCGTTACCAAGTCTACCCTCAGTCACAAACACTTACCAGCACCAAAATTACCATAATCAAGGTTTATCTAAATGGTTTTGCCTAATAAGGAGTTACATATCTGGAGGGTGACCAAGAGAAGCGCTTCTTGCGTATACCCAAATTCGTCGTACTGGACTTCACCAGTTGGGTGTAGTAGTGCCTTTAGTTTTCAAGGCTTGTGCTTTTCTTTCCTCCCATAGTTTTGGGAAAGCTTTGCACGCCGAGTCGGTCAAGGCTGGAGTTGATTGTGAGGTCATGATTGGGAACTCATTGCTTGATATGTATGCAAAGTGTGGCAATGTGGTTGATTCGCGTAAAGTGTTTGATTACGTGCCTGCGAGAAATGTTGTGACATGGAATGCGATGATTGGTGGGTACTTGAGGAACGAAGATAGAATATTCGCTTCGGTTCTATTTGAAGAGATGTCGATGAGAAATGCTGTGACTTGGATTGAAATGATCGATGGATTCGCAAAGCGTGGAGATACAATTACTGCCAGGCAATTGTTCAACAGGGTTCCTGCTGAGTTGAAGAACTTGGTGACTTGGACTGTGATGGTTGATGGGTACACTAGAAATGGGGAAATAGAGGCTGCGAGGGAGGTTTTTGAGGAGATGCCACTGCGGAATTTCTTTGCTTGTGTTATGTACCCCCTTGAAATCAAGAATATGAATGTAAAATTGTAGGAATTGATGATTAGTAGAAGTGTTTGGATGAACAGTAAAATGCAAGAAAATGGTATTGACTCTATTCGAGAGAGAGCCCTCTCCGTTGTTTTTCAACTTTGCAGATTTTTCCTTCCCCTCTCCTTCACGTATTACAGGCTAATATAACATAGCTGTTTGGTTCTTCTTCTACGCAGCCCACTGGGCCTTAATGTAAAGCAGTAAAACAAAAATTTAACAAATGTATTGTCAGCCCAATAGACCAGGCCAAGCCCACAACTAAAGAACACAGTCAACGACCAACACCAAAGAACACTTCGGGAATTCTCTTGCCCCTCACGCCTCTCCTTTCCCTTTCTCTCCTCTGCCACCTACAGACCCATGACAGCTTGGTCATCGATGATTTATGGCTACTGCAAGAAGGGTGATGTGAAGGAAGCCAAGGCCATTTTTGACCAAATTCCAGACCGGAATTTGGTGAATTGGAATACATTGATTACCGGGTATGTGCAGATGGGTTTTGTGAGGAAGCTCTGGAAGCATTTGGTAAAATGCGAGCTGACGCATTTGAGCCAGATGAAGTCACCATTGCGAGTGTTCTGTCTGCTTGTGCTCAGTTGGTACTGTTGGATGCTGGTAAAGAAATCCACTGTATGATACATCGTAAAAGCATACCAGCCAATGTGTTTGTTTTAAACGGATTGGTGGACATGTATGCAAAATGTGGGGAATTAGCCATTGCAAGGTCGGTTTTTGAAAGGATTACTGAGAAAAACACTACCTGTTGGCATGCTATGATCTCAGGTTATGCCACTCATGGACAATGCAAAGAGGCTCGAGTTTTTTGGCAGGATGGAAAGTTCAAACAAACGGCCGGATGATATAACCTTTCTCTCTGTTCTCTCGGCATGCTCACATGGGGGGTTTGTGAACGAAGGTATTGAAATATTCTCCAAGATGGAGAAGTATGGCTTGAAAGGAGGAATCAAGCGCTACGGGTGCTTAGTTGATCTCTTGGGGAGAGCAGGGAGATTGAAAGAGGGTTATGATTTAATCAAGAGCATGCCAATGAAACCCAATGACACAGTTTGGACAGCTATGCTGGGAGCTTGTTGGAATTATCTCGACAGGGAAATGACAGTAGAGATAGTGAAAGAGAGTACTCTTGATTTGAGCTCGGTGAGTTCAAACGATTCAGTTTACATTCTTCTGTCACATATTTATGCTGCTTCAGATGGCTGGGAGGAAGCTCAGAGGATAGGGATGGCCATGCTTAATGAAGGCTTAGAAAAGACACCAGGGTGCAGTTCTATTATATCCAGAACCACAAAGAAGCGCCTTTCAGCTTGGTACTAGATAAAGCATTGATCTACACTGGAATGTAACCGCATATGTTGGAGATCAAAGCCTGAAGCGGACTTGCCCCAGCAGGAATGCGTAAATAACATGTTTTATTAGCACCTGTTGTGCGTTAGCCCAAGGCTCCTTTACCATGTTGGCTTGTAGTTTGTTGGGTGTCAAGCTACGCATAACCGGGCCAACTGTCATCCCGTGAGGAACATTGTTAACAGTTAACTTATATAGACTGCTTTGCAGTCTGATTCAAGCAGACAAGCACAAACCCCTGCACGAAGATTTGCAATGCAGAAATGTGCTCAGTAGCTGGCTATAAACTTTTATGGTTACCGAAAGGAGCTGAGCCCTGAAGGTTGGTGCATGTTCAAAGTGGGAAGGGTGGCCTTCAATTTCTATTTTATCACTTCAAACTCCTAAGCAGCTGTCCAGAAAGCTTTTCAGAATAAAGTGTGTTATGCACCAGATATACAGAACAAAGTTGCACTCAATTTTCCAGCAAAACATTTAGCTGTTTGTTAAAATTGCACTGCTGAAACTAAAGAATGGGCGTGGTTTTTCTACTAGATAACACGGAAAGACTCCGCGATCCTTTTCAGATTGCTGTAGTGCCTCTTCCACTGAAGACCTACAAAAGTACGAGTAAAAAAATATGACTACTTTGCCTTAGTTTATTGTGAACCATGTTGAAGTAGGGTCAGTATCCCTACCATTTGCAGTTATATTAAACAAGTAGAGCCGATTTCCAGCTGCAGTTGCTGTGATAAGAGCATGGGGCGGCTCTAATTCAAACTGGTAATATGTCCTCCCTGCATGTTCTGCAACATTCATGCTTATAACCTTCCCTTCTACATTTTCCCCAATCACCTCTGGTCCAAATGCATTAATCACTTTCTCCGGAGTTCCTATTAGTTCAATCTTAGCATCGTCGCCAAGACCTATACATAGAATAGACAGAGCACAACAAAGACGTGAAAACTTCGTTGAGAGAGAGGGCACAGAAAATTATTTCCAGAAAGCTGTCACGTAAAGATTTGAGCACTAGTCAGAGCCGAAATATCATGCAATCGTCCAAAGACGTTCTTTCAATGCAGATTGCGCTTAGAAAATGAGAAAAAATTATGTCGGGAACGCACCATCTGCGAATCTGAGAACAGGAGCAACAATCACAAATAGGCGACCTTCCTTAGAGCTAGCAAATCTCAAATCAATTTCCGTGCCACCCAGATCTGCTATCGATACTGGGACCTGTGGTGTAGAGATATGATGACAAATTTATAGAACTAAGAAACGGCAAAAAAAGAAATGGACGGGGAACTTGGGCGAAAATGACAACATGAATATGCGCAGCTAAAATGCAAGCTCCAACATTGCGTTAAGCCTCATGTTTCTCTGTGTATTGTTACCTCTGCCCAATCCTGAGGAACAGAAAACGAGTAGGGGATGATAGGACTCCATCCAACACCATGCCCTCCAGACTTCTCATCTGGCCTGCGGTATGTCCTCCAACCTGTCTGAGCATATGTTTTCCGGTGAATTTGACTAATGTTACACAAAAACAGAACAAAGGAAAACAAAAGGGCAAGAATTTGCCAAGTAGGTTGAACTGAACAACGTGAATAACTAACCAAAACCAACCTTGTTCATCTGGTTCAGACAGACCCGGTATCCTCCCAGCTAAAGGACCTTGTTTTACCACGGCCAACCCCTCTCGTGGAGAACCCAAAACTGCTGAAGAGATTAAAGAAACTCCAGAAACGAAAACTGATCTTCTCTTCATCACCCCTGAGCATTTCTCAACCTCTCCATCAAGCAATCCACTCCGATTTCCAGAATCAGGAGTAACTTTTGCTCTAGACATCCCATTTTCTAGTGAAGACTGAGCAAGCAAATGATTTGAAGGAATTAGCTGCTGGTGGCATCTCCAAGAAAAGCTGCAGCTAGTAAATAAAGTAGTTCCCATATCCTCCAAAACCTTTAAGGTAGGTAAATGATATTCAGAGGATACAAGAACACGGATTTGAAGTCGAAAGTTAAGACCCACTGGCCACTGCGTACAACGAATTGATGCTTCGTGGGAAAATCTTGTAGAATTTGAGATTTTCACGGCGTGCTATTTGTGGACGTGGTGTCAAAACTGTGCACAATCTGGATTCTATCTGCATAATACCATGATTTTTAGCCTGACGCGTGGCAGATTTATGGGAGATCTCCCTTTGGTTTTTGTTCGAGTTCGTGCTTCGTGAACCATCCCTCTATGTTGTCAGCCCTTTAGGACGTGGATTAGAAAACAATACAAAAAATGAACGGCTATCGTTGAACTTCAACTGATTGTCCACCGTGTAAATCTGTCCGTTGTAAAAAGTTGAACCTATTATCTTCCATCCGGAAGAATCTCAAGAAAGTAAATTTTACTGCATAATTCATTATTTATGCTAATGGGATTGATATATTTACCACGCTTGGGTATTGTAAATTTGTTTTACCAGTGACATTTATATCTTCCTCTCTCAGATCAACGTCGTCACCCACCATGCTCAGTCTTTGAAAACAACAGCAGGCCTATAAGTAAACTTCCAGCGGTCCCAGAGGAGCACATTTTTTCTGATCTGGAAATAAAACCCCTAACCGAGTCGGAGAAACCAAAGCAACTGTAAGCATTGGAGAGAAATTAAAAGCAGAATCACCCCTCAAAGTGTCTAAGCACCTTCCAGATACAATCATCCAAGTTTACCTAATTATCTTCCACCATGCTAGAGCATGATGGTGACAAGCATAATAGTCTGGGCAAGAAGCAGTAGAGGGCACCAATGAGACATTGAAAGAAGCTTGCAAAGCGACATTGGAGAACTTTTTTGCTCTCGGGGCAAAACATAAGAGAGCTGAACGTGGGGTTACAGAGCTAATCATTGACAAGTTCTTTCTTAAGAGGGTAGAGTATCAACCCGCAATGTCTGTACATAACAAATGGATTTAAGATGAAAAGCGAAAAGGAAGGAATTGCTCAAGTCAGAGACATACTGGAACTTGGCCGAAAGAACTAACTCTAACAACCACAATCAAGAGACAATGTAGTACAGCTTTCTGTAAAGAAATGATACGGGCGAGAAAAGGGAAAATCGCCAACAGTGATCACGGCAAAGGCAAGGGAGGTTTCCAGTTAGAGAATTCAACCAAGTTTCTATTTACAATAGATCCGTTGTGCAGCCAGAAGGTCTCAACCGACTGGTGAAATTGTCTAACTTTCCTCTGAAGTTCCCACAAAATTCCATGAAATGCTGAACATGACTCTGATTCAGGAGCATAAACCCATAGGCATCTTATTTGCCTTCCACGGGCAATGATCCTCTCTATATCTTCATCTGACAAGTCAACCCAAACTTGAGATATAAAACAATGGGTGTATAGTAAGCAACGGAAGATATAATAGATGTTGAATTTGACCTGGTATAGATTCAAGGTAGTCCAAAAGTTGGGGGCCAATTTGAGTGGATGGCCATTTTATCGAAATCTGGGTGTAGTCAATGACATTCTGGAAAGGCAACTCTACTTGATCCGACAATATCACTGGTACACACTCCTGTTCAGCAGGTACAAATATGTTAAGTCTCAACTCGCTAACTTTGCGTATGTTTGTGGGTGTCTGGAGAGAGAGAGAGAGAGAGAGAGAGAGAGAGAGAGACCACAAAGTAAGACTCGTAATAACGGAGGGACCAAGATGACTCCCCCCGAGGAGCAAGGCAGAACTTGGCATTTCGAAGGTGTTCAAAATACTCTATCCTTCCCAACTTGTCAGGGCCACTGAACTTCAGCTCTGGAGATTCCAACTGTTCACAAAATCAATACGTATACTGTGTATATCCCTAGAAAAGGGAGACAAATATAAAAGAATTCATAATTTAGCAATTCAGAGAGAACACAACCCACACACGTAAAGACACTTTGGTTACATACCAGAGTAGTTCTGCTCAGCGAACAGACTACATCAGTAAGATAGTAGAAGACAAAAAGGAATATGTAAAAATAACAATATAAACATAATACAGATTGAGGTAAATCCCATAACAACAGTATAAAAATAATCATGGTCTAGCTAATTATATAATTATAAAAGTCGTACTGCTTCCTGCTAGTCATGAGCAGAGACTTCTCCATATAATTATAAAAGTTTTCCCAGCTTTGTTTTGCAAAAAAATTTCCTAAAGCAAATGACTAAACATGTGTGCTGAACCCTAAATCTAGGGGGACATCTGTAGATCAGCTGAATTCCCTCACAAAATCAAGAGGAATCAACACGGAAATGAAAAAACCAGATAACTTTCATTAAAAGTGATGAAGAAGTCAGAGACGATGACATACCTCGTTTGGAAACTGCTTGGCAAGGTCTATCAATTGAAGACGTCCAACTTTTCCTTGTGCACGACCTAAATAGTTTGCCAAATACTTCCTTTTTGATAGAGGCAGAGGCTTGACAAGGGTGCCCCCAGTTTTAGTCATTTTATCATCAACGTTGCCAGGAATTATGATGTCTTTCCATGTATTAAATGAACTTGTATCTCTCTTATCAGTCCGATCCCCCTGCACTAACACATTAATCAACATCTTTCAGGTCAAAGGAAAAGGTTGTGATAGGGTGGAATGAGGACTGACAGTTCATTAGCCATAAAGGAAATCATCCCAAGATACACTAGAACTGATTGCATAAATGGACCAAATACGTACAGAAACATCTTAATAATGATCTTATTAATAATGATCATAAGACATATAACGACAGAAGTCCAATCTAGACGGAGGAAAACAAAAGGATCATGGATATTTTAACAGTTAATGTCATTACCAAGACATTGCAAGGGGTGTTCCCACCCCATGTCATATACACCAGCTCCTAGGTAGTGAAGTCCCAATCCACTAGGAATTGGGTTCACTTTAAACTTCGTTTGGAGAACATCCCAAGGCATCTAAGAGACATATGGGCAACCTCCAGACATGGGCAGCCAATCTCATACACACCAGCTGATAGCCTTAAAGTGGAAACCTATTCCAATTGGGTGAAAATTTAACACTTCCAAGGTGATTATAGAGAAAACCCAAAAAACTACACCGATCATGGAAACCTACTACACAAAGAAGAAACAGATCATACACATTTCATGCCAGGAGTTCAGTCTGAAATTTTAAACAGCCTAATAGATAGAACTTGGATATCATAATACCCAGCTCGGCATCAAAGACATACTCCCTCATATGAGATTGATATATGTTGTATTGGAAAGTTAGTAAAACAAAACAACTAACAACTTCCTTCAGATACGTCCTTGGGCTCTCCTGTCATACCAACAGTATTGAGTCAATACAAGGATGGTTCAAAAGCCAGTCTGGAAATGGAAAACCTGTTCAAAAGTCCACCCAATTCGCTACTCACTTTAGCACGAACAGGGTTCTGGTTCAAATCATCCACACTAAATCTAGAGCTAACTTGTGCTTGAGATATTAAGAGAGGATGTCCAAAGACATTTGCTGATAAAATGGTTAGAAAAAATCATAATTCCCATATACTGGATATTCTATTGGAAAAGCACTACAATTGTAGCAGACTGAGAAAAGGCTCCTCTCCACTACTCGTAAGAACCTCAGTGCAACTCAACTCTTCTCCAGATGAATGGATCACCGCACAGACTTTTGTTCTTATTCATCATCATACTATTCCCAATTTAGTGAGTTTGTTTGTTATAAAATATAAGGCTCATAATGCATAGACTTCATGCATTTTTGCTATACAAGAGCACCAAATGCTCTGTAACAACATACTAACTTTAAAAACTTTCAAATGTAAACATATGAACCTTGTCCTTAAAGCCCCAAATTAAATGGATACAATAAGTTCAGTCCTTATTAATTCGTTTGATTACTCGTAAGTATTAATCATATTTTCACTAAATGAAGCTCACAATATGTTTTGGAAAGAAAGCAAGATACCTCTGGAGTCAAAATAATAGACCGGTTTATGTATGTTGCCCAAGATTTAAAAAAGGAAGCTCCAGCACCACTGTGATAAAGTGAAAGCAAAGTCATTCACATAGGTGACAAGAATACCAAAATTATACGCGCTAATGGAAAAACAAAAGCAAAATATGTTGTGCCGATGCGGTAAAGTTCATTAAATCAGAAGGAAAATAACAACAATAACGGCCATTTGTTACATTAGGCTTTGGCACACAAGTCTTCCTCTACCCAGGAAAAAACAAAATTTTACCTTGGGAAAACAAATATATGGTCACGGCCTCCAGACCGCCTGAAATATGGCATTTGGCTTATGACCTGAAAAGACAGAGGTCTGGTAGTAAAAGATAAAACAATGACACCCAAGAAACAGATGCGTATAACTTCAAGCAACAAAATGTAAGAAGATTCTACCTTAACATAGGTCTCATTAATCTCTTTATCATTAAGACCACCCATCATCCGAACACATTTAACATACCCCGGCACAAAGAACAGATCCGCTTCCTCTTTCTTTCTTGTCCGATACCTCGACTTCAGAAACAGCTTGTATATTTTAACCTACATTGCGAATAAATATTACCATAAACCATTCCATTCATAAATCTATTTTCTTTCCAATGATTTTCCATCATTCTCAATATAGTTGATCCGAGTTCCAACCTGCATTCTAATTTAGTCCAATTTTCTGGTTGTACGTGTTCACAGCAACCAAACCAAACCTGGAAACAACTATTTTACCGTTATTATAGTGAAACTTCAACTCATTTTCCATTCCTACTTTCAAATAAAAAGAAAATTAGATAATACACTAAATCTACCGCTTAATCATCAATGTACTGCTTGAAAACTTCACTTTTCTATCCCGAAGTTTTTCTCAGAAACCAAACACAGTATCAAACCAGACTCAACACGTCCTCTCGCAGTAGCATGTGCGAAATAGCAAACTCAATTACCTGAGTGCCCCACTGGCCCTTCAAGCAACCCTCGGCAGTGATCCGACCGTCTCTCCCATACATCAGCGGCTTCAGTCCATCGATCTCGTCCTCGTCGTATACGTAGATCTTGACGAAGATGTGTGACCCGTATCCTCTCTCGGGCCATGAGAGGGACCCACCGTCAGCGAAGCCAACTTGGCTCTGTGATATCGGCAGGTTATCTGCGGAGAAGCTGGGGCAAGGAGGAAAGGAGCGGTCGAGGATGCGGGTCAGGAAGAAGGTAGTGAAGACGAGGAGGAGGGATCCGACCTGGTGAGTGCGGGTGCAGAGAGGAGGGGGGTGGGCCGCGAACGGCCTGCCTTTGTTGCTTATGCTTCCCATTTCTGCGGTAACGCTGAAGTCGCTGGTAAGGTTCTCCGACTGCGCGCTTTTTCGAGGATAATAGACGGACCTAGAGGAAATAAGCAGGGACGACGTCGTTTGGCAGAAGCAACCCAGATGAAAAGAAAATGGCCCACCTAGCAAATACATATTCCCAATCGATGAGACAGGTCCGTTGATTTAGCTACCATTGATTTTTGTTCGGGACTTGGCTTATTCAATCGGTTCATTAATCATATTTCAGAATTGGGATAGTTTCTTCAAATTTTTCCTATCAAAATTCAACCCATTTTATATCAATTTATGCAGTGGTTAGCTAGATAGATGAAAGATGAACCGACAACCCTCATGGTGAACCCACTGTCTCGAGTTGTTAATGTCGGTGTTGATTATAAATTAATGAAGAAAAGCATTCTAAACAACATGAAATTCAAGTGATCAGGCAAGTTCTTGTACGTATAATTGAAAGCTATTAATTATTTACATCCGCTTAGAGAGACACTAACACATGCCGTTCCCGTCCTTGTGCCTTTTTAGCTCCTTGTTTTCTCCTTTAGACATTATTTCGTTCATATGTGAAATTTGTGACTTCTGAGCCCAATGTTCGGCGAGAAAGCGAATGAAATTGACCTCTTGTTTTTATTTTCTCAGCCATTAATGTCCTCGTGGGCTAGCTGATGCCAACTTTGAAATTTGGACTTTCTAGTGCAGAACAGCTGAAGATCGATCATTTATATTATAAGCTCTTTGTTTGACAACCAAGGGCTATCGATATTAGAGTAAAATTAGATGTAGTACGCAAATGCTTGTATTTGGCCTTTTATATTGCTGACAAAAACTATATCTTATTTATTCATATGGAATATAATCTTATGTGGTATAAGCAAAATTAAGCAAGGTAGAATATTGCGTTTAATTAAAATTGCTGCAAACTCGCCTAATCTCTCCTTTGGATCCTGTCTTGACCCCAATGTTGCCCATCTTCACCATTGCTTGGGCAAAATCTTTCGTAAAAGATGGTCTCGATGCCTCAGTACTCCCGTTGCTAATATAAGCCTCCAGAGCTCGCTTGGTAGTTTGGTCGTCGTTGAGCCTAGCATCAGACGATATGACCGCGAACCCGTCCCTGATGTTGCGGAGGATTTGTTCATCAAACGTGTTTGCTGTGACGATATCAAGAGGAATCCGGTCATTTAAGTTTCCCGGCGGGCAAATGGCTTTGAGCTTTGGTAGAAATTGTGGGTTGATAGCCGGGTCAGATCTACCGCCTATGGTGAAGTTGTATAATCGCTTCTGCAAAAAGAAGCATGCAGTAGTCCCGATGGTGTGTGCGCCTGCAAGTTTTGTTGGATTCACAATGTTGTTCATATACTTAAAAGATAAAATCGAATACTACATGCCGGGAAGGGAACTAGGCAAATCGTTAATCTTGGATGTTTATACCAGAACCCAGAAGGACTAGGTCTCTATATGAAAGTCCCTTCTGCGTGAACTTATATTTCAGAAGTTGAATTGAGTCATCGACCTCCGGCATGTTGGCGGCAAGAGACATATTTGAAACTCGACCATCTCTCCGGCCAGTTGGCACCTCATAAAATGGTCCATTTATCTGGAGCGCATACCAAATTTTTCTCAAATCTATTATATTCAAAGAAGATTTTTCTATTCTTTAAGATATTACATGATATGGAAAATTCTAACAAACAAGATGAATGTTACCAAGGACACGGCATCTCTGGCGGCCAAAGCTACGATATCTGCGCAGGAAACCACACCCTTGCAAACGCTTTCCAATTCTGCTTTGGCATTCTCTACCACGTCAAAACCCTCAAGGCCTACGTGAGCAGGTGCCCTTTTTTCTGGGTTTGCGCCATTGTCGATCAGAATTGACCCATCACAACCCTATCGTATGTATAGAGTCAAGAATTTTTTAAAAAAAAGATCAAAGAGAAGAGATACCGGAAGTTGTGCTACGTGCATGCGTGTATATGTATGTTTTTGAGAGCGAGAGAGAATAGAGAGTAGAGAGAGACCTCAACAAAACAGTCGTGGAAATGAAGCCGAAGTAAAATTGGAGCATTCCGCGGATCAGTGCGTATGGCATTCTGAACAATGGAGCGGACAATAAGTTCAGCTTGTGGGCAGGTCTGGGAGTAGAAGCCAACTCGTAGTTCCGCTTGCGAGAAACCTGCAGTAAGCTGAGAAAACAAAGCAATAGCCAAAACCAAGGCCACCATTGGAGGTCTGTAAATGTCCAGTTAAAGAGATGGCATTGGAAGAGGATGTGGAGGAGAAAGAAAGCAGGACAACTCAACAGGTATGGATGAGTAAGCTGGGATAATGCCAATGAAGTCTTATATATATATATATAGAGAGAGAGAGAGAGGTGTTTCTTTGTACTTTCCCTGTTGTCTTCAGCTTTTCCTTCCTTGCCTGTCATAATTTCTAGATTTTTCTTCTTCTTTCTTTCCGACTTTTTTCCTAACTTCTTTTGAAATGAATGCCTGTAAAGTAAAAAGTGTAAAGATACAGATCACGGGAATATGTTCCCGGGCAGTCAATGTATAAACACTTTCTTGTCTGTATATTAATTTGAACAGTTTAGTTGAGTTAGGTTGGGATGTTTGAAAACTTGGCTAAAATTGTATTAATTTCAAAATTTTCATTACCAAAATTTGCCATTTTTTTCCCAGCATCTACATTTGCCAGTTAAGAGAAAAGAAAGATATAAGAATTGCAAGTTCACATTCTTGCCAGTACCCCTTGTGATCTACTTGACAAACATAGCTAGCAGGCTAAGAAGTTGTCACCTTTAGCTATATATGTTCACCTTGAAATTTTGAGGGTCTAGGACGTGATTATCTTTGATTTCCCCATTTACTTTGTGTAGTGTAGTGGGACGTCGACGCTTTCTTTATCATTTCCAAAGAAAAATACACATAAATGACAAAGTAATAGTGTGGTAAGCATTTTGGAACTGTCAGTACGTGATCTGCTTGTTTACTTGCATTATCTCTTTAAAAGAAGGCAACTGATGAGAGTTTCCAGGTAATGCCTCCTCGTTGATTGTGTTAGGTCAGGCTCAAAGCGGATGGAAATATTTTTTGGATTGCAAGAGCAATTCTACAAGCAATTCCATAAAAAATAGACTCACTTAACGTATAAACAAATCTCTAAGAGATCAGTGTATATAGGACTTATTATCTCCACGATAGCTTACTTAGGCTGCGTTTGCAAACTTTATTTTACCCAAAATTTTATCTCTCTCCTAATAAAATACTCCAATATAATCTCTCTCTCCTATAAAAAAATATAAAAAATTACAAAAAATATAAAAAATTACCTCTCTCTTTACCTTTTCACTAAACCCAATACAAACACATATTCTCATACCAAAAATATTACAACACAAACACAACCTTAACTTGTCTTTAAAAAATATATATATATATATATTTATTATCTCCACGATAGCTTACTTAAGTTGTCTTTCATATATATATATATATATATATATTTTAAGTAAAGGTGAAGATAAGCTTTGATCATATGTTTTCGTAAATTAACTAAAGAAAATTAATTTTATCTAATATAAGGAACTGAAAATATAACATCCACACAAATTGCTAAGCAGCTACGCCGGATTTCAACTGTCCCCATCTACAAGTATAATGGTAATTTTCAGCTAATTGCGTGGTTTTTATTATTAATAGTGTTATTGTTATTGTCATAAAGTAGACTTTTACAAAAATATAGTTTTAAAAGAAATTATTAGGTACCAAAATTGCCCCATGTGACTTTTTTCTTCTGCTAAAACATGCCCTACAGGGACGGAATGGTCACCATATATAGAGTGGGCAAAAATTCCGATAAGAATCAAAACTTTCACTTGTAGTACATATCAAAATCGGAATCAGGAGTCATTTTTTTGACAATTTTTCAGAGTTGAAATCGGAATCAGTATTTTCGATTCTAATATTTATATATTAAAAAATAGGACTCAAAATAAATTATATATAAAATTTACTTGAATGTTTATTTTAAAATCTAGATTAATTTACAATGAATAAATAAATTTTTTTCTAAAATGTTTGCCCAAATTAGATAAAAAAATATCAAAAAAAAAAAAAGCTCACATGTTGAACTGAAATTCGCCTATCAAGCCAGACCATTGTGCCTAGGTCATAGGACTAATTTATGTTTTTTTATTAAGATTCTGCTATTTTTAAAGCAATTACTCGATTGCTTAAAGAGTTATTAGTATTATTATTATTATTTTTATAATCGTATTCCTTTTCTTTTTAGTTGGGCAATTTTGTTGGCTTTTTTTAGACGTCGAATGAAGTCATATAATGGCGATGACGTGGCAAACTGCGGCTTCCCAAACACGAGCCGCTCTCTTTCATCTCCTTCATTCGTGACAGAAGACAGGAACTCACCCCCGACTCTTTAACGGTTTAACCCTCATCTGCTAGGGTTTACTTGCAGAGCCCGTAGAGGAAGAGCGTCAGCTATTAAGAGATATACAGAGCGAGGGAGAACGAGAGCCAAGAGATGCCGCCTAGAGGAGACGAGGAGGATGAGGATCTCGAGCCTCAGGAGGAGGAAGAGTACCAGTACGATGAGGAGGAGGAGGAAGAGGAGGAGGTAGAGAGAGGTGGGTCGAACCGGAAAAGGCGGAGATCTGAGTTCATTGACGACGTGGCGGAGGAGGACGACGAGGAGGAAGAGGAGGACGACGATGACGAGGAATATGGCGGCGGCGTCGGGAGGCGACACCGACCGAAGAGGCGGTCCGGTTCCCAATTCTTTGATCTTGAGGCTCAGGTTGATACGGACGACGAGGAGGAGGAGGAGGATGGCGAGGACGGTACGGTTCTTGTGCCTAAATTTTATCAGAACTCAGACTATTGTTGTTTTTCACATCCACAATTTGCTAGAAGATTGACAGTGGGTTGTCTAATTATGTACAAAATTGCGGCAACGTTATTTCTGAAGGTTGGCAGTGAATTATGCGACCGACCGCGACTCGAAGTTCAGACCTTTTTGTATTTGGTTCAGTTCTGAACATCAACATTCTTTGCATTATGTAATAATCAGTTCACCAATTTGGGATTTCTGATGGATGGGGTTGAAATGAATCAGTTGAGCTGGTTTCAAAGTTTGTGTTTTCAACTGGATTCTGTGTCTAGTAGTCCTAGTTGTTTTTTCTCTCGGTCTATAAGTTAGGGATTTATCAGGCAACTTAATCGGTAGAGGATAAGTTCAAAAGTCAAATTAAAATACCCTTATTTGCTTGTTGTCACCAGCCGCACATTCTAATGAGTGAAAAACCATTTCAAAAGCCCTAACAAGTAACTGATAATATTCCTGATGTGTCTTCGAAACAAGTATTCTTCCAACACCATGGTTTGGGATGTAGGAATTTGATCCAATATGATTCCTATGACAGAGATGATTGAGGGAAATGATCGACAAAACCATAAGGGAGGTGGATGTGATGTTTCTTGCTATAGTTTTCTTCTAGTTAATCATAATGGGTTGAGGGGAAAGGGGTGACTTCGAATTTTGAAGCGTATTGCTTAATGTCATCTCCTGAACGAACTTCAGAAATATTTATTTGGTTCTGACCAGAACTTGCAGCAACTTAAGTTTATAATGTCCTTACTTTCACATCTATAAGATCATTTTGAAGCCGTCAAAATTATAATTTATCACCGTTCATACTTTCTTAAGCTCAAAGGTACAATGGATGCTTTTGTCAATATCAAGTTGTGTAAGTAGCCTAACTTGACAGCTTAATCTGTAGAACACAATTTCCCAATTCCATAGCATTCTTTTTGCTTCAATATTATTGAAGTCTTTGGAAGTTCAGTATTAGTGTGTTTGCATTTTGTGATAGAACGTTATATTTCCCAGCATTTTTTGAGTATGCAAGACTAATGTCATTAACAGCATGAGGGTGACTTAAGCACGGCCTCATGGAGCCCAAGTGCCAAATACAAAGCACATATCCATGTCTGACTAAAGTAAAGATGCACACTTTTTGACTACATGTATATAGCAATTCTAGCATGCAAGATCTTTATTTTTGTATCCCTCAGGCAACCATAATACCGTGTGAGGATTGTTGAGTAGTTAAATTACCATAGTTTTGAGTACCAAATATTTAGCATAAGTGAAATAGTGAAACTACAAGACAACTAGATAAAGTAAATTGATATTCTGTTTAGTTGAAACAGATATCAAACAGCATTAATGCTTTAAATGACATGTTCTTTTTTTAACCAGAAGCATCTCCTTGTTTCTCCATGAATTTTGACACGAGTGTCATTTGTTGTTGTTTTTTTCCCCTTCTTTGGCCAAAATTGTCTTGAGAAGATTAGAACTATATAGATGCATAAAGGAAAACAGGGTTATGATTCTTGTACTTAAACCATAAGAATGGAGCTGGTATCAACTTGTGAATAGTACATTGTATTTCCTTCAACTCTGACCCATAATTCCAGGGGAAATACCTACTTTTCAAGTAAGGAAAATGTGTTCTGTAGTGCCTTGTGCTTTGAAAAGATGTGTCCCATGTGTTTAATTAAATGCTCATTGCTTCAGGGGTGAGAGGAGGTTTTCGTTTGACATTTTGCATTTTAAGAACTACCATTTCCAACAAAACTTTTTGAAGACAGTGTATACCATCTCTGTAAGGCATAGTTTTACTCAAGAGTCCACTTGACTAACCTGATTACCTATTTTTTTTTTCACGTTGTAGTTGCATTTTGCATAGAAGAGATGTTGCTTCTTCTTCTAATACTAAACTTGGTCTTACGGCCTTCCTTCTCGAGTGATTTCTTTCTGTTCGAAGAAATATTGCTTTATCCTTGTATGGTGTCCTTTGAGATCTATCTTAGTTATGATTGATATAGTTTAGATGGAGGGTTTGATGGATTCACATTTGTATGTTTAATTAATATCAAAATGTGAAATGTTTTAATATGATAAACACAGTGGTTATTGCAGTAATAGCAGTGAACTTCCTCCCCCCCGCCTCACAAAAAAAACCCGGCCTTGTGGTTATCGTATCGGTTTCCATCATCTTGTTTTATTGTTTTAAATCCCTGCAATTTCTTTTCTCCTTGATAAGCAATTAGGTTAGTGCAATTTAAATTGGTATTAGCCATGCTAAAAAAAAATCATGTGTGCCTCTGTGTTTGTAAATTTTTGCTGTTTGGCGTACTGTGTGATTCGTATTCATTCCTCTACCTTATATAATGGTGTGGAACTGAATTCCCGAGAATTGGAAGTGAAGGGGTGTAACCTATGGGCTATTTTGAAAAAAGAAGTGATTCGCTTTTTCTGTTTGTTTTTTTCTTCCCCTGGGGGGCGGGGAAGCATGCATGTCGTTACACCCCTTGATATGTATATTTTGTTTGCCTTGCTGATTGATGAAGCACATCTTGAACATGCAGATTTCATAGTCGATGGTGGAGCAGATCTGCCTGATGAAGATGATGGTAGAAGGATGCATCGTCGCCCACTGTTGCCTCGGGAGGATGAGCAAGAAGATGTCGAAGCTCTTGAAAGGAGAATACAGGCAAGATATGCGAGGTCTAGTCATACCGAATACGATGAGGAGACCACAGATGTCGAACAGCAGGCACTTTTGCCTTCTGTTAGGGATCCAAAGTTATGGATGGTCAAATGCGCAGTATGATTCTTCTTCTTGTGTTCCCATCAATGTGTTTTCGTGTTAATTTTAAATTTCTTGTGTATTCTCCTATTTGGAGAAAATTCTAATTAAATTCCTGTATTCTTGTAAGTCAGATTGGTCGGGAGCGAGAAGCGGTTTTTTGCTTGATGCAGAAATCCATTGATAGAGGACCTGAGTTGCAAATCACATCTGCTGTTGCTCTGGATCATCTTAAAAACTACATATATGTTGAAGCATGTAAAGAAGCCCATGTGAAAGAGGTAAGTTATGTCTAATGTATGCATAATTCATCTTACTGTGTGAGATTAGGAATGGAGTAATGCTGTAATTGATTCATGCATATTTATTTAATGCTTGTGCATTTTACTTTTTTTTTCTTCTTATGCTCCAGGCTTGCAAAGGACTGCGCAATATATTTTCCCAGAAAGTAATGCTTGTACCTATTAGAGAAATGACTGATGTTCTTTCTGTTGAAAGTAAAGCAATTGATCTGTCTAGGGATACTTGGGTCAGAATGAAAATTGGGACATATAAAGGGGACCTAGCACAGGTATGGAATATAAGTTTTCACTAAATGATATTCTATTTTTAAATATTCTATCTGACCGTCAAGCTTTGTTCTCAATAGGTGGTGGATGTAGATAATATTAGGCAGAGAGTTACCGTGAAGTTGATTCCAAGAATTGACTTGCAGGCTCTTGCGAACAAAATGGTAATTCATTCCTTTTCTGTTTGATACTTTCATGTCTGTGCAAACATAAACCTTCGAATAATTCAACTATTAGATTATTTAAAAGGACTACAGCAGGGGCTTGTTGTATCCTGTTAATAAATTTGCAATTCATTTATGATACAGGAGGGTAGAGAAGTTGTGAAGAAGAAGGTCTTTGTTCCTCCTCCACGGTTTATGAATATTGAGGAAGCTAGGTACTTATTTTATAATTTCTGTTGTGATTTAGTTGCTATGTAACATATGCATGGTATAAAATCTAACTTGCTGGCCTCTTATCTCTTATCCTTTCTTTTGTCAGAGAACTCAAAATTCATGTAGACCGCAGACGTGATCCAATGACTGGAGAATATTTTGAGAATATAGGAGGAATGTTGTTCAAAGATGGGTTCTTATACAAAACTGTATCGATGAAATCAATCAGCACCCTGAATATCAAACCCACTTTTGATGAACTTGAAAAATTTCGAAAACCTGGTGAGAATGGAGCTGGTGATATAGCCAGTTTGTCGACATTATTTGCAAATAGAAGAAAAGGACACTTTATGAAGGGTGATGCAGTGATCGTCGTTAAGGGCGATCTCAAAAATTTGAAAGGTTGGGTAGAGAAGGTCGAGGAAGAGAATGTTCACATCAGACCAGAAATGAAGGGTCTTCCTGTAAGAAATAATTATATTGCTACGAATTGTCTTTGTTTTGACTGTTGACTGTTCAAAATGGTTTTCTCTTATCTGCCAACCAATTCAGTATTCTGTTCATTAGTAATGAATTGACCTTGGGATGGGTGGTATTTTTTTTTCCAGAAAACTCTTGCTGTAAATGAAAAAGAACTTTGCAAGTACTTTGAACCTGGCAATCATGTTAAGGTTGTGACTGGCACACAGGAAGGTGCAACCGGTATGGTTGTTAAGGTTGAGCAGCACGTGCTCATCATTTTGTCTGATACTACCAAGGAACATGTAAGTGATATGCTTAATATTTTAATGGACCCTGTTAGATATCTAGGACTTCATGATTAACGCTATAGCTGGATAATTAATCCAGAAATAATAGAAGCATCTGTTATATTCAGATCCGTGTATTTGCTGATGACGTTGTGGAGAGCTCTGAGGTAACTTCTGGTGTCACAAGAATTGGGGACTATGAGCTTCATGATCTTGTGCTACTGGAGTAAGATGTTCTCTTCTGTTCACCAATCGGTTCAATGTTTTCTTTTCATTTGATCGATCTGATGATACTGGAGTGAGATGTTTTTATCTATTCAGGAGTAACTTAATGTTTTTTGTTTGTTTATTTGGTTGCAGCAACATGAGTTTTGGTGTAATAATCCGTGTAGAAAGTGAAGCTTTTCAAGTGAGTGATCTGTCTTAAATTATTGAACACCGACTTATCAAGATGCTCACGTGTATGACTTTATTTTTTAGGTTCTTAAGGGAGTTCCTGACAGACCTGAGGTTGCTCTTGTTAAGTTGAGAGAGATCAAATGCAAGATTGAGAAGAAAATCAGTGTCCAAGACAGGAATAAGAACCCCGTATCTGCGAAAGATGTCGTGAGGATTATTGAGGGTCCCTGCAAAGTAAGACCACTTCTAGGTTTTGTTGATTTTTTGGAAGCTTGTAATCATCATCTAATCTCTCTTTCTGTCATGTCAGGGGAAGCAAGGCCCTGTGGAGCATTTATACAGAGGAGTCTTGTTCATATATGATCGTCATCACCTTGAGCATGCTGGCTTTATTTGTGCGAAAGCCCATTGTTGTATTGTTGTGGGGGGGTCACGCCCAAGCAGTGATAGAAATGTGGGTCTTTTTTTCGTCTTATGTTATCGATTTAATATTCTTTGTTGATGGATGTGCACCTCATACACTTCTGTTGAGTTTTCTTCTATCCTGCTCTTATATCCCTTTTTTACGCTTAGTTCCTATGTTGATTTTTTCTTTTCGAAGGAATTTTTTGTGTTTACGTATTAATGAGATGTCTTTTTTTCTCTTATATCATGGTTAGGGTGATTCCTACTCCAGATTTGCAAGTCTTAGAACTCCTCGTATCCCACAATCCCCAAAGAGATTTCCTCGAGGAGGCCCTCCAATTAATTGTATGTTGCTGATGTTCAATGATTTCTCCTTTGTATGTCGTTAAGCTTTTCAAAGATCATTCTTGTACTGCAAAAAGCTTTATTATTGACCTAAAATTTTGTGGTTCAGCTGGAGGAAGGCATAGAGGTGGAAGAGGGCATGATGGGTTGGTTGGTACAACAGTGAAAATCCGCCTGGGTCCATACAAAGGCTATCGTGGGCGTGTTGTAGAAGTTAAAGGCCCCTCAGTTCGGGTTGAATTGGAGTCACAGATGAAGGTGGTTACAGGCAAGTCTGTTTAATCTGGGGAAGACACTTGTTATTTGTTGGCTAATCTGGTTGTTCGCGTGTGCTCATTATCCTTGTTATTTGCAGTTGATCGTGATGTTATTTCTGATAGCGTGGTTGTTTCTACCCCATACCGGTAAGTATCAATCTTGCTGTTAGCTGCTTCAGTATTTTTTACTTCAGAAAATGACTTGCTATTTTTTACCAGTGATACGTCTCGATATGGTATGGGAAGTGAGACCCCTATGCATCCTTCTCGAACCCCGCTTCATCCGTATATGACTCCTATTAGAGATCCAGGAGGTTTGTTCTTTCAGTCTTCTCGTTCCTCTTCTAAAACTAAAGAACTTAACAACTGAACTAACTTTTTATCTACAGTTAACTGGAGTTTGCAATTTGGATATTTTTCCTCTTTATGGCAAGCAAATGATTGTTTTTTTTTTCTGTTTTTTTCTTGCTTAAATTTGTTTCTGCAGCAACACCTATTCATGATGGGATGAGGACACCCATGCGAGATCGAGCCTGGAATCCTTATACACCTATGAGTCCACCAAGGTCTGTCATACACTGCTTATTTGGATTTGGAGAGATGAGAAATGATCAACATAAATAGTCATCCGGACGAACAAATTTTGAGAGTTTGAAATTAGTGGTTTTTTTCTTTTGGTTGGGAGGATGAGAGTTCAAATTAACATCAGGATGCATTAGAATTGACATGCATGTGTTCTGAGCTATGATAGTTTATATATTCAAAACTACTCAAGCAAATGACTTAAACTTGCCCTTCCAAATTTGGGAGCTATTCATTTATCCTGCACTCTCTTTTTCCCTCTTCTACCTTTTAGCCAGAAGCTGCCTTTCTTCTTTGACTGCGCAAGAATTATTTTATCTAGTCAGACTGAGACTTTTGAGAGGACTGTGTGTATGGTGGTTGATGACTGATCCTGGAAATTTTGACAAATCAGGGATAATTGGGAAGAGGGAAACCCTGCCTCTTGGGGGACTAGTCCACAATATCAGGTTAATTATCTTGCACAATTCAGTTTCGACTATTGAGAATGTGTTCCCACCCCACCCCTCTCCCCCCAACAAAAAATAAATAAAGGGAGCATTCTCCATTTCCAGAGAAGTAAATTGTCGTTTTCCTCCTTCCTCCAGGCTGGAAGCCCTCCTCTGCGTGCTTATGAAGCACCAACTCCTGGTTCTGGTTGGGCTAGTACTCCTGGCGGCAGTTACAGCGAAGCTGGAACCCCAAGGGATAGTAGTTCTGCCTATGGTACTCTTTTACTTTATTTAAACACGCTGAGACACATATACACTTCTTAATGTTTGATTTGCTGTAGTCTTGCTTAGATGACTCAATTGTGTCCTTGTCGCAGCCAATGCTCCAAGTCCTTACTTGCCTTCAACTCCTGGTGGGCAGCCTATGACACCAAACTCAGCTTCCTATCTTCCTGGCACTCCTGGAGGGCAGCCTATGACACCTGGAACCGGTGGTCTGGATGCTATGTCTCCTGTTATAGGTTGGTTTCCATTTTTATTGTTTCTAGTGTAGTACCATACAGATGGTTAGAGCTTTGTTTGCTAAGTAAAAGGATTGGAGAAGTTTGTGTCTCTTTTGTGGGAAGTATCCTTGAGAAGAGTACTATCCAACTGACTTTAAGAGCTGGGTACTGTCTTGTTGCAACATAATTTGAGGATTGATCTAAGCAATTGAATTGTAGAACTTGCGTATTAACCACTCATCTATTGGCTACGGTGCTAGTTTCCATGAGATCATCAGAATATCATCAGCTCTGTATATTCTGCGATCCAATTATTTTGTTGCCAGAACTTGGGGCACGTCAGTTTACAGAAGGAATTTTCAATATTCTGTTCTGCTATTTGAAGGCACAAACATGTTCTTTTCTGACAAAGGGATTTGGCTACTCAATTTTCCTCTCCTCCAATTAGAAGAGTCATCTTTATACAAGTGCCTATAAAGACAATGTAATTCCTTGATTCTTAAAGGTCATCATTTTCTATGTACTACCTAATCCGCAATATTCAACCAATCCTATTGGTGTCATCACTAGCCTTCTTTTACTTGAGACCAAACAACAGTTCCATGGCAGTTTCTTTCACAAGTTCCTTTATATTTTTAGATTTTGGGATTCAAGTTTTTGTTCTTTTTCATATGTTCTATGTATATATTTGAAAATATTTCAGTTGGACAGAGCCGTGAGTTTTCCTTTGCCGTTTCACAACAAAATATCTAATGTAGATTCATCAGAGATTGGTGAGTTTCATTTCGGTTGATGGCCATCTAACGTGTCATAGCATTTGCAGGTGGGGACAATGAAGGACCATATTTCATGCCAGAGATACTGGTTAATGTGCGCAGGTCTGGAGAAGACTCTGTTGTGGGAATTATTCGAGAAGTGCTTTCGGTATGTCTTCGTAGATGCCTACTATATATTCTTACTCCTATCAGAGTTGGAGGTACATAATTATAAGGTTTACAACATTTCTTTTCGGGTACATTATGAGATGTGGAATATTTCTTGAACATATGCTGTCAACTCTCTGTCTAGCGCTTTCTAGGTTTAAACATACTAGTCGTAACAACAGCACAATGGGTTTTTCTATATTCTTCATTTGATTTTACCATTCAACGAGATTCAAATAGTTGAAATTTGTCTGTGGAAGGCAGTATCATTATGTTAATCGTCTTGGTGTTACCTCTTCCAGGATGGCTCCTGCCGAATAGTCCTTGGGTCGAGTGGCAATGGTGAAACGACAAAAGCCCTTCCTAATGACATGGAGATTGTGGCACCAAGGAAAAATGACAAGATCAAGATCATGGCTGGTCTGCTACGTGGTGCAACTGGTAAGTTGATCGGTGTGGATGGTAGCGATGGCATCGTAAAGGTAGATGATACTCTTGATGTTAAGATTTTGGACTTGGTGCTCTTAGCAAAACTAGCACAGCCTTAATTATTCATTTTAATAAGAAGAAAGATGTATCATATATCATTGTTAGTAAAGCTTTATAGATTCTGAATCCTCTCTCTTGCACACTGCCATTTGTGCATATAGTCGTTGAAGCTTTTAATCTGAAGCTTGTAGGCTGCTTAAATTGAGATTAATTTGAGTATTCAGTGGAAATGAAGCTACGACCCTTATTTATTAAGGGTAGTTGATTCGATTTGACATGGATCACTTGGTAGTGTCCTCCATAAGCACAGACTCAGGACTGGAATGCTTGATATTGAAACAGATTTTCCAATTCCATTGATTAAGTTTTGTTGGACAAGGAACTTAGAAAAGGAAAGGAAAAACACCTTGTAAGAACGAAAATGTGGACTGGAATGCTTATGGATTAGCGAAAGCAAATTATGATCAAGATTACACATCCAATAAAAAAAAATGAAGAATCAAGCTATGCCACCCATATTCCACCCCAGCGAGTGATTTTTTCATCTCCTAATGCTTACCCCACCTTCCCCATGCCCTTTTCAAATATTTTTATTGTCAAGATAAAAGCATAATGAAGTCCTACCGAGGGAGTGTACAAAAGACAAAATGAACAGCTTCCTGTATCATGAGAGAAAGTGAGTGCTTTGTTTTAAAAGCTTGGCATGCCAATGCTGGGCAATTGCAGTCTTTGAGGGCGTGAACTGGAAGCAAAAACTAAGATCAACCAGAAATGGAAATATCACAAGTGATGCAAAATGTGATTAACCTGGATGACAACTTGAACAAGGCAGTTTTGACGAAGTTTTGCTTCGTTTATTTATTGCGAACAAGTTTTGTTTCGTTTATTTATTGGTATAAGAAAAAGGAGAAACTGAGTTCTCAAGTTACATAAACAATCTAAACAGGACAACTTATCGAAGACTTTCTCCTTTTAGCATGTAATCGAAGGCCTTGTTTATGTCAGAGAACGGGACCTGATGAGTGATGAACTTCTCCACTTCAAGTTCCTGCGACATTGGTAATGAAGTTGATAACCCAACCCAACCCAACCCAACCCAACCCAACACATCAAATAAAGTTCTCGAGATTGAAGATTGGCCTATAAGAGTTCATAATGCTCTGGCTAGATTACCTTGTTCATATATTTCTCCACGACTGAGGGAATGTCAGACCGGGGCTTGAAGTTTCCGAAAAAGGTCCCCTTGAGTGTCCTCATTTATGGGGTTGGTCTTAAAGACGGCATCTTTGTGAGGCACCCCCACAATAACAGCAACACCCCAACCCTGTACATTCAAAACCCAAACTCTCTGTATGCTACTTTGAAAGTGATTGCAAGGTGTTGGTTGAGGATGTTTTGTGCTTGCACTCTAGAGAGGCGTGGCAATCAGAAGATTGGATGTCTATTATCCGTAGATTCTTCTATGATCACCAGTATCACTCCTTGCGTTGGATTTCTCGGCGTTGCAACAGAGTTGCCCATAAGCTTGCGAAATGGGCTGATTCTTCTGCTTCCTTTGGCTTTATTTCTGTTGGGCGTGTGCCCCCTTTGTTTTGAATTCGGACTGTGATTATTAATGGCTGGTTTTACCCTCATCTAAAAAAAAAAAACCCCAAACTCTAACTTCAAGTAAATTAGCAGAGGAAACTGGTAAGCTAAGGGAGCCATACATCGTGAACACATTCAAATGCAAAAATCATTGCTTCAACGTTTCCTGTACATTCCAGGCTTCTATCCACTCCTCCATTGGTCATCTTTGCGATCACCTAATCCGCATTTCACAACCCAAACTCTGTAAAAGTGTCTTCATAGATACGCAGAAATAGTTTTAAGAAAAAGGTCTCCGTACTTGGGACAAAACTCTTGTACTGGCATTTTATAGTCTTTTGGGTTGACAAACCAGGGTGATGTTCGTTTTGAAGTTTTTTGTAGGATTTGGAGTATTTTGTGAATTTTTAGGTGATGTTAGAGTTGTATTGGTGTTGGTGTAGAAGTTGTTGAGGTGTAAAAAAAGTAATGATGATGTTTAAAGTTGTTTTTTTATATTTAAAATTTATTAATTTTTTATTAAAAACTGAATATTTAAAAATATTAAGAAATAAAAAAAATAAAAAACACAAAATAAAAACAGAAAACGACAAAAAACACATGCTGCGGCAGGGGGACAGGACAGTAACATGCAGGCGACAATATGTAAAAAAGAAAAAAATAAAAAAAAAATCCTGAAGTTTGATTGCAACACGCCGAACGTGAAAAAAGTAGGATTCGATTCCTACTTTTTTCTTCGAACCGAACATTGCCCAGGTCACACCCAACTTTTTGGCTGTCAGCATGCAAAAAAAAAAATCCCAGCAAGATGATACGCCTTGGTCTAATCCAAGAGTAAAATTAACAAGCTATTAGGGAGCGAATGAAGAGGAAAGAGCTTGGCACTCAGCTTACCTTCCTCAAATCTATTTGGGTTCAGATCAACACCAATAATCCGTGAAGCTCCGGCAATCCTGGCCCCTTCAGCAGCCTAATCACAAGGAAGAATCGATAATATCAGCATCAGAAACTAGGCAAAAGAAATGCTGAAACAATTCTCGAGAGGGGCAATGGGAATGGAGGGATGATTACAGTGAGGCCTACAAGCTCCCAATCCAAAACAGCCACTGTCGAGCCTCTTTTCGGTTTGCCACATTCAGAGTGGCACCAAGGCCTAGAGCCAGAAAACATATGATCAACAACTCAATGCCACAACAATGGAAGAAATTTCTCAATAAGTAACATAGAAAGAACTTTCAGTTCTTGCCGGTGGAGATTCCATAGCTGAGGAGACAAACTTTGTCAAGAGGAGCCAAGGGATTGATGATCTTAGCAACACAGCCTACGTGAACTACTGTGTACTCGCTGAAGGTGGAAGTCCCATGAAAATGGTAAATGGGAAATGGGATTCCCCTTGATTGAAAATCTAGATTTGCCATCATTTAGCATTACACCCGTCGTTATTGACCCTCAGGAGGTCACACATGTTGCTCTCTTCTGATTTACAGTGGGCACATTCCTTGCACTTCCCAGTGAACACAGGAAGGACATGATCGCCTGGTTTGAGATCCGTCACACCCGCACCAACACTCTCCACGATCCTGATTATCCAGTCAAATGAGTGACGTGAGAATTGAAAAACCCGTTACGTGCTGTTCTTCATTAAGTATCTAGCAGCCAACAGGTATAAGAAAGTATGCGGAAGCTAATATTCCACTTGGAAGAATTCTACCCTCCAGCCTCATGACCAAAGATTCTAGGAAACAGAGGGTTCTGTCCCTGCATGATAGAATCAATCATGGATTTACTGCTTTTATAGCTCAACATAAATAAGTTAGAAACATAAGTTCATCAAAACTGCAACAGTCCTCCTTGAACTTTATGGATCCAACTGTTTACAGGTGCTCGTTACCTTGGTTTCCCAGAAGTAAACGTCACTATGGCAAAGAGTGGTATAGAGGATTTTTAGACGAACTTCGTTCACTTGTGGCGGTGCTACCTCCACCTCCTCAATTACTAGTGGCTTCCCTGCTTCCTATGCTACAACAGCTATAAAAGAGAAACCCGTTGCTGAATGAAGCTTTTTAGGAGTTTATGAAACTATACCCAAATATTATGTAATGAGAATTAACAGAACTATCCAAGCAGACCGGTAAAGTCCTAGATAGTTGCACACTTTAGTTAGAGTACTCCGGGAAGTCCAGCACTAGAATGCTAGACAGAAAGCCTCAATACTCTAGTTAAATGCGTTGCATATCAGAAATTTATGGACCAAGTGGAGGAACTGCCTGCATATTAAATGCCAAAAACAAAAACCACTAATTTCTCATACAAGTTTACGAATTTGCGATCAACTGAGTGAAAGTTACACCTTTACAACGAATGACCAGACCAGCAGTGTTTGACATATTCCAAAACGTGTATAATTAGAGAGTGTAAAAGTTCGAGAGCTTGAAATTCTCTGAGTTCCCTTTTGGTGGGAAATAATGCTACTTTGTGGCGGTATTTATACCGAACTAAGTAAGAATAGGGCTGATGAATTTGTGAAACTTTGAGGGCGTAACAATATTAACTATGGCTCTTGAGAAACTATGCCTTGTTCAAACAATAGTAACTATGGTTATGCTCCTACCTAGTCATAGTCGTCATCTTTTAGACCTTACAATGAAGTTTATCTTTATGATTAAGATGGATATGAACTTTTGCAATTCAGGTCAAGATAATGTTTCCCATGATCGATTAAGAAAATTGCTATTGGTCTGGCTCCCCAAGGACTTTTCTCTCCCCTCTTTGTTTTCTTCCTTTGTCAAATCAAGAAATAGATTCAGTGGTTACAAAAAAAATTGGCCAAAAAGTCTGAAGTTGAAAATTGCTTCAAAGATTTTCTCGGGGAGATGCGTTTTGAGACAATAATGATAATCAATTATTAAGCTTTTGACCAAAAATATCCGGAGATTGGAAGATGCGTTCAGCAAATGGTTGGAATCTGTACTGTCTCAACAGTTTCGCTAAACCATCCCACACCTTATTTTTTCACCAATTTCCATACATTAAAATTTTAAGTCAAATACACCAAATGAAACGAAACTTGGGAATCGGAACTAAGATGGTTGGCTTGTCTATATGGCTAATTAATCTTACAGCTGAACAGAAAATTTTACTATTTTTGTAACTTTCTTGAGGGACCACAATGCAACTTGAGAATCAAGGCCCAGTGTCCCCTCACAGCAACTTGTTGATAATAATTTCGGTGCAATGACAGCTTGTATGACTAATTCCACCATATTTTTCCCTTGTTTCTTTTAATCAGTTTCTGATACACTGTTTGAGTGCTTCAACAGTCTTTGTCCTCTGTTTCCTAAATCTTTGTTTGAGCTGCGGCAGCAAGGTGAACTCAGGAAACAACACAACGCCCTTTTTCCTCTCCTTAGCAGTTCTCCTATTTCTAATTAAGCTTATTTAAAAACAGAAAAGAAAAGAAAAGAAAACCTATGCAGACAATCTACGTACGATTGCATTATGCAGAGCAGTATCCCCTTATCTTTCTCCCTTTTTTTAAAAAAAAGATAATATATTAAAAATCGAGAAGCATACAACCAGTACAAAACAAAAAATCGACCAAAAAGCCAGTGAAAGATCTAAACGGACCCAAAGGCCCAACAATAACCGGACACAAGTATCGGGACCAAAAACAGCCATAAAGGCCGAAAGACAACCAGAACCACAAAGACTAGCACACAATACAACACAAATTGGCCACAAGGGCCAGAGCACAATACAAACACATACCGATCACAAGGACCGGGACACAACACAACCACCACTCAAGGCGATGGCGGCTTCCACTGGAGGAGGGGCGATTAGAGCAGCGATCCGACTCCTTTAGGGCGATCTTCAAGCAAAGACTGGTTGCACACAGGGGAGGAGGAGGTGCAACTGCAGGCGGCGTCAAGGAGATCCATCGGAGAAAAATGGCCGGAACAGTCCACCAAACGGAGAGAGGCGACAGGGGCGACAAACGAAATTGCCAGGGGTGACAGGTAGCAAAATCGTCTAACACCTAAGCATCACACGCGGGCAAGGTCGCGCATGACCTCTAGACGTCGGAAAGAGATAGCAGGGACCGCCAGAGGGGCTGAGCACTACTGGGCAGGTAGAGACCTCCAAAAAACGCACAAAACAGCCATAGAGGAGGCAAAATAGGTCGGGCGCTTGAGATGCAAGCGCGCGAGTGAGAGCTCAAGCATCGGCCGGTTGCAGCCACTTTTGGCCAGAACTAGACACCGGGAGGAGTGGAAGCCTACCAAGTGGGTTGTGCACACAAAAGACCACCGGAAACGCCGGAACCTAACGTCCAAAACAACCAGAAAGGGGCTCAAAAGAAGGCCGGAAAAGCAAGTAAAAGAGAAACTCCGGCCACCAGGAGTGCATACGAAAGAGAAGAGAGGGAGGGGAGGAGCTCCCCTGATCATAGAAAATGGGTGGGGGGCTTGGCAAAGAGGAGAGGGGTTAGAACTTACTGTCGAAGGTGTTTCTCAGCAGTATCCCCTTGTCAGTACTAAAAATTACCCTTTTGATGTCAAGATCAATGTATTATGAAGTAAAAGGTTTCTAGACCTGTCCTTAACGATAAGACATGATGACATGTGTGGAATGGAATACGCATGTCGGCTGTCTCAGGCTTTTGTCCGTGAGAACAGCAATATGTATTTACTAGTTGAGAGTACTCTTGAAAAAGTGTCAGGGACTCGTGCAATCTGCCGCTTTAAGACCTTAAAATCGCCCAATCAATCGCCCAATCCCCGTTGAGAATGCAGACAAAATAAAGAGAATTATACAGTAACCCTTAGAAGTAAGAGTTGGTACATTTTCAGCCTCCAACCATGACCTTATTGCTCGGTATCTAATCAAATTACCACGGCGATAACGACAGAAATTGATAGAACCCTTATATATTGTGAAAATAGATCCTCCAGATCTTTCAGTAGCCATCTATACAAAGACAAATTTAGTGCAATCACATTTCCATTCTCGTGGTATGACCAGCACAGGGGCCTCTAGAAACAACCACGTCATTTGAGTAGTATATAATTTGTGAGATAGGAGAGATTAAGCTAGTTGGCTATTCTAAGACAAACAGACAGCAGTCATTAGCAGCAGCAAACCAGCCAGTACAACAGAGCAGCAGGAAACAGTAGCAGTGCAACGACACAATGCACAGGGCAAGGCAATCAACACTAACTCCCCAGTTTCTCAATAGTCTGTCATTGGTGAGTGAGCTGTTAAACCCCTTCAGTAGCACCACCTTGGACCTGACAAAGTTCCGGATTAATTTCCTCCAGAACACATACCATTCTTCCAGTCTCTCTCAAAATGTAATAAACATGGCTTGCCGAAGAGAATCTTCCTCACTGAGCTCATATGGATCTTCCTTTCAAGGTATTAGACGCCCACTGTATCAACTCATCAAAACTCCTCTCCGCCCCGGGTATTCAACCTTTATCCCCCAACATAACCCAAAGACGATTGCAAAAGGTAGCATTGAAAGAACAGGCGGTCGATAGATTCATCATTGTCACCGCAGAATACACAAGTGATAGAGTCAATCAAGCCGAAATTCAGCAATTTCCCCTGGAGGTTGTGGAGGTTGATATAAGTACTCTTCTTTCAAGGGCTTGTGAAGGTTGATTAATGCCATTTGCTTTTGACAAATCAATAAAATAAAGAATAGCGCATTCCAATTTTGGGAAAATGAAATAGATGGACTAGATGTTTGGGAGATGAACAGAGTCTTTTAATAGACAACAATATAACATAGTTAAAGCCCAAATTTTCATTGCGTCATAACATTAGATTGAAACACATAAAAACATAGTGAAGTCCTCACGAGGGCCAGTGTAAAAAAATCAAATACACAGCTCTATCATGAGAGAAAATGAGTGCTTTATTTAAAAACTTGCTATGCTTGTATGCGGGAGTGGACTGGAAGCAAAACTAAGAGAGCCATAAATGCCCCCGAAACGGAAGCATCAGAACAGGCAAGTTTTGAAGAAGTTTTGCTTCGGCTATTTATTTTGATAATTTTTGTTTCGTTTATTTATAGGTACAAGGAACAGAAAAACTATGTTCCCAAGTTACAGAAACAAACTTCACGGGACAACATTTCTCATCACATTGTTTTCAGTTGGTCTTATCGTCAGCAATGTGAATGACGCATCGAAGGCTTTCTCCTTTCAGCATGTAATCAAAGGCCTTGTTTATGTCAGAGAACTCGACTTGATGAGTGATGAACTTCTCCACTTCAAGTTCCTGTGACATTGTTCAGGAAGTTGTTAACCCAATAAAATATCAAAATAAGTTTTTGAGATTGAAGATTGGCTAAAAGAGTTCGTATACTCTGGCCAGATTTACCTTGTTCATATATTTCTCCACGACTGAGGGAATGTCAGACCGGGGCTTGAAGTTTCCGAAAAAGGTACCCTTGACTGTTTTCTCAAGCAGAAAATTTAGGGGGTTGGTCTTAAAAATGGCATCTTTGTGAGGCACCCCCACAATAGTAGCAACACCCCAACCCTGTCAATGCAGTTTAACTCAACATGAGAAGCCCCATATTATTATACTTGGTTTGGTCACTGAAAGGTCGTAAAATAGAAGAAAAGGAATATTTGGATTCAATGACTCCAAGTGTACAGCAGAGGAAAGGGGAAAGTTGGGGAGCATACATCATGAACACATTCAAAGGCAGAAATCATTGCGTCAACGCTTCCGGTGCATTCCAGGCTTCTATCCACTCCTCCATTGGTCATCTCTACTATCACCTAATCAGCATTTCACAACCTATAAACTGTCTGTAAAAGTTTCTTAATACACATGCAGAAATAGTTAAGAAAAAAGCCCCTGTTCTCGGACAAACCTCTTGAACTGGCTTTTTATGGTCTTTCGGGTTGACAAACTCGGTCACACCAAACTTTTTCGCTGTCAACATGCAAAGTAAATTTCTTTCTACTCAATCACGCCCCAACGAAAAAGAAAACAGTATTAGGGAGGAAATGATCAAGAGGAAAAGCCTTGGCAGTCAGCTTACATGCTGCAAATCTATCCGGATTTATATCAACGCCAATGATCCGTGAAGCTCCGGAAGTTCTGGCCCCTTCAGCAGCCTAATCACGAGGAAGAAAGGTAAAATCGGTCTTAAACTAGGCGTAAAGAAATTCTAAAATAATTCTCGAGATTGGTAAGGGGATGGAGGAATGCTCACGGCAAGGCCTACAGCTCCCAATCCAAAGACAGCCACTGTCGAGCCTTTTTTCGGTTTTGCCACATTCACAGCGGCACCAAAGCCTAGAGAACACATAATCAAAAATCGATTCCATAGCAACGTAATTTTTTTTTTTCATGGAAGGTAGAAGTAAAAACGAATTCTTGTAGCTCTTACCTGTGGAGAATCCACAGCTGAGGACACAAACTTTGTCAAGAGGAGCCTTGGGATTGATCTTGGCAACACATCCTACGTGAACCACTGTGTACTCGCTGAAGGTGGAAGTCCCAAGAAAATTGTAAATGGGCTTCCCCTTGATTGAAAATCTAGATTTTCCATCACCTATCATTACACCCCTGTCGGTATTTATCCTCAGAAGTTCACACAAGTTGCTCTCTTCTGATTTGCAGTGCGCACATTCCTTGCACTCCCCAGTGAAGATAGGGAGAACCTTATCGCCTGGTTTGACATCCGTAACACCCGGACCAACACTCTCCACGATTCTGATTATCCAGGAAAACGATAGATATGAGAAGTGAACAAGTTTAACCAAGTATGTGAAACAGTAATCCTCTGGGAAGAAGTTTACCCTCCAGCTTCATGACCAAAGATTCTAGGAAACAAAGGTTTCTGTCCCTGCAGGATGGAAATCCATCTTGGATTAAGTTATTTATACCTGAACATATAGTCAACAAGAAAAATGTGGATTTAAAATAAAACCCTCTTTTCCTTGTACTTCATGGCTCCAACTCTTCAAAGGTGATTGCCGTTGTCTATAAATCAGCCCTGAAGGGTATGTGGAAGGTCGTTACCTTGGCTTCCCAGAAATAAACATCACTGTGGCAGAGAGCGGTATAGAGGATTTTTAGACGAACTTCATCCACTTGTGGCGGTGCTACCTCCACCTCTTCAATCACAAGTGGCTTCCCTGCTTCCCATGCTACAGCAGCTACAAAAGAGAAACCCCGTTACTGAGTAAAGCTCTGTGAAAGGAATTTATGAAACTATTCATCTGTTGAAAAACCAAAAATTAACAGAACTCTCCAAAAATAAAGGAAACATTCCTGGATAGTTAAGACACTTTAGTAAGAGTACTCGGGAGGTCCTGTACTAGAATACTAAGCTACTGTCTTTATATTCTTGGTAACTCAGTTGCAAAACTACGTAGCAAGTCAGAAATTTATGAACCATGTGGAGGCCAACTCTGTCTGTAAATTATATGGAACACTACTAATGTTCAAGAGGGAAACACAGGAAGATAACAAAGAAATCTCGTGAATTTCCCCATCAATGGTGCGGACTAGGAAGTGACTGCCACACCTTTACAACGTATGACCTGACCAGCAGTGTCTGACATTTTAGAGAATAAAGATTAGAAAGCTTGACAGTCGATCTGAGTTTCCTTTTGGTGAGAGATGAAGCTAGTTGTGGACGTATTTATATTGAACAAGGTATAGAAGTCGTCTGGTGACTTTGTGAAATTGAAGGTTTATCACTTTCGGACTTTTCAAAGGCATTTTATCTTTACGATTATGGGATGAGCAACTATTCTAATTCGGGTCAAGATAATGTTCCCCGGGATCGGCTAAGCCAATGACAATTTGCCCAGATGAACAGTGTCTGACGTCCTCCTTTTTCTTCTCGAAATTAATTATAGAAAATTTTCTATGTTTGAGCTTGCTATCTTATATTTTAATTTGAGCTATATTTATAGATATATATAATATATGTATCTTATCGAGATTCAGGTTGTTCAATAATTAATACATATAATATTAAATACATTAAAATCTATAGACCAGCTGTATCTATAGGTCGCAATATATGCTGCTATCAACCAAAATTGCCGAATCCCTCGAGAATGTAAAAAAAAAAAAAAAAATCTCAGCAACCAAATGAAGTAAGAGATTGAATATTTTGCTCAGAGGCAGACTTAAACGACCCGATCTTTGGTGTCCTAATCAAATTACCATGACCATGAAGACAGATAGTGACCTCTTTACTCTTGACATTACCCTATTCTGAATCTTCATCCCACATAAAAGTCCTTCACTAAATATCTCTCCAAAGACAAACTGCCATCGCAATTTGATTTCTGCGATATTACCAGGACATCAGCCTCTAGAAACAAGCACGTCATTTCGAGTATAACCAACTGAGGCATTGACCCAGTAGTGGGGCTTTTCCTCCACTTTACTAATCGGCACAGAGATAAACTAGGGCCCGAAGCAAATGATGATCAATAAATAAATATGCAAAGGAAAAGAAACTTAATTAGGATTCACCAATGATGTCTGGCCTGAACTTGATCCGTCATTGGCAGCTAGTCTAGTATGGCTATGATTGGGCCAGCCCATAACGTCGACTTAGCTATATAGCCTGAGCTTGACTAGAAGTTGGGTAGTGCCAAGATAATTCCCAATAAAGTTCACTTTAGCTGAAATCGGACCTGAGACCCCAAATAAAAAGAAACAAGATCAGGAAAAAGGAAGAAAAAAAAGGTGTAGTTGGCAAATTTTGATTAAAAATTACGTTTGTATTAAAAAAATAGAAAGAAATAAAATCCATTAAGTTTTATATATTATATAATATAACGAATAAGTTCTTGAATAGGAAAATTATTTCATGACTTTTTCGTGAATCCTATAAAGGTTCAGCAATAAATTTTCTCTTTATTCTGAATATACAAAAATTGATACGAATTACGTACGGGAGATAGCTAGGTGCATGTGGAACTTGGCGGTCCTCAGTATTATTTTGTCTTTATGGTAAGACCAACCAAGAGAGTCATGACAGTACTACTCTTCGATCTCCATTTTGAAGTTAAATTTCTCCTGCCAAATCATGTTGTACTTGGATCCCAACAAGCTCAGACAAAGAAGAACTTGCTCAGGGGAAGTAGAGGGTAGGGGTCCCCAGGGGACGTGTTCAGGGCTAGCTTACAATTTTTGTTTTCTTGGAACCCAGAAATGACTTCAACAAATGATTTTCACCGCTCTCGCATAATCTTTGATGATACCAATACTGAATCATACCCGATCCAAACTAATTTGGGCCGGTAAGAGTAATTACATCTCTTTGAAATTCAAAGGCTACAATCAAGCTCATCTTGCATGCAGATCTAGAAATATAGATCTCAGACGTGCCCTGAACAATTATTCAAACAACCCGTCACAATCGCCAACTTCACGATTCCTCGATTCCGAAAGTGAGAAGGAACGATCCCTACGAAGATGTGCAAAAAACTGTCAAACAGCACACGATCGCATGAGGAGGAATTCCCTACAAAAAGGAAGAGAGAGAACGAGAGAGAAAACTATAAAAGGAAGAGAGAACGATAGAAGATGTAAGACATTTTTTATGAGCAAGAAAGACTGCATAACGCATACACAAAAGAAACTGACTTAAGCATTGAAGGTTAGTAACCTTGGTGTCCGAGACTATTCTTGTGGTTTTGCAGGAAGGATACGCGAAGATTGAGACGTCTCTACTCGGACCATAAACCAACTTATTCGTCAATCTTGAGGAGAATCTAACATATATAAGACTGTCTGCCATATCTGTACCGTCCCAGGCGTGCCCTAATTCCTCTAACCATTGGATAACAATATGGTATCAAAGGGGCTCAACAAGTATTCAGCTAATATTTGAAAAAGTAGGGAAACTTTATAATTAGGCGCAACGGCCATTTATTTCTATGCGAATCCAAAAGTTATAGGAAACTTTTCTTCCTCGCTTTTACAGTGGATCGACGTTTACTTTTCTCGAACTTTAAACAATGACCTTTTACCGAAAAGGAAAAAGAACAGAAAAGACGACAGAAAAGCTTCCAGGCAAGGCAAGAGCCCAGTATATATTATAGTACTGAAGAGAAGTAAACAAAGCATATTGGGGACCCCTTTGACGATCATTAATATTGGATTTGAAGATTGCTTTCCAGATTCTCAATGATATAAAACTTCTCATAAGGAAAATTGAACTGCATAGTACTCATGTGAGAGCAGAAGAGGTTTTGTAGGTGGAAGACACTTAGACACTGAATCAGGTTCACTCACAGCTTCAGTCCTCCGGCCGGCTGCGAAAGCAGGCCGAGAAATCCGATCGAGTCTCTAACATGGCAAATGGGACGGTGGCGTGTCACTTTCACTAATTGAAGTTCCTGCATAATCTTTCCCTGCGGTGAACTGAAAGAACATGTCGCTTTTCTTCCTATTACAAATAATATCTAAGAATACGCATGTGATATTTCCTTAGCATAATAACATGTCAAACATTAATGATCCCATTTTGACCGACATGCATTATATATAACCAATTACCCACAAAATTTAGGATTAATTAATTGACCTAGTGAGATTAGAGATAACGTTTTTGCTTAGAGAGAGAACTTAACCTAATTAATTAGTCTAAGAGATCCTAGCTAATCCCGACTCCAACCCTTGATCATTTGTAGATGAGAGCCAACAATAATCTCCAAATACCAGCAGCCCCCTCCCCTCTCTAGTCTATCTGCCCCCCTCTCTCTCCCTGATGTGCCCAACTTGGACCCTATCAATCATCTTCTGCAAAAACGAGAAGGTAATAAAAAAAACAGAAAAGTGAAAGAAAGATGTACTACTAACACAGAACCAGGAAATATATATAGGTCATAGCTCATCATCAGTACGTACCATGGCCAATCCTCACTTGTCTCAAAGGTAATAAATAATCTTATGAGTCATGAGGCTCCAAGCACAAAGTTTTCAGTAATTAAGATCATCTGATCATGGAGAATTGATGGTACAATTAATTTCAAGTGGGTTAATTGCTGCTGCTCTCTCAAACCTTGCTTTGGAAAAAATGCAACTCCCATCACTCAAACTGCGGAGGGGAACATCCACATAGAATGGACCTTTTTATTTGCAACGTGGAAAATATTGTCACAATATTATGATTAAGCTTACCAACCGTAATTTCCGCCGATTAACTAAAGCATACACTCCCAAAAAAGAATATACAAGTCATCGAAGGATATTTTCGTCCAAATCTGCTATATAAGCCATTGGCTTCCTTGCTCGTTTTACTATTATTTGATCCTCCATAAACACACTACACACAAATCCAGAGAGAGAGAGAGAGATAGAAAAAGAGGAGAGATGATAAGTGGCAATGACTTCTACAAGGTCATGTGTGCGATGGTTCCTCTATATTTTGCAATGTTGGTAGCCTATAGTTCAGTGAAATGGGGGAAGATATTCACGCCGGAGCAGTGCTCCGGTATCAACCGGTTCGTTGCCGTATTCGCGGTTCCGGTGCTGTCATTCCACTTCATATCTCAAAACAATCCCTACCAAATGGACACCAAGTTCATACTGGCTGACACTCTCTCTAAGGTCTTTGTCCTGGTTTTGCTGTCGGTGTGGGCTATCTTCTTTAATGGAGGCTTAGATTGGCTTATCACTCTCTTTTCGGTCGCAACTTTGCCTAACACACTAGTCATGGGCATTCCTTTGCTTAAGGCTATGTACGGGGATTTCACTCAGAGCCTCATGGTGCAAGTGGTTGTGCTTCAATGCATCATATGGTATTGCAACCGTTTCCTCATTTCATAATTGTTTTTTTTACCAAGTTATGAATATAAATAAGCTTTCTTGATTAGTCTTCATCTTGGTTCTTGTGAAACCTTAATCAATGGGTCCTTTCTCGTTACTGCACCCTCTTACTTTCTCTTAGTTTTATGTGACGATAGTTACTTAGACCATTTTGTAGAAAGGCAGCTGAAAAGTTTGAAAAGCACAGAAATGGGCATCAGTCGTGCCTGATCAAATAAAAATGCAGATTCTACTTCTTACTTCAATTTTATTCCTCTATCAACTCAGAAATAACACGTGAAAGTGTTTGTTCTTTTAGCAGCTCATATAATATTATGTTCTTCAAATGAACTGTTAAGTCACATGCATAGGCAAAGATCTCTATCAAATGCATAGATTTATCCTCGTAGAATCTAGCTTTTGTTCCCTTTTTCGGTTTGTTCCCTTCTTAATTAGGTCTAATGCATGCCAAGTAACCAGAGGTCTCCTGCGTAGGTACACACTCTTGCTCTTGCTCTTTGAGTACAGAGCCGCCACCCTCCTCATCCAAAACCAATTTCCGGGGATCGTCGCCGCCTCCATATCTAAGTTTGAGCTCGACAACGACGTGATATCTCTAGACGGCCGAGACCCCATCGTCACTGAATCCGAGGTCGATGCCAACGGACGCACTTTCCGGGTACGCATCCGACGGTCCACGTCTTCCGCAGCCGACCAGTCCACTCTGTCCCCCTCCATAGGAATCACCCCCAGAGCATCAAACCTCTCCAACGCGGAAATCTTCTCCGTCAACACCCCGGGACCGCTAATTCTACCACATGACATCGCATTCGGGAACACCGACCTCTCTCTCGGGTTCCGCTCCACGAGTCCCCGGCTATCCGGCTACGCGTCGTCCGACGCCTACTCACTCCAGCCGACCCCACGCGCCTCGAATTTCAATGAACTGGAGACGACGACGGCCACCACGGCTGCGAACACCCCGGTTTGGTCGAGGTCCCCCGCTGCCGGGAGGATTTTTCGGCAACCTTCTCCGGCGTTCTCGAGGGTGAAGATGGTGTGGGAGTCACCAGGGATGTGTACGCAGGGAGAGAGACAAGGGTGCAAAGATGTCATGGTCACAGGTACGTGCCCTACGTGGCTGTGTGTGTGTCAGTGTTACTGTTTTTGTTTGATGCGTCGTCGTCTCCTCCTCTTCGAAGGAGAAAACGCTGTTGCTTCTCTATACTTCAGACACATCAAGCAGACATACAACCTTTTCAGATTGGTACTGTACGTCTTGTCTCCAAAGGGCATGAATGTTGTCCCAATTATAAATTTGACAGCTTAATTTGATGAGGAATTAACTAGAAGCCTTTAACGGTTAGGGCAGAAAAACACTTAAACTATTCATATTTTGTTCAAAAGGGAAGTCTTGGTCAGTACGTGTAGGGTAGGGGCCGACCAAACGTGCAAAAGTCCATCTTTTTGTATTTGGTTTTTCTGGTCTGACAAAAGATCGAAATAAATTGTTGTTGTCATGTTGTACACTCGTTAGCGTCTATGGACAGGGGGTGAAGGGGTTCTATTATTTTATCTTTCTTGGCATTTTGTACTCCTTAAGGAGCAGCCCTTGACAGGATTTTCCATGTTTGTAGAACAGCTTGTTAATCTGACATGATTTGCAAAATGCAATCCAAGAAGGTTCGGATCGGATCAGATGATCTTTTCAAACTGGCTCCTTAGTTTTACCCATTAACTTCTTATTAGGAAACATATTCTAAATTATGCATAACAGGTGTGCCTGTTTGCATTGCTTCCTAGCGAACATTGTGGGCAGAATGGAGATGTATTCTTCAAATTAGAATGGTTAGGGTTTTCAGGTATATATATATTGAAGTGTACTTGTAAGAGAAGCCCATTTTTCCCTTTTCAGAGAATTCTAATCGGGGTTTATTTATTCTTATTAAGATAGTAATTAGGATGACACATCCTAATCTTGAATCTTTATATAAAGTAAACCTTACTCCTCCCTTGGGCAGGGAATTGTTAATTTATGTTCCTTCACGTATAAGACTCCATCTTCCAACTTTGCATGAAATAGGATATATTATTTGACTAAAGAGTCAATTAATCAAACATAGGGAAAACTCCAACATTATTTTATTTTATTTTTTCCTCCATTTGTATTTCCATTTTTGGTTTTCTTGTATGGTGTCTTTTCATGTACCCACAAGTGCCCTTGACATAAAATAAAATTAAAAAAAAAAGTGCCCTTGACATGATTAGACGGAGTGAACCAAGTGGGTCCCCTCCACGCTTCACCAATGGCAGGAAAATGAATATACAAAATAGACCCAACCAAAGTGGTCAAAAGTAATCCTGAATTCATGTTTTAATCGAACATTTTGCTTAGTCAGAGTCTTTAATTGATAGGTACCATCATTTGCTCGAGCACGTGTGTAATGATGGAAAAGTGCCTACTCGATTGACTGGTTGATAGTCATGCATAATCCATATGCAAACTAATTTCATTTTCTAATTATATTGTCTAGGTGTTTTCCAAAAAAAAAAGTTCTAAGACTAGCTAGTCGCTGGAAATCCATAAGACTCATAATAAACTCCTGAAATTCATGAAACAGAAAAAGGCTTGCTTGTTGGAAGTTTTTTTCACATTGATATCTGCTGCGTTTGATTACATTTCAGATAAAGAAATCAGCTTCAGAGACAGCACCAAAATCCAAATGCCGCAGGAAGCAGATGCCAAGGGCGCAACGAGTCAAGAGATGCCGCATGCTTTAGTCATGCTGAGACTTATTCTCATCGTGGTTGGACGGAAGCTTTCTCGCAACCCAAACACATACTCCAGTATATTAGGGCTTCTGTGGTCTCTAATCTCATTCAAGTGAGTTGCTTATACTATTGGAACGCGGAAATTTTTGTTTCCCGTGTACTCAAAAGAAAAGGGCTAGCACTTATCTAGAAACTAGTGGTCTGTACGTAATTATACAAGCTGGTTTTATGGATCATCTCGCAGATGGAATGTGGGAATGCCCAATTTGGTCAAATACTCGATCAAAATAATCTCAGACGCAGGTCTGGGGATGGCCATGTTCAGCTTAGGTGCGTATATTTTCTGCCTTTACATTCATATTAATTAGTAAGCGTAACATTTAATATCTTCAATTGTGTCGCACATGGAAGTTAGACCAACAGTTACACTTCTAAATCCACATAAGTTCCTCTCTCTGTTCTACTTGGGAAGGAGCTAAGTGGTACTTTTGATAATGACTGACTGCTGATAGCAGGATTGTTCATGGCTCTCCAACCCCGGATTATCGCCTGTGGAGCGAAAAGGGCGACAATGGGGATGGTGATCCGCTTCCTTTTTGGGCCCATAATAATGTCAGCCGCGTCGGTGGCTGTCGGATTAAGAGGCGTAAACCTACATGCTGCCATTGTGCAGGTACAGTATATGATCTGCACAGATGTAGAAGGATGTTCATGCGCGCTTCCTGCGCTTGAATGAATGTATATATCCTGCTCATGCTTGTATGCATATCCATCATAAGCTGGTATGCATGCATTTTTTGGTGAAGCACTTTTATGTGGGATTCGTAATCATGTTATTACTGAATCACAGGCAGCTCTTCCACAAGGGATTGTACCGTTTGTCTTCGCGAGAGAATATGGGTTGCACCCCGACATTTTGAGTACAGGGTAAGATAGGTTAATAATCATCTCTTTCGAGTTTTAGCATCCAAAATGACACTGGATTGGAAAGAAAACTAAAAAAAGTAAGGAGGAAATGGGTGCCTATAATTTGGTTTCATAGTCATCTATTCATGAATGTCTTATATATATGATCACATTCATAGCAAACCTACTGAACTTTTTTAACCTACCCGAAGCATCATAATGCAGCTCTGGGACATAAAGATACCAATTAGGATCTGCCTACATGATAACACAAAAGTATGACAATGTGGAGAGCCACAATAACATGTTGGACATAGTTATGCGATTTGAACTCTGAAAAGTCGTTTGCCTTTTGTTTCTTGGCCTTTGTTTTTTTCCTTTTTTTCCTGTTTCATTAACCCTTTAAAGATGAAGTTCATATGCAAAATCCATATAACACAGTGCAGTAACCACTAATTATTGCGATGAATATATCTCTCTTGATCAAACTATAACACATTTGACTATACTATAACACTTGTGTTTAGATCTAATAAGAAAACTATAACACTTGTACACTTGATCTGTTTTTGCAGGGTTATCTTTGGTATGCTAGTTTCATTGCCTGTAACCCTCCTCTACTACATATGTCTGGGGCTATGAAGAGGAAAAGAGGATTTGTACTATTCAGGAATTGTTGGTGCGTTTTCAATAAAGCATGATGTGGAGCATCCTAAGTACTGTATATACCAGTAGCTAGTAGTAGCATGGAGTTCAACAAGTACTATGTCCCTACCATGTCGTCCTGGGTTCCCGGCCGACCTTTCATGTCCATGGTCGATCGGCCCCACGCTGTTGGATATCTGGCCAACATATGACATAACGTAAGAGAGATCAATGGTTCGTAGGCTTTCCACTAATGTAAACGATATGAAAAAAGTTGACTTCCTTAGTGTGCAGCGCATTTCGAAAATTAAAGCAGGCCAAAAGGTTAGGGTCAAATTAGAATGTGACGGCCGAGGATGATTAATTAGGGTTTTCATGCGATCCTGGGTTTCTGTCCTAGTACATAGATTAGTGGTAGCCGAAAGGGAAAGGGGGGTATCATGGACTATGATTAAGGTAGAGGAGCCTTGTTTTCTTGTTGGATCGTGGGTAAAAGTTGTGGCATGCAACCAAGTATGCTTTGACTCAAGAACAAAGGAAAATTATGTCATTTCCACTTGTGTTTTTGTCTTATCAGACGTATCAGCAGCAATCATCACAGATCACAATTAATACAGTTTCTAATTGCTTACCTCCCAATTACACAGTTATTATATATATATATATATATATATATATATATATATATATATATGTAGGAGAATTTGGCTTATAATCGAAGTTGTGGAAAAGAGGGGACTCTATTATTTCTCTTTTAGCCAATACCTTCAAAAGTTAAGAGGCATTTGGATTTGATGGGCACAAAAGCGGTGGACACGAAAACATCCCATTTTTAAAGCGGGGAAACTTTCTTGCTGAAGAGGTCTTTGAGCATATATAATAATTTGTTTGTTTCGCTGGAAAGTAACTTTCCCATCGAAATAGACCGTTTGCTAATCGTTCACGCCTCCATATTGGACCTATATATATTCAGATTAGATACCATGGATCAATGAATACTAAGGGCGTATATTCCTAATTCTACAGAAGAAAAAGAGTTACATTAATTTTTTTAGGATAAGTGGCTTTAATTTTATACTCACAGAAACTAATTAAGAGAAGGCCCCTGGTGTCACAGTGGGTAATTTTTCGCCTTCCGGGTCCATTTTGAGTGAGTTTGGCTCCCAAAGTTATCCACCTCTTCTTGAGCATTACAATTTATATTTGATGAAATTATTATTACTTACTTACGTAATTAATACTTCGACTTGAAACTTAACATTTACAGATGCATAAAGTATTTAACCGCTGTAATTGATAATATTTATGGAGCTTCAGTACTTAAAAACTATGGTAATTGTGGTGGTGGGACGCGATGCGGCCGAATTTATTGAATTCGATGAGAAAATGTGCCGGGGGGGTGGTTGTGTAAATAGATTATTCATTCTTTTAATCTTTATTTATATAAGAAGTGCAGAAATATATATGTTAATATTTTAACACAGCTCCTCTACTTCCACACGGCCATTTTGTGTTATCTTTCTTTGCTTATTAATCTTTCATATGTTTCGTAAAATTTAAATGTATTTATTTGAAAAAGAGTTTAATAGGGTAAAAGATCAACTTGATTAGATAGTCAAATTGTTAGTTTTTTTTTTGTATAAATTGCACTATTCAATTTAGAAAAGGGATAAATGCAAAATAAGTCCTTATGCTATATGCAAAAATCGATTTAGTCCCTGTGATATGAAAAACATTAATTTAGTCCCTGTGATTTCAGAAAGTGATAAAATCAGTCTCTGATGGAGGACCAACGACAAATGAAAATAGAATCACAGGAATTAAATTTATATTTTTCTTATCACGAAGACTAAATCGATTTTTGCGTTTAGAGCATTGACCAATTTTGTATTTATCCATTTAGAAAAAGATAAACACAACACGTGGATCTTACAATATTTAATGTTGCTTACATTAAATTTCGAATCTTACTATATTTAATATTTAATGTGTTTATGGCTTTTTGAATCATACCTTATGTCAAAAAAATTGTAAAGATCTAAAGCTGATCCCGTATTTTTTTTACGAAAAGATATTAACCCGTCAGTTTTACGCCAATGATTCGTTGGGTGTCCCGGACTGAGGATCGAAGAGGCCGTGGGAGAGCTGGCCGATATTTCTGGCGTTGTGGGTCCGAGGTTGGCCCAAGTTCATTAGGGCTTCTGTTTTTAGTCTTCGGCGTACACTATCATGTACAGAAGCTTACTTACAAGGACCAAGAGCAAGCGATGGGCCTAGTACTGCTCTCATGTGTGTGGCCCAGGTTAAGTGGGTTTGAGGAGTGTACTATTTTGTTTTCGGCTCTACGTATCTTCTTCATTCTGTCTTTTTTTCTAGGCAAGAAAATTTCACCGGAGAAATTACATCAGTGTTGAATACAAATAAACCTTAATGAACAGGGGCATATAGCCTATAACAACAATCTTACAGCCCCGAAGGACCATACATCTATTGGCTTCAAAGGCCTGAATCAAAATAACCATAAAGGCTTCATACAAGTGGGTCAAAAGGCCCATAATTTTAAAACGGGTCCAAGAACCCAAAGCAAATTGTGACACAAGTAGAGGAGTCGAACACTGGAGCAAAGGGTGAGCAATCACCACACTCCAACTTCCCTGAAAATCCGTCCATACTAGAATAAAAGGGAGGACAACGTGAAGAGCCATAAACTGCCAGCTAGCCACTGCAAAATAGATCTAGCACTATTGAAGATGGCCAACGAGTTCATTGCTACAGGAATACGCCTCACTTACAAAGTTGCCACAATATCCTTCCCAACAAAAATCAGAGAAATTAAATTATTAGACACAACATGACAATAACAAAACACACAACAAAAAGCCCTTGACCGATCAACTGTCAGCCAAAACACATGGTAGAAGAAAGCCACCACAAACAACCCAAACAAAGCAAAAGAAGGGTGGGCGCGTGAGATTCACGCGAGCGCGTGGGCGCATGTGGAACATCATACACCGGCGCACTTGCTATGGGAGAATGGACAGAGGAGCGCCTGGAGCGGAGGAGCTTTGCCGAGCTGAGCGTGGCCACCAAAAAATCTCCAAACTGCCTAGATCTAACCATGAGGAAAGCCAAAATGAAGGTGTCAGTTGCGGTAATGGAGGAGGGAGGTGAACACAAGGCCAAAGGGTAAACGGAAAGGGAGAGAGAAGGGAAAGACGCTCTCGTCGTCGAAAATTACAAGACGGAGTAGGGTTCAGGTGCATAAAGGAAAAGTCTAGAGAGAGGGAATACGCTCTCTCTCTCTCTCTAGAACCGTCGACTTTTCGAACAATAATTTTTGGCTCTACATATCTAATGGAACTATATTGCTTTATGCGCGTAATATTGTTTTCTTCGGAGTAGTTGAGAAACTTGATTAAATATAGTCCAAGTTTTTTATTATTATTAGACTTAATTAGTCAATTAGTCCTTGTGATATGAATTAATCTCTTTTTTTCTACGTAAATGTGAAATTCATTTCATAGGAGAAAATCAGTGGTGTTGGATACAGACGGCCCTATGAAACCGGTTACAAAGTTTAGGGGCATGAAGCCCATAACAACAACATTCAAAGCCCTAAGGGCTATACATCAATGGGCCATAAAGGCCTCATACAGATAGACTAAAAAGCCCATGATTTTAAAACGGGTCCTAAGACCCAGTTACAATATTAGATCCGCCGCACAAGGCGGTTTCAGTCGCCAGAGAATGGAGTAGTCAAATCACTCCCTTCCACTTCCACACAGGTATATCCACCACACCACAACCAAAAGAGGATCATAGTGAGCCAGAGCAAAAGATGATGGAGAGGTTGTTGGAGGACCAGAAGGAGCGGTGGAACACCATCTGATTGACAGATCCACTAAGAATGAAAAGAGAGAGCATGTCTTAGACTGATCATCCCATTAAATGGGTTTGTCTTGTTAAAGAAATAAATTTCATGTGGCTAATGAGAATACATCACCATCAATTACAAGTAGCCACATAGCCCCAAATCACTTATGAGTACATTGTTTTTTACAAAAGACTTATCCAACATGATGTTTTAGGTCCAAGTGCCTTAGATTGTTTGATGTGAATATTAAATTAGCAGTGGTCCAACTTAGTAGTTTGAGTAACTTGGTAACAAGTGGCTACACGCAATTGGTGGTGATGCATTTCTGTTAGCCATGTGATATTTATTACGTTAATGAGATCAACAAAGTTGACGGAATGATCTGACCACCTCAAGAGATGAAAAATACCTTGTGATCTAGTTTAAAACGAAATAAATTATAGGGACTTGTTTTTTATTTGAGCATAATCTAAGGACCAGGGAACTAATTAATTTTTATTTATTATTCAGTCTTAATTCGATCCAAAGTCCACCTTTTTCGTTGGAGCGACCATGCTCAGAGGATGTAGATCAAGCTAATAAGTTTTATTGGCTCATGGGCATAGTAACTTGAAAGTTTCATTTCCCTCGCCTAATCACGAATAAGAAACAGAAATGGAAACACACTTTTTTTTATAATTAGTTTTTAACAAACTTATCCTAAAAAGTATCATAAACTTAATTCGGAGATACTGGTGACAGATTAGATATTTGAAGTAACTTATTCTATTCAATTTTTTTAATTTGGTTTCTCTCTACTCTTCCACTTGTAAGCAGCATCTAATTTGTTTAAGACGATAATTGGTACCTTAACTTCAATAGCAATACTTGGTAAACGAAATTAAGATTCAGTCCAAATTAATTAAAATTAACGAAAAAAATATTACTAGGGGTGATGAGGTATGTCCAAAACGGGATAAGAACCCTTGTAATTGGGACGGCAAATATAATAAGAGGTCGGCCACAAACCTACAGAACCAAAAACAGTATACCATATACGTGGGAATTAATTAAGTACCAGTCGACGAGCTTTGGCTCAGCTGGCATGTCCAGAGAATCCCCTGCCCCCTCCCCCAGTTGTCTCAGTGAGAATTAGAATACGGGATATACTTCTCTCCCTAACAGTCTTAACACTATATATACACCACCTTGGACACAGACACATCTCTCATAGTGAAAACACAACAAATTAAGCGATCGCTCATCATCATCATTTTCAATTCTGGGTAAACATGTCGAGTACAGCCGGTCAGGTTATTAAGTGCAAAGGTGAGCCGTCTCGCCATGGTCATCGCCACTGTCTCTTTCTTTTCTGCTGTCTGTTAATACGCATCTTACTTTTCTTGGGTACTCTATTTGTCGGTGATGATCACTTGTCAATGTTATTTCTCTTCCTTTGCATGGTTTAGTGTTTAAAAGCTTTTGTATTAGAAGATTTCAGAACGTTAAATTCTTCCGATGTTGCAGGAATTTTGTTTTGGGGTTGTGATCTGCTTTAAACATATTATTTTAAAAAAAACACAGTTTTTCTTAATTTTTTCCCTGGTCTAACACAGCACTGGAATTTCTAGAAAACAGTCTTCTAAATGTTTCTCTCACCTTGCTTGGAACGTATTACTTCAAATCTTGACTACATAGATTGATGCCTCTTCCTTGTATAATTCTTCAATATTCGATATTTTGATGATATGTTGGATTGATCGCCTGACTGCCATGTTTTTCAATCAGCCGCGGTGGCATGGGAGGCTGGCAAGCCTCTTGTTATTGAAGAAGTGGAGGTGGCTCCACCTCAGGCAAATGAAGTCCGCGTGAAGATCCTCTTCACCTCACTGTGCCACACTGACGTTTGCTTCTGGGAAGCCAAGGTAACAAATTTCAGATAATTTATTTAAGTAGGGTCAATGACTTTTTTTTTTTATAAGCCAATAAACAGAGGACTACAAAGCATCACGGAGGCATAGACAAGACCTTTTACCTAGAAATTCCATATTCTGCAAATTATTTCATAGCAAATTGGATTACTGCAAGTCTGCAAAGTACGAATTCTGTGGTTTTATAAATAATTTTTATATTTCCTCGGTTTTTTGGTTTTTATTGGTTCTTTGAAATGGAGAACGGAATCCTGCAAAGTTTTGCACCATTTCATTGCTTCTTTTGGCTATGTATATGTAAATAAGGATTAGCAACCTTTCGACATGTGTAAATGGGATTTGTGTAGTTGAGCCTTTATTCACATTGTAGGTTTCCTTTGTAATTGCAGGGGCAGATACCACTGTTTCCTCGCATATTTGGTCACGAAGCTGGAGGGTATGTATAATCAGCACAGAAAACTTGAGTAGTTGATATAATCCTTACTCCGTGATACTATGTTTATTTCCGAAAATGAATTAGTTTCGGAATTCTTCTATTTGCTGTATACAAGTAAACTGCTAAATAATTTGTGAAAATAGTTTTTAGTTTTTTGAACAATTACTTATCTATTGCTTTCCTGTTGTTTAGAATTGTGGAGAGTGTAGGCGAAGGTGTGACTGAACTCAAACCAGGAGACCATGTTCTCCCTCTCTTCACTGGGGAGTGCGGGGAATGTCGCCACTGTAAGTCAGAGGAGAGCAACTTGTGTGTCCTCCTCAGGATTAATACTGACAGAGGTGTTATGCTTAGTGATGGCAAGACGAGATTCTCCAAAGATGGACAACCCATTTACCACTTTGTTGGTACCTCTACATTTAGTGAATACACTGTGATCCATGTTGGCTGCCTTGCCAAGATCAACCCTGCAGCCCCACTAGATAAAGTTTGTGTTCTGAGTTGCGGAATATCCACAGGTTCGGTGTTGTTCCCTGTCTTTGAAGAGTAGTTCTGATATGGATGATAATTACTAATTTAACATCTCCAATGATCTAATTGAATTGTGGCTTGAAGGTCTTGGTGCCACTTTGAATGTTGCAAAACCCAAGAAGGGTCAATCTGTAGCAGTCTTCGGAATGGGTGCTGTTGGCCTTGCTGTAAGTTCTTCTTCTAGTTTTTACATTCTATTGCTCTGGGAACTGCGAAAAGATTCTCAAAGTTCTTTTTAAATCTCTTCCTTTGCTTCTGTTTAGGCTGCTGAAGGGGCAAGGATGGCTGGGGCTTCGAGAATCATTGGTGTTGATCGGACCACCAGTCGTTTTGAAGAAGGTTAGTTAGTTATTTGCACGCATGCATAATCTTTTCCTGATCTTATTAAGTGGCTCCCTTATGTGATTGTGATGGTCTAATATTCCTGCTCTCTTTGACAGCCAAGAAGTTTGGAGTCACTGAATTTGTGAATCCAAAGGACCATGACAAGCCTGTTCAAGAGGTTAGTTCGAACACCAGGACTCTAGCTACTTTGTAATCAACAAGTTGGAATGGCAAGCATGTTTGTAATCAATTAGGTTCCATTTTGATGGTGGGATTGATGTATAGGTGATTGCTGAGATGACTGATGGAGGGGTGGATCGGGCTGTTGAATGTACTGGAAGCATCCAGGCCATGATCTCGGCATTTGAGTGTGTTCATGATGTAATCACTAAACAAATTTCATAACTTGTTTTCTTATTAGTGATTAGAGAAATGGGATTAACTATCTGATTTGGTTTTGTTTGAAATTAGAACTTTGCTTCTTGTCAGGGTTGGGGTGTTGCAGTGCTTGTTGGAGTACCAAGTAAAGATGATTTATTCAAGACTCATCCTATCAATCTGTTGAATGAAAGGACCCTCAAGGGTACCTTCTTTGGCAACTACAAGCCTCGCTCTGCTATTCCTGATGTCGTGGAAAAGTACATGAACAAGGTGAGCCCTTTTGTTTTGTGTTGAAGAACTTATTTCATTGTTCCTAAAATCCAACTGCCTAGTTGAGGAAGTATTGGTGTATCTCATTGTGGCTGGCTGGCTGCAGTGGTTTCAGAATGTGATTTTTTATTTTTCATGATTAGACAGGGCTAATTTTTTTGTTATATTCCTTGTCAATAACACCACCTTTTGCTGTTGCAGGAGCTGGAATTGGACAAATTCATCACTCACTCTGTCCCTTTCTCAGAGATCAACAAAGCTTTTGATTACATGCTGCATGCGAAAGCTCTCCGTTGCATTATCATCATGGGTGCTTAAAACACCAGCGGATTGTACATGTATGGTTTATGAGATTATGTACAGCAGAGAGAGGGAACAGTTTATGTTACTTGTCTGTGTGGTTTTGGTCTATTTTATCTATAAATGGAATTTTCGCACTCTTCTCATTTGGCATTATCTTTTCTTTTAGACTTTCCTGTTCCTGTGGGGATCTTTGTCTTATTTTTCTGGTAATGAAATTTTACTTCTGATATATTCACAGGGAAGATATATAGTGGAACAAACAACCCCTTTCTCAATTCTTTTATTCTCCTCGAAATAGTCCTGAATCCTTGAGCCCAAGTTCCTTTAGAGTAAAAGCAACAAAAATGCTTTTGCATAACTGTTCTACCTTGTAAGATTCAGAGATGCAAGAGTAGTGAAAGAAGATGAGAGAGCAAGAGTAATCGTGAGAGAGAGGTTGTGCGATCGCTGTATATTCACAGTTTCCAAAAGAATGAGCCCTGAGTACAGTATATAACCAAAAGGAAGAGGGGATCTTCCTAACGGCCTAACAAACTAAGAATATACGAGAAGGCTAAACAATATACACGTCAACAGTAAAGAATAAATAAAAAAGGAAATAGTAGTAGCTAAGGGCCCGTAGAAGCAAAGGTGGAGGTCAACACAGCAGATGTGGACGATGATATTGCATGAGTTGCGCCTACAGGCGCATGCACTCTTCATCTTCAACCTTTAACACCCCCCCCCCCCAAGCTGGAGAGTAAATGTTCACGACTCCTAGCTTGGAAAGATGAGACAGAAGAACCCCAGAAGCCAAAGCTTTAGTGAAAATGTCAGCCAGTTGAGAGGAAGTGCCGACATGGGAGGTGCGAAGAAACCCAGCTTAGATCTGGTCACGGAGGAGATGGCAATCGAGCTCGATGTGCTTCGTTCTTTCGTGAAAAAATGGATTGGCGGCTATGTGCAAAGCTGCCTGATTGTCACAGTGAAGAACGACCAGTTGTGGGTGAGAGACCTGCAAATCAAGCAACAAAAATCGAAGCCAAGTGAGCTCGTAGCTAGTGCTTTCCATGACTCTGTATTTGGCTTCGGCAGAGTAGCGAGAGACAATGCTTGGCTTCTTCACCGAGAAGCACATAGTACCCAATAACCGAACGACGAGAATCCGGGCAATCGGAATCACAGTATGCTTTAAGAGTGAGAAGAAGAAGAAGGGAGAAGAATACCCTGCCCTGGAGCTCTTTTGATGTACCAAATGATTTTGTGGGCAGCCAAGAGATGAAGATCGTTGGGACGTTGCATAAACTGACTCAGGTTTTGGTCTGCATAGCTGAGGTCAGGCCTGGTGATTTTCAGGTACAGTAAACGCCCAATCAATCGACGAAATGAAGAGGCATCAGTCAGCGGTACTCGGGCGGATTTAGTGGTGGGGGGGCTCAGGTCTAAAAAAAACTTTAAGTTTTGGTTTCATATAAACCTGCAGATTGAATTTCTTATATAAAATCATATAATGCAGATCAATAAAATCATATAATGCAGATCATATAATGCTCAAGTAATTAATCTGCATCATATCCACATTTCGTACGGTTTGGTTTCATATATAATTAATCTGCAGCTTTATAGCTCATTTTTTGAGAAATTCACAATTTCATTTTTGGTTTCATTTTTAATCTGCATCCCTTAACGAGCATCTAATTATTTTCTGTTCAGTTATACTTTCTACTTGTCAATAAATATTCTAATAAGATGCTTCTTAGCATCACTTTATAGCTCATTTTCTAAATATTTTGGGAACATGTAATTCATTCCTTAGACCCATGATTTTTATTAGTATTCACATTTTATTTTGTTAGTTTGTAGTGATAAATTTACCCAAATACATTTATAATTAGTAAGAACAAATTGCCTTGAATCATGAATGCATTGACATTTGATATGAATAAATTTATACAATACTATTCCTATTCACTAAAACTAATATATAAATAATTTTTCAGGTTTCGTAAATAATTTTATATCACATCATGGGCAAGCCAAAAAAAAATTGATACATTTTTTAAGAAAAAGAATGTTGATTTGGGTTCTAAGATGTCTTCCTCGTCTTGTAATCCTCAACCTCTAATTCTTGAGCAAGAACAACACCCTTCTAAGATTCCAAGGACTGAATCTCAAGAAGTTGACATTGCTACTATAGAACGTGATTCAGGAAAACGTATTCAGATATGTGAATATCCAGTTAATCAGCAAGATGGAATTAGAAAAGCTTATCTTAAGGCGGATCCATATCAATATATTCCTGCAGCTGCTACTGAGTATCTATTTACAGAATTTGAAAAAAATCGTCGACGGTTTCTTCATCTTGGTATAAGCAATTTCATTGGTTCGAATACTCTCCTATAACTGATTCTACATATTGTCTCTATTGTTTTCTACATTGTCCTTATGCATATTATGTACATTGTATGGCTCATCAAATACAACTAGTATTGGTTGCAGTATCAAGAGATGTAATGCCGGTTTGTGATTTTTTTTTATGAAACTAATATCCATTGTTAATGTTGTTGGTGCCTCTTGTAAGCGCAATGATGAACTACATGCCAATCAAGCAACTGAAATTGCACATTTAATTGTCATTGATGAACTTGAAACCGGAATAGGGGCAAATCAAATTTATTTTTAATCATATTATTTAAAATAATTTTCATTTATGCCCCCTATACAAAGTTCCTGGCTCCGCCACTGGCGGTACTCCACTGGTCTAACTGAGATGCATGTTTTGTTCCATGGGTAAATAGGGGTCGTGAACCAAGAAGACTCGAGTCAGTGAGAATATCTAGTGCGTATTTGCGCTGGCAGATGTGCAAACCTCTGTTGGACCGGGCAACATCAAGATCCAAAAAATACCGAAGGTCTCCCAAAGACTTAATTTTAAAATGAGTGTTTAAGAAAGTCTGTAAAGCTTCAATAGGGCCTGATGTGAGCTAGCAATAATAATGTCGTCGACATATACCAGGAGTGCCATGAACAAGCTATCTCTGTTGTAAAGAAAAAGGCTATAATCGGCTTTGGACTGAGTAAACCCATAAAGGCTCTTGTGCAGTCTACAAACTTGATTGGGAGTAGTAGAAGTATAGCCAGGGGGAAGTTGCATGAAGATTTCCTCATCTAAAGAACCATGGAGAAAAAAATTTTGCACATCAAATTGCTTGAGAATCCAACCTTTGACCTAAGCTCCAACAAGGAGACATTGAACAGTAGAGACCTTAGCTACTGGAGAGGACGTCTCATTATCATCAATGTCTTCCCGCTGTTTATATACTTTTGCAACCAAACGCGCTTTGTAATGCTCAATGGTGCCATCAGAATTAAATTTGATCTTAAAGACTCACTTGCAACCAATTGGTGTCTTGCAAGGAGGAATATTAGTTAAGCTTCAAGTTTCATTAAAGTCAAGGGCATTTAGCTCAGACTGCATGGCTTTACGCCAATTCCTTTACTGCCTCATGATAGCATGTAGGCTCAAAATGAGACTAAATAGATGTAGTAAAAGCATGAAAAAATAGGAGAAAGTTTATGGTAAGAGAGAGTAGAAGAAATGGGAAAAGGTCCTGCTGACAATGAAAGTCTTGAAAAAATTGTGGAGCAAATCTGATTCTAGAGGAACGATGAAGAGGAGGATCCGGTAGATTTTGTGGTAAAGTAGAGGGCAGAGGAATAGATGGTGATGTAGGTGATGATATAGGTGGTGATATAGGTGAAGAAGGTTCTGGTGTATGGTCAGAGGAACTAGGTGTCTCAAGTGAAGATAATGGAGAAGTGTCAGGAGAAAAAGGTAGTTGTGTGCCTTGAGAAATATTTGGTGCCGTGGGAATGAGAGGTGCGAAATAGGTAGTGGAGTCAGGATGAGATTTTATAAAAACAAAAGGAGATGTATTAGGAGTGGTCTGGTTGGTTTTGAAAAGAAGAGGAAAAATTATTTCATTAAATGTAACATTTTGCGAAACAAAGGGGTGTAAGTGTTTAAATCAAGAAGTTTGTATCTTTCGAGGCCAAAAGGGTATCCTAAAAATATAGATGGACGGCTACGGGGGTCAAATTTCTTACAACCTAGGGCTAGAGTGGTGGCAAAAACTAGACACCCAAAAACTTTAAAATGTTTATATGATGGAGGATGACCAAAAAGAACCTCCAATGGAGACTTGTTTTGTTGGCTTTTGTGCACAATCGAGATTTTGATGATTTCAATAAATGAATCAAGTTCATAAAACATACATCTTCAAAGATAAAGATGTTTTGATGAAACAGCCAAAGACTTGAAGAAAGAAGATCAAGAAGATGCGAGTAGTTCAAAAGTGAAGATTCAAGACCCTAGGGTATAAGTCTTGTATCTCTTTGTTTCACTTTTGACAAGGATTATGAATCACACTTGCATATCTTTCAAAATGTGCATAAACCGTTTTATCTTTTTCTTGAAAGATTAAAATATTTTTAAAGGTTTTAAAACACCTCAATCAAACTCTCAAACCATTCATATACTTACGGGAAACAAGTTTTTAAAATTGAGTGTTTAAAAGTGGTAAAAAAATGTGGTTTTAAATGAACGTGACTATGTGCTTAAGTTAAAAAGATCGACCAATTTATTTTAAAATAGAGTCATTGAGCTTCTGACAATATTACCGTTGGATAACGGTAATTCGAAGCGGTCGACCGGCTCATGTAGCGGTCGACGGACTCGTTTTAACAGACGATTCTCAACGGATATAAATGGTTATTTTTTTATATGTGGCCTATAAATACACATCCATAACGTCCAAAATCAATATACAACGATCACATATCATTTAGATTACTTGAGAAATATTCTAAAATTTCATATTTTATATTTCTCATATCATTCACACAAAATACACTTTCATATCCTTGTCTTTGTGTGAATCAATAGACAGAGCTTTCCACTTTTATATCTACTTTTTTAGAGAGTTTTTTTTCTTCCATCTTTATATCAAGAGTGTTTCATTTAGTGAGGATGTTCACTAAAGAAGAAGCTTAGATAGGGTATATCTCAAAGCTTGGTTAAGTTGTGAATGGTGAGCCCAAAAAACTACTTGAGTGGGTTTGAGTGTTGTGCCCGATAATGGAGAAGTGTCAGGAGAAAAAGGTAGTTGTGTGCCTTGAGCGTGAAGGCTCTATTAGATAAAATTGGATACAGAATGAAAGCATTGAACATGGCGATTACAATCACTATGCTTGCTCAGGAAGGTGGTAATGTGGTATTTGATATAATTTGATAAACTGTGCATTGAAACATAATGGAGAGATGAGAAAGAGTAAAGAGAGATAGAGATTTAAGTAGTTTAGTCTAGAAGATTTACATCTAATATAAAAGCCCTTTATTGTTGTGTTTGTATTATAAATCTATACAGCTTAAAAAGATGAAGTCTTTATTTATAGAGACAATACAAAACATAATATGAGAATATACCTACATTTAAAACTTAAATATTTGAATCTTGATAACGATTTGATATCTTCATGACCATAATATCATATAAAATCTTGATATCATATTATCTCATTGATAACGATTTGATAAACTGTGCATTGAAACATAATGGAGAGAGGAGAAAGAGTAAGGAAAGATGAAGATTTAAGTGGTTTAGTCTAGAAGACCTACATCCACTGTAAAAATCCTCTAAGACTGTGTTTGTATTATAAATCCATACAGATTACAAAGATGAAGTTTCTATTTATAGAGACAATACAAAGCATAATATAAGAATATTCATATATTTAAAATTTGAATATTTGAATATTGATAACGATTTGATATCGTTATAACCATAATATCATATCAAATCTTGATATAATATTATCCCCTTGATAACAATTTGATATCGTCATAACCATAATATCATATTAAATCTTGATATTATATTATCTCTAACAGCCCCCTCAAACACAAGATGGAGAATTTTAAAATCTTGTGTTTTAAAAAAGAAACTGAGTGATCTGTCCTTGAATATTAATAGGCACATAATCATTGAAAATTGGACCGGGCAAAATAACAATTGTCAACGGACCAAGTCGTGTATTTAATAACAATAGACAAACGACCAAATGTAGCCATGAAAGGTAAGGAATAATGATCGAAAAAAAAAATAACTTCCATTTTTTTTCCTGTTTCTTCTTCTTCTTCTTCTTCTTTTCACTCACCTTTTTCTTTCTCTCTTTTTTATTTCTTTCTAACACTCAACTCGAACAATAGAAATATGTGGGACAAATGAAGGATCTGAAATGAATGTGTCAGATCTAAGACATAGAGACTCGCCGGAATGTCCAGTGAAAGTGCAAGATGCGGAAGCTTGGAGCCGCGAGACCCAACTTATGGTTGCAAGATCACATGCTTTGATACCATGATAGAATTTGATAAACTGTGCACTGAAACATAATGAAGAGAGGAGAAAGAGTAAGGAGAGATAGAGATTTAAGTGGTTCAGTCTAGAAGACCTACATCCACTCTAAAAGTCCTTTATGACTGTGTTTGTATTATAAATCCATACATATTACAAAGATGAAGTCTATTTATAGAGACAATACAAAACATAATAGGAAAATATTCTTATATTTAAAATTTGAATATTTGAATCTTGATAACGATTTGATATCGTCATAATTATAATATCATATCAAATCTTGATATAATATTATCTCCATGATAACGATTTTGATATCGTCATAACCATAATACCATATCAAATCTTGATATGATATTGTCTCTAACAGTATTCTCAGACCTCGGTGGTTCTTTTTCTAACACGATATATACTTTACAGACACGCAGACACATACATCTCTCACAATCAAGACAAACATTGTGATCCTGTCAATTGGATTACCCATTAACAAAATTAATTTCACGTGATTAATGGAACATATCACCAAGTAGCCACGTAGCCCCAAATCACTCGGAAGTGCATTGTTTTTTACAAAAGACTTGTTCAACATGACGTTATAAGTTGACGTTTTAGGTCTAAGTGGCTTAGACTAAATTTTAAATTAATAGGAATTGGTCGAACTTATTATTATTCATAACCTTAAATCGACTCAAAGTCCACCTTTTTCGTTGGAGCAACCGTGTTTAGAGGATTTAGATCAACCTAATAAGTTTCATGGGCTCATGGGCCTAGTATCTTGAAAGTTTCTTTTCTCTCGGCTCGTTACGATTTACCAATAAAAACAGAAATGGAAACACTTTTTTTTATAATTAATTTTAAACACATTTATCCTAAAAAGTTTATTAAACTTCGGAGATACCGGTGACAGATTAGATATTTGAAGTAACTTATTCTATTCAATTTTTAAATTTGGTTTCTCTCGACTCTTCCTATCTACGTAGGCTTAGAAAAAGCAAATAAACAAACACTATTTGCAACGCAGGGAGATGAACTGTTTGCTGGGAATATGTTTTTTCAGTTCTCTTATTATGCCTTCTAGAGAAAGTCCGTAAAGAATCGCAGAAGAAAAAACTGTTATTGAATTAAAGAAACTGTATTATTATTTTTTAAATGATTTGGGCTCAGTTAAATGTTTTATTTTTAGCAGGAAATTAACCTGATCAACTGCATTTATGCTCCCAAACTTTACATATAATTTAATCCTTAAATTCCCATTAGGATAAGCTAAACAAATATATATATATATATATATTAGAATTCTAAGTACTCCATTTCATATATGATTGGTTTTGCATCCCCATAAAGACTAATATGTCCAAAACCGGATAAGAACACTGGTAATTGGGACGGCAAATATAAGGGATGTTTGAGGATGAAAATTTTGAGTACTGGAGTTTAAGAAATATTATAAAGTAAAGATATGTTATGAGAGTTGGTGAAAAAGTAAAGAGAGAAGATTTTTAATAAGTATTATAGTAATAAAAAATTATGTGGTGAATTTTTTATAATTAAAACTAAATATTTGAGCCCAAATATTTGGACACCTACCGTACCCATAAGAGGTCGGCCACAAACCTACAGAACCAAAACAGTATACCATATTAAAGAATAATATGGTAATTGGGTTTATATACGTGGGCGTACCAGTCGACGAGCTTTGGCTCAGCTGTCGTGTCCTTGTCCTTTAAAGAGGGTTCCAGAGAATCCCCTGCCCCCTCCCCCAGTTGTCAAGTGGGAATTAGAATACGAGATGTACTTCTCTCCCTAACCCTATATATACACCACCACGGACAGAGAGACAGACACACACATCACTCATGGTGAAAACTGAAAACACAACAAATTAAGCGATCACTCATCATCATCATTTTCAATTCTGGGTAGACATGTCGAGAACAGCCGGTCAGGTTATTAAGTGCAAAGGTGAGCCGTCTCGCCATGGTCATCGCCACTGTCTCTTTCTTTTCTGCTCTGTTAATACGCATCTGACTTTTCTTGGGTACTCTCTCTGTCGGTGATGATCACTTGTCAATGTTATTTCTCTTCGTTTGGTATTTATTGGGTGTGTTTAATTCTTTTTGTGACAACAAAGTTCTCTTTTGGAAAAAAAATTCTGCTTGGTTTGATCTGTATTATTATTTGGAATTTGGTTATTGTAATGGTAATACTGTATACCTGTGAAATCTGAAATGATCCCTGTTTTTAGAACATATATTGTTCTTCTTCTTGTTACTGGCCATGGCGATTCGGGGGACATGGATTTTTTTCTTCCTTTGCATGGTTTAGTGTTAAAAGTTTTTTTATAAGAAGATTTCAGAACGTTAAATTCTTCCGATGTTGCAGGAATTTTGTTTTGGGGTTGTGATCTGCTTTAAACATATTAGTTTTTTAAAAAACACAGTTTTTCTTAAATTTTTTCCCTGGTCAACACAGCACTGGAACTTCTAGAAAACAGTTCTAATTTTTTCTCACCTTGCTTGGAACGTATTACTTCAAATCTTGACTACATAGATTGATGCCTCTTCCTTGTATAATTCTTCAATATTCGATACTTTGATGATTTGTTGGATTGATCGCCTGACTGGGCATGTTTTTCAATCAGCCGCGGTGGCATGGGAGGCTGGGAAGCCTCTGGTTATTGAAGAAGTGGAGGTGGCTCCACCTCAGGTAAAGGAAGTCCGCGTGAAGATCCTCTTCACCTCACTGTGCCACACTGACCTTTGCTTCTGGGAAGCCAAGGTAACAAATTTCAGATAATTTATTTAAGTAGGGTCAATGACTTAATTAATGAGAGCATTAGGCATGGTACCGTTTTTTTCAAGTAGGTTTCTAGAGTTTGGAACTTAACTGAATAGACAAGACCTTTTACCTAGAAATTCCATATTCTGCAAATGATTTCATAGCAAATTGGATTACTGCAAGTCTGCAAAGGACAAATTTTGTGGTTTTATAAATAATTCTTTCCTCGGTATTTTGGCTTTTATTGGTTCTTTGAAATGGAAAACAGAATCCTTTAAAGTTTTGCCCCATTTCATTACTTTTTTCGGCTATGTATATGTAAATAAGGATTAGCAACCTTTCGACATGTGTGAATGGGATTTGTGTAGTTGAGCCTTTATTCACTTTGTAGGTTCCTTTGTAATTGCAGGGGCAGACACCACTGTTTCCTCGCATATTTGGTCACGAAGCTGGAGGGTATGTATAATCAGCACAGAAAACTTGAGTAGTTGATATATTCCTTACTCAGTGATACTATATGTTTATTTCCAGAATTCTTCTATCTGCTGTCTACATGTGAACTGCTTAATAGTTTGAGAAACTAGTTTTTTGCTTTTTTGTACAATTACTTATCTATTGCATTTCTGTTGTTTAGAATTGTAGAGAGTGTAGGCGAAGGTGTGACTGAACTCAAACCAGGAGACCATGTTCTCCCTATCTTCACTGGGGAGTGCGGGAAATGTCGCCACTGTAAGTCAGAGGAGAGCAACATGTGTGACCTCCTCAGGATTAATACTGACAGAGGTGTTATGCTTAGTGATGGCAAGACGAGATTCTCCAAAGATGGACAACCCATTTACCACTTTGTTGGTACCTCCACATTTAGTGAATACACTGTGATCCATGTTGGCTGCCTTGCCAAGATAAACCCTGCAGCCCCACTAGATAAAGTTTGTGTTCTGAGTTGCGGAATATCCACAGGTTCGGTGCTGTTCCCTGTCTTTGAAGAGTAGTTCTGATATGGATAATAACATATTTACTAATTTACATCTCCAATGATCTAATTGATTTGTGGTTTGAAGGTCTTGGTGCCACTTTGAATGTTGCAAAACCCAAGAAGGGTCAATCTGTAGCAGTATTCGGAATGGGTGCTGTTGGCCTTGCTGTAAGTTCTTCTTGTTTTTACATTCTATTGCTCTGGGAACTGCGAAAAGATTTTCGAAGTTTTTTTTTATCTCTTCCTTTGCTACTGTTTAGGCTGCTGAAGGGGCAAGGATGTCTGGGGCTTCGAGAATCATTGGTGTTGATCTGAACTCCAGTCGTTTTGAAGAAGGTTAGTTTATTATTCGCGCACATGCATTATCTTTTCCTGATCTTATTAAGTGGCCCCCTTGTGTGATTCAGATGTCTAATATTGCTACTCTCTTTGACAGCCAAGAAGTTTGGAGTCACTGAATTTGTGAATCCAAAGGACCATGACAAGCCTGTTCAAGAGGTTAGTTCGAACACCAGGACTCATAGCTACTTTGTAACCAACAAGTTGGAACGGCAAGCATGTTTGTAATCAATTAGGTTCCATTTTGATGGTTGGATTTGACGTATAGGTGATTGCTGATATGACTGATGGAGGGGTGGATCGGGCTGTTGAATGTACTGGAAGCATCCAGGCCATGATCTCAGCATTTGAGTGTGTTCATGATGTAATCACTAAACAAATTTCATAGATTGTTATTTTATTAGTGATTAGAGAAATGGGATTAACTATCCGACATGGTTTTGTTTGAAATTAAAATTTTGCTTCTTGTCAGGGTTGGGGTGTTGCAGTGCTTGTTGGAGTACCGAGTAAAGATGATGCATTCAAGACTCATCCTATCAACCTGTTGAATGAAAGGACCCTCACGGGTACCTTCTTTGGCAACTACAAGCCTCGCTCTGATATTCCTGATGTCGTGGAAAAGTACATGAACAAGGTGAGCCCCTTTTGTTTTGTGTTGAAGAACTTATTTCATTGTTCCTAAAATCCAACTGCCTAGTTGAGGAAGTATTGGTGTATCTCATCGAGGCTGGCTGGCTGCAGTGGTTTCAGAATGTGATTTTTTATTTTTCATGATTAGACGGGGCTAATTTTTTTGTTATATTCCTTGTCAATAACACTACCTTTTGCTGTTGCAGGAGCTGGAATTGGACAAATTCATCACTCACTCTGTCCCTTTCTCAGAGATCAACAAAGCTTTTGATTACATGCTGCATGGGAAGGCTATCCGTTGCATTATCACCATGGGTGCTTAAAACACCAGCGGATTTTACATGTATGGTTTATGAGATTATGCACGGCAGAGAGAGGGAACAGTTTATGTTACTTGTCTGTCTGTGTGGTTTTGACTATATTATCAATAATGGAATTTTCTCAGTCCTCATTTGCCATTATCCTTTATACTTTCCTGTTTCTGTGGGGATCTGTCTTATTTTTCTGGTTAGGAAATTTTACTTCAGATATATTCACAAGGAAGGTATATAATAGTGGAACAGACAACCCCTTTCGCCCTGCATTCTTTTTTTTTCTCCTCGAAATAGTCCTGAATCCTTGAGCCCAAGTTCCTTGAGAGTAATAGCAACAAAAATGCATCTGCATAACTGTTCTACCTGATGTTCCTGATGTCCATGTTCATAGGGTTATATAAGGTGGAGATTGAGGTGCTTGACTGACCGAATATTTTTGAAAGAGGCCATTTTAAAAAGAAAGGAACAAGGAGAATCTGTCTTTTTATTTTTATAAGATGTGGAACCTTCGAGTAACCTTCACTTGCTTGTTGCCGAGGAATTACAATAATACTGCAAAAAAGACAAACCACATGCTTGCAACAAGGAAGAATCGTTTTAGTTCCAAATTTCAGATATAATTTGAAATAACCAGAATCTAACTGACTAGCTGAGGAATTACTAATTCGAGCATGCAGCCACGAAATTCCTTCGGCAAATTAATCACTTATACCGGTTTAGGTTTTATGATGGACAACACCATGACTGTCTAAGACCGTCTGCAAAATGGTTAACATCAAGAGCAAAAGGGCAGCCAAAAAAACTTCCATTGCGTGTCTAAATACAAATTCTTGAAGCTCGCCCACTGCCTGTGTTAAGTTATATCAAACACCACGTCCTTTCCCATGATGTTGATAAGCCGCGCAATCTCGGGGCCTCGGTTCTCGGGGCCTCGGTTCCAAAGTCGTTCTCGATTATATTGCTGTTGCAGAGGTACCTGATATCCTCGGCGGTTTCCACAAGGCAGTCCAACAGATTAGCGTAAGTGGTAACATGCTTCGAGAAACTTGTGGCTTTGTTCAAAGGCCACGCAGTTTACCAAGAAAGAGCTCATGAATTCGTTGAGAGTTATACTTGGCATCTCTTTTTTTTTTTTTTTTCTGGAAAATACCACATGATATAAATAAAGCGGAGAAAATACAACTAGAAGTCATCACAAGAGATGATACAAGCAGGAATACTAGAGAGCGGCACAAAACCAAAAACAAGAGCCAATGAAGCCCACTTAGCCAGAAGGTGAGCTTGTCGATTACAGCGTCTCAGAACCCATCTAAAAGACCAAGAAGGATGCTGACGAAGCTCCTGACGGATGGAAGCAACCAAGGACTCAATCTGCCAGCAAGCAGGGAGAGAAGGGTTGTTCAGGTCAGAGCAAAGGAGTTGGGAGCCCGACTCAAAAATAACCTGCGGCCAGCGATTCTCCAAAGCAATTTCCCCTGCTTTAACCGCATCGAAAGATTCACCAACTAATGGATCCATAGCCTTTAGTCGTTCCATGTACACTGTATAGAGGGAACTAGAAGAGTCTCTACAAGAGACGGCTAGAAAATAGCCATTACAACGAATAGCGACATCAACATTCATTTTCAACCACTCCAAGGGGGTGGACACCACCTACTAGTGGTATCAGAATAGAGAGCTGTAGACCAGGATTGGAGATGTTCAACATATCTTCGATAAAGAGATGATAAACCCGACCTATATTAGCCCCTCATGAACTCGTTTGTTGCGAGCATACCAAACTTCATCACAAATAAGGGCAACATTGATGATAAACCTGTGATGGTGTTGAGGAAGAACACTAAGAGACTCATCAGCATTAATAAAGTTTTTTATCAGCTCTGCGGGAGTAGAAGAGGGTATGCTTGCAACATACAGGGGCCAAGCAGAGGTCCTCCACAGAAAACGAGTAAAATGGCAGTGCTGAAACAGATGTAGAGCAGTCTCAGAATGATATTCACACATGGGGCAGCTCCCGAAAGCTTGAGAAGCCTCATCCATACTCCTAAAAAAATGAGAGGAAAGAAGAGGGAGAGATTCAGCCGCTATCTTCCAAAGCAACAACTTCAAACGATCTTGCATTTTGAACTGTCAAAGCCTCTTCCATTCATTTGTCGAAAGAGATAAATTACGAGAAGCTCTCCCTTGCTGTTCCAGAAGAACCACATCTCAATCACTCCATGCTTGTATTTCACAACCAAAAAGCTCTCCCCGCTTTTTTTAGGCATAAATAGCATATGTATTGATAACAGGATCAAGGAGGTTTAAAAACCTTCGGAGGCTCAAAATGGATTACCAGACACTCCGAAGAGTCGGCAGACCAATAAACTGAAGGACCAAAAGGTCCAACAAAGGCCCACAAGGGGCAGAGAAGCCACAGACGGCAGAAAAGCCACAAATGGCAGCGAGTTATTATGTTTAAAAACAGAAAAAAAACAACAGAAAAACCTAAACAAGCCTTAAAGATAGAGGCAAGGAAATACATAAATAGACAGAACAATAAAAATCAGAGAACATGCGGCGAAACAGGCCGAAGGTATGATGTCCAGGACTCGCCGGACAAGAGTAGAAACGGACGTCGGGGGCCACAGAAACTTGTTGCGGGAGGTGGAGCAGCCAACAACCACCAAAATCGGTCGGAATCAAAGGAGGTAGCAACGGGCACGTGAGATCCACACTCGCTCGAGAGAGCTTGTGGGAGCGCACGCACTGGTAGAACAGTTCCAGACGAGGACAAAAATGAGCGCCGAAGGTCGAGGGAGACGGTCGAAGAGAGCGTGCCCACCGGAGACCAGCCAAAATGCCAACTTTGCCCAACAAAAATCGCCGAAAAAAGATGGGGAAAAGCATAGATCCAGGCCACTAGAGGCGTGGCCGGGAGAGGAAAGGGGGCCAAGAGGAGCCGGAGCTCCTCTTGCCTTCAAGGAGAGGGACAAGGGAGGGGGTGTAGACGGGGATAGGGGAGGTCTTCTAGAGAGAAGGCCGAGGCTCTCTCTATATAATCTTAAAAAATAGCTTTCCCCCTTGATCGGCCGAGTCATGAACTTAATTCCCGAACGGCGAAGCTTCGAGATGCATTGAATAATACGGGTCCATGTTCCTCTTTCTCCCTTGGACCGTGGAGTTCCTTATTCGTTTGGACCTGGTACTAAGCACTCAAACATCACGTGTTTTGTACTTTACACCCTAAACTACCACATTTGAGACATTACACCTACAATTACAAACTACCCATCTCTAACATGATACATCCTAAGGTTATTTTATTTTTGTTGTCAAATTGGACGGAAATTGATTTTTTTAATAGAAACTAGAGGATCCCATAAAAGAGTCATTGAAACCACAAATTGCTTCATATCACTACAAGAAAAAGACTTTGGGTGACAAAGTGCTAATTTCATCACCTAATGTTTTGTGTGATAAAACCGAGTTGTCAGCTGGTTTGTCACCTAAAGCATGTCAGCCAAAGTTTTAGGTGACAATTTTCGCATTATGTAGCTCGAAACCGTTCGGACGCTTTTGTCTGAAAGCGACGAAATTGAAAATCGTCATGCCCACTACAGTCCATCCGTTCGCATGAGCTGTGTGAACGTACCCTTTACACGTTCGGACCACTCATGCGAACTGTTTGTCCAAGGTGATGAAATGAATTCGTCATGTACAATCTGTGCGCACGATTATATAACATTGTCTGAACTGTATTATATAGAGTCCGGACGTTGTCGTAAAAACATCCTCACCGTTGTTTCATTTTTGACGAAATACCTATTTGTCATCTTCAGAACTCATTCGAACTACTACGTAAATAGTTCATATGCTTCTTCAGACGAACACGTTCAAACGTATTGTTGTATCGTGCGCACGCTTTATTAATAACAGATCGTGTGCAGGCGAGAATAACCGTTCAGACAGAATAATTAAATGTGCAGTGTGCGGACGGGTTGTTATGCGTGCGCACGTTATCGACGCCAAATAACCGTTCGGGTAACCTTTGTTACCGTTCGAACGAGTTGATATGTATTTAAATTAATTTAATTAAAATTTGAAAAATAATTTAAAAGTAATATAAATAGAAATATATTTTATGCTCATAATATAATAAAATATCTACAAATATGCAATCGTTATTAAAAGTAAATAAAATACAAAATCGACACGTACTGACAAGGTAGTAAAAATACATAAATCTGCCCAAATTTTTGTTTGGGTGTCGAACGAGATTGCAGTTGTCTGACCTGCTCCACCATATGTTCCGCCATTAGTTGCATTATCTGTTCTTGTTGTTCCACTATGGTCATTTGCTACTCTTGCATCATCTTCTGGTGCTTTTCGTCTTTATTCCGTTGCTCTCGCATCGTCTGCTCCATATATGACCACTTGACCAGAAGAGCTTCGTATTCAATCTATCTAGCCTTCATCTTCTCATTCTGTAATCTGGTCTCCTCCAATTTCTGGGACAAATTAACAGACGATGTTGATGACGACGATCCAACAGATCGTACTGAACGACCTAAACCTCGCACGTAACCCGATTTCATCCCCAACACCTCAGCGAAGATCTCCACTTCGGTGTACGACTTTCCATCTAACTCGTGCCGCATCTGTAACGCCTACATTTTTCCTACAAAATTAGAAAAGAAGATAAAACTAGTACCTATGAAACATAAATGCATACAAATGCATCATTAAATCTAACGTTACAACTTACGAAATTTTCCCGTGCATCTTCTGAAGTTCACTTGTCATCCTTATTAGTCTGCGTCTTTTTATAAAGCAACGAAGGACTAATTTCATCAGATTCTGGATTTTTTTATACACCAAAAGAAATACAGAATATGCATATTAAAATACCTATGTCATTTATTTACTTACTAACAACACTCTAGCGCGTTGGAAAGACCTCGCTCCCGATGTGTGTACAATCTTCAGCTTAGCTGTATTCTCCTTATTGATTGCACTCCTCCTCTGCATTGTACATTTATTGTTGTGACCACAATTAAGCATATAATTAAAATAAACGTTCAGGACAGAATAAAAATGTTTAACCTGAAATTCCTCGCTCGCGAATAAATCACAAACACGAGTACATTCTTCCCTGTTTAGATCAGGATACAGGTGCTCTAACTCATCTTCTTTGGAATTGAACACCGAGTAATGCTGGAACATTCTATATCTGTGCGTCTTATACGTCGTGTTCATCGTAAAACTCATCCTTAACATATATAACAGTTAGAAACGTAAAAAAGTATCAATAATTAAATTTAATAAATTATACTTACTAATACTCGATTCATCACATACCATTTAACCTCGTCGGGGACCTCTTTCCACTTGCTCGTCTCAAATGGGACATGTTGCCGAACGAGCGCACCAATATGACTCGAGAGCATGGAGGAAGCCTTGTCATCACCACCCGTACGTCCATCAGGGATATGGACAGTCAGCTTTCCTCCGGTGCGAGCCTTGAGTAAGGCAATCCTGCACATACTACCTCGAACGTGTTTGATTCCGAACGTTGCTACAAATGAACAATAATAAATTTAAAATTCAGTTAAGCATATAAATTTAAATAATGTAAATAATAATGCAAACTCGTTCGGACATAACAAAACGTCTGAACAATACATATAAACGTTCGAACGTTTTTCCAAAAGCGTCCGAACCAAAAACAAAGTCCGGACGGTATACATGACGTCCGGACTGTGATTGTAGAACAATGCAGTTCTTCCCCGCACAGACTCTATTTTCACTGCAAATTCATGCCAAAATCAACTCAAATCACAAACACTTCAATATAAACACATCACAACCAACCCCAAACTCCATTGCTATCATTTTAGACCCTAAAAATTAGAAAAACACATCATTTGATATCCTAAAATCCATGATTTTCATCCTAAAACAAAATAAATTTTAAAATAACTAACCTCAAATGTAATCCAATGCGAAATTCCATATGAATTGCTCATTTCACACCTTTTTCAACGAGATAGACGTCCAAAATCGGCTTCCATTTTCTACTCTTGATCAAATCTCTCAAATTATCTAAGTTTTTTTTTACGTTTTGGCTATACTGTCTGCGATTTCTCGTCTTTCAAAAAAATACAGGACGTTCGGACACCTTTAATGTAGTTCGAATGCCTACGTGTATAATTTTTTGCTGGAATCGTTGTCGCCTAAAATTTCACACAGTCCGAGCATAGTATTTTACGTCCGCAGGCAAACTTACATTTCACGACAATGTTTTAGAAATACCAAAATGACACCGTCTGATCTTACTCAAAAGCGTCCGGACATAACATAAACGACATAACACTACCTTACATTACACGACACCGGTTTAGAAATACCAAGATGATAGGTCTGATAATAAACAACAATGTCTGGACGATATCAAACCGTCTGAACATTATCATAAACCGTTTGCACAAATTCAAAATGCGTCGTTTAAATTTTAGGCAGTCCGAACATTACTGAAAACATCCGAATGTAAAATTACCTTCCGGATTGTGTAAAACGGCGTCCAAACGTGTAAAAATATGTCCGAACATGGTTCGAAGAACACCAACAAAACAACATGATTTGATAGACACAAACAATACAACAAACTAAATAACGGACGGTATTGAATCAAAATGCAAGAAATTGAAAAGCAAATTCATGAATGAAGTTTTGCCTGAAGTTCCTTGAAAGGTCTAAAACGGATAGTGAAAATGTTTGGGAGAAAAGTTTGAGAGAAGTGAGTGAGTTTGTGATTATGACAAAGTCTGGCAAGTTTAATGTGCCCAATCACTGTCCGAACGCTTTTGATTAGCATTCGGACCCTTCTCAGCGGTTATATTCACATGTTGCCTTATCAAATTTAATCTCATTAAATATGCCCGTTTCAAAAAGGTTCTAGAACTTATACGGTTCGGACTCTAATTATTGGTCATGACGTTATCGATGTCACGTGATTGAAGTTTTGCAACGTATAATCACACGATTCGCGGAAGAAGCATAGATATTTGTGCGGACCTTTTTTCTTACCATCGGGACGATGTAATATTTTTCGTTGGAACGTTGTTGATAACGTCCGTACTGAATGGAGTGTTCACGACGATTTTTAATTTTTCACTATATCCTGACGATTAATATTCGTCAGGCAATGTCCGTTCGGACGGTTTCAAAAAGATTCCGGACGGTATTGTAAAAATTCTGAGGATTCTAATTGTGACTCGATTACGTCGATTTGAAATTTGTCACTTTACAGAGAGTTTGCACTGGTTTGTTGGTCATCCAGACGCAATTTTGTTTTGACCAGTCCGGACGGTTGTGGCATTCTTGGATGGTTTTGGGTGATGAAATTAATATTTTGTCATAGAAAATTCAGTTTATGTGACAAAATTTAGTTTGACACCCAAAATTTTGTCACCTAAAACTATATTTTTTGTATTGTATATACAACTCAGAAGCTAGGTTGAATATGTGAATGGTGCTTGGGAAATTTATAAAAGAGTAGTTGAAGCCACAAATTGCTCCATGCAACTCAGAGGCTAGGTTGAATATGTGAATGGTACACTCGTGGCAGCTTCCACGATGTATCTTTACTTCTCCACTGCAATTTGTATGACTCCAACGGCAGGTTTGGGCTTGAAACTATTAGAAATATATAATTTAAATAATAAAATATACTGCATTATATTGATTTAAATTTTTAGGACAAGTGATAGATTTTTATAATATCATATCCAAGTTTTGAACTCAAAATCTAACCCAACATATCATCCAAATTTTAACTAATATTAGATGTATTGAGCCTACTAATTAAAAGAGAAATTGAAGAAATAATGTTAGAAAAAAATTATTCAAGTAAATCAATTAAGATTGTTGATGAAATAAGTGGCAGTAGAAGCCTAGAAGGTAACAATTAATCTCCCTAATTTTGAATACAATAGTTAGCCAATACAAAGGCAAAGATAGCGATAATCCGGCCCCCAAACCCAAACCAACAAAATCGCCAAAACCATGTACTGGTTTCTAAAAGATGTTACTCGGATTTTTGTTTTATTTTCCTGGGATACTTGGATTCTTGCTTTCGAGACTTGCACATTGACTTCAGTATACAAAATTCTGAAGTGCCAATCCAACATGGAGAAAATGGAAGTAGTTGCCACGCGACAGAGGAACCCAGAGGCACCACTGAATACCATCAGCTGTTTCGGCGCAGTTGGAGCCTTAAAAATGGAAATCGCAGTAGGGTTGTTCAGGAAGGTGGTATTCTCGACGGTTCATTTTCCTTCTCCTGGCTGCCTCTATATATACCACTACACACGGGGATACAGACACACACATCTCTCACAATCGAAACAAACGAAGCTTTCGCTTATCATCAGCATCATCGTCCGAGGTAGACATGTCGAGCACAGCCGGTCAGGTTATCAAGTGCAAAGGTGAGCCTTGAGCATCGCCATTTCTTTTCTGCTATTTGTCAACATGAATATTATTTCAATTGGCTGCTCTGTTTGCTGGTGTTCATGATACGTTGTTACTGCCTTCATCATCTGCTGTTCTGTTTTTTGCTTCATTTTCATTTGTTGACTAATGGGTTTGTTGCCTATTAACGACTAATGGGTCTCTCTTTCTTACCCAAAAAAATTTCCTTTCGTATATTTGTTGGATTTGATCTTTATATTTTAGAGATTCTTTGATACTCCTTGTTTTTTATTAATGGAGGGGGCGGAGCCGGCCATTTGCTTTGAAGGATCATTTTTAATCTGGGAAAGTTACCACATCCTACAGGGTTTAAATTTCTTTATAAAATATTGCTGACTGATTTGACACATACTATCTTCATTTACGAAAAAATATTTCACAGATAACTATTTACAAAGATTTTTACAATTCGTAACACTTTTGTTTAATAATTATGTATGTTTGAATAAAGTTTATCTTACCACTCAGCCGAAGTTGAATTTTTTGGACCTTAAATACTTGTTGTTCGAAAGATTGGTTTGGTGTGGTGGACGCCTCTTCCTTAAAAGATTCTTTCAATTCGATATTTCGATGCTTTTTGGGGACTAATTGCTTAACTGGGTATGTGTTTAATGTAGCGGCCGTGGCATGGGAGGCCGAGAAGCCCCTGGTGATTGAAGAAATTGAGGTGGCACCACCTCAGGTAAATGAAGTCCGCGTGAAGATCCTCTTCACCTCCCTCTGCCACACTGATGTTTACTTTTGGGAAGCCAAGGTAACAGATTTCCGACAATATATTCTATATACGTCTCTAATTTATTCAATGCATTAGTAAAACAGAGCAATACGTTTGTAGCAGACAGGATCACTGCAAACTTATAAACGATGGGTTTTTGTAATTGTTTCATTCTTTTGTTGCGGTACTAGTAGGTTCTTTTAGTTCAAAAAAATCTAAATTGATTCCTCGAAATGGGAAAACAGAAAAGGTATCAGGGGAGTTTTGCCTCACTTGTTGTTTCCTTGCCTGTTGCCTGCAGTTTCCATGTGATTGATATTGTTGTTTTGAAAATTTTATTCACGTTCTTGTTTTGATAAGTTTATTAACGCATCTATTTGCAAACTATTGACCCTACTTAATTGGATTGTGCTCTTGATGCAGTATTCATTCTGTAGTTGAAATATTCACTTTCTTTGAAACTCAAAAGTTCCCTTATATTACAGGGACAAACACCAATGTTTCCTCGCATATACGCCACGAAGCTGGAGGGTATGTATATTTTCGAAATTCTGAAGAGTGGTCTATTCAGCAAGAGATTGAATACTAAGGTATCAGGGGAGTTTTGCCTCACTTGGTGCCACTTTGAATGTTGCAAAACCCAAGAAGGGCCCATCTGTAGCGGTCTTTGGTTTGGGTGCTGTCGGCCTTGCTGTGAGTTTTCCTCTAAAATCTTCGGCAGACTTTCCATCTTGTTTCGTGTTCTATTTCTTTTGGCAACCACAAAATCGATTGTAATGGTTCTTCTCTCTCTATGTTCTGCTTATGTTTAGGCTCCTGAAGGGGCGAGGATTGCGGGGGCTTCAAGAATCATTGGCGTTGATATGAACTCTAGTCGTTTCGAGCAAGGTTAATTAATTAATTGCCAGCGTGCATATAAAAACTACATCCATGGATAGATTTATGATTCTAGTCGTATTCAGTTTCTATCTTATGCGTTAAGGTGGCTTACATTCTCGATTTCTTTGACATCTAAGAAGTTTGGCTGCACTGAATTCGTTAACCCAAAAGATCATGACAAGCCTGTTCAAGAGGTAACTTCAATCACCACGACTGTTGCTAGTTTGTAATAAACAAGTCGGCATGAATTTTCAGGGGGTTTTAACATATTCCGATTCCATACAGCTTGTCTTAGTTCTAACGGGGGAAATTTGATTGATAGGTGATTGCTGAGATGACTGATGGAGGGGTGTATCGAGCTCTCGAATATACTTGAAGCGTGCAGGCCATGATCTCAGCATTTGAATGCGTGCACGATGTAATCAGTAGCATGTTCTCATAGAGATTACAGTAATAGTTCAAAGTGTCCAATTATGTTTCCCTTGAAACTAAATTTTGCTTCTTTTCAGGGTTGGGGTGTCGCAGGGCTTGTTGGTGTAACAAACAAAGATGATGAGTTCAGGACTCATCCTTTTAAAATATTAAGTGAGAGGACTCTTAAGGGTACCTTCTTTGGCAACTGCAAGCCCCGCACTGATATTCCAGGGGTCGTTGAACAGTACATGAACAAGGTAAGCTTTTCTTCTTTTAAGAAGGTATCAAAGTGTTAATTAAACTCAACAATCCTAATTAAAGAGGGGATCTTGGATAATCATTATGCTAATCCTTGCATCCTCCCCCTTTGTGAATGACGAGATCTTTCCCTGTTGCAGGAATTGGAAGTGGAGAAATTTATCATTCACTCAATCCCTTTCTCGGAGATCAATAAAGCATTATCCTGCTGCATGAATGAAAACCCTGCCCATAGTATCGGCATTGATTTATATACAATAAGATTTTGAGCTCTATGACTTATTGCAGAGAGAAAAAGCTGTTTTGTTCTTTTGATATAACACTATAAATGTTGCAATATAGCAAATGTTTTTTCCTTTGAAGATTGTACCATTTTCCTGGTTGCCCCTGACCGGGTCTTGCCAAGGAAGATCAAGATAATAAAAAGTTTGAGTTGGCTCTCAGTTGGCCAGACAACAGAAAATGGAAACTTTGGCCCGCATGGATTTGCTCATGAATCCACTTTGTTCCCCCCGGAAACCACTTCAATTATAATACATGTCTGATCTGACAGTGACTTCGATTTCATACCTGTCGATTCAGAGAGGAAATGCTCGTTTGTTAAGGGAAGCTTCTTTTATGTTTGTTTCTCGAGAAATGAAACATGTTTCTTCATATTTATCCATACGCAGGGTTTTGGGCCTTTTGGCTTGTGCTACTTGGTACTAAACTTTTCTATACATTCTCTTTTTTCCATAATTTCTATAAAAGCAATCCTGTAGTTAAGAGTACGTAGACTATATCTAATTAAGAAACATAATTACTTAGTAGCAACAATTGATTTTCTTTAGTTTTCACAAATTACTTTGGGATGTTTATATGAGGAAATTAGAGAGCCCATCTTCAAGCAAATATCCTAATTGATACTCTGTTTGAGTCTCTTGATCAATGAGTGAAGCACGTTTGCAAACCAAAATTTTGGCAAAAATTCTCTCTTTTTTTTTTAATCAAGCCACATTTTATTAAAAACAAAAAAAAAATGACAACTGAGAACTTACAACAAAAATTGCCCTAAGGGCTAGCAACAAACATAAAGGATTGTAGGCCCATAAGAAAATACACAAAGTCCTCAAGGGGTGAGCAGAAAGGCCCACAAAAAGCTAGCAAGCCCGCGGTGAGTGTGCCCGAAGGAGCATGGAGAGCGGCAAGCTTGCAATAAATGGACTCAAAAGCTCATGAAAAATAACAACCATCACACAAGGCAATGGTGGCTGCCGTTGGAGAAGGGACGGAACTAACGTCGATCCGACTCTCTTGAACAACACCGAATTCAAACCCCAACTATGAATATAGAAAATAAACATAGGAAAACCATAAACATAAACATAAGGAGACCATAATGTATAATACATAACAAACTCAAAATTTTAAAATCATCTCTCTCATCAAATCATTTTTTTTCCATTACAATAAATATAAAAAATTCATCATCTTTCTCATTATTTTTTCACCAACTTCCATAAAAAATTTTTTTATGATTTTTCTCTCAAAATTCAATAAAATTCTAATCTACCTTAATTTTCACATCATTCCCAAAATTCTCCAAAAAATTTTGGTTTACAAGATTCATATCACATAACTCTACTAATTATATATAACAAGCTGTTGCAAAAAGAGTACTGCTACAAACAAAATAAGGGAACAAAAAAAAGGGGTAAATATTCTTTTAACAGAATATAGGTTTGGGTTAAATATTAAAAGTTTTTTTTTCATGACAAGATAGGATGATTAGGACTAGCGAAACAACTATATCTAATTCATTTAATATAAATATGAGCTTTTGAACATAATTAATAAGGGATAAATGATATTTTGGTCCCTGAAGTTGGGGTGAAAATCAAATTAGTCCCTTAACAATTTTTTTATCAATCGGGTCCTTATAGTTTGCATGAAAATCAAATTAGTCATTTATCAATTTTTTTCATCAATCGGGTCTCTGATCTTTACATGCTTTTATATTAAGTCCTTCCGTCCAAATTCATCCACTGACTTAACGGTAAGTGTCAACCTGATCTGCTCGGGATGGAGAGCTGAGAGGATCGAGAGGCCCAAGCAGGACGGGTTGCTATCAAATTAGTCCATTATCAATTTTTTTCATCAATCGAGTCTCTCATCTTTACATATTTTTATATTAAGTTTTTCCGTCTAAATCTGTCCACTGACTTAACGGTAAGTGTCAACCTGATCTGCTCGGGATGAAGAGCTGAGAGGATCTAGAGGCCCGAGCAGGTCGGCCGCGCGCACAAATACTATATAAAAGCAGTCTGAGCATCCCGAACACAAGCAACCCGACATCCCGAGCACAATCAGCCCGAGCATCCCGAGCATAAGCAGATCAAGAGGCCCGAGCACCAAGACCGCTCGTACAAAGGCTATATAAAAGCAGCCCGAGCATCCTGAGCCACAAGCAGCCCGGCCTGCTCGGGCCTCTCAATCCTCTAAGCTCTCCATCCCGAGCAGATCAGGTTGGCACTTACCGTTAAGTGAGTGGACGGATTTGGACGGAAGGACTTAATATAAAAACATGTAAAGATGAGAGACTCGATTGATGAAAAAAATTGATAAGAGACTAATTTGATAGCAGCCCGGCCTGCTCGGGCCTCTCGATCCTCTCAGCTCTCCATCCCGAGCAGATCAGGTTGACACTTACCGTTAAGTCAGTGGACGGATTTGGACGGAATGACTTAATATAAAAGCATGTAAAGATTAGGGACCCGATTGATGAAAAAAATTGATAAGTGACTAATTTGATTTTCATGCAAATTACAAGGACCCGATTGATGAAAAAAATTGTTAAGGGATTAATTTGATTTTCACCCAAACTTTAGGGACCAAAATATCATTTATGCCAATTAATAATTCTATTCTTTTTTTAATCAATAATTAATAATTCAAACCATGGACGCGTGCAACTAGCTTACCATATCGTTGAAACTTATTATAGACTTGATATAGATGAAAGGAAAAATTTGTCTATTTCTTATTTACTGTATATAATATGATTTTTTTAAAAAAATAAGTTAGGATGTTATCTTATTAGTACTTTCCTTCAATCCAATTAAGGTCCGCATCATCAACAAGTTCGTAATAGTATTTTCCTATACCAAAAAAACAAAAGCAGGAATTTGTGAGACATAAACTTGTTACTCGTGTTAGATTTGTTGGAAAATTTCATATTATTATAATTTTTTTTATGAGAGCCTATAATTTCAACATGTTATATATCTGTTGATATTTCTAAACGATCAGGACTAACTTGAACGTTATATATCATTATTCCTCTCCCACCCTATTTTAGTTTTTTGAAAAATATGCAATTTGGTCACTAGTTTTATAGCACGCTGACGATTTAGTCACTACGTTTCATTTTTTTACTAAATGATCACTGAGAATATAAAGTTGTGACGATCTGGTATTTCCGTCAAACATCCGTTAATTTTTAACAGAATAAAATGCGGTCGACCGCTACAAGAATCGGTTGACTGCTACAATTTACCGTTGCCGCAACGGTAAACAAACCGGTCGACAGCTGTTCCGATTAAAAATTTAACAGAGGTTTGATGAAAAGACCAGATCGTCACAACTATATATTCTCAGTGACCATATAGTAAAAAAATGAAACCTAGTGACTAAATCGTCAGCGTGCTATAAACCTAGTGACCAAATTGCATATTTCCCTAGTTTTTTTTTAAACTTAATTTTCTTAATTAATTGATATACTGCCATCAATTTCGGATCATGAAAATTAATCATCGTTCTTTCCAAAAGTTTATTATGTGGTTAATCAGTTTGTTAATCAGAGCAGCAGAAAAACCTAAATGATAGATCCACACAAGCTGTACTGCTTTTGATTTACAATTATTGTTTGGAATATTACATCAAAGCATTTATATAAACTTTTAGAAATTGATTCCTTATTCAGAATTTAAAAATTGAGCTGGAAATATTAATTAGTGGAAGCATATTTATGATAACAATGATTTATTAAATTTCTACCCAATTATTAATTTCTTTTTTTTCTTGGCCCCAATTATTAATTTCTTGATTCTGCTAAAGTGATTCCTAAACCCAGAAGCCCCCAAACCGTTTACAAACAAGCCCACTAGTTAGGGATTGTTTTTTTCCCAATTTTGGAAACAAGAATTTGACAATGGAATATCAAATTATTTTCTTTTCTTTTTTTTTTGGAGCTCAAACAAATTAATTAGGGTTAATTATAAAAAAAACCCCACGAACTTATTCCTCAATCTCAAATACCCCATAAACTCGAACTCGTTGCAACTCGCTCCCACAAACTATACTTTTCGTTGCGATTTCATCTCTCAACCTACTGAAGTTGTTATATCGAACGGATTTTGTCTCACTTTAACGACAATGTGACATCTCCTTACTTGAAAAGACGAACTTACCCTTGTTTGAGTCCTCTCTAATCTTCTACAATGCTTTTAGTAATTTGTAGAACAAAAAAAAAAAATATAGTTAGCAGATTTTTTATTAAAAAAAAAAAGATGACTCACTTAGAATCAAGCTGGTCAAATTTATATTTTCAAGTAAGGAGAACGTCATGTATCTTTTAAATGGGACAAAAACCGTTCGATATAATAATTTCAGTAGGTTGAGGGATGAAATCTCAACGAAAAATTTAGTTTGTGGGGGCGAGTTGCAACGAATTTAAGTTTATAGAGCATTCAGATTGAGGTATAAATTTGTGGTAGGTTTTTATAATTAACCCAATTAATTTTAAGGAAACCACGCCCACACAAATTAAAATCGCACGCCACGCGACCGTTGATAATCCGAAGGCGCCACTGGAAACCGTGAGCGGTTTTGCCAGAGCGAAAGCCTTAAACATGGGAATCACTAAGTTTGATCAGCAAGGTTGTATTCTCGGCGGTTCTTTTTCCTTCTCTCACAGTCGCACTGCTACTATATATATACCTGTACGCATAGAGACACAGACACAAACATCTCTCAGACTCAAAACACAAGAAGCTCTAAGCTTTCGAGTTTCGATCATCGTTATCATCGTCATCCGAGGTAGACATGTCGAGCACAGCCGGTCAGGTTATCAAGTGCAAAGGTGAGCGTTGACCATTCCATTTCCTTTCTTCTATTTGCCAACACGAATCTTATTTCAATTAGCTACTGTGTTGGTCAGCGTTCAAGATCAACTGTTACTGTCTTCAACGTCAGCTGTTTCGTTCTTTTGCTTCATTTATCGTTTTTGCAGAAAGTTTATGAATATTATTTTTAGGGGGGCCTAGGGAACTGCCTACGCTTACACTGCAACTTCTAGAAATAGTCTTCTAAATGTTTTTTTTCTCTCTCTCTCTTGCCATCCTTCGAACCCATTGCTTCAAATCTTGATTAAACATATACATGTTGAAGCCCCGGCTTCTGGGATTGTTAAAAATTTGATATTTCGATGTTTTTCTCGGGACTAATCGCCTAACTGGGTATGCTTTCAATGTAGCGGCGGTGGCATGGGAGGCTGGGAAGCCACTGGTGATTGAAGAAATTGAGGTGGCACCTCCTCAGGCGAATGAAGTCCGCGTGCGAATCCTCTACACCTCCCTTTGCCACACTGATGTTTACTTTTGGGAATCTAAGGTAACAGTTTTCCGATGATATATTTCATCATCATTATCTTTATGTCTTTCATTCTGCATTCTGCATTCTACATTTCCATTTCTTGTATTTGTTAAAATTTGCCAATTTCTTGATTTTTTTGGCTCTTTCTGATGTTTCCATGTGATATACGTTCTTGTTCTGGTATATGTTTTAATCCGCTTAACTGCTTTGTTTTGGTTGATGCTCTGTTCAATTTGTTGTTGAGATTCAAAAGTTCCTTTACGTTACAGGGGCAAACACCGATGTTTCCTCGCATTTATGGTCATGAAGCTGGAGGGTACGTATATCCCTAAATTTTGAAAGTTATTCTATTCAAGAAAACATGGCCTCAGTTTTCAAATTCCTCTTTCACTGAGTACAAGTAAAATGCCAAATAAATTCATGAAGAAATTTTTTAGTTCTGTGACAAGTGTGAACTCCTCAGGATTCATTGCTTTTCTGTTGTTCAGTATTGTGGAGAGTGTAGGCGAGGGAGTAACTTGTCTCCAAGAGGGGGACCATGTTCTGCCTATCTTCACTGGGGAGTGCGGGGAATGTTCCCACTGCAAGTCAGAGGAAAGTAACATGTGTGAACTCCTCAGGATTAATACTGATAGGGGTGTTATGCTTAGTGATGGCAAGTCAAGGTTCTCCAAAGATGGACAGCCCATTTACCACTTTCTTGGCACCTCCACATTTAGTGAATACACTGTTATCCATTTTGGCTGCCTTGCCAAGATCAACCCAGCAGCCCCACTGGACAAAGTTTGTGTTATCAGTTGCGGACTATCCACAGGTAACATACAGTTCCATGCATTCGAAGAATTCTAACGATTGCACCACATGTGACACTATTACTAACGCCTTGCTTCCAATAATAATTTTGGTTTTATGCTTGAAGGCCTTGGTGCCACTTTGAATGTTGCAAAACCCAAGAAGGGTCAATCTGTTGCAATTTTTGGATTGGGAGCTGTTGGCCTTGCTGTGAGTTTTTTTTTTCTGTTTTTGATTGGAGATTTTCTTGTTGGTTTCATGGTTTATTGCTTTCGGCAACTTCAAAATTGATTTCAATGAGTTTCCCCCTCTCTTCTGCTTATATTTAGGCTGCTGAAGGGGCAAGGATTTCTGGGGCTTCAAGAATCATTGGTGTTGATATGAATGCTAGCCGTTTCGAGCAAGGTTGGTTAATTAATTGCCTGCATTCTTATCTAGCAGCATCCATGGATAGATTCCTGGTTTTAGTCTCGTGGATAAATTTCTGATACTAAAGTTACTCAGTTGCAATCTTTGGTATTGACAACAGCTTACATTCTTAATTCCTTTGACAGCTAAGAAGTTTGGTTGCACTGAATTTGTGAATCCAAAAGATCATGACAAGCCTGTTCAAGAGGTACATTCAATCACCCTGCCTGTTGCTAGTTTTAAAATAAATAAGTTGCAATATATATATATTCTGATTCCAGACAGCTTGTATTAGTTTTAAAGTGGGGGTTTTGATTGATAGGTGATTGCTGAGATGACTGACGGAGGGGTGGATCGAGCTCTCGAGTGTACCGGAAGCGTCCAGGCCATGATCTCAGCATTTGAATGCGTACACGATGTAATCAGTGAACAAATTTATTTAGCATGCTCTCTTATTAGATATTACAGTAACAGTTCAAGTGTCCGATTATGTTTCCCTTGAAACTAAATTCTGCTTCTGTTCAGGGTTGGGGTGTTGCAGTGCTTGTTGGCGTACCAAACAAAGATGATGAGTTCAGGACTCATCCATTTAAAGTATTAAGTGAGAGGACTCTTAAGGGCACTTTCTTTGGCAACTACAAGCCCCGCACTGATATTCCAGGAGTCGTTGAGCAGTACATGAACAAGGTAAGCTTAAGAACTTAGGTCATGTTCGTTTCCTACATTTTTTTTAGGATTCGCATCCTACCTATTTTTTTTTACAATCTAAACATCACAAACACACACGCATTCCAATACAACACTTTATTACCTCTTTTACAAACAACAATCTCTTTTAACAACTTCTACACGCATTCCAATACAACTTTAACATCAACTAAAAATTCTCAAAACATTCAACATCCTACAAATATTCTGAAAACGAACATGCCGTAATCCAGTGTTCATCAAATCCTACTGTCGTAATTGAAGAAAGAATCTTTTGGAGAATTACTCTGGCTACTAGTGGTTTTCAGAATGTTGATGTTTTTTTGATTTAAGATAGTGTGGCGGGTAAATAGTGTGTTCTATCTTTTGCCGGTGCAGGAGCTGGAAGTGGAAAAATTTATCACTCATTCCGTCCCTTTCTCAGAGATCAACAAGGCATTCGATTTAATGCTGGAAGGGAAGTCTCTCCGATGCATTATCTCCTTGGATGCTTAGAACACTACCTGGAGTATCGCATTGATGGCATTACAATAAGACTTTGGGGTTTGTGAGCTGATGCAGATTGCAGACAGAACAAGCAAATCATTTTGTCACTTGTCTGTATGGTTTTGATGTATGCACTGTTCTGATTTTACTTGTGTTTTCCTTTGCCAATGTTAAGATTTTCCTGGTTGTCCGTGATTTGTGATCTTTTTGTATTTGCAGAAAGTTGACATGTATTACTTATGAATCCAAATTTTGTTTGTGTTCTCATTTGCCTATTATAATATTTTCCTGATTGTCCCTGATGTGCATCTTGATGGTGCTTCTGTGGTAATCAAATTTGTTTGGGGATCTTTACTTTGAGATCCTAAACTTACATCAAGTCAAGTCAAAAGGGTCCAAACTACCATAATCGTCACATTTAGTCTTAAAACAAGTAGCTTATTTTCTGCATATTTTAACTGCCGGATCCTATGATATGACAAATAATGATGCATTTCTGTACTGAATGTGATGATTTTAGCAGTTTGAACCTCTCTTTGACATTTTGATGAAGTTTGAGGACCAAAACTGATGTTTTCCCTATTTGTTTCTTCATAATTATCCATAAGAGAGCTATAATGCCAAATAGGCACTTTATTCCCTATAGGAAAACCACAGAAAGACAAAAACAGGAATAAAAATGGACCTAAAAAGAAAAATAAAACTAAAGGAACAGAATCAGAGACAGCCCTACGTTAGACTGGGGGCTGGGCGTGATGGGCTTCCCTTCTTCCTCCCACTCCACCTCCCCATGTAACTATATGATATAAGGTAATAAAAGTACTTCTAAGAACATTTTGCAGTCACAAAACAATGTAGGCGATCAGAATAATTTATTTGTCTCTTACAGACTATTGTTGATGTCTATACGAGAAAATTAAGGAACATTCGTCTAATAGGACAATGAGCAGCGAGTACAGTTTTTGATGTGGTTGGTTGATATCAAATCTCTTATTTAGTAGTTACTCCAGGTTCAGAACAACTGTGGGAATGTGGACGAGTTAATTAGGAGTAACTTGAACTGTTGGTTGGCAAACCCTGGTTCGATTTCCACAGTAAAAACTCTCACGACTTACCTGATGTGCGTGCTAAGGGGTCGTGACACATGAAAAATCTACTTTAGACCCTAATAACAATTAGAGGTGGAAAATATGTGTTTCCCTCTAATTAACAAATCAATAACAATTTTAAAACATGTTCTAAAATTGTTCATTCTAGATATGCATAATAATCAACTCAGTCAATAAATAGGCAGCGGAAAATTAAATAAACTTCAATCACACAAGGAGACAAGAATTTGGTGACGAAGTGAAAAACCTTTAAAACACCATTCAAAGGAAAAATCACTCTGGGCTAGCAGCCACCTAGAATCCACTAAGAAGAAAACCTTACAAACAGTGATTCAGACACGGACAACCCCTGTTGCTTGACTCTGACAAGCCTGATGTAATAATCTAAGCCTCTCTGCTTAGACCCGCTCCGTGCGGCATTCCCCTCAAACCTTTGAGGATCTTCTTATGGATTTTCACTGAACAATCTTGTTCTTCAGCACGCCTTCAACACCATGAAAGTTACAAAGATATTTGATCGAAAAATAGAAAAAAACTCGTCAATCTTGAAGCACAAATCTTCTGAGGTTTTTCTCTCAAGGAAGGAGGCAAAAAAACTGCTCAATTGAAGCCTCAATCAAGTTTAGGACGACCTCTCACGAAACCTAGTAGGGTTTCCCTTGGTTTCACAAGGAAAGTCCAAAAATTGAGTAATTTTGGAAATTCGTCAGAAGTCCCTCAAGCGCTGGTCGAGTGCTGGTCAAACGCTATGTTTCTGTCTGAAATTGTAACTGAGCGCTCCAACGCTTGTTGAATGCTAGTCAAACGTGATGACTCTATCTGAATTTTTTTCAAAGGCGCTCGAGCGCTTATTGAACGTGACGACTCTGCCAGAATATTTCCAAGGGCGTTCGAGCGCTGGTTGAACGCTAATTGAACGTGATGAAGACTTTAAACAAACCATCAACTCTAACTCTTGAACAAATGTGGAGACCAAAATTACAACTCGATTAAGACATATTTTGACATGAAATTTTGCCAATACAAAAATGCGCTAACAACTTATCTTAGACTTGCCACGACATTAAGCCTATCGAATGTTACCAAACTATTTTAGGTCCATCCAAATCTAATACATTAATACTGTAGATTTCTCTAGTTGCTAAAAAAATAGTGAGAAATTCGAAATATCTACCGTTTATCTATATATGTAACATGATATAATAAATAAATAGCAAGCATGCGTATATAATTTATTTTTTGGCTTAAAAAATTATGATTTTTTCTTCATAAAATGATCGCTTCATTATGGGAACTAAATTGCCATTTTACGTAAAAAAAAATATTTTGTAAAATATTAGCATATTCACCGTCGACTGACACCGGCATTGGCGCCGGGAACCGCCAAACCTAGGTGCCAATTCCGGTGATAATTTTTTACTAACCTGCTGTTTGTTGGTTAACCACTTAACCGGCATCGGCATTTTGCTAGAAATCGTCATTTTTAAAAAAAGAAAAAGAAAATTGTGTGCTATTCTTAAAGAGAACGACACCTTTTACTTTTGTTCCGTTTGAATTCTAAAATTTTACACTTAAAATTAACTCTTTTCACTTTTTTCACTTTAACAACACTAAAATTTTAGTTCATAAACTCACCCTTGAAATCGTTACCAATTAAATTGACATTGGACAATGCCTATTATTTTTGGGTGGCGATGTCCATGCACGTAACTTATAAAACAAAAACAAATACCATCTCAATACACGTAATTGGATCAGAATTTTTAAAATGAAATATTATAGTTTCTATTTTTTTTTCTCAATATTTCTTTCTGCGGCTTGCGGAGGACTCATAATTGCAAATACCAATCCAGTCCCTGTGATAGCCTTTGACAATCTCCATCGAAAAACTCCTAGAAAAATGCAATCTGTCCTTTCAATGATAATAATTAAAAAACAACATAATATGTAGTCGGAATATAATTTGGCGAATGTGGTCACATCAGGGTGATAGAATACGGCCATGGTTATTGTGTGAGTGAGATTATGGTGTGAGTGTGTGAGTGACGGATGAGATTAGATGTTGAGAAATCTAATGGCTGAAAAAATGTCACATCATTTAATGAAACCGTGTCGAGTTAGCGGGTCGGGTTCATTAAATGATGTGACATTTTTTCAGCCATTAGATTTCTCAACTTCTAATCTCACCCGTCCACTCACACACTCACACAATAACCTCATTCACACAATAACTTTTTCCTATAGAATACTGCCACCGCTATTAGTTTTCATAGTACTCAAATTTTTTTTTGTTATCTAATTTGGTCCACATTTTTTTGGGGGTAAACAACTAAGAAAAGGGTTGGAAAATCGATTCTTTGATTTAAAGATTTGATAATTGAATGAGGTATATAAAGATTAATATAGGGAAACAATTATTTTCTAAACTTTGAGAAACACGATTGACTAAGATAATGCATATACAATGAAATGTCTATCCTAATCCAAAACCATCTACAGTATAGCAAACCAAGTACTTAGGATAATCTTTTTTTTTTGGGTAACTTGACCTCATAAGTACCAAATAAAAAATTCCCGATTTTATATTCAGATAATGAAACCAAGCAGGAATTTATTTAGAAAATGAAGAATACCAGGCGACCTTTAGAACCCAAAGCCGCCATTGAATACCGTGAGCGGTTTTGTTTTCCTGATTTACTCCTATTGGTAACATTTTTTTTTTCTATTAGTATCGAAATGCGTCCACGTGATGATCGAGTTCATATCCGGATTTTCCATTAATACCCAAACCAAGATACTTTGTATTTTTATTTGGTGAGTATCAAAGTTTGACCTTAGAAAATACCACGCAACAAATTGAACCCGAATGCGCCACATAATACCGCGAGGGGTTATGACACAAAGTGAGAGCTTAACATGGGGAGTCATTATCCTAATTGGTCAGCAAGGTGGTATTCCTCGAAACCCAGAAACAAAGAAAGGTGGTATTTCTTGAAGGTTCAAGGTTCATTTTCCTTCTTGCACTGGCACTATATATACAGGACCTCATGAAGAGACACAGACACACATCTCTCACAATCGATAAAAACAGAGTGAATATTGCGCATCATAAACATCCGACGTTAGACATGTCGAGCACAGCCGGTCAGGTTATTAAGTGCAAAGGTGAGCCGCCACCATTGCCATTTCTTTTCTGCTATCTGCCAACATGATCTTATTTTAATTTCTATCTGCCAACATGATCTTATTTTAATTTCTTACTCTGTTTCTTGGTGATATCCCGTAGTTACTGGTTTCCCCAATTGGTGTATGTTTTCTTTGATTCTTTTTATGGCAGAAGGAAGTTTTTAGTTGGACTTTGATCAGTATAATATTTATAGAGATTCTTTGTATATTGGTTGGTTTTTGTGGAATAAGTGGAGCCATTTGGAGAACTCATTTGATGGAAATGTTAGAATTCAGTAAATAGATATAAAAAAAAAAGAGAATAAAAATGTTATTTGAGGAAGAAAAATGGTTATTAAGAATTTGACACTTTAATTATGATTATTTAATTAGGAAATAAAGGTAGAGGAATTATTCGATTAAGGCTTTAAAATTCCCAAAAAAGTGGTCGAACGATATTCTATGAAAGTCACCAATTCCAGACTCTTAGGAACGAATTAGATAGCGTAGAAGTATGAAAGTCGTGCCTTTTCCACTTCCTTTTAACAATGGACTACCTGTCATGATCTCTCTCTGACCTAGCTTAGCACCTACTTCTTCGAATTTTGATTATAGAGGTTGATGCCTCTTCCTTCGGTCATTCGTGAAACTTGATATTTTGCTGTGACTTATCGCCTAACTGGGTATGTGTTTGCTGTAGCCGCGGTGGCATGGGAGGCTGGGAAGCCATTGGTGATTGAAGAAATTGAGGTGGCACCACCTCAGGCTAATGAAGTCCGCGTGAGGATCCTCTTCACCTCCCTTTGCCATACCGATGTTTACTTTTGGGAGGCCAAGGTATATATAATATATCTTCTAACATCTCAGATGTTGGTTGTCAATTGTTGATTCAGTTCAGAAATCTGATTTCGCACTTTGAAATGAAAAAAAGGAATCCATGTAGTTTTCTCCCTTTCTATTGGCTCTCCCCGCTGTTTCCATGTAACTTGTATCCCGTTGTTTGATAAATATAATAATATATTGAATTAGATCCGTGCGGTAGAGGCTGTATGCAATTAGTAATCGAAACTCGAATCCCTTTATATTGCAGGGGCAGACACCAATGTTTCCTCGCATATATGGTCATGAAGCTGGGGGGTATGTATATTTCTCCATTTTGAATAGCTGTCTCTTCATCACGAGTGTCTTAACTGACTGAATGCTTTCTCAGTAGTTTATTTCCATGAAGAGCACATAGCCAGTTTTTAAATTCCTCTTCCGCTGTCTATATTAGTTATATGTACAAGTGCTTATTAACTGTTGCTCTATTGTTCAGAATTGTGGAAAGTGTTGGCGAGGGTGTAACCGATCTCAAAGAGGGGGATCATGTTCTCCCTATCTTCACTGGGGAGTGCGGGGAATGTCGCCACTGCAAGTCGGAGGAAAGCAACATGTGTGACCTACTTAGGATTAATACTGACAGGGGTGTTATGCTTAATGATGGCAAGACGAGATTCTCCAAAGATGGAAAGCCTATTTACCACTTTCTTGGCACTTCCACATTTAGCGAATACACGGTTATCCATTTTGGCTGCCTCGCCAAGATCAACCCTGCAGCCCCACTGGACAAAGTTTGCATTATCAGTTGTGGACTCTCCACAGGTAACAAACCAGACCCCCTTGCATTCGAGGAATTGTAACAACAGCAACCACAACTCTATGACTAACTCGTTGCTTCCAATAATCTTTTTGGTCTTATGCTTGAAGGTCTTGGTGCCACTTTGAATGTAGCAAAACCCAAGAAGGGTCAATCTGTAGCCGTCTTTGGATTGGGTGCTGTTGGCCTTGCTGTGAGTTTTTCTTCTTCTTTTGTTAGGGCGTTTTCTTGTTCTTTTCATGCTTTACTGCTTTTTGGAAACTGCAAAAATTAATTGCAATGATTTTGTTTTCCCTCTCTTCCGCTTATATTTAGGCTGCTGAAGGGGCAAGGATTTCTGGTGCTTCAAGAATCATTGGCGTTGATATGAACGCCAGCCGTTTCGAGCAAGGTTGGTTGATTAATTGCCAGCATGTATATATAACAACGTCTATGGATAGATTCTGATGCTTAGGTTATCCAGTTTCTATCTTTGGTATCAAAGACAGCTTACATTGTTAACTTCTTTAACAGCTAAGAAGTTTGGTTGCACTGAATTTGTAAATCCAAAAGATCATGACAAGCCAGTCCAAGAGGTAATTTCAATCACCACTACTGTTGCTAGTTTGTAACAAATAAGTCGGGCATGGTAGGCATGAATTTCTGAGGTGTTTCAATACAGTCTGATTCCAGACATATTGTCTTTGTTCTAACGGGGAAATTTGATTGATAGGTGATTGCTGAGATGACTGACGGCGGGGTGGATCGAGCTCTCGAATGTACTGGAAGCATCCAGGCCATGATCTCAGCATTTGAATGCGTGCATGATGTAATGAGTGAACAGATTTCTTTAGCATATTCTCTTAGAGATTACAGTAATAGTTAAATTGTCCAATTATGTTTTGCTTGAAACTATTTTTCTTCTTTTTCAGGGTTGGGGTGTTGCAGTGCTCGTTGGTGTACCAAACAAAGATGATGAGTTCAGGACTCATCCTTTTAAATTCTTGTGTGAGAGGACTCTAACGGGTACCTTCTTTGGCAACTACAAGCCCCGCACTGATATTCCTGGCGTCGTGGAAAAGTACATGAACAAGGTAAGCTTTTCTTCTGTTGAATACTTTTTTTCAGTGTTCATCAAATTCAGGGGTCCTAGACTCCTAGTTAAGAAATTGATCTTGGAGTTATATTATGGCTATAGTTACTGTTTGATAATTCTACTATTCAGGTCAGCTTATGGAGGTTTCTATACATTGTCCATGACGTGATCATTTTCTATTGCAGGAGCTGGACGTGGAGAAATTTATCACTCACTCAGTCCCTTTCTCGGAGATCAACAAAGCATTTGAGTTGATGCTGGAAGGGAAGTCTCTCCGATGCATTATTTGCTTGGATGCTTAAAACACCATATGGAGTAATGGGATTGATGGCTTTACCATAAGATGTTGGGGTTCAATAAAAAAAAAGGGACAGAGCTTGGCAGTTTATGTTACTCGTCTTCTCTCGAAATGGAATCCATTCCAAACATGTATGATATATGCACTATCCTGATTATGTGTCTTTATAGACGGAGTCTTTTTAATGTTTTTCCTGGTTGTCGGCAATGGGTTTCTTTTAGTTCGTTTGTATTACATATTTTTTTTCCTGTAATAAAACTTGTCCCTTCGTGTGTATAGCTGGATTTTGACATGTATTTATTCTCGATCCCGTCTTTTAATTGCTTATTTTGACAATTTCCTCTTTCTCTCTGATCCGTATCTTTGTGTTTTGATTGGAACGAAATTTGTTTCTTCGCTACTAAACAACCAAAGTGGGAAGAAAAAAAGTCTTCACACTTGTCCACAGGGCCTTGGCTCTTTGTCAATAAAATCCTTCGCAGGATACAGGGAAGAAGAAAAAAACTCGAATTAGCTCTGAGCCATATAAACAAAACTCTTCAAGAGTGTCCTATACCATATGCCTGAGATGGACATGCGTAGTGCGCAAACAAAACGCGCTATTGGGTCAACAGGTATCTAGAAACCTTTGGGCTTGTAGGCCCATAGCAGGTCCCATTTGCTGTGGGCCAATGCAGATTTCACTCCGGGTCCATAAAAAAAAAAGTGAACCTAAACCGCGTGTTCTAGAGAGCCCCTCCCTCTCTCTCGCGCACTTTTCCCTTCCTAAACAATGTCTCTCCTCCCTCTCCTTCTCTTCTTCCTCTCTTTCCCTCTTCTTGACTTTTTTATTCCGAATCTTGACGGTTAGATCTCGGTGCATCCGTGTGATATCAGTGAACACAACCCTACTAGACGCCATCAACTTCTCTCGCGAACTCAACCGCTCTGGTTCGGCTTCATATGGTCTGCGTGTGACACCTCATGAGCCACGCGTGAATCTTACGCGTCGACTCTGGACTTCATTTTCGACCTATTTTCGGTAGGTCTACACAAAGCCGGGCTGCACCAGATTTGTGGTCCTAGTGGTCCAAATCCGGTCCTGTCCGGATCGGATTTGTAAAATCGGTTATATCCGGTTCGGTCCATGCCTTTTGGGATCCGGTTCAGATTGGACCGCACCTGATCTCTTAATATAATTAATAAATATATTTTTAAATTTTTTTAATATAAACATAACATTTTTTATAGTTTTATATTATTTTTATTTTGACTTATGGTAATTTAGTTTTTTAAAACATTTGCAACTAATTTTTTTTATCTTAAGATGTGAGTTAAAAATGGAAAAAAAAAAAAGTTTAAGGAAAAATAAATAAATCGGTCCGGACCACTTAAGTGGTCCAACCGAACCGGTTTGGACCGGATTGCTTATAAGGGGTCCAGACCTTAATTTTAACTACAACCGGTCGGACCGGATTTTCTGTTGTTCACCCTTAGTTTTCTGCAGCCTCTCTGTTCGTCTGCAATAGATCTATGATTATGTTTATGGTTTTTTTTTTGTTATTCTGTGTAGTTGTTGGGTTTTTTGTTGTTCCATGTAGTTTTTGTTTTTGTTTTTGTGTTGGTGTTTTTGTCTGTGATAGATCTATGATTCTGTCTCTGGTTTTGTTTTTTTTGGTAGTTGTTGGTTTTTTTGTTGTTCCATGTAGTTTTTGATTATTTTTCAGCCCTTGTAGGGGCTTGATGTGGGTCTCCTCTTTGGGCTTCTCCAATCCTTTCTAGTCCTTGTTGAGATTTATTGTGCCAGATTGTGGTGCTTTAATTACTGACTAATCTAGATCTTAGTAGCTTTGTGGTACGTAGGTTTTTTTGGTTTCAATTTTGGAATGTGATCTAACAAAATGAAAAACAGAGAGACCATACTGGGGTTTATGTATTATTTACTAAAGTTACGGGTCCAAATTTTGGAAAAGAGAAACAAGGAGAGAGACATTTCGGAGAACTTTGAACCAATGGCACGTGCCTAGAACAACAAAGAAAAAAGAACCAATGGCACGTGGCTCTCCATTCTAATATTAGTTTACAATCTGATCTCCTTATTGAAAATCCAGCTAAACTTGACGCCACGAGGCTCCATCTTCCGCGCTATCTCATCGGCTCGCTCCTGCAGCTTCCTAATCCTCGGCGCCAACCCGCACACAAAGTCCTGCGCACGCCGACCCTCACCTGTCATTCCTTCCAGCTTCTCCAATCCCCATCGTCCGATCAGAAACTCCAATATATCCGCGTAGTCGTTTGCAGTGTACACGCCCAGCCGCTGGGCCACGGCTGAGAAGTGTTCGAAGAGTTGTGGGTCGCGCCCGTCGAACATCAGGTGGGCCGGCATTGTGATCTTCTTGCGCATCATGTCGGCGACGGCCAGCATGGCGCCTGTGGGATCCACTTCCAGGAGCTTCTCCACGATTCTTTGGTAGGCATTCTCGTGGCGCTTCTCGTCGGCGGCAATGGTGCCGCATATGCGCGCGAGCACCGGATCACCGCCGTCCTTCGCCAACCGAGCCGTGTTGCCGTGCGATACGAACGTGGCTCGCTCCTGAAACGACGTGTACACGTAGCCCAAATACGGGTTGTTTTCTGTTCCCGGATCCTACCAAAACACAAACAGAGAATATGGGTATCAGGAAAACGGACACGGACCAGACAGTAGACACGCATGTTGACCTTTTTCTTATTTCTTTTGTTTGGTTTTTTTTTTTTTACAAAAATCTCAAGATGGACTCACCATGCCAGCTCCAATCAAATGTTGTACGGTCTTCTCGATCATGAGCATGTCAACCCGACCCGAGAGATATAAAAACGTACGGAGCAGGTCCCCATGCCTGTTCTCCTCCGCGGTCCAAGCCCGGGTCCACACAGCCCACGGGCTGAGGCTCGCTCCGGTCTCGTCCTTGACCCCATCCAGCGTGTTGATCATGGTCTGGTACGTTGGCAGTGCGTCCTCCGTGATCATATCTCCCACCAGCACCACAAAATACTCGTCAGGAAGCTCAACCGTCCGATCTCGCAGGGCCCGTACCTGATCGGTGAACTCCTCTATTGGCAGGGCAGGGTCAGGCAGCAGGTCCTGGGGCTGCCAGCATTGTTCCACCGGCTTTAACAGTGGTAGCACGCTCTGGGAGGCCCAGCCCTCGAGTGACTTGAACACTTCTATCTTCTCAGGTGCCATTGAGTGGGTCTTTTGGTGCTTTAGAGGAGGTTGTGCCGGAGCTGCTGCCACGGAGGAGATTGGTGGTGGGACTGGGTTACGGAATCTGACAGCGGTGATGTTTGGTAGTCTGAGGCGGTGGAGGGTGAGATTGTGGCCACGCGGACTCCATGCATGACTGTGGGTGCACCAGTCAGAGAATCGTGAAGTCTGCATGTCGGTCTGTGACTTTTGGTTAGTGCGAAGTGGGAATGTCACAACGTAGAGGTGCCCGCAGGTTCTTTATATACGATGGCCGGCTAACAATTTCACTGTGTAATTACTCCTACGCCATTTCCCGAGAGATTTTAGTTGACTTATTCAATTGCAGATTGACAATAACAGCCCTCGTCTAATCACTGAGTTTCTTCTAATTTTACGTCCATTATATTTGAAAATAAACTTGACCACGCTCTTTTTTACCCCAAAAAGTAAAAAAAAATACACAGAATATTACACTTGGATTTATTGAATGTTTTACCAATTTTTCTTGCGATTTTGTTTTTTTTTCTTCACTCTATCACTAATAAGAAATAATTATTTTGCTTAGTGGAAAAAAGGTAATAAGAGGTAATTGTAGTGGTAAAATGGTCTGCAAAGGGTATTACGGTCAATTGATTCGATAAAAAGTGGAAGCAAGTGGAGGGGCAAAGTGGTGGGATTTTGGGAAACAGGGGGTGCAGCGGTTTTGCCCTTTTCAGTACTGATTCTGTGGGTCTCGTGTGATTTGGCGGGCGCGTTTTGAATGCTTAATTTACAACGCATTTCCTTGGTGACATAGACAATAACACGTGGCTGAATTTACCCCCACAAAAGAGACAGAATCGTTTAATTTTAGGAAAAAAATTACTTTCCTTCCTGAAATTATGAAATTAATGTCACTTATGAGATCGAAAATTAATAAATTTTGATAGTCAGAAGATTTAATGTGATAAACTTGATATTGTAAAAGTCTCAAAATGACATTAATCTTATAATTCATAGTTGCAAACGAATTTTTCTATAAGGTTGCGTTTGTTTGCCTAAAATTTTGGGGTTCAAAATTTTCAACAAAACAAATACACTTCAAAATTTTTAACTTTTACACATATACACTTCAAACTTTTCAGAAATACCAATAAACTTCAGTATTCAAAAGATTCTCAAAATTTTAGGAATATTCTCCAAAATTTCGGTAAACAAACTCCACCTAATTTAAGTATATTTTTAGTAACTAACGCTATTTTGTACTTTTCATAGGTAAAGTTGTAATTACTATTTGTTTTTCAATAATATTTAGGTTGTATAAACAATTTGTGTGCCTGAAATTTACCCTTATATTTCTAGTAATTGGGCACACATCGGAGTTGAATTAGGTACGAACATTCATCCCGGTATACAAAACCAGAGCTTATTAGGAAATTTCTAAAATAGCTATATTTATGCGTTTTGAAATTTCCAGTTACATGGCTTTATCATAAAGACCCTGACCTGGAAGGCCCTGGTTTGGTGAACGACCTACGAACACAGTTTGAAGCGAATCAATTAACCGAGACGGATTGCGACAATATATTTAATGCCGTTTACTCTTTTGCTACGACAAACCGAGCTAAAAATCATCAGGGTGGTTGTGATTTTTCTGTCTTTGGGCAGCACTAAACTCTTGGTTGGTACAACAAAAAGTACTGCAATTTGGACATTTTACAAATGATTCTTAGTTGCATGGCAGAAAAACTCGAGTTATAACTTAGGATTGCATCTAATCGTTCTTGGAAATTTGAGATATACCAACTGCATCTAATTATATTATATTGTAATTTTTTTTATTGCGTATCTAGATGGAAGTGAATATGCTGAGAAATGACTCCTAGAACTACTTTGTTTTTTCTTGCTTTAATATGAAATATCAATTTTAAGGGGTTGGCTAAGTGATTAAGACTTGGATCTCGACGGTATGCTCTCTCCAAAATTACAAGTTCAAAATTTCTCAAGTGTTATGTTACATGTCTTAGAAGAATTCATCCCCAGAAACTAGCTCAAGAGGGAAGAATATATCAATATTTTTTTTCTTTTTTCTTTTCATCCTTTGGTTATCAATAAAATTTAAACTAATAAATTTCAAAATCTATAAATTTAGAGAACATCTTAAAGAAAAGATGAGAATCTACCGTTCAAATTAATAAAATTCAAAATCAATAAACTTAGATTTTAATGTGATTTGAACTGTATAGGATTATTGAGAAACTACTGAAATCTTATATAATTAGTCTTAACGCACATGAAATTATGTAAAGATGAGGTCCGTGCAAGGTAAGTCTTGAGATAAACTCATGGCAAATAAACTTTTGTGCAGCCAGATCCTAGTACTGCCCCCATTAAAGACACTATCACGTACCCTAGCTATAATTATATCCATAGCTTCAACCTAAGTTTAAGACATGATAAATGCTCCACCAATAAGAGCAATTCCCAGAAGGCTATTTAATAAAAGCATTATGAAGTTCAATGACATTTCAAAGCCAACATATTTCTCTGCCCTTCAGTACTTTTTTTTTTTTTGATAAAGTCATAGTTAGCTCATAAATATGAGCAAAAATTAAATCAGTACCCTTAATTATCAATTCGGCGATTTGAGACTCATAACTATTGAAAATCATCAATTCTAGTCCCCGTCTAAATTTGACGTTAAATCTGACAGAAAATCATGTAAAATGATCGAAATGCCTCTCCAAGACTAAATTTTAAGAAATAAATAAATAAATAAATAAATTATTGAAATAGAGTTTCAATAGTTTTATTTAAAAAATATTAATTTTTTAAAAAATATATTTTTTTAATTTTTAATGACTTTTTTAGTAATTTTATCTTGGAAGGGCATTTTAGTCATTTTGCATAATTTTCAGTCGGATTTAACGTCTAATTTAGAAAATGGGCGATAATTGATGATTTTTAAAAGTTATGGGTCCCAAATCGTCGAATTGATAATTAGAGCTACTGATTTGATTTTTGCTCATATTTATGGGCTAACTATGGCTTTACCCCATTTTTTTTTTCAAATTCCAATACAGTTCACTAGCTGGACATGGTGGAGAATGGTGATAGTGTTGACGTTGGGGTCAGGACACGACGTAAGGGGGGAGGGGTTTGGGGAAAAAGTTGCTTAAAATAAATTCTGGTTTTACCGATACCCGGGATCTCGGTGTCGTGTAAACTAGTAAAACCACTGAAAATCTGCAAATAGGGGCCACCGGCACCGAAACTGGTTAGGCTGATTACCAGGAACCCGGTGCCGGTCAAACCTGAATTTTCCGGTGTGGTTGAACACCCATATTTATAATTGACCCACATAAGCTTGAAGATTCACACCTTGGAAAATCAACTTACCAAGTTGAGGTGCCTCCAAGCTTATATAAAGTCATCTGGATACTTTCTTAACCAATGTTAAATTGTTACATGTTACTAACTCTTTAGGGCCACCTGAGAGTCTTTGGTTTAATAGTTATCGGGTTTATATGGGACAAGAGGACTGTACATAATTCTCAGGATTAGTTTAAAAGTACAATTACGTTGACCCGAACACCCTGATAGAAAAAAGAAATTGCAAGAGCAGATAAACAAAGTCTCTAAATCATGGGTCTTGTTTGAGCCCCAATTAGTTTGGGCTAATTATTTGAGTTTAATATTAAAAAATTCATCACATGATTTTTTATTATTATAATATTTATTAAAAATCTTCTCTCTTTTCACTTTTCATCGACTCCCATAACATATCTTTACTTTATAAGAGCATTCCTAGCAGGCTCTCTATTCTAACATTTTGGTTAGAATAGAGAGCCAATTTAACCAAAAAGCTAAAAAATGCATCTCAACAGCCTTTCCAATTTAACAAAATTTAACCAAAAAGTTTAACATGTGAACAGTGGCTCTCTATTTTTAGAGAGCCACTGTTCACTTCTTCATAATAAAATATTAATATTTTCTTTTTCTTTTTCTTTCTTCCGCCGAAAGCTCACGTTCTCTCCCTCTTTCTTTTTCTTTTCTTCCTTCCCGTTCTCACCCTCCCCCCCCCTCTTTCTTTTTTCTTTTCTTCCTCCCAGCTCAACTCACGTTGGTTGTGTACTGCTTCACGTTGGTTGTTTTTTACAAGGTATCTTTTGTAAAACGACTTCTTTGCTGGTACTTGGGAGTTTTTTTATTTTATTTTTGCTCACTTGGACGTATAAGGTATATGGGGTTGCAGTGGCATAAACACAAGTATAAAGACGTTTTTTTGAAAGCGTAAAGACATAAATATAACTGGTCTTATTTATATTGAAAGCATAAAGACATTATTTTAAAATATAAATGGTCTTATTTATATTGAAAGCATAAAGACATTTTTTTAAAAAAAAATATGACCGTTGGAATAAGACAAAATTTTAAAAATATGACCATTGGAATAAGACAAGTATTCAAAAATATGACCGTTGGGATAAGACAAATTTAAAAAATTTAGGAAAAGACAAAATTTAAAAAATCCGACATTTTTAGGATAAGACAAATATTCAAAAATATAACCGAATATTCAAAAATATAAATTAAGAGAAAAAATAAAGAAATCTTTAAAAAATAATATTTTAATAGAATAGTAAAAGTAGATGGTTAAAATAGAGAAGCTGTTGGGTGTGTTTTAAAAAAGTTGATAGTTAAAATAGAGAAGTGTACTTTTTGGTTAAATTAGAGAGCCAAATTTAAAGAGTCTGCTAGGAATGCTCTAATATTTTTCAAACTCCAATACCCAAAATTTCCACACTCAAACATATCTAGCTGATTCTTGCTTTATTCTCTAACTTTTTTTTTTTCTCAATTGGTTAATTCTTGCTTCACAATTCACATGTGTAGAGGAATAAAGGACTGTTATATATATCCTCCCATTCTAAGCCACCAGCGAGCACAAGCGTATTTAGCTCACCATAAATTAAAGGAGATAGCTGAGCTGGGCTTGCATCATGATGCTGGTGACGACAAAATAGAACACAAATAAAATTGCTCTTATTTTATCCAATGAAATTATCTGAGTGGATCAAGTACGTTAGAAAGATACAACAAGTAAAGACAGCATCCAGTTATTAAAAGCAAAGCAGGATCGCAATTTGCTGTCAATGTTTATTTCTTTGTTATCATTTGGAACGAGCACGAGGTCCTTCGGATGAAGAAGAAGGATATTATTCCTGTGATTGGTTAATTGAGCTCAAGCCTTGTATTCAAGGTGGTGATGATCCGAGCTAGAATTAGAAGATGCTCCTTCCTCGAGGGTGCCAGATTTTGGCTCTGCAGACTTGGCATGCAATTCTTCGCCAAACTTCTCTTTCTTCTTGACCTCTTCGTCGAGATGGACATCCTCCTCAATTGACAATATCACGGCCTTCGTCCCATGGGGCCCGGGTATGATAGCCTCCTGGACCTTCCTATGTTCATCAAAGTGAATGATTTCGGTTTCTTGAACCATCTTCTTCTTTTTCTTCTTAATGCAGCAAAAGAGAGCAGCTGCAAGGAACACAAGAAAGAAAAGGCCTCCAAGTGAGATAAACACGATGACTATTACTGTTGGGTGGTTGTCCGGTGATGGCGAAGGAGGTGGAGGGCGAACATGAGGAGATGGCGGAGGGTGTACATGTGGAGGTGGCGGAGCAAAAGGGTGAGATGGGGTTGGCGGTGGTGGTGACCTTGAGGGAGTAGGTGGCTTTGCTGCAGGAGGTGGGGGATGGAATGGGTGGTAAGGTGGTGGAGGAAAGTATGGGAACTCGAAGTCAATGGTCTGAGGAGAGGCCATCTTGATATGATTGCAGATATGTCGAGGATGACAGATTGACTTGTGCATAAAGAGGAAGCATTGAGCTCCTATTTGTAGGAAGTATTAGGTCTGATTCTTTTGGCATAATCAAGAGCCAGAGTTTTTTTTTTCATGACTTGACTCCCATTCTAAGATTTGGGGAAGGTTTGTTTGCATTGGAAAACACTTCTCAAAGTTTCCTTGAAGCTTATTAGTTTTTTTCCCACAAGATACTGAGATATGATGGGTATATCTCGTATCTCTTAAACGAGTGCTTTGGTCTCAAAGATTAGCGGGAACAATTAGTATGCATTACATTAGTTAGACGTTTTATTCGGTCTATTAAATAATTAGACCTCTAAAATTAAGTAAAGCTGTCTTCCCTGATAACAATAGCTTCAGAAACCAATCACATTCTCTGATTAAACAGCGTAAGAAACCCAAAAAAAAAAAATAAACAAAGATCGCGACACAGTTTCGTCGTCAGCCGGGGACTAATGAGGCAAGCACTAACCTATTTACCTTGTGTTCACTCTGCCTTCTTTCATCTTTTGTACATGAAGAACTCTGAACGCTCATTTGGGTCTGGGATACAACTCAGCAAGTTATTACAACTTTTATTTTTATGAACTTGAATGTTATTGGATGGAAATTGCGCAGCATAATTTTATGGCCAACTCTTTATTGTTGAAATAAATTAAGGTACTGGTTCACGTCCCCCTTTTCGTCCCCCTTTTCTAGAGAGAGAGACTCCCCTTCTCTTTATAATTCTCTTTCTCTCCGGCCTTCTTTTCCATTGCAGGAGGCTGCTCCCCTCTTCTTAATTCCTTATTGGGGTTTTCCTCCGTCGAAGTTGCAAGTGTAGATCCCGATTCCTTTGGAGGTCTCAAACAGTCACGACCGGCATGGGTGGCTTCGACATCTACAGGTGCCTACTTTTGTCCCAGTCCAGGGTCGAACCAACTATGCGTGAGGTCCCACACATGCCTGCACCTCAACCTTTCAAATCTGTGCTCCAGTGGTTGTTTTCGGCAAGCACACGTCGTGGGGCTGGTCTCTGCTCTTCCTGGCTGTTCTTTCTTGCTCTGCTCGGCACCAGCCAGCCGACGAGTGGGGGCCACGTGCGTGTATCTCACTTGCTTGACGATTTTCCCTGTTGGCCAATCCCTCTCCGCCTCAAGTTGGCTATGTCGCTTCCGCAGTTGGCTTTCCTTGATTATTAATGAATGAGCTGTTTTGATTATTAAAAAAAAAACACTCTTAATTGTTGAAATGCAGGTGTGTAATTGTCTATGTTTGTTTTCATTTTCCAATCGCTTATCATTTCCTTCTTCCCTGGCAATGCAAGACACTGGTACACGAGTTGCTTTGTTAATATCCGGTTCTATGTGGCCGCCTGTGTTTTTAGTCACTGTTCCACACTGTTTTGCTACTAACCTCTACCTCATTAACTACACAGTGGGCAGTCAACCCTTTTCCTCAGACCCCCATTCCCACCGCATCAGATGGAATAAGTCATAGATCTCTGGAAACCACCATGCCAAACTCGGCCTTATTCATTCAGCAATTGCCATAAAAAACAACGGATAAATCAAACAACTTCATTAAAGGCAGAGAACAAGAAAGCCTGCACTAATGTCTTCGCCAACCCCAAATAATTTTAAATTGATGCTGTTGGAGGAGAAAAAACAACTTGGAACTTCTATAGTTCACTGGAGGAAACCCCATTCTCTGACAGCAGATATGAGAAGACGATTTCATTCCATGTATCGGGTACACCAGGTAGACACCAATGGCTACAATCAGATACAGATGGATTGTCACTCCAAGTACCCACATGTGCATCACGCCGGAATGCCGCCATTGGTGTAACATGCACAAGGGCTACAGGAAATGTCATTTTCTTCACAACCTTGATGATGCGATCTGAAATTGGGCTTCGATCCCTCCCATAAGATCTTGATGATGGACGCCGACTCACTTTGCAAATGTTCCGGTTTCGACCGCTGGCAAAGATTCATCACATCATTCACATTTCTAAAACGATACCAGTGAGATTCGCTGAAGTATGCAGTTCAGTAAAAATGCAATCTGTTCAAGAGAATAAGCAATATAAACAGAAGCATCCAATTCATCACAAAACTATCTTCTTCTTTCCATTTTGCAAATTTATAAGCTACAGGGTGAGAAATCACCACCAAAAGTTTACATATGCCGCTTCCTTCATTGCCTATTTGCCTTGTTCTCGATCCGAGTGAGTATGTGTTTCTTTGCTTGTGGGTAAGATGTTTGTGTATGTATATATGTGTAAATGACATGATCCCTGTTGCATAGGGTGAGGATTAAAATCTTGTCCAACATATTGCAATCTTTTCTCCAGAGGGCCTCCTTCAAGAGTGCTTGTGGTATCCAAGGACATTCGGTATGCCGTAAGCTATTCATTTCTTTGAGCCATATTTTCTATACATGAGGACCTTCCCCTAGTTTCAGTAAGAGGGCACTAAATCTCTTCAAAAACCTTACAGGATCATCCGTTGGTGCAGATTTATGCATCCTCAACTCAAATTCTTGGATTTTGAGGCATTTGGTAAGGGGATTACGAAGGACCTTAGAGTTGGCACGCTTTAATTTTTCTGGAAAATTTGTCCCTATATTAACTATGTACCATTTTGGATCACCTAAAAGTATTATAAGTAACAGGTTACCAGCCAAAAAAAGTATTTTAAGGTTAATGGGGAGAGAAATCTGTTCCAACATCTCAGCATGCCGTTGAGTTCAGCACACAAGAACAGCAGACCACTGGTAGAGTAATAGATCCACTAAATCTAGATTTAACTGAAAATTAACCTCTTTGAAGCTATTATCTTGTTGGCTGCCAACCAAACAAATCAAACACAAACAAAAACAAAGTTACGAGCATAAAATGGCAGTGAAACGATGACAAACCACACAACACACCTCCAATGGGATGATTCAAAAGTCCGGAAGAATACGCTTGTTCTGTTTCTGTTGATCATGGTCTCAACCCAAGATGCCCAAGTGTCTAATGCTCTCGCGAAGGCAGTAGAGATTTGCATTCCAAGCCTTAGTGAATCACCTACCTGAAAATACCAGCCCCTGCCTCCAAACATATTAGAATAACTCTGCATATGCAATTATGACAAGCACAATTTTGACCTCCAAAGCTATAGCCGAAATCTATGCTTCCAAATTCACGAATAAGATTAATGGAGATGCAATAAAATGTTGACAAAGAGCAGTCATTCCAAATCAAAGGATTATATAAGTCCTGTTCAGATATACAGGTTGGTAAGGAATGAAACAGAGAAAATGATCATTTCTGTTTAATTGATCATTCCATATGCACCAGTTGGTTTTGAACCTGTGACCTTATCTTCCTGACCGTTCTTCACAGGGAAGGAGATGCTATTTAAATTAGAGCTCATTGGGTGCAACAGATTCAAACTTTTATCAACCTATATTGTATTTGTAATCCCAGTTGCCCATCTAAAATTTTCATGGTTCGAGGTCTTTGGATGCACCGTCACCATGAACACCCCCCCCCCCAATTCTCTCACCACAACCACCAAAATACATATTTTGAATCTATTGGGATTTTCAGTCTTTTATTCTCTAAACCTTGTCGATGTTGTAAGATATCTGCAAACGTTTTCGGGCTTGAGATTGTGCTTATATCCGCAATGAAGGGTCACACTTTTTCTTTTTTCTTTCTGTAGGTGAAGGGCCACTCTTTTACAGGAGTACAGCTAGCTCTAAGTTCACTCCTACTGCACATCTCTCTGTTAACTGTTAGAACTTTTGCTTCAGACAGCCCTAAAAGCAAGTCACTACTTTTATAGGCATGTGAGCACCACTAGACATAATAAACCATGGTAATGAAAAACAATAAGCAGATGTAGCACACTAAAATTAAAAAATGAAAATGGCTATCAGAAAGACCAAGATTAGAAATTTTATGTCAAGCAAAACAGTAGTCAGAGTGGAACCAGAATGGCTAAACAGAGTGCTTAGATACAAAACAATTTCATCTGAATCCTTGTTTGCCAAGATGCAAAAAATTTGCTATCACTAAAATAAAACTCCATGGCTCCTCAATTCTTGTCAATAATCAGGTTGGGCAATGCTATTCCGGTGGTAAATATGTACTTCCATGAAATTTTCTTTTGAACAAAGAGGAGTTAAGGGGTAATGCTGCACAATGTATATGTCTTCTATGGAGGATCCATCCTTTCGTGTTATATCAATGATTCTCAATCGATAAATATTTGATTGATGCTTGCAGTTGTTTCCTTCAACCGGAGCCTTGAAGAGAAGTGCCTTCTCATGGTGGCTGAGGACTAGACATTCATGGTAATAACTCGGTTGAACTTATGAATAAGGTCTGTCTAGGCCTCATCTAAAGTTCATAATTCAAAAGAGACTCCTGACAAGGTTCAGGTCTCCGTTATGGGGGATGTAAACGAGAACCATTGAGAAACATTTTCTTTGTATGAATGTTCCCAATGTCAAACTCTAAAATCTGTGATCCCGGAATTATGCTAATGAGGATACCCTACTGCACAACAGCCAGCACCAAATTGAACCTCCTGGAAACCAAGTTTCCCCTCTCTAAATCACACTAATTGATGTTACCACATATGAGGCCAGTGCCGCCTGTGAACCCAAATATGCTAAAGACAGAGCAAGCTCAAAATGCATATCAAGTCAGTTGCATGAAATACAGAGAAATTGTTATTTTTTATGTGATGCTGCTAGTCGCATTTCTCAACAATTCTATGAAATACAGAGCAAGCTCCGGGAAATGATACTACGCACGAGAATGATGGCCAAAATTGGAACAGAGATGAAATTTTTGCTAGCAGGCAGCGGCAGATTGTATACCACAATATGAATGGAAAGACACTTCAGTACAACACGTCATCCAGGGCAGTCAATGCTGAGGGGGTTAGGCGACTTACATTTCAAACAGCTTAGCCCTTGTCCACCAGTGGCCTGAATTGAATATCAGCACATCAGAATTAATCCATTCTTTGCTAATATCATCCAACATATCAAGTCTTAGTGTCGTCTTGACCCTATTCGGTGCACGCCTTGGAACTGGACCAGGCTGTACAAGGAAAACTGACCGATAAAAGTCAATACTTAAATCGAATGAACTAAAACGTACACCTAAAAACCTTATCTGTTTATTGATACGATGCCCATTGACTTCATATACACTCTTCTTGTCCTCTACTCCCATCATTAGCAAGCATATCAAAGATTCCCACTGTGTTCTACTCAACGAGTCACCTACGAAAACAACTCGTTTCCCGCGAAGCTTTTCGAGAATTGCTCTTGCATTGAACCTGGGAATATCACAATTGTTCGGCTTCCACCGCCATTTTGTATAACCGCTATCTTTCCTCCCGTTAGCCAAGCAATTAAATCCACGTTCTGCATATGGGCATCTTGAGGAATTATACAAGGGATAACTTTCGTCACGAATCCAACTTCCATGAAAGACATCACATGTGCCATTTGACACAATGGGTTGAGAAACCCCAGAACTATGAATAACTGAGCTAAAACTAGGGAACAAAGACATATATCCAAATGCCACGACTGAAAGGAAGGATATGAATGAGCCCATCGCCACAAGTCCATTCAGAGATAGAAAGGCCAAGATTTTACAATGAACCTTTATCAATCTCTCACCAAAACTGAAAACCCTTATGTAGCAAGGCCTAAAATGGGCAAATAAATCCCAGTTGAGGTTACGGATCATATCCATCTTTCAAACAGCCCACATACTACTCCATTTTTCAACACAAATCTACCACAAAAATGAAGCAAAGCTTCATTAAACCAATCCTCATTCTTCCAGAATACCCACAGAGGAAACTACGCAAGTGGAAACAAACATACCAACCAGAACAAATCAGATAAAGACCGAAGATTAACCACTTGAGGACCCATGAAGCAGAAAATCTTGAGCAACAACAAAAATAATGCTAAAAAAATAAACAGCAATCTTGCAGTTTCAGCAATTGGGAATTCAGAAAAAGGAAAAAAAAAGTGCGGTGACGATCGAGGGCGTTTGTTGGAGCTGGATGAGTAAAGATGTCAACTGACGAAGGCAGGGCAGGGCTTTCTGGTCTTTCCGAAAAGTTTATTCCACTAGTCCACTTCCAAGTTCCAATATAAAATTTGTTCAGGGAGACAGAGATTTCTTAACTCTGAAATGAGTGTTTATTAACCGAAAAAGAAGTAAAGAACAACCTTTTGTTATGGGAAGGTTAAGCTGTCTATTCTATTGCTGTTGCACATCAAAGTTGTCGGTGGTGTTTTTTGCCGAGAAAAAAAAAAAAAAGAGAGTTGTCGGTGGTGTTCCAGAAAGAAACCTCTAAGAGAGTATTAATATCAGGTCGGGTGCGTGGGAATATTCAAACGTGTCAAATGCTTATTGGTAGTGTTTTATCCTTCTTTCTTTTTTGCCCTTTCTTGGTTGAGTGTTTTATCTATTAGTTGTTTATTTTAGGGAAATTTACTTTTTAGTCACTGAGTTTTAACCTCATTTTATTTTTAGTCACTAAATTTAACCTGTCAAATTTTTAGTCCCTCATATTTCTGTACTTGTGAAAAATGGTCCGACCGTTAACTTCCGTTAATCTTAGTAACGGAATTTTTTTCCACGTCAGCTTTGTTTCCTCGTCCGCAATCAATTCACACGAAAAGCACGATTTGAACCTTTATAACTATTAAGGCCTGTTTGCAGCCTCACAGCACTGTCATGGCTGCCAACCTCTAAGCTTATTTATTTCGCAGTCATCTTCTTCAACTGCCACTTTATTACCCAGCGACATTCTCTTGCTAACTTCTTCCCTAATAACTCTCCAGACACGCACATCTACAAGATCCTGCACAAAAGAGCACGCTATAAGATCCTGCACGACATCATCGACCACAAAAAGCAAAGTCGTGAAGAATTCGCTGCTAAAGGCTGGTCGTTGCAAAAAAACAGAGTGTGCGAGTCGTCGTAAGAGAGCAAAGTCGGCGAAAATTGTCGCAGAGAAAGATGCAGAGAATGGGCCGTTGCGAGAGATAATTGATGACGGAATGAAATTTGGCTGTGGGTGGTAGTGTTTGACTTCGCAGAGAAACAACATTGGAGACGGAATGAATGCAGCTGTGGGTACTGTTCGACTTCGTAGAGACAAAACAATGGAATTATTTTAAACTAGTTTTTGAATATGACACATCAAAACAAGTTAAACTAGTTTTTCTAGTCATCCTTGGAATTATTTTAGTTTTTCCTTTAGAGAAAGTTGGTCGGCGTATCAAAAGTATAGGATCCACCACCACCCAAAAGGACATATGCCCTTGACCCCATATATACCCTCCCGCTCATCGTTCACTAGATTTAATATTTTTTTTTCTAAGTAAAGATACACATAAAGGAGCTAACAATTCATAGGGGAACCGTGGATTGTCGCTCAAAATAACAGTAGTAGGGATACATGAGAGAGAGATATTCCCCACTAAATTGGCATTGCAAGCCCACCGAGCAACCCTATGAGCAAAGTCCTTAGCCTCCCTCTTAACATGAGAAAAAACCCAGTCAGCTCTAGGGGAAGCTAAATTACGAATATCAGCCACAATATAAGTAATCTGCCATTCCACAACAGATCGGGCCTGACGAATGGCGTCAATAACCAACAAAGAATCCCCCTCTAGAATAATGCGAAAGTTGGGGAGAAAAGAGGCCACTTGAGCAGCATGAAGAGCTGCCCTTGCCTCGCCCACAAGTGGACCGCACGGAGGGAGCCTCTTAGTTCTAACAAAGAGGATTTGACCTTCGGAATCCCGACAAACAGCAGCTGCAAGGGCGAAGGTATTATGGATCGCAACATCAAAATTAAGTTTCCAAAAACCAATAGGGGATGCTGTCAAACTGGGTCTGGTTGGGGAATTCTATCTTGCCAAGCATGAATGAGCTCTGAATAACGGGAGTGGATCGATCTGAGGAGAAGAGAGATATTTAGGTCGCCCCCTTGGTGAATAAGCTTGTTACGAAAGAACCAGATAGAGTCAAACAAAATGGCAGCATATCTGGTGAAGTTAAATTGCTGGTCCACCGGGAGATAGAGATGCTGAGCAGGCTTGAGAATAATCTGGATCCAGACCGATATATCTTGAGGAGGTAAAAGATGAATAGATAGAGACCAGGGGGCTGCTCTCCAAGCTATCTGGGCAACTAGGCATTCAAAAAAGAGATGCACAAGAGACTCACCCATGTGATGGCAAAACCCACAACTATTATCATCCAGAGAGCGATGAAGAGATCTCTCAATATTAGATTTGCAGGGAAGACAGTTCCAAGCAATCTTCCAGAGAAGAAGTTTGAGGCCGTCTTGCATGGGGGCACGCCAAAGACGCTTCCACTCCACAGCAATTGACGAAGACGAACTTTGATTACGGTGGCCTGCAATGATCGAGTAAACTGAATTCAACGAGAACTGCCCATTGCTGGTGGCAGACCAAATGAGAGAGTCGCTCAGATTAGCCCGCGGGGGAGGAGAGTTGAGGATAGCATCAGCGTCCTCGTTACAAAAAAGAGATCGGATCAAAGTGGAATTCCAAGCTTGAGAAACAAGGAGACAAGCGAATTAACCATCAATTCCTCATCCAAGGAGGTAGAAGGCAACCTTGGCCTCGGGGCATGGGGAGAAGGATAAGGTAACCATGGGTCAAACCAAACTCGAACAGCAGACCCGGACCCAAGTTTGTAACAAACAGCTTCTTTTATGAGCCTTGCCACACGAATAATTCCACGCCAAAACCACGAATCACCAGCGTGACCACGAGACTCCCAAATAAATTTAGACTTCAAGTATTTTGCACGAATAGCTTGCACCCATAACTTATCAAAAGAGCATTGGAGATGCCATCCAAGTTTCACAATAAGAGCTTGATTGAGATCCTCCATGAGTTTAAGACCCAAACCTCCTTCACACTTAGGTTTACACAAAGAGGCCCAAGATTTAAGACAAAGATGATGAGAATTATCATCAGAAAATCCCCACCAGAAACGCATCATCATAGAGTCAATTTTGGAGCAAATAGCTTTCGGGATACGATAGTTAGACATGGTGTAAGTAGGAAGAGCAGAAGCAACCGAGCGGATCAACACCAAACGACCAGCTTGAGAGAGAGTCTTCATTTGCCAACTCTCAAGTCTCATTTTAACCTTCTCATAAAGATATTTAAATTGGTGTTGCTTGTTGCGAGAAATCTGCATAGGGAGGCCCAAATGTTTTTCCACATGAGCTTTATGGGCAAGCTGAAGAATAGAACAAATATCTGAGCTTAAATCCCGTCCCACATTCCTACTAAAGGAGACTGAAGACTTTCTCATATTGAGGCGTTGTCCGGACCAGCTACCATATTTGTGCAAGCAATCTAGGAGCACCTGGGCTTCCTCTTTCGACGTCCTAGTGAAAATGAGTAAGTCATCTGCAAAAACAAGATGAGAAATAGGTGGCACTCCACGCCCAATTTTAATCCCATGAAGCCGATGATGAAAAAACTTCAGATCCAATGATGAAAAGCAACGGTGAAAGGGGGTCCCCTTGCCAAAGTCCACGAGAGGGTTTAAAGAGCCCAAAAGACGACCCATTCAATAGCAACGAATAAGAAACAGTAGAGATGCATGGGTGAATTCAATTAATAAAAGTGCTCCGAAATCCAAAACATTTAAGGGCTTGAATGATGAGTCCCCATTCCGTATGGTCATAGGCTTTTTCAATGTCCGCTCGCACAGCCATGTAATGACGACCCTTGCGTTTTATACGCAACATGTGGAAAACCTCATGAGAAAGAACAGTATTTTCTTGAATAACTCTCCCTTTCACAAAAGTCGATTGGTAAGGGGAAATAATACGAGGCAAAATAGGACTTAACTGACTAGCTAAAATTTTTGCAATTAATTTATAGGTCACATAACCCAGTTCTGATTTAATAACCCAGGTATAGTCATGTATAACTAGAGAATACAACTGGTTCAGTTTTTACAGTAGACTAATTAAGGATTAGAATATATCTCAGAGGCTAGTAGACTAATTAAGCATTATTTATTGCTCCCGACAGCGAAAAGGTCACATTTTAATTTTTTCTTCAGAATTTAAGCTAATTATACTGCTAAAAATGTTTTTATCACTGGCAAGTAAATGCACTAGAAGAGCCACGGAGTTGTTCTTCTCATATCAGAAATTATCTCCAAGTCTGGAACTCAGTCCCTACTCGGCTACTCCATAAGCTTGGAGTGCAACACGGAGTCCTAACAGTGCCACAACTCTTATTGTTCAAGGGAGACAAAACCCCATTCACAGTTTCACTGAGGCAGAAGATATGAGAAGAGAAGCTCATTCCATGTTTCAGGTACACCGGGTAGACACCAGTGGCTACAATCAGGCTCGGAGGGATTGTCACTCCATCTGCCCACATGTCCATCACTCCGGGGTGCAGACATTCTCCTAACATGCAGAAGGGTTACAGGAATTCTCATTTTCTTCACTACGTCGACTATGATGTCTGAAATCTCGCTTTTCTCTCTATCATTATCCTCCGACGAAGGGCGTTGAGTCACTTCGCAAGTGTTCCCATCTTTACCACTGCATTCATGGCGCGTACGCAAGAATCATTCAGTATCAAAGAATATCGAGTAACTGATAATGTTATTCTTTTTTTCTAAACGAGTTTAATCATTATAAAAGATTGATGATCAAAATTCTCCAGGTCCAGAAGAGAATCTTTGTCCATATGTCAGGGTTCAAGTATTGGGTGTCATGCATGGAAAGAGCAACTAATAATTAACTAAATAAAAAATGGAGCAGAGACAGTGACTAATTAAAGAACACACCTCCAATGGTCTGCTTCAAATGTCTTGAAGAAAACTTTTGTTCTGTTTGTGATGATCATAGTCTCAGCCCAAAACTTCCAAGTATCTAATGCTCTTCTGTAGCCAGCCGTGACTGGCATTCTGATGTCCAATGAATTACCAACCTGAAAATAGCAGCTCCTGTCTGGAAATATGTCAGGAACTTTTGATTGCAGAATTTAAAGATCTTTTTTTGCATGTTGTAACTGCAAGATAACTCGAAATGCAGCGGAAGTATTGTGTAGATGTTGACACATGCATTTGTCACGAGTCACATGAAACCTGGAGCCAGATGCATCAGGACTGATTGAGAACAAATATGAAGATTCTAAGCAGGGACAGAAATCAAAGGTTCATTTACTCTATTCATACAGAACTATACAGCAGATTACTCAACAGAAGTGTCAAAGAATTTGCCAATTTGATGTCATGAAAATGCACACTGAAATCTTACTGAAAAAATGTTGTCAAGCAATAAACAAAACAGCTTATATAGACTTAAACCCGAGTGAATCCCAAAACTTACATTTCTCGAAATAGCCTACTGTTTGTCCACCAGCCACCTGAATTAAACATGAGAATATCTGAATCAATCCACTCATTACTAATATCATCCAACTTATCGAGTCTAAGCGTGCTCTTCACCCATTTTGGTGCATGCCTTGGCACTGGACCATGCTGCACCAGGAAAACTGAACGATAAAAATCGACACTCAGATTAAAGGAACTGAACCGTACACCTAGAAACCTAATCGTCTTGGTGATCTTATGCCCATTGACTTCATAAACACTCTTTTTATCCTCCACCCCTGTCATAAGCAAACATACGAAAGACTCCCACTGTGCTCTACCCAACGAGTCACCCACAAAAACCACTCTTTTTCCACGAAACTTTTCAAGAAAGGCGCGTGCATTGAACCTTGTAAGATCACAATCCTTAGGCTTCCACCTCCATTTTGCGTAGCCCTTATCTTTCCGCCCATTAGCCCAGCAATTCCAACCGCGTTCGGCAAAAGGACATTCTGAGGCATTGTATAATGGGTAACTTTGATCATAGACCCAACTTCCCTCGAAGACATTACATGTGCCATTAGAGCCATCGGACTCGGGAATCCCGGAATTATGTATGACGGGGTGAAAACTGGGAAACAAAGACACATATCCCAATGCTATGACTAAGAGAAAGTACATCAATAAGCCAAATACAATAAGTTTACTGACCTCCATCTTTTGAACAAGCCACAAAGAAGAAGCTGACCAATTGTCAACACGAATGAACCATTAGCTAAACCCCCCTATGTGTGTTCATATTAATCCAAAATACAAACATATGAACAATGAAAGTGAACCTTTAATTGCCTTATTAAGTACGACAATATCAAATTATCCTTAAGAACACCGTATACATGCTAGAGAAGCAAAGATGTCTTCGCTGCAAGTGGGAATTGGCAGAAGAATGGTGGTGCATTCGGAACTGCTTGAGCAAAGGTGAAATATCTGTGTGAGGTGAGGATATTGTTTCTGGCCATTTATATAACGTGTCCTGGGATAACAGTTGCTTGGTATACCTTCTTGGTTACGAAACATTGATTCTAACTGGAAGAAGCCTTTACTCTTGATTCCAGGAGGAATGTTGACAAAGAAACGGAAAGATTGATGAAACTAGACATCTTTGATGGCAAATGGATTGGATGGAGCTGACAAAAGATTCATATTTCATTAAATAAACTTCCACTGAGCCAAATAAGTTGTTCTTGCCTTAACTGCAGATCATAACATATGTTTTAACTAGTCAAGCAGCCGTGCATTAAATACTTCTTGAGATAGAAATCGTTTAGAGTGTAAATGAAAGCCGTGTATGTTAAATTAGCTATAAATGCATTAAATGCTTATATATCAACTTTTACAAGTACACAGTTACTTTAAGAGTCAAGAATTTAATTGCAATTTTTATCCCAATTTTAATCAATAACCTAATTTTCAAATAATTACTAATGGTCTTTTAGTTTCTTGGCACTTTTTCTCTGAAATGTGGAAGCAAAATGGAGAATAGACCTACAGCAGGTTTTAAACAATTTCTGTAAGAAAATGTAGGTGATCAGCATTTGTTAAGTGAATGAACTGTAAATTGCCAATGGTGTTAAGAGTATTAATTCGTTGAGGTAATTGATCAGCAACCTACTTACTGATATAGATGACATTTAGGAGAGTTCGCTAGAGAGAGGCAATGCTGCAATTTTGCAATGTTACAAGTTTTTTAATGCGATTTATCATTCAGGAAACCATTCTGGGTTGACATTATGAGAGCTCGGAGCTGCATTAACTTCCATGATTTTGTCATTTATGCACAAAGTAAGTTTCTCATCCTTTGGCTTTAACAATGAGTTTTTCTTATGAAACGCAAACAAAAAAAATTATCCGTGTAACCAAAAGTTTGCTTCAAGCTTCATCATTCAGGTAACTTTCAGTTTCCAATTAATGTCCCAACACCGTTTTCCCGATCAATCTTCTTAATATTGCAGCATGTAATTACTACAAGAATTTTCTGTCCTTGGAGGAAAACATGCCACGAATCGCAGCCATGAAAGGAATGAACAGTGACTCGAAAACTGATTTAACTATTTCCACTTTCCAGGCCCAGAACAGATGCTGAATGGATCAATTATATGGAGCTGTTTTTACCATGTCAGATAACCTTTATCCAACCTGATTTCCTCAAGTTCCTTGCACTCTGAAAGGATAAATTTTTTTCCTGGTAAGTTGGAGAATAAACTCGAGCCCTCAAGAAACTTCTTAACTTCTCCAATTTGAGATGCAAAGACGGAAATATTTGAGTCAAATCTCCACTATTTATATGCAGATCTAGAAACATTGGTCTAGCCAACTTAATTCACTTTTTTTTTTGGATCAAACTATCAAAACTTCATTACTGAGACAAAACGTCACCACATTACAACCTATGGGAGATCAGTTCCGGTGTACTTCCAGACCAGATCCAGGTAGTGCTCAAAAACAGCAGGGTAGCCTCCAGAATCAATCTGAGAGGCAGCCCAACAAGCAAGGTGATGCACTTCTCGATTACACTGCGTTTAACAAATGAAAAATTCTAAGAATTAACATGGTGAATACTCTGGTGTATGCATTCAACTAGAGTGTGTATACGCCATTCCACCAGTTTTGGAAAATTCTGCAGGGCTTTGATTAATAGCTGAGTCACCCTCCATTATGATATCATTGAATCCTCTTGTAACCGCCTTCTGGATCCCCAGTTGTGCTGCTTTAGCTTCCCCTTCAAGTGAATCGGTGGCATGAATCTGCTCTGCTATAGCTCCTACTACCTCTCCATATGGATTGCGAATGACTTCCGCCCCCAATGCAAACCTCTCACAGATTGCTACATCAAAATTTACAGCCAACTCAATCCACAAGCTTCTTAGCCAAAAGGTCCTTCAGTCTGTGCGAACATATTCTCACCAATATACATTTTCTGCTCTAGCATACACAAACAGGATTGCGACTTGACATTTGCTAATGCAAGTATGGATATGAGAGCCTTTATAACCCTTCCTCAAGCAAGAAAGAATCAGTATCAGCCACATAACCATCTTCTTTCATTAGAGCTGTCAAATCCATCAGAGTTGCATGGATTTCACCAGCACTGGCGTGGGACTTATCCCCAGCAACAAATAAGTCCTTCTTTTGTCCCACTTCAATCCAGCTACATCCAGGCAACTTTCTAACTCCTTTTTCTTTCATTTCTCTCCTCAAAAAGTTAACCCGATCCCAGTTTCCTGATGCAGCATATATATTTGAAAGTAGCACATAGGATGAAGAATTTTGGGGATCTAATTCAATGAGTTCCTCAGCCGCCTGCCGCCCCCTAATGTCATCACCATGTAATCTGCAGGCACCGAGGAATGTAGCCCAAATCATAGCATGTGGTTCGAATTTTAGTTTGTCAACAAACTCCTCTGCTTCTTGAAGGAAACCCCATCGGCCATAGAGATCAACCATGCAGGCATAATGATCTACTCTGGGCTGAATGCCATAGTTATTGACCATAGTGTCAAAGACCTGACAGCCTTCAGATACTCTTCCTGCATGACTACATGCAGTGAGAACGCCAAGGAATGTGACATCATCAGGCAGAACATGTGTGTGCTTCATCTCGTCAAATATCTTAAGTGCCTCTTCTGCATAACCGTTTTTGGCTAACCCCACTATCATAGAGTTCCAAGAAATAACATCATTTTTACAGTTCATTTCTTCAAAAACTTGCACAGAGCTTTTAACATCCCCACATTTAGCATACATATCTACAAGGGCACTACCTGTTAACTCATCTAAGTCAAACCCAGTGTGGAAAATGAGGCAATGGATCTCCCTACCAACTCTCAAAGAAGACAATACAGCAGATGCATGAAGAACGCTAGCAAATGTAGCTTGGTCAGGAAGAACATGCTCGCTATGCATTTCTCGATATAACTGCAAAGCCTCCTCACTGCAATCATTTTGAGTAAGTCCTGAAATGACAGCGGTCCATAACACAATACTTTTTGGATTGGGGAACTCTGAGAAAAGAATTTCTGCATCAGCTTTTCTTGGCGATTTTAAATACATGCCCAAAAGAGAGACATCCAATAAGTCACCACGGTACAAAAGGCCCCACTTTACAACAAGACAGTGGATTTGGATTCCCAGTGTTAGCAGTGGTCCAATACACGCATCTAAAATGCTTGCAAAAGTGATATCGGTAGGATTCAATCCTACAGCCTGCATTTCCCGAAACACATCTATTGCTTCCTCTACATTATTTTGTGCATACCCAGCAATCATAGCATTCATGGACACGACGCTTCGATCAGGCATGCAAGAGAAAACCTTGTGTGCAGCTGCAATCACCCCACACTTTGCGTACATGTCAATAAGAGAGCTTGCAGCATAAAGGCTTGTTTCCAAACCAGACTTAACCAAGACACAATGGAGTTGTCTTCCTTGCCCAAGTGCTTGAACATTTGCACAAGCACTGAGTGTACTGGACAGGGACACCTCATCAGAAACAATTCCAGTTAAGTTCATTCTACGAAACATGTAGAAAGCCTCCTGTTCCTCCTCCTCCTGAACATACCCTACAATAATTGCATTCCAAGACACGTTGTCCCGATCGCCTATCAGCTCAAACTGTTTCCTTGCCTCCTTCAGAGCCCCAGATTTAGCATACATATCAATCAATGCATTGCTCGCAAACAAATTTGACGACAATCTACTCTTGATCATAAAAGAATGCAATTGGCGACCCATTTTTAAATATTCCAAGCAAGCACATGCACTCAGAATGCTAGTATAGGTAAACTCATCAGGATAGAAGCCACATCCTTTCATATTACAGAACAATTTAATGGCTTCATGGGCATACCCATTCTGTGCGTAACCTCCAAGCATTGCATTCCACAAGACCATATTTTTCTCATCTAAAGCATCAAACACTTTCCTTGCAGCATCCAGCTGCTCACACTTCGCATACATATTAATCAAAGAGCTGCCCACATAGACATTAGAATCCAACCCCTGTTTAATTGCCTGAGCATGAACTAACAAGCCATAACGTAGAATCCCCAAACTCGCAATTGCACTTAAAACACTTCCAAGTGTAGATCTTGTCGATTTTACTCCAGCCTTCCCCATTTTCAGGAAATATTTAACTGCTTCTGCATCATAACCTCTCTGGGCATGCCCTGAAATCATTACATTCCATGCAACGGTATTCGGATTGGGCATCAGGGCAAACATTTCACATGCATCACTAAGCCTGTGAAGATTTACACATGCACTTATGACAGTCACGAAGGCCACCTGGTCTGGAACATGGCCTACTTTCTGCATCTCCTCAAAAACTTCAAGCGCCTCCTCAGGCAAACCCACTTGAACATAGCCAGCAATCATGGCAGTCCAAGCAACTGTGTCTAAACCCACAGCCCCATCAAATATTTGCCGAGCATCACTGACACAATTGCACTTGGCATACATATCAATAAGTGCACCTTCACAGTAAGTACTTGACGCGAGCCCTGTCTTAACAACACTACAATGAACTTGCCTACCATACTCAACATACACCAATCTTGCACAACAGGACAAAACGATTGCATATGTGAACTCGTTTGGAAATTCCCCAGAGTTCCTCAATAACCCAAAAGTCTTAACAACCTGTTCTAAGAGCCCCCGCCTCGAGTACATGGACAGAACCGAGTTCCAAGCTAATACGTCCCTCTTCTCAAGCCAGTTAAATGCCTTCTCAGCGAGGTTCACATTGCCACACTTAGCATAAAGATCTAAAATAGCGTTTCCAAGCGACCCTTTTGACCCAACACCAAGCTTTACGCTCTGGGCATGGATACTTTTATTCGTATTCGAAGCTTCAGCCAGCAGCTGAGGCATTTCGTCGAACTGGTGATGGGTCTTGATTCTTTTGCATTGTTGTAAGCAGGCTTGCAAGAGATAGGTACGTAAGCGATTTTCCGAAGCTAAAGGGGAATCTCGATCGCAGATCAGCTGAGTGGAGTCGTGTAGAATGGTGGAGAACTCGTAAGGGTGATGCAGCGAATTAGGGCGGGAGATGGGAACTGTTCGGAAGGGAGGTCTGAGTCGCATCGACTTGGAGGGGTCTTCGAAATGCGACGGTTGGGTCAGTCAGTTAAGTAGTGCTTGTTGACGTGGCCTTTTCAAATGGTTCGCGCCAAAGCTTATAGCTTTGGTCTTTGGTCTCGAGGATCCACTTTGCAGTGTGCTCCCCAAAATGTCCCCCTTCAACCAGTTAAAATGTTTGGATCACCCACTTAGGGTACATTTGATCCTTAAAATTTTAACATAATAAAAAATTACAATATAATCTCTCTCTCCATCAAATCATTACTTTCCACTACAAAAATATAAAAAATTACCTCTCTTCACTTTTTCATCAACCCCAATACCTAAAATTTTAACAACCCTAAAATTTCACTTCTCAAATCATCTCTTTGAACAATGGAAAAGAAACATTATTGTCTTTAAACAAATGGGGATTATAGTTCAGAATACTGCAAAATTAATGTTTATGATTTGAGAATTTTATAATCAATGGCAAGTGTGCATCTTAATGAGGTACATTGTATGTGCTCTTTGTTAATTGTTATACCCCCATTTCTATTAAGGCCTGAGTTTGAGGAATCAGTACCTAATGTTTTCTCTCTTTTTTTTTTGGGCACATAGAAGCTTCGACATGTTAACCAGTTAAAAATCAAGTATAATGATTAACCAACCCTTGGCCAAAACAATAGGTCCGGCAACCTTGTTGAATGCTCAAAAGTCAAAACTAGGAAGCTTGGCCTGCCTTGCCTTGTATAATTGTGTCTTAAACATATATCTCTAAGCACCTATTTGATATGCATATTGGTAGCATTTTTTAAGTCATTTCAGAAAGTAAGAGACCTTTCCCGTCTAATGGTGGAATGCAATTTGCTCAGCTAGCAAAGTCAAAATTCTATCTCGGTGCCAGAGCATCCAATTCCAAGCAGCCTAATATACTTCTAACTTCTAAGTTCCAAGGACCCTTGTATCGGTGCTCAGGCTTATCTAGGCTGAAAGCTTTCCATGAACTCCGCAGTTCCAAGTTTTTCATCATGCAAAAAACATCCCTGATCTGGATTTTAATTGAAATTGATCAAGTGCCATGAATTTCAGCCGAATTGCCTTATTTCCTCTGATAATAATTTGTATTAACTCACATTATCTAGATCCTTCCGTCTCTATCAGAAAGAAGTTGCAAAAGCCAATGAGATGTATGAAAGTCCATCCAGTAAAATATATAAGCCAGAGAAGTCCTATATTCGAACATATTCGAATTCTCTCCTTTTCACATACACAGTTTCCTTATTTCCCACTTAAAAGCCAATTCCAATCAAGCCTTGAAGGGAAGAGATTTCAGAATCATTAAATCATTAAAAATTTGAAATTTCCAACGGCCTTGTAATGATAGTTAGAACCTTCTTAATCCTCAATGGAAGGGCGTGTAGCATTTGGCAATCTCCGGCCACGCACAAATGAACTGAATAGATGCAATGCTCTTGATGGCTGTGCGTATGGCACAATGTGTGCAGCATCCCTTACTGTGGCAAAAGTTAATAAATTACCATACTCTGTCGCCCAACCTCCCACCTGCTCAAAACAACATGCAGAAGCGAATTATGACAAACAGAAAGAGACACGGACTGACTGGAGAAATTTGTATTGGAGTACATAATCACCTGGCCTTTGTGAAACCAAGCTCCATATGGGACGGTAATCTTGAAATTCAGATCATGAGCCAGATCTCGGATGAGTGTCCGGGAACCCAGCAAGGGTACAACAGAATCTTGATCCCCACTAGGATTGGTAAAATTCAACAATAACATTAGATATAGCAATCAAAAATCAATCAAACTATCATAGCTTAAAACAGCATGTCTGTTGGTATATAATGCCCTTCAAAGTACCTGAAAACCCAAACTGGAATATGATTTTGGATTATTCTTTTGAGCAAGGGAAGAATATTAAGGTTACCATCAGAATCACTATAGTTCAGAATACTGCAAAATAGAAAAAGTGCAAGTATCCGTTAGACCATCTTTGCAAGTTGTAACAATTTACAGCATATTATTCTTATGAATACTTAATAAGGGCTTTCAAGAGATATAAGAATGACAAAAATGTTAAAATCAACTTAGAGGAAGAACAGGTCCTTTCTTTTCTTCCCAAAGTTGAAGGGAAGCAAACTGCGTGGATTTCTTACCCACTGCACATGGACCAGCCATAAGGCAATTTTGTGCGATTGGCATGAAGAGCGCTCTGAACTTCAGGAAGGTTGAAATAGAAGCGTCTTTCATAGGTTATACAAACATCAACTCCAAAACTAATCTTTGTAGCCTGCAGAAAAGGGATGAAAATAATTTAACAACGAAACAAATAAAACAGAATGACAATAAAGAAGGGCCAATGAAAATTTATAACACAGAACAATATCCAATACCATTTTCTTCAATCTCAGCTCTTGTTCCACTAAAGATGGGTAACAAACATCAAGGATCACATCATAATTGTTTATATAATCACCAACGATGTGGTTTGCTTCATTTATCGCATTTTCGCATGATTCTGTCACATTGTGAGGACTTCCAAAGACATAATCATCAAAATCACAATCGTTCATGATGGTAAGTCCAATTTCATCGGAGACCATTCCGTGAGACCAAAAGTATTCGTAAGTAGCTGGAATATCTCGATCAAGTTTTAAGAGTGGATTCCCAATCTAACCGGAGCAGAACAGGCGAGCAAATTAGATAAATTGCAACATCAGCAAGATACTAAGGAAAAATGGAAAAATGAAAATAAAAACGAGAAGAACTTTTTGTTGTCAAGAAACACTGGGATATCAATAAAAATGTTTAATTCTTTTCTTACAGCCAGCCCTTTGATGTTGAACTTGAAACCAGTTGAGTGTGAATTATGGTCAAGTAGAGCAATAGCCAATTGGGGTATGTAATGCCCTGTACAAGGACATTTATTCATTTAAGGAACCTACAGAAACTGACCATTAAACATAAAAGGAACCAGCAGAAACTGATAAAGCATGAGGGGAAAGAGGCAAAAACAGGGCTGAGAAATTTATTTTGAATTGAGCTGTTTACTTTCGTTTACTGTACAGTAAGTTAACCTATGGAATAACAGAGAAGAAGATAGGTCCCTCTAGGAACCAATATTCTCTTCTGTTCACATGTTCCGATGAAGAGATTAAGTCTTGAAATACTCCACTGTAGGAGTCGCAAGAAAAAAATATCCAGAAATCGAATGGAACTCTGAATAATGTTTGTCAAACCTGCATAGCTTTCTCCGGTGAGAAACAGTTCTCTGGATTTTAACTCTGGGAACTTCTTGTACCATTGCAACATAAATACACGCATGTCTCTAGCTGCCAAAAATAAGAAATTGAGCTTTGAACAAACCGAAGTTGGACGACTTTTGTAGAATTGTCTGTTCATGGAGTGAACCCTACAAAGTAAGCAAATGCTGAAACCAAGCAAAAAAGAAAAGAAGTTATGAGCTATGCACTTTACCAGTTGATGCATCTCCGGAAGTATAATCTGAACTTGTGTTTGAGTATGACCATCCTACTCCAGCAGGAGACTCGACAAAGAGGAGATTTGATGCTGCAAAATGGAAGAAAACAAATGACTTAGATGGATTGCATCAGTATCAAAATCTATACTTCCTAAGCGCCTTAGTATTAGAGGTTAAAAATGAAGAAAGAAAGAAGCCCATACTCCACGCTACCAACCAAATAACTAAAACTTCCAGGTTACATGCAGTGCGACTTACCTTTATTCCATGACATTGAATTCCTTCGAAGACCTCGACCATCTCCTCTAGGATAAAATGGACCCAACTCCGTAAATGCACCTCCACCAATAGAAGAACAACCTGGACCTGAATAAAGAAAATTCCTATCATTGATTTGTCGTCTCGGCGCCTTAGAGATAATTGAAGTTTCACAGCTATCTCTGTCTCATCTTTACATTCTTCTTTCCCTTTTTGTTATTTTCACTGGTTGACAGATGAAATTTGGAAATTTTCCATGCTTTTGCAACCTTATCAAGCCCATAACTTCATTTGGAAGCTCAAGTGAAGCAATATTACAACTCTTTCTATTCGCTGTTATAACCAGTAAAAGGATCAGCAGAAACTTCAACGGAAAGGATCATCCTCAGAAACATTACATGTAAAGACAGGAGTTGTTTATTGCCTAAATGCAAAGACAGTTTTTCCATTGACACAGAATTTTTCTTTTTTTATTATTTTTCAAAAGGTTGAAGAATAAGTACCTGTTGTTAAGAGTCCCAGTACACTATTAAGAGATAAAACACCCCCCATTGCATCTTAGAAAGCGAAAACCACCCCGGATAAAAGGACTAGTGTCAATAACCTCAAACAAAAAAAATAACTAAGTGACCAGAAACACAAGCGTATGGGGAAGAACTTAGATGAATCCTTCCAAAAGAACGAAAAAGAGAGAAATAACTTTCCACATAGGAAAGGAGAGTAAGCACAAGGCTCTAGAAGTACACTATGAACGAAGTGAAGGAACCAATTCAACTAGACAGAAGAGTCGCCCTATGTAAAAAGTGCTAGTATCCAATTGGAAAACATCATATCCTGACAATGCCATCGGACTAGACATTCCATTGTTCGCACATGATAAGGAGGTTGATCAGGAGCATGGGAACCAACCTCCATTGAGCCAGAGCGTGAGGGGTTTCTTGTCGGGGTCTTTGTCTGCCTCAACAAAATAGTAAAACAGGCTCCTCCCGGCCTTGACATCCACATCAACATACCCAGCGTACTGCCTGAACCCATGATGAAGCTAAACGAAGACTAGACAGTCAATAAAGTCAGACCTCAAAGGGATCTTCTTTATGCTTACTTTAGCCGCTTTTTAATGAATATTTTTTTATTTTTTACTGAAAAACATAAAGGGCAAGTATTATTTATCAAGTCAGACTATGTCATGCAGAAGACACGAACCAATCAGTGAAAACACAGCAAAATAACTATGTTTTGTTTTACTCTTTTAACGTAGAAAGACGACAAGTGCCGACCTTTTTCTTTTTCTAGGTAAGACCGCCATTTTCCTCTAACAGTTCGCTCTCTAACTCTGCAGCCGACTTTACTGGAGCCCAGCAAAACGCTTTGCGAACAAAAGAGCCTAGTGGGTCAAGAATCATAATAGTAATGGATAAAAAAGTGAACTTTCTAGACTTGAATTAGCAGGCTTATAATAATGCTGTTTTAGAAAAGTGCGTCACTTAGGGACCTCAAACTTTCTTTTTGATTGCTTTGTGTTTAATTCTTTAGCCTGCTTCTTTTAATGCTGCCGCAAACATTTCTTTTTTTATAATTTTTTCCCTAGATATTCCCTTTTATTATAAGCAGCAAATATTTCCACTTGCTCCGCCGGGAATACCTTACTTTTGAGACTTTAAACTTGTCATGGCACTTAAGATACTCGAGTTGTTTTATCTAGCCGTGCACTTCGTCATTCACCTCTGAGCTGTTGTACCAGCAATACATGAATTACACATCTTGATCGCTGTCACCATTATTTTGGACTTCTCTAAATTAGATAATCATTTGAGTTGTACGGGATCGACTCTGGTTTTTTTCTTCGTTATGAGTAGCCCGTTATGTTCTCATCAAGGCCTCGTAGATTTGAGAAAGACGAACAGTTGGCCCTACCATACGTACAATAGCTCTAGCGAAAACACTGGGCCTTGAAAGCTCATAATTTGATGTCAGAAGAGACAGACCCTACAGACTACAGTGAAACTACACGAGCCTATCAAAGCAGTAAGAATCATAATGGCGACAGCAACATTACCCTACTGAATGAAAAGACATCTAAAGCAAGAGCAGCATTTGCACGAGTTTCTTCTTTCGTAAGTACAAAAGAGTGGGGCGGTTTAATCCACTTTAATGGCATCAACACAACCATAGAAGGACAGAAACAAAATTACAAGACAATTATTGAGGATAAGAATCCAACGAAGCTCCTCTGAACGGAGTGCAGTACAATCACTTTCGTGTCATGGCAGTCCAGGCTCCACTCAACTGTTGAGAGTAAACACGCGTTATGGATAAGAGGGAAAGAAGGGCAGTAGGAGAAAAAGTTCGGACGAAAGAAGAAACATATGTGATGTTCAAGGTGCCCTTTCATTCAGACGGCACTCAGTAAATAATCACATTCACCAGCCACTTAAACAGGGCTTGTAATTTCCACTGGGAGGGCCAAGCCCACAACTTGGATGGATAGCTTTCAAACAAGTAAACTTAACAGACTTGTTCCATTAATTTGGCTTCTATGTTAGTCATGCATTGGCTGCTGCTACTGCCCTCACTCACAGTATGGCCCTGGCTCAGACCTATCCCCTCTGAAGAAAAGTCCGAGTGGTGTTGTATGGCTCCTGTCCCAAGCTTCCATGGATACGAGGAATTCTAGAGTAGCAGTAGTAGGCCAACACATTAATGGAAATCCCTATTGCCCACAACGTAAGACAGATTAGGATCTCCTGCTTTCACTTTCGACTCTCCATCACAGTCTCAGAGAAGCTAGTTTCGAGCGTGCCCACTGAGATTCCACGCAAATGGAACTGCAGAAAAAAAAATGTTGCAAACTGCTCGAAATGCTAAAGGTTTCGGTGGGCCAGGCCGAAGATGACTAGTTGTTTATTAGCAAACCCAAATCCTTCTTTGCGTCAGTCACGAAGCCCAACGCCACTTCGGACTACAATGCATGCAATTAAATCTTTTGCCAACAGACTGTACCTCAGTTCTTGGGATCTAACAACATCTCTCAGCTCTGAACCTCTTTCTAGCTCAACCTTACATGCCCCGCCTATTCCTTTTCTCCGGGGCCTCTTTCCTTATCAACATTTTCAAACCTGGATCAGAGGACAGAGGCCCATCCCTCTCCATTTACCGAAGTCCATTTAGCGAGTTCACCAATGTCCGAGTCCATACAAATCTAAACCTGTTTGCTGAATGTTCCAAGTTGTACAGGCCTCAATCAAACAAGTAACCTAAGAGTGCGGCATGTCAACCTCCTCTCCATTGGACCACAACGGGACATCCCAGATTCTGTCCTCCTTCTGCCTAGGGCTGTCTGAATTCTTTATTACAATTACAAGGAAAGGTCTTTCTCCACCAAACTCGCCTGGTTCCACCGACCACGTTTGGTAGCGATCCATAGTCTTGTGTTGGGCCGTGCCGTATGGTCCGGGATAAAGTCACGATAAACTATTTTTCTTTGTTCTAACCTTGATTTTAAGCTCTTCAAAAGTTGAAGTTTTGAGCAATCATTTTGTCGTGGAGTCCACGCTGCCATAAGATCCCTGGCTGATGAGGATTTCATCTTCGTCTTGCCGTGTGATAGCTAGTGAAGACCTCCAAGTCTTCAGTCTTCTGTTGCCCACAACATAAAAGACACGGTTTGGATCCACCAATCCTGTTTGGTAGCGATCCATGTTTTTTGTTATCATAGCAAATGAACTATGAACTACAATAAGAAAACATATTTGCATGTATTTTATTTTCTCAATAGACAATTGCATTTTGTTTCCCTTTGTCCATTCGTGACAAAAAGAAGGAGAAAAGTTTTGTAATGAATAATTGGTTGAGGGGAGCAAATGAACTAATTGAATGAGTCAGATAGTTGGTGATTTTTTGCTCCTGGATAAACTCATTACCCGCTGTATGTTGTGACCATCAGGGCTGTATTCTCCAAGCCTGAGAGACTACCTTGTCTATCCCCCTTCTGGGGAGAAGTCAAGGAAGCAATAATCCTCGCCTGACAAATGGCCTAATTAACTCATCATCGGGAGAAGGTCAATTTTGAAGGAGATACTTGTCTGAGGAAAAAAAAAAGTCCTAGAAAGTCATAAATTGCATGATGTACAACATTTGTCTCCCATATGGGGAAGTTTATGGCGTGTACTGTGGCAAATCCTATCCATGTGGATTTGGAAACCAAAACTGTCGTACTCATAATAACCACCATTTAACATGGCAATATCTCTGCTTCATCTCCCTGTAAACTTAGAGAACAAGATCCTAAAAACTTTCTAGTTTCTTGAACCTCTTATCAGATTGCCCTGATGTAATTAACCTTCCCTTGGACAAAGCAAGGAGATTGAGAAAATGCTCCACGCTTGAGGAAAACCTATTAATAGATTTTACAAATATTCTCACAATTAAATAGTAATCACAGTATAGAAGAAAATGTGGCCTTCGTTCTAGCTCTAGAACACCTTTGGTGTTTTTCGCCTACCTTTCCCTCCTCCTCCTTTCTCCGGCGGCAGGAGGAGCCGGAGCTCCTCCCGCTCCCCCCTTTTCTCGGCTCTTCTTGTGGTCGAGATCTGCATCCTTCCATCGTTTTTGTTGACCCTAGGAGGTCACGCCACAGATCATCAAACTCAGCTCCTCTGGCCGATCTTTTTCGCTCATTTACTTCGTCGATCTGCCGCCAAGAGCCGCCGCACGCCCCGATTCAATCTTCTGCATTTTAGGCCTATTTTCAGCGGTTTTCGACTGCAACGACCCTTGGACCGTGTCAAAAGCTCTCGGTCGTCCAGATCTGGTTGGTCCTGTGTCCCTCAGCCGCTCGTGACCTTCACACGCCGCCATGTGCCGCGCGTGAGTCTCACGCGCCATCGTGTCTTCCGCCGTGGACAGTTTTGGTTTCCAAATCCACATGGATAGGATTTGCCACAGTACACGCCATAAACTTCCCCATATGGGAGACAAATGTTGTACATCATGCAATTTATGACCACCATTTAACATGGCAATATCTCTGCTTCATCTCCCTGTAAACTTAGAGAACAAGATCCTAAAAACTTTCTAGTTTCTTGAACCTCTTATCAGATTGCCCTGATGTAATTAACCTTCCCTTGGACAAAGCAAGGAGATTGAGAAAATGCTCCACGCTTGAGGAAAAACTATTAATAGATTTTACAAATATTCTCACAATTAAATAGTAATCACAGTACAGAAGAAAATGTGGCCTTCGTTCTAGCTCTAGAACACCTTTGGTGTTTTTCGCCTACCCTTCCCTCCTCCTCCTTTCTCCGGCGGCAGGAGGAGCCGGAGCTCCTCCCGCTCCCCCCTTTTCTCGGCTCTTCTTGTGGTCGAGATCTGCCTCCTTCCATCGTTTTTGTTGACCCTAGAAGGCCACGCCACAGATCATCAAACTCAGCTCCTCCGGCCGATCTTTTTCGCTCCTTTACTTCGTCGATCTGCCGCCAAGAGCCGCCGCACGCCCCGATTCAATCTTCTGCATTTTAGGCCTATTTTCAGCGGTTTTCGACTGCAAAGACCCTTGGACTGTGTCAAAAGCTCTCGGTCGTCCAGATCTGGTTGGTCCTGTGTCCCTCAGCCGCTCGTGACCTTCACACGCCGCCATGTGCCGCGCGTGAGTCTCACGCGCCATCGTGTCTTCCGCCGTGGTGTTCCGGTCGCTATTTTGCTATTTGCTGCTTCTTTTTCTGTTGTTGTTGGTTTGTTTTGTTGCTGCCCCTTCGGGGCTTAGCTGGCCATTTAGTGGCCTTGCTGCCTTTTTGTGGGTTTTGTTGTTTTTTCTTTCTAGGTTGCCTATGTTTGAACGTTCTTAGCTTTTATGCTAGTATTTTTATGGTTCCGGTAGTGCCGTCTGCCATTTCCGGACACCCGCTCTCTCTGCCCATCATGAAGCTTAGTCGTGCTTGCAACTTAGTCGTGCTTGGATCTTTTGTTCTTGATATCTTTTGTATCTTGTACTCTTGATTCAATGCAATGGAAAACCTCTCGATTTTATTCAGCAAAAAATAAATAGTAATCACAGTTTTTATCTGCCCATTAGAGTATTGGTCTATCGCTACGATCGTTCAAATAATCAGAGAGGCATTGGGATGAACAGTTTGAATCTTCAATTTTTCAATGCGTTTTGAATTATGTTTTCCCAGGATGCCTACAACTATATATATATCTCATTTTGTAGAAAATGAGCACCAAGAAAGAATGGAGAGAATTTTGTATATTTCGCATGCAATATACGAGATGTTCTTACATTATACAAAGAGTAGTGATCTGCTTATATACAACTCTGTTAAACTGAACAATGTCAGTTAAAAATAACAGAAATAACTAAGCTAACAACTAACAGCTAAGCTGATGTGGCAGCTTTAATTAGCACGAAGATGGTTAGCGTTGAACTATCTCCAATACGCCCCCGCAAGCTGGAGCATGAATGTCAAGAATGCCCAGCTTGGAAAGAAGAAAATGAAAAGGAGCTTTTTCGAGTGCCTTGGTAAAGAGATCGACTAACTGATGAGAAGAATCAACATAAAACGTGTTGATGACACCTTTAGCCAGCTGTTCTCTAATAAAATGACAATCAATATCTATGTGTTTGGTGCGAGCATGATGCACAGGATTAGCAGCCAAGGAAAGAGCAGATTGATTGTCACAATATAAGGAGGCGGGAAGAGAATGAGCAATACACAGATCACTACGAACTTGTAATAACCAAATGAATTCACAACATGTGGAAGCAAGAGCGCGATACTCAGCCTCTGCTGAGCTGTGGGAGACTGTATTTTGCTTCTTAGAACCCCATGAAACTAAAGAATCCCCAAGGAAAATGCAAAAACCAGTAATAGACTGGCGACTGTCTACACAAGCTGCCCAATCAAAATCTGAAAAACCTTTCAATTGAACTGAAGAGGATGAGGGAAAATACAAGCTTTGAGCAGGACTACTTTTAATGTAGCGTAAAACACGATGGGCTGCTCTAAGATGAGACTGACCAGGCCTATCCATAAACTGAGCAAGTGTGTGAACTGAGTAAGACAAATCAGGTCTAGTAGTAGTTAAGTAGAGTAGACGGCCAATAAGACGTCTATATGAAGAAGTATCCTCCAATAAATCATCATTAGCACGAGACAACTTGAGTTTTGAATCCATGGGGAAGGAGGCAGGTTTGCAACCAAGATAACCACTATTGGCAAGAATCTCTAAAGCATACTTGCGCTGATTAAGGGAGATACCAGTAGTGGTCCGAGCAATTTCTAAACCTAAGAAATACTTCAGCTTGCCGAGATCCTTGATTTTGAATTGGGCATCCAAATAACTTTTGACTTGAGTAACATAAGCCATATTGTTGGATGCTATAATTATGTCATCGACATAAACAAGAAGGGCAGTAAAAGAAGTACCATCAACCTTAGTAAACAAGCTATAATCAGCTTGTGATTGGTGATAACCAAGTGAAAACAGAGCTGCAGAGAGTTTATGGAACCATTGCCGACTGGCCTGCTTAAGTCCAATTTGCAAACCTTATTCTCTTCTGCTTTAGCAAAACCAGGAGGAAGAACCATGTACACTTCCTCATCCAAATCTCCATGCAAAAATGTATTGTTAACATCTAATTGTTCAAGAAAAAAATTCTGGGATGCAGCAAGTGCTAAGAAACAACGAATGGTTGTCATTTTTGCAACCGGGGAGAAAGTCTCAGAATAATCAACACCTTCCTGCTAAGTGAAACCCTTGGCAACAAGCTGAGCCTTGTACCTCTCCACATTACCATCTGCCTTATATTTCACTCTATAAACCCATTTACAGCCTATAGCCTGCTTACCGAGAGACAAATCTGTAATGACCCAAGTTTTATTATTTTCAAGAGCAGTCATTTCATTCAACATAGCTTCTTGCCATTGTGGATGAAGGGCAGCTTGTTTATAGGACTTAAGTTCAGGATGATTCATGACAGCAAGAGTAAAAGCTTTATGGGAAGAAGAAAGACGAGAGTAAGAATGATACCTGCTAATGTCATATGTTGAACCAGAAGACTGTTGCAAGGAGACTGAAGAAGGTGAGCTGTGAGCAAAAGAATAAGCCATTCTGCAGTGGTAATCTTTAAGGTACGAAGGAGGGTGGCGAGTTCGAGTGGATATTCGTGAAGGAACAGCAGGATGGGGAGAAATAATGGGTGAAGAACTCGGTGGAATCAAAGGTGAAGATGGATGTTCAGACAGAGATTCAACAAGAGGAGTAGAAGAAAAATGATCAGGAACAGAAGAGGGAATTACAAAATCAGAACTGTTAGGAGCTGAAATAGAGGGAGTGAGGAAAGGAAAAGAGTACTCATGAAAGACAACATCTCTGGAAATAAAAATGGTCTGAGTTTCGAGATCAAGTAATTTGTAGCCCTTAACAGCAAAAGGATATCCCAAAAAAACACATTTGCTAGCCCGGGCATCAAATTTGGTTTTGTGAGGAGATGTATTAGTGGCAAAGCAAAGACAACCAAAGACACGTAAATGAGAATACGAAGGTGGGATAGAAAACAATAGTTCATAAGGGGATTTGTTATGTAGCAAGGGAGAAGGGGATCGGTTGATCAAATATGTGGCTGTAAGAACACATTCACCCCAATATTTGAGAGGTAAATGAGATTGAAATCTAAGAGCTCTTGCCACATTTAAGAGGTGTTGATGCTTGCGTTCAACCACTCCATTTTGTTGAGGGGTGTAAACACAACTTTGTTGATGAATAACCCCTTTAGTAGAAAAGAAAGAGTCCATGCCAAATTCAAGACCATTGTCTGAACGAAGAACTTTAATTTTGGAGGCAAATTGTGTTTCAACGAGATGAAAAAAGGATTCAAGAATTATCCTAGTTTCAGATTTAAGTTTCATGAGAAAAACCCATATGCAACGAGTAAAATCATCTACTATTGTAAGAAAATAATGATGACCATGAGTGGTTGCTACTGCAAAAGGACCCCATATATCACAGTGGATAAGGTCAAAAGGTTTGGATGTTTGAATAGAACTAAGAGGAAAAGAATTTCTATGTTGTTTAGCCAATGGACAGATTTGACATTGAGAATTATTGGATCTAATAGAAACAGAAGGAATAGAATGTTGCAGCAAACTCATTCTTGAATGAGACATATGCCCTAATCTAAAATGTCATAGATCAATGGTTGTATTATTGGAAGAAACAGAACATACAGAAGCTGAAATGGGATGAGATTGAAGCAGATATAAACCTCCCTTTTGTTCAGCTACCCCAATCATTCTCCAAGCATGCAGTTCCTGAATAAAACATTTGTTAGACAAAAAAATTAGGCCAATTTGGGATGTAGATGTGAGTTTGCTAGTAGAGATCAAGTTGAATGTAAAAGAAAGAACATAGAGTACATTTTGTAAAAGAAGATCAGGTGATAATTGGACTGAACCAACATGAGTAACCTGAGCAGATTGGCCATTAGGCAAACTAACAGTGGCATTTATTGGTTTGCTAAGAGTAGAAAATAAAGAAAGAGAACAAACCATGTGATAGGTTGCACCACTATCAACAATCCAAAAATTGGATGAATGGAGAGTTGTAAATGAAGAAGAGGAAAGACAGTGAGCAACATTGGGACTAATTGTGTGTAGTGTATGAGTGATACCTGTCATATTAGCAAAGCTAAGAGATGAAGAATCAAGAGGAGTCTTTGGCAGAAGAGAATCAGGTTTCACTTGAGTTTGGAGAAGGCACAGAAGTTGCTGAATTTGCTCTTTGAGAAATAGCAGAACTTGAGTTATTAGCAGGAGCTTCTGTGCTTGCAGAGACTTGATGAGCCGAATGATGAGAAGTACCAATAGGATTGTTAGAGAAAAACTTCTTCTTAGGAACCCAGCCAAGAGGATACCCGTGCAGCTCAAAACACTTGTCTCTAGTATGCCCTTTCCGATTACAATAAGTGCACAAAGGTCTTTCTTTCTGACCATATGAATTGACTTTATTGAAATTTCTTCTTTGAACAGGTGCAGCAACAAATTCAGATGCAGAAAAAATCTGAGAAGCAATCATAGCAACATTTTCATGATTGAATCCTGAATTTTGAGTAAAGGCACATTGTCTTTCTTCTTGAATAATCAAGGAATAGATTTTATTCAAAGAAGGAAAAGGCTTCATTAGTAGTATATTTCCTCTAACAGTAAGATAATTTGTGCTTAAACCCATGAGGAATATCATTGTCAATTGTTTCTCTTCTCGAGCAGTAATAGTCTGTAAAACATTGCAGGTACATCCATGGCAAATTCCACATGAACAAATCGGTATAGGAGAGAACTGATACAACTCATTCCACAATGATTCCAATCGAGTGAAATAATCACTAACAGTGGATTGGCCTTGGGAAATACAACTGAGTGATTGTTGCAGTTCAAAGATCCTAGGTTCATTACTTTGTTCATACCTTTCTTTGAGCAATTTCCACATTTTCTCAGCTGAATCGATGTATAAAATCACTTGTGCAATTGCCGGTGAAACAGAGGCACATATCCATGATGAAACCATCAAATTACATCGATACCAGACGTTAAAATTGGAATCGGTTGGAGCAGGTGCTGGTATGCTTCCGTCAAGGAATCCAAACTTATTTCGAGTACCGATCGCCATAAGATGGCACGGCTCCAAGAATAGTAGTTCTTGCCGTTGAGAGGCGGAGAGACAATTGGAGTATTAGAAGTGTCACCAGAAGTAATTGTGTAAGCACTATCAAGAATAGGGCGTGGATTTGGGAAAATTGGATTGCTACGTACAACATCAGAAACAGGAATATCGGAATCTGTCATAGCTATAGTATAGTCTTGGAAAAAGAAACTTTCGAGGAATCAAGGAAATCAAAGTGCGGAAGCAAGCAAAGCAAATTGCTCTGATACCATGTAGAAAATGAGCACCAAGAAAGAATGGAGAGAACTTTGTATATTTCGCATTCAATATACAAGATGTTCTTACATTATACAAAGAGTAGTGATCTGCTTATATACAACTCTGTTAAACTGAGCAACGTCAGTTAAAAATAACAGAAATAACTAAGCTAACAACTCATAGCTAACAACTAACAGCTAAGCTGATGTGGCAGCTTTAATTAGCACGAAGATGGTTAGCATTGAACCATCTCCAATACATTTCCCACGATTATGTAATCAACCTGCTTCTGTGACATCCAACGGGCGATTTGAGTCGGCCAACTCAGGCTATCATAAATTATCAACTTCCAGATAATAGATATTAGATCTATCGCGAATTGGATCTACTTCCATTTACAACCAAACTTGATTGCTGGGTCCCACCGACATCTCCAGCACGGTGTTTGGTACCGTTCCATATTTTTTATTTTTTAATCTCCACCAAATCGATTGCTCTCCCACCCACATCTCCGACACGGTGATTGGTATCGATACATACTCTTTTGTTGAGCCGTGCCGTATGGTCCGGATAAAGAAGTTTTGCGCCCTCTAATTACTATGCGTTTTGTTAATTGATGATACCTCAAATATTTAACAAATTTCACAAATTATATTCTAAACTATTAATACGTTAGTACTTTACAAACCATATTACCATTTGACATGTGTCCCTATTTTTATGATGAGATTTTAATTTGGAAAAAAATGCAAACTTATTATTACTTTAAGACTCTTTTGTTTGCTTTTAATATTATAAAGTAAAATCAATTTCATTGAAACATTTTTAGGAAACAAAACTCTTTTTCTGTGTTTGGTTATTTTTTTAAAAAAATGGTTTCCTAAAAATAGTTTGTGATGTTTGGCACACTTTGTGATTTACGTACTTGTATAAAAAAAGTAAATAGTCGTTATGGATTAAATAATTACGCTCTACCAAAAGCAAAATTTCCTAAAAATCTAATTGAAAACAAATGATTCAAATTCAAAAAAATTCTTCCATCAAAAACTCATATGGGATCTGCAATGTTGACTTTTTCTTTAACTTTGACTTTCTGTGTCTATGAAATTTGATTTTGGTTTTTCTGAATTTGATCTTTTCAGCATGTACAAAATTAGACAAATTAAGACATTAATTGCCATTTGAGAAAGCAAAAGTGAAACATTAAGTTATTGTACCAAGAGAAATTGTGCAAGTGATTGGGGTTAGAGAGACGGAGTTCGATCTAACCTGTAAAGTCGAGAAAAAAAATATGGAAACATCATAATATGTCCGATATCTTTGGGCAAAAATTAATTAGCCCCTCTCAAATTCCAAAATGTTTTATTACGCCCCAAATATTTCAAAAGTAGTCAATTCTCGTTTTCTGTTTGATTTGGCCATTACTTCATACAAAAAGTTAGTTAAAAAAACACTACTTCCTATTGATTCTTTATTTTTTAATGAATATTTTTAGTAATTTTATTGTGAATGGACATTTCGATTATTTTGCATGTGGTTTAGCGGCCAAATCAAAAGGAATGCGATGATTGATTTTTTTTATTCATATGGGATAGATAAAACATATAGAAACTTGAGGATGACTTGTTTATTTTTGCCCGTAGAAAAAAGAACGTAATATGATGTTCCCCAAAAAAAATTGGTTTAAGAAAAACAATAGAGCCTTGATTATAAAACTTTTTATTTTGACATCATTTTCAAGTGCTTACTAAATATCTGATAAAATAAATTATAAAATTTATTCTACAAGCAAACCAACAGATACTAAGTTATCACATGTCAAGTTTAATAATGTATAGGATATAAGCTACAAAATAAATAACAGATAAAAGATTAAAGTGTAGTTTTAATTACTTTGATGAACTAGTTTTCGGTGGAGGTGTGATTGCTGGTGAAGACTCAAATCTTGGTCAAGTCAATTGTAAAAAATTTCTACCCAACATTTGGTAGAATATTGGGTGATCTTAATACTAATTAATCTCGCGGATCCACTTCAAGTTGTGTATCCAATGATTCCATTGAAAATAGTGTGAAATTTTGTTGTTTTCTTCCACCACCAACTTTGAATAATTCACTAAACGTGATGAACGCTACGCGGTGTCAAGCTTTACGAACTTGAGGACCTAACAAGTCTTTTTTTAATGAAGCTGGTATTACTATATATATATATATATATATATATACTACACGTGATGCACGGCTATTAATTTCCTTAAAATATAGGAGGGATTACGGTTAGTGTAATTAATTGATGCGGTTTTTTTTCTCTTTCTTTTATTCTGAATCTTCTAACCTTTCCTTTTCACTTCAAACTTTTTTTCACGAGCAAAAGTTATTATGTGAGTGAGGTTATTGTGTGAGTGTGCGAGTGAACGGGTGAGATTAGAAATTGAAAAATCTAATGGCTGAAAAAATGTCACGTCATTAAATGACGTGACATTTTTTCAGCCATTAAATTTCTCAACTTTTAATTTCATCCGTCTACTCACACAATAACCGACCTCTCTTTTCACCACCGTGGACGTCGTGTTTTTCCTATAAATAATCGAATTATGGGATCTCCTCCTACATGTCAGTCTCAATTGTCCATCTTTCCTTTAGTGCAAAACCTACCTCAACTTTTCAACCTACATACCCCGCTAATGGCTGTTACTCCTAATTGTTTCCCGAAATTCCTCCTTTGCATGACACTATTTTGGTTCCAGTATTACCTTGCAAGCGTAGCTGACGCAAAAATCCCGCCCAACATCACCACAGATCGAGATGCTCTTCTTACCTTGAAGGCTCGAATTTCTTATGAACCTCACAGTATTTTGGCAAAAAACTGGTCCACCAACGTCTCCGTCTGCGATTGGGTTGGAATTACTTGTGGCTCTAGCCATCACCGAGTCACCGTCTTGGATCTTTCTTTCATGGGCCTTGTTGGTACTATTCCCCCGCATGTGGGAAACCTTTCATTTCTTGTTCGCCTAGTAATTCAAAACAACAGTTTTCATGGCGCGATCCCCATCGAGTTGGCTCACCTTCAACGGTTGAAAATCTTATACTTTAAATTCAATAACTTGGATGGAGAATTACCCTCGTGGATGGGGTTGTTATCCAAGCTTGAATATTTAAATCTAGAGTATAACCATTTCACAGGTACTATCCCATCATCTCTGTTAAACATGTCTTCATTGCAAATAATTGCTCTCACAAGGAACCAACTTCTTGGGTCAATTCCTTCCTCCTTTTTCAACCTCCCTCGCTTGCAAGAAATTTATCTCGCAGGGAACAAGCTTTCAGGTCCAATTCCAACTCTTAACTACAACATGCCTTCACTACAACTCATTAACCTCGGCTCTAATGAGATTTCCGGCAAACTCCGAGCAAATATGTTTGACCATCTTCCCAACTTACAAAAGCTTTCAGTGGCTAATAATCAGTTAGATGGTGGACTCCCTTCCAGTTTGTTCGAGTGCAAACAACTGCAATATTTAGCTCTGAATTCCAATAAACTCATGGGAAGAGTCCCCAAGGAAATTGGAAACTTGACAGCGCTTAGATTCTTATTCCTTGACTATAACAACTTTGAAGGTAAGTTTAGTAATCTTGTTAGCCAATAACTTCAGTATTCTTTTAGTATATTAGCAAAATCTTTCTATTTCAGTATTCTTTTAGTATATCAGCAAAATCTTTCTATTTGTTAGCCAACTCCATTCCACCTTGTTCTAGTTCAAGTAATTTACCGTTATAGGCTGCTTACTTAACAGGAAGACTACCTCCAGAAATTGGGAACTTAAGAATGCTCACATATATGATCCTTAGGAACAACAGCTTTGAAGGTATGATTATCTTATTATTCTCAGTTTAAGTCTTCTTTTAATCTATTAATTAGAAAAATTAAATATTTGTGGTAAACCTTCAATGGATGTCTTCAACCATATTGTTCCGATGAACATCTTGTCGATCGGTTTAAAGTATCCTATGATCGATTATACATAGTAAACTCTCTTCCGTTTTGTTTAAGTACAACAAATAGTATCTTATGATTGTTATGAACTCATGGGCTGATGATTTCACAGGAAGAGTACCTCTAGAAATCGGAAACTTAACTATGCTTACAGCGTTATTCCTATCAGACAACCATTTTGAAGGTACGTCAATACTTCAAAAAAGTGTTCTCTATTTATATATGTAGATCCCAAGTCTAAAACTTCAAAATATTGTATACTTATTTGATTCATAATTATAATTATATAAAAATGCATTGATAGGCTACACAATACAAAATTTGGCTTGATCACGATTGTTTTCTAAATCAATAGACCCTTACCAGAAAGTCTCCTAGCTATATGGACGCATGCAAGTTGACATTACTTTTTACAGAATTCCTCACTTGGATTCAACGCACTCACATCTTTTGAAAAATAAAAGCCCAAATTAAGAACATGAACAAATTATACCCTGAAAATCGTTTGCTATAGAGAATACATAAAAGAGTGGCTTGAGTATGATCTTTCAAGTCTGATGATCACTCAAAAGGCATTATTTTCTTCAGATATATAGCCTAACTTCTCATAATATGACAGGTGAAATACCGAGGGAAGTCGGTAAGCTACGAAAACTGGAGGTACTCAGCATGGGAAGGAACAACTTTGATGGAGCAATTCCAGTTGACATTTTCAACATCACAACAATAAGACTCTTTGATTTGTCGCTGAATAAGCTCTCAGGCCATCTTCCATCAAATATCGGCCTCGTCCTTCCTAATCTTCAGGAGATTATCTTGTTGAAAAATGAACTAAGTGGAACAATTCCGAGCTCTATATCAAATGCTTCACAGCTCGTTAGAGTAGATTTGTCTCACAATTCATTCTCTGGCTTCATTCCTAAAACGCTGGGGAACTTAAGGCTCTTACAATGGCTCAACCTAGGATACACCAAATTGACAGTTCAATCTACAGAAGTAAGCCTTTTCTCTGATTTGTCAAATTGCAAGTATCTTAGAGTAATAGTTCTCTCAGAAAATCCCCTGAATAGTATGCTTCCCAATTCTATTGGAAACCTTAGCTCTGTTGAACAAATTTGGCTCGCTAAGTGCAACATTACCGGTGGCATTCCAATTAGTGTCGGAAATTTAAGCAACTTGATTAGTTTAATCCTTGACAGTAATGAATTGGTAGGACCTATTCCAAGTACAATAGGTATATTGCATGAGTTGCAAATGTTGGCCCTTAATGATAATAGACTCGAAGGTCCCATCCCTTCAGTTTTTTGTCATTTAACGAGCTTGTTTCACTTAGATTTGAGTGGGAATAAACTTACTGGATGCGTTCCCACCTGCATAAATAATCTAACCTGGATTAGATATCTCTACTTGGGAAATAAATAATTAAGTTCTCCGATTCCTTTGAACTTATGGAGCCTTACAGACCTCCTGGAGATCGACATGTCATCAAATTCTCTAACTGGCTCTCTTTCAGTAAAAGTTGGAAATATGAAGGTTCTGACACAGCTTGATTTAGCAACAAATCAACTAGCCGGTGTCATCCCAATGACAATCGGAGGCCTCAAAAATCTAATCAGTCTCTCTCTAGCAGACAATCGATTGGAAGGTGCAATTCCTGAATCTCTTGGAGAACTAGTAAGCTTGGTGGTCTTGGAACTTTCCAATAATAGTTTGTCCGGAGAGATTCCCAAGTCCTTGGAAGCACTTTCATACCTCAAATCTCTGAATGTGTCTTTCAATAGACTTCGAGGAGAAGTTCCTAAAAGAGGACCATTTGTAAACTTCACAGCCGCGTCGTTCATGTCAAATGAAGCACTTTGTGGTTCTACTCGACTACAACTTCCCGCTTGTGATACTAAAGCGCAAAAGACCACATCAAAGCATATGTTGAAGTTTATAGTATCAGCAATTGGCTTGACAATTCTTGGATTGGTCCTTGTTTTAGCTTGGACAAGATGCGACAAAAGAAATGCTAGAAGTACTTTGTTCGACCCAGAATTGTCACCTCTAGCGCAGTGGAGAAGAATTTCTCAGCAAGAAGTCATACAAGCAACAAATGGGTTCAGTTTAAACAACTTACTTGGTGAAGGGAGCTTTGGGTCAGTATACAAAGGAACACTCTCAGGTGGGATGAATATTGCAGCAAAGGTTCTAAACTTACAAGTAGAGGGGGCATTTAAGAGTTTTGATGCAGAATGCGAGGTATTCAGGAATGTCCGTCACCGAAATCTTCTCAAAATAATCAGTATTTGTAGCAACACGGACTTCAAAGCCCTTGTATTGGAATACATGCCGAATGGGAGCTTAGAGAAATGGTTGCATTCCAACAATCTCTTTTTGAATATCTTACAGAGGTTAAATATAGTGATTGATGTGGCATCCGCATTAGAGTACCTTCATCATGGTTATTCCACATCTATTGTTCATTGTGATTTGAAGCCGAGCAATGTTTTATTAGACGAAGATATGGTTGCCCATGTAGCTGATTTTGGCATTACGAAGCTTTTAGGTGATGGAGATTCCAAGACTTGGACCATCACTCTTGCCACGACTGGGTATATGGCACCAGGTAACTTTTTGAGCATAGCACTCAAATTTGCATATCTCTTATCTACCCCTCTAATTTTTATTTTTTGTTAGAGCAGTAGTCAATGGTTTTATTTTCTTAAAATTTTCTTGCTATATATTGCCACGTATGATGAGTTCTAATGTTACATGTAGAATATGGATCGCAAGGAATTGTTTCTACAAGAGGTGACATGTATAGTTTCGGCATTTTGCTGATGGAAACTTTCACAAGAAAGAGGCCCACAGATAATATGTTTATGGGAGAAATGAGCTTGAAACATTGGGTAGATGGATCCATACCCCATGCTGTAAAAGACATAATTGATCCCAATTTGTTGGGAAACGAAAGAGAAGATGATGCTGTGAAGGAGTGCATATCAGCACTTATGGGATTGGATATGGGCTGTTGTGCAGAGTCCCCTGAACAAAGAACTAATATAGTAAACGTTTCTGCGGCACTCAGTAAGATCAAATTCAAACTTGTAAAAGATAATGGACGAAGATGATGTGTATATTCGTCGGATGGGTTTACTGGAAGCTCTTTGATGATTGTAGAATCTTTTTACCCTCTGTTCTCAACCTTTTCTCTTACAGACCTTGTTTTTGCTGGAAATAAAAAGAAGTTTTCTACAACGTGTGAAATTATAGACAAAAATTTCACTCATTATTTTGGACGTATTCGGAACGATGACACCAGGAGATGGAAACAGTTGCGCCCATATTTCTTCAATGTCCATACTGTAAATCATATGGAGGAATTCATGTGTTCCACTTAACCGGAATTGCATACAGCTGAAGCTCATGCAGCCTTGCTTGCTGCAACTCTGGCATCCTCCGTGGATCTCTAGTCGATTATACTTGAAGTTGATTCTTGTATTGTTTAACCATTTCTCAGGTACTATCCCATCAGCTATATCAAGCATGTCTTCATTGCATGTACTTGCTCTCACCAACAACCACCTTTTTGGGTCTATTCCTTCCCTCTTTTTCAACCTACCTCGCTTGCAAATAATTCATCTCGGAGGGAACAATCTTTCGGGTTCAATTCTAGCTATTAGCTATAACATGCCATCACTAAAAGAGATTGACCTCTCCTCTAATCAGTTGTCCGGTAGAATCTCAACGAATATGTTTGATCATCTTCCCAACTTATAAGCTCTTTTTATGGCTGATAATCAGTTAAAAGGTGGTCTTCCTTCAAGTTTGTTCGAGTGTAAACAGCTGCAATACTTAGCTCTAGATGTCAATAAACTCACGGGAAGAGTCCCTCAAACACAGAATCTGCTCCTTCTGCTGAAGAAACACCACAACCAATATTTGAGCCAAGAATATCCACTAGAGCTCGGAGACAGCCTGATTACCTTCAAGACTATCACTGCAAACTTGTTACTTCTTTGGCTAACACATTAGATTTTCCATTTGAGCAACCTGATAACAAAGGTAACACCTATCCCCTTTCTTCTTACCTTGATTATAAAAGGCTATCACAAGACCATTTCAGATTTGTCATGTCCACCATGGAAGCTGAACCAGAAACCTTGGAACAAGCTGTCAAAATCCCTCACTGGAGGGAGGCTATGCATGCTGAAATAGAAGCACTTGAGAGCAATCAGACTTGGGAACTAACTGAGCTACCCCCTGGAAAGAAAGTTGTAGGCTGCAAATGGATTTTTAAGGTAAAATATAATGCTGCAGGAAATGTGGAAAGATTTAAAGCAAGGCTAGTAGCAAAGGGATACACACAACGAGAAGGTTTTGACTATTTTGAAATATTCTCTCCAGTGGCTAAAATGTCTACAGTGAGGTGCTTGCTGGCTTTGGCTGCAGCAAACCATTGGTCCCTTCACCATATGGATGTCAACAATGCTTTCCTTTATGGAGAGCTTGAGGAAGAGGTGTACATGGCTTTGCCACCAGGATTTGCAGCTAAGGGGGAGTCACGTGTATGCAAATTGAAGAGGTCTTTGTATGGGCTTAAGCAAGCTTCCAGACAATGGAATCACAAGTTCACGACGATCCTCACAAAACATGGATTTTCCCAATCCAAAGCTGATTACTCATTGTTTACCAAGCACACAAAGAATGCAATTACAATCATCTTGGTATATGTGGATGATCTTGTCATTGCTGGAAATAATGCTGCTGAAATTGATAAACTGAAGCAATATTTGAAAGGCCAGTTCAAGTTGAAAGATTTGGGAAAGTTAAAATATTTCCTAGGCATAGAAGTGGCTCGCTCATCTGCAGGGATATCCATATGTCAAAGGAAATATGCCCTTGAGATTTTACGAGATTGCGGGTTATTAGGAGCCAAACCAGTGAACTTTCCAATGGAGCAAAATGTGAAGTTGAATTCTGAAGAAGGAAAAGAACTTTAAGATCCTACTCCATATCGACGATTAATTGGAAGACTGCTCTATTTGACTGTTACAAGACCTGATTTATCCTATGTTGTTCAAGTGCTAAGTCAGTTCCTTAGCAAGCCAAGGGACTTGCATTTAAGGGCAGCACTTAGATTGGTCAGATACCTCAAAGGTTCTCCTGCACAAGGGTTGTTATTTCCAGACTCCAATGCGATACAATTAACTGCATTCTGTGATGCAGATTGGGCCGCTTGCAATGAAACGAGAAGATCAATTACAGGTTTTTGTGTCTTTGTTGGCAATGCATTAGTCTCTTGGAAGTCCAAGAAACAAAACACGGTTTCTCGATCCTCAGCAGAAGCTGAATATCGACAATGGCAGCCACAACTTGTGAGTTGATCTGGTTCAAGAGTTCATTGAAAGATCTTGGAGTTCTAATAGATAAACCAACACAAATTTTTGCGATAATCAGGCAGCAGTCCATATTGCGTCGAATCCGATGTATCACGAAAGAACAAAACATATAGAGATAGACTGTCACTTGATTAAAGATAAGATGCATGAGGGTTTACTTAAACCATTTCACATTTCATCTACTCTTCAAGTTGCAGACATCTTCACGAAATCTCTGGGCACCAAACAGTTCCATACACTCTTGTCCAAGATGGGAGTTCATTCTATCCACTCCCATCTTGAGGGGGAGTATCGAAGAAGTTAAAAATAACAGCTGACCTGGAGCTGATTTGGAAATGATGCAATACTTGGTCTCCTTAAAGAGAAAAGGGCAAGGCAAATTCTGTTGTAAAACAGAGTAGTGATCGTACCCTATTTTGGCTCCATTCCACCACTCACCTGCTGCAAATGTTAGGAGCTTCTATGAAAGGATCCCCAGTGATGACTTGGGCGGCAAAATTCATGCGTGGGAGGATAGGTGCCTAGATGAGGCGCCAAGGACACACATGGGCACTCATGACACGCCCACAGCGCACGCGACGACAGCACCACAGCCATGCCATGGCATCATCACGCGCGCGCGCAAGCTAGGCGCCTCAGCGCCCCTGACAAGGCATGTCGCCTCACCAACGCCCATGTCTGGCATGCCAGCCAGCCGGCCACAAATATGCCATGACAACACATGGCCTCACCCATGGTCTTGCCATGACACGACGCCACAGCAAGTCCTTGGCCACCAGCCAAGCCAAGCAGCAGCAGCGAGCCAGCAGACAAAGGAGTGCCATGACACAGGATGACCACCACCGGCAGCCACCACCAGTGGCGGAGCACCACCACCCCTACCGGTACTAGGTGGGGAATGGAAGAGGAAGGTCTCAGGACCCGAAGGAGCATCACCACTCATGGTGGTGCAAGCAGCGGCGGCGCCACTGTGGACGGCGGCGGACGGCGGTGAAATCCCGGCATTGATGGAGGTATCATAGGGATTGCTTTCCTTAACTGTTTAGATTGAATAAATCATATCTTCTAGATTTAGGGATCCTTTCCTAAACTCTAGAAGATTCATTTCTTTTATGTTTATGTTCAATTAGGCATGTAATATCAAATATCCTTGATTCAAGGGATTTGATTATGATTGTGATTTGATTTGATTGAGTCAATTAGGGTTTTTAAGCTCCTAAGGATGTCTATATAAACACCTTTAGGAGCATTAGAGTTATTCATTCATAGAAGAATAGAGTCCTGGAGAGCCAGAGAGCTTTTGGGGTGGGATTTGGCCAAGGATAGGCACGTATATGTTAAGTCGGTGTTAAGGCTAATAACCTTCTCACTTGGGATTCATTCTAGGCTAATAACCTAGTTTGTGTACCCGTTCTTGGGCTAATTAACTCTTGATCGGGATTATTCTTGTATCTTTGTGGTCTTTGGGCTAATTAACCCTTAACCACGTTCTTCGTGTTCTTATTAATAAATATCTTGAGTGTTCTCCATTTGAGTGTTAAATCCTATTTGCAACGCTCGTGTGTTAATTAAAACGGTTCGGGAGAATCGATTGTGGTGTTGGAGCGGATCGCTTGGCGGGAGTTGGAGTTGTTGTGGCGGCCTAGACCGGGGTCCCTAACATTCTACCTCTCCACCACCACGTTTTCGTTGTTATGTTTTTCTCCTATTATGTAGATACATATAGGGTCCCTTGTAAAGATAAAAGGTAAGTTTTGAGGAATACAAAAATACCCAGAGCGATTTGCTCGTCTCCAATCTCTCTGCCTCTCTACCTCTCCTTCTTCCTCTTATCCCAAAATCTCCAACATATAAAACTTGATTCACAGAAAGATGATATTTGTTTTTTGACATGGCACCAGGTAACTTTTAAGCATACCACTCAAACTTGCATCTCTTATCTACTCGTCTATATATACCTGTATTTTATTTTTATTTTTGTTAAGAGTAGTAATCAATAATTTTCTTTTTACTTAGACTTTTCTTGCTAAATAATGTCATATATGATGCGTTCTAACATTACTTATAGAGTATGGATCGCAAGGAATTGTTTCTACAAGAAGTGACATGTACAGTTTCGGCATTTTGCTCATGGAAACTTTCACAAGAAAGAGGCCCACAGACGACATGTTTATCGGAGAAAGGAACTTGAAACATTGGGTAAATGCATCCTTACCCCATTCAGTAATTGACATAATTGATCCCAATTTATTGAGAAACGAAAGAGATGATGATGCTGTGAAGGAGTGTATATCATCACTTATGGGATTGGCTATGGGCTGTTGTACAGAGTCCCCTGAATTGAGAACTACTATAGTAAACGTTTCAGCCGCGCTCAATAAGGTCAAATTGAAACTGCTAAAAGATATTGGACGAAGCTAATGTGTATTCGCCAGATTTGTTTGCATAAAGCTCCTTCATGTTTGTGTATTTCAAAATAATATAACAGTCTTGGGACTGGTGAAACAAGCCTTGTAGAATTATCTCTTACCCACTGTTCTCGATCTCTGCTCTTACCGACCTTGTGGGACAGAGGCGTGTGTTGGTTGGTGCATGCAGGTGTGCACTGTCTACCTCCATATTTCCCTCTTTCTTTTATACCTTTCTTTCCTCTTCCTTAGCTAATATCTTTTGTCTGCATTGGTTGTGATTTATGCCTATTCGGTCCATTTTCTCTGATTGCTGAAGGCTGATCCCCTGTGTTTGGTGTTTGACACTGGAGTTTTTTTACGTTTGGGTAAGTAAGAATTGTATTAATAGCAAAGATGCTAACGGCCATAAATCATATCAGTCGGATGGGGCTAAGCACCCTTATAATATTTGTCCCAAATCCTAACAAACCCCACGGGAACGAGGATAACGAAAAGGATGCAGAATACACAACTATATAAGCATAACATTCACAACCACAATCCAGTGCAATGGAAATAGGTAGAAACATTTCAGCAAGACCAATCAAGGCACACGACTAACTTTGAACTCATAAGGTGGTAGTAGATGCCAGGTGTTGGCAAGGATCCTGTTGGTACTGAAAGTGGAGGAATCCACACATCCCACAAAGCTTAAGAGATCACATTGGTTTCTATCTCCTTAAGAACAAACACCAGTCTTCTAAACCTCCTACAATGGAGCCTGGCATTTCTTTCACCCCACAATCCATACACCATGGCTACCAATAAGATTTTCCCGACCATCTTCAGTAGAGAGCTACTCTTCCACTCAGTAGCAGCCATGATAAGGGATTCCTCCTAGCTCATGCTATTACTGGCAATCAAAAATTTATCTCCCAGAGACCACCAAATACACTTGGAGAACGAGAGTGAGAAGTACATGTGGTTAAGAGACTCCTTCCCCTCGCCGCATAGAAGCCATCTCTCAGCCAAGGAGATCCCCAACTCTTTAGTCTAGACTGGGTAAGGAGCCTACCACAAGCAGCCAACCACTGAATTACCGCATGGCGCGGGACATGGCCTCTGAACTCTGAACCAGCGGGCATCATGCCAAGCCACCCTCTGGTTCATTGACAGAGAGATAGTAGATCTCACTTGTTCAGTCCAAACACTGAGGGTAACAACCATGCTACCCAAAAGTTTGAGGTGAACATGCATACATACATCCGATAGAGATTGACAGAGTAAAAGTACAAATTCTACCATAACTAACTATTCAAATCATTTGGCAACACAAATCAAATGCTTTTAACTCAGACGTTAGCCGTGACCTCTCAACTTGCTTGCGGCTTCCCATTACTGCTATTCAAGATAAGATTATCAATGAGGAGAAAAACCATTAACCAAAATTTCCAATGATGAAGCCGTATGCAGATTTAAACTTGCTTGCTTCTTTTTCATAGCCTAGTTTCAAAATAGCTTCCACAGGTCCCAATGACGAAATTGCAGCTGAACTTGCACCATCCATGTGGATTTGGAAACAAGAACTATCGTACTCATAACAACCACCATTTAACAAAGCATCCCTGCTTCATCTCCGTGTAAACTTATGGAACAAGATCTTACAAGCTTTCTAGTTTCTTGAACCTCTAAGTTATCAGATTGCCCTGATGTACTCAACAGGTTAATTACACAAAGCAAGGAGATGAAGAAAATGCTCCAAGCTTGAGGAAAAGTTGATCCAGGTCAAAACCACTTCAAACATTGAGCTACATCCTCAAGGCATTGCCATCACATCTCTTTTGTTTTCTTTTCTGAGGTGATACCATGCAGCAAATCGTAATTCAGAAGAAATAAACATAACTTATTAATATGTTTGCCAGAAATAAGAGAAGTTTATTATTATGCGTGCAATTTGAAAATTGTCACTCATTATTTTGGACCTAGACTGTGTGCGAGAGATGGCATATTCAAAATGATGACTTTTTAACTATATATATTTATGTATGTTCAATGCTACAGCTCTATAATTCCGGAATTTCATGGAAAGGCACATGATTTCAGGGATTAAAAAGCTATAACAAAAGACAAGAAAAGAACAATTAAATTTCAGAATACAACCGTACTAAACGTAAAGAATCAAATGGTGTGTCTAGACGCCAGTCCCTTTGCTTTTTGCTTAGCGGTCTTCCTTTCCCTGCTTTTTCTCTATTTACTCTCACATCAGCTAAACCCCAGGTGCAACATTTACTTTCCATGTCAAAAGAAACAAGCCGGAAAACACCATCACTTTCTGACAATGAACCACTTGCTTCTAGATTGACATATTTCACATACATAGGCCGATCCTTGAACCGATCCAGCTCATGCGGAATCCGAACTACCCTCTCAACACCAGGAGATGACACCTGAGAGGAAATAGGTGGCTTCAGACCCCAAAGGTCAGAAGAATGCTGACATAACTGGTGTTGAATTTCAACTGCTACAGCTTTAGGCATCACTTCTTAAGGGTATATATTATTCTGCTATTTAAACTAGAAAAGCCAACTGCATCTAAAACTTATTGGACTTGTTGAAAGAAAACACAAGGAAAAGAAAAAGAACTAGCCCTAAAATACGTATGCAGCTCATCCCTTTACTTTACGTCATTATTAGACTCCTGTCATGGACTCCCATGTTAGGACACAGCCTACTGCACCTGAACCAGGAATTCTTATTTTCTCCTCTGCAGAATTATGTCTCCCCTTAAAAGCATAAAAAGGAAGAAAAAGTACCTCCAACCATACATTCTCAGGTACAGTTTTGCTGAGCTTTGCTTCATCCAATCGTGCTCTATAGGTTACTGAAAAAGCTTCAATATCTTCCATACCCGGGGAACCAGACCTGTCAAACATCAGTTTGGATTAAAGCTTGAGAAGCATTCACTATTACATGAAAGGTTGACACAAATAATTAAGGGTTACAATTATGAGAATTCAATCACATACACAAATATTTTTTTTCCTCATTCATTACATATAAGAAAAATTTATAAAAATTGCAGAACAAATAATATGATGATTGAACTAGATGCAACTTCGATGGAACATGCTCGACTTCAATTACAGCCATGCAAACATTTTGAGAAGTTCTCAAAATTATACGCACCCGTATCCCTTTCTTCTACCTGCAATTGTCTACAGGAAAATTTTCCTTCAGTTACAGCATTGAGGTACAAAAAGGAATATGTGAATCCCATGAATGAAAGATAAGCCTGAATTCAATTTGGCAAGTTATATAGCATAGTTCCTTTTTCATATCCTGCACAATCATTTGGGAGCTACTGTTCATTTCCCTAACCTGAGCTAACCAATCATTCCAACTAACAACTTTCTTTAAATTCATCCATTGGCGTGCAAAGTGATGATAAATAAAAAATACCTATTAGAGCAGGTAAGATTGATAAATATTTACAGTGATGTGCAGGACAGAACATGTAGAAAACTCTCGAAAGACTTTCCAAAACATGGACCGTGAACCAAGGAAAACGGTTTCCAGTGATCTATGGAATGAAACATCTCCACTGTTTCAGAAAACTTCATCTCATCAACTCCGGCTCAGTAAACCAGTGTTTATATCGAAAATGATTACTTTCGTTCTGATATAAAGATGTGACGGCATCAGATATAGTAAAATTCAACACTGCTCAGAGGCTGGTGGCCAAAATCGCTTAGGAATTTACTTTGCATAAACAGAAGGAATGATATTATACTTGTGCGGGTTCAGATCTTTGGTGGATTTTTACATTTTGACAACAGAAAGCTCATCTGAAGAGCATTCCAATTGAATCAACCTTGGTATCACCTTTCTTCTCAAAACTTTAGGACTGAAACAAATGGTTCAAACAATTTGACTTCCAGCTTCTTAATGATGCCAAAAGATCAGAAATGAGACAGATTCAAGGATCCTATACCCAAAACCGAAATTCATACTTGAATCAGTGAGATAGGCCCAACTACTGAATCTCAACACCTATCAAACCCCTCATTACCTGATACAAACCATACCAAAGGAGAACCCTGATATTTCATATACAGTTTTTATTTTATTTCAGGGATAGTGATTTTTTGGCCGCCAATAATTCTTACTTTTTTGAGAGCTTCTCTATGCGCACTTGAATGGTGGAATTTGACATTGTTCTGAAGGCATATATTTTCAGGTCGCCGCCGAAGGATAGAGAAACTTCTTCAGCTATCCTTAATGCTTCTTTATCCCACCAAGTCCCAGCAAGAGAAATGCCACCTCCTGCTCCTCCATCTCCAACCTTCAGAAAAAGGCAAAATGGTATTCAACATCAATAAACAAAACTACGACAACTGTAGCAATAACTCTACATCAAAGCTTACATAGACTTCGGTGTACTCTGCCACGTCCTCATCTTCGAAATAATCATCAATGTCGTTCATTGATGCCTCTACGCAATCAAGAATTCATCCACATGAGACTTCATAACTAAAACATACGGGTTGATTTTCTAACAGAGAAACAAAAGGGCAACATGAGATTTACTAGTCTACTTGAACTGAGTACCAAACACACCAAAACATGGTCACTGTGGCTTTGTCCGAAAGCTACCCAAAAATACTTAAAAAGTCCGCAACACATAAATCTCAATGCAGCACAAGCACATATTAGGACAGGCATCATAAGAAATACCATACATAAAAAAAGCCCTGTTTGGTGGCGAAGGAAATTGAATCAATCAAAAGAGCAGAGAGTATATGGATGTTTACCATCTTCAAAGTCATCAAAGAGAGCCTCTTCCTCTTCATCGTCTAAGGATACCTCTTCAACAATGGTTGGTTTGAGAACTGGCTCGGCGTTTGAGTCTCTCTTCTGCGCCGCAATTATATGGGACATGTTGGGGATAAAAGGAATCGGGTATGTCCACAATGAGACCGGGAAGTACTTGTGGTCGGGCGAGAGAGAGGGCCTGTTGAAGAAGAAACTCTTAGTGATGATTGGTGGACACGAAACAGCAGAGGCTCTCAGATTCCATGGTGTTATCAAATCCATCTTTTTCGATTTTGTAAATCTTGCGGGTTCGGAGTAAAAACCAAACCTTGATGTGAGAGACAGAGAAGCTGAAGCCTGGCCACTCGGGGTGCTGGGCAAGATGACGGGATTTCTTTTGAAATCTAGAAAACACAAACGCTGTCGTTTTACTAGACTTCAACCGACGTCGTTTGAGTTCATTCTTTTTTTAGTTCGTCATTTGTCCAATGCAATTGGTAGGCATAGAAGCTTATATCGTAGTCATAGAAATTGTTAATGTAAACAAGGCCTTGTGCCTGAAAATGCATTCAAGTCTGTGCCAACGAGATGGAGAAACCTGTATAGCATGGATTCAGATTGAATGGTACAAAATGAAGTACAAGAAAGTAATCAACCTGAGTACAGTAAAAAATTATTTAAGAAGAAATTGAAGGAAAAACACTTCTTTTGATTATAATATTTGTTTGTGATCTAAAAATAAAGGATGGAAGAGAAAGAAAAAAGAATTTAGTCACAAAGAAGTGAGAGATGTGGTAGAAATTGCATGTGGTGCTGGAGTATTAGTATCATTATCTGTCCAATTTTTTTCACCCCAGTGCCATAACATACTCTCCCAGAAGCAGAAATCCTCAAAACATGTCTTTAAACGCTCGTCTTTTATCTTAATTTTCCAATGACCATCAGTATAATTTCCTTTCTCAGCTTGCCTCCTATCCCACTCTAATGCTGCCTTTTGCTTAGACCTGAGCAAACAAAACTTCTGCAGGTTTTTGGGCATGGCATCGTGCACCCTCCACCATCTCTCATGTGCAACATCGCTTGCGAACTCCTGCAAAATGTCCACATTCCAGTTGCAGTCATAGTCCCGGAAGCAAAGCCAAGGCTTATTACCAAGGTAGTGGACGACATAAAGAATTGGAGGATCAGCCCCAAAGAGACGAGTTTTCATCTCTTTTTTCTCCTGCTCATCACCTTCCCAGAAGTGCTTCAAGAAGTTCATATGTTTTGGAATCCGATGCCACCACGTAAAGATCTCATTGAGATACCCCTGGTCCCCACCATTGTAGGACACAATCTCATTGATATGTTCCATTAACAGCTGGAATGTACAGTTTGAAGGCTCAATCACCATCACACCTGAGTTAAACAGTGTAGCATTATTTCCGGTGGCAGATATTTCTGGCATCTCAAACAAGAAATCGATATTTCTTAGTATGAGCAGGTCAGCATCAATGAAAATAATCTTGTCATAACCTGTCAACTGCCAGAGACGAAATTTGCTGTAGTTCCACTCATTGTAAGCATATCCTGTTCTGCTTTCGGTTCCTGATCCTTTTAGTTGTATGGATCTTCCAGCCAGCAGCCTCCAATCCTGCCCTGTGATATTCACTAATTCTTTCGTCAACAAGTATCACTAGATCCCGTGTGGAACCAGCCATAAGGATACTCTGAGCAGCAACAATAGCCCCGCAAACATACATATGGGCAGAGTGCAGAATTGTTGCATATGCTTCACGATGTGCTCTCTCAGAGTAGAAATTTTATGTTTAAAAATACGTTAGTGTCTTGATTAAAAGCATCTTGCAAAGAATTGTACCTCATTCCTTGAGAGAAAAATCACAGAAGATTTGTGCTTCAAGATTGACGAGTTTTTCTCTATTCTTCGATCAAATATTTTTGTAACCTTCATGGTGTTGAAGGCATGTTGAAGAACAAGATTGTTCGATGAAGAATCCATAAGAAGATCCTCAAAGGTTTGAGGGGAATGCCGCACGAAGCGGGTCTAAGCAGGGAGGCTTAGATTATTACATCAGGGTTGTCAGAGTCAAGCAACAGGGGTTGCCCGTATCTGAATCACTGTTTGTAAGGTTTTATTCTTAGTGGATTTTAGGTGGCTGCTAGCCCGGAGTGATTTTTCCTTTGAATGGTATTTCAAAGGTTTTCACTTTGTTACCAAATTCTCGTCTCTTTTGTGTGATTGAAGTTTATTTAATTTTCCGTTGCCTATTTGTTGATTATGATGCATATCTAGGTTGAACAATTTTAAAACATGTTTTAAAATTGTTATTGATTTGTTAATTAGAGGGAAAACACATACTCTCCCTTCTAAGTGTTGTTAGGGTCTAAAGTAGATTTTTCACTCTCAACTTGCTTGTGGCTACGTGATAGACAATCAAACCTATTTCTCGATTCAATAGAAGCCCAAAGAGATGAATAGGGTCCCAAATAACGAGAGAGATGTAAAAAACAGGTCCGATTACGCTTACACCTATTCCTAATCTTAAATGGAATGTAATGACGTAGGGATCCATATGTAAACATAGTCTCTATTTAGATACGCTCGAATAACTCCTTCAATGTATATAACCTAACCCTATTCCGGTCTGTCTATTCGGGAAAAGATTATCCATTGGGAGAAAAACAACTAGCAAAAACTGAAATTTCCAATGATGAAGTCGAATGCAGATTCCTGCATGTTGGAAGGAATACAAGCTCGTCTTTTTCATAGCCTTGTTTCAGAATAGCTCCCACAGGTCCCATTGAAGAAATTGCAGCTGAACTTGCCCCATCCATGTGGATTTGGAAACAAGAGCTGTCGTACTCATAATAACCACCATTTAACATCGCATCCCTGCTTCATCTCCTTGTAAACTTGGAGAACAAGATCCTAAAAGCTTCCTAGTTTCTTGAACCTCTAAGTTATCAGATTGCTCTGATGTAATTAACCTTTTCTTGGACAAAGCAAGGAGATGGCCAGAAAATGCTCCACGTTTGAGGAAAAGTTGATCCAGGTCAAAACCACTTCAAATATTGAGCCAGATGGCATCCTCAAGGCATGGCCGTCACATCTCTTTCGGTTTCTTTCTTTTATCTTCTCTGGTGATCCTATGCAGTAAATCATAATTCAGAAGATGGCATATTTAGAACGATGACTCTTTAACTATATAGATTTATATATGTTCAATGCTACAGCTCTATAATTCCGGAATTTCATGGAAAGGCACACGATTTTTTAGTGAGAAAAAAGCTATAACAAAAGACAAGAAAATAACAATTGAATTTCAGAATACAACCGTACTATAAACTTAAGGAAGCAAATTAATGGTGTGTTCATTAGCCACTGCCTTTGCTTTTTGCTTAGCGGTGTTCCTTTCCCTGCTTTTTCTCTATTTACTCTCACATCAGCTAAACCCCAGGTGCAACATTTACTTTCCATGTCAAAAGAAACAAGCCGGAAAACACCATCATTTTCTGACAACCACCAATTGCTTCTAGATTGACATATTTCACATACATTGGCCGATCCTTGAACCGATCCAGCTCATGTGGAATCCGAACTACCCTCTCAACACCAGGAGATGACACCTGAGAGGAAATAGGTGGCTTCAGATCCCGAAGTCAAAAGAATGCTGACATAACCGGTGTTGAATTTCAGCTGCCAGAGCTTTAGGCATCACTTCTTAAGGGTAATATACCGAAATTATTCTGCTATTTAAATGAGAAAAGCCAACTGCATCTAAAACTTATTGGACTTGAAATTGAAAGAAAACACAAGGAAAAGAAAAAGAAATAGCCCTAAAATATATATGCAGCTCATCCCTATAAGTCATCATCAGGCTCCGTGTCATATAGTCAGGCATCCCATGTCCAGGAAACAGGCTACTGCACCTGAACCATCTTTTCACCTCTGCAGAGTTATGTCTCCCCTTAAAGCATAAAAAAGAAGGAAAAGTTCCTCAACCATATATTCTCAGGTACAGTTTTGCTGAGCTTTGCTTCATCCATAACGTGCTCTATAGGTCGCAGAAAAAGCTTCAATATCTTCCATACCATGGGAACCAGACCTGACAAACATCAGTTCAAATTAAAGATCGAGAAGCATTCACTACTACATGAAAGGCTCACACAAATTATCGACGGTTATAATTATCAGGAGAATTTCAATCAATTAGAAAATTATTTTTTTCCTCATTCATTACATAGAAGAAAAATTTATGCCAAAAAAATTATGGAACATGCTTGACTTCAATTACAGCCATGCCACACATTTTGAGAAGTTCTCAAAATTATACACACCCCTATCCCTTTCTTCTACCTGCAATTGTCTACAGGAAACTTTTCCCTTCAGTTACAGCCTTGAGGTACAAAAGGAATATGTGAAACCATAATTGAAAGATAAGCCTGAATTCAATTTGGCGAGTTATATTGCATCGAGTACCTTTTTTCATATCCAGCACATGATCATTTGGGAGCTACCGTTCATTTCATTAACCTGAGCTAACCAATCATTCGAACTTAAAACTTGCTTTAAATTCATCCATTGGCGTGCAAATGATGGAAAATTAAAAAAAAATTGCAAATTTATAAAATAGATAAATATTTAGAGTGATGTGCAGGAAAGAAAACGTAGAATTCTCGAAATACTTGACAAAACATGGACCATGAACCAAGGAAAACGGTTTCCAGTGATCTATGGAGTGAGACATCTCCACTGTTTCAGAAAACTTCATCTCATCAACTCCGGTTCAGTAAACCTGTGTTCATATCGAACATGATTACTTTGGTTCAGATATAAAGATGATTGAATTGGAGGAGCCCATAGTCATATTGCTGATATGGCTAATCGCATTAATTCTTTTGAGTCTTGTGTTTTTTTTTTTATTATTAGTCACGACGCTAATGATGAAGCGCACAACCTTATTTAATGGGCTGCCTCTAAGATCATGTCTAGAGGTCACTCTCCCAATGTTCATAAGCACTTTTTTTAATCTTACTTGGATCTATGTTGGGACTGATCTCATCGTTTTGCTTTCTGATTTTTTTCAATAAAGTTAGCAGTAGTTTTGATCAATATATATATATATATATATAAAGATGTGACGGCGTCAGATATAATAAAATTCGAGACTGCTCAGAGGCGGTAAGACTGATGGCCAAAATCGCATAGCAATTTATTTTGCATAAACAGAAAAGTATAATATTAGACTTATCTGGTTTAGATCTTTGGTAGCTTTTTTACATTTTGGCAGCAAAAAGCTCATCTGAACAGCATTACAATTAAAGATGGGCATTTGTTCCGGTTCAAACCGAAACATCCAAATCCGGTACCGGTTCCCGTCGTTTCCTGTATTGGAACATGATCCTATTTTAGTGAAAAATCAGTACCGGAAATTCTGACGAAAATGCCGAAATTTTCGTTTCCAGTATTTTTTTAAAAAAAATCCAAGGCTCAAAACAACACCGTTTTGAGCTATGTTTAAAAATAATAATAATAAAGTAGTGACCTGGGTCGACCCAGGCTACTTGACCTAATGAAATTAGGTCATTCGAAAGACCTAATTTCGTTCCAGCCCTCACCCCCCTCTCTCTCACAGTCTCCCTTCCGTGAGCCCGAGTCGTGAGTTGTGCCCCCCACCCTCCCTGCCACGGCTCCTCTCTCCCTCAGCCATGCTAACTGATGTTTTGCCTCGTCCATTATTTCCTTGCAGGACAGGACCCGGCTCATGGAATTGCTAACATATGAAGCATTGGAAGCAGCAGTGAAGAAGAGAGTAGAGATGAAGGCTAAAATATTCGGGCAAGATCTAATGATCAACCAAGAGGAAGTCATGGATGTTCCTGTATACAAATTCAAGCCAAGTTTTGTTGCCAATCTCTTTGGGGAGGCGATCATGCCTCTGACAAAGCAAGTTCAAGTTGAATACTTGCTGCGAAGATTGGATTAAAAAAGAGAACAAAGTGTACTCGTTTCTTACTTTGACTTCATTTACAGTGTCTTCTGGATTTGAATATAGACAAATCTTATAACTTTCAATATTATAAAGCTTCAACAATTCCGTGTCCATATTTCTGATGGGTAGGAGACCTTTGAAATATATAGGAAAACACAAGGGAAGCTTGCAATCGCCTTGCTTTACCCAGAGTAAGGTTTTGTGACATATATGGTAGACTGTTGCACCCAGATAAGGAATGGAATTTCCGGATTCCGGTTCCATTCCGATTTATTCCGGAACAAAATGAAGATTATGGTTCCGGTAGGTACCGAAACCGGAATGGCCTATTCCAGTTCTATCCGTTCTGGTGCACATCCTTAATTACAATTGATTCAACCTTGGTATCACCTTTCTTCTCAAAACTATTGGACCGAAACAAATGGTTCAAACAACTCGACTCCCAGCTTCTTAATGATGCCAAAAGATCATAAATGGGACAGATTCAAGGATCCCACACCCAAAACCTTCGTTCATACTTGGATGAGGCAAGACAGGCCCAACTTCTGAATCTCAACACCTATTAAACCCCTCACTACCTGATATAAACCATACCAAAGGAGAACCCTGCTATTTAATATACAGTTTTCTTTAAACAAAACGCTACCTATATAAGTCGAATATACCCATTCTGATTTATTAATAGATTTTACAAATATTCTCACAATTTAATAGTAATCACAGTTTTTCTCTTCCCATTAGAGTATTGGTCTATCGCTACGATCGTTCAAATAATCAGAGAGGCATTCGAATGAACAGTTTGAATCTTCAATTTGTCAATGCATTTTGAATTATTTCTTTTCAGGATGCGTACGAATAATATATATCTCATTTCCCACGATTATGTAATTAACCTTCTGTGACATCCAATGGGCGACTAGAGTCGGCCCACTCAGGCTATCATAAATTATCAACTGCCAGATCTAGAACGAATTGGATCTACTTCCATTTACAACCAAACTCGATTGCTTGGTCCCACCGACATCTCTAACACGGTGTTTGGTACCGATCCATATTCTTTTTATTTTTTAGGGGAAAATTTAATCTCGACCAAACTCGATTGCTTGGTCCCACCGACATCTCCAACATGGTGCTTGGTACCGATCCATATTCTTTTGTTGAGCCGTGCCGTATGATCCGGATAAAGAAGTTTTGCACCCTCTAATTACTATGCGTTTTGTAATTGATGATACCTCAAATTATCAAATTTCACAAATTATATCCTAAACTATTAATAAGTTTGTACTTCACAAACCATATTACCATTTGACATGTGTCCCTATTTTTATGATGAGATCTTAAATTGGAAAAAAAATATATGCAAACTTTAAACTTATTACTATTTTAAGACACTATGCTTTTGAAACTATTATTTTGGGTAATTTTCATTGAAATATTTTTAGGAAACAAAATTCTTTTCAGTGTTTGGTTATTTTTTTAAAAATGATTTCGTAAAAATAGTTTGTGATTTACGTATTTTATATAAAAAAAAAGTTAATACTTACTGTGGATTAAATAATTAGGCTCTACAAAAAAGCAAAATTCCGTAAAAACCTAATTGAAGACAATATAAAATAATCATATGCATTATTCAAATTCAAAACATTCTTCAATCAAAAACTCATATGAGATCTGTAGTGTTAAACATTTTCTTCGACTTTGATTTTGACTTTTCTAAGTTTGATCTTTTCAGCATGTACAAAATTAGACAAATTAGGACATTAATTGTCATTTGAGAAAGCAAGTGAAACATTTAATTATTGTACCATATCTTTGGGTAAAAATTAATTAGCCCCTCTCAAGTTTTAAAATATTTTATTAAACCTCATATGTTTCAAAAGCAATAAATCCTAATATTATGTTTGATTTGACTATTACATCATACGGAAAGTTATTTAAAAACACTCTTCCTATTCATATATTAAAAAACATCACTTACTATTTATATATTATTTTTTATTTTTAATAATTTTATTATGAAGGAGATTTCGATTATTTTACATGCCAAATCAAACGAAATGTTAGGATGGATCGTTTTTTAAACATATGGGACAAATAAAACATATAGAAACTTGTATTAACTCGTTTTTTAAGAAACTTGTTTTTTAAACACCATCATTTTCTGACAACCACTAATTGCTTCTAGATTGACATATTTCACATACATAGGCCGATCCTTGAACCGATCCAGCACGTGGAATCCGAACTACCCTCTCAACACCAGAAGATGACACCTGAGAGGAAATAGGTGGCGTCAGACTCCAAAGGTCAAAAGAATGCTGACATAACCGGTGTTGAATTTCAACTCCATCTAAAACTTAGGGAAAGGCTTGGGATCCCATGTCATCGAGAGAGGGGCTGGAAATGGTCCATTTCCAGCCCCTATTTTTTTTTTTAATTTCATTGATAGAGATTTCCAGCCTCTATCGAGAAATGCTCGGCTATAGATTTCCCTATGAGAAATGCTGGGAACTCCCGACGCTATCCCTATGCCATCCCGACAGTAAAAGAAAATTACTTTTTCAACCTTCTCCTCAAAATAAATAAAGGTACTACAAACCGAACAGTTGCTCACGATCTATGAAGCGAATCCCACACATATTTCTTCTATTCTAGTAGGAAGTTTTCCGTAGAAAAAAAAACAGAAGAAAGAGTGGTTCGAGTGCGTTTGTCACCAAAAATTTCACCAACCCACAATAAAATATTACAATATAATCTCTCTCTTCCATCAAAAAATATAAAAAATTACAAAAAATAAAAAAAAATTATTTATCTCTTCACTTTTTCACTAAACCTAATATCAACACTAAACCCAATACCAAAAATTTTACAACACAAACTCACCCTTAGTTATATCGAGCACGCCGCATTCGTTCGTTCTTCTATTTCAGTTTTGCCTTTTCTTGGCTTTCTTGTTAAGCAGGCTTAGCTGAGGAAGCCGAAAAAAGAAGGTACGTATCTTTGCGCGATTTCAGAATCATTTCTGGACAAGGATTCCCTCCTAATAGGGAATTACCTAATGTGTCCTAACAGTCCATTGGATGGATGACAACACATTAATGAATTCATCCAATAGTCTGTATTAATAACAGCATATTAATGAATCAATTAAGAAAGTTTTTCTTTTTGATTTTGTATTTTTTAACATTTAATACAAACCATTGGATGGATACATTAATGTGTTGTCATTCATCCAACGGCTTGTTAGGACACATTAGGTAATTCCCTATTGGGAGGGAATCTTATTTCTGGGCCTTCCTTCTGTAAAGTCATTTTCTCTCTTGATTTTAGACGGGGTTTGACGTTTCAGCTCATTTCCCCCCTTTACACACGTGGGTCTGCTGGAAATTCAGGTTTCGGTGCTAGGTTTGTGTGTAAAGAATTTCGGGTGTCGGGGTACGTTTTGATAATCTTCCTGTGTTTGTAGGTTTTCAAATTTGTTTTTTGGGTTAATGACTTTTTTCGTCCTTAGGTTTTGACCCCTTTATCAATTTCGTCCTTGGGTTTTCTCATTTATCACACGTAGTCCTTGGGTTTCATGGTTTTGTCAAAATGGTTCTTTCGTCCTCTTCCGTCAACGAATTACCCAGTCAACTAACGGCCTACACGTCATCACCAATCAGTCAGTGACACGTGTCCTTTTTAAATGTCACGTCACTTTTTTTGCCACATCAGAAAAAAAAAACCCTCCCTGGAAGGGGTGACCGGAGCCACCAACCTCCCTTTGCTGGGTGGCTCCCGGCCACCCCTTCTAGGGGGGACCGGTGGCTCATCGAGCCACCGCTCGCGCCCCCTAGCGGGGAGGCCGGGGGGGAGCCCAGATCTGGGCTCCCCCCGCGATGGTTGGCTCCGCGATGACGATGGGGAGGGGGGGAGCCCAGCCGGCCTCCCCGCGAGCGGTGGCTCGATGAGCCACCGGTCCCCCCTCGGCCACCCAGCAAAGGGAGGCAGGTGGCTCCGGTCACCCTTCCAATGAGGGTTTTTTTTTTAAGTTTGATGGTTTTTTTTTCTGATGTGGCAAAAAAAAGTGACGTGGCATTTAAAAAGGGTGTGGATATGGGTCACCACATTGCCCGGTTCAATGTGACATATGGGTTGATTGGTCCATTATTATAATTCTTTTTAGGAGGAGGTATGTACTTATTCATAGCAGGATGCATGTTGCACCGTCTCCATGGCCATAGTTTCCAAGTAGATTATCTAATGTCATATACAAATTTACTTGCCACATATTTGTTGCTCTCTCTCTCTCCTTTCTCCCTTTAGTGGGTATTAATCTAATTATTACGTGTTTTCTCATTATTTAATGTACATGCACGGAACTAGGCTTGGAAGTTCAGATCCAAAAGGGTGTTTCAGTGAGTAAATATGTTGGAATACTTTTCTGCCTTACAAGCTTCATTTGTGTATGTCTGATCGAAATATATGGTTTTGGGATTGAGTTTAATTAGATGTGGGGAGTAGTATCCGACATCTCCATAAATACTGGGCCCTGCTCCACGTCAGCTAGCGGGACGCGGACGGGACGGGAGCGGGATGCCTAGCATTTCTCCTGCAGCTCATCCCTTTACTTTACGTCATTATTAAGCTCCGTGTCATATAGACCCGGTTTGGATCCACCAATCGGGTTTGGTAGCGATCCATATTCTTTTGTTGGGCCGGGCCGTATGGTCCGGGATAAAGACCCGAAGAATACTTTCTCAAAGCATCAAACCCTGATTTGACGCTCTTCAAAAGTTAAAAAGTTAAAAAAAAAAATTATCTCCTAAACTGATCATCAATAAGAGCAATTCTGCTTTTGACATGATTGATTCATTCATGATTCGACTAGATATTTACATTCCTTGCCTGATCATTTGATGCATCGTATATGGTATGTTTGTTTACTAAATTTTAGAAAATATTCTTAAAATTTTAGGAATCTTTTGAATGTTTAATTTTATTAGAGTTTGTGAAAAGTTTGAAGTGTATGGGTAAAAGTTAAAAAATTTGAAGTATGTTTATTTTTTGAAAATATTGGGCCCTGAACAAACCAATTTAGACCCAAATGTGCGGAAAATACCTAGAGGGGGTGAATAGGTATACTGAAAATTTTATCCAACAACAAAATTCTTTTTCAAATCACAACATATTCACAGAAATATAATCACAATTAATCTTTATCAAGAATCTACTATCTTATTACAAACCAGATATGAACAAAGAATAGATAAACAGTAACTATATAAATCTGAAAAACAAAGATAACTGAAGATACCTCAAGTGACTCCGAAGAGACTATACTGGACAGAATCAATATATTTTTCAGATTAATCTTGTACAACCGAAACACAATCAGTAGCTTATCTAAACAGCCACATATCACTTTCACCGTTTATTTAACAAGCTTCACAGGTAAAAGAAAACTACCAAAATATGACATATGACATTTATAACCTCATCACTAACAATCTCCATAAAAACACCTGCAACTGCTCAAGAGACTTAAACATAGTAAACTGACTTCAACAATTAGAACAAATAGCATGCTTGATACAGATAAACAACAAAAAAATTGATCAATTGTACAATGTAATAAGATCAGTGAGAATTAAAAAGAATTAGAGATATCAATAATATGACTAAAATGCATTTACCACATTTCATCATGATTCAAAGGCAATGTGAGCAGCACTGCTTGAAGGTATGTCCTTCCCGTGAGTTGCAGATCCCCTTTAAGCCTTCTTTCTCAAATCTTCTAGATGCATAGGAAATGTCATAATTGCCCTTAATGAGGCCTTCATCATAACCCACGGTGCAGCACACCAATTCCTACTTCTAGAAACTTTACATATTACAAAGATACCCTTTTACAATGAGTCACGTGATGCCAATTAAAATTGCCATAACAGGCCCCCAAATTTTTGGGAAAACAAACATGTTTGGGGCTCAAAATGCATTGACTACCAAGTCTTTGTCATCCCTCAACTTGCCACAATTATTGTCTAAATCACCTCTGTTTGCTTTTTTCCTCCAAAGCCACTTTGTGCTAGATTCCTTCCCACTCACGACTTACCATCAACATCTTCCCTTGTATCCTCACATTTTTTACTCCAACCCTATCAGATCCTCTGTAGTTATCCCCTCTCTCTCATGATGTTTGATCTGAAAGATCCAATTAGTCTTCCGATATTCAAATTGTTAGAAGCGTGATGCTTGAAAACTATGAAATTTGTTAGACAAAATAATTCTCGCAGTTAATCTGATTATGATATTTTGATTAGAAATCTTGTTAGATTCTCTCAAACGTGAGAGTTTCGCAAGAGGAATTAGCATTTGGAATTTTGGACATGTGTTTCTTCTCTTTCTTCTTCCACTGGAACATCTTTTTGTAAGCAAGTGCTGCAGCAGATGAGTATTCACATTTCAAGAGAACCAAGATTTTGTAGGAATTAAAACGCTCGAGGCCGGTATCTGGATTGATTACTCCTGGTTTTTGCAACCGGACAAAAGAATCCCCTCAAATCCACTAAGAACTCATGCAAAAATCATCATCGCCTCTAACCAGATGGAAGCTACTTCGGAACGTAGAACCAGTGCTCTGAAGTTGTATCCAAGTCCACAATCATAGCGAGTCAACAGGTCTCGTGCACCCATTGTCGCTCACCGACGTACACCATCTACAGCTTACCACCGACACCCACATAGATATCTCTTTTAAGGCACTGGCAATAGAGGTATCATGGGTTCCAAATCACTTCAGCATTTAGATGCACTTTTGTCGTCACTCACTGACTGAAAGAAAGAAAAGGTAAGTGGAAATAAGAAAAAAGGTGCATTATTGTCCCACGAAAGAAAATCTGAATCACGTTGTACCAAAATTAATGCAAAGAAATCCACCTCCGTTTAGCTAAGTCCTTTTTTTTTCTGAATGGTTAGCTAAGTCCTTAGAGTACACATAATGACATATAGATCAGAGGCCTAGTCTCGAGTTTGATACTCCTGAAAATTATATTGATGATTTAATTGAGAGACTGGACTGTAAGTTGTTTAGTTTTTTTTAGAATTTGTCGTAATGTTAAACCCTACAAGTGCAATCAAGTTGAATCATGTTAGTCGACACTACAAAAAAAAACACCTATAGCGGCGGTTTTTGGCATCCAAACCGCTGCTATAGGATATAGCAGCGGTTTTTTAGCCGCGGTCACGACCGCCGCTATATACCCGTCGGCATAGGTATATAGCGGCGGTTTACGTGACCGCTGGTGAAGACTGCCACGCTATAGCGGCGGTCATTACCGCCCCTATAGACATTTTTATTTTTTTTACTTTTTTATTTGATTTACCTGTAGCGGCGGCCATTGACCGCCGCTATAGGCAATTTTTGTAAGTATTTTTTTATTATTTGATTTACCTGTAGCGGCGGTCAATGACCGCCGCTACAGGTAATTTTTATTTTATTTTATTTTATTTTATTTTATTTTATTTTATTTAGTATTTTCCTGATATACAAATTTTGTTATAATTAATTGATGCAAACAAAGAAAAGTATAATCGACCAAAATATATTTCATTATAATCCTATCGTACAAGTCTTACACCAAAAAAATATTACTGAAGGACAGTCTGTCAATAATCTACAAAGTAATAAGTTCATGACATTTAAGAACAAATAACTATAAAAATTAATCCTCAGCACCTTCAGCACATCCTGCACTTTCTGCTTCATTGGCATTATCTGTTGTTACAATATTTGAAAATTAATAAACAGTAATGACATGAACCAATAAGCTTAGTGCACACTTAAAATTACATTAATGACAGTATTCATTTATGTTAGTATCTTACCAAGAAACGTTTTTCGACTTGCACGAGATGATCTATGATTTGCTGGTGAAACTTGAATGTTATTGCCATCATCTTGCTGTTGTCGTTGATCCTACAACGTTGATACAAAATTAATTAACTACAAAGTATATATAAATAGAATCAATAATAATATGTGAGAATAAGTAAATAAAACTTTTACCCAAACTTCTGTTATCCTTTGTACTGTAGATTTAAGCGATGCTAGTTCTGACTCCAACGATTGAACTCTATTTTCCAAATATTTCTCTCTCTCGTTAGTAGTGGATGCAGGCTGACTGCATATGCAGTTCGCGTTGGCAGGATGATATTTCAGAGTTGGTCCTAATCCAACGCCGCGAATGCGACCATGTCTGTCTGGCCCAATCACTTGTGCATATCGGTCAGATGGTGACCAACCGATGCTGCCATCCACTCTAAATTGGCTGAAAGATTGTGAATTTCCTGAATCATTCAGTCCAATCTCCTCCATTCACCTCTGAGAGAATACAACATAGAATTATATTTTGAATTAATATTCGCACATTCAAATCAAGGTTATGACTTACTATTTTCTCTGCTACGTCCGGATTTATTGGAGATCCATCAGAACGTATATGAACGGTTTTATATAACTCCGCTCGGTCGATTGGAACTTGTTTCTCTTTTTCCTGCATCGCAAACACCAATTCGTCAAGAGATTTGTAAATCACAAATAATAATGTTAATGATAAATACCATATCATACCATTAAACAAACTAATGAAGTGCTACATACCAATTCGTGAGCATAACGTGCGAAGCTTTTTGATCCTACAGTGTGGACCGCCGTTTGAAGCGATCGATTTTGTTTTCCAGATTCACTTCGACGCTACATTAACATCAAGAGAATTAAAATTAATAATAAGCTACATTCTTGAAAACTATAATACAAAATAAATAATGTCGTACCCGTCCTGCATCAGAGTACCAAAAATCGACTAATTTGCAAAATTGCTCCAAATTAACGTTTGTTGGAGCATTATTTTTCACATACTGAGGCGTAAAGGCCTCATCAAAAAATTTCTGCTTTAAACTACACTTATAGTTCCTCCATTTCTCTCCTAAATCTTTGAGAAACCAGCTCTTGACAATATCCCCTAATAGAGGCTCGGGGATTGTAAATCGTTTCTGCAAAATATATCGCAAGAGTTAGGTGCGTCAATTATTAAATTTATATGAAAAATTAGCATTATTAAATTATATCGTCATGAGGCTCCAACAGTCCTCTTTTGTTGACATAAGGACTTTACGCCAATCCGCCGCATCTAATGGGATTTGATTCGCAACACGGGCAATACAACCCGTGAATTTGTTAAATATTCCCCCTTCATTACCCAATGGCTGCCCATTGCCATTGAATTGTACTGGAATCAATTCGTCTTCCTTCAGATTCCAGACGCCCGTCATCCGCGTGCCACCACACACTTTCCGGACTCCACTACCACCTGCACATGTAGTATGTGAAACATTATTGACTAATATATAAGTAAGATTATCTCTATTGTGGTTATGAACATACCAATTATTTCATTATCATTCAAAGATTGATCATCTTCGAACGACGACATCGTAACCTGTTCTGAAGGCAGCTCGGGTGGCTGTGACGACGTTACTTCTTCAGATGGGGGCACAGATGGCTGCGACGGCGTTGCTTCTTGAGATGGGGGCATAGATTGCTGTGATGAAGAAGATATAGTCATAAACCTCTTCCTCGTCATTGTACCTATACAATATTTAAACATGCATAAAAGTGATTTCAATGTAAATGTTGATTTCGGTACTTTTCCTGCAAGATTTGTTAGGGTTCCAGCGAGGACGAAGGAGCAGAGGGTGAGAGCTAAAAGGAGAGAGAGAGAGAGAGAGAGGTGTTTTTGCCGGCAGTGGAGAAGAGGAGGAGAGCGGTTAGGGTTCACTGCGTGCGCGGGGGGAGGGGGGACATTTACGCAGGGGTGATCGTTTCACCCCTGCATTTTTTTTAATACAGCAGAGGGTGAAATGGCGTCGTTTCACCCTCTGCCATTTAAAACATATATATGGGCCGGCCCTGGGCCTTGGCCTGATTATCATGGCCGGCCCATATAAAAAACTATTTTAGTAACCCAATTTTTTTCTAAAAAATTTCAATATTTTCTAAATATGTGTTTTTAATAAATTAAAAGCATTTTTAATTTATACTAATATTTAAAAAATCTTTATATTTAGAATTCAAACTATAGCATATGTATTTAATTTTCTTTTTTATAACTAGTGTAATAATTTTAATTAAAACAACATGATAGTAATAATATATAATACTTAAAATTTAAAAGTATAATATTTTCTATACTATAAGTATTTTAATAATTTAATACTATAACTATTTTAGTCATTTAATACATGATATATATTTTAATTGCATAAGTTAAATTTACAATATCTTTTTTTGAAATAAATAATATGTCATAATTAGTCTTATATTACAAATTATTCAAATATAATTGCTAATTATAAGTATGATACTATACTATAAGTTTTCATAACTACTTAGTTCTAATCAATAAATATGATATTACCATAACAAATATTGTTATACTTTCAAATATATTATGTCACAACTTTAATGTTCATAACACTCTCTAACTTCAATTTTCATAACACTTCTTTTAATTATGCATTTTATTAAGTAAGTCTCTTAAAATAAAATTTGTTAGACACATGACAACATAAAGTTATGTATTAAAAGACTTAAAATAATTATTAACAGATAAATAATATTTTTTTTCTTTTTTTTGCACATATACCTATAGCAGTGGTTGTCCCGAAACCGCTGCTAAAGGTACAGCCTACAGCGGCGGTCACTACGACCGTCGTTGTAGGAACCATACCTCTAGCGGCGGTCGCTGACCACCGCTAGAGGTAGGACCTATAGCCGCGGTTAAAAATTAACCGCGCCTATAGGCGGGTCTGTAGCCGCGGTCCGTACCGCGGCTACAGAGACCGCGACTATTGGCTATTTTTAGCCGCGGTTTTCATTAAGCGCCTCTAAAACCACCTTGTAGCGGCGGTTTTCCTGACCGCCGCTACAGTGACTGCCGCTATAGGTGCTTTTTTTTGTAGTGCGACCCCGATGCTTATGTGTATAATCAGATACTATTTTTCGATGATGACTGATACTTCTTGGCCCAATCATACAAAAACCACGTGGAAGGTTCAGGAAAATGAATGTTTGGTTAGTTAAGTTTGGACTCATTTATTTTATTTTTTATTTAATAATATTTTCTTTTAGTAATCATTATATTTAAAAAACAATAAAAAATAAAATTAATATTAGTTTTAAAAAAGTATAAAAATTTCGGGATTATTATTTAGATCATTTTTAATTTAAGTTTTAATTTATAGCAATTAATTAGTTTTGCCAACTTATTTATATATACAATTTCCTTGATTTTGAATTTTGGTTTTTATATATTTTTTACGAATATTTATTTGTTATTTTGATTGTTTCTAATAATTTTTACAGTTTTTTAAATCTTTTATGTTTATTTAGAATTGTATATTTTTCCTTAATTTTTGTAAATTAATTTTAATTATATTTTTAAAATATAATAATTATTAAATAAATATTATTAAATAAAAAATTAATAAATGAGTCCATATTTAACTAACTAATTAGCTCCTTATTCTAAAACATAATTTAATCTTCAAAATTGAGACTTTAAAACCACAAACAAAAACAAAACCGAAAGCTCTTTCCAAACAAATCCGAACTGCGAAGCACTAAGCAAATCCTTGAACTGTGAAGGACTAAGCTGTAAGAATGGATTATTTCAACTTTCTACTTTTCTACTTCCACCCAAAGCCTCAAACCCTGATTTTAACGCTCTTCAAAAGTTAAAAGTTTTGAGGAATCATTTTGTCCATGGAGGCGTGGGGCTCAGGCTGCCATAAAATTCCTGGCTGACAGTGACGAGTATTTCATCTTGGTCCTTGCCGTGTGATTGCCGGTAAAGACCTCAAGTCTTGGTAGACTCAGGGTGAGTTTGTGTTGTAAAATTTTTTGTATTGGATTTTGTGTTGGTATTGGGTTTAGTGAAAAAGTGAAGAGAGGTAATTTTTTATATTTTTTATGGAAGAGAGAGATTATATTGTAATATTTTATTGTGGGTTGATGAAATATTTTGTAAAATTTTTGGTGGCAAACGCACCCTAAATTGGGAACCGTGGAGGCGTGGGGCTCAGGCTGCCATTAAATTCCTGGCTGACAGTGACGAGTATTTCATCTCGGTACTCGCGGTGTGATTGCTGGTGAAAACTTCGAGGTAGATTGCGGAAAGAGTTTGTTTTTTAATATTTTTATTTTTTAAAATTTTTAAATAATTATAAAATAATCTCTTTTTCTTCGTTAAATTATAAAATAATATTATACTATTTAATTAAATAATCTCTCTTCTCACTTTTCTATAAAATATTATACTTTTTCACAAACTTCAATATTCAAAATTTTCAAAAATCTCAATATTTTCACAAACAAACACTACCTCGTGGAGAAAAAAAATTCTATCCAAACCTTTGGTAAAAGAATATTTTGTATTCCAAAGATTCCAGTGAAATTTCCTTGTTAACTTTCTTCACCAACTTTGGATTCACAATACGAACGTGATGATGACCACGTGTCAAACTCTACGAACACGAGGACTTAAAAGTCTTCTTCTAATGAAGCTGATATTACTTTACTAGTCGTGATGCACGAGGACTTAAAAAGTCTTCTTATTTTACCCTTTCCATATCCCTTAAAAACTTGTTTCACCAGTGTATCACGTCGTGTTTTCCCTATAAATAGCCAAATTTCGAGCATCTCCACTTATGTCAGTCTCACTTGTATGTCCTTCCTTTAGCGCCACACTTACCTCAACATCTCAATCTACATACCCTGCTGATGGCTTTCAATCCTTGTTACCGTATCCTTCTTTCTATGATGCTACTTTGGGTCCAGTATTACCTTCCTAGCGTAGCTGACGCAAAAACTCCGCCCAATATTACCACAGATCGAGATGCTCTTCTTGCCTTGAAGGCTCGAATTTCTTATGACCCTCACAGTATTTTGGCAAACAACTGGTCCACCAATGTCTCCGTTTGTGATTGGGTCGGCGTCACTTGTGGCTTTAGTCATCACCGAGTCACTGTCTTGGACCTTTCTTTCATGGGCCTTGGTGGAACCATTCCTCCGCACGTGGGAAACCTTTCATTTCTTGTTGCCTTAGCAATCTCAAACAACAGTTTTCATGGTTCAATCCCCGTCGAGTTGGCTCATCTTTACCGGTTGAGAATCTTATACTTCAGATTCAATAACTTAGATGGAGAAATACCATCGGGTATAGGATTTTTATTCAGACTTGAATATTTGAATCTAGCAAATAACCATTTCACAGGTACTATCCCATCATCCCTGTCAAACCTGACTTCATTGTATCAATTTGCTCTTAGCTACAATGCACTTTCTGGATCAGTTCCTTCCTCCCTTTTCAACCTTCCTCGCTTGCAAGGAATTTATCTCGCAGAGAACAAGCTTTCGGGTCCAATTCCAGCTATTAGCTATAACATGCCTTCACTACAATACATTATTCTCTTCTCTAATCAGCTTTCCGGGAGACTCCAAATGAATATGTTTGATCATCTTCCCAACTTACAAGCTCTTGATATGGCTAATAATCAGTTAGATGGTGAACTCCCTTCAAGTTTGTTCGAGTGCAAACATCTGCAATACTTAAGTCTAACGACCAATAAATTCATGGGAAGAGTCCCTAAGGAAATCGGAAACTTAACCGCGCTTACATACTTATACCTTGACTTTAACAACTTTGAAGGTTAGTTTAGTAATCTTGTTAGTCAATAATTTTAGTATTCTTTTAGTCTATTAGCAATGTTTGATACCCATGGCAAACTCTCAACGGATGTCTTTCTATTTGCAGTAGTTTAAAGTGTCTTGTAGTCCGTTATGCGGCGAACTCCCTTCCACCTTGTTCAAGTACAAATAGTTGTGACATTTACCGTTACGGGCTTCTTATTTCACAGGAAGACTACCCTTAGAAATCGGGAACTTAAGAATGCTCAGGAAAATATTCCTTACCAACAACAGCTTTGAAGGTATGGTTATCTTATTATTCTAATTTTAAGTCTTATTTTAGTCTATTAATTAGAAAAATTCTATATTTATGGTGAACTCCTAAACTGGTTTAAGGTATCTTATGATCGATTATTATATATAGTAAACTCTCTTCCGCTTTGTTTGATCGAGCACTAATATATACCTGCATCACTCATGATCGTTATGAACTTATGGGCTGATGATTTCACAGGAAGAGTACCTCTGGAAATCAAAAACTTAACCATGCTTACGATGTTATATCTAACCGACAACCACTTCGAAGGTATGTCAAGAAGAAGGTGTTCTTTCTTTATATATAAGGGTAAAGTCATAGTTAGCCCCATAAGTATGAGTAAAAATCAAATCGGTACCCCTAATTATTAATTAGGCGATTTGAGACCCATAACTTTTGAAAATTATCAATTCTAGGCCCCCATCTAAATTAGACGTTAAATCTGACGGAAAATAATACAAAATGACCAAAGTGCCCCTCCAAGATAAAATTACTAAAAAATTCATTAAAAATAAAAATTAATATTTTTTAAATAAAAATATTGAAACTCTATTTCAATAATATATTTATTTTTAATTTATTTCTTAAATTTTGACTATTTTTATTTATTTTTAAAATTTAGTCTTTGAGGGGCATTTCGGTCATTTTACAAGATTTTCCGTCTGATTTAACGTCTAATTTAGACAGAGGGCTAGAATTGATTATTTTCAAAAGTTATGGATCTCAAATCGCTAAATTGATAATTAGGGGTACCGATTTGATTTTTACTCATACTTACGGGGTTAACTATGATTTTACCCCTTATATATATATATATATATATATATATATATACAGGTGGATCCCATGTCTAAAACTTCAAAGCAATGTATACATATTAGATTCATGATCATAATTATATAGAAATGCACTGCTAGGCTACACAATACAATCAACAAAGTTGGTTTGACCATCATTTTCAAAATCAATAGACCCTGACCAAAATTCTCCTATATGGACACATGCGAGAATATAATCCTTTCTTTACACAATTTCTCATTTGGATTCAATGCACTCACTACTTTTGAAAAACAAAAACCTAAAGAACACGAACAAATTATACTTTTGAAACAATATTTTACGACAAAGAATAAATAAAAGAATGGCTTGATTATGATCTTTCAAGTCTTATGATTACTGAAAAGATATTGTTTTGTCCAGTTATATAGCATAACCTCTGATAATATGACAGGTGAAATACCAAGTGAAGTCGGTAATCTACGAAACCTAGAGGAACTCGACATGCAAGACAACAACTTCCATGGAGCAATTCCGTTTCACATCTTCAATATCACAACAATAAGAATCATCGATTTGACTCTGAATGAGCTCTCAGGCCATCTTCCATCAAATATAGGCCTCTTCGTTCCGAATCTTCAGAGGATTTACCTAGGGGGAAATGATCTAAGTGGAACTATTCCGAGCTCTATTTCTAATGCTTCACAGCTCATTGACCTAGATTTGGCTGAGAACTCATTCTCAGGATCAATTCCAGAAACACTGGGGAACTTAAGGCTCCTACATTGGCTCAACCTAGGAGACAACAAATTGACAGCTGAATCTACGGGAGTAAGACTTTTCTCTTCTTTGTCGAATTGCAAGTATCTTAGAACAGTAGCTCTGTTAGGAAATCCCCTAAACAGCATCCTTCCCAATTCTATAGGAAACATGTCTAGCTCTCTTGAACAAATTTGGCTCTCTACGTGCAACATTACGGGTAACATTCCCATTAGTATTGGAAATTTAAGCAACTTGATTAGTTTAGAACTAGCGGGAAATGAACTAGTAGGACCTCTTCCAAGGACAATAGGAAGATTGCGCGCGTTGCAAATGTTGGCCCTTGATGATAATAGATTGGAAGGTCCCATCCCTCTAGATCTTTGTCATGCAAAGAGCTTGTATGCATTGGATTTGCGTGGGAATAAGCTTATTGGACACATCCCCCCATGCATAAATAATCTGACCTTGCTCAGAGGTCTCTATTTGGGCAATAATCAATTAAGTTCTACGGTTCCTTTGAGCTTATGGAGTTTTACAGACCTCCTGAAGATCGACTTGTCATCAAATTCTCTAACTGGCTCTGTTTCAGTAAAAGTTGGAAATATGAAGGTTCTGACACATCTGGATTTATCAACAAATCAACTATCAGGTGGCATTCCAATGACAATCGGTGGCCTCAAAGATTTAACCGATATCTCTTTAGCCAGCAATCGATTAGAAGGAGAAATTCCTGAATCTTTTGGGGAACTTTTAAGCTTGGAGGTCTTGGAACTTTCCAATAACAGTTTGTCTGGAGAGATTCCCAAGTCCTTAGAAGCACTTTCATACCTCAAATATCTAAACGTGTCTTTCAATAGACTCCGAGGAGAAGTTCCTATGGGAGGACCATTCGTAAACTTCACAACTGCGTCATTTATGTCAAATGATGCACTTTGTGGTGCTACTCGACTCCAACTTCCCCCTTGTGATACTCAAAAGACCACATCAAAACATATGTTGAAGTTTATACTACCAACAATTGGCTCGATAATTCTAGCACTGGTCCTTGTTTTAGTTTGGACACGATGCAGCAAAATGAATGCCAAAAGTACTCTAGTCGACGCAGAATTGTCACCTCTAGCGCAATGGAGAAGAATTTCACAGCAAGAACTCATACAAGCAACAGACGGGTTCAGTTTAAACAACTTACTTGGTGAAGGGAGCTTTGGGTCAGTATACAAAGGAACACTCTCAAATGGGATGAATATTGCAACAAAGGTTCTAAACTTGCAAGTAGAGGGGGCATTCAAGAGTTTTGATGCGGAATGTGAGGTATTGAGGAATGTCCGTCATCGAAATCTTCTCAAAATCATCAGTATCTGTAGCAACACAGACTTCAAAGCCCTTGTATTGGAATACATGCTGAATGGGAGCTTAGAGAAATGGTTGCATTCCAACGATCACTTTTTGAATATCTTACAGAGGTTAAATATAGTGATTGATGTGGCGTCGGCTCTAGAGTACCTTCATCATGGTTATTCCACCTCTATTGTACATTGCGATCTGAAGCCGAGCAATGTTTTATTAGATGAAGATATGAGTGCCCATGTAGCTGATTTTGGCATTGCGAAGCTCTTAGGCAATGGAGATTCCATGACGTGGACCATGACTCTTGCTACTACTGGATATATGGCACCAGGTAACTTTTAAGCGTACCACTCAAACTTGCATATCTCTTATCTGCTCGTCTAATATACCTCTACTTCTTAATTTTTTTGTTAGAATAGTAATCAATGATTTTCTTTTTCTTAGACTTTTCTTGCTAAATATTGCCACATATGATGAGTTCTAATGTTACTTGTAGAGTATGGATCGCAAGGAATTGTTTCTACAAGAGGTGATATGTATAGTTTCGGCATTTTGCTCATGGAAACTTTCACAAGAAAGAGGCCCACAGATGACATGTTTATAGGAGAAATGATCTTGAAACATTGGGTAAATGCATCCTTACACCATTCAGTAATTGACATAATTGATCCCAATTTATTGAGAAACGAAAGAGATGATGATGCTCTGAAGGAGTGCATATCATCACTTATGGGATTGGCTATGGGCTGTTGTGCAGAGTCCCCTGAACAGAGAACTAATATAGTAAACGTTTCAGCCGCGCTCAATAAGATCAAATTGAAACTTCTAAAAGATATTGGACGAAACTAATGTGTATTCGTCAGATTTGTTTGCAGAAAGCTCCTTCATGTATGAGTCTTTCAAAATAATGTAACAGTCTTGGGACTGGTGAAAACAAGCTTTGTAGAATTATTTCTTACCCACTGTTCTCGATCACTGCTCTTACCGACCTTGTGAGACTGAGGCGCATGTTGGTTGGTGCATGCAGGTGTCTCCCGCTCTGTCTACCTCCATATTTCCCTTCTTTCTTATATACCTTTATTTTCTCTTCCTTAGCTACTACCTTTTGTCTGCGTTGTATGTGATTTATGCCTCTTGGGTCCATTTCTCCGAATGCTGAAGGCTGACCCCCTGGTTTTGGTGTTTGACACTGAAGGAGTTTTTTTCTTTTGGGTAAGTAAGAATTGTATTAATAGCAAAGATGCTAACAGCCCAGAAATCATATCAGTCGTGTGGGGCTAAGCACCCTTACAACATTTGTCCCAAATCCTAACAAATCCCACGGGAACGAGGATAACGAAAAGGATGCAGAATACACAACTATCTAAGCATAGACATTCACAACCACAACCCAGTGCCAATGGAAATAGGAAGAAACATTTCCACAAGACCAATCAAGGCACACGGCTAACTTTGAACACATAAGGTGGTAGATGCCAGGTGCTGGCAAGGATCGTGTTGGTACTGGAAGAGAAGAACCCACACATCCCACAAAGCTTAGAGATCACTTTGGTTTCTATTTCCTCAAGAACAAACAGCAGTCTTCTAGACCTCCTACAATGAAGCCTCGCATTTCTTTCACCCCACATTCCATACACCATGGCTACCAATAAGATTTTCCCGACCATCTTCAATAGAGAGCTACTCTTCCACTCAGTAGCAGCCATGATAAGGGATTCCTCCTAGCTCATGCTATCACTGGCAATCAAAAACTTATCTCCCAGAGTCCAAATACACTTGGAGAACGAGCATGAGAAGTACATGTGGTTAAGAGACTCCTTCCCCTCGACACATAAAAGGCATCCCTCAGCCAAGGAGACCCCCAACTCGCTGAGTCTAGACTGGGTAAGGAGACTACCACGAGCAGCCAGCCAGCCACTGAATTACTGCATGGCATTGGACATGGTATCTGAACCAGAGGGCATTATGCCAAGCCACCCACTGGTTAATTGACACAGATGATCTCACTTGTTCAGTCCAAACCACTGTCAGAATTAGTGTCACAAAATAGCAGGGCCCAACCTGACAGAAACAATGAGGGTAACAACCATGCCACCCAAAAGTTTGAGGTGAACATGCATACGTACATCCGATAGAGATTGACAGAGTAAAAGTACAAATGCAACCATAACTAACTATTTAAATCATTAGGAACACAAATCAAATGCTTTCAACTCAGAGGTGAGCCTTGACCTCTCAACTTGCTTGCGGCTTCCCGGTACTGCTATTCAAGATAAGATTATCCATGAGGAGAAAATCTGCAAAAACCAAAATTTCCAATGATGAAGCCATATGCAGATTCCAACTTGCTTGCGTCTTTTTCATAGCCTAGTTTCAAAATAGCTCCCACAGATCCCATTGAAGAAATTGCAGCTGAACTTGCACCATCCATGTGGATTTGGAAACAAGAACTGTCGTACTCATAATAACCACCATTTAACATAGCATCCCTGCTTCATCTCCGTGTAAACTTAGAGAACAAGATCCTAAAAGCTTTCCAGTTTCTTGAACCTCTAAGTTATCAGATTGCCCAGATGTAATTAACCTTTCCTTGGACAAAGAAAGGAGATGGAGAAAATGCTCCACGCTTGAGGAAAAGTTGATCCAGGTCAAAACCACTTCAAACATTGAGCTACATGGCATCCTCAAGGCATACCCATCACATCTCTTTTGGTTTCTTTCTTTTATCTTCTGAGGTGATACTGTGCAGTAAATCATAATTCAGAAGAAATACACAGAACTTATTAATATGTTTGATGGAAATAAGAGAAGTTTATTACTACACGTGCAATTATTGAAAATTTTGTCACTCATTATTTTGGACCTAGATTGTGTGCGAGAGATGGCATATTCAGAACAATGACTTTTTAACTATATAGATTTATGTATGTTCAATGCTACAGCTCTATAATTCCGGAATTTCATGGAAAGGCACAAGATTTTAGGGAGAAAAAAGCTATAACAAAAGATACGAAAAGAACAATTAAATTTCAGGATACAACCGTACTAAACGTAAGGAATCAAATGGTGTGTCCAGACGCCAGTCCCTTTGCTTTTTGCTTAGCGGTCTTCCTTTCCCTGCTTTTTCTCTATTTACTCTCACATCAGCTAAACCCCAGGTGCAACATTTACATTCCATGTCAAAAGAAACAAGCCGGAAAACACCATCACTTTCTGACAATGATCCACTTGCTTCTAGATTGACATATTTCACATACATAGGCCGATCCTTGAACCGATCCAGCTCATGTGGAATCCGAACTACCCTCTCAACACCAGGAGATGACACCTGAGAGGAAATAGGTGGCTTCAGACCCCAAAGGCCAAAAGAATGCTGACATAACAGGTGTTGAATTTGAACTGCTACAGCTTTAGGCATCACTTCTTAAGGGTAATATACCTAAATTATTCTGCTATTTAAACGAGAAAAGCCAACTGCATCTAAAACTTATTGGACTTGGTGAAAGAAAACACAAGGAAAATAAAAAGAAATAGCCCTAAAATACATATACAGCTCATCCCTTTACTTTATGTCATTATTAGACTCCGTGTCATGGACTCCCATGTCTAGGACACAGGCTACTGCACCTGAACCAAGAATTCTTCTTTTCTCCTCTGCAGAATTATGTCTCCCCTTGAAAGCATAAAAAACTAGAAAAAGTACCTCCAACCACATATTCTCAGGTACAGTTTTGCTGAGCTTGGCTTCATCCAATCGTGCTCTATAGGTTGCTGAAAAAGCTTCAATATCTTCCATACCAGGGGAACCAGACCTGTCAAACATCAGTTCAGATTAAAGCTTGAGAAGCATTCACTACGACATGAACGTACACTGAATACACCCAATTATTATTCTATGAGTAAATCGAGTTTGGGCTTTGTGATACAGATATCCTTCAACAATAACTATTTAAACAAAAACTTGCTGGGATAGACCTATCATTGGTCCCTTCCTCTATCACTTTTGTTGAAAAGCCAGCACTATGCAAGACATCCTTTGATTCTTCCCCTGGAAGATGCAGCTCTCAGTCTTTAAGAGGATTTAGATGTACTATAATACAAGAATTTATAAGCCAAGTTTGGAACACCAGGAAAATTACAAAGCTCTTTGTTTCAAATAGTTTATCCCCTATCAGCCCGGGACAAAGAAAGCATTCTTCAAGGTTGGGGAGGAGAATTAAAGATGAAACCACCATTCTCTCAAGATTTAGCTGTATTCTCAAAATCTAGTCCGTGCAACAGCCCCAATTACATGAACACTGTATTTAACATCGCTTTCCATGTCATTCCCACTAAGCACCTTAGTATGTTGTTTCCTCTTCTCCAATAAACGTACTTTCCACTGCATTGAAGCAAATGCTGCGACGAATGCACGATTTCAATGCTTTGAAAAACATCCCAACCGAGTGTAGCATTTGTAATATAAAAAAAAAAAAGGTGCGGCACCCAAATATAGAAGTATCAACTACAGAAAGACACCCTTACTGAACGGGTCGGCCCCTGAACGAAATAAAGCCTTGCTCACAACCAATTCGTGTAGCTGAGGAGCTAAATTGGAACACTAAATGCGATTTTGTGAACGAAATGTCGAAGTAACACAGAAAACAATGAACCATAATGGAAATTTTATAGAACTAAAACCATTAAATATAATAGCAGTCATGATGCTCTGTGTACAGAGTCGACATAGTTAATTAATAGGAGAAGAACTAAACTACTAAAGCAGCAGCCAGGCAGTTTCAGGAAATCCCACCGAACAAGGTAAGAAAACCAAGAAAGTTTAAAGAAAGGAAGGGGAAGCTAACTTTATGGAAGCCGACAATCGGAGCCTGGGCTCAACGGAGCTAGTCGAGGATCCTCTCATCCTTCATTCAGTCGCGGCATGGGGAAGGCACCATCTGATCTGCAAAAAGAAAAAGAAAACTAGAGATACGAAATGCAGCAGAGATTTTTAATTTCAAATTGAAAGATACAAAGAAAATGCTTTTCTGGAAATGAAAGCAGCGGAAAACCATTTTTAAAAGAAGCAGAGTTGCGGAAAAAGACAGAGACCTGTGATCTGGTGTGGCAGAGAGAAGTGAGTTTCCTCTCAGACAACGGGAGAGGCTGTGACCGGAAAATGGCAAAAATTCAATAGAGCCAGTTGGTTTTGATTGCGACTGTAATTCATATGCTTTTGACTAAAACTTGTAAGCTGGAGACTGGTCAATGACCAAGAATGACGTTTTTGGGCGCGGACAGAATCTTCGTTAGATTTTATGTCCTTTTTACTGGAATCTTTTAATTATTATTTTTTTTTTATAATGAAGATGTTGGGTGTTAGTTGCTTATACTCTTTTTTTCTCTAAGTAGTTGCTTATACTCTAATGGCTGTTAGTTTAATAAAAAAAAATTGAGTAACACAAAAATTTTATAATCAAATATCATTTTTAAACTCACGTAAAAATAACTACAACACGCATATCAATAAAGTTAACATAACCTGAAAATTCTCAAAACACAACAAAATCCTCGCAACCGTGTCGGATAGTCAACCGATGACGGATGAGCCTCACTTTTGGGTCTTCGGGAAAGGTTTGACTTATAGGAGGGGCGGAACTGAGGCCCAAAAATCAGCAAAAAAGTTCTTTTCACTGAACAATTTTTTTAAAATATTTTTTTTAAGAAAGATGTCCAGCAATTGCAGTACAATTTTAATTTTGATCCTTTAATTATCAAAATAATTATTTAAGTTTTAATTAAAAAAATACAAAATGATCAAAATACTTATTCAAAATAAAATTACAATAATTATTAAAAAATAAAAAAATATTTCAATAATTTATTTTTTATTTTTTTAAAAAAAAATTGTTTAGTATGGACACTTTTGATCATTTTACACATTTTTCTTAGTTACTGATTTGGAAAAGATAAAAGATAAATAGTCTTTTTAATAGTTTAAGGGGCAATATCAATTATGACAATTTTTCCTACTTGTTGGCTCTCAAATTGCGTTAAGATTTGTTAGATGAGAAAGTTACCGACTAGGGTGTGTTTGTGTTGTAAAATTTTAGTGTTGTTAAAATTTTAAGTATTGGGTTTAGTGAAAAAGTGAAGAGAGGTAATTTTTTATATTTTTTGTAGTGAATAGTAGTGATTTGAAGGAGGAGAGAGAGATTATATTGTAATTTTTTATTGTATTAAAATTTTAGAGTCTGTAAAATTTTAGGACGCAAACGCAGCAAATTGGATTAAGGTAAGTTAAATTGTAAGAAAGTATCCAATAAAAGAGAATATTCAAACAACATATTTAAAAATAAAAAATAATAATAAAAATTGAGTTCATGTAAATACAAAGTGGACAAAATTTCCAGGAAAGGACCAAAAGGTTTCATGGTCAAAGAATACCCAATGGGTCCCCAACCGCCTTAACTTTACGACGTCGCATCAAAGCGTGGCTCACTGGCTCTAGTCATCCAAGCATGCCAGTGGTACTCTAGACTGACAGAAGGGTCCTGTAACATATTTTTTTAACTCTAGAAAGCGAATAACATGTTCGAATTGGATCTGTCAGTATTGCATTTTTTTAATAAGCTAAAGCTAATTTATTAATTCTAAATATATATTACCAGGTCATGATTTTGTATTTTCTTTAAAAATAGTAACCATAAGCTAATTTATCATTTTGTTTAGAAAGCTGAGCAAAAATATTAACATAAGACAAATGAATACAATAAACTTCAGGCATCTTTTTTTTTCTTGATAAAAGATTCAGTACACTCAATCAAGATACAGAGTTAGAGTCAACTGAAACTACAGGCTACAGGAAGTAACTCCAAACTAAGAAACCCAAACAAAGAAACAGAATCAGCCCATTTAGTTAACTTATGAGCCATCTTGTTCATCCGATAAGAAATCTAAGAAAGGGAATGCACAAAAGCATTATTAAAAAACATTCTAATAGATGCAATCCATTATTTTCTATTCCACCCAACCTCCTCAGAGCATTCAAGAACATCTTTAACCAAAACCAAGCTATCACTTTCAAAAAGAATTGGAGATAGCAGCTCCTGTTCACATACCCGAATTGCAGCTAAAAGAGTTGCAGTTTCACCTACTAAAGGATCTTGTAAAGGTATACGCTCCGTGTATGTCATACAGAGGGAGCCTTCATGGTCGCGAACCACAACCGACAATACCGAGTGAGCACATCTCACGGCAACATCACAGTTGCATTTTAGGGACCCCACAGGGGGCGGACTCCAACCAGGAATAGAAACCATTATAACTTATTTCCACGCCAAACTATGCTCATCAAAACGTCTGCGTATAGTTGCAATAAGAATGAAAGGATCCGGACAAACCTTTTCATGAACCACCTTATTTCACAAATACCACACTGCATATAGCAGAATTGCAGCACTCAGGATAAAAGAAAAGTCTCCTGCTCTTTAGAAACACCAAAAAAACCGATTATGTTTTAACAATTGCTGATTGAAAACAACAATAGACATAGGTGGAATATCATCCATACGTATAGGCCATGGTGCCTCCCTCCATGCCACCTCAGACACATGACACCTCAATAAACTTCAGCCATTTGGTTGCATTGACATCTTCTAAATTGATTTATCAAAGTGTTAGACAAATAGAAATGGTAAGAATTTACTAGAGCTTAGTTATAGATTTTTTTTAACTAAATGTCCGAGTTAGTTTGCACGAACTTTAACTAATTTTGGGATCTGTATAGTCTCTCTATCCTACATAAACAGAGCAATTATCCAGTTAAGGTCCTGTGAATGGCTCTAAAGGATTGGTAGCACCTATGAAGACTTAATAGACATTTGTTTCTAAAATTTTAGTCATAATAAAAATAATTACAGAAAATTATCTCTCCTCACTTATTCACCAACTCCATCACAAATAAATATAAAAAATATTCATTTAAATTATTTCAGAAAATTACCTCTCCTCACTTATTCACCAACTCCATCACAAATAAATATAAAAAAAATTCATTTAAATTATTTCTATTCACTTTTTTCTCCAATTATTCTAACAATCTAAAATTTTACAAACAAACACAATCTAGTTATTGATTTTTATTTTTCATATAATTAAGATCCAAAATGTGCTTTAAAAAGAAAAGAAAAAGGAAATGAATATCCTAATCATATGCTTAGGACACCAAAATAAATCTTTCGAGCATTTATTTTTTACGAATAACAAAAAAAAACAGTTATTATTGAACTGCTTTTTCCTTTTGCTGTCAAAGATTTTTATTAACACTATTTTCCGGCTTTTTGGGTGGTAATGTTTTGCGTCTTTTCTGTATGTAGTTGACACTAATACACTTGTCAGATAAAACACTGAAAAAGAACAAGAAAAACGAATCGCTCGATCGCCTTCGCCCTGAAACGCTGCGTTTTGCACCCCTTCGCCTATTGTGGAATTCCTCGTTTTGTCGTCTCAGATCTCACCCTCTCCATCAGGCATCTCTAACCGCGATTCAATTCTACAACCGCCATCTGATCACCTTCTTCTTGAGCAGAATTAGAAGAAGATCACAGACTTTCGATTTGGATATAGCTGCCGAATATGGTGTTGGTGTCGGCCGTACGCGACTACATTAACCGGATGTTGCAGGACATCTCGGGCATGAAGGTCCTCATTCTCGATTCTGACACGGTACGTTCCCGTTCCTCATATATCCCTTTCGTTTTCTTTTTCTTTTTTTCATTTCTCGAAGTAATTAATTCCACCACAATCTGTTTAGATTCTGAGATAGTCGAGTAAAAAGATATGGAAATCTGAAGTATTCGAATTTCGCTTCTTATTTGCGACCTGGTCTTGTAAAGAATGGGGCAATTAAAGATAAATAGCACCCAGCCTCACCTACTTGAGTGAAATTATGCAACTCGGGGGATAGCTCCAACTTTTTGTTTTTTATTTTGTTTTTATGGTTTTTGCTTTTTGTTTCTGCTACATGTCGCTTTGTTACATCCAGATAAGGTTCAGTGGGGTAAGCAAGAATGGTAAATGCAGATTTGATTATCAGTATGCATTTTTGTTGATGATTTGCAGGTTAGTATTGTTAGTGTTGCATATTCACAGTCCGAGCTTCTTCAGAAAGAAGTATTTTTGGTAGAGTTTGTAGATTCCATTTCCAAGTCAAAAGAACCAATGTCGCATCTCAAGGCTGTTTTCTTCCTCCGCCCCACATCTGAGAATATCCAGCATTTGCGGCGCCAGCTAGCTAGCCCTAGATTTGGAGAGTACCACCTATGTAAGTTTTTCAAAATTTGAGAAAAGCTTCAGATATTGTTTTTGAAGTCTCTAAATATTTTCCAGTGATTATTAGAAATTGATTTGGACCTCATTTTATGCCAAAATTATTACAGTTTTCTCCAACATATTGAAGGATACGCAAATTCATTTTTTAGCTGATTCAGATGAACAAGAAGTTGTCCAGCAGGTTCAGGTAACCCTATACTGACTGATGCTGTACTGGTTAGCTGAAACTTTTTGTTGCACTTCATGTTTTTGGTTTTCTTTTTGTCAGTTGGGTACTCTGAAAAATTATGTTTTTTTTTGGGGGGGGGGGGGGGGGTGGTGTACCTTACTTATCCTTTTGATGCATGCTGTGGTGATGCTTTACATTTGATCCAGTCGTTATGTACCTTATCTTAGATTCAATCTGAGAATAACTCTCTTGATCTTGCAGGAATTCTATGCAGACTTTGTGGCGGTTGATCCTTACCATTTCACTTTGAATGTTCCATCAAATCACATATATATGCTCCCAGCAGTTGTAGATCCTTCGAATTTGCAGCACTTCTGCGACCGAGTCGTTGATGGTATTTCAGCTATTTTCTTAGCTTTAAAACGAAGACCTATTATTCGATATCAAAAGACATCTGATATCGCAAAGAGGATAGCACAGGAGACAGGAGTAAGAAAAGAGAACCACAATATACTGTACTGTGAGTTGCATATGAATTTTCCCCATTCTTGTTTAGATTAGAGACTTAATTTGTCTTCTTTTTGGTGATATAACAGAAGCTGATGTACCAGCAGGAAAGTGGGCTTTTTGACTTCAGGCGAACAGAAGTTTCTCCGTTGTTGCTGGTAATTGATAGGAGGGATGATCCTGTGACCCCATTGCTGAATCAGTGGACGTATCAGGTACTCATGATTCTGGCTATAATTTTGACATTTTTACAATAAATGCCTCTTTTAACTTTACATAACAAATTTTCAAAATGTGTGCAACTCATTTATCACATGCTATTCTGTAGGCAATGGTTCACGAGTTGATAGGTATTCAAGACAACAAGGTGGATTTGAGAAGCATAGGAAAAGTTCCTAAGGATCAACAGGTTGAGTTGCATTTTCCTACCCTAGTGCACATATTTAATTCCTTAATATTTGTATTGTGAAGAGAATTATCTGCATTCAATCTATGCTTGTAGGAGGTCGTGTTGTCATCCGAACAAGATTCATTTTTCAAAAATAATATGTATGAGAATTTTGGAGATATTGGAATGAATATCAAGCGGTTGGTGGATGATTTTCAGCAGATTGCAAAGAGTAACCAGAACATCCAGACAATAGGTCCGTATGAGGCTTGACAATTTCAGTTCGCAAGATATTACATTACTATATAACTACTAGAATTACCATTAGACTCAGTGGCTTGAGGTATAACGCGTGGTCATTCCAACCTTTTCAATTTCTGCAGAAGATATGGCCAAATTTGTTGATAACTACCCCGAGTACAAAAAAATGCAAGGAAATGTTTCAAAGCATGTGACTTTGGTCACAGAAATGAGCAAGATAGTTGAAGAGCGGAAACTCATGTTAGTTTCACAAACAGAACAGGATTTGGCTTGCAATGGTGGTCAAGTGGCCGCTTTTGAGGTATTGTAGTAAAATCTTTAGTATCTTCTTTCTAGAGGTTCTCTATACACTTTTGTTTATGTTGACCTACTGAGATATACATTCCCTGGGCTAATTTTATATTAAACTTACAAAAAAAGGCATGAGTATACATTCCACAGTTGTCATCGTATTACAGCTGTGTCTTCTGCTTGAGGCTATCAACAATAATATAATATCGACTCATGCAATTGCATTTCAAGGAAGTTGAAAAATCTAACTGTGTTAATGCAGGATCCAACAGAAATTTTAAAGTCAAAGAGGGTGAAAGGGGGGGGGGGTATTTTAAATGTTTTTTTCTCTTTAATTTATAATTAGGTCCTTGAAGGTATCATATAATTTATTCAAGGCTTTTCAGGTAATTGGAAGAACGTGACATTATATCTATGGAATTAACTCAATTTATCATAAAAATTAAAAGTTCTGATTTAATTTGTTTACTTTTACTTAGAAAAAAAAATGTTTACTTTTGATTCTACCTAATTTGCATCTCTATATGACTATAGTACAATACTGCTTGATCATCTGACCAATCGATTGTGTCAATATCAAGTTGAGTGCTCTTTTACTGTCTTGAACTGTTTGTTTACTGATTTTGATTTTGAGATAGCACCTGAATGTATTCTCATTAACGGCTTGAAAAAAGAATCTTTCTAAAGCATTTCGGGTCAGCGGGGCCTTTGTTTCGCTTGATTTGAACCATCATCTCCGTCGAGCCACTGCTTATGGCCTTCTATAATTTAGAAAGACACATATGGAAGGTTTAACCACGATGACCTTTTTTTTCAAGCTTATGTACAGGCAGTGACAAATCTTTTAACCAATGAGAGTATATCTGATATTGACCGACTACGCTTGGTGATGCTGTATGCTTTGCGCTATGAGAAAGAAAGCCCTGTTCAATTGATGCAGCTCTTCAACAAACTGGCTTCTCGGTCTCCCAAGTACAAATCGGGGGTAAAATAACCAAGCTAGCATATCTTTTTTGCATCCTTTGACTTTTCAGCAGAGCAGCGAATAAGTTTAATGCTTTTGGTTTCCTTGCTTATGGCTAGAGAATTGACGGGTTTTCATAAATTGGTCATCATGGTATGACAGCTTGTCCAGTTCCTCTTGAAGCAAGCAGGTGTTGATAAAAGAACTGGGGATCTTTATGGAAATCGGGATTTTCTGAATATTGCTCGTAACATGGCTCGTGGACTGAAGGTTTGTCCAAAAAACCTATACTTTTTGTTTGTGGATGTGTGTAGATGCTGATACATCTTTCTCGCACACGATGTAGGGGGTTGAGAATGTTTATACCCAGCACCAACCACTTTTGTTCCAAACTATGGAAAGCATTATCAAGGGACGGTTGAGAGACGTGGACTACCCATTTGTTGGCAATCACTTTCAGCAGGGCAGGTGTGTTGCCAAAATTAGTTCTTCTTGTTGAGGTTTAGCTTATCTAGTGTACATAATTTCTGAATGTAGGATGGTCCCTCCTTTTTTTTTCTTCTTGTGGAGGGGACTGGGGGGACGGTGGAATTATCTGGCCTTTTTAAAAAAAAAAAAATCACTGGTCTCTAAAAATACTGTTTAAATGGCACACACGTCTCCTTTAAGCAGGCCTCAGGAAGTCATCATATTCATTGTTGGAGGGACAACATATGAAGAGTCGCGTTCTGTTGCTCTGCAAAATGCCAGCAATTCTGGAATTCGTTTTGTACTTGGTGGTTCTGCTGTTTTGAATTCTAAAAGGTATGCCTCTGAATCCTTTTTGTAATCTTAAACGGGTACTGTGACCTGATAGGCATAATAGAAGATTTGGTCTTACTTTGCTAGCTTTCTTTAATGCTTGGCACATTAGCATTAGCATTAGCATGAAATGCTAACTTATATGTCTTGTGTCTTTCTTCCATCAGTTGCAAATTTGGGAAAGTAGTAGTAGTAGATTGGGTCGCATCAAGTAAACTTTTGGGAGCATTTTATTGTCCCTATGGATTTGCCTACACATGACACGATTGTAGCTTAAGATTTTAGTGGATGTCAAATATGGGAAATTCTATCCTAGTGAATCCAATCCTGGCCCAGGCCTGGAAAACAGGTCTTTAAAAGTAGTCAGCCAACATACAATTTTAGGTGTACCTTACAATCATAGCGTCTGCTACAAAGGTCGAGTAAATTTGGTTATACAACGATTATTAGGTCCTGGTTTTTAGCCTACTCTCGGCTGTTTTTCTGATCCATTTTTGGCCAAAAATGCAGGTTTCTGAAGGACTTGGAAGAAGCTCAGAGGATAGCTCGTTCTAGTCCTGCTGTGATCTGAAGCCTGCCATATTTTCCATCCTCAACCCATTGTCTTTGTGGATTTACGCAAGGTTTTGACCTAGTGACTGTCAGCCGGTAATTGCTTCACGATAGTGGAAAGAGCAACTTGATGAGGGGTCATCAGAATCATCTCACTGTTCCTGCACAAGAGACGCTTTATATTCACCAAGATGCAAAGGAGTAACAAGTCAGTAGGTTTTATGAAAGACCAAAAGCTACTAACGATTGGAATCTGAGAGCTTGACAACTAAAACCTTTCTGAGAACCTACTTTTACATTTCCAAACCAGATATGCCTTGTTGCTTTTCTAACAACGGTTGCTTATCTTGACTTGTCAAAGCAAACTGTAAAATCATGTACTCCAAATTCTTTTTTGTACGTACTTGATGATGTATCGGTCTTGTATTAATACTTGAAAAATACGTGAAAACTACGAGCTATGCGTATAGTTGACACGTGATTTTGTCGAACTTTGGCAATTTTAATGGCGTGTGTATTTACACGTTAAAAACTTGGGGCATGTTCGTTTTGTGACAACTCAGGATTTAAAACCAACTTCGTTCTTGTTCGGCAAAAGCTGATGGAAAATGAGAATTCTCATGCACTTTCGCCTGCAGCTCCCTGCCCTTACTCGCTGCCTGTCCCTCTGCCCCTACGCTTTCATTGAATTGCATCCGTTGAAATGGTTTTGCATTTTTCTTCTTTTTTTTTTTTGCTTTTTTGCTTTTTTTTTTTTAAAAAACTTTAAATATTAGCTTTTGACATCTGGTCAGCCCTGCCGCCCAACTTGTCCCCTGCTTTTGAATCTGCGTTCATTTTCTTTGTCGTTTTGTGTTTTTGTTTTTTTATTTTTTAATACTTTTAAGTATTCCGTTTTTAAAATAAAAAAATAATAAATTTTAAATATAAAAAAATAACTTCAAACATCATCATTACTTTTTTTACACCTCAACAACTTCTACGCCAATATCAATACAACTCTGACATCACCTAAAAATTCTCAAAATACTCCAAATCCTAAAAAAACTTCAAAACGAACATCACCTTGCTCGTTCCCGGGCTGACTCGTCCACACGTGCTCTGTGTAGATCCACGTCTTGTAAATTCGGAATAGATCAATGGACTCTAAAAGGATGTTAATTTGTAAAAGCATTCTAATAAAATTCACAAAATAAACATTCAAAATATTAATTTTTTTACATAAACACTAATAACTTTTACACAAATTTCAACATTTTTTCACACAAATGTCAATAAATTTTTTTAAAAAATAATTCAACAAGTCTTCACTCTCCATACTTTTTTTTACCAAACTTTAATATTTTTTTATTAAAAAATTAAATCAAATAATCTTTCTCTATATTTTTCACAAATTTCAATAAAAATTAACATGGCGTTTGGAAAAAAAATTAATAAAATTTTAGGAGTTGGTAAAAAGGTGAAGAGGAAGAATAAAAAAGTTAGTGAAAAAGTAAAAAAAGTAAAAAAAAAATGTGAAAAATAAAAAATAAAGAGAATGAATTGTAACGATAATAAAATTTTAGAAGTTAAAATTTTTGTTTGCCAAACAATATGTGAATATCTTTAAAAAGTTTTACTAAATTTTACACAAAAACCTATAATACTCTAATTTATATAAATATTCACAATTCTATTTAAAATCCTATAAATTTTAGAATTCTTTTCAAAACCAACGTCCCCTAATTTTATGGTTGGGTGTTGCTTTTATATACGGGACAGGGCTAGCGGTCTTATTCTGTCTTTATATAGAAAACATTTTAAAGTATTTTTTTCTTCTGGTGTTGTTTTTTGTTTTTTTGGTAAAAATTCTTAAAACATTGAAGTAGCCGTAAGAGTTTCATCAATGGAAGTCAACGTGGGTGAGTTCAAGAGGTCTAGATGAGTGGGATTGTCTTATTCTATTTCTTTCATTATTTAAATATAAATTTTAAATATAGCTATTAAAATTAATGACTTTGGGTATGTTTGAGCCCCGATTAATTGGTCTCAAAATGTTTGGTTTAATCCTATTATTATAATATTTATTAAAAAATTTCTCTCTTCACTTTTTCACCAAATCTCATAACATTTCTTTATTTTATAATATTTTCTAAACTTCAATACTCAAAATTTTCACGTTCAAACGTACCTGAACGATAGTTAAAGTCTTAGACAAACCACCGACAAAATCCGTTCCGATACAGCAATACATTCCGTATTGAATTGTCAAACCTAGGTAGCATTACACGATTTAAAAAAAAAGTAGCGTTACACGACAAATTCAAAGTGACTTGGATTTTTTAGCTTTATAAGAGAAGATTTAATATTAGTCGGGTCACTTTTTTTTAATATATATATATATATATATATATATATATATATATAAATTATAACTCTTTCGGTAAGGCCCAGATTTTTGTACTGTCAAGGCAGTTGAGGAAATTGAATGCATGCTGCGCGTATGGGGGCAAAAAATGGGCAAGCAAATCCTGCCAAGCTCTCACATCTACCGGCGCCTCCGCGATTTCAAATGATGAAACCTCCTTACAACCTGTCTGATCACAGGAAGCAAAGGCTTTAAAAATTACTAGGTAGCTCTAGTACACATGAACTACCCCATAGTACTGACAGTGTCATCATTTCGCATCTTCTCTGCCCCCATTAATCCAAACCCTCGAATCGACAAAAACGGGTTTTCAAAATTGAAGAAATTTTTAGATTTGCCACATTTGTTACTACTTTCAGCTGCTACGGTGAGGTGGGATTAGACAAGAACTTTCACATTGCAGGATATCTGTGTGCAGGCAGTGCAACTCTTTTGCCACTCTTTCTCCCTCTAGGATTCCCTCATCTATTGCAGAATCCCGCAAGAAGTAACCAGTGCCGGCATTTATTTGCCCAAAAGAGAAAACCGGTACCAACATATCCATGCGTATCTAAGGGTAATCATTCTCCTTGTCACATCTGACATCTCGGTGGTACTTAACTTTTTCGCCGCTCAACCAAGCAAACTGTTTTCTCTTCTCGTGTACACTGCTCTCAGAACGAATCGGAGGAGAGTCTCGATTGTTATAAGAGGAATAAACTACGGACACATGTTAAAGATAACCTTAAAGACTGATATTTTTCCAGTAGTGCTGCAATTCCGGTGTAGGTGTCTATTTTGAAAGATAACCTTAAAGGCTGATATTTTTCCAGTAGTGTTGCACAACTTCGGTGTAGACTGAATTGTCACCTACACCTACACTATTAAGGGCAAAAATCGGCCTTTAGCGGCCCAATGTTAAAGATAACTTTAAAGACTGATATTTTTCCAGTAGTGCTGCAATTCCGGTGTAGGTGTCTATTTTGAAAGATAACCTTAAAGGCTGATATTTTCCAGTAGTGTTGCACAACTTCGGTGTAGACTGAATTGTCACCTACACCTACACTGTTAAGGGCAAAAACCGGCCCTTAGCGGTAGCAGTTTCCGGTTATCCTACATTAATTTTGACCCATTTTTTTAGCATTTTACGCATTTGGCCCAATGTATTTTTTCTTTTTTCTTTTGGTCCATTAATCACATATCAATAAAATTTAAACTAATGAAATCCAAATTCCAAAATCAATAAAATTAAAGATCATATTAACAGATAAGATGAGAATTTAAAGTCCAAAGTAATAGAGACGTCACTGTAAATAGAAACTATTATCTTTTGAAAAATCCAGTTTAGACCCTAACAACACTTAGATGAGAGAATAAGTGTTTTCCCTCTAATTAAAAAATCATAATAATTTTAAAACATGTTCAAAACCTAATAGGGTTTCCCTTGGTTTCAGAAGGAAAATAAAAAAATTCAGCAATTTTTAAGGCGCTCGAGCGCAGGTCAAACGCTCGTCGACGCTTATGTTTCTGTCTGAAATTTGCACTGAGCGCTCGAGCGCTTGTCTAACGCTAGTCAAACGTAATGACTGTCTGAAGTTTTTCAAAGGGCGCTCGAGCGCTTGTCAAACGTGATGACTCTATATGAATTTTTGAACTAAAATGTATTAGAAATTTGAACTAAAATGTAATTGAATGACTGATTTTGCAAGCATGATATAAATTTAATAGTGATTTGTCAATTTTAGAAATTTAGACAATTTGTTAATATTTCATAAAAACTTTTAAACTAATACAAAAATAAAAAAATTCAGCAATTTTTAAGGCGCTCGAGCGCAGGTCAAACGCTCGTCGACGTTTCCCTTGGTTTCAGAAGGAAAATAAAAAAATTCAGCAATTTTTAAGGCGCTCGAGCGCAGGTCAAACACTCGTCGACGCTTATGTTTCTGTCTGAAATTTGCACTGAGCGCTTGTCTAACGCTAGTCAAACGTAATGACTGTCTGAATTTTTTCAAAGGGCGCTCGAGCGCTTGTCAAACGTGATGACTCTATATGAATTTTTGAACTAAAATGTATTAGAAATTTGAACTAAAATGTAATTGAATGACTGATTTTGCAAGCATGATATAAATTTAATAGTGATTTGTCAATTTTAGAAATTTAGACAATTTGTTAATATTTCATAAAAACTTTTAAACTAATACATTGATTTAAAATTTTTTGTGGTAAAATCTCGACCTCTTGACTTATATTATGCGATGTACTTACCAAAATTTGACATTAAACTCTTTAATTATGATTTCAATGCCTTCATATATATCCTTTTAAATACAATAAATTTGTAATTTTTTCTACCAAAATTCTAAATAACTAGTTCATTCACCTAGCAAGCTTCTTAGTAACTTGAATGTAAGCATTTGATTAGATAAAACCAACAACAAATCTCAAATATTCAAGTGAAACTAAACTATTGAGTAAACCTTGTCATGCTTCTAGAATACTATGTCTTGAGGTAAAACTAAAGTTTAAACTATTGAGTAGAAACTCAAATAAAAAAACTAAAAAAAAAATCTCGGTTTAACCTACACCGGGAAAACCGGTGCCGGTTAAACCGGGAACCGCCGGTTTTTTCAAAAAACCAAACCTACACCGGCACCGGTTAGACCAAAAACCGGAAACCCGGTGCCAGTACCGGTGCCACCGGAATTTCCCGGTGGCATTGTGCAGCCCTATTTTTCAGCCCTATCTGTTGTGTTGTAAACTACTACGAGGAATACTAAAAGTTTTATTTTCAATATTCTATGTCGACAGAGAGGATAGCAAATTGGACACGTGAAAACCTAGTTTGAGCCAACGGATAAACTCCATGGACCATGGTTAAATTTAAATAAGAGGAATCATTTTTGTGTCCCTAGATCTCTCTTCGCATGTTCTCTTCTCTCTCATTTTTGTGTTTGCTCCTTGACTCCACTTCCGTACACATCACAAAGTCTTTAATTAACAGGGAAATTATCTAGAATGCATATGACACATGCATGCCTTCGAGAATGTTCTGACTTGGTTTTTAAAAATTGTAACTTGGATCTCTCTCTCCCTCTAAGCGTCTATCAGGAAGAGGTGATCGAGCTACTAGAAAGCAGACAGAGAGAGATGACAAAATAAAGAAGAATTAATATAAATGACGAATATTAACCTTTAAAGATGGATATCATATCCTACAAATTTTTTTAAAAAATTATCTACCTTAAAGATTTTAATTTTCTTTCGGTAGCAGAATATAACTAGCTATATCTATATATATATATAGTCATTAATTAGTATTTATATTCTTCTTACATATATGATATGAAACTCAAAATCCTAGTTAAGCAAACTAAATATTATAAAATAGAACTGTTGTGTCATGGAATATTTACACATTAAGCAACAAAATTCACTTTGATGATATTGTAATATTTACCAATTAGTAATTTCTAGTTGAGATACAAATATTGTTATCACTTTATATATCTAGAGAAGTTTTTTGCCTGTATTTTGGTAAACATTGTGAATATGAATAAAGGATTTCTAGTTAAGCAAGCTCAGAATAGTGTCCAAATGATCAGCCGGCTCTTTTGGAAGCTGTCACAAAGTCAATCGTCCACTGCAAAAATAAACATTCGAATTGAACTAGTCTCTGCTTATCCAATGAATGCATTTCAAGATTTTGAACCAGATGATCAGAGGCTATCAGTAACGCCAGAAAAGATCACCGCAATATTAAAGAGAACCCAGATGGAGGTCTTAGACTCTTATCGTGCAAAATTGTCTCAAAAACAGACAATAAAAAAAAAAAGGAAAAAACGACAGAAACCTCCACTTACTTTGCAGCAATTGATATCCCATGCTCTAAAAAAAGGAGAACTGGCCAGGCAAAGCTCAAAGGCACCTCTGGCTTCTTCTTCTGCTACGGCTTCAAAATTGGAACATTGCGTATTAGGATCATTCTTCACCAACCATGCCGTAATCCATGTAGGGTGGCACTGCGATTTTTTTGTACTCTTGGGAAAGCCACTTGGACTGCATGTAGCTGGCTTTCCTCCAGGGCGGAATGTGGAGGTCCCTCTCTCTCAAGGACTGTTTTGCAGCTTTGCAAATCAGAGAAATGATTCCCTGGAGCTTTTCTTCAGTCCCAACAAAGACGGAGGGGATTTTATTTATGAGTTCCTTGTAGGTCGGTGTCGGCCTAATAAGTTCAAACTGAGACCTAAAGTCCACATCCACAATCAGTCTTGTTGGATTCTGATCACCGTCACCGTCTCTCACCATGATTTCAATAAATTCGTATTCATCTGTGAATTGCAGAACTTAAGAAAAGAGACGATCCCAGTCAGAAAATGTCTTTTGAAGAAGAGTGAGAGAGTGAGAGAAACAGAGAGACCTTCGGAGAGACTGATGGCCCAAACCGTAGAAGTTCTGCAGAGAGAAGCTTCGTAACCATCCGTTTTGAGTCTTATAGCTAAATCTTCCTTTGGATGTTTAGGTTCCATTGCAATTCCCCTATCCCTGAGATGCATCAAAACTTTCTCAAGGACCTCAACCTCAGCCTTAGTGACCCTTTGAAGTATGTCCTAAGAACAATGAGAGAAGTAAGGAAAATCAGAACCACAAAGCAAATGAAATCAGAAAAAAAAAAAATCAAAGATGAATAAATGTACATATGGCTGAAACACTCGTAAATAAGTTCTAGACAGAGAGCAGGAGAGAGAGAGAGAAGGTTCAATGGAGAAACGTTTAAGGTACGATCATATGGAGGCTGATCATGATGAGAAAGAGCTCTTGAAGATGGAGCCCAGACGGAGGTGGCTGACTCTGATTCAATAAAGTCTCTGACCATTTGAAGCAATTCTTCTTCCGTTAGGCTATCCATGTTCCTTCCGTTTCTCTCAAGGAGGCAAGACTCGCGTACAACGAGCTGTTGCTGCTCTCTCTCTCTCTACATGAGCCGGTGGACTGTGGAATTAATTACTTTACGAAAAAAGATGGAGGTACCGGCGTGTTAATATATTGCTAATTGCCTACAGAAAAATTTAGACAAAATTACGTCTACAAAAAGCAACAAAAAAAATTGGTCAAATAAACGGCATATGCAAGAGATATTCATATACAAGCTGCCAATATTGTTATCCGAATTAATTCAGAAAAAGAAACATACATTAATATATAGATAATATAAAAGTAATTTCTGGGATAACAGTATATTGAGAACAATGTTCCATATTCCATGGCACCACACCACTATGTCATGAAGTAGAAGCGTTTTATTAAAAAGAAATTCTATTAAATCATCTTTTTTATTCTAAAAAATGCAATATAAAAATTATTATCTTTTGCCAAACGTCAAAGATAACTTATGGCCCGTGAGATCAAGGATTTCGACTTTTCTTTAATATACAATTGAGTAATTTTTTTCAAAAGGAAGAAACCTCAAAGAAAAATATACCAATATTTAAGGTTAAATATAACACGTTTGCCTATATATATACACGTGTGTGTACGTGCACAAATCGGCCTACATATGAAATATGAGCCTCGACTGTAATTCCATTTTTCTGTGGACTTCACCTCGATACACTTCTTTCACCACTGCTTCCTAGCCAAAATTAATTCACCCCAATTCCCATATAGGTATAAATGCCAATTTGCCAAAATCTGTGAAATCGATCCAGCTAGCTAGCCATTGACTCCTCATGAGAAACCATACCATTGACGTTAATGTTGCTTTGATACGGCCGGTCCCTAGTCAAATCACCCCCAAATCAACAGCCACACAATATATAGAAATAGAAGACCATAATATTTCAACTTCCACACGAGTAATATTAATTAGGGATGTTTAGTGTCATCGGAAAAATTTAGTGGCACCGGCACCAGCATTGGATTGTCAATACCCGACTTCACCGATGCCCGTGCAAATTTATTGTTTTTTAAAAAATTCAGTGGTATTCCCAATTCTCGGTTTACCCGGCACCAGATTCCTTGGTATCAAGAAATCATGTTTTTTTTTAATAAAACAATGTAATTTTTATCACCCCCTCTCCTGCACATAGGCGACACAGCCACCCTTCGCTGACCACCACACCGCCCTCGCCTCCCTTTGCCGACCACCACAGGTACTCTTATCTTCTCCCCTCCTTCACATTAAATTTTTCCTAATTGTTTGCAATATTTAGGGTTTTAATTTTTAGGACTTGAGGTATGTGCGCAACATTTTTGCCTATCTGATCTGAGATTGAAGCTGCCTAGACACAATTGCTTAAACTTCCAATCTCCTGGTTTATTCTTTACATAAAAGGAGCAGATTTGAGCACTAACCACGTGTACTCTAATTTTTAAACTTTCAGTCCTTTAATCTGGATATGGCTTTTCATATTTTAGTCTCATAGGAACATATTTATGTGCTTTAATTGGTGAGGTTGTTTTCATTGAATCTCGGGGTGCCGTTCTTCTTCTTCTGCTCTTACGCCCAAATACTTGGGTTTGCTGATAAATTCTAGTTTTCTTTCTTGTGTGTTTGTATGGTATTAGTGGGAACTCATATGTTTTATTATTATATTCTAGCCTTAATAGCATTGCCTGAATTATTTGTGATTTGGAACCTTCAATTGCTAAAAAGGTGTTGGCGAATGGGGCTTTGCGAAAAATATCTGGTGTTGGATTGTTTTCTAGACAAATGTGATTCTTCATTTATATGTTTTTAATTGAAACCGAACTGAACAACTATGTTTTTAATATGTATGATGATGATTACATATTCCTTGTTCTATTGTTAAATATACCCTTTTGATTTTTGTTTTTAGGAGGGTTTTTATTCTTATTTGATTTTTTTGCTGAGGGTAGGATTTTTAGATGGCATCAAATAGTACTATGTTGGAGACAACATGTTAGCCGTGCGTTTTCTGCCATTTCATTCTTTTTATTAGTGATTGTAAATAGGTAAACTATTTGAGTTGGTTGTTTTTTTGTACTTTGCCTAAACATTGAGTAAAAACAAATTAAGCTCAAGTACTCATATTATCCTTTTCCTTATTTATTTTCAGCAAATACATGTTGATATTTTAGTGTTATGATTGTTAATTTTTATGTGATTTTTGAATGTTGGTTAACCAGGAACCTCTACCGCTAATGGTTGATTTTTGCCTTTAACAATGTAGGTGTAGGTGCCCAATATTTGAAAATTGGTAGGTGTAAGCATTGGTTACACCGGAATTGAACAGCCTTGATATTAATGGCAATGACCTAAATTTACCCCGTACTTATGAGCAGAGGTTGAAGTCAAGATCTTACCTGAATTAGAAGGTTTAAGTTGTAATATGATAATTTTGGAAGGGCCAATGCAAAATGATTTTTTTAAGCATAAAGCCTGTTCTAAACAAAAAAAAAATATAATCCTTAATTTTGGGGGGTTTGTGGGACCACGGGCCCTAGTCAAGCTGAGGTTACGTGACGTTCAAGAAATTCCTTAAATTCTTATAATAAAGTGTGGCTTTCCAGGCGACTTCTCATCAGTAATATTGCTAATTAAGACCACCAATTAAGTAATAGTGTGTAAGTATACGTTTTAACTACTAATTATCATAAACTAATCATCCCGTAGATAATGACATCAATTAGGAAATGCTGCGTTAATGTTATGATTAGCAAAAGGTTGAAGCGCCATTAATCCACGGTTATCCAACGCGCATGCAGCTGCCATATTGGACTGTCGTTGAGGGGATTAGTACTAGATGGTTCTATTCATAAGGACCATATGATCGTATCCTCTCCAATTTTCAAAGTTTCTAAATTATAAGTTAAATATGACCGACTTAATTATTTTTTAAGTGAGTTTTTTTACTTGTTAATTTGATTGAAACTAGTAAACTTAATTCTTTTTTTACTTGTTAATTTTTTACTCGGCATAAATTGAGGTCCCGATTACATATGGGCCGGGAGTAAACTATATATACAAGTTGCAAACATTTTAATATAATTAATTGTATCAATTATGAGATTAAGATTAATATAATTTGTGCTTCAATTGATGAATAAGAAATCAAATCTGTTTATTTCAAAAGTTAGAAGCACATAATTAATTAGGGTGGGGGCATTTTTTATATAGACACGTTGAGTTACCATGACTCCGACAACTCGCAATCTCCATGGCAATTCATTCGTACATTCATGATTCAACTAAGCAATGCAGATCAGATATTCTTTTCGAGCTTTTTTTCAGTTCCAACAAAGACCCGAGGAATAAACTTGGTGAGCTCCTTGTACGTTTCTGTCGACCTTGCCAATTCATACTGAGACCTGAAATTCATATCTACAATCAGCCTTGTCGGATTCTCACCATTATCATCATCTTTCACCATGACATCAATGTATTCGTGATGATAGGTAAATAGTAGAACTGCAAAAACAAACACTCTTGATTAGAAATAGTGTTTGAAGAACAGGAATGATAGATAGAAGGAGAGGGACCTTCATGGACACCTTTGGGGATCTAGATTCGGTCCCTACCGTACGGATCCGGATACGTCCAGACCCACGGTCGAGATAGAGTCCCGACAAAATGGTCGGATAGTAGTCGGACCACTATAATACCGGTACGTCTTGAGCAGAATGGATGAGTCCATTCTGTCGGGATACAATCCCGACCGTGAGTTTGGATGTATCCGGACCTATACGGTCGGAACCGAATCCCTCTTCTTGGTGCGACCAAAAGTGAAAACCCAAGAAGTTCTACATAAAGAAGCTCCGTGGCCATCCATTCTCAGTCTGCGCACTAAGTATTTCTTGAGATTTCTAGGATCGATCCAACGCAATTCCCATCTCTCTCACATGCATCTTGATCTTTTCAAGGACCTCAACCTCGGCCACTGTGGAGGTCCCTTTCTCTCAAGGACTGTTTTGCAGCTTTGCAAATCAGAGAAATGATTCCCTAGAGCTTTTCTTCAGTCCCAACAAAGACGGAGGGGATTTTATTTATGAACTCCTTGTAGGTCGGTGTCGGCCTAATAAGTTCAAACTGAGACCTAAAGTCCACATCTACAATCAGTCTTGTTGGATTCTGATCAACGTTACCGTCTCTCACCATGATTTCAATAAATTCATATTCATCTGTGAATTGTAGAACTTAAGACAAGAGACGATCCCAGTCAGAAAATGTCTTTTGAAGGAGAGAGAGAGTGAGAGAAACATAGAGACCTTCAGAGAGACGGATGGCCCAAACCGTAGAAGTTCTGCAGAGAGCAGCTTCGTAACCATCCGTTTTGAGTCTTATTGCTAAATCTTCCTTTAGATGTTTGGGTTCCCGTACAATTCCCATATCCCTGAGATGCATCAAAACTTTCTCAAGCACGTCAACCTCAGCCTTAGTGACCCTTTGAAGTATGTCCTATGAACAATGAGAGAAGTAAGGAAAATCAGAACCACAAAGCAAATGAAATCAGAAAAATTAAAATTAAAATTAAAAATCAAAGATGAATAAATGTAATATGGCTGAAAGGCTGAAACACACGAAAATAAGTTCTTGACAGAGAGCAGGAGAGAGAGAGAGAGAGAGAAGGTTTTATGGAGAAACGTTTAAGGTAGGATCATATGGAGGCTGATCATGATGAGAAAGAGCTTTTGAAGATGGAGCCCAGACGGAGGTGGCTGACTCTGATTCAATAAAGTCTCTGATCATTTGAAGCAATTCTTCTCCCGTTAGGCTATCCATGTTCCTTCTGTTTCTCTCAAGTAGGCAAGACTCGGGTACAACGAGCTGTTGTTGCGCGCTCTCTCTCTCTTTTCCTCCTTCCTCTCCCTCTTTCCTTTCCTCTTCTCTGGTCTCGTTGGGCATGGATGTTGGTTCGTTTTTTGGTTATTTTGTTTTTCTTTGCCGGGAGCTTCACTTTGGAGTTCGATGATATCCCCTCTCTCCCTGAGGGTACGCGCGGCTTGGTTGCCTTTAGACGGCCACGATCTCCACCTCCATGCTTCTCCGCTGCTCTCTCGACGGCTCGTGTGGATACACGCGCATCACGCGGTGCGCGTGGATCTCATGCGCCGACATCTCTGGGAGCGAGTACGGCGTCCTCCGCCTGGCTACCCTCTTCCCCGGACTAGCCTCTGTGCCTTATGTCCTCCTTTTTCTATGATGGCTGTCACCTATGCCGCCGCTTCCAGTCCTACTTTAGCCAGAGTCTTCCGAGTTTTTTCCGAAGCTTATATTACATTTTCGCCCTTTTGGGCCTGTCCCACTGTTTAGGGATTGTTTTGTTTTAATTTTGTGTTTTATGCTTGCTGATGTGTTTACGGCTTGTGGTGGTTTTTTTGTTGTATATTTCCTGTTTTTAGGCATATTAGCTTGTATGTGCTGCCTTATGTGGCGTTTCTGCCCTTCGTGGCTTATATGTTCCTTCGGGAACTTTGTGGGGCCTTATGGTCCGTTTGCTCGTTGGCCCGCCGGCTCTTCGGAGTGTCTGATTCGCCTTTTAGAGCCTCTTGAGGTGTTAAAACCTCTTTGATCCTATTCTCAATACATACGCTATTTTTGCAAAAACAAAAAACAGGTGGGAGGTACCGCCATACCGACGCGTGTTAATTTGTCAAAAAAAAAAATTATAAAAAAAAAGTTTACAAAAAGCAACAAAAAATTGGTCGAAGAGCATATTCCTAGTAGCTTATTCAAATTTGAATCTCTAATTTAACCAAAAAATACATTTCTCTATTTTAACTATCAATTTTTTAAAAAATACTCTTAACGCTTCTCTATTTTAACCATCTATTTTTAATATTACTTTTCAAATATTTCTTTATTCTTTCTCTTATATTTATAGTTTTGAATATTTATTTTTAAGGGTTTGGGAGGTAAAAAAGAAAATAAAAGAGAGGGAGAATGTGAGAGCGGGGAGGAAGAAAAGAAAGGGTCTCGCATGAGAGAAAAAAAAGAGAGGAGAACGTGAGAGCTGGGAGGAAGAAAAGAAAAGAAAAGAAAAGAGAGAAAGCATGAGAGAAGAAAAGAAAATAAAAGAAAGAGAGAACGTGAGAAAAGAAAAGAAAAAAGAAAGATATTAATATTTTAAGATGGTGAAGTGAATGATGGTTATCTAAAAATAGAGAAATACTGTTCACATGTTAAATTTTTTTTGTTAAAAATTGTTAGAATAGATAAGCTGCTAAATTGGTTCTCTATTCTAACCAAAATATTAGAATAGAGAACCCGTTTTTTTAGTTAGAATAGAGAACCTGCTAGGAATGCTCTAAACGACATATATATATATGCAAGAGATATTCATATTCAAGACATTTTTTTTGATAATCCAGGAGCTCCCAAGGTTGGGTACTCGGCCCTATAAACCAACCTAGGGCATGTGTTAGGACCTCATCCAACACACCCCAGTTTAAGTCATGGACAATAATGACGGTGTTGGAGCTCAAACTTTGGACATATTACAACCAGACCAAACTCTTGGGATCATGCAAGACAATATTGTTATCCCAATTAATTCGTAAAAAGAAACATACAAAGATAGACAAATATAAAACAAAAGACTATATATGACTCCAAAACATTAAAAACTGTACGTGGGATGAAAGTGTTGCTTAGGAGAAAAATGTTCAACATATTCCATGGAACCACACAACTATGTGAAGAGAAGCTTTTTACTGGTCATCGTGGATGATGTTTGGTAAGGTCAAAGTTTGGAACTTCTAAGAATTTTTTACAGTCAAACAACAAAATTGTAATACCATTTTATCAAAAAAAATTCATCATCTTTCTACGTACTTTTTTCACAAATTCTTTATAAAACCAAACTTCATCTAAAAATTTCACCAATTTGTTACAAATTTCATATTTAAATCAATTTCTAAAAAAAAATATTCTTCTAAAAATATGTAATATGAAAACTATTGTCTTTCCAAACATCAAATATAACTTTTGGCCCGTGAGATCAAGATTTCGACTTTTTTTACAATATATATGTGAGTAAATTTTTCAAAAGAAAAAAAAGAGAGGAAGAAACCTAATAAAAAATTACAAATATTTTAGGTTAATTACATATAACACGTTTGCCTATATGCACGTGCACATATACGGCCTACATATGAGCCTCGACTGTGATTCCATTTTCCTTCCAATCGGACCACTTCGTTCCTCGTCTTCTATTATTACCTGTACTGTTTCCTAATCCCAGCCAAAATTAATTCACCCCGAATAGGTATTGCCATAAATTAAGCCCAAACTAAAATATGCGAAATCGATCCAGCTGAGCTAGCTAGCCATTGACTCCTCATGAGAAACCATACCACCATTGTCGTTGTTTCTTTGATATGTCCGGTCCCTAGCCAAAGGATAGCCCAAATGCAATTGCCACAATATATAGAAGTAGAATACCATATTTCAGCTTCGCCAACACAAGTAACATTTGCCATTGTTCTTAATTTATCCCTACTTATAAGCAGGGGCTAAGCTAGGATCGATGTCACTTTAGGAGGGGTCAAGCTGTAATATGATAATTTAGAGAGGGCCAATGTAATTAAAATGATTTTAAACATAAAGCCTGATCTAAAAAAAAATCTTCCTTAATTTTGGGGGGTTTGGGGGACCCTGATAATATCTTACTATTTTCTAACCTCAACTTGACAAAACTCAGGGTAACGTGCTGTTCAAGAAATTTCTGTCTTATAATTATTCGAGTGTGGCTTTCCGGGCGATGGACTTTTCATGAGTATTAATGCTATGACCACCAATTAAGTAATAGTATGAAAGTATACGTTTTAACAACTAATTCATAAACTAATCATCCCCTAGATCATAATGACATCAATTAGGATAAGCAAAAGGTGGAAGCATTAATAATCCGCGGTTATCCAACTCGCAGCTGCCATATTGGACTGTCGTTAAGGGGATGAATAGATGGTTCTGTTCGTAATTAGGACGTGATCGTACCCTCTCCGTTTTTAAAGTTTCTAAATAAGTTAAATATGATCGACTTAATTATTTTTAAGAGAGCTTATTTTGTTTGTAAACTTAAAAAGAAACTAATAAAATATATTATCTTTTTGCCCCAACTCTCATCCTCCCTAACCCACATTGCATGGCTGTTATATGTAAGACTTTTACCCCGTAGTTACCTGGCAAGTGGAAGGCATATATATATGTATATATCACGGGAGGTTTCCTGGAAAATTTCTCAAGTCAAGCGCAGAATCGTGCCTAACCCTCATGATAATTTTCGATTTCGTTTCTACAACTTAATTTTCGGCCCAAGTCAAGATCAATATTGATATTCTAGGGTTTTGCTTTTGATTTCCTTTTTCATCCGTGTTAACTCATGATCGTTGAACTCAGACCCCCGGAGATCTAAACACTGATTAGCAGGATTAGAATATGGCCGATGAAGTAAGGTTCTTTGAGCATACGTTCATCGCTGGGAATAACTTCGTTAACCCCGCTTGTTTGTTGCCAGTTAAGAAAATGGTGGAATGTTAGAAGTGTAACATTTATCAGATTATGGTCTCCTCTTACCTGTTCGACTATATGCTTTTTGTTCGAATTGGATGATTTTATTTGGTCGGGAAGAGAGATACAATATGCTACTTTAAAATATTTAATATTGTACCAAATAATATAGATCTTACGGTATTTAATATATATATGATACCTATCGATCTCTCTTTAATTTTGATCAATAAATTGGAGAGAATTTATTTGTAACCCATAATTATAAGTTCATTGACTTTATATAACCGTATTTTATCTCTCACCACGTAAAGAAGTCCTGATTATTCCGAGGGATATTAACTACATCCCATTATTCCCTCCGAGGGTACAGAAATTGAGATACTCAATTTGCCAAACTTTAGACACTCATACCCTTATGGGCCAAATTCATGTCGGGGAAGACCGAGTCCTTCTTGCAGTCTTTGGAAAACCACTTGGACTGCATGTAGCTGGTTTTTCTCCAGGGAGGAATGTAGAGGCCGCTCTCCTTCAGTGATTTTTGCATAGCTTTGCAAAGCAGAGATATAATCCACTTGAGCTTTTTTTCAGTTCCAACAAAGACCATAGGAAGGAACTTGGTGAGCTCCTTGTAAGTTGGTGTTGCCTTTGCCAATTCAAACTCAGACCTGAAATCCATATCTACAATCAGCCTTGTCGGATTCTCACCATGATCACCATCTTTCACCATGACATCAAAGAATTCGTGATGACAGGTAAATTCTACAACTGCAACAACAAAAAACAAACCCGCTTGATCAGAAATAGGGTTCGAAGATCAGGAATGATAGATAGACGGAGAGAGAAGGGGGGAGCTATGTACCTTCGGAGGGACCTTCAGGGCCACCTTTGGTGCGACCAAAAGTGGAAAGCCAAGAGGTTCTACAGAAAGAAGCTTCGTGGCCATCCATTCTCAGTTTACTCACTACGTATTTCTTCAGATTTCTACGATCCAACGCAATTCCCATCTCTCTCACATGCATCATGATTTCCACAAGGACCTCAACCTCGGCCACTGTGGCCATTCGAAGCAAATAACACTGAAAATAAGACAAGCAAAAGCACAAAAAATAAGGAAAATCAAAACCCCAAAAGGGAATAAAATAAGCAAATCCAATACAAAGCTACCTAGACTGAGAAGGAACAAATGAAAGTCAAAAAGAGAGAAGGATTTGAAGTAGTAGCAGAGATAGAGATACCAGTAGGGTGCGATGCGGATCCTGATCCGGATCATTTTGAGACACAGTTTCCATGAATGAAGCCGAGATGGGAGAAGCTCCGCGGATGTCTCTGAGCTTTTGAAGCACTTCTTCGTGTCTTACAGTACTGCCCATATTATTCCTGAGATCTGTTTCTTCCGAACGAGGAGGTAATAGCTGCGTATCACTCTTTTGTCTCGTATATGACGTGTTTCTTCAGGTGTATATATAGCGGTGGAAGAACACGGGGCCTCGCGACACATCCCGATTACGATCGAGAGCGAAAGCATCTCTAATCCATTTACAAATTAATAATTCTAATCCTAACCCCACCATTTCTTGATATCACAGAAAAGGGTGGGCTATACAATTACCGGGCGGTTTTGCGGCAAACAATAGTCAAGCAGACCAGAAACACGGAGAATATATCATATTAGACTATATCTATTTTTGTTTTTCCGAATAATATCATAAAGCTTAGAATTGTAGAAGTATATACTAATTACATAAAGCCTAATTACATATATATACTAATTACATGGGCTATACATCTATGTTTTATTAGTTAGTTCTCTCATATTTTAAAAATAGGCAATTATAACCTCTAGTAAATTACAATCAATACAATTTTTTTGTTTGATTTGGCCATTAAATTATAGGAAAATTTATATGAATTGATCAAATGTCTCTTCAAGATAATTTTTTTTAAAAAATAAACAGAAAAATTAGAATTTCTATATTATTATTTAAATAATATTACTTTTTATTTTTGATATTATATTTATTTTTAATAAATTTTTCTTTAAGAAGTATTTCATTAATTTTTCACTTAATTTAACGGCCAAATCAAAAGAACGACGATGATTGATTGTGTTTTCAAAGACGAAGAATGTAGTAAAATATATTGAAAATTAAGAGAGACTGATTGATTTTTGTGTTATCTTTTGCATAAAAAAAACATTATGAGTAATACGTGTAATACCGTGAGGTACATGCCTCAGTTGAACGTTGAATTACTTATCAGTTTCCTTGAAGAGCGGGGCGTGGCCATGTGTTATCAATTTTTTTAAAAAAATATATACATATATTACATGTTAATGGAGGGTACTTGTGGGCGGCCCCCAGCAGGGACCAAGTCACAGATAGATCAGCTTAGGAAGCGGGGAGTATACTAAAATATGTTGAGGGGCCAAATGCAAAACGAATATTTGTAAGCTCTACCAACCGTCTCCACGTCCCTTCGAGCATTATTAGCAGCTGCTTCGTATTTAGATTTTTATTTTAATTAAAAAATATATTTCTTTATTTTAATTATTAATTTTTTAAAAATATCAGTTTCTCTATTTTAACAATCTAGTGAAAATAAAAATAGATGATTAAAATAGAGAAGCTGCTGGGATGTTTTTAAAAAGTTAATAGTTAAAATAGAGAAGTATACTTTTTGATTAAAATAGAGATACAAACCTGAAGAAACTGTTAATAATGTTCTTATTAGAATATCCGTCCCTCACAATCACCCCACGCTCCAGCTTCCCCTTACCCCAAGATCTTAACAAAAAAAAAATATTATCTCAGGGCATAGATTGTATGATCAATGGTAATTAGAGCTCAAGGACTTTCATTTTACTGGCCATTTACACTTGAGAAACTTTTTTCAAGCCAACCCATTTGGGGTTTCCTGGATTTGGCTTCACTCATTTAGGCCATGGAGCTTCAAATCAAATATTAAATGGTCTGAAATGTGTGAGTTTTCTTTTATACCAATTACCAGAGGGTATAGTATCCATCACGGGGGGAAATTAAACGAGGGATGCCTCATGCCTTAGCTAGCACAAGGTGATCAGAGCAATCAAACCTGCAGCTTTGGACTCGAAAGGTTGTGTTCTTTTGTTAGGTGGTGGACTAATTAAAGGGCTGCCTTGGACTTTGTTAAGGATGTAGGCTTTTGTTGGGAGGTGGGCAGTAGTACGTAGTTGGTGGTCAAAGAAGTTAGAAGTCCTCGACTATGAGTGTCATGTAACCGAAGCTTAACCACGAAGTTATAGTAATATTGTTGTCGTTAAAATTATTAAAATTATCACCAGATTGTGAGTTATTACTATCCGTTGAATATAATGTGCAGTCACTATCATATTCTTCAAACATACATTCATCCAATGCATTGATATTGTTTTCAAGATATAGAGAACATAAATATGCACCGTAAATGGTATTTAAGAAGAGAAAGGCAAGGAGCGTATTTATAGTATTGTTAAGCAATAAAGTAATGACAATTAATACAGAAAGATCTTGACTCATATTGAAAATTAAAAGTTTTACAAGTTACACGATTCAAACTTAAAAGCAAACTTACAATATTGAAGACTTGAAAACAGGAATTTGAAACTTGACAGGAAGAGTTGATATATGAGAAACTGGAAAAATAATAAAGGAAAAGGAATTATAGATGGATGGTATGTAGAAGATTGAAGGCGTAGAAGTTTTAAGGAAAAGGAAGAGATTCAGTTGAGGGTAGGAGAAGGTTGATGAGAGAAGGCTGAGAGATTTCGATTCGTGAAATGAGAGACGAAATGAACGTTTATATAGAAAAGAGAGAAGAGAAAAGGACGAGAAATGTCCTCCGATATTTTTGAATAGGAAGGGTATTTTTGGAAAGTAAAACAGAACCTGTCCGCAGAGTACTGTAGATGAATATTGATTTTTGTCGGGAACAGTAGATGAACAGGTAAAACAATAGTATCTTGAACAGTGCTTTGTCGGCGATTGTCGGCAGAACAGTAATCTTCATCTTGAAAAGACTAGCTTGACCTTGATATTCAAATATTTATCCTTATTGATATTGACGGCATGCTTGCATCATCAAAGGAGCTGTATCAACTTGCATCATCAAAGGAACTGTTGATTTATAGCATTTATTTCTTCATCGGATAAATGAACTTCGTATCCATCAAAAGGGTCTTGAGCATCTTGATATTGTGGTATAGGACTGAGAGCAGAATTGGATGCCGAGGTGGCATTAGTTTCATCTTCTTGTGACAGCTGGGATAGAACTTCGAGCAATTGATTTTTATAATCATCTTTATTCTGGGCAGCAGCAAGTTTAGCCTGTAATTGACTTCTCTGAGCAAGGAATTGAGGATGGTTTGATATTTGGGTTTTGGCTTTGGCAATGGAATTAATGATATTATCGGCGGTGTAAACGTTCCACCATTTAATGAAAAATTTCTGTGCCAATATTTTGACATGGTCTTCTTGGGAAAGAACAAATTTCCAACAGAAAATCCAAGGGACAAGGTTAAACTGTATATAGAAACGGAGAAGGAAAGATATATTTTTGAACGGAGGGTTTTTCATGGCTGGATATCTGTCTAGGGAAGGTGTATCATGAGGGTTGACAGCCCATTGATCATATGCTTTCTTGAGACTTTCAGAAAAAAGTTTTTCATCTGGACCGAATCGGTCCCACCACTAGAGAAACCAAAAGGGTATCGGTTCAGTACCATGAATCCTTTAAAACGTATAAACCAAGTATGACGATGGTTATTATTTTCAAAAAATAAAGTGTAGGTCCATGCGTCAATGTAATCATAATATGAAATTGTTTTGATATTATTAAAAGATTCAGAAAGAGAACGTAGAGTCCAAGGTGGACCCCACTCTTTTTGTGATATTATCCTGCGTATTGTGAATTTAGAAAAACCAACTCTTGACGAGTCAAATTTGCAGGGAGTGGTTTCAAATTCAACAGACTTTGTATCCTTTAAAACATGTTGATAAAAAGCTTGAGTAAATAAAGGATGCTTTGGAACATAGTTCCATTCTGGAGGTAATATTTTTGCAGCAACTTTGTATGGGTCACACTCATTGTCATATGGGCTTTCCACAAAACACACTAATCTGATATATGATTTAGGCATTAAAGGGTTAATCTCAGGTAAAGGAGGTGATATTGGAGTAACAGAGGTAGATGAAGAAACCTTTTGACTAAAGGTGGCATTCATTGGAGGAGGCTCAGAAGCTAAAGGACTTGATATTGGAGGAATATGAGGTATTTGACCTAAAATAGTAAATTGATTTTGAATTGGAACGGCACCAGGCCGTGGACCAGGAGGACGAGGACCAGGTGGACGAGTATTACCACGATAAACAAAAGGAGGCAAATGAGGAAAATTAGAGGATTGCTCAGAGGAAGATTTATTACTCATTTTTTGTTTTACCCTGTAAAAATTCACGAGTTAGAAAATCAGGAACAAAATTTTGAGAACCTTTTATATATTCAATATCAAAATCAAAAACAGATAAAATACCTGATCAAGTTTTATTAGAAGCTATCACTCAAATACAAGATAAAGAAATACAGCATGAGTTTCTCGTAAAAATGAAAAATATGGAAATACAATCTTCTTCATCCTTCTTTTCGAATAAACAACCCACTGTTCATTATGATTATAGTAAAATATTAGCTAGATTTAATAATTCAAACAAACCTGCTACAATACAAGATTTACAAAAAGAAATACAAATTCTTAAGCAAGAAATAAAACAGTTACAAAACTCTCAGATAAGTTTAACAAATATCACCGATCATTTATTAACAGAAATTTGTCTTTTAAAAACCCAAAACGAAGATAATAACAAACTAACAATATCAGATATACCCTCCTCTTCTGAACCTCCTGACATAAATACGCCAATACAGTCTACCGAAGCTTTTTTACAAATAATAGATAAAATTATTTTTCAAAAATGGTATTCTGAAGTTACTATTCGTATTAAAGATTTTTCCTTTACTGTTGTTGCTTTAATTGATTCTGGTGCTGATTTAAATTGTATTCAAGAAGGATTAATTGATTCCAAATATTTTGAAAAATCAACTGAACGTTTATCTCAAGCTGATGGAAAGAAAATGACAATAAATTATAAAATTCCAAATGTTCATATTTGCAATAATGGTTTTTGCTTTCAAACTACTTTTGTTATGGTTAAAAATTTAACTTATAAAGTTATTTTAGGTAATCCTTTTTTATCTTTATTATATCCTTTTATGATAACTGAACAAGGGATAACTTCTCGTGTGCTTGGTCATGAAGTTACTTTTAATTTATATTATCCTCCTTTTTCTAGAGATATTCAAGTTTTAAAAAATATTTCGATATCAAAAGAAATTAATATTTTAAATAAAACAAAAGTTCTTCGTAAACAACAACATTTACAATTTTTACAGAAAGAAATTATGTATAAACAAATCGATGAACAGATTAATAATGAACAGTTACAACAAGCCATTAAAAAATATCAACAAATATTAGAAGATACTATTTGCTCGTCTGTTCCTATTGCTTTTTGGAATAGAAAACAACAAATCATTACTCTTCCTTATGAATCTGATTTTTCTGAGAAAAATATACCTACCAAAGCTCGACCTATACAAATGAATAATGAATATTTATAAATTTGTAAAAAAGAAATACAATCTTTAATTGATAAAAAATTAATTCGCCCTTCTAAGTCTCCTTGGAGTTGTGCTGCTTTTTATGTAATGAATGCTGCTGAAAAAGAACGTGGTGTCCCTCGACTTGTTATTAACTATAAACCTTTAAATAAAGTTTTAAGATGGGTAAGATATCCAATCCCTAATAAAAAAGATTTGCTTAATAGATTGCATGATGCTTGTGTTTTTTCTAAATTTGATATGAAGTCTGGATATTACCAAATACAAATTGCTGAACACGATTGATATAAAACTGCTTTTATAGTTCCTTTCGGTCATTTTGAATGGAATGTTATGCCTTTTGGTTTGAAAAATGCACCTTCTGAATTTCAAAACATTATTAATGCATATTCTTCTTTTGCTTTAGTTTATATTGATGATGTTTTAATCTTTTCTAAATCAATAAAACAACATTGGTATCATTTGAATAAATTTCAAAAGATCATTGAAAAAAATGGTTTAGTTGTATCTGCTCCTAAAATAAAATTATTTCAGTCAAAAATAAGATTTTTAGGTCATACCATATATCAAGGTACTATTACACCAATATCTCGCGCTATTGAATTTGCCGATAAATTTCCTGATAAAATAACTGATAAACAACAAGTACAACGATTTCTTGGTAGTTTAAATTATATTGGTGAATTTTATAAAGATTTAAGAAAAATATGCAAACCTTTGTTTGATAGATTAAAGAAAAAACCTTCCCCTTGGACTGATCAACACACAGAAATAATTAAACAAATAAAGAAGCATGCAAAGCATTTGCCTTGTCTTGGAATAACATCGCCTCATGCATTTAAAATTGTAGAAATAGATGCATCTAATATAGGTTATCGTGGCATATTAAAACAACGTATGCGTCCAGATGACAATGAACAAATAGTACGATATCATTCTCATGCATGAAATATCACGCAGCAAAAGTATAGTACTGTAAAGCAAGAAATTCTGGCAATAATACTTTGTGTTTCTAAATTTCAAGACGATTTATTAAATCAAGCTTTTTTAATTCGTGTCGATTGTCATTCTGCCAAAGATATTTTGATGAAAGATGTTAAAAATCTTGCGTCTAAACATTTGTTTGCCTTATATATATATATATAGGGATGATAGTGATAATGATAATTATGATAAATTTCGATTTTATCTGGTAAAATTATGTGACTGTTAAAATTTTGAAGTGTTGAAATTGATAAAAAAGTGAAAATAAATGACTTGAATATTTTTTATATTTATTTATAATAACAATAGATGATTTGATAGAAAGAAATAATTTTTTATAATTATTTTATTATAGCCACACCCAAACACCAAGTTTTTTTAATTTATTTAACTTATAAATTAATTTAAAGGTCTAAAATTTATAACTAAAAGAATTAACTACGAGAACAATAAGTTCAATTTAAGTGATTTTTTTTTCTTGTTTGCGGTTGATTAAAAATTGAAATCTTCGTCCTGAGGGTTATCCATAATCTCTCACTTGGGATTTGCGCTTTCCCTCCTGCCGACTCAGCGTTGGCCGGTAGGTCTCTTCTACCGGTTGTTGGGACCGGCTGGTGAATTGTGCAGGAACGGAACTCATCCACGCCGACGTGGAAGTAGAGCTTTGTCCCAAATTTCTGCCACGTGAACACGCTGCCGTGGAAAAAAAGTTAACCCTTTTCGTGAACTCTTTCCCGATATAAAACAAATAAATAGAATATCCCCTCGAACCACAGCCCCTTTCGACTCATACGTTCAAAGCCCTCACATCAGACAACACTTCAACAAATTCGTGACAGATATTTTAAGATCACATACGTTGTGAGTCCCACGTGCCATCATTTTTACGGCCAGCTTTTGGCTGTGAGAAGCGTTAGATCACCGCTATCGTGACACTAGTCTTGTTTAGTGTTTTCTATTTTAAATAACAGCGTAGTCTACAAGGCAATACTTTCGTGCACATTCTTCCCAACGGCCGAAGCAAAATTCAGTTTGCTTTCCCCTTTCGAGTGAGAGAAGTGCAAATTTTTTTTATCTTGATTCTCTATGTTTTCCCGGAGACTCATATAACTTCTCGTTTTCCCGAGCAAATTTCTCAATCACAGGTTCGGTCCTAGACCTTATTTGTGTTTTGTTTCGTAATATTTGAAAAAGTCATAACTTTCTTTTCTTGATTTTTCCCGATTAGCGCACAAAGGGTTTGCTCGTTGCTGTGTGAATGGTATTGTAGGGTTTCTACCCTCTTTGTTTCTTGGTTCTAGGAACTCTTGCCAATCTGTTTTTCTTAATCTGTTATCCCCCTCCCCGGCCGACTGTTTCTTATTTTTGTTTTTGGGGTTATGCAATTGCTCAACTTTACCCTTCATTTGAGGCTTATTGTGTATTGAAAATTGTTGCTTCCGGGTCTTTGATAATTTTACTTCGCTTGACAGAAGATAGACGCACTTGTAAGGACTTGTGCTTGGCAGAAGATATGTAAACCTCTTACTGTGTGCTTAGATGCCACAAGGCATATTGATTGATTTGTCAGATTCCGTTGTCGCAATTAATGTTAGGAGATATTAGGATGGTAGACGTGGTGGCACTATGGTGGTGCATCCTAAGCTGATTGATGATTTCGCAGATGATAGATTATGTTTTTGTGTTTGTGTTTATTGAGGCAATATGTATTGAAGCTAGCACCTTTCTACTTCATTGATAATATATTTATCTAATCAATTATTCTGCTAGTGTATGATACACTTAATGTCTGTAATATCATGATGTGCTGTTTCAATTCCCAAAGGATCATTATCTTCTCCAATTTTCTGATGGTTCATGCTATAATTTCTGTTGGTTAATTGTTCCTTGTTTCAAATGCAGGTTTCAGGATCCTAACCTCGATGCTTCTTTTGGGCACTCAAAGCAAACGTTTCTATCTGATCTAGGCAGAATATGTAGTTACTTGCACTGTTACAATATTCTCTGGGACAGTTGCTGAAGGCAAGAAGGCTGGCTTTCCTCTTTGATTGAATCCAACTTCTAGTGGAAGGGAATGGTTTGCTAACAGTTGATTCAAAGAAATTTTTTAAAAAACCAGCTGATGCAAGAGAAAAGACTGATAAAGTAACTTGAAGTTTCAACTAAAGTATCACTATCGCGTTAGGCTTATTGGTTTATCAAGTCAAATTTATTATATATGTCGTTCTCAATGGGATGGAGAGGCATGTTATATTCATTGTTTTTTCTTCTCACTCTGGTTGAGTCGTCGGTTGGATCAGGGAAAATGTGGTTGCCAAACCTGGGTGTTGAGTCAGCAATATTCTTCAGCTGGCCAATCTTCAGTGCAAGCATATTTGTAGCGGTTGCTCTTGTGCTCTCCATGTATCTTATCTTCGAGCATTTAGCTGCTTATAATCAGCCAGAGGTTTTTTCATAGTCCTTTTGTTGCTTTCAGTTTTAGTTTTTTTTTTGGGTGCTATGATTGAACCTTGCACAGCCACCTGAAATACACTATCTTTTCGATATTGTTTATTTCTAGACAAAGAACCTTGTATAAACTTTGTGGCCTGGCTTACTCCACATAATATTTTTTATTATTGGTATTTTCTTTGGACATGATCATCTGTAGCTGATAGCTTTAATTGTTGTAAATTTCAGGAGCAGAAGTTTCTAATTGGTCTCATTCTGATGGTTCCTGTTTATGCACTAGAATCAGTAAGATAAATGCTACTTTTAATTTATATTCCTCCATTTTGTTCCTGTTAATACCAGAGGGATGCTTATAATAATTCCTTTTGGGATGCAGCATAAAGTGTGCTTATTTCTGCAGTGCTTGCATGAATGGACTACTCTTTCCTTCTCCTATAGTTTAAAAATTCATCAATCCATCAGGGCATCATTTTACACATACCATTGCATATGGGGGTCACATATATATTAAGTTCAGACATTCTAATGGTGGAAGGTTACAGTTACTGATTGGCTATAATTGGAGAGATAGTGTAATTTTGCGAGTTTATTCAAAAAGCAAGAGGGAGAAAAAAATTGTGACAGGAAAATATTAGACTATACTGGGGTGGTGATTCAACACTGTGTGAGGATAGAGTAGCACCAGTAATAGAAATGGCAAATTGTAACGGTTGAGAAGATTCTCATTGTTCGTTTTTGGGTACTGCTATTATTTCGATTTAGATATAAGTAGTTTTCAGTCTATGATTGGTGCTTAGTATAATTGGAAATCATTGATTTAAGTTTGGAGATGACTGAAGTACATTTTTGGCAAAGGCTAGATGTGTGGCAAACATCCTATGTTTGCATTTGCTTGTCCGTTTCCCTTGGGAAAAAAGCCTGGGAACTTGGTCTTTTGCTTTCACTCAAGTGGAGACGGTGGGGTGGAATTTAGGTCAATTGTGGTTAACAAAAGTAAAAAAAAAACTGAAATATCTGGAAATGGAGCTTTTCTGTTTAATTGCTCTCAGAGGCATCTGATTGCCTCCTTATGCCTGTTTTTGCTTAAAACTTTGGAGACATTAAAAACTTAATTTCAAGTGACAATATTGGCATGATGTGCTACTGCCGTTGAAAGATTTTGAAATCGATTTTGATGATGCAGAATTTGATAAATCTCAACTGTTCACATCTTCATACAAATAAAGCCAATTTACACGTTTATTTTTGCATCTGTTGTTGCCCTGCACCGTGTTAGAAACTCAGCCCGTATGTCTGGGTTGTTTGGGTAATTCATTTGTGGACTAATTTTTGGGTGCAGTTTTTGTCACTTCTGAATTCGGATGGTGCGTTCAACTGCGAAGTAATTCGGGATTGCTATGAGGCTTTGGCGTTGTATTGCTTTGAGAGATACTTGATAGCCTGCTTAGGTACGTTAGAGGATTGTGCATGTACATTTTTTGGAATTCATGCCAGTAATTGTCTCTTAAAAATTTGTTATATTGAATAAACAATCAGTGAAGTTTAGCTGTTTGTTTTTTTCTCCTTTTTATTTTAATCCTTTTTAATATTCAGTGCATCTTTGCATGCATGATTTTGTGCGGCATAAGTTATTGAAAGATTAGGTAACTTTAACCATGGAGTTACTGAACTTATGTACTACTATTCACCATTGAATTTTGATATGTTTTTTCTCCATTGCTTTTGATAAATTTTTTGCTTCCTGTAGGTGGTGAGGAAAGTACAATTGAGTTTATGGAAAGTCACAGCATAATGGATTCGGGCACACCTCTTTTGAAAGAAGCATATAGTAATGGAGTTGTAGAACATCCTTTTCCTTTAAATTGTGTCCTGAGAGAGTGGTATCTTGGTCCTGAATTCTATCATGCTGTGAAAGTTGGCATTGTTCAGTATGTATGTGAACCTTTTTTTTCTTTGAAGATTACTGTGTTCTTTTCCTTTTGCATTTCTCCGCCTCCGTTTAATACTTACTGGAGTATTATTTCCAGATGATACTGAAGATGATCTGTGCACTGCTAGCTATGATTCTAGAAGCTTTTGGGGTTTATGGGGAAGGGAGGTTTGAGTGGAGATATGGGTAAGACATCGTTGTTAACATTTCGAAGTTTCCGATCAGCTTATATATTCATAATCACATGCACGTACAAGCACATGCGTGTATGGAAATACAGATGGGTACAAACTCACACGCACACCACAAGTATAAAAAACCCCATCCGAAGGTACCTTCTAAGTGTGGAAATGAGAAACCTAAGCACCTGCTTGGTATTACATACTTGTTGCTGAGAGACACATTTTGCCTTTTTTTTTTTGTAATTATTCCTGTTGTTATTGCTATAATCGGAATCTCTCTCATTTGCTTGCAGCTACCCTTACTTGGCAGTGGTTCTTAATTTTAGTCAAACATGGGCTCTATATTGCCTTGTACAGTTCTATACTGTAATTAAAGATAAATTGGAACCGATAAGACCCCTGGCAAAGTTTCTGACTTTCAAATCGATTGTATTCCTGACATGGTGGCAAGGTGTTGCTGTTGCATTTCTTTTCTCAATGGGAGCTTTTAATGGATCTTTGGCTCATCAGCTGAAAGCACGTATACAAGACTACATCATCTGTATAGAGGTATGTATTTGAAGTCTGTATTCGTTAGTATTGCTCATTTTCTAGGTTTGTTTAATGCTGTTTATTAATTGACATATTTAAATAAAGTGCCTCTTTCCTCAAGTTCAAGGGGTGAAATAGGTCACTTATAGGGACATGAACCCTCCATAAAAGAGACCTTCTTTTAGGCCTAGAAAGGGTATTCCACTTGTATCTAGGAATAGGTCCACATGCAAAATAAGTATATCAGGAAATGGGGGTCAACGAGTGGCAGTTAGTCTGGTCGATAGATGCAGTGCTGAAGTTGCAGTAAAATTTTCTCGCCTTTGGAGCTGGAGCATAACTTCCTTCATTGGCTGTTGGGGAGAAAGCGCTCTCCATCAGAGCGATGAAAAAGTTTCTATGAACTAAAAAAGTTATGGTACAAGATAAGATTTTGCTTTGAAACTAAAGTACTGATTGTTGGGGGTAATTTACACATGAAGGCCCGATTCATTATGTAGGTACATCTAAATCTGAATTCTGTTAAGATAATTCGATACAGGAAAGTGACAAACATGTTTATTTTATAAGCGAAGGAAGGAGAAAAAAATGCATCACTATGGGGTTTGCTATTTAGGGGCACAAAATGCATGGACTTTGTGTTGATAAATTTGACATACCTAAGACCTAATTTGAGACGAGAAGCTGTTGGAAACTGGGGTAAAATTTGTGTTATTTGGGTTGTTCGAAGCGAGGCTTTGAGATCCAGTAACCATGGAAGCAGAGATTATTTCGTTTAAGGAGAGTAAATCTATTGATAAGTCCATTGTGATCATGTTTCTTTTAGATCTCTCTCTCCCTCCCTCTCTCTTTGTGACACAATTAGAGCTTAAATTCAACTCCTGTGAAGTTTTTTGATTGTACTATTGGAAAAAGTTTTAGCTTTTGTTGAAGATTTTTTTAATATGCTAGTTTATGTTAATTTTTTTATCACATCAAAAAGTTTTTGCTCAGGTTTTTTTATTTTTTGATACGGTTTTCTATGTTTTTTTTATTATGAACCACTCAATTTAAAACAAAGAAAATATCTGATGGTATACCACTTAGCCCTACAGTATTTTTAAATAAAGAAATATTTATTTTTGTAGGCAATATGTGTTTCCAAATTAAGTTCTGATGCGTGAGGACCTGAGGTTGTTCCTCACTGTATCATGCCATTCTACGTTTCTTTTCAGTGAATTATCTGATTGTTTGTCATGTCAAGATAACACTTAAATTTTATGGGATGCTCAAGAGTGTATTTGCGCGCCTTCTGATTTCAAGCTTGTCAAATAGATGGGTGTTGCTGCTATCGTACACCTGTATGTCTTCCCAGCAGTACCTTACAAACGGGGAGAACGATGCGTTCGTAATGTAGCGGTGATGGCTGACTATGCTTCATTAGGATCACCTCCTGATCCAGAAGAGGTTCGTGACTGCGAAAGAACAACCAAAGTACGCCTGGTTCGGCATGATGAGCGAGAAAAACGTTTGAATTTCCCTCAGAGTGTCCGGGATGTGGTCTTTGGAAGTGGTGAAATCGTGAGATACCAACCCTTTTCCCTTCTTTTAGTCTTTTCTGTATAACTTTCCTCTTCTGCTGAACTCATGAATCTGTTATTCAGATTGTGGACGACATGAAGTACACAGTATCCCATGTAGTAGAACCAGTGGAAAGGGGAATTGCAAGAATAAACGAAACGTTCCAGCAGATATCTGAAAATGTGAAGCGCTTCGAGGAGCAGAGGAGGAGCTTTAAGGATGATAGTTATGTTATCCCCATGAACTCATGGACGAAGGAATTTTCTGAAGGTCAGGATAATGATGTTGAAGGAAGTGTCAGTGACAGTGGTTTGTCCAGTGGGAAAAGACATCACCAACCCAAAGGCTCGGTACCTGAAATTAGAACTGGCAGATAGTTCTCACAGACTCGTGCCATGTAAATACACTAAAATCCAGCCGCACTGGTGATTTTAGAAGCCGTTGCGATAGAGAGCCGGTGGCGTATTGAGGTAATGCATCAAGGTGGAGTGAAGGGAGTTTACCATACGAGGGTCCTTCCCTCCTGCTGTTTCGACTCAACTCTTAACAATGAAATGTTGACATTATTTCAAAATTGATCGTTCAAGTGGAGAATGCATGATGAAAATTCATTTGGTTTCGTCTTTTTCTTTCGTAATTCCAATTCGCAGTTTAGAATCTAATTTTTAAATAAATTCAAGTAGCAAATTAGATTAAGCAACAAATTGGTGGAAATTAGAGAATTTCTAAAAGAAGGGGTGAATGTCACAGTAAGTTTTTTAATTATAAGTTAAAATTAATCTCATTTTCTTAAATTTCAAAATGACTATTTGTTTATAATTAAGGGGGTGAGATTGATTTTAGTTTATAATAAAGGGGATATTATAATATTAAAACACGAAAAATAATCTAAAAAAATTAGAAGGAAAAAATAAAAATAAGAAAATCAAGAGAAGGCATCAAATTAGAAAGAATTTTATTCCAAAATAGGAGAGATTAGTTCGGTATTTATGGGATAGTAATCCAAAAATCAGAAGGAAAAAACAATAACAAGAAAATTGCAAGGAAAGGGTAATAGTGAGAATTCGGACATAAATGAGAGGGCTAAAATGTCATTAGATTTGAGAAGTAGGGTTTTCTGCTCGGCGTTTCTCTCGCAGACTAATCGTCCCCTATATATAAACACGTTGGAACAAGCTCTTCCGCATCCCCCATCTGCCTCTTCGTCAAGGTCTGTATCCGCAGCTGCTCTCTATCTCTCTCCGTTCCTCGTTTACCGTTTTCAAAAGTTAGGGTTTTGTTTACATACTAATTTCCTGAAAGGATTAGACTTTATTGGGGGGACGATGATGAGCTTAAGAGAAAGTCATGCACCACTCTGATGATGTTTACATCAATCTGTGCTGATAATTTTCTCATACCCATACATTTTCTGAGCTCCTCTCTTTACTACTACTTTTTGTTTTCTCACTATTTTCCTTCCCCTCTCTCTGTCTGCTGCGATTTTCCTCGGGAAATTTTATTTCTATCTAAACTCCATTTCTTTCCCACTGCATATCGATTTACTCTTATAATGTCCGATCTATCTCATTGTTTTCTGGATTTTCACTGTTTAATTTGGTCGGGAGGATTCTTAATCCAGTACGAAAAAAAGGAAGTACAGGAGGAACCAAATGATGGGGTTTTCTTATTGAAGACCTTTACCATGATGCGGACCTACACTATGTGAGGAGAACTTTTTGGTGTCTGATGGTTCCTTTAATTTGATCAGTTCAAATATGATTTCATTTTATTCCGTATAAATCTTGAACTCGTTCTCTTATGAATTTGTTTGCGACAAATGAAAGCACTGCAAAGATTAATGCAATCGTTTGGAAGGTGGGAGACAGATTGTCTTTTTTTTTTTGTCGTTTCCAAATTCTATTTTAGGGTTTCTGGGAGATTGATAGTAGAAGTGATTCTTTGGGTTCTTTTGGCGAAGAGAATTCCGAAAGGCAAACGCACTCTGTCCCTAAACTGTCTAAAATGACTAATGTTTTGAGGCAATTTCTTCGTTTGCCATATTAATGCAATGTCCCAACTTACTCGACCAATTGGTCTATAACTAAGTGGTCTTTTCGGTCACATGGATGAGATACATAACTCTTATCAGACTCAGTTTTTTGGTTTACATAATTACCTAAAAAATTTTGATCAAGAAATTAATAAAATATAATTTTAAATTAATCTCTCTGAATCATCTATATCTATTATAAAAGATATAAAAAAATTTATTACACAATAGTCTCAATTTTTTTTTATAAAAATTTAAGTTTTTTAAAACATCAAGAGGTATGAACTATGAAGTACCTATATTACCTATATAGATATGAATTATAAGTTCGTACGGATTAATAACAGCGATACGATTATACTATATGTTAGAGTGGACTCTGCATAATGCCGTCCTATAAAGATATGCAAAACTCGAATAGGATACGAACTATGGAAGAATTTAAATTTGACAAAAGAGAAGAATGGAGTTCAAACTTCGTAAGAATTTAAATAAATTTGGCAAAAGATGGTAGAAATTGAGTTTGATTATCTCCCAGCTTTTTACATTGGAAAATTTTTATGTTTAGCTCCGACTTTCAAGTACAATCGTCACATTAACTCTACTTCTATTTGTGGGCTTCAAGCAGGAGCATTGTTTGTCAAATGTTTGCATCAACTCCAAAAGATATTGAGATCCTGCAATTTATTAGCTCATCGTAATGCTTTATGAAGTATCTGAAAAGGGGGTTCATTTTAACTCAAAATAATAGAAAGATGTACAAGTCTAGTTTGCTTTAAATATTTACGCTAAAATAATATCAATGTTATGTCAACATATAGCTCAATCGAAAAGTCGCACAAATAGACCCGAAAGAAACAGACATTAAACCCTCACAAACCACAAGGGTCGAAACTGAACACATCGATTCTTTTTTTTTTTGCTAAATAAAAAAGCTCTCATAGATGGACAAATCCACCATCAACCACTTAAATTTGGGACCAGCAAAGCATAATGTGTACTGTGATTCGAATCTTCGTTAGGAGCAAGTCTTGAGTCCTAAGCACAGCTTGCACACCACTGGTATTAGAGACCAAACTGTTTCTTATGGAGGAGACTCGGACTCCATTATTGAAGACATTCGAGAGATGACGATTAATAGACCATTGTGGAGCTTTTCAAAAGTTTCATGCCAAGCTAATTACAGGACGGATTACTTGGCTAAGTGGGCTGCGGCTATGACAGAACTTGTATTTTGAACCCCTTGAGGGTTGGATTCTCTTGATGTTTTTTTTAATGAATTTTCGTTGCTTAAAAAAAGAATAAAAAATAAGCCCCCATCTGAACCCACCAATTCAATTTGCTACTCATAAGCTCTTAGTGCACTGGAAATAACGGATATAGATCCTCCCCAAATTTACTGTCCAAATTGCCAATTCAGAGAGAAGGGGTTCACACTGCCAGACCATCGGTGGTGGTCTTGCTGGACGTGTTAGTTGACGTTATTAAGATTTTGATGACGAGGGTGACTAGGCGACTACCAGTGGTCGATTTATAAAATTCTGGGTCTGCAAAATTACTGTATTTACCAAAATAGGAGTCTTCTATTTTGGTAAATACACTTCCACGATTCAGGACCACATTGCTTGCCATGGTGTGAGACTTAGACTATTCCTAATTAATTAGGTTGGTTAGGTGACGAAGGGCCTATAAATATGTCTGTATAACCAGACTATTCCTAATTAATTAGGTTGGTTAGGTGACGAAGGGCCTATAAATATGTCTGTATAACCTTATGTACCATGAAAAAAAGTTTGAACACCATTTAGTAGGATTCTCATGAGTGAGGAGATGGCAACTTCAAGTGTTGAGCAAGAGAAGTATCGTTCCTACGTAAGTGGAGAGGAAGTGAAGAACATCAAATGGAGGTTTGGTGTCCCTCCTGACTATAGTGTTGTCAACAAGCTCTTTGAAGAAGGCAGAACTAAGGTTTGGCCTCTCGCTCCCTATCTCTCCCTTGCACTGTGTGTGTGTGTTTATGCATGCGTGCCTGTGTATATATCCCTAGATCACCATATCAGTACTCTGATCTGTCAAACTTCTTTAATGGAAGATATGGCCTCCTGGATCACTTGAAGAAAAGGTGCAGAACCTTGTAAAGACCTGGGAGATGGAATTTTTCCATAAGACCAGCCTAGATGACTTCAAAACCATGGATCCGAAGAAGTATACTTTAAGCTTAAATGGTATTAATTGCAGAAATCCTTAGCACCTTTAGTAGATTTCAAAGCTCTTCCATTGTCACGTTCTTTGCATGTTTACCATAATCATCGATTCATCAGGAAGGAAGGCCATAAATTTGGAAGAAATAGGCAAGCTTGGTGGGGGCTATAACCCGTTGCTGCAGACCTCCCTGCCTGAGAAATTCAGAAGCTACAACCCGGATAAGGAAACATTTGAGTCTTCTCACCGGGCTTTCACTACAACATTTCCTCGGGGGTTCGCTTTGGAGGTTCTTCAAGTTTATAGTGGGCCACCGGTGATTGTGTACAAGTTCAGGCACTGGGGCTATATGGAGGGTCCTTTCAAAGGCCATGCTCCAACTGGAGACATTGTTGAATTCTATGGAATGGCCATTTTTGAGGTTGCCCTTGAATTACTTTCTTTGTGTCTTTGCTGTTGTCTATACTTTTATGGTCTAATTCTTTTTTTTTTTTCCAAAACAGGTGGACGAAGAGATGAAAGTTATGAAGGTGGAGTTCTTTTACGACCCTGGTGAGTTGCTGGGAGGCCTTCTGAAAGGTGCTAGCTTGGATGGTTCTGCTGAGGAGCTGGGCACAGGCTGCCCTGTGTTAAGGAACACGGGATAGAGTTATAATTCAAATAAAACTTGTTTTACATGGATCCACAGTTTGTAGCCATGTACGCCTGCTAAAGAACGGTCTCTGTTTATGCTATTATCAATAAGAAATCTCCTACTAATTTCTGTTGAAATGTGAAGAGTCTCACGTTGCTTAGTAATGTGGGGAGTAGGAAAATTTTGGGTTATAAATATAACTCCTCTTGTATCTTTATTTTCATAAATAAGATGTAATAAATCAATTGGGTTTTTCTTAATTGGATGTCTCATTTATCTAAAGTAAAAAAAATTATTTCTAACATGGTATCGGATGAAGGTTTTCCGGTTACCTCCTGGCGACCATCCGGCTTAGTACCGACTTTCTCCCGGCTCAGTACCGGCATCCTCCCGGCGTAGTCTCGGCTACTTCCCGGCTCAGTACCGGCAACCTTTGTTATTATTTTTTTCTGTAATTATTTTTGTAACTCAAAACTCAAGGTTTGTCGGTTTGTCCACCTTGAGTTTGCGGGAGAGTGTTGAAATGTGGTGTAGTCCCACATTGCTTAACAATGTGGGGTGTTGGAAGATTTTGGCTTATAAATAAGTCACCCTTGTAATCTTTTAATTTCATTAATGAGATGTAATAAATTCAATTGAGTTTTCTCCATTGGGTGTCTCATTTATCTCAAGTATAATTTTTTTTTATTATTTCTAACATTTTCCTATCTCTGTGATAAGATGTCCTTGCATCCCTGAGAACAGAGACCTCTCGAGCTGGCTCAAGTTAACAGTTTACATTTTTAAATGATACAAATTGGATTCCCTTCTTATCGAAATCAGCCAAAGAGCCCTGAATGTTCCTGCACCTCCAACCCATTATGGTAGTAATCGTTCCATGCATAGTTATGCCGCTTCATATTAGCATAATGCCAATAACTGGAGCCGCTATTGATTTAAAAAACGATTGGATTTCCGGATCTGATCTTCATTTTATGACAATTGCAAGAAAAATCCAATTGAAGTTTGAAAAATAAAACGGTGGATCCAGTTTCTATGTTTCCATCTCTAAGGGAATTCTAGCATACTGATATTCAAGCAACAGTTAATAAAATCACACATGAAGCAGAACAAATTTGACGAAATGCTGGTTGGTCACGGCACTATCATGCACTGTGCCATGGCCACAATTCTGATACCACCGCGGAATTGCTTGGGCGATTGCTCTTGGACAAATTGTTGTCCAAAGGGTGGCTGATAGCACTAGGGCGTGGGTCACCTTGGCGGGGGTGAAGATGGCATATCCATTTCCATCTCTTAACCCTGGAAATTTTGTGCAGAGTTGGCAAAGTCATGCCATCGTAAGCATTTTTCTAAAGCCAAATTACAGGTTGTGAGCATTATAATTTGGCATTGGTCTTCCCACAAACAAAGACCTGGTTTCATATTTTTTTAAAAAGCAGTCGAATAATTTGTTTCTAGTGCACCAACTCTTTGAAGGAGTCTAAGTTCATACAATACAGAGAACCTGAAGCGACAAGGGGTCATTGCCTGCAATAAGAAATGAGATTCTTCAAGAGATTCCTATTCGCCAAAGATGACCCTAAAAGAGATGGTTGGGGAGATTGAAAATATAAATGATAACTACTCCTGATGTCGGCTGACACCCTTCACTCCCCAAAAAAAAAATTATATTTATATATATTTTTTAATAGAAGATGGCCTCTGCCCGATACCCATAGGCCCAGACCAACTTCATACGATCCCCATCTGAAAGGCCTGAGCCCGATTCCCTTCAATTTGTGTAGTTGATTTCTGGGTTGAAGAGCTTACAAGATTGAGGGTTTTGAGATTGATTCTTTGGGTGAATTCTCGCTGATAATAAGGATATACTATTATTTTTTGCTTTCTTTTGGTTCTTCTACATTATTGTTCTGCTAATCGAGTAGGCTATGCACTTCGTATCTTTTTTCAATATATTTTTCGGGCAACACTTTTATCCTTATTTTGCTGGTTTTTTTATTACTCTATGCGTGTCAGTTAGTGATAATTGACTTTTACGTTCAATTACTTGTGTCATGCATTAAATAACTGATCATAAATATAGAAAACAAGATCTTGTAGATCTGCCTCAGAGGAGCATTTACATAAGCCTCAAGAATCTAGTCAGATATGCCTGAAGTATCACTAAGATTCACAACCAATTGTTATGAGTTTTAAGTGAGAACCTACCGTTTAGCCCAAGTAGATTCTGGAAAAAATTGCAATAGTTAATATGGTTTTGTAATTAATTGTTTGCATTTATATTCACTGTTTTGACATGTATGTTTGGTTAATTACTGATGAATATCTCATTGCTTGGAGCTCTTCCTTGTTTGGTTAATCACGAAGTTATTTTATAATGTTTTCAGAATATACAGTCACGTAGGATCCAACTGCCACCTCTCAGTATCAGCAAATAGTACGGTACATGTATTTTAATATTTTTAGTGTTTTAATTCTTAATTTTTGATATTTTAACTCTTAATATATTTTTTTACATTACGTAATATTTTTTTTTGTCATTTTTCCTTAAGAGTTCGACCATCTTGGATTGGATTCCTGGTTCCGCCACTGGGCATGCGTATAAAAGTTGTATTGATGTGTATAAAAAAAGATAATATTGAGTTGTATTGTTATGCAGGTAGGAGTAATGTTAGGGGTATAAATTTAAAAAGTTGAATTCAAATTCTAGATTTTTTAGCCAAACGAACATGCCCCTTGGAGTACATTATACTGCATTTTCAGGCATTGAAAACTGGAATGCAAATATCTACTCCTGAAAGAGGGAAAAAGAATTGTCTTATCTTTTAAGGTACCCTAAACAGCTGTTAAAATTTATATATAGTTGGACAAAACAAAAATTAATGGCAGATATAACTTTTGTCTTGAAATTTATATGAAATTGTAATGTGATGCATAAAATTCAGAAAACCAGAATAAAACTTAAAATTTACTTTCATTCCTGCAACCGAGTCCTATGCATCTCGATGAGATCAATAGGCTTTGTTCTGTTCAATTATCGAAGCGAGCTTGAATCCTCTCTCTCTAGTTGCCACATTATAATTATTAGGCTTTTCCAGGTCACCAATTCAACATGTCAGTCATCTATTGACGTCAGGAAGAAAAATACAAGGGCATAGCTGCAATTTTGAGTTGGTTACTTCCGCGGGGTATTCTCCAGATCACAGTAGGTGCTGATGACTTGGTCTGCAACGCTAGTCCCAAGTGCTCTATTCTCCAAATTTCAATCTAAACCTAATTTTCTTTAACTTTCATTAAGAATTAAATGCCTCTGGGAATTTTAAACTCCCTTTTTATTAGTGGCCAATATTTTAACTGGAATTTAGTCAAAGAAGTAACACAATTGGTTTTGTCGACTGGGATCCTAATAACAAAACAAACAATCTATATAAATTCAAAGGGATGCACTGCAATTAGTAGGTGCAATGTACCACAAGGCTGCTTTTGAGCGACAACGTGCGTAGTCAATTATCCAGCGAAGACTATAAGGTCACACAATCAACGGACTGTCATTTTTCTTACTTTTCTACATGAGATCAGACCTTGATTTGCAGAGGTGTTAGGTGTAATCTTAGACCATATATTCTCCAAAATTTTATCTCTCTCCTAATAAAATACTCCAATATAATCTCTCTCTCTACCATAAAAAAATATAAAAATTACAAAAAATATAAAAAATTACCTCTCTCTTCACCTTTTCACTAAACCCAATACCAACACATATTACCATACCAAAAATATTACAACACAAACACAACCACAACCATAGTCTCCTCTGTAACATGAACTCCAAGTAAAACAATTCCCATATCTTCTTGTTTACTTGGAAGAAAGATGGCAACTTCAGGAGTTGAAGAGCAGGATAAATACAGTGGCGGAAGGAGGGGGGTGGCCGATACCCATCGCACCCCCCAAAAAAATTTTTATATTTAGGTTTTTTTTTTTTTTTTTAATTAGCTAGGTCTGATACCCATTAAATCCAGGCCAAATAGACTTAATGGGTATTGAATCTAAAATAATTTTTTTTCTATACATTGATTTTGCTCCTAGTGCTATATAACTTCATGTCATCTTGCTAAATTTAAGTTAGTAAAAAATGATTTACTCTTTGCTCCTAATTTTTCATAATCAAGATCACTTCATTTTTTTCTCCCTATGTTGATTTGTTTCTTCATTTTTATTAGAGATCTCGAAAAATGTTGTTTGTTTAGGATTCTTGTATAGGCCAAACCAAAGTTCTGATTACTTTTGGGATATGTTTATCTAGGGAACTTTTTTACTAAATCTTGCTTATATTGTAAATTTTATTTTTATTATTCAGAGCATGGTTTGAATATCTTTCAATTTCAAATCCATAGAACCTAGAGAAAATAAATTACAAATGCATCCCAAGTAACCTTTTGTCAAAAGAAAAAAGAGGAAAAAAAGACAGATTCCAGTTGTGGTAGTAACAAAAAATGTAAGAAAGACAACCTCTAATGGCATCAAGACCTCAACCATCAAAATTATCTGTAATTTGTTCTAAAATTTTAGAATTAAATAGATAATTAACTTAAATTAGATCATCAAAAGTGATTTGTGTAATAGGATGAGAGATAACTGAATGAATGGTTGCATGTTAGTGTACATTGAGTAAGAAGTTTTTAAAACTATTGAGAACGAAGCAATTTTGCAACATTTTCAGAAGATGCAAACTCGTAAGATCCAATTGTCACCTCTCAGTCGCAGTATATATTACGGTACATGTATTTCAATATTTTTAATGCTTTTAGTCTTTAATTTTCGACATTATAACTCTAAGACAATGACGTAGAAAAAAAACTCTAAGACAATGTTTTGCATTACGAAGAAATTTTTTTTTTGTCATTTCGCCTTTAAAGTTCGACACCCATGGATTTTAATCTTGATTCCGCCACTGGATAAATATCGTACCTACTTGTATGGAGAAGAGGAGAAGGATACGAAACGGAGGTTTGGTGCCCCTCCTAACTATGATGTTGTTAACAAGCTTTTTGAAGAAGGCAGAACTAAGGTCTTGCTCTTATCTCTCCCTCTCTCTCTTGTCTGTTTGAGTGCGAGAGAATATTAATATAATTGTATGACAATCTGATAAACATTTAATTGGTTCTTGGAAGATATGGCCTCCTGGGTCACTTGAAGAAAAAGTGCAGAATAAAGACATGGGAAATGGAAATGTTCCACAAGACAAGCTTTGATGACTGCAAATCAGTTGATCCAAAGAAGTATACTTTCAGCCTAAATGGTAATTATTCGTGCTCCTGGTTTTCTTCAGTGAATCACCATCGCAATCAATGTTGCCGTTTTTTTATTTCTGTCTCACGAATTCCATCAATTCGATCATTCAGATTTTGCCATTTTGGTATAGTATTAGGATTACGTTGATCATACGTGCAGGAAGGAAGGCTATAACTTTAGAGGAAAAGCGCAAGCTTGGGGGAGGCTACAATTCCTTGTTACAAACCTCCTTGCCAGGGGCGAGGCTCTGCTGCAGTTCGGGTGAGCCGAACTGCAGCAGCAGTCCGCTGCAGTTGTGAGGGGCGTGGGTCCCGCCCCTGTACTGTTCATGCCCGAACAGTATTTTCGCCCCAAGGGGGCGAGGCTTTGCTGCAGTTCGGTCAGCAAAGTTCGCTGCAGTTGTGAGGGGCAGGCGTGGGTCCCGGGCCAGAGAAGCTTCGTGGCTACAACCCAGCAGAAGAAACAGCCGACTCATCTCACGTGGCTTTCACCACAGCTTTCCCACGTGGGTTTGCTCTGGAGATTGTACTAGTTTATTCAGGGCCACCTGTGATTGTGTACAAGTTCAGGCACTGGGGTTTCTTGGAAGGTCCTTTCAAAGGCCACGAACCAACAGGAGAACTGGTTGAACTCTTTGGGATGGCTGTTTTTGAGGTATTGCCTTTGAAGTTCTTTATCCTCGTCATTGTCGTCGTCGTCGTCATCATCTTCTTCTTATGGTATTTCTCTTGTTTTAACAGTTGGACGAACAGATAAAAATCGTGAAGGTCGAGTTCTTCTATGACCGTGGAGAACTACTCGGTGGTCTTATGAAAGGTCCTAGCTTGGGTAGCTCCACTGGAGAGCAGGCTTCAAGCTGTCCTTTCTTGTGGAACACGGGGTAGCTTAAAAAAAATACTTGCGTATAATGTAGCCAATGGCCATGTCGCAACTGGATAAAATTTCGAATAAGCTATGCCATTAAATAAATAGATGAGCTCTAGTTTCCAGCAGCGAAAGGGTTTTTCAGTTCTGAATAGACTCATTACTTTCACCAACTCCATTCACCATTCTTATCGATTAACTTCTTTGCAAATACCCCTCAGCACCAGTGTACTCTGCCCTACAAAAAACTTGATAGTTTGTTCCAGAATCGAAGGTACACCACCACAGTCGTCGAAACTCCCCACATGCAGTAAGTGGACTAATAACATTGTAACACTAGAGATTTATTTAGTTCTCGGTTAACCAAATGCTTCGTCGCAAGAACAGTTGGCCATTAAGCCTTTTAACACTGGAGTCACAAAGTGAGAGGAACAAGAACATCCTTGTTGCAGACACAATTGGTCGGGATCACTGCCTAGTAACCCGATACATTTCCGAACTAAGCAGAGCATAAACTTGACATATATTTCTCTTGGCCGCAAAATAGAGATTCCTCTTTTCACTTTTCTAGGAATAGGTTTGAAGGTTGATAAAAAGAATTACATTATTGTTAGCATCCATATCTGGCTGTAAAGATGAACTCATCTGCTATAAACATATACCAACTAACCACGGGAACAAAATTTTAATAGTGTCATTAGGCCCAAGGAAGGGTGCCCTGATAGGGAGCTGCCCCACAGTATCTGAACAGACCTTCAATCTCAGGACATCCATTAGGATAAGGGATTGACCGGTGAAAAGGATCGCGCTTTAGTCTTTTCTGAAAGAGTGAACCTTGACACCCATAGGGATCTCCTTCAAATTGAGCCAGCACCAATGCCTCGCCTTTCAGAGCTGCTTCCTTTGAAGACAATGAAGCAGGGGTGCCTGAGTAGAAGAACCTTGACTCTGGAAATCCAATTGCAGACCGATGCAGATGCACAAATCTCTCTTCTTTAAAATCATAACTTACAACCTGATTCCGATGTGCAACAAAATCAGTTGGTTTAGTTCAAATATGACTTGCAGGACTTTTTGGACCTCGATTAGAATTGTATATACAACCGTGTAGAATGCCTAACAACGAAAAAGATAAAAAAAAAAAGCCACAAGATGTTCATGTGTGGAAATAGATGTGCAGATTTGCATACACAGCCACATCTACACAAGGCACTATGACCTCGATACTGCATTCGTGCACATACAAACGGGAGAAGGAACAAGCATGTTCTCTTATGGTGTTCAGCACTTATCCCATTGATGATTAGCATTTGAGACACTTAAAAATAGCCACCTATTTTACTATGCATAATCGAAAAATAGGTGTCTATAGATAATCTCAATTATTGTGTACATTTCAACTAACAGATACATGGTGCCACAAGACAAAGGCAATGTACATTGGATTTGATCATCATGGAAACTCCAATCATCTCTCTCTCTGAAACACACACACACACACGGACCAATGTACATTGGATTTGATCATCATGGAAAACTCCAATCATCTCTCTCTCTAAAACACACACACACACGCACATCGAAACAAAGTAATCTTGAAGTCACTGTAGTTCCCATAGAATCATAAATACTTATAAATTTCAGACACACCCTTTATGAAAATTTTGGGTTTTTTTTTTTTTTTTCTCTTTTGGCCAAACTGAGTAGTTTAGACTAAAACTGTATTCATGTCGACAAATAAACACACTGATTGATGGTCATTATTCCATTCTGCACGCATCCATAGCCAAAGAGAATAAAAACACAGACACAAGTATTGGGTAATTTTTCTCAACTTTCATTCTGTCCCATATATGTGAAAAATTATTAGCTCAAAAACGAAAAAAAAAAACAGCTTCTAGTGGGAGGGGCTCACAGTTATGTTATGAGGATATGTGCCAGTAAGCTCTCGGAACCGACACACGCTAAAGAGAAGATTCTCAAAACTGTCCCTTGCATGTTCTTCCGTGAGTGCCCTCCATCTTACATTTTCTTCCTTACCTATTAAAAGACCACAGCATCAGTTGGCCAAAAGTAGGATACAGAGTCCGATAGTCCAAAGTTTTCATGTATCAGAAACAACTTTGCTGCATAAATAATCCACGGTTAATTTCTCATGTTTCCAATTTTCCAATAACAACAATCAATCAATCAAGGCTGAGAGAGACTATGAAATGCCAAACAATGCAGACCCGTCACCATCTCAAAACTATTATAAGATCATAGAAAAGAATTTGCACCACGAAAAGTTAGCTTAAGGTCATTAGCAAGAATGATTCCTGTACTCATTCATTCACCATACATGCTACATTTGAAGATGCAACCTATATCTGACTGCTCCAATGCCAAGATGAAGTTGCTAACCAGATTGTCTAACACAGATGGCTTCGATTTTTATAGGGATCCATGGGAATGCATAATATATGCAACTCAACTGAATAATTTAAATGAAAAGATATTGTGCGGATCTCATAACATCAATCGCAGCTATGTGTTCCCTGAAATCCCCCCAATTAAAAATTTCACCCTTGGGAAAGGTGTTTAAAGAGTTGAAAGCATATGATCGGCTAGATGTTATTATCCCCCGAGAGTGGCATGTAAGAAATGTGAAGTTCCCTATAATGTAGGAAAACCACTCATATGCAAATCCACATAATGAGATCCATTATTCCGTTCTCCTCTCTTTTCTTCTTCTTCTTCTTAATAGCTAGAGGCACTATTTAGGGCTCATCAGCTGCAATGTATTCAAGCTGGCCAAAAAGCGAAGAACTGCCTACTTATAGGGGATTGAAACTGATATCCATTGCTAATAAGAGAACATTCCACATTATTCAAGAAGGTGCATTTAGTTTTAATACGATATATCAAATCACACAACTTTATGCAAGTTTAATACATAGTATTACATCTATGTAACTACAAATGTTAAAAATTTCAAATCACGTCATAGATGCTTTGCTTCACTTTCTACTGGATGCACTTGATTCTTTTTATTCGATTAAATTCAAGAATCTTTGTTCAGGCAATAGATTAGTTCCGAGTGTAACTCTTTTCTATAAAAATGAGGCACTGCAAATGGGCAGAAAAAGAAAGAAACCATATGCACTCACCAAACCATCCTCTCAACTCAGCAACACTCCAATAACTCTGCGCCTCACTACGAGGACCAGCATCTTTCCTAGTCTCTCCACCACTGAACAAAAGCAAAGCTGCATCATCTTTGGCTGCAATTTCAACGCCCTCCTCTATATGCCTCACAAACGTAAGAGCTTGGCCTGGACTCTTCTGATAAGACTCCAGAAACCACGAATCCTCCTTATCGGATTTTCCACAGCTACTACTGGTATATACTGAATGCCCGGCAACCATTACAAGATTCTGAAGCTTCGGGAAAGGATAATCACCCGAATCCACATCGACTTTTCGATAATTACCCATAATCCGGAAGTGGCTCTCATACAGAGACAGCATGATGATAATTGTGACCCCAAGTGATAGGGAGATAACGAAAACTATGAGTGGGTGTAGCTTATAGTAATATTGTAGACGGGTTACAAAAGATTTAAGCATTTTGATGGGATGAAAGGGGGAATTCTTAGGCTTTCGGGCACGTCTGCTGGTTCCTGATTCTAAATCAAAGTCACTACCTCTCGTGTATGCCTTGAAGGACTTGGGACTCGCAGAAGACCCAAATGAATAATTGTTCATGATAATTAGAATCCAACAAATGGGTCTGCCGGGGGAATTCTACTAGGCATGCCCGGATGGTAATCTAAAAGAAGAAAGCAATGGGATCATGAACTTTTTTATTCAGAGTTGAGAGGTAATAAAGAAGCACACGACTATATAGAAAGTTCAACCAAGTACAAAATCATAAGCTACAGGTGCCATAAATACATCACAATTTCGTAAATTTTGCAGGTTGGGAAAGAGAAATAAATCATGTTGAGGAAGGGACCAAAAGTGAAGAACAAATGGATTTGTGAATGTACAGAATAAAAGTGAAACCGAGGAAGAAAGCGAAACTCACCCAAAACCTGTGCGAAGTCTAGTGTGGGTGTTCACTGCTAAGAAGATTTACATTCCCAGAGGATCTTGTTCATCAAACAAAATGTTGATTTTTCAGTGAGTATGTTCCCCGGAGATGGGGCTGGCGCTGACTGAAATGTACTACAGAAAAGATGCTGAATTGCAGAGAAGAACTTAATTTGAACGGTTTGTTTCATTTTCTGGTCACTTCTCGGTTCCCATATGTCCAATCTCACTTAAAAGGCCCATATAAAGCCCAAAATTGAGGCCTTTTCTGAGAGGTGGATCTTAATTTGGTAACTATTGAGTGGGTTTAAGTAATCAGCGATATGCAAAGCCCAAATCAACCCCCAGTGGACATCGGACCGCCTATGTACGCCCTTGGTTGCAAGAAGTACAACTGTACGAGTTAGAGGCTGAGTTACAAGTTCTGAACATGCCCTAGACATCATCATCTTTTAATGAGTTACGCAAGTATGGCACCTTGAGATCTGATACCAGCTTGTTGTAATTGCGGGAGCCAATCAAACATTTGACCATTTCAAACTTGACGATAGAAGAGAATATTGATTAAGGTTGGCCACCTCCAAGCCTTCATCCACAGGTAATGTCATCCAAAATTCATAATCACATACAAATCTGAACATTTGTTTAACACGAAGATATGTATACTCTCTTTGAATTCCACCGTGCAGTTTGGGCATAGAATTATAAAGGATCCTGATCTTAGATTAATTTGGGCCACAAAACCTCTGCTTGGACCTAACATCCCACTTCATCGAAACCACCAAACTTTAGAACCACGTTGCATATGTAAGGTTGAACCATGTAACAACTCCTTAATCTCTGCTTATTAGTATAAGATTGTCATTTAGCTCGGATTACCTCCTTGCTTCTTCCCTTAAATATGCGGTTAATAGGAATTTGCTGCAATTTGCAATAACATAATGCTTGGAAATTCAGATGTCCCGGGACCAACACACGTAGTAGGTTCTTCTCATAAATGTTCTTGGACGGTCTGGATTTGGCATTTTCTTTATAGTTTGATCCAAGAAAGATGTTCCAACCTACCCTATTGGCAGCTGTATTTGTTTGTAGCAAACGGAGGATCAGATGATATTGATATGCATGAATATATACACTAGCCCTGAGGATTAGCTAGCTATTGTTTTGTAACGCTTTGCTTAACGAGCTATATATATACATCTTAATTTGTTTTTTTTTTCTTGGCACGAGCTATATACATCTTTATACTACACGTAACGGGAAAATGGTGAAATTTCTCTGTTCGTTCTGTTTTCTTTTTTCTTCGCAGCGAAGCGAAGAATTCTTTGGTATGCAAAACCAGACTCTGTACAAAAGTTCCGCTTTCTTCTGATGGTATTTCCTTAGGTAGCCTTTAACCTATCCAAGCCATAAACTCTCTGTAGGAACAAGAAAATTAAACCAGTATAAATGAACTGCATAGCAAAGTCATGATGCCTCTGGTGTTAGTAAACATGAAGTTTAGCTTACCAGGACAGCGTGGATTTCCTCTAAATAAGCCGAAAACAATGAGATAAAGTTTTGCATTTCCTCTTTAAGGGTCCCGTAGTTTCCCTCTTTCCCCATGAGGAGATTGCTGAAGGTTTTGTTGTCAGGCAGTAGTTTTAGAGCTACCTGCAAACGCGAATCTAGTTAGTGGAAGGAGTACTCTAGTACTCTGAACTTGCTGAGACAGCAATAGCCGCCATGGCCAAGCTTTAATGCTTGACTTATGAGAAAGCTTACAATATGGACAAAAATTCCAAAGGGAAAAAAAAAAGAAAAGAAAAATGTCACCAGCCAGAACATACAATTAAAAAATAATAATAAAAAAAGACACAAAAATCTCCATATATTAGCATCTGGCTAGATAGCTGATGAGTATGATTATTTATCGAAATTTTAGAGAATATTCCAAAATTTTGGACAAACAAACATATCAACCGCAGCGCATTGATCGACGGTTCAGTGAGAAAAGCAAAAGCTCAAACTGATCCAAGCTCAATCAATTTGACTCTCCCACTTATTAGATGGGGAAAAAAAAGGTGATGGAGACATGAAAAGGAATAGAGCCAGGCTTCTAGGGAGGGAGGTATTATTACTTTGAAAGCAGCTGATGATATCCATCCATGCCATGTCTTCAAAGTGATGTTGTAAGACTCTTCTACTGCTTTCTCCATGCTCTGCTCAGGATCTCTTGCTAAATTTCGCATTAATTCCAAAGTAAAATCCATGGCTCTGGGGAAAATAAATCCATTTACATATATAGATACATTAGGCCAGTCAGTTTTTTTTAAGAGGTACAAGGTGTGAATACCTTCACACAAAATAGAACCAAAAATAATTACAAACAATAGCTGAAGCTTAATCGAGAAAATCGCTGGTAAAAACAAATTAAAAATATTTTTCATAAATTCCAACATCTTTTTCATAAAATATTTATAAAATCTACACAACTCTAATAAATTTTCAACAATTTTTTTTTCTTTTGTTGAACCTGCATGCGAATAGAAAGCTTAAGTGAGTCAGAAAAAAAAACAAAAGAAAACGAATGTAAATAAGCGAGTTAAAGCAAACCAACTCAGGTTAAAACATGAATTATTACTAAATCCAGCTCGATGATGATCAAAATTCAACTAGTATGATACTTTATCATTTAGATGCCGTGACATATGGAAGAGACTCTGCGGAAACATTAAAGAAAATGGTGGTGTCATGCGTGACCGAAAAGGTAAAAGACAAACAATTGTCATGCCACACGCACTGTGAAGTAGACACATTTCTATGGTAATTGTTCTTATTATTATTTAGCATATAGTAGTAATGACTAAGTTAATTTAACTAAGTTGTAGCGTTCATTGTAGTTAATGGAAAATATGGAGGTTTCCTGTAACATGCCTTAGGAGCAACTATACACAAATAATTCCTCGAGTTTTATTTGGAACACCATTGGAATTTGTTTGGGGTCTACTTCGGAATACAAATGCTAATATTAAAAGCCAAAGACGGAAGCTCAGAAGGATTAAGGAACTCAAAAAAAGAAAGAAAGCGGAAGACGAAAATATGTTTACCTGGTAAGCCAAACAAAGGCTCTGCTACAGCTTGTTCCTTTTCTTGCATTGCCTTCATTGGCCTCTTTCTTCAAGATCTCAACCAAATTTGAGTTCAGCAAAGGATCAGATTCATGGGCCATTTCTAATCTCTACACACGAGACACAACATAACAATTGAGGAAATCAATTCACTGAATTCAGCAATTATTTCTCAATACTCCAGTACAAATATTTCGAAGAGGAGAAAAGCAGCCTTAGCTCCTGATAACAAAAAAGCACAACTCTAGAAGTTCGATGAGGGGTTTTGGTGACATAGGGAGAGTTATTATCCCAAAGTGGAAAGAGAGATTCCGGTTTATGCCGTGGTTTTCTTTCTAATTACCTGAATATTCTGATGAATGTCTTGTCTCAGAACAGCCATTGTTGGTCCAATCTTATCTGCAAAAGGAATCATTCCCCAGAAAGGTCATGTGATTTTTTTTCGAAGTATCTAGAACTATTAAGAGAGAGAGAGAGAGAGAGAGAGAGAGAGAGAGAGAGAGAGAGAGAGACCAACCAAGAACTTGAATAATCAAGTTGCAGACATAAAGAAAAGGCTTTGTTGGGACGTGAGCAGCATCATTCTTATCTCCAGGTTTAAGTTTGACCATCAAGGAGAGCTCTTCAATGGCCGACCTGATCTCTGTCCCCTTCTCCATCTCTCTTTTCCTCTTCATTTCGACCTGTGTATGTCTCTGTCTCCCTCCTGTTTGACTCTTGAGTCTTGTCTCAGTACTTAAATCTCAAATTCTTGGTATATATGTATATATAATGATCTCCTTTGAACTTGATCTACAAGAACATAGAGGGAGGAGAACCCTTTAGAATTGGAGACCCAGCAAGTCCTCCCCTGATATACCCTTAGATGGGAGACCCAGCTAGGTTCTGTGGCCGAAGTTCTTATATTTTATTTTTCTCTAAGCCTGTTTTCAAATATTTTTGGTAGTTTCTTCTACAAGCAATTGATGGCGACCTTAAATTTGACCTTGTAGTATCCGGCTCTCTTAATTGCATTGTTTATATCGGAAAACATTACACTCTGATGTGGGGCATCTAAAATTAACAAGATTGCCGGCAACACTCTATCATTGTCTGTGTCTTTGGTACCAACGATCACACTTTATCCATTACAAGTTGGGGGAATATTTATCATATTGTTGGCCATGTGCGTGGTGAAAAGGGCTGAAGCAGCTCGATATAAAGTTAGAGCAAAAACAGATATACTTATACGTCTGTAATAAAGCTAGCTCTTGCCCTGGCCAGGCCAGCAGTTTGGCCCAACCAGTCGAGGACCTTGGTTTGACCTTGTCCAAGAATGGGTTGCCAAAAGATCCTAGATAGTTGACACAGGCCAGTAGCAACTACCCTAGCTGCTGCCCAATTGCGGGTTCTAGGTGCATGTATCCCTATTATATCTCCTTAAACGACAGTTACAGATTCCATTGGTAGTTAATCTGTCCTGAACGAGCTACCTGGGGGCTGCAGGCTAGAGAACCTCTCGAGTATATGCTTGCAGCAGTGCTGTCATCTATTAATTCTCTAGTTTACTTTTCCAGTTAAGTCAGTGACTCAACAGCTGATATGGAATAATATTACGCAATCTTCAGCTGTATTATCACGATCGAAATGGTACTACAAAGTCCAGATACAGTTCACTGATTATTTGTTAATTAAGTTATTGAGGAGTGTCAACCCTGTTTTTCTTTTCCTTGTGGGTCAAAATTCGAGAATCCTCAAAAGAAGCAGATATATCCGGCCTGCAGACTTTGTTCGTAGTAGTAGTCTCTCTGGAAGGGGAACAAATGCAGTGAGTTAATTTTGATTCCAGAGACCTTGTAGCTTGTGTGACTAAGGGAGATGAGTCATGGAACAAGTCAGAAAACACATGAAGCATCATCCACTTTCCTAGCTATATCATCATCATTATCTTAAGAACAAGTTGTTCAAACCCACAACTTTATTTTTTGTTGTCCCTTTCCTATGAAATAAATTGAAAGGTTGAGTTGCTTACCCTAAAGAAACAAAGGATTTAACAAAAGAAGAAAAAAAAAGAGAGAGATTCTCGAATTTTGAAGTGCCTAATTCCGTATTTTTGACGTAATTGATGACATGGCACGCCAAGTGTCAATATATGGTCATGAAACATGTCTCGTGTTTTAAAAATAAAAAAAATCATAATTTTTTTTATGATTTGATATTTTTATTTATTTATTAATTTAATTTAATTTAATGTTATAAGGTTTAAGACACGCGACATGCCATGTGACCATATATATTGACAAGTCATTAATTTCGTTAGAAATTTGAACGAAAATGTGATGGAGTGAGTGATATTGCAAGTATGGTCTACACCTAGACAGTGATTTGTTAATTTTAGAAACTCAGACATGTTTTTAAAACTTAGAATGGTTATTGGACAAGAGCAAGATTGACGAGTTCCTCGGCCAAAGGTTGTTGCCCCATTGCTAGCTTGAACAGACTATGCCTCGATGCCTCACTTCTTTGCAAGTTATAGTAAAATCGTGCCACATCTAGCTCCCAATACCCATTTCATAGGGTATGGAGCCACCATGAGAGTATAATATAGCAGTTTTTGGGAATTGGCTAATAGGGGCTCTGGCCGCATGCTTGTTGAAGAATGAGCCTACGACTCATAGACAGTGACTTAGTTAAGGGAACCCACTGGACCAATTGCATAAAACTCATGCAACGATTTTTAAATCTTATAATTTAAATGAGGGTGAAGCAGAAGTTGAGATTCGAACTCAAGACTTTTGCTCTGGTACCATGTGAAAATCATCAATCTTTTGAGATAAGTTGTAGATTCACATGGTATTACAACTAAGGTCTTGAATTCGAGACCTAACTCTATACTTACTCAAATTTCAATTAAAATATTATACTTGTTGGACTTACCAGTTAATGAGAAGTCTGATCCCACATGTGAGGAGAGTATAAAAAAAGATTATTGAAATCTACCTATTCTTTAACAGTTTAAACTTTTGAGATCACAACCCTGAACATAGCAAAGGCAAGAGATATTCACCTTGACCAGCATCTTTCGTAAAGAGCATTAGACAAAGCGATTTGAATCTAATGGGTTCCTTTTGGCTCTCTGAGTGAAGAGAAATATACATAAGGATTATCATCCATAAAATAGAGAATTATACAGAGGATTGAAGTGTGAACGCAACGGATTCCTCGGTGAGCCCCAACAGTTTAAAAAGATTGAAAGAGACAATAGGTAAGGAACACATATTTCATTAAAGTAGAAAGATAAGGTTAAATTAGCTTATATTTATAACTTTCAATAAATGTCAAGTATTACACATGACATCAGTCTTCCAAGAAATAGGATGTAAATTTTGTATTTGATTATTTGAGGAACAAAAGAAAGAAGGGATTAGGCGGGAACAAAATGGGTACCCTTTGGCACCAAATTAATTAACACAATAATTAGGGACAATTAGATCAATCCAGTTAATTTTTGGATAAATTGAAAACGAAAGCTATAAATTCCATTATGTTGCTCACTTATTATTCTTGTCCAAATCCCTTATCTTTTGACTTCACTTTATGCTCAAATAATATAGTTTGTAATAATATAAAGGTATGCTGTAAAATGATGACAACGACAGAGAAATATATCCATAGCTTTGGTCATTTCGATAAGATTGAAAAATTCTTGACATAATACGGAAACTTTCCTTTTCAGCTTTACTTTGCCGTTTATGATGTAGTAGTTTTTTTTTTATTCCACCGTTTTGGATAGGATCAAAATAATGGTGTCGGATGGTGATGTACCGATGATGGACATCAGAATTTCTTATAATTTATTATCATATAATTTAGAGAGACTGTCACAATAATATTAAATATTATATAATTTAGAGAGACAGACACAATAATATTAAACATTCTAATAATAAAAGAAAGTCAGAGATTCGCACATTCCACCGTTTGAGTAGCACACGAGAAATATTAAAAAATGGAATAACTTTCTCAAACTTCTTTATTATTATCTTTAAGTTTTGGACACATTTTTATTTTAGTCATTCACTTTCAATTTTTAAAATTTTTAGTTCTTGAGTTTTCTTTTTTTGACGAAATGGTCATTCCGTCATTCTGCCATCCATATGCTTAATGACACATGAAGCGGTCGACCATATATATGTGTTGAAAGTGAGCGGTCGACCTCTACATGAAGCGGTCGATCGGTACAAATTACTGAGGTGTCAGAAATCTCTGTTAAGTATATGGACGACAAACTGACGAAAAAACTATTTCGTCAAACAAAGAAAACTCAAGGACTAAAAATTTGAAAGTTTAAAGTGAAGGACTAAAATAAAAAAGTGCAACAAACTTAAGGATTAAAAAGTGAATTTCCCTTCATTTAAAAACCATTTTTGGTGTTGGGAAGATGTGATTTGTGGTTTTTGCTAGCCAAATTTGCAAAATTTGGGCTAGTATGATATATACATAACTTATTGCTTTAGAATCATGCAACGTTCACTGAGTTTTGGGTTTAAATTATATTTTTCAAAAAATTACTATGTCTACGTATTTCTTCATTTCTATCAAGCATACTTATGTATATACAACCTACTTTATTACGTATACGGTCCTTGTGAGAAGTGAGTTCTGTTTCCCTTACATCTGGCACTTCGTTAATATTATTTTGTCTTATCAGTATTATGATTAATAATTATTCTTGTGTTTTCCACTCAATTTTAGTACCTTTTTTAAAGCGCTTGAACTTTGCACCGAGGCCCATTTATGCATCAAATCTGGTCACTGGGCCTACTTTTAAAAGCCAGCTATGGCCCGCCCCACTGCCAGTGAACATTTCATTCCCTTCATCACTTTCAATGGTCCTACCGAGCCTGCTTGAAGACAAGGACCTAAAATACCAAAACTGCCCTTATTCCTTCTCCTTAATCACGCTTATATCCTTATCAGGATCAGGGTCAGGGACGAACGGTGGCGGACTCTCCACTCGTCGACCATGGCTTTGACCGTTTCGGTGTCGCCGTCCTCGGTGGGCGCACTATTACTGAACCTACCGCGCACGTTACCGCTTTTCGCCACCAGCTCCAGACAAACATGCTCCTTAGCTAAAATGGGTCGTAATCCGCTGAAGCTGGGGACGACCGTACCCTCAAGAAAGCTCGTGGTTCTAGCCGCCAGAACCGAGTCTAAACGGGCCTCCTTAGGGTCCAGAGCTCCACATTTTGAGGTTCTTCCGCTTACTAGTCGTTATTGGACTGTACCAGTTCATTTCAACCTTCTCGACGTTGGGTTTATTGTTTCCAATAATCCTTTCTTTTTCTTTGTTGGTTTAGCTCCCAGAGCCACTTACTGGGAAAGTGTGGAACTTGGAAGACTTCGAATCGCATCCTGCTTTGCTGGTAAGGTTTCCCACAGTGTCTTCCGGTATACGACTATTATTCTTAATGTGGCTAGTAAAAAGTACTCTTTTATGTTGTTGATCAATAACAATGGTACATTCTGCATACGTGATGTTTGCTTACCATTTTTGTCAACCTGTAAGATATTGAAGAAAAAATGAGTGTTGGAGTCTTCAACTTGTGTGAAATTTGCTGAAGTTAGACGATTGTGAGGTTATTGACTATGCTTCATTTGGCGAGGTGGTATGTACCGGAATATGGATGAGTGTAATAACTCAAGGAAACATTAGCCACATCTATACCATAACTCCAAAGAATCCAGTCAATGTTAAAATCGCAGCTCCTTGGTCACCTTATAAAGTCCAATTTCGTAAACTGATGTGTCCTCACCTTTTCATGTACCTCTATCATAATTCAACCACTCAATATGGGACTTAACCAATCAGGGCATTACGACTGGAATTCTTCTTGTTATGCTACGATCTCTTTTTTCCCTCTTGCACAACGTTTATCGAAGTACTTCTTTAGGCTCATCAAACATCAGTTCTCAGAAGTTACTCATTTATCTGAACAATCACAGTGGGAAACAACCCTAATAGAAAGAGAGAAAAGAAAAAGGGGGGAGAAAACCGAATTACTGACTACCGAACTGCAGTCCAGCCACAGAAAACTTTGCCATACTAGATAACATTCAGTTAACAGTAAAAGATGCTGTCAAATCCAAACGAGGTTCTCATATTACCCACAGTACTCTTAATACCTATTCAGTTAACAACAAATGGTCATTTGGTTAGCAGAAGAGGAATGCTGTCAACCCAAAATCAGGTTCTCAGATTGCCTACGGCTATAGTACTCTTAACAGTCATCCTGGTATGTATTCTTGTGAATGACAACAAGCTTCCTCTTTTCCTTCAAGCCTGACTGTACGTCCAAAAAGTTGAGGGTGAAGATGTGGGTCCAAAAACCTCTAATACCCAGGCTTACTTATCAATTAAAAAAGAAAAAGAAAATTAACCAAGTATGGTAGAAAGAAGCTTCCCAAGCAACTTTATTAAGAATTGAAGCAGTAACCTTTCCTGTCCAGGTTTGACAATCACTACTAACACCGGAAATATCACATGACTTCAGCTTCTCAACCAAGCTCTCCTTGTGAAGCTATAATTGGCATGTTGATGGTTTTTGAGTTTTTTTGTATTTTGGGGCTTAACTATTGCACTGAGATTGATAGTTTTGTTGGGTTAGCTAAAGTTTAAACAGGATTAGTTCATTGATAAAAATGCAAAAAGTTAACATCTTGATAGTTTTCTTCGTTTAAGGGGAGGTGAGAATTGTAAAAATGTTACATATGTAATTTATGGTCTTTAAAGCAAAAGACAGTAGACAAACTGAGTTATTTACTATGACTTTCAAAGAGTAAACTCTTGAGGGTACTAACTGAATGTTTGATTTCAATGGGACTTTTTTCCTTGAGATTATTTATAAGAAGTTTGGTGCTAGTGTCTTGTGAAGGATCATCACTATTTTATGCTGAGTTTTATTCAGCCTTTATCGTGGATTACATGGCCATCAATTAGGCAGGTTGTTGCTATGGAGAAATGAATCATATAATTTTGAAATAGTAAGCAACTTATGCCGAGATATTATGACCAGCTAGGCTCTATTGACCCGCAATGCATGACCACTACTGCAACTATGGCTAGCCTTAGCTAGGAAGTTTCCCTAATACTATATTTTGGTTAAGCAAGGAACAACAGTTAATTTCCCTTTGTCTCATTATGTCTGACATCTCAAGTAGTGATGATATTCATTCCGTCAGTTGTTTACTGCAGGTTATGTTCATTTGCAACCACTGCCCATTTGTTAAACACTTGAAGAAAGGTATTGCGAAGCTTACAAACTTTTATGTGAAGGTAAATGAAAACACCTCCAGTCAATATGCTTGCTTCCCTATCTAGTTGCGCTAGGAAATTCGATTGACTGCACTTGAGTAACGTATTCCTGTGCAATAATATCCTTGCTGCAGAAAGGACTGGCAGTTGTTGCAATATCTTCAAATTCTATAGCTACTCACCCTCAGGTTCTAATAACTCCATAACTTGGGATACAAGCTGTATTGAAGCCATTGTGTGATTTTTCAAACATAAGCTATTCCTCACAGGATGGACCGGAATTCATGACAGAAGAAGCTAAGCTATTTAACTATTCTTTCCCGTACCTGTATGATGAGGTATACTGCTGTTAAACTCCACTTGATCCTTCTTTTTGCTTTCTGTCAGTCATCATATGTGCAAATGCCTATGCGATCAGAGATTTTTTGCTGATAATAGTAGTTTCATTTTGTCAAACTGCTACATTCTTGTTAATGCAGTAGAGCCACTATCAAATTGGACTTTGTGCAAGTTTTGCACCTCAATAATTTGTTGTTCTGTTGGATGCTGCGAGGGCTGCATAATATTGGTTTCATTTGGAGATCAAAAGCTATAATGTTCATGTAGTGCTCTAAATTTGAGGTTAATTGAAAAAATATTCCCTAACTAGAGATCTGAAGTTACTGATGGCTACCAACAATTGATGTTTTCAATAATTTTCAGTAGTAAGTTTGGACTGAATGGCATCTCCTTCTTGATAAACTATGGGTAGAGTAGGGATGTAAATGACACCTTCCATCCCTTTACAAGTTGCTTTCAAATTACTTTGGGTTTATTTTTTGCTATTTGATTAAGCATCAGAAATGAGATGGCTGGAAACAAAGATCTTTGTGTTTGTGCCTTGTATTTAGTTGCGTGTGTTCCATTGCAGGCACAGGATGTTGCACGAGCATTTGAAGCAGTTTGCACACCAGAGTTTTTCCTATATAAAAAGGTGGTCACAATGTTCCCAAATTTCTTATGTATTTTAAGCATGGTGCCTCCTGTTATGGCCTAGCTCAACAAGCCCTGTTTTAGGATTGTTTTTAATTTGTTCTGTGGCAATCGTCACGATCAACAAGTATATTGTGTAACATATGTAATATGGTGGTACTTCTTTCAATTGAAAACAGGATGGTCGGAGGCCATATGAGCTGGTCTATCATGGCCAATTTGATGATTCTCGGCCAAGTAATACTTTACCTGTTACTGGAAGGTTAATCTTGTGCTCTTTAGCTTAATTTAGACGGACATTTCATATATGCACATTATATAAATATCACAATGGCATCTAACGTGCTTCAACAATACTCTGTCTAGGGATTTGAGCATGGCAATAGATTGTGTTCTCAGCAGCCAACCGGTACCATCTAGTCAAAAACCCAGGTATCATCTTCCTTTATGCACTTAGCTTCTTCATCAAACATCTTTTAACCCTTATAGGACGTAATTACATGGTTACATCTGTTCTTTTTTCTCTTTTTGCAAAATGCTTTAGTGTTGGATGCGGCATAAAGTGGCATCCTGAGACAAACTTGTAAAACGAAATCGCTGGTTTCTGCATGGTGGGGACAAAAAAAATGATGGCCATAGTATTTTTTCAGGTACTAATGAGTAATGCCTCTTATGAGATGGCTGATGACCACTTTGATATAATCTGCACTAAAATTTTCTTCTTTCTCCTGATCTTTTCAGTCCTTCCTGTTTGTGTGATTTTGGATTTCTCCACTGCATGAAGACAAGGAACGTTGTAATCTTTGATACTTCTCTATCGAATTCAGCAATAATAATGTTACTTGTGATTAGTTCGAATTGTGTTTTCCACTGTGATTATTTCCATTTGGACGGCAGCTGTTAGCATCAAATTTCTAGTTTTAGCTGTTCTATTTTTTTTTTGCAATGGTCTGTAGTGCCATGCATATAAAGATAATTGTCCAAGCTTCTCTCACTCATGAGGTTTATACGTTAATATTTGCTTATATGCTTGTAGACGGACCATTTGAGATGAATTTTATTTGGTGCAGAAGAAAGCATTAAGCTTTCAGTTGGTTTTATGAGATTTTTTTATACAGTGGGTACCAAACCCCTACCCTAGTGACTGTCTACAACATATATAATCACACTGAATTTTGCACAAAATATACGATGCCGCTGATTTTGATACCTAAATGGAAATAGGAAAAGGTTATGTCAAATATATGTCTCGCAATGCCTTTCCTATTTCTATTTTCGGGAAAATAAAAAATAAAAATAAAACCCGATTAATAGGGATTGTCTGCTTTTTTTTGCTGTCACCTGTCAATTGTGACAAGGGCTTGCCGTTCACATTGATGTGTAAACTTGGTGATCCCGTATCCGACCCAACTACAATCAATTGAAATTGCTTAAAGAAGTTTGAGAAGAATGATTACTTTTAGTGTTGCTTGAAATCTTTGCCATTAGCGTTTGATAGAGCACAGTGAACAAATTGTGGGCCTAAGATGGTCTGGTGCACATGATCATTAAAAGCAATGTATCCTTTCAAGAACATGGAGCTTGAATTTCCTTATCGCTCCAACGAATAATTATTGGAAAGCTGAAAAGGATAGGGGTCTATTTGCTTCTTCTTCTTTTTTAACGCTCTACACCGCTCGTGCTCTCCAATGGGGTGCCCCTAGCTTTTCATTGGCCTAGTTATCCTTTTCATTGGCCTAGTTCTGCTCAGGCATACATCATTGGGCTTGAGAGCCAATGTGCCTGTTTCTGTCAGGTCTCAACTTGTTAATTGTAAGGGAATATTACACTTTCTATCTTTGCCACTCATTTTATAATTTACACTCAACTTTTAACATGAACCTTTACATCCCAAATTACTAATAAGGTTATATTTTGATAGCCTATGTAATAATTTGACCGTTAAGATTATACTACCTGTCCAATATTTTATGCCTTCATCTGTGAGATCTTGACCTATGGGTACAAAGTGTAATGAGTATTGATAATTAGAAGTGCAAATTGTAAAATGAGTGGTAGTTAGAGAGTATAAAATGTAACTACATTTTTTCTAACTATAATTAGGAAAACCATGTTTTTTTTATCAAAATATCCTTTATTCATCAAACTAAAAACAAGTATAATCAAGGGGTTGAAAACCAGCATACGACTAGGACAGACCATTCAAAAGCTCAGAAACAAAGGGATAATTTCTTGAAATAATAATAGAGACGGTCCAATGAGCAAGGTGATGAGCGATAACATTAAGAAAATTATGTTTGTTCGGCTGTGTAGTTGTCTGTGCATCCTTGCCACCTCCGAGCTATGTGTGATCGGTTTGTTTTTCATCTGTTTTAGATTTTTTGTCGGAGGAATCTGTTTTAGATGAGCTACGATTTTGATGTTTTAGAACGAAGCTTACGGCAACCATTTCGAAGAAGTGAGATTGTATTAGTCATTCTTTGCTTGTTTAGAGTATGAGGTATCACTGGGCCGCCCATGTTTATGTATCTCATCAGTTCTTAGAGCTTCAATTATCCGTGGTAAAAATATGTGCGTTGTAAGGATTATGATCCTGTATAATTTGCTGCTATCAGTACTTGATGTGTTTATCTATCTCTGAATTGGAATTCAGACAGCAAATTAGAGAGGATCTCTATCGTTTGTAAGTGCTTCTCAAATTGGGGAAGTAGCAAGGAGCAATTTTGACAGAAAATGAGTATTTTACATCTGTATAGTTCACAGAAGAAGGGAAGAACTTCAAATTGGATGAAGGCCTTATCATAATGAAATAGAACGTGATAACCACTTCCCTGTACTTTTTTTTTTCTTTTCTAAATCATGTTTCCATTAGGAAATCGAGGAGTACAGGCCAAATTACAAAATCATAACATATCACATGTGGAAATATAGAATGGGATCCTATCTAATCGGATGGTGCCCAGTAAAGACGTTGTTGATGCCCATTTTGCCAGCAGGTGCGCCATCCTATTAGCCTTCCTGGGGATCCAATTGAAACGCCAAAATTGGTGGTCTTGCAAAAACTTCTGAATAGCAGCCACTTCCTCAACGATACTCCACACTGAATTATTAGAGCCATTATGTACTGCTTTGCAAAGTAAAAGTGAGTCACTTTCAAAAACTACATGCGACCAACCATGTTGTGAGGCCTGTGTCATTGCAGTCAAGACTGCATGTGCTTCACCAAGCAACGGGTCCACAACAGAGATACGTTCCATGTGTACAAAACAGAGGGAACTTTGACTGTCTCTACAATACATTGTTGTATAAGACCCTTGAGCTCTAACAACTACATCTGAATTCACCTTAAGCCACCCGGTATCAGGAGGTTTCCACCTATTGGGCTTGGTAGACTCAAGCTTGTTCCAAGCCATCACATGATCAAAGACTCTAGTTCTAACACAGTTGATAAGGCTGTGTACATTATAATACTTATTAATCTACAAGGAGTACTTCCTTATTTAAGCTTGTAAAGAATATTAATGAACTACATTCTAGATTTTGGGATTCTAGGGACATCGAGCAGGTGATCTGATTAGAGGTTCAGATGATCTAGAATTATATACCCCATTGCCAAGCAAATTTGGTTTTTCAAAATCATCATTTTCAAGCCTGATCTCCTTGAGCATCAGTGATACGGCTTTCATAGTTGGCCTTTCCTCTGGGCAAGCATTCACGCATAGGAGAGCCACTCCAAGCACTTGAAGCATCTCCTGGATCTGTGTTCCAGATTGCAGAACTAGCTGCTGGTCAAGAATTGAAGTGAACTCTCGTTTTCTTTCTCGAAGTTCCCTGTTCACCCAGGTGGTGATGTGAGCACCTTCTGGTATCCTGCTATCAGTTGGTTCCATTCCGGTTAAGACCTCTAGGAGCACCACACCGTAGCTGTACACATCACTCTTCTCTGTAATCTTCAAGCTGTACGCATACTCTGCAATTCCGGACAAGCTTCAGTTAGGCATAACTAGACTACCTTCTGCATTGTTAAAGTAATAAATCATGTGCTGAAGGCAGGCTTACATTTTGTGATTTGAGTGGCAGAAAGATAAAGAACTCCTATTGAAGAATGAAACATAAAAGACGCCTTAAAACAACTAAAATTGGAAAAGATGTACTCGAGGCAGCATAAACTACGAGAACCAAAATAACCAGATGAATATTTCCAGTGTAATTGAAGGACATCTTAAGGACATCTAACATCATTACTAGTATAAAGCAGTCTAAGTTGACACCAAATTCTTCTTTAATTAAAAGAAGTTAATCTTTTCGAAGAAAAAGAATCTCTGATTATGATAGTTTGATGGCGCTCACGAATAACTCGTTGCGGTATCTGGAGAAGAACATGAGGCATTTGTACTCACCGGGAGCAATGTACCCATACGAACCAGCGACTGTGTTGGAGTTTCTTGAACATTCTGAAGATTGAACTAGTTTTGCAAGGCCAAAATCTGCTAAAAACGCTTCAAACTGTGGGCCCACCAATATGTTGTTAGCTTTAATGTCGCGATGAATTATTGGAGGAATACAATCATGGTGAAGATACGCTAAACCATGAGCTGCTCCCAGAATGATCTTATACCTAGCATCCCAGTCCAAGAACAGCCTCTTCTCATGGAGCAATCCAGTCAAACTCCCATTACAGATGTAATCGAATAAGAGCAATCTAGTTTTTCTGTTGTTACAACATCCCAGAATCCTGACAATATTTTTGTGCCTTATTGATCCAAGAGTCTGAACTTCAGCAGAAAACAGGTCTCTCTCTGGAAGCTCTCCATTCTTCACTGGCCATAGCTTCTTCACTGCAATAACCTGCTTTCTGGGAGTCTCAACACGATAAACAACGCCGGAACAACCCTTTCCTACAATATTGGAATCTGAAAGCCCGGGGACAATATCATTTATGGAAAAACTAAGCTTTTGGAATGGAGTAAAATCCCATTCCAAATCATGATCCTCCTCATCATTCTTCGCGAATTTGGCTCCAGGAACTCTGATAAATAGAACTAGTCCAAAAATCACTATGACCACTGTTACAGAAACGGTGGCAAAAGCATAGATAATAAGCTCTCTGGCAGATTTCATGCGATGAAGACTCACGCTAATGGGGCACTTGTTTGTATTGATGCAGAGTTCTTGATTACCAGAAAACGCTGTGGCTGGAAGGTCACGGAAGAACTTGGTATCAGGAAGGAGACCTGAAAAATTATTGTACGAGACATCCAGAGATACTAGGTTGTCAAGATTCCCCAGTACTCTCAGGCTTCCTGTTAGCATGTTGTGAGAGAGATCCAAGTTGGCAAGCTTTGAGAGATTTGATAAGCTCTCTGGGATGTGGCCGGTCAGATAATTCCAGCTCAAATTCAAGAAAATATCTAATCCTTGCAGATTACCAATTTCATCTGGGATAGATCCAGTGATTTTGTTGCTGCTTATATCCAACAGCTGCAAATCCCTGCACAGGCCAAGTGATGTAGGCACTAGACCAGTAAGGTGGTTCACTCGGAGTATCAGTTTGTTCAAGGATGTAAGCTTGCCCAGATTCTCAGGAATGATACCTTCTATTCTATTCATGCAAATGTCTAGAACGTTAAGACGACTAAGGAATTCTAATGAAGAAAGAATTTTGCCATTGAGTGCATTTCCATGCAAATCAAACATCTCTAGTTGAATGCAGTTACCTATTTCTGGAGGAATTTCTCCAGTAAATTGGTTGTCTGAAAGTTCAAGAAAGCTCAAACTATTCAGGAGCCCAATTTCTGATGGAATTTGACCAGAGAAGTTGTTTGATCCCAGCCTCAAGCGGATCAAGCTGGTGCAGTTGCCAATTTCTGGTGGAAGTTCACCAGAGATTCTATTTGAGATTAATAATAATTGGGTTAAGTTCTTGAGTTCGAAGAGAGAATTCGGGATTGGCCCGGTGAGCAGATTGTGCGAAAGATCCAGTGCTTGAAGTTTCTCACAGTTGGCTAGCTCAGTTGGTATGTTTCCATGAAGCTGATTCTGCCAGGCAAAGAACAGAGAAAGTTCTTTTAGTTGCCCGATGGCAGGTGGAATCTCGCCAGACAATCTGTTGTTATCCAACTCAAGCTGCTTCAGACTGGAAAAGTTGCCAACAAATGGTGGTATTTTGCCAGAAATGTTATTATCAGACAAAAGAAGCTCCTCCAGTGCGACTAAATTTGCAAGAGACACAGGAAGCTCGCCAGAGAGGGAATTCAATGAGAAATCAATAACTATCAAACTTGAACAGTTTCCTAGAGTGTCCGGCATGCGTCCACCTAGATTGTTCTGCCACAATAGCACCCTTTTTAGGTTTTCCATAAAACCCAATTCATCAGGAATCTTTCCGGACAGCTGGTTCCCGTAAAGAAACAAGTTCTCTAAGGATGAGCAATTACTGATTTCTGGTGGGATGTGGCCAGTGAGATTGGCTGTGTAGATTGACAGAGTCTTGAGATTCTTAAGTTCTCCCAAGCAGCTTGGAATCTGCCCCGAAATACCAGTATCCGCAAGACCAAGAAAAACTAGTCTTTTGCAGTTTGATATTAACAATGGGATTTCTCCATGAATTCCTGGATTTCCACCTGCACGAAATACTTCCAGAGCCACCAAGTTGCTTATTTCTGCAGGAATCCTCCCAGAGAGCTGGTTATCAAACAGTTCAAGCTGTTGAAGTTTCGAGCAATTTCCAATTTCTGTTGGAATTTGACCACGTAAGGAATTTGAATTTATTGAAAATAACCGTAACTTAGATAATCTTCCTACTTCGATTGGGATGTTCCCTGATAAAGCATTGTAACTGAGGTCCAAGGTGATCAGTGAGGACATGTTTCCTATTGAAGGTGGGATTTCCCCTGTGATGTTTGCATTTGAAAGGACAAGGACAGCAAGATATTTGAAGGAGAGGAGCTGGGTGGGGAAGCTGGTGTGAAGATTGATGGATGTTACTGTGATTTCTGAAACAAACCCTTTAGTGGAACATTTGATATAATCCCATTTGCATGGATTGTGGTGGTCTGGATTCCACGAAGAGAAGAATGTTGCAGAGGAAGATGAATTTAAGGCTGAACGCCATGAAAGTAGAGAGAGACCTTCTTGATTCAAGGCAGAGATGGCTGGAAACATAAATACATTGACAAACAGGAAGAACATGGTGATTGCTTTACTTGGCATGACGCAGTTGGTACTCCACCTCTCTAAGCCGTCTGATCTCAGCAACACCAGTCCCTCAAAATCTATGTTTATGTTTTCTTTGCGATGGATGGGGGGAATACTGAGATGCTTTTGGATTCATCCAAGTTCACTGATGAAAGATAAAATATGTACTCTCGAAAGTTGATTACACAAACTTCATGAATGGCATGCCTTGGTTGTGTTGAAGAAAAGAGACAGCTAGGGGCAGGAGGGACAGATCAGCTTTTAGTTTTAAGTTCGGAGAAGGGAAAAAGAGTCCAGTCATATCAATATTCGGGTAAAGAAAGGGACTGGATTGCAGGTGTTTAGAAGTGTGGCTATGAGAGCCTTTTCTTTGCATTTATAATTTTATTGGCAAATTTGGTGCTAGCTAGTAAGATTATGTTACATCGCATTCGTACATGTACTAGATTTTTGTTTTAAAAACTTTGTTTGCTTAAAACCAGTAGATATTCCTTATCCTACAGCTTCATACATGGGTAGAAAGGATTGGAAAACAGAAATAGGATAGGAAAGGATGGAAGACAGCTTTCTGTATTAAGATTTTCCCTACTCTTTCTTTCTCACATACTAAGACCGGAGATTTCATAGTATAAAGATATCCTGGCCTGCGTTGAGATGGTATCCGAAGGTGGACAAGAAAAGAATATCTGCTGTTGAAAATAATCTAAGCAGATTTCCTTTTGTATCTGGCAGTTTGCTTTAAGTCATGGATCTCATGGCAGCATTATCTCGCTAGTGGAGAAAGATGAGGAGATTAGCACAAGTAAACATAACATCAACATGGTGGATAATAATGCTGACAGGTACAGAAGTTATTGTTGTTGCTTGATATGGATGGTAGTTGTCGTCTACACGTCCATGATAACGCAAAATTTTCCTTCATTTGATGCACAGATTAAGTATAATACAACGCGGTGTTCTGGTTGTTCCATTTCTGTATCCACTAGTCAGTAATTTAGAGTGAGATAATTATAATTTATGGGTGGCCTGTATTGGGTGTTAATTGGCTTTCATGAGTTGCAGATTATCCATCTTTTCTGAGATATATACACAGAAAGTGAAAAGGACAAATCAGCACCCACAAAAGCGGCAGACACCATAAACTTTTTCTGAGATACAGATGTGGTGAGGTCTCAAGATCATCTTAATTAGATTGATAATTTTTTTACTTATCATGAAAGTTGGCCAGCCATCTTCCTAAGGGACAATAATATAGGTCCATGCTGCATCTCAGAAAGCTCATTTCCTTCCCCATGCATGAACCTTCCAACAAACCCAACCAAAACCTGCTAAAACAAGCAACACCAATTTAGGTTGTTTTGTTAATTCTCTTTGTAGAATATTGTTATGTATATATGAAGACCTCCCCACAAGCTTAGTTTATGTAGACTTTTGAATGAAGTAACCTGACTCAATATGTCTACAAGACTGCATCGTTGAGAATGTATAGAGATGGGTACTGGGAAAAGGTACAATGTAAAGCAAGCCTACTGACTTGTGCATACAGAAGATTGGATGCTATATATGTGGTTGATCCTAAAATTGCTTTAGATTTGTTAAAATAGCTAGGGCTGAAAAAGTTGAAGGAGATATATGGGAAAAAAAATGACTAATAAATATTGAAAGGTAGCATATCAAATATAATTTGCTAATTATTGAATTGTGTTTCTTGAAGATTTTTCCTATAATTTCGGTAAGAATGTTTTCGTCCACCAACGTGACATTCATGGCAGATATCTGAGCTAAAATATTCTGATGCCAACTTTGTCAAGAGGACTATAAAAGTAATCGAGGAATCCACGAACAAACAAACGGAAAACAACGATCTTTCATTGGTGTAGCTTTTGCGAAGAAGTTGAATGATTGGATATGGAACACAAATTGGAGATCAGTTGAGAAATTATATGGCCCATGGCTTGGATAATTAGTCCTGGATGGTGGGGGCAACCGATTCCCCAACCACAACAAGTGAGAGATGACTGGTGTTGCAATTTTCTTGTGAACTTTTTGGTTTGAGACGGGCACTCTCTTCTCTTTTCAACAAAATAAACTACAATGCTTCTACTAAACCTTCGTTGATCCAGACGAAAACACAAAGTTCTCAGGGCTCATCAGTCTGATTAACATCTGTGGGGGCACATTAACCTCAGTCTGAACTGTTTAGATGCATCGTACTTGCATAATTAATAAGCACCCTTTGCCAATAGCACGTTTCTTACTTTCCAGGTTGGAAGAAAAGAGCCAAACGCTTGATGGGTTGCAATAATTGAGGAAACATAGGGAGAGAAATGGTCCAAAAAGATTAGGCTTCCATGTTGGGTGGCTAAGAGGCGTTGCTTCAGCTAGGAATGAAGCATTGCGGGTCTCAAACCATTAGCTACATCCAAACTCCAGTGTCAACGTGCATTCTTATGGCAACAGCTAGGCGCTAGCCAAGGCCCAAGGTGATGGAGGTGTTTAGGTTTTGGAATGTTCATGGAGTCATGAATGGTTACAAACTACGATCTAAGTGGCGTAGTGTTAGTGCAACGTTCCTCCATCCTGATGCACTTGGATCTCATCCTGATGGAGAAGCAGCCCAGTCTTTGAAAGAAGCCCAAACAGAGTAAAAGAAGCCCAAACAGAGTAACTCTCAAGGAGAAATTCAATATGAGCGGAATTGGGGGCCATTACTTTAATTTCATTGAAAAAGTTGCCACAACTCACTGTGCCTTTACTTTTTTTTTTTTTTCTAAGCAAAGATTCATACAGTCATCTAAAAAGGGGGACAACTCAGGGAGGAGGAGGGGGATTATCAGCGTTAAGTACATCAATGGGAATACTGCGCCTTTACTTTACCTCCTAGGTGAATGTATAGTCGCTGCTTGTGTGTTCTCTCGTTTGAAAAGAGAATAGTATTCCTGGACCCAAGGGAAGAAGGAAAGTTTATACTGGACCCAAATAACATAGGTGTTTTTCAAAAGAAAAGAAAAGACGATAAAACAATCAGAATTGTCAAGAACCTCAAAATGGGAAAGCAAATTATTCAGTATATATTTTTGTTTCAGAAAAGCACTTGTGGGTTTCTTGTGAGGACCAATTAGCATCTATTCCTTGCTTGGTTAGTGATCTTAGAATGCTGCAAATACAACAGGGTAGAACCCTTATGAAGGAGTAATTAACATGGTAGAGACTCACATGTACCCGAGCTGTCTCTGTTGCCTTCATCTTTTGACTACTCAACAGGCCATGAACCATGGCCTCTTTGGGCCAATATTGTACAAGAAATTGCCTGAACTCAAAGAACAGTTTCAGCACATTTTCAGTCTCCCAACCACGCAACGCAAGGCAATACAACAACATAGTTGCCAACCAGCACAGCACTAATCACAGGCCCACAGGTTGTCGACTATCATCTGGAGGAGAGAAGCACCTGATAAGCATCTTCCCACTGAGCAAAGTGGACCGGTGGAGACAATGGTGCAGCGATGACGGGTCATGCGGGATCGCCCCTTTCTCCCCACAAATTCCTTCTGCATTGGACTTGGTCGATGAATTTTACAAGGCCATCAATGTCGACGACACTGAAACACTGGATGAGAAATTGGACCAACTTCTATCAGATGATTGCGAATATCAGGACCTTTTCTTTTACGTTCCCTTTAAAGGAAAACAGGTTTTTTTTTCTAACTTTATTTGTTCTCTCTTCATATCAGGATTCTTAATGCAATTTGCCAGGCTACACTTCTTGTGATTTACCACCGAAGTTTTCGGCTTTTAGTTGATATTCTAAGGAAAAATTATCCTTTACACCGTGTAATTATATTTGTCCTCTTAATCCTACTAGATTGATGCAACAAAATTTATGACAAAGCCTGAACATCCATGTTCCATAATTCCATTTAGGTAGCTACAAATTACCTAACAGATGATTTAGTGGTAGGAGAAGAAGAATTATTAAAATTATTAAGATTTCCAGCAATATTTTTGAATCAGACATCAGAATCTCCCACCCATTCACAAAGCTCATGCTGTCTACTTAGTTTTTGGGGTCTTGACAGTGATGAATGATTTGTAGTTTGTATGGGGCATATGTGTTGATCTGTAGTTGCAGCTGCCTATTCTGGGCGTGATGTGTGCTGTTCTGTTCTGTGTAATCTGAATTGAAATGTGGTGTTTGGGCAGGAGTGTCCCCTGTCTGTAAAGATTATCTATCTTGATTTTATACCTTTCACCCAAAAATAAGTGGGCATGTACAGGATATCAAAAACTTCTTGCGGAACGTCAAGGATGCGATGGGATCCCATATTCATATCGTTGTGGATAGTGTGAAAGAAGGCGAGAATTATACTGCAGCTGTATTTTGGCATCTAGGTAACTTTTTTTTTTGGAAGAATTTAAGTATGATTTGCCCAAAATTCCCTAGTTCTTTATAATTTTCCTTTTTCCTCTTTTGTTTGCAATGACAATTTCCAAATTGCATGCATAGTACTGTGATTTTAGGTCAAAATAAGATCTTTGGCCTTTGACCAAATGAGTGAGATATCAATTGTCCTTGAATGTTTGACAATTCTCAGTTGATTTCTGAACACTACGATGAATATCAACTGTCCATGACTCCATGTAACATAAAGGTTGTCGTAGTCACTAGAGTTGAAATATCAGGGCAGTTATAGCAAGCTTGATTCCTGAATGTTGGCGGGCTTTCCGGGACAAAGCCCTAAATTTTGAGTTGGGCTGGGGAGGTGAAGCCCACCCATATCACATTCTGATTTGGAGAATGAAATGCCATTAATTGGTTAAGGTTTGCGAAATTCTCACAGGTTGGAAAGACAGAGAAATTCCCTTCAGCACTGGTTGCAGATTCTTTGAATGTGAAGAAGTTGGGGGAAAGCTTCTTATTAGGTACTATCTGCTCCATTCGTATCATATGTGACTCGCAAAGTTATTGGTTGGTTTTATATTTGAAATTTTCTGTCTCATCATGAGAAAACGTGTAGGAAAATAATTGGTATGGAAGAGTTTCCAGTAAAACCAGGTGACTTACTACTGGTAAGGATCATAGGCATTTGTTTTTGATTTTGTTTTTGTTTTTTTTCTCTCTTTTTTAATTTCTCCTTCCATTCTCATGTCTTAAGAATTTGGCCTAATGAAATTAATTAATGTCAATTTTTGGATATATATAACTGCAGAAATTTTTAAAGGCAATCAGCAATATTCTTGACCGGTACCCAAAGTTAGCAGAAGGTACGTCAACATTTTTAGCTCAATCAAACCTCAATTGGTATCAGAAGTCCTATCAAAGACGCATGCAGTAGTACTTCTCTAAAGTTGGAATAAGAACATTGAGAGAGAAAAGCTGAAAATCGTTGCTAGCAAGCTGCTACTTGCTATATATTCAATATTAACTAATGGCTGCCTTGTTTTTGTCTTCTTCGAGCTTTGCAGGGTTGCTGCAGATGAAGTCCCAGGTCACCCATGAAGGAGGACTAGATGCCCTCCTAGACATGCTTGGCCTTATAAAACACTGATCATCATCATCATCATGAGTTTTCTATCGCAGCGCCACACCCAATTTCAGGACACCTGATCTTATTCTCAGTCATTATTCTTTCAAATAAGAAACTGATCAATTTGTTTTTGTTTCTGTTTTTTTTTGTTTTGTTTTAACCAAAGCAACAAACCATTATAAAGAAACAAATTTCTCAAGCATCACTTTCTTATAAGGTAATTTAGACAGCTAATCTACAGTTTGGTCAACCATGCTATTAATGATGAAAGTCCAATGAATTTAGTGACAAAACACATGATTAATTATCTGCACAAATAAGTTTGATCTTAAATATGAACCCGTTTCAAACTTTCAACGATTAGATTCAAAAATAAGATTTAGTTTGAACTTTAACCCACTAGAAATAAATTTGTCAATTTCGAGAAGTTCTTATTATATTTATTGTATCGTCTAAGTCTCGCGAGCATAAACTTGTTAGATAATTGATATTAGTACTTTAATAGATAGAGTAATAAATAATAACTTTGGTATCTAAACCGTAGCTTCACAAATATATAAAGGAGATCCCAAGTGGGGATCCATTAGACCCCTAAGCAAGCAGCTAGATTCTAGACCCGACCCCTAGCTAGCTGCTAGATTCAGAAAAATTAATAAGATTTAATTAGAGGATCAATCGAATATAGTATGGAACTAGTTGTGCAAGAACAAAGAAATAGATGCATATATACGGCCAATTGCATCATCATAATGTGAGCACTTGACATCACCACTTTTAATTTCAAGTGGCATATATATATGCAACTATATATATATGTGCCCGAGTCTTAATGCATGCTAGGATATATATGATATTCCTCGAAGAATGATTAAAAAAAAGATATTCCTCCAAGAACACCATGAAGAAACAGTACTGACAATAAAGGATGAAGTGCCGGACAATCAAAGGATATTCATAAAACCCTCCGGATCGCGTCCTTGTCCCCTCGACCGCTGGCATGATAAACTCATGACATTTTGTTCCTCATATTTCTTTCTTTTTAACCAAACAGTACTTATTAGAAAACCAACTTTCGTTTACTGATCTTAGGCTTTTATTTAACTTTTTCATTAATTAGTTGAAACTTAAATATTATATATATATAGTTAATTTGGATCGATATTCCTTATTCATTTGAAGCAGTGATAAATCTCTTATATATTCAAATTAGTCAATTATGGTATAGAAACATATCTCTTTTTCCATTTAGTAGTGGCTTAGAGCTGCTGGCTGCAGTTTAATAATTTTGGGTACCTTCTGTTTATGGTTCCATTAATTAATAACATACATATTACTTCTTCTTGTTTTTTTCTATATGGCATAAGCAATATTTCTACGTACGTACCTTTTTGTATAATTAAGGTTGTAGTTTGTAGTGCACTCTTATAAACGTCTTCTATCTATCTCCCATTCAATGTATAAACATATGTCGACACTACAAGAAATGTACGCTTTAGCCACACCCGTTTTTAAACTCCCCAGTGATCTCCCGTTATTAGAGTCCATGTTTGTCCACCACTTTAAAAAGGTTCGTCAACATTATGTTCAAAAACTTCGACAGTCGATATTGCTGGACCAATGCTGATGGAGAGTTTGTGTCGTTGAATCAGGGCTCACTTCACACTGCAAAGACAACCACACTTCGACGACCTCATTCCGGGCGGCAAACCTTTTGTGATGAATTTTGGTGGTTTCAGCTACGGAAGCCGCCGTCGATGGAACCAACATTTATTGTAGTGCGAGTATTGACATTTTACTTAAAATAAATTAATTATTCCTTAATTAGTATTCTGTACAGGATGAGAAATCGCCATCACGACTATGTATAAGTTGTAAGTTTTAATGATTTTGCAAACGAGAAATCGTCATCACCATCTCTGCCCCTACGACTAAAAATGTACTTGTACTTGCTTCTGATTCCTTTTACTTCTCCAAGTGTTTTGATAAAGGATTATGAAAGTTCTGATAAAGAGTCACAAAGTTGTAGTCTGACACTAATTACCATAAAACCCGAAAACTTTCAACTATATTGGAAGTACTATATATCTATGGACTTACTTAGGATGTGGTGATATGAATTGTGTAAAGCGAATATTCCATGAGTATATATGCTCCTATTCTATATATAAAGAACTTAAATATGTAAAAGAGAATATAATTTAAATAATAAGATTTACCTCTTCTCACTAATTTAATTTATTTTATAAATCACAATAAATTATACTAAATTACTGCAAAATAAAAAATTTATTTGACATTATAACTATGTTTGCCGGGTTGAGAATTGACACACTACATGGTACTTATCCACATTCAGAATATCCCTCAAAAGAAGAAATAAAGCGAATACTGAAGAAGAGAAGAAGAGACCATTAGAGTGCTCAATTACCAAAATGGTAACCCATTAACCGGACTAACATATATATATGCCTCTTATTGCATGTTTATTAATGTCCATGTATACGTTAACATTAGACTAGGATTTTCAATTATATTTTTTTATATATATATTGCAAGTTACAATTTGGAAAAAAAAACTATAAATATCAAATATTTTATGGTCCAAAAGTTGTTGGTATTTTAATATTTTGATGAATGTTGAAGGCTATCTTGAAAGCCAACTTACTGACTCAGAAAAATTATTAAAACAAAATAAAAATAACCGGTACATTGCAGTACGTCAAGGTCTTGAGAAAGCCTCGAAACCTGAGAGATCCACGGAACTCCAACTATCCCCTATTAGATTTGTGGGAGGCTTTAAAAGATCGTTGGAGTACTGAATCGTGTCGAACTCTTGGAATTGAACCATAGGTTGCCACATCAAGTTTGGAGAACTTGCAGCGATATCGGACCACAAAACATCTTGCTCCACTTCATCAAATAAAGTCTGCAACCCAAATTCATTCACATCGTCTTCAGTGAATTCTTTAAGCCTCTTTTCCTGCGGAAGGCCTTCGTCTAGTATTGTTGGAAATATGCCCTCAAAATCAATTATTAAAATAATTATGAGATAATTATTTATTTTATCTACACGTATTTATTATTTATTGGGTATAATGTTGTGACATGAGATGTTACACAGATATATTGGTAAGTGAAATTGTAGAAAAGTCATGCCGATGATTAATGAATCAAAGGCGGGGAGTATGACTTTTTTCAGTTCCTTGTTCACTTGACCGTTGTTCTAGACCGAGGTACATGTTGATGTACAAATAGGTCTACACTCGTTGTGCCTCTATTAAATAGGATGATGTACTCCGTCATTGGGGTAGTGACCTTAAGCAGACGAGTGGGTGCACTGTAAGAGTACATGCACTGAACGGGATCACATATGAATACCTTCTGGAAGTGATCACTGATGTAGAGAAGGTATTCAGCACAATTAGTTTATTGTATCCTTAGACCTGAGAGGTTTATGCAGGTTTGTTTGTTGTGTACTTGTGCTTTGACTGAGTCATTTGGTGATGATCTTTCGCAGATCAAATATTCCAGACAACGTTGGGTCTTGTATATGATGGATGAGCTTGTGTAAATGCTCAACAAGGAATCCACCAGTCTCTTTGTGAGATAGTATATTCAGTATATCTGTATAGGGTTGGACTTGAAAAGAAATCACTGGCCAGTGGATATTTGCGAAAATGTTTTTCGAAATTAATATATATATTATATATTTATTTGTGAAATTGTTTTAGAAACAATTTGAGAGTCCAACGAGTTACAGATTGTGAATTAAGAATTATATGAGCTAGGGACTTAATCAGTGATATTATTCCGGTCCTATTAGCTTATGTGGAATATAGTATGGTGGAAGGATAAATAAACGAATAATTGTTAGCAAAAGGGATTTCATGAAAAATAGTCTCACTATCTCGGGGGTCAATTGTGATATGTTAATGGACATGATCACAATTTGTAGAAGCCCATAAATTCGGAATACAGAATATAAGGGAATTAATGAAAAAGAGTTTTTCATGGTGATCCTACGGCCGAGATTTGAGATCCCTAAAGATCCCACGCATATGCACAGGAGAAGTTCTGAGGGAGCCATTATAAATAGCTCAGAACTTCATTTGAGGAGGAAGGAGATGATTAATGAGAAATGAGATTTCTCTCTCTATATGATTCTATCTCTCTCAACCTGTGTGCGGGGATCCGAAGGAGAAAAGCTTGGACTGCTCTGATTTCAACGTTCCTGCGCCTTCCGCTGCGCCGATCCCGAGATCCCAACAAGTATATCAGCCTCACCAATGGGCTTCTGGTACTCGAACACTGCGCTGCTTTGCTGGCCACCACCCTGGTTAAAAGAACCTGGCGACTCGGACACTGCGTTGGAATCATTAGGCAATCCCGCGACGGTCGACTCTGGCTCAGTGCTTGGGTTCTGATTCAAGAACCTAGCGAAAACAACAGCCAGATCAATATCCGACCCATTTTCGCTTCTTTGAGACACAGAGTCCCCATTAGAGTAGCCAGAATCTGCGGATTGCTCATTTGCATTATGAGAAGAACTTAGACAAGCCTATTGTTGTGACTGTCGAAGCCTGGCACGGCGGTTCCTGCGACAACCGCCACCCACGGGTACGTTTCTCATAGACCCACCTTTGGTCCAGTACCTCCTACAGCCTTTACAGAAGTATCTAGGCTGCGACAAGCTGTAGTTGTTATAGTAGCAGAACTTTGTGTTGGAAGAGCCGCAACGAGGGCAGGGTTGAGCTGCGACCTGAACGTTAGGTTTCCAGCTCCCTTCCATTGCCAATGGCCTAGGAGGGCACTGCAACAATTGGTCACCAGAAGTTGTGAACATTCTTCGTGACTTACTGACAAGAATCGGGCACTTGGCGGGTTTGCGGCAGGAGATTGAGAGGGAATGGGAAATATGGGAAGTGGGTTACTCTCAAGTTAGTGGTAAGAGCCTTTGTGTTTGAGAGGGACTTGTTGGGGATTTGTATATATATAGAACAGGGGCGGTTGGAGAGCCGTTAAGAGCAAGAAAATAGCGTGTGTGATTGAATGTGATGATCATGTGAATCTCATGTTATAGGATACTGCTTAGTAGGCGCAATAAGCGTAATTCTCTAAGGCCCTATGTGTCGTTTCATTATTGGGAAATAGAGTACGTAATATATATATATATTGAACTTCATATATAAAGTCAAAGCATCTTGGTTGCCATCTTTATCATTGCCAACTAATTTATGAGAAGAAACTACGTACGGGGAGACCTAAGCATGCATATTCTGTGTACGTGTGGTATTGGGATCTATGAAGAAAAAAAAAGGGGATTTAAAAAACTGATCCAAGGTTCGTAAAAGAAAAAAAAATTATTAAGCGCTTTATGCCACAAATATATCATTATATAGACCATACATAGCTTGAAAGCTGTGAGCATTCCTGTTAAGTGAACACCCTCTAAGGGTACTTTTCGTATGTTTATCTGTTATCCTATTAATTAATTATCCCTAATAAGTACGTAGCATTTGGTACTTTTATAACCTATTTTATATCATTATTTTCTTAGCGCGCGGGTGTCTTTAATTTCCTGTTTGCCAAACAGCCAGCTTCCTTGGAAAATAGCATGGGAAAAAGTGGTCTCCTTTTGAAATAAGATCAAACTGGTCCCTACGATCGAATTGCAGACTGGACGTTGAAATTAGCAAGAATTCACTTATTTTGGAATGAATCTTACGTCTGGCTATCATGAGTTTCGTCTCAGTTCATTTATATGATGTAGATCAAAGCAATATCCCCGGCCCCAACACCTCGAGAGTGGTCCTATGTATATATATTCGTGGATTAATTGTACCGTAAATTTGATTTTAAGATACCCCTGCAATTCTTTGGCCATTGTGTACGTTGGATCCTACGTCGTTTACTGGCCTGAGTAATTAATTAATCTAATGTTTCATAACTCAAAACTTTGGATATAGGTGAAATTTACTACATAGATATTTAATCTAAATGTTATGTGAAAACTATTTTTCCCAAAACAGCTAGCTATCAAACCATTACAAAGATCAATAAAATTTTCCCAAAACAGCGCCTACCTACATAGATCATTATTTTCTTACCAGGTAATTTAGATATCTAATCTAAAGTTCGGTCAGCCATGAATTAATGATGAATTTCCCATGAATATTATAGAGCTGATCTTTAAAATTATGAACCTCTCATACCACTAGGTTGGAAAATTAAGATCCATCTTTGACACGTTAGAGATGAATTTGCTAATTTCAAGCACTTATACCTAGTGCTGCACGGATATATAATAATATCTCGTGAGAGTAACAACTTACTTTATTTATCTTATAACTTCTAACTTTGCTTAACTTTATAAACTTTTAAGATCATTGATAGTTAAGTAGATAGACGACAAAATGTTTGTACAGTTTGCTTTAGAAATAGAAAAAGTTTAACCTATATATAATTTAGGTTACGTACTCTAGAATTTGGTGAACCAAGTTCCCAATGCATTGTGCATAGTTAAATATATGCTAGCAGGTTTGGATCCGTTAGTACCCTAGATTCAGACAGACATAAGGTTCTGATCAGGATCGAATATTCACGAGTTGACCTCAGTCCCACAACGAATATTCTGCAAAACCGAAGGAATTCCACACCAATGGCATCAGCAGAATAATGTGGCCGATTGAAAACGTTCGCACAGAATTTGCCAAGATGGCCTTTTGGCAAGTAGGATGTGATATTCCTCAAAAGAATGCAACGTATGAAACACCGCTAGCTAGCTTGCCAATAGTAGCATGATTAATTGTGCCGGACAATCAAAGGATGATCGATGGATTTCATGAAATCCCTGTCGGACTTCATGTCCTGTGAATTGCTGGCATTATAAACGCGCACGTCGACATTTTCTTCTTAAACTTTTCTTTTTAACCAAGCATTTATCCGAAAACCATGAAGTTTAATTTCTTTTCTTGATCGTAGGCTTTTGAATTCACTTATTTATCATTAATTACTTAGAAAAAGTTCATAGTACACTTAATGGTGGAAGTTTAAACATGACGGAATTTTGGTACTATAAATTTTTTTGTTTTCTATTTGGTAGTGGTTTAGAGTCTGTACGTATAGTAAATTATTAATTTAGTTTACATTCTTTTTAGGGTTCCACCAATTATAACGTATTCTTCTTTCTTTCTTTTTTCAATATGCAATATTCTATAACCTACGTACGTGTAGAAGGTTAATTTCATTTGTACTTAATTAGGTGACATTCGTACTATAGATAGATGCCTTAATTCTATGATGATCTCCCATTCATTTTAACAAATTTTTCAGAAAATGCAACCTTTTCATTAATATACACCACTTTAAATTCCTAATTAATGAATAGTTTAGGCTAATGATCTAGAATCATTTCAACCAATCCATTGTGAATCGTCAAATGCGCTAGTGGTCAAACTACATTTAGCTTCACAAGTAGTATAAATAATTAATTAGTTGATCCCAAGTTTGGATCCATAAATATTAGACCCCTAGGAAGATAGATTAAGATAAATAATTAGGTTTTGAGGATCGAATTATAGGCACGACTTGACTTCGGATCCCCCTAGAGCTGTTGTAGTGCATACCAATTGCATCATGATAATGTGAGCAAATTGACATCACGGGGTGGACCACGTTTCTGGCGCTGTTACCCTCTAAGCAAGTGGTCGTATATATATATCCCGAAGTCTTATACCAAATATTGTTTGCACAAAATTAATTGCCAAGATGGCCATTTGGCAAGTAGCTGGATATGAAATTTCTCAAATTAAAGAACGCAACTATCGAGCGAGGGAACACTGCCAGATAGTTCAGCATGAATTGGCGCCGGACAATCGAAGGATATATATATATAATCATAAACCCCCCGTCGTTTCCTGTTGCCTACTGGCCGGCCGCAGGTAACTGACATTTTACAGTAGATTTATAATACAAACACAGCTATAAAGAGTTTTTACAGTGGATGTAGGTCTTCTAGACCGAATCACTTAAATTTCTATCTCTCCGTACTTTTTCTCCCCTCTTCATTATATTTCAATTATGCACGGTTTATTAAATTCCATCAGAAATGATAGGAGGCCTTAAAGAACATTAATGGCATTTGAACAGTACTCTGATAGTCAAGTACTCAAAAATCTTCAACGATGGGGATATCTGTTGGTTTGGTCAACTACTCCTTTAATAAAATTAGTCACTGATGTCGACGAAAAATATGTTGGGCCCAGATCGTAGATGTCTAAAATATTGGAAGCCCAACCCATGCAAAGGGGTTGGGTTTGATAAAAACGAGATAAATAAATTCTAGGCCCGTATATACACTACAAAAAAAGGGCTGCTATAGGCCAAAAAACCGCTGCTATAGGTCATTTTGACCTATAGCAGCGGTTTTTTAGCTCCATCGAGATAGATATATCGTGGTGGTTTTCGGAACCGATTTGGCCGGCCGGACCGGCCATTGGACAACCCTACTTGTCAAGGTAGCATTTGCGGTCTGCCTTAAAAAAATAAAAGATTGAAAGTAGAAGAAAATCAATTTTTCACTGAAAAAAGTCGTTTCAAAAGTTAGAGACAATATTTGTTTTGAAAATAAACTTTTGTATTTTCAAAATTCAGAGGCAATATATTATATATTTGCTAGAATAAACTTCTTTACCAGTTCAATTGAAATTTCAAATTTCAATATTTGTGTAGCACTAATTACCACCAGAAAGAATTTTAACTAAATTCCTTAAAATTTGTGTAGATATGAACGAATTTTCCAAAAAAATTGGGGGCAGGATGACTTGGGGGAAATTTTAGAATATATTTTTTTCCAAAATCTCTTTAATATAGAAATTTTTTCAAAATTTTGGATTCGCCCGGCCTGCTCCTACTGCTTCAAGACCCGCTCTTTTCTTTCTCTCTACGGGAATAAGGAGATCCGAGAAGTAGAGAAGTTGATCGGTAAATTGTAATATTAGGAGAACCTAACCTGTACATAACCATCAATCGGGCTATTCGCTTGTACGCTACTGAAAGCCACCTGATTGTGGAACATAGCTTCTTTCTTAAGAACGCTACATGATCATCAACTGTTATGTAGAACTCATACGTGTACGCCCGTCGAAACCTTGCGTTTCTTCTATGCTCTAGCTTCTTAAAATATCTCCTAAACTATCTATCTTGAGGATAAATAAATAAAAAATATTAATCTACAAATGTACTGCGCACAAATATCTCTAGCTTTATTGATTAGCGATTTTGCTAATTGCCGGGTTTGGGGATTGATCATCAGCATGGTACTTGCGCACAAGTAGAATTTCCCTCAAAAGATATAGCTAGCACGTACTGAAGAACAAATTAACGAGACCAATCGTTAGAGTGCTCAGTCATCCACCCCAAATGGCCATAACATATACCTTTTATTGTATATGTAGTAATGTCCATAAACATTAACAGTTGCATACACGTGTAAGCTGCTATATATCTTGAAGAACAAGTTAAAAACTCAAAGAAAAATGATAAAAATAAAATAAAATAGCCGGTACATTGCACGTCAAGGTCTTGAGAAAACCTCGAAACCTGAGAGATCCAAGGAACTCCAACTATCACTTATTAGATTTGTGGAAGTCTGTAAAAGATCTTTGGACTGAAACGAGTCGAACTCTTGGAATTGAACCGTAGGTTGCCACATTAAGTTCGGCAAACTCGCAGCATCGGACCACAGAGCATCTTGCACCATTACTTCATCGTCAAATAAAGTCTGCAACCCAAATTCATTCACATCGTCGTCAAGGAATTGATCTTGAACTCTCTCTTCCTGAGGAAGCCCTTCAAGCAGTACATCGGCTTCTCCGATGGGCTTCTGGTACTCGAATACTGCACTGTGTTGCTCGCCACTACCCAGGTTAAGAGGACTTAGCGAGTCGCACCGTGCGTTGGAATCGTTAGGCAATCCCCAGACAGTTGACTCTGGCTCAGCGCTTGGGTTCTGATTCACGTACCTAGCGAAAACAACAGCGAGATCAATATTCAACACATTGGTTTCGCTTCGTTGAGACGCAGAGTTCCCATTAGAGGAACAGGAATCCGTAGATTGCTCACTCGCATTACGGGACGAAGGCAGCCAAGCCCGTTGTTGTGTCTGTGAAAGCCTAGCCGACTTGGCACGGCGGTTCTTGCGACAACCGCCACCCACAGGTATGTTTCTCAAAGACCCACCTTTGGTCCAGTACCTCCTACAGCCTTTACAGAAGTACCTAGGCTGCGACAAGCTGTAGTTGTTGTAGTAGCAGAATTTTGTGTTGGAAGAGGCACAACGAGGGCAGGGTGGAGCGACTTCAACGTTGGGTTTCCACCTTCTGTCCATTGCCAATGGCCCAGGAGGGCACTGCAACATTTGGTCACCACAAGTTGTGAACATTCTTCAATACTTATTGACAATAATTGGGCACTTCGGTTTGAGGTCGGAAATGGAGATCTCAAAGAATGGGAAATATGGGGGTGAGTAACTCTGAGAGTTAGTGCCAGAGCATGTACACGTATGTTCGTTTGAGTTGGACTTGTGGGGGGTTTGTATAGAGGGATTGAAAAGAACATGGGGGGGGGGGGGGTTTGTTGGAGAGCCGTTAGGAGCAAGGAAGCGGTGTGTGATTGAATGTGATGTTAATTTCATGTTATAGGATGCTGCTTAGTAGGCGCATAATAGGAGTTCTTCTATAATGCCTCGTGTCATTTCTTGAATGGGCAAACAATGAAAGTGATTGAGCTTTGTTAAGTTAAAGCATCTTGGTTGTCGCATTTATTAGGGCCAGCTTTATTAGAAGAAAATACAGGGTGGACCTAACCTAGCTTGTAGCATATATGGTCTAGGTGTGATATTGGGAACGACAAAGAAACACGAGGGATTTGTAAAACTGAAATTCCCAGAAAAAAACCAAATTCTATGACGTGCATTTCCGCAAATATCAACCGACCATGGAAAATTTCTTTAGAGAGAAATGATATAATAGCAATCCATTCCAATTTCCATATGTCGACCAACGCAAACAAATGAAGCTGTGATCTCTGATCTAGTTTTCCCATTAAGGAATAGAGGAAATTTTGCTAGTATACATATATATATCTTGATAAACGACAATTATTATTATTTTCTTCATATCATGTAGGAATTTTAATTTCGGATCTTATCCTCTGAAAAACGGAAATTAATTAATTAAAGGAAACGAATTATTTATCAAAACACTAAGATTGCGTTTTTTAATAACCTGGACTCAAGATAAAAGGTCTACGACGCACCATCATTCAAGTATCAAGGAAAACCATCTGAAAACATACTAGCTAATCACTTCCGAAAGATTAATGCGGTAGTACTTTCAATAGAAGTATCTACATGAGAGCTGGGTCATGACAAATTAAAGAACAAAGAAGCAAGATGCATGGAAATTAAGGAAGTTTTGAGCATCTTATAATTATCTGAATGAAAATTATCATGAGTCAAAATAAAGCTACCTGATCATGCTGTATATTGACCAAACAGCGTGAAAGTGAGATATTCCTGCTAAGTCAAGATCTTCTAATACTGCTAAGAAAAAAAAAGATCTTCTAATACTCTTAATTTGTGGTCATGTGTTTATATATATATACATATATGCATTAATTTCTATCACTTGGTACTTTTTTCACCCTATTTTATATCATTATTTACTTCCAGCTGGGACAGGTGTTTTCCTGCAATTGCCTAGCTAGCTTTGGAAAAAGTGCGTGGAAAATAGTACTGTAAGACGTCGGCATGCATAGATGGGCTCATACATTGTAGACCGCTCGTGGGGATTAGCAAAAGGCCGCAGACACTACAAGAAAGATTTGATTAATATCTAGCGTGGGAAATAGTACTGTTAGACGTAAGTCGCGGCCGGCATGTTGCATTCCACGTGCTGAACGGGATACGTGGCATGTCTTGTTTCCATTCGATTTCGTAAATGAATCTCTACTAGTTCGTATACTATCGTGTTCAATCGATCTTAAGCTTCTTGATCCCGTACGTGTTGGGGTCGACGATGTTCATCACACGCCATTCTCGAATTTTGTTTGACAAAATCCGATCCCAGTAGTCAACGCATAATGCAGTGTTGGGTTTTTACCCATCAACGTACCCGCCCTTGCTGGCCAATCGAATCGCTTGTGCAGTGCAAGTGCGGCCAAGTGGCCCAAATTTTGGGATTTGGAGTTGAAGCTAACAAGCACAAAGTGCGAGCTAGGCAGATATTTCCGCTAACGAAGTTGCACGCTCGATCGGCGAATAAATAAATTAAGGGAAGAAGGGAGTGTAAAGTGAAAATGTGCCGGTGAGGGTGAAAAGCGCGCGCGCATATATATATATATATATTTTTTTTTTTTATTCAATTGTTGGTACCGCGCGGTTTACGAGCTTGTTTGGCATAGAAAAAGTCTCAAGATTTTTTTAAATACAAAATATTTACAACTAAACATCGAACAACCCCTATATCTTTTAGAAGCACTACAATATTTTGGTTGCCTACATTTTACATGATTTGGAGCGCTGAAGTTTTGAAGAAGATTTGGGATACTACCTATTCGCATGCGATTGATTAATATCTAGTTTGGCCAAGAAACAAAAAAGATTGATTAATATCTAGTTTGGCAAAGATCAAGTGGAAGTGTAGGAACTCATATGAACTCGAGGAGGAACTTAGTACCCCGACCCAAATGGTGTTAAATGAGTATTTTGAGTTTTTAAAAGAAAAAATAAAAAACCTAAATTAATTTTTTATTTGAAAAGCTATCTATAAAGGTTTTATTATATTTTTGAATTTAAAAGTGACGAGATAGAGATGTAATCCTATGTTTGAATATAAAGGTCGATTTGGATAAAGATCTAATCCTATAAGTTTGAATTTAAAGATTAAGATATGGATAAAGATTTGAATTTGAAAGATAGAGATACATATTTCAAAAGTGGTAAATATAAATATGTTTGAATTTTAAAAATTGAAGAGATCGAATAAAATTTGAGAAGTTTTAAGGTTTGAGTTAAACAGTGAGTGGTTCTTCAATGAGATCTTTTATGAAATTTTTGTATTACAAAAAATTAGTGCTTATATAAATCGAAAATGATTTTGAAATAAGTTATCATATAAAATTCAATTAATATAATTTTGGCTTGCTATATGGGGAACTGAACAAATTTTTAGTAAAAATGATATTGATCAGATTTCATGAAACTCAATTGATCAAATATTTATAATTTGTTTTGGTGAGCATACTACAAAAACTATCATTGCACTTGTGATATGATGTTATCGTGGCATTTGTACCCCTAGTGGTACGTTAAATGTATGTGTGACCATGTATTGTGACCATTGGAGCTTCAGATAAATTTGTGTTTCGAAAAAGTGTTTTACAAGAGTATTTAATTTGGATATTTATTTTTGAGAAGTTGTCATGTAATTCTTTTGGAAGACCTTTGTCATTGTTGAAAAATATTGAATATGCTTATGTAAATTTCAAGGATCTGATTAAGGTTTTAAGGAGTGATATTTTTTGGCATTTTAGTATTGTTTATGAATATTTTGCTGAGATTGTAATAAATAATCTTGAAATATTGAGAAATCTTTTCATTTGGAGTTTGGCCGAAACATTACAAAACTGGATTGCTTTGAAATTAATTAACCACGTACGCAGGGATACGACGAAAACGTTTGGTCCGAGAATGAGATCGAGTACCTTAGGGTGATTTTCATATCCTTTTCATGATTTGAAACTAATGAACTGTTGTGGCAAATGTGCATGCAGGGAATGATGGGACTATATGTCGTTCCGATCGACATGCCTGCATGGAGATAATTCTGTATGAATTCAAAGACGGACGTCGTACATATATTGTTTAGCGCAGCATGCATGATATTTCCATTCCGCAAATCGACATACAAGAGCATGTGGGTTACTTGCTCCTCGATGACTAGATCAGGCTTCACAAGCTCATGACCTAATTTGAGTTGAATCTGAAAATATATACTGTACGTACGTGTTACTACTATTTCTAATTTGAGCCAACGATGCGAATTAATTTCATAACTCTTGCTCTTAGAAAACTTTAAGGACAATAGAGAATGGACGGGACAACTACTTGGCTTTAATTGTTTTGTGAGATTTTATTGGAAGAGAACAGTTGAACCTGCACGTGGGTAGTTTCATATCATTTTCGCGACAAATATGGCCATGAAGATTAATAGCTTCCACGTCTCAATTTCTCTCTGCTTCTGATCAGATATATATCAGAAAACCTAACTCCCTCTTCACCCGGATCTTCTCCAACCAATTGGCATTGATCTCTTCACGAACAACGTGTTCAATGTGCAGAATTAATAGAACATTGAGTGTTAGACCGACTCTGATGGACTAGATATTGATTTTTTTGCACGTTCATCCCAAATATCAATCGGTTTTGGTTGGGTACTGGGCTAGCTAGGTGTCCTCTACAAAGGGTTGAAGATGTTTGTTTGGTTTAAAATTAAGGGAATATTTTTTATAATGGTTTAATTAGTCCACTACGTCCTAGTTAGAATATGACCGAATCTCAAATTGGTCCTTAAAATTTATTTCGTCCTATACTAGTTCCTCGGAAATCCTTTGTATCTTGAAGTGGCAATTCCTTCAACTATGATGGTCTTATTAACTAAATAAATCTCACAGGACTAAAGGGACATGTCACCACCAATTGTAAGCAGTCATATGTGCCCAAGTCATTTCAACTGCAAGGTTAGACGTGTGGTTGTTAATTAAAAATCCAAATCAAACAGTCTACACCTCCTAGACCTAAAATGTCATGCTGGACAGGTCTTTTATAAAAACAATGCATCCCTCAAGTGACTTGAGGACACATGGTTGCTTGTGTTTGATGGTAATGTCTCTCTTTTAGCTATATGAGCTTTATTATGTCAATTAAAATACAATTTAGTTAACGGAATGACCACTTTAAGGTACGAAGGATTCCCCAATGACTAGTATAGGACAAAATAAACTTTAAGGACCAGTCTGAAATCCGACTATACACGAAGGACTAGTGGACTAATTAAACATTTTCTTATCTGAGTAATTGAAACATACGTACATTAATTTGGTTATCCTAAAAACAAGCTGCCGCAAGCATTAACATGAACGTACAGAAGCTCCAGGAATTTTAGAAGTCATTAATTATATTAATATCGCCATGGTATATATATATATATATATATAGTGATCACACTAAACTCCCCCCAACTTGGCACTAATTGGCAGAAAGCTTGTTGTACGGTTTTGCTGCCATTTCATTTCTCTTCGAGCAGAACAGATCGATGTTAATTAACTTCCAAAAGAAAGGTCGGATGAATTGATCATATAGTTTAGCTTAATTATAGCTCTGTAACAAGTAACATGAGAACAGTCTTAAATAGGCTCTAGGTTTGATTAAAAATTACGAGTTAGAGTGAAGCGTTAATTAATTAACACTTTGTTCTAAAATCTAATATATCAACCACTCGGATATATATTCATCGAACATCTTTATGGAGCCACGTCAAATTTTAGCCCGGTGGACTTCGTGTTTCTATGGACCACTTGGAATCGGCCATAATAAAGACTGTGTCTAAGACAAGGTTGCTTGGGAGTGGGCTTCATCGAGGTTAATTTTTAGACAAAATGGGCTGTGAAGGCTGCGGTTGATCGAGACTACATGGCAGCAATCGAACCCAAGGGTTATTGGGGCTGGATCCAGGTGTGGTTGAAACGCCCCGAACCCGCGGGTTATGGGGCTTTCTTTAAAATCAGTGAAAATTAACATAATTTTGGGAGTAAAAAAATCAATACTCATAAAATAAATTAAATAATGTTTGATATCATAATCTATGTTCAAAACTGACAAACGAATAACAACACTTTGTTTAAAACTGTCTCTAGATATATCAAAGACTAAATTGCTACCTATTTAATATTAATGTCTCTAGATTTGAAAAAGCTTTTTTTTTTTATAAATGGTAAATAGTTTCATTAATCCCGAAATTTAAGGTATACAATAAGTTCATAACAAGCCCACTAAATCATTTTACAAGCAAAATAATACAATAATAGTTGGCATAACCAGGACACACACACACACACACACACACACACACACACACACACATATATATATATATATACACACCATAGAACGTCGGCATATAATTCCAAGGGGACCTTCTCATATTTAGATTGTGTTAGTTTTTCCTCCTGTTGCCTTCATCCCCTTAAGCTTCTTATCAAGGCTCTTCTTAAGCTCATTACGTGACACACTATCTTTCTTACGTGGAGACATGACAAAGTGCTCGACTTCCACGGCACCACTTGATGCACATCATCATCAACATTTAAATCATTGAGGATTTCAAACTTATTAAGCGATTGGCCTTGTTGGCCAATGGCTCTTCAAGCTTACATATTCACTTCTTTAAAGTTAAATCATTTTTTTTAAAAAAATAACCTTTTCAAATGAAATGAAATTTATAAACTTTAAAACACTTGCAAATAAGATATATAACTTTCTCAAGTAAAATGAAAACTTGAAATCTAATAAAAAAATATTTTATAATTAAATATTATATGAAAACTAGGGGTACTACAGTGGTTTATTAGATGAGGGAATTGCATTGGCGCCTACATAATATCGCAGCTAACGTAGACATATTATATGACCCACTATTGTAGGCATGCGGATATTTTTTTTTCTTAGCGTAGGCATGCGGATATAGTACTTATGCAACGATCACTTGTTAAAAATATCAACTACATATAATTAATACCGTACACCAACGAAATCCCTAATTAAGTGATCATTGTATTTAATTAACTGATATCACGGGATCCTATTTTGTTTAATACAATAATTGGATTGCGTATACAGTTATACTAACCGATTTTTAATGCGTATTCGACAAAAACAAGGTATACTTCCTTCCTTGCATGCCCGAGAGAGAGAGAGATGCAATGGTGCACTGCACATGCAGGCCTGGCTAGGCTGCTAGCTGATCAGAAGAAAAGAAGAGAACATACATATATATAATTTTTTTTTAGTGGAAACTATATCGAAGAGATCAAGAAGCTGCGTGCCGATCGAGTGGGATATATTTCTCGTTGATCATCAATTGGCTTGTGAAAGACGTGCCTCATGCTGCCCTGCCCTAAAATAATTCGTTGCAGCATGCAGCTTCATGGACGTAAAAAATTCAAGAGATACGTGAATCAACGACCCCATGTGCATACAGAACCTTTTAGTTTCTATGCGCCGGCCGTACGTCTTATGGGACCAGTTGATTCCTTATGAATAATTGTATAAGGAGAAAATGTTACCTAAATAGCATAGTCAACGGCCATCCAGAGAATTCGAAAGACTATAATTATTAGTTGAACAAATTACCACGCCAGGTCTAGTTTAGATCCAGAATATATATATATTCGAAAAGTACTAGAACCGAATTTCCGAAACATATATATGATACGAGGAAAGATAAATGTTGGTTGATATATATTTATATTAGTGCAATAATCTTTGTGATGGCAAATTAAATAAGTATTCAATCTGGAGGCCGGTATTTCAGCTAATTTAGTACGGATTCTTTTTGGGGGAGTTGCGCCATTTCCCAACTCGCCTTCTAATGAGATCTGCTAAACCTGAAAAAGGGTGTAAACACCGATCATCCCCTGGACACAGAGAGAGAACCTTGTGAGAAGACCATAGCAGGTTTCCTGTTTATTGTGATGTTGAGTATCTGGAAAAAGAAAAAATGGCGAAGACAGCCTTCGGGAGAAAATGGGGGAAGAAAAGAGAAATACGTAAGGAAAAAAAGTGGTGGAGATCGGCTTGGTTGAGCCGAAGCGTTATCTTTGTCTCATGTCTCATTAAATTAAGTGTCTAAATATTGTCCATTAAATCTGAGAAAGTGAATCTAGACCATCTCTTTGATAATCTTTCAACATACGCCTTTGCACTGAATCTTTTCGCACTTAATTAACACGATAAAATAAGTCAATAAAATTTTGCCCATTTTTCTAATTGTTTGAGCAGAAAAACGTGTATTCTTTTCTCCGAATCTTTCATGAAGGGGTCAAGATATCTGATGGAACCCTCTTCATGGTTTTGTCCCTCGCATTTTTTTTTCGCGATTTTCCCGAGCTTCCAATCCTCTCATTCTCAAATTATATATTAATTAACAAATTAAAAGTAACATACAAAAACAGAAAAAAGTGGCTATTACGATCATGATTGCTGCGGAAACATGATAATTCAGAGCGCGGGCAACTACTGATCAGCAGTGGTGGAACGACATGGGGCGCCCTGGGCGGCTGCCCCTATGTTCCGTAAAATTAAAGGAATTTTTTAAAAATGTATTTGTCCCCAGGTGAGCCTTAAGCCCAATCCCTTCTTAAGCTCAACCTCTTTTGAAACTGGGTAATGTTGTTCTTAAATGTGTTTGTTCCTGGAATACTTAGACCAAGAGTTGTTAACTCCTTGTGGCTCAACTTTTCCTCGGCTTCCAGCTATATATTGTATGTATTTTGCTGCTTGCTGTGATATGATATGTAGATTGTTGTGTTTGCCGTGTTAATTGTGTACTGCATGCATGTGTACGTACGTCCAGCACCTCACGGTCTGCCAATTATCCTTGTAGGATTTTCATGACCTTTTGCAACTTTGTTAAGGCTTCTCTCTTGGTTAACCGGTTTTTAGGTGATTGAGCTGCATAAGACAGACCAAGCCTTATCACGGCTGCTACGTACACATTCTTCACTTCTGTTGAGCCACTCACGGCTGGAATTGTTGTCGGTGCTTTGCTGGAAACTTTCACGATCCTTGAAAAGCCTTTGATCGGCGATGTCCCTGATTTGTCTAAATAGGCTATAGGTTTGATTAAATTAGGATGTAGAGTGAAGGGTTAGTTAATTAACTTAACCACGTAAAATTAGACGGCTAAGATGGCTAGCTCGATCTATCGGTGGACTTGTGTTTCTATTGACGACTTCGAATCGGCCATATATAATAAAGACTGGGTCAAGATGCTTGTTACCTATTGCAGCTTATTTCGTTACCAGCGGCTGCAGGCAGATACAGGTGTGGATGTAATATTGCTCCAAAGTCAAAAGTTAAGGGTTTAATTTTATGCATAAAATCAGTAAAAATTAATAAAATTATGGGAGTAAAATCAGTTATCATAAAATAAATAATTTTTGATAGTATAATTCAAATTCAAAATTTCAAAACGAATAATAATATTTGTTTAAAACTGTCTGATCTAGACTTTATATATGGAATTGCAACCCATTTAAAAATGTCTCTAGATTTGAAAACATCGATCTATCAAAACTTTGGATATGATTGAGTTGCTATTCATTTAAAATTTACTTCCTCCTTGACCTCCTCTCTTTGAAACAAGGGGCCATTTGAAATTTACATCCTCTTCTCTTTGAAACAAGGGGCGTAGCTGGTTTTGTCGGCAAGTATTAAAATTCAAATTCTTTGAAGTTATCACAACTCTAAAGACATAAAGATAAAAGATCTATTTTTAAAAAATTATAAGCACTTTTAAAAGGGATCATGACCTTTTCAAATAAAATTAAAATTCGGAATCTCATAAAAATAATATTTTATTATTAATATTAATATATGAAATTCGGGGTGCTACCGTGAATGTTAAAAATATCAAATACATACAACAACGAAATCCCCAAGTGATGATTATATTTAATTACTTAACGTATATCATTGGATCGTTTTTTGTTTAATACAATAGTAATTGGATTGCGTAGACTTAACGATTCTTAATGCGTATTCAAGAAACACGCTATATTTATAACTATATATCATAACTCCCTCCTTGCCTGCCGCGGAGAGAGAGATCAGGTTGAGGCGGACAAACTGATGCACATGCCTGGCTGATCATCAGAATTAGAGAAGAATAGTTCATTAAGAGATCAAGAAAGCGTACTGAGGGGCCGATATCTTTCTCGTTGATCAGCAATTGGCTTGTGAAAGACGTGCCTCATGCCCTGCCGACCTAAAATATTTCGTTGCTGCAGCTTCATGGACTCAAAAAATTAATTAAAGAGATAAATACTTAAACGACTTCATGATACGTGAATCAACGATTACCCCATGATGTGTCCATACAGAACCTTTTAGTTTCTATATATATATATATATATGGCTCGATCTTATGGGACTAGTTGATTTCTTAATTAGGACTAATTATCTACGTTCGTCGTCCTACGTAGTACAGTAATAAATTGAGAACGGCGGCCTATTAATTAGAAGGAGCTAGGAAATTTTTTTTATATTTAAATATAGCATAGTCAATTGCCATCCAGAGAATTAGACAGACTATAATTAGGAGATGAAATTACCACGCCAGGTCTAGTAATTTATAACATATATCTATATAGATGCAGCACTGTGGGAAGAATACTATTATATAATTTCATTAAGAAGTGAATTTTGATTCTACCAAACATCACCGTACAGCACCCAAAAGGGCCAAAACCGAGAATGTCATATATATATAGATCATCCAGAGAATAAAATGCCGCGAGAAATATATATAGTAACTACGCGATTTCTTTTTTATGCGTAATTTATGAAGAGGAAATGTAATAGTTGGCTAAGATATTAGCTAGCTAGCAATGGCCGTAGATGGTTTAAGAAAACCTTGGGCAGGTTCAGGTCGATCAAAATTATGGTTACTGAAAAAATATTATCTTTTTGTCTTGGCCGCTGGGGGGAATGATTTTGCTATAAATACTCATTTCTCTCCTCGATCTCTTTAGTGGACAGCTCAAAAGAGAAAGATGAGAGTGAGACCGGCCAAAGACAACGTTCCTCCAACTCGTGAATTTTTTCACTTCTCAACCTAGGAAGCCGCCTTCCTCTTCTCTCCCACGAAAATCCAGCGTCATGAGATAGCCCAAGTTCTCCATGGCGCAATGGCTGCCAGCACAATGCCACTAGAACAGGTCGAATATTCAAGACGTACCACAGATGACTGTGATCGAAACAAGATCATAACTACCATGTGCCACTACCTTGCAGGACGAGTGAACATGAAATAAATAGAGAAGACAATGCACTATTTGATTCGGTATCGACGGGTGAGATATGCAGCAATCTTTTTATAGTAGTTACCTTAACTTTTATTCGTTGCTTTCACATATGTCTTGCCACTCCATAGCTTTGTATTTCCGTGTTAATGGTGAGAAAATCTCATGTCGGTGCATGTTTAGTCGGAACCTATCTAACTGATCTAGTACGTCATTTTAAGGTTTAATCTAGATATTCTTCAAATCTTAACTTCTTTGATACCTTTTTTAAGTAAACCCTATTACTTTATGATGGTATACTGATCAGATTAATTTTAGACTATCTTGGCCATAGTACATTAAGTGGGCTGGCATTGCTATTTTCTTCCTCATCGGCGAAGGCAATGACGGTGTCACTTGGATCTAACTCGATAAGTTTCTCGCGACTATTTGGATATAAGTAATCTCTTCTATGGCAATCGTGCTACATATTTGGGCAAGCTTTTTTTGTCATACTTCATTGCGAGCCTAACTGTATGACAATAACTAGTCGAGAAGTTTTTCGAGTTGGCTTCTAGTGACACCGTACGTCATCGGCCTCACGAGGAATCAAATAGCAATGTCAGCCCACTTAATGTGCGATGGGGAAGATGAAAGTCTTTTAGATCACTTCACAGGTCTTGACTCTCAGCTTCGGGAGAACGCAGCCAGGGACAACATGATGGGACTTTATGTATCCATTTGATCGCCAAATGAAACGTGGAGAAGCTAATTGGACTTTCAAGCCAAACTAGACTATGTCTCGATCTGTGGATTAGTTAAAAAAAAAAAAAGATGAAACCGCTAGAGGATAGAAGTATATATGGCAAAACCTAGCTCACAAGCACCCGCCAATATTACTTTTCAGCTGGATTTGTTGTAATAGCCTAACTAGAAAATAGGTCTTATTTTTGTACTTTTATGCTTCTTCATTTTGCAGAATCACACTGCTAGTCATATATGTCCGTTTGTTATGGGCTGAGGGTCCAAAAAAATATTTAAGTTCTTTAAGTCATGTGAATGTAGAAGAAGTACTTAGCAATTACCAATATTAAGGATAAATACATATTTATCAATATAGCTATTATTATCCTTAAAAGACCCCAACTCCAGCGGCGAACCCACAATTTGATTTTTGGAGGTATCAAAATGCAATATTAAAATTAAGGGGACACTGTAAAAAATAAAATAAAAATAAATAAACAGTGGTAAATTTAAATTAAAAATTTCTCTAATTTTAGGAGGGTTAAGGCGGGGCCAGTACTCTTCTCCAGTGCCCACGCGCGTCCCTTTCAGTCACCTAGCGTGGTTTGTACGTATCTGACGTGGAAAAATATTCCAAACATATAATTAAAAACTTGAAAAAAATAAGTGCAATAAAATAGGAAAAAAATTACATAGAACTAAAAATAAGTGATTCGTGAAGAAATGATTTTGTGTAAATATAAATTGTATAAAGACATGCAAATTGACAACTGTGATTTAAATAAACAAATCTAATGTATCAAAACTGATCATGTCATTTAATGAGTCAGTACAAGATCGTGCTACGTAATTTTATCTTCTCACCCCATTAAATGATATGGTCAGCCTTAGAATGTTGGATTTATATTTTTAAAATCACATCTTTCAATTTGCATAAATTTGCACAATTTATCTTTACACATAACTCTTTTTTTTATTGGCGTGGCAACAGGTAGAAAATTCCATATAGAAAAAAGAAGAAGAAGTAATATGTATGTTATTAATTAATGGAACGATAAACAGAAGGGAAGCAAAATTATTAAACTGCAGCCAGCACTAAGCCACTACGAAATGGATATCCTTTGATTGTCCGGCAGTACTTCATGCTTTATTGTCAGTACTGTTTAATTCCTCGTGGTGTTATTGGAGAAATATCGTATAAATCGATCCTAGCATGCATTAAGAGTACTTGGGCACATATATGTTGTTGCAACTTGCATATATATGTATAGGCTACTTGCAATTAAAAGTGGGTAACAGCGCCCGAAACGTGGTGATGTCAAGTGCTCACATTGTGATGATGCAATTGGCCGTATATATGCATCTATTTCTTGATTATTGCACAATTAGGTCCACTATATTCGATCGATTCTCTAATTAAATCTTATTAATTTGCATGAATCTAGCTTGCTTAGGGGTCTAATGTGTAACGATCTAAAGATAAGTACCAGCCACGTCTGTGTTTTGAGCTTGGACCCTCTTCAAGATATTAAATGTGTTCAGCTCGCTCATGACGGTCGAATGCCGTTTCAATGAACCTGAAATGGACTTCTGCGAAAAACACAATAGACGTGCATGACAAGGTCAATGACACACACCCTGCTTTAAATCGAGTGGCACGGCCTACGGCCTGTACAACTCAAGAGAAAATATCCTTCCTCCCAGAAAAACATGAATCGACTAGTTGTTTGGTATTTGGACAATCTTAAGTTTTTTTTTCTAACCAAGTGTCGAGGCCATCTGACATGTATTTTGACTAATGTTAGGATCTTTAAATTTTTATTATAATCAAAATAAGCATAATCAAAATGTTACAAAGTTCTTTCAACGAGTAAAAATCATCAATTATTATACAAGTACTAAAACCTTGAGCGGCCGAATGAAATTAAAAGTTTAAAATATTCAGAATAAATGGTTCATAAGTTATTGATAAACGTAAAAAGTAATGTTAAAATCTAGTCAAAATAATATAGGTACACTCAAATAATAGAGCAATAATATTTTAATTAGACAATAATAATGAAATGAGTATGTTTTTAGTAAAAAAGACTAATTCACTACAAAAAAGGACCTATAGCAGCGATTTTTTAGCGGCGGTAGCTACGTCGGCATAGCTCTATCGCGGCGGTTTCGGTGACCGCTGGTGAAGACCTCGGGTCTATAGCGGCGGTCACTTAGCAGTGGTCGAAACCGCCGCTATAAACCCGAGCACAGTTGCGCTATTTCAGCACTAAAGGTCTGTAGCGTCGGTCAGGGACCGCCGCTACAGACTTAATATGACCGCTGCTATAGGTCTATAGCGGCGGTCAGGTTCAACCTATAGCCGCGGTCAGTGACCGACGCAGCTATAGGTTTGCAGGTTTTTTTTTCTTTTGGTATGTGCCAGCATTTTTAAAACGTCAAATTTCCTATATTTTCATATACATGCTTTTTTAATTGGAAATACAAATTTATTTTATTAATTATAATTCAATAGAGCTAAAAACTTAAAAAACAAGGATAATAAAACAAGGATAATAAAACAAGAATCTCTTCATCATTGATTAATAATATTTTACAACAAACACAAGAATCTCTACAAGTAATTTAAAAAGTAATAAATTTCTAATATAAAATAGCAATAAGCAAGAACCGACTAAAATATTCAAATACAACACAATAAGCCAGGACGAATTAAAATCTTCCTCTTTTGACACATCAATATTCTCAATCTTGAATTCCTGTAATAGAAAATAAATATCACACGAGAAATAGAAATAAACAAAATATTTATGTAAACAAAATATCTAAGGCTATAAGCAACTCTAGATGAAACGGGTCAAAAAATAGGTTAAACCTACTGCATGTTCATGTGTAAAAACTTCACTTACACGCCACTATTGAGACATCAGCGTTACTCTTGACATTGATAATACAGAACATTCATACCATAACTCTCCAATTTCTGGCCAATCAACCAGCTGAAGTTTGGGAGAAGTTGCAAACCCGTAGAAAGCAAAGAGAAACTCAGCCTCAAGCGTAAACCATTTTAGATACTCAAGATGGCACATCGAATAGCCAAAAGTGTAGAGATAGCATACATTTACGCCAATTAGAAGCATACAATTTACAGAAAATAAAAATAACATTGTACCATAATGTTATTTGATTGAAATAAGAAACAGAGACAAGAAGATTTACCCCAAATTAAAAACAGAGGCAAGAGGCACAATCACAAATTTTTGTGAGGGAAAAGGCAGAACTTAATGGCTAAACTCCAATTGAACACAGAGGTCTTTCACAATAAAAACAAAGCACAATCAGAAATGTAAGAATGATCTAAAAGACCTCATGGTCTTTGGACTCAACTTTTGCTTTTGCAGTTATCTTTAATGCATTGCAATTAGAAGCTCCTGTGGATTATGTCTTCAAAAGACCCAAGTATAAACTAATTACACTGAATATGCAACAAAACTCAAAAATCAGCCAACATTTGGTCACCCTAGAAAATCTTATCCACAGACCAAGAGCGATTAGACTACACCACATTGCATAGATTCTCAATGCCGAAAATGGTAGGAACCAATGAACCATTATCTCATAACAGTCCATGTAATTGCAAAACAAGATGGAAAAAATGACAACTTGATAAACCTGGTGGAAGGAAATCTCAACAATCTGAGACATAAATAAGCTCCAGAGTTTGACTTGCCAAAACAAAAACAGAACTTATTTGTCCAAAGCTAGCTAGGTACCTCAAAAAAGAACCTCAACATGTGTGACAAAAAGACCAGTACCTGTGAAATAAAAACTAAAATAATAAGCTCCGGCAGCCCAATCTCCACACATTTTGCAACCTAGAGATTCATAGTAAGCGTCAATCTCCAAGAGTAACATATGGCCAAGTTTATATGTGAGTGCACATTGCAAAAAAATAAGACTTACCCCAGGAAAACCTAACGCGTAGAGGCCAAATCCAACTAATCCTACCAAAGGAACAACTGAAAATGGACTTAAAAACCTGAAGCATGGAACCAAACGAAATGACTAGTCAATTGTTTGTGTTTGATGCAGTCTCTTATGTGGAAAATACCAAAATACAACAATATGACGCTGATAGATAAATGAATACCAAAACCACTAAATGATAAATGACATTTAGTTGAATGAGCCTTTTCCAGAATGTCCTTGATGAGCCCGAGCAAACAGAAGCTAGCTAATTAAAATTGTAACAGCAATCTTTGAACCAACCTTGCAACATTGCGCCACAGGCCACTGAAGCCTAAGACTATCTGAAGGGTAGAAGCAACAATAAGAGCACCCTGGATGGCCCGCATTGTACTCTTAAATTTCTGTAAAGGCATGAAGACATCGAGATATGATTACAATCACCCGCGGGTAGTCCCCATCGACTTCGATCATATCTGAGCTAGGGAAATAAAGCACCTCAAGGTCTATAGATGAGAGGCTACCTGGGGTAAAGATAAATCAACATGTGCTTCACATTATTATGTTTTTGCACTATACAATACTGATAAAACGAAATCCTAATAGATAGATCTATACGGAGGCTACCATGAAACCAAAAGAGAAAGTGCCGATGACAGAGAGAGCAATACAGATGGCGGAGAGTCTCCAATGTGGCCGACGAAGATGTTGGTGACCGAGTTGGTCATATATTGGCATAGAATGTTGAATGAGATGGGCCCCGCTATTTTCCATAACTTCGCCTATTATTTCCACAACACCTGCTTCATTTCCCCTACACTCCTCACCCGCGGGTAGTCCCCATCGACTTCGATCGACGGAGTTTCCATCTATTCACCTATGTACGGGTTTGAGTCTTTTTTTTCTTGAAAACAACTAATATATTAAAAACAACTAAAAAACGAACACCACAGAACCGACCACAGGACAGACTGACACAGACACAACCAGCAAGACCCTCCAACGGATCAGAGGAACCACTATGAACTCCTTGCAGGGCAGAGGGAGTGATGGCCAGACATAGTAGGCAAAGCTACTAGGACCTGGACAAGCCGGAATAGTGCCACAAGGGACACGAAGCGAGACCCAAAAAAGGGTCGGAAAAGAGTCACAAGGACTCGAATAAGCCCAAGGAAGGGGCGGACAGACAACCACAGAACCAGACAGACAACAAGCCCTAAACAGAGGGGCACACCCAAACGGGTGAAAACACGACCAAACACGAGCCCTAAACAGAGGGGCAGGCCCAAACAGGTGACAACAAGACAAAATACTAACCCTAAACAAAGAGGCAGACCCAAACGGGTTTGAGCCTTCGTTCATAAGTTAAAAAGCAAATTTTGTTCAGAGGTTGAAGGCTTTTTCGTGTGAGCGGCAATTCTTGCTGCCTAGCACTTTGCCACTCTCAGGCATATAGTTTTTTTTTCTCAAGTGCTGAATACTTTTGACTTGTGCTGAGGGCCTAATTGCGCGTACTTTTTCTGTACCGTCTCTGCCCTGTCTAATTCTATAATTTTTTATCAACCATATCTTACATTGACTGCAAAAAGTTCATTATTTATGACTATTTAATAGTGGTTGCTATTGTCTAAAATAGCTGTTATTTAATATTTTTTTAACTAGTGTAATAATTTTAATTAAAACAAGTTTATAGTAATAATATGTAATATTTATAATTTAAAAAAACAAATTTCCATAACAACTATGATCAAGTTTATAGTAATAATATATAATATTTATAATTTAAAAAATATAAATTTTCATAACAACTATGATCAGATATTAAGTTGTGTACTTTAATTGTATAAGCTAATTAATCTCATAATATCTTTTTGTTTGAAATTAAATAATATGTCATAATTAAATATTATTATATTACTAATTATTACAAATATATATGCTCATTATAAGCATATGATAATAGATGACTAAATTACTTAGATTTAGTCAATAAAAATACAATTACCATAATAATCATAGATATAACTTTCATAACATTATTTCTAATTCTATATAACAACTTCAATATTTATAACACTCTCTCAGATTCCATATTTTATTAAGTAGGTCTCCTAATTTTTTTTAAACATGTGACAAAATAAAATTATGTATTAAAAGAAATAAAATAATTATTAACATTAAATAACATATACTTTTTTAGTTTTCTATTTTTTTAATTTTTTTTCAATTATACCTACAGCGGCGGTCACTGTAAGCCCGCCGCTAAAGGTACAAGATACAGCGGCGGTCACGGTGCTAAAACCCGATTTTTTTAGCAGCGCTTACAGACACAAGTGCTGCTAAAACAAAATTCTATAGCGGCGGTCAGTACGGTCGCCGCTATAGACACCGAAGATTTTGCCTATGGCGGCGGTCATGATGACCGAGGCTAAAACGTGATCAATAGCAACGGTTTTAAGGTCTGCAGCGGCGGTCAACGACCGCCGCTATATACCGGAGATTCTAGCAGTGCTTGCTCGGGCAAACGCTGCTATAACTATACTTGTAGTGGCGGTCACTGACCGTCGCTATGAAGACCGCTGCTACAGATTACTGACCGCCGCTACAAAGACCGCCGCTATAGACTCTCATTTGGCGATGGAACCAATCAGAAGTGCAAATCGTGACGATAGAACATCAAGTGCATTAACAAGCGAAGCGCTAGAGGGTGTTCGGGGGGATCCTTCCCCCTGAAACGAGTTAGGAGTATTTAAATAAATAACTAACTTAAAGTAAAACTTGCTATAAATGTGTTACTAAACAATCAGGAAGTTAAGTGACTAATGGGTATGAGGCACGAACGCTATTACAGTTATTAACACTGTTGTTTCTTTCTTATCTAAAAGATAGTAAAAGATATAAACTATCTTATAGAACTGAAAGTGAGGTAAGCGGTTTAAACAAGCGAAGCGATAAACAAATGAAACAAGCGAAGCGATAGAGGGGGTTCGGGGGGATCCTTCCCCTTGAAACTATGGATAAGCTTTATTTTAAATAATTAATTAAACAAGTGAAGTGACTCATAGGTATGAGGCACGAACGATAGATAACTTTAAGCATTAACAAGTGAAACGAAGTGAAACGTTCTAGCGCGCTATTCCTGATTAAGGAATAGAATAAGGGCTGACCTCAAACATCTCCCCCCGAGGGGGATTAAGGGGGGTAACGTTCCTTTCTATTAGTGTAACTATCTTAGATTTAAGTACCCGTAAGGGTACAATAGCTTAGAGCTTATAACTTTAGTTTTAAGCTCTTCTATAAAGTGGCAGGATAGAGGGGGGAGGATTCGTAGGTTTTTGTGAAAGGGATGCTCTTATCATGTTATTGCTGAAAAGAAAAACCGAATTCCTCTATTTGATGTCGATTCATCCACACTTCCATTCCTTGTAGGGGAAGGCTAACAGCTTGCTGGCTAGGAGCTGTATGGATAGAAATGGCCTTGTTGTACCTCACTCTCGTCTTCAATGGGGTCTGCTCTTTTTTTTTTGGGAGAGTATGCCAATATGATCTTAATGAGGTGCGGGGCTTTGCATCTGATATTCGTTGCGTTGGGCTTCCCTCTTTGGGAGCCTGCGTCCCAGCGTTTTTGTGCAATAAACCCCTCCGGCCGAAGACTAGTGGTAGGTGGTCCCGCGGAGCTTTCGGAGAAGGGTAGTCTAGTGTGTAAGCACAACAATGAACCGCGGCAAACCCTCAGACGACCTATCTAAGATTAGGGGGGAGATCCTCACCTGCGAAAAAACGCTACTAAAGAGGATCTATAGCAGCGGTCGGTCACCGGCCGCTATAGGCGACTGCCGCTATAGACCCCCTATAGCCGCTTTTTTTGCAAAACGCCGCGAAAAACAGCATTTGTCGGCGTTTTTAACAACCGCCGCTATAGACCTGTTTTTTTTGTAGTGTAATAATTAAATGTAATAATATTTATAATTCTAACTTTGAAGAGGAATTTTGTTGTGTGCAAAGTAAAAAGTTTGTAGTATTTGAAGTGTTGAGTATGAATTTTGTTATTTTCTATATATGATGTCAAATAATGGGAGATAGAAAAAAGAGAGGACATTGAAAAATAATCTGAACAATATAAGTAGTGAGAACAGAAATGAAAAAAAAAAAATCAGAGAAGAATTTAAAAAATAAAAAGAAAAAGAAAAAAAATAGAAAATACAACATCTAGAAAGCGACTTACTAGAAAAGAGGAAGAAATTTTAGAAAAAAAAAATAAGGGAAAGAGAGTAAAAAGACTCTTGGAATCCACTAACCTCGTAGTTTTTTTTTTTTTCTATTAAATTTGTGGTAGCAGGACAAAGCCTACAGGGGTGTGGGGGATTCGAGTCATTCGACTCCAGATCTATCCTTCCTCAAAAAATAGGAGGTGGCATCTGAGCTACAGCTCACTGGCCCGCAGCTTCGTCATTGATCGTATGATACGTTGCAAACTGCTGGATCAGCCCGAGAGTATACCAGTTCAAAGAGTCTTATCTGAAAGCTTACGTCAGTCTCTGTGCCGGGCGTACGTGCCTAGTCTAAAAGTACATTACCGCGTGGCATGGGACTCAATTACAAGTGGAGGAAAGGGAAAATGACACCTTAATTTATATTGCAGTTGGTAGGTGCTATAATAATTCAATGCACAAATCACCATACATACATACACCTCAAGTTTGAAAACTGCAACTTTTAGAACTTTCCCAAGGTGCCGTTTAACTTGAAATCATCAACATGCCAAGAAAAAACAGCTACTTCGAGTCGTGAAGATATGGGTTTCAAGAGTAGCCCAATTTTGACTGAAGAAATTTGTGTGCAAGAAGTAATTTGAAAGTCGGAAAGCTTTCAATATTTGTCATTCATTAGGAAATGAGTGGTTACCCCCGAGTGTATAGGCTGCACGAAATACTACGGAGACGACACGTTAAACGGAAAAATTTGACCGCTGTTGGAGAGAGAATCACCTGGGGACTCTCTTACTAGGCTCATAATATAATATAGAGAGATATCACTTAACATAAAAGTTTTAAGTCTATAATTAAGTTTGAACTCAACTAATCAATATTAACCACCCACATTTAATAACTTAATATTTCTAATGTGGGACAACAATATTTACCCTCTCTCACGTGTATATTCAACGACTGCATGCGCACCATCTATTGAGTTGCCAAATCATGCACTAAGAACTTTGTGTCTCTAACCCGAACGCTAATAGAGTCCTTATCCTCAGCTATATATATGTGTGTGTTCTGAACCCAAAGCTCTACATTGTAATCTTCACTCTAGATTTTGCTTTCTTAAGAACTAGTTGTCTTAATATCACTGCAAATTGCTACTGCAAAAATGGCACCTACCAAGGCCACCAACGCCATTGTTCTGGCTGTTCTTGTTGCCATCTTGCTGCTCATGATGTCCCCGGAGTTGGTCACGGCTGTGATTGACGCTGCGTTGCCAGAACTTAACCTTGGTATGTAGAAACCAATCTACTTTGAGCTTCTTAGTCCTTGGTACTAATGTTTTTTCTACGCATCAAAAGTAGTTCAAGCGGACGCCTTATAAAGCCCAATTGTACCAGAACTAGTATAGTATATATGCTACTCTTTGCAAAATGAATAAACTTAGATTTGGAAAGTGATCAGCTTATGGTTGCCCTGCCATTTTTTTATTTGCTTTTGATGTAGAAGGGCAGTAAAATTTGAAAAGGAATTTTTCTATCCAAGTGATTGATAACATAATTGTTTCCATTTGCAGGGAGAAAGGCTCTTCAATACAATACAGATGGGCGCAGTGGATACAACAGCTACAATACCACTGGCAGGGGAGGCTACAACTAGTTATGTAGCATATTGTGTTACATATATATAATAGTATCCAAAAGGGTTGTTGCTTTTATGTACTATATATATAAGGCTTGGTGGCTGAGCCATTGTATGGTTTGCTTTCCGTTTAGTTGTTGCAAGGGAGAGAGTAATGGTGGTGCGGTGCCCTATATTGTAGTCCGGGATGGTAATATAATAAAGGCTGAGTGATCTTTGTGTGAAGTTTCCATGCTATAAAGCAGTCTTCTTCTACGATTGACGATAATCGGCTTTTCTAGTCTTTTTTTTGTTCTTCTATTTGGTGGCTAATGAAGTTGGCTTTCCTTAGCATTGGAGTATGAATCTCCATGCGTAACTCGAGACCAATCATGTTCATGTTTTCTTCTTTTTTTGGGGGGGAGAATGAAACTGAGATGTGGTTGCTCATGCACGGATCTCTTTTTCTCGACTTTAAGACATTTCACCTCAAACTACTATCTTTAAGATATTGGACCCTTAAACTACCAATATTAGACACTTTACACCCTAAACTACCCACTTTGACACATTAAACCCTCCAACTACTAATATTAAACACTTTGCACCCTCCATTTGACAATAATACCCTTAATAAATTAATGAATTGACAACAATATCTTTAATATATGCAAAATGGGTAAAGAGTATTATCGTCATTTTAGTCTACAAATTTGACATAGGGTGCAAAGTGTAACAACTATAGTAGTTTGTGGGTGAAAAATGTATTTTCCCTAAAACTAAATCTTTTTTTTTAAATCTAGGTTGAAATTTTGAAACATTGAAGATTAACTTTATTTGTGCAGATTATTAATTAATCAATGTGTTTTTATCACTATATAACTCATAGCATGGTTGACCAAACTGTAGATTAGCTGTCTAAATTACCTGATAAGAAAATTATAAAATTATAAAGGTTTCTTGTTTTGGTAAAACCAAAAAAAAAAAAACAAATTCAGTCTGCAAAATGTCGACGTGCCTTCTGCTACCTTTGGGTACCGGTCAAGAATATTGCTGCTTTTGCCTTTAAAAATTTCTGCAGTTATATATCCAACAATTGACATTAATTAATTAATTAATTTCATGCCAAACTCTTAAGACCAAATCAGAATGTGATATAGGTGGCTTCACCTGCCCAGCCCAACTCAAAATTCAGGGCTTTGTCTAGGCCTGAATTTTAAAAGCCCGCCAACGTTTAGGAATATGGGCTCTTAAAATTAAGTGCAGGCCCAAGCTTGCTATAACTGCCCGGATATTTCAACACTATTGACTACGACAAACCTTATGTTACATGGACAGTTGATATTAGTCGTAGTGTTCAGAAATCAACTGAGAATATTCAAACATTCAAGGATTGATATTTCACTCATTTTGGTCAAAGGCCAAAGATCTTATTGTGACCTAAAATCACGTACGGTATGCAGGCTTGTTACTTATAATTACTTCGTACGTTTTGTTTGTTTGCTAAAAAACGGGAACATAAAACGAGAGAGACCTCCATGCATGCAATTTGGAAATTGTCATTGCAAACAAAAGAGGAATAAAGGAAAATTATAAAGAACAATAGATTTTTGGGCAAATTATAATTAATTTCTTTTAAAAAAAAGTACCTAGAAGCCAAAATACAATTGCAATATAATTCTCGCCTCCTTTCACACTATTCACAACGATCTGAATATGTGGACGTCCCATCGTATCTTATGCAAAAAGTTTTTGATATTATGTACATGCCCACTCATGTCGGTTTCAATTAAGAAAAATTTCTTTGGGTGAAAGGTATAAAATCATGATAGATAAGTCTTGACGGACAGTGACCTGTTCAAAACTTCTGCAATATATATTCTAATCATCGTAATGATATCTTTTCTAGCTAGAATAGAAAATGATATCTTACAGGAGACCTATTCAACTCATGATACCTCGCCAACTCACTACTATACACTAGTATCTCTACACTTCAAAGGCACAAGTTGTTGCTTTCCTCGTACACCACATCTCTCTCCTTATTACTTTAATGCAGTTTCTGTTTATGACAGCTTTCATTTGGGCTTAGACCCATCTTCAAGATATTGAAAGTGTTCAGCTCGCTCATGACGGTCGAATGCGGACCTCTGCGAAAAAAACAATAGACGTGATCACATGGTCAATGACACACACACCCTGCTTTACATCGAGTGGCTCTTGTAGAGAAAATATCCTCACTCCCAGAAAATCATGGATCGACTAGTTGTTTGGTGGTATTTGGACCAGGTCACACCTTTAATTTGTTGTTATATATGTCTAGGTATCGTATATACGTTGCAAACTGCTGGATCAGCCAGAAAGTATACAAGTTCAAAGAGTCTTATCTGAAAGCTTACGTTAGTCTCGGGCGTACGTGCCTAGTCTAAAAGCACGTTACCGCGTGGCATTGGACTCAATTACAGGTACTGGAGGAAAGGGGAAATGACACCTCAATTATATATTGCAGGTGGTAGGTGCTAGAATAATTCAATACATCATACATATCTATAATACGCCTCAAGTTTGAATACTGCAACTTTTAGAACTTTCCCAAGGCGCCGTTTAACTTGAAGTCATCAAAATGCCAAGAAAAACAGCTACTTCGAGCAAAATATAGGCTGCACGAAATACTGCGGAGACGACACGTTTAAAGGAAAATTTTGACCGCTGGTGGAGAGATAATCACTTGGAGAGTCTCTAGTGCGCTCATAATATAATATATAGAGATATCACTTAACATAAAAGTTTTAAGTCTATAATTAAGTTTGAACTCAACTATCCTATATTAACCAGCCACACATGACACATATAGCTTAATATTTTTAATGTGGGACAATAATATTTACCCTCTCACGTGTACTATATATATTCAACGACTGCGCACTATCTGTCGAGTTGCCAAATCATGCACTAAGAACTTTGTTTCTCTAACCCGAACGGCTATATATATGTGTATTCTGAGCCCAACGCTCTACATTGTAATCTTCACTCTAGATTTTGCTTTGTTAAGAACTAGCTGTCTTAATATCACTGCAAATTGCTATTGCAAAAATAGCAGCTACGAAGGCCACCAACGCCTTTGTTCTGGCTGTTCTTGTTGCCATCTTGCTGCTCATGATGTCCCCGGAGTTGATCACGGCTGTGATTGACGCTGCAGTGCCAGAACTTAACCTTGGTATGTAGAAACTGATCTACTTTGAGCTTCTTAGTCCTTGTTACTAATGTTTTTCCTACGCATCAAAAGGAGTTCAAGCGGACGCCATATAAAGCCCAATTACACCAGAACTAGTATATATGGTACTCTTTGCAAAATGAATAAACAGATTTGGAAAACCCGTGATCAGCTTATGGTTACTGTTACAAATTACTGGATGGTAACTTAGATCTAGCAAAGAAAGCACTGTACTGAGACAAGAATTTTAATTCATTCATAAAATGGGAACGATAATGCCAATTCGAGGTGGCAAGCTTCCATTGTCTAGAAGTTCATCACAGAATCGACAAAGTAAAAAATAGCAACGCAGGTGCCCTATATTCTGGTCTCTTCCACCCACACATGGGTTGGGCCGGGGGCTAATAAACTAATGGGCAATAAAACCAATACTGGAAATACTAAATGACTACAACTAATAGGCCGAAACCCACTGCTCATAACAACCAAAAACCCATGTCGCCAATTAAAAGACTTGGCCACGCTGGATGTTGACCAAGCTCGACCAAGCTCCCCTTCAAACTCCCGAAACTTCTAACGCCATCTGAACTGCAGTAGCCGTCGTCTTCCTTCCCCAAAACTCATCTGCTCAAGAATCCAACTTTATCGCCCGGATTCCTTTCTTCTTGTAATAGTTACCCTGTCCTTTTTTTTCCTTTGCTTTTGATGTAGAAGGGCAATAAAATTTGAGTAAAAAATTTTAGCAGCAATTTTTCTATCCATGTGATAGATAACATAATTGTTTCCATTTGCAGGGAGAAGGGCTCTTCAATACATTACAGATGGGCACAGTGGATACAACAGCTACAATACCACAGGCAGGGGAGGCTACAACTAGTTATCTAGCATATTGTGATTACATATATATAATAGTATCCAAGAGGGTTGTTGCTTTTATGTACTATATTAGGCTTGGTGGCTGAGCCATGTTATGGTTTGCTTTCCGTTTAGTTGTTGCAAGGGAGAGAGATGGTGGTGCGGTGGCCTATATTGTAGTCCGGGATGGTAATGTACTTAAAGGCTGAGTGATCTTTGTGTAAAGTTTTGAACAAAATGATTTAAGACTCAAAACCAACACTGGCCGAACCTAGAAGGGGTGAATAGCTTCTAAAACTTTTCTCGTAACTTTTTAAACTTAAATAAAATTTCTGCACAAGCTACACAAGAACAGATCAATAATTTCAATATGAAAATTACTTCAACACAATTTATCAAAGCGGAATATAAATCATGCAAATCAGAATCTATATCTAAGATTTTTTTTATAATTAATTGGTAGCTCAAAGGTTGTAGGAATAATAAGTGAGGGTATTGCTTGGGAACAGGCTAAATAGTCCCATTTTTCAAGTGAAACTTTGTCTGTTTGAACTTTTAGGTCGGAACGTTACTAGACACCTATGCTGTTTGTGTATTAGATTAGAGCTAGTTTTTTATCCTGTTGACACTTAAAGCGTTTATTTTTTGTTTATTCGTTGACCCAAAAAAGAAAAAAATACAAGGGAACGTCCAAATCTTAAAAGATAGGGTAGATTGCAACCTATGGTTAAAGCATGTATAGGAATAACAATGATGTCACAGGACACATTATTATGTTCTTACAAATATTTAAGAGAAACTGTAACAGATAAAACAGGACAAATGTGTTGTCTGCCAATTATCCTTGCAGGATTTTCATGACCTTTTGCAACTTTGTTGAGGCTTCTCTCATGGTTAACCGGTCTTTAGGTGATTGAGCTGCACAAGACAAACCAAGCCTTATCACGGCTGCTACACATTCTTCACTTCTGTTGAGCCAATCGCGGCTGGAATTGTTGTCAGTGCTGCTGCTGCTGTTCTCCCCAGTGAAATAACTAGTTCTGGTGCTTTGCGGGAAACTTTCAATATCCTTGAAAAGCCTTTGATCGGCGATGTCCCTGATTAGTTTCTCGTCCTCTGTCGATGCAAACTTATTCAGGGTCAAACCTTCTTTGAACATTTCGTCGGTTGGTTTTTTGGCTGTGAACATCTCAAGCAGCAGTATCCCAAAACTGTAGACATCCCCACTGGTAGAAGGGTTGCCACCCTGACCATACTCTGTAACAAAAGACAGATATATCAGAACGAATTCTAAACTGTACGTGATAGGATTTTAAAGACCGCATATAAAAACGTAATTAAGCACTATTGTTAAGAGTTGTCTACCTGGGGCAATGTAACCAATTGAGCCTATGAGTCCAATTGTGCTACTCTCCTTCTGTTGTGGATATTGAAAAAGAAACCTTGCCAATCCAAAGTCTCCAACATGAGCGGCCATGTCATCGTTCAGAAGCACATTTCCAGGTTTCAAATCACAATGCACCACAGGAGGGTCACAGTCATGGTGCAGGTAATCCAAGGCAGAAGCTACATCAATGGCAATACTCAGTCTCTGGGTCAAGGTCAGAGTTGACCCACACTCAACATCTTCGGGGTACAACCACTTATCCAAGTTCCCATTAGACATGAATTCCATAACCAAAGCCTTAAAATCGGCTCCCCTATGATCAATGCTAGAGCAAGAAGTGAAAACCTTCACAAGATTCCGATGCCTAATATTTCTTAATGCTTCACATTCGGCATCAAAGCTCTTAGAAGCTTTGTTTTGTCCCAAGTCAAGAACCTTTACCGCAAAGGTGGAGTGGACTCCGACTTCATCAGTCTTGAACACTGCTTTATAAACAGACCCAAACCCTCCTTTCCCTATCAATTTTTTTTTGTCGAACCCGTCTGAGGCATGTTGGATTTCAGAGTAAGATAGCCTTGATAGATATCCCACGAGTGGAGAGGAAGATATTTCCTTGTTTCTTCTCTTGTTTCTCTTCTGGGTGATCCATGCCCATACGAAGTAGGAAAAAGCACACACTACAACGAAAACAGAAACAGGAGTCACGATTTTTACTAGTAAATGAGGATCTGACTTCTTTTCCGAGATACAAGTAATGACTCAACTTTTCCGCAGCCTCTTGGTTAATTCCGCAGAGCTTATAATTTCCCAGGAGGGAGTCCCAGCCGAGGTTCATAAAGACACCTTTGTGTGGAACTTGTCCTTCCAAGTGATTGAAAGACAAATTTAGCTTCTTAAGAACTTTAAGTTTCTCTAGCTCTTCTGGGATTGAACCAGAAAGACTGTTCGAAGAAAGATCCAGACTCTCCAGTGCAGCTAACTCTCCGAGTGACCTTGGTATTGGCCCAGTTAGGTTGTTTCCTGCCATGTCCAGATGATACAGACTCCAGCATCTACGGATCTCTGTTGTGATATTTCCAGATATCTGGTTTGCAGAAACATCCAAGAATTCAAGCTGTTTCAAGTTTCCGACTTCCATTGGTAGAGAACCGCTAAACAAGTTGTCTGCCAATAACAATGCCCTCAAACTTGAAAGCCCAGAAATCTGATTCGGAATTCTTCCGGTGAGCTTGTTTCTGGTTAGATCCAGTACAGCTAACTGTCGGCAATTCTCTAAACTCACTGGAAATCCACCAGAGAATTGGTTATCTTGAATTGTCAGAAAGTATAATTGCGTTAGATTGCCGAACATGTTAGGAATTTCTCCAGAAAACTCGTTGTCATGAATCATAAATCTTTGGAGTTGCTTCAGTTTTCCAATGGAGCTTGGTATTTTGCCTTTGAAATGATTGTGATGAATTGATATAGCTGAGAGGTTCCGGTACTTCTCAAAACCTTGAGGGAAGGCACCGATCAGGAAATTGTTGTCAACACAAAATTCTCGGAGATGTGCTGATAGATTTCCAACAGAAACAGGAAGTTGGCCTGCTAGTTGGTTGGACTCCAGCATGAGTTTCTCCATCAGGGTACAGTTTACGAGGGAGCCAATTGTCTGAAAATTCACCTCTGTTGTTGAAGATAAGCTATTGTTGCCAAGATGCAGCCAGATAAGATATTTTAACTTGCCAAGCAAAGGAATGGACCCAATGAAACCATTTGAAGAAAGCTCTAGGTCTTGCAGTTGTGAAGCATTGGATAAAGAACTGGGAATTGGACCTTCCAACTTGTTGCTTGCTAAGTAGAGCTTAGTTAAGTTGGGAAGAGAATCGCCTATATTGGACGGCAGTTTCCCAACAAGTTTGTTTTGCGTAAGGGATAAGAAGAGTAAAGAAGAAATGTTGTACAGAGAAGATGGAATTTCTCCGCTTAATTGATTCGCCGAAAGCTGAAGCGCAAGAAGATTTTGAAGACGGCCAAACTCTGGAGGAATGGGACCGGAAAATGAGTTATCGTAAAGGTCCAAACTTTCGAGGGATGTGAGGTTCGAGAGCTGGGGGGCTAAGATGCCAATGAGCCCAAGATTGCGAAGCTGAAGATATCGGACTCGATCTCCACTTTTGGTGCAATTGACTCCAGACCAAGTGCAATGAGAAGAACTGAGGTTCCAGTTGGAAAGAGCACCCCGAGGGTCCGAGACAATCGATTTGAAGAACAGAAGGGCTTGCTTGTCTGTGCTAGCATCCTGAGCTCCCACCATGTTGATGCGATAACTTACAATAATTTGAAAGAGGAAGAGATTCAGCAGAGCAAAGCGGAACCGGTCCTTCATATTCGAAAGCTGCATTGTGGGCTGCATGATTAGCAGGTCATCATATTGAGATTTTTTACAATTTCTGGCCAGAATTTATATATTATATGGTCAAATATTATTTGACTGCATTAAATGGTGTAAGAAGTATGAACTCTACCATGCAATTATTCGACCAAGAAATTGCATAGAATCTTAATTCCTCTTGCACCATAAAGGGCTGGATGTGCGATCCATTATAGGTGTAAAGGGGACTACTGACTTTGCAAGGTGGGACAGGATGCCTTGACCAATTTGGTTGGTCAATTAATTCAACATATTGATCTCATGGCAATGAGGACAAGAAACAAGACACAACACACTGGAAAAGGCAACTAAACCATCAGGTGAAGAATGGTAAACCATTCGCCGTGGAAGATGATATCCTAATTATTATTAAAGTTAGTACTAAACATTAATCATTAGGAAATAATTAAGAGAATAACACCAAATATTAGATTGAAAAGACATGCTGTTGATGAGTTGCTGAAGTCATCTGTGCAATTCATGTGATCATTTTGATTCTAATAGAAAGTACGCAAAGAGTAAGATTTGGCAAATCGCTCACTTGGTCAACGCATCAAGCCATCTGATCTTTAGAATTGAGAAGCCCAATTGTAGTAATTTCCCAATTCTTTTTGTCTTTTTAGACAAGCCAACATTTTATCGCAAGGGAAGAATTACTACAAGTGCATTAAAAAAAAGAAGGTACAGATGGCCGGTAAGAAACCTAATGGGCTCAAAGGCCCACAACAATCAATAAAGAGGATACAAGGGCCAAGGGCCCTCAACAAATTGACACAGAGGCCCAAGCCGAATCCAATGACCAACGCCAGATCCAAGGATTCGGTGACAACAATCGGATCCAAGGACCAACTCCGGATCGAAAGTTGAGACACAACACAATCAGTGTCACACAAAGTGGCGGCAACCGTCACTGGAGGAGGAACTAACATAGCGTCAGATGCACGCGCTGCACAGAGCGTGCGTGACAGCTCATGCACCTAAAAAACAACGTGGTCACGGTTTAAATTGGAGATTGGTGACCACTGAAGCCAGTCTAGAGTATCGTGTGGCCACTGGAAGCCACCAAAACCCGACAAAAAGGGCTTGTTCTCTGCCGGAACGTTGGATCCAAAACCGAAACTGCTCGGCCACTAGAAAGGGTTAGGGACAAGCTAGAGGAGCCAGGGCTTCTCCAACTACCTAGCATGGCTGCACGAAGAGGGGGAGGCGTGCGGTGGGGAGAGGAATTCTCTAGAGAAAAGGCAGAGCCTTTCTCTTTAGAATAGAGAATACGAAGGGAAAAGGTGAGTCAAAGCTATTTATCTGGTCTTTGTACTAGAAACCGGAACCACCTTGAACATAAGTGAAAAGTTAAACCATCTAGCTGTTGACTTTCCCAAAGTTTACAGATACTTTTTCCAATTGCCTACCCCCGAAAAAAAAAACCCCCAAAAAAGTTGATCCTACTTGACTGTATCACAACAATAATTCCTTCCTTCTTCCCTGTGCACGTATCAATGGATAGAAGCCTAATACGTCCTTTATCAGTATAACTAGTAGAGTTTTGCTTGTAAGCTTTTGCATAAATTTCACTGAAATTTGAGCCTCACAGCTGAACTTCACCTCTAGGGTCTCTGAAAAAAACAAATGCGTTGAGGTTGGCATGCACACGTACCTTTTATTGGGAGAGCGGACTAGTTACTCTGCAAGTTTAACTTGTAGTAGTCGTGACTGGAGCGGCAACTGGCAAGATCAATAAAGAACGCAAAGAAGATAGGTTAGCACCTGTGACGGGCAAATTATATTGAAAGGTCATCAAAGTAATCAATTCAAGAACTATTTCCTATAACATTATTTCAAAAAAAAAAAATCTTTCTAAGAATACAAAAATTGTCTTTCCGGGTCAGTTTTCTGTTTTCATTGTGAGAAAGAAAACCACCATAAACATTTTCAAGATTATAAACATTGAGCAGGGCTCTGAAAGCAAGTTTTCGAAAATAGTTTCACGGGAGATAGAGCCAGGTAATCTCCATATCGGGCAATTATTGTAATACTGTACGTAAGAGCCCACGTACCTTTGTTGACTCAAGTTGGCCCGACGGAAGTAGCGGTATACTTCTGATGATTTCCGCCATTTATGAGAAGTTGAGAAGACAAATGTACATCCTCAGACTGGCACGCCCTGGGACGACCTACAGCTTTCCTTAGGGACTCCTGGGACCACGTCATAAATGTGATTGATGGGGAACTTGATTCCCTTAGAAGTAGGTAATTCCGACAGAAGACAGGTAAAGTGCCTGCAATCTATCGGTTACTATAGGCCAGACCGGGTCAAGATTTTGGGATGTTTGAGGGTGAAAATTTTGAGTACTGCGGTAGGAGAAATATTATAAAGTAAAGATATGTTATGGGAGTTGGTGAAAAAGTGAAGAGAGAAAAGATTTTTAATAAGTATTATAATAATAAAAAATTATGTTAAAAATATTTTAGTATTAAATCCAAATATTTGACCCCAATTATTTGGGGCTCAAACATCCCCTTTATTTCCGCTTCTTCCCAAAACAAATTTTACTATGGACCTCGCTCTCTCTCCTCCTCTTGTTGTAATTTCCTAGCAAAAGTTAGTGTGATTGAGGTTATGGACGAGTGAGATTAAAAGTTAAAAAATTTAATAGCTGAAAAAATATCACGTCATTTAATAAACCCGACTTACGAAACCGATCCGATTTCTTTAAATGACGTGACATTTTTCAGCAATTAAATTTTTCAACATCTAATCTCACATGTCCACTCACTTATTCACAAAATAACCTGTGCCGTAATTCTCTACTCCAATTTTTTTCTCGCAGAAGCCCGAAACACCCTAGTTTGTTTCTGTTCCTCGTTGATAAAAAATAACTCAAGAAAAAATCCTTAAAATAGTTCAAAAGAAATATTATGATAGAGCTTGCGATATGGACTGGTTAACCAGTTGTAGGAGAGATCGAGAAGGTTTCGCGGGAGAGGTGACAAACTCTGCCGAAATGCTTCAAATTTGTTGCGGAACCAGCCAAAGGGCGAACAGGGGCACCCGCCCCGGTTGGTTCAGCCAAACATATTTTTCCTCTATGGTGAATGGTCACCGCGTGAATCACGTGCCTTGGGGGGCAAAGCTAGAACACAGTTGACAGCAAACTTCAACAAGTTGATGCCGTCCTTTTTATTGAATTCTCAACCACGTTAATCATGTTACGTAGAAGAAAAAAAAACCACGTTAATCAATTCTTTAATATTATTCTAATTACTCATTTATACTTTTTAAAAAAACAAAATTGTTTTCAGTTTTATCCTTCTATTTCTAATTCATAATTCCATGCACAGTGGATTATACAGACATTAAAATATGAAAATTGGGAGAACCATTATCATATTACATACAACTGGACGGAACCAATATTCATGAAAATAGTTATGTGATCGAGTTATATTGTTTTGTTTTTCTAGGATCACATACTGCTTTTAATCAATATTATTTGGTAAGAAAATTAAATTAGCACAAGTTTTTGGTAAATTTAACTCGAATAAAAGATATATATTAGAACTACATTAAACAAGTTGAGAAACAAAAGAAGATAAGAAGATGCAGATCCGTAGTATCCAATTGTCACCTCTCAGTTTTAGTAAATAGTATAGTACATGTATTTCAATATTTTTAACTATGAAACTAGAGAGAGAGAAAAAAATGTCATTTCGTCTTAGAAGTTAGCCCCCCTTTAAATTGGATCTTAGTTCCATCACTATAGAAGGCTAAATTTTCGAAGATTGGTTTTCTTGTCGACAATATTCGCTCTTGTGACAACAACTTTCGTCATTAATAATTGTTAAGATTATTAATGACCACATTATGTTGGTTGCTAAAAACTCCATCGCAAAAGTACTTTCATGACTATATGTTTTGGAGGGTCTCCTCCACACAACCACCAAAGATCCTTCATGGTGCATGCTCCTATTTCTCTTTCAAACTTCCATTTACCAAATAAACATTCTTCCAAGCTACCGTTCAAGTAATTTCAACCTTTCCCTTCGTACCCCTTCTTCCTATAAGACCCAAGAGGCAGGCTCTGAATGCATCCATGGTTTCTCAACCTCTTTGTTACCATCCCTTGGATGGGTACCCCGCAGCCATCTCTTTGGATCTCAAGTTCTGTGCAAAGTCGTGTTTGTGTATGCCCCTCCTAGCCATAATTCGGAGTATGGGGTCCAAAAAAAAGGCTTTGGACCAAGCCTGTATTGTTTATAGGGCAATTATACGTTCCCTATCATTTAGGGATCAAGCCTGTGAGTCTATGGTGTTTGTTAGGTATTGTTCACCGTTACTTGTTCACTGAGAGAGCAGCAAGAGCAGAACTTGTTCTGTAGATAAAGAAAGTTCAATTTCTTCAGTCACCGTTACTGGCAGGAATATTTCAGGAGAACCGATTGACGCCAGCCACGTAGCTCCAGAGATATCTGGCGGTAACTCAACCGACAACTGATTGTTTCCTACAAACAATTGCCCAAGAGCCTTGGCATTCTTGATATCGGACGTGATCGGGCCTTCGATGTTATTGCTCGTGACATCGATGATGTTCAAGTTTGGTAGTCCCCAGATTCCGGACGGCAAGGAAATTGGAGCAGCCAAATCAAGCTGACAAGTCATATTAATCTTTTTACTCATTGAAAGAGATATTGACCTGTCATATGAAGCGAAGGAGGGAATCCGTGATTCCCGTTCCCGTGATTCATGTGGCTGACCCGTCATCCATCATAAAGAATGGTGGACCCCTCGCAAGATGACTAGTAGGACTTCTCTTCCGTGCAAAGACAAACCTATAGACGGCTAGGACCTTTCTAATTCATGACTGAAAACTCACGGCACTGGCTACGCGGAAACAGAACTAACGTTGCTTTCGGTTGCAAAGTTTTCTTAATGGCAGTGGAAGGGATGAAATCGGAATCAGTTATTTTGTCTCAAAAAATATACATGCAAGGATATGCTTAAATGACTGAGGCTATTGACCAGCATAACATAAATAGGATAATTTGTCTGATGCGGACATAGGGGGAGGTTCCATCAATAGTAAAGGAAACCATTTGAAACAGAGTCTTGATATTCCATTGGACATCAGAAACTGTTAATTTTGTTCAACTAGAAAGGTATTCTTGGAAGTATCACAAACAAGGAAAGACGAATGAATAGCTATGGAATAGAAAACACTAGTAAGTTACCAAATCAGTATGTGTCCATAACTTATTTACCACTGAATCGTGCACAACAGGAACAAAAGATGTGCTCGAATGGAAAAATAGTTTCTTTTCCTTTTGGAAATTAATGGAACCAAGATTGTACTATATTACATATGCATTTTCACCAGCTAACTAATGACTACATTCCTCAGACTGCAAAAGGGCAAAGACCATACTTAATTCCCAGTGCACAATGCCCAGTAGTGATACCGATCTATCAGCAAAATCTATAGCAAAAACATGTCATCAACCTCCATAAGAAAATGAATTTGTTTTAATGATGACTTCCCAAGCATCAAAGTTGAGCTTCATTGAGGATATTTTCTGTTGGATAACCCCTTCGCTTTGCAAATTTGACCTCAATACAAAGTTCATGCAAAAGCAAACCAACCAACCTTGAAGCCTAGCTCATGAAAACAAAGGATAGCCAATTCCTTACCTCGTTTCCTAAAGCTGCAGTTTTACACTCCATATAAACGCCAACAAACATACGATCTGGATACTTTGTTGAAAATCACAATTAAAGTGGGAATTGTAACCAAATTAAAGGGACTCCAATAATCTAAATCAGCTCCTGAGGCTAGAGACTACCATTTTTGCAACAGTAATGTCAAAATTGTTTTTATTGGTTTAGGCAAAGGATCCGCCAGCCTTTGGCTCAGCTGACATAACTTCCTTTGTAGAGGGTTTTGATAATTTGCACACATTTCTCCAGATCAACTACTTTTGTATTCTACATTTTCTAGTACCTCAACAGTGTAAAGTATATATATATATATATATATATATATATATATATATATATATATATATATATATTTCCCTGAATAAGCATTCAAAAGTACAAAAGTAGGTATAAGATGTTAGAGAAAAGTAAGGGTAAACACGTGGAAGAAAATGCTGAATATAAGAATATTATAGATCAGGTTTCTTTACAATATATGGTCTGAATTTCACTATACAATTTAATAGAGGTAAACATAATAAATAGACTTAGGCTATGTGAAATTTTGTGTATTTTTTATTTTTGATTTGCAAGTTTTAGTTTTATTTTTTTATTTTTTGTTATGTTGAGTATTTTTATTATACAGTCCTTTAATATATATAATTTCAAACCATTGAACTCTACAACATTAACGAATACATGGTTTTAGAAAAAAAAAACGAATACATGGTTATCTGTTTTCGAATTAATCTACCATGAATTTGACGACAGGATTACAGAGAATTTTCAGGAGAGGCGGAGGCGGCCATTTGACCGTTGATTGATTTAAGGGGTAAACACTTTTTTTTTAGTTAAGGGGTAAACACATTTGATTGTGGAATGAAGTATGAACTCTCTGTAAGAGTGTATGATCTCCAGAAAAAATCTAGTGGACATTTTTCCACTAACTGCTAGCATTGACGTGAAACCTCAGCTAAGTGGGGGCAGAGAACAGCTGTAGTCATGCATTGTCGATTTCGACTGCAACAAGTGGCCGAGAGTGGGCTCTTTCAATGAATATGACAGGAGCCTAGACCCAAAAGGTAAGAGGGGCGGCCTTCATGAGCCCTAGGCCGCAGTACTGGTCCAACCCAGAATTTTTTTATTGGGGCCGGGCGAATTAATAAAATTAATTTATTATTAATAAAATTAATTTATTTGTATTCTTTTTCTTAAGCTGTTTTTAGTAAGAAATGTAAGGCTGATAAAAAACGAAAAGGAAAATTGAAAATTAATACTTAGCTTTTCACTCCCTAAAAATAACTGCATGAGTTTTAGAAAAATATTACCAAACACTTGATGATAATTTTGTGCTGACGCGGCTCAATGTGGTCAGTTTTAAGAATTTAATTGAATAATTATTTTTAAAAGGAGACCAACCCAAATAATGCTTTGTATTATTTAGAAGCTTATGCATTTATTTTTTAGCGAGTGAAAATCTAAAATAGAGAAAAGTTGTGAATCGAGAATCTTGTATAATACAAAAAGGAGGAGAAAACAAAAGAATATAAACATAAACACCATGCACGACAAATTAAACCCAACGCGAAAGCTGGTGCTAGATGCAAAGAAAGTTCAGATCACCTGGTGGGTCTTTCGCGTCTTTTCACTATTCCAGTAGTGAGGAGAAAAGTCTTCGTGTTAATTAGCTATAAATACCACCAAAACAACAGTAATTCTCATCCATTCCTCCCAGCTTCAATCTCTCATTAAGTCTCAAGCCCTTGAGCAGCTTGTTTTCTCTCTCTCTCTCTCTTAACCCTTCCCCTAAATTAATTGGGTACGGCAAAATGGTTGTCTCTAAGACTTCCAAAGCCATGGTCATGGCTCTTATTTTGGGAGTCATGTTGCTTATGTTCTCTGTGGCAGCTGAGGCAAATATTGCAAAGTTAATTGGTTAGTGGAGAAATTGATCTACTCTGTTCGATTACACATTTTCCCTGTTGTGCCAAAATGGTTCTCTTTAATTCTGTTCTGTTTAATCAATTAATTACTAACGAACTCCGAATATCCTTTGAAATAAATTCCACCCGGCCTTTTTCTCTAATGCTTTATGGATATATGCATGGCTTCATGTTGCAGGACGAAAAGTTCTAGGCGTACAAAAGCAAGCTGACGACCCTTATAACATCCCTAGTTATACACCCTCGCCAGGCGGAGGTGGGTACAAGCCCCCAGCTAATATTAATCCATGAGGAAATGGAGCCTACTGGCACCCTGCAGAACCGTAATCAGAGAAATGAAAAGAACTTAATTATTTAGTTGCTAAAATAAGTTGTTCGTTAATTAAGATCCTACTTATTATTTGTCAGACATATTAGAGATATCGTACTAATTTTATTTCTTATGTTTAGATAAGATATATATCTTTAAGGATCCGAGCAGCGGAGAGTTATTTATGTACTTGCACTTGCATGTGTATGCAGTAAAAAAGACCGTACCATACGGAGAGTTATGTACTTTCGGTGGCTTTAAATTGATGCAGTCTAATATTTGATTTTTTTCAATTACCCAAATAATTAATTCGAATGATGAAATATGGGCTTCAATATATTTTTCAAAATAAAAATCTAATTTATTTGTTCTTTCGAGGCTCGAGCAACTTAACTCCAACAGCTTCCCCTTTGCAATTCATGTGCTATCAAATTATCAATGATGCCACGTGGGTCAATAACCACAGATAAATTACCTAAAAAATAAAGATATATACAAAATGAAATTCATCTTTTTGCGCTCATGATCGAACGAAGAATCTTCTTATTTTCTCGTTACATTGCTTGTATATGAAACTCTCCGTTTGCAAAAGTATTATAGAACATAATAAAATTTATAAAACGAGCATCTAAAATCTTAAATTTTTTTACATAATTTTCAATAACTTTTATATAAATTTCAATATCTTTTTAAAAAAATTATAACAAATATTCTCTCTTCATACTTTTTCACTTAAGTTCAATACTTTTTTATTAAACAATTAAATCAAATCATCTCCCTCTACATATTTTTACACTCCAACAAAAATTAAATATATTTTAAAAAAATTACCAAATTTACATAAAAACCTATAAAACTCAAATCTACATAAATATTCACAATTCTATCAAAATCCTAAAAACCTTATAATTTTTTATAAAACGAACATCCCGACTAAATTACTCTGCACGTTCCTAGAGTTTGACATTTCCCAGATTAGTCCTCAGGATTCGATTATCCTTAAAACTATCCTTTGAATTTAGTCTCATTATCAAACAGATCATGTCGTGGAAGAAAATGCATGCGTTGCTAACGGCTAATACATGGAAATTGACAGCGTGATTAAAAAAATCCTGCCCAATCGCAATGACATGTATAAGTAAAATAAATAAAAATAAAAATATTTTAATAAATCTAAAAAAAAAAAAAAACATAATTAATTTTATTTTATTATTAAGGTCAAACCCCAGGACAATAATATAGCCATATTTATTTATATATCTAAGATTATGTTTGAGAGAGAAAGTAGATTAGTATCTAATTTCACCTCAGAGTAGGGCCATGGTCGTCCGTGGGCCTGAACTTTGTAATGTAACGTGATGATGGGTACGTATACATGTTGAAATCTTCGGGGCGGTAGTTTTCTTGCTGATCTAATGAAGCTGGTAGCCCAATCAATTCCAGCCCAAATATCTTGGTCATGAGGTTTTTTTTTTCTTCTCTTCTCGTTTTTCTAGGTGGTCGCGATTGATAAGCTAGACCCAAAATTTTCCTGGCTGATAATGTATCTTTCTTTCTTCCTTGAAGCATATCAGTAGGTAATTACAACCTTGCTCTTTTGAATGGAAAATGCAATGAGGAACGTGGATCGATTGTTATCGCACCTTTCAAGGCCTAGCTCGCTGATAACATTAATCATGCATGACCTTGCAGTCTTGCTATGGCTGGGAAAACGGATCAGCAGTGCAGCAAAACTTCAGTTGCTCTGACAGCAAGGTGGGCCGGGGTAACCCACTTCTTCTCTTCCATAAGAAACTGCAAGCAAAATCGTCTTGCTCAAAAATTGGCCAAATGGGCAGAGCTCTCAAACTAACCAGTACGGCATTCATAAGATAGGCTGTATCCCCCCTTGTGTATTCAACTGTGACTGGAATTCTAGACCCCCACGAGTTGTAGTTCTAGCTAGTAGTACTGTTCTTATCAATGAATATTAATAATTTGGCTGAGGAAAAAGAAATCCAATCGTGTTTCATCGAAATTCGTATAAGTTACCCATCTCGTAGCAAGTAACGAATTGAATAAACTATATGCCACTTATTTATGGAAATTGATGATGCCAAAAATTACCATTGGCAGGAGCCGATCAGACCTGCAAGAATTATTGAGGGGGAGAGGCCTCGAATCAAGTCTCCGACAGCTAAATTAGATCTCAATGAGAGAGTTTAGTATTAGAGAAGTAATTAAACTTGAGAGAATATGAAAGAGAATACCTGACTATTTATATGGGTTTAAGAACCACACTTCTATTAGGAGAGAAAGAGGTGTCCCGGATATATAGGATCCTTATCCTCTCTGGTCATGCAAGTGTTCAATTAGGAGTCTAGAACCTCTACGGCTCCATAACGAGAGAAGAGGTAATCAAGCGAATACGCTAGCTACGGGCCAGACTAGGGGTGGTTGGGTCTGATAGGACCCGCTATTTTATGGCTCATCAGTAGTCCCCCCTTTTAACCTCGACAAACCGAGTAAGAGCATAAAAATTCTAGAGATTGGGCTTTGAGAAGACGACATTTGGCCGACGAGCTGAGCTGAGAACGCAGGGTACAAGGGCTGGGTTCTATAGCAACTGCAATTAGGCCCTTAACTTCGGTTAAGAGTTTGGCCTCATTTGATATCAACTTGGCCCGGACCGGCCCCTAATCATTTAAACTAGCTTGCAGCACACGCTTCAGCCATTCCCGTCGTGCAGCTTTTTCTAGCACTTCATCCCCTCGCCTTCTTGCTATCGTTATTCCTCCAAACTACCCATCTTCTTTCATTTGTCTCTTCGCATTGCCCCACCCATGACTCACAACTCCAGCTCTTAGCCACCGACAATACCGAAAATGGAGGAAAACACGGTAGCGGCCAGGCATTCCAAATGGGAAAACCAACTGGCCACCCTACGGGCCAAGTACAATGTTCCTTCCACCGTGATTATGAGAGTTCCCGAAATAGGCAAAAAAGTGTTGGAGCCTGACGACGATGAGCTGGGGTTCTTCGAAGATTCTTTGATTGTCGGCTGTCGATTCCCACTTTCGAGGGAGATTTACGAGTTGCTGTTCCTGTATTCCTTGGCTCCGAATCAGCTGGCGCCCAACGGGTGGCAATTAACGCTAGGGTTTTTTGCGTTGTTGAAGAAACTGTTCATCGAGGAAAACCCCTAACCCTAAAGGGAATTTATGTATTGCTATAAAATCACCAAAACGGGAGAAGACATGCACTACTTCCAGTCTCGAGATAAGTGTGATCTACTCCACTGCTATCCTTCGAACAACAAAGGTTGCCATGAAAAAATTTTCTTCGTTTCAGGTGAAGGGTGGGAGTACCCTCCCGAAGAGGAAGATCATCTTCGGGTATTATGTACATGGAGGTCTCCTCTTCAACGAGGTAAGGCCCCGACCAGGATGCTGCAATACCTTCATGATTATATTTGCCCTAACCCATTTTACTCAGTTGGTAGCTAAGCAAAGGCCGGATCTAAAACCCGAGGAGGAGGTAAGGCTGAAGATCGCCTCCGAGAGTAACTGAGATGTGACCGAGCTACTAACCCCTTCCGGGCCAGTGGGTATAGTTGAGTCGGGGACAGGTTAGTCTTAATTGAACTGCTCTGTCGTTGATATGAAAGTTGTTGGTGGTCAGGATAGATTCATCATTGTCTGTCCTTGTCGTTCTTGCCTGCGGTCGGGATATATCTTTTCTTTCTCTGTGGCATGTATCTGACCACATATCTTTTCCTGTCTGATTTGCAAGTGGCTAGTGTTCACATGTAAGAGCAAACACAAGGCGTCTGTTCTGCAGGAAGCCACCAAAGCGCCTACCCTACCGAAACCAACCTCAGCCCCACCAATAGGTCGTCCAGAGATACCCGGTCGAGTCAAGTAGACTGGCGTTCCCCTGAAGATAACTTGATCAGTCGCCAGCCGTTTGAAGAATCAGGCGACTTAAGCTGACAATGACGATGTACAAATTCTTAGGAAGAGTCGGGTGGACGTGCTACGATCCATTGAGCGATCCGCTAGCGACTGACCACCAATTGATGAAGACGAAGATTTACATCGTCACTGTTGACTGGCCGGAGCTGATCAGACCTGCAATAATCACCGAGGGGGAGGGGCCTCAGATCAAGTCTCTGACGGCCAAGTTAGATCTCAATGAGAGATTTTATTATTAGAGAAGTAATTAAACTTGAGAGAATATGAAGGGGAATATCTGGCTATTTATATGAATTTAGGAACCACACTTCTATTGGAAGTCTAACTCTTAACTGAGTTAAAAGTTCTATTATGAGAGAAAGAGGTCTCCTGGATATATAGGATCATTATCCTCTCTGGTCATGCAGGTGTTCAATTAGGAGTCTAGAACCTCTAGGGCTCCTCAACGAGAGAAGAGGTAATCAGGCGAATACACTGGCTGCGAGTCATACTAGGGGTGGTGAGGTCTGATAGGGCTTGATCTTTTATGACCCATCAGTAGGGTCGTGGGCTAGACCATGGGTGGTTGGGTCTGAAATAAATGTGACATGTTTTTTTGGAATTAATATCACCTTGAGATCAATATATGGGTAGACTATATAGGTTCAATAGTTATTTTCCCGATTCACCTGAATGAATCTAGCTCATCTGCATTTTTGAGGCTCAGATTGATCACTTTTTCTCAATATATAGGTTCAATATATGAGAAAATTCATCATTATTTTTCTCAATGTCCCAATTACCTTATATTAAAGTAGATTGGTTCCCTTCCATAGCTGATACATAAAACCAGATAAAATCAGGGCTAGCTAGTTACAAAGAAATAGCTTTAACTCTTTAAGCAGCCCAACCCAAAGAAAAGTTAGTTCCTGCTCACCACATGGTACAAAAAGACTACTGGGTGGGATTCCATTTGCGACATGCTGCATTAGCCAAAGATATTGCATGAGCTCGCAAAAGAAATAGTCATAGTACTTAATTCATGATTATGTAATATTAGATCTCTTAAAACAAAACGAGCCAATCCGGTCAAAAATACCACTAACCGTTTGTACGTAATGAACTTTTTCCTTTTCTTCTGTTTCACATTCAAGCATGATTATTGGCTCTTAGAAGATTGATCTGATCCACTGTCTTTATGCGCCCCACGTGGTCTTTATGGGCGCTTCATGCATATATTGCGACAGTAACGTCTCTCCTACCCTGACAGTGAACCATGCAGTGAACAATTGCTAAACCATCCTCTACTCCTTCCTTGTCCCACTTCTCTTAATTTGTCCTGATCCGGTCATCCAACGGGACCAACATAGGTCTCCCCTTTGAATTTTCTTTCGATCGAGTCCTGCCTGCACAGCTGATCACGTTTTCTCAGTAATAATCCCTTTAATTTTTTTTGACACGAAATATTGAGGCCAGTATTGAATATTGTTTAATTACGTCAATTGATCGGTTGACTAATTGGAACATATATACATGGTTCTGAAATTACGCGATGCTCCATTGTGCTGCAGAAAGCTCCGAAAGATCAAATTTTTTAATTACCAAATTCCGCCAAATTGGTTCGGTCAAAAAGAAACAAAAATCCTAGACATCTATCCCGCTGCTAAACTGCAAGTTATATAATTTCTCAGCCGTTTAATTTATTTGTTTTTCTCATTTCTCAGAATAATCAAACTGATTTATTATTCACAGAGGCCTGATATATAGATCCTGTAATTATCAAAATTAATATATGCGGCCTACGAAAATGAAACTGTAAACTACGCCTCCTTACCAGATATTGAAACAGTCAGACCACATGGCGCTAACTGGTCAATATTATAACCATATATGATATATATGCACCCGTTGAAAGAGAGGGACTATGATGCATGCCCCCCTATAGATGGGAGTAGGTATACCGTATATCTATGGAAGTAAAGACATTGAAGGAGTTAGATGGAAACTCGAAAATTCTAATCAGGTTTGCCGTTGCACTTTCTGGGTAATAGTTGAATCAGATATACGTCGGACTTTAGTTGCACAAAAAGTCGACCTACTTTTAACTTCATTGAAAACATGGCAACTGGATATGTACGTGATTCGGAAACAGAGAAATAAACAGTGATGGAAGATGTTTGCAACCGTATCCCTCGAGTATTGAGGGTCCAAAATTGAAAAAACTTCAGTTGGGGCACACCTATACACATAATTTGTCCTAGAAATCTTAGTTCGCCTGTATTCTGAACTCGTACACTGACCCATATGACTCCACAGACGACTGTTCCTGATCAGGAGAAACGATCGATGCACCTAACAGTCCGGCGGAATAAGTCCTATTAACTATATATATTCAGGCTCCTATACCAAAAAAAGAAAGAAAGAGGTTCAAAATTCCACTGCTTAATTAAGTACGTTTAATTTCATTCAGTCATAGAGAAAAACCCCTTAAGGTAAAGGTATCAATTCAATTATCCAGTAGATAATTGAAATGAGCTGACATGGACCTGCTACATATATATCAATTCCCTTTGATAAGTTTTTTTTTTTTTTTTTAACAAAACTATAGTTTTGTAACTCCCGTTCCTTCTCATCCGAGCATTTTGCTCATTGCTAATCACGTGTGGTGCTTGTGTCGTACCGTCGGAAACCTCCTTCTCCTCGCTAGGTTTCTTCTTCTGCTTCTCCTTTGGCTCCTCGCTCTTTTGTTCCGGGTCCCAACGAGAGAGACGTGGACGAGAGGAAGCTCAGTGGCAAATGGGCTTACCAAGAGATCTTTTTTTGCAGAAAATGAGCTTGGCCCGCCTATTACAGACGGTCCTCTCACCTCTGTGGTTATGGGCTCCGGCCTCCAGGTTGTCTGGCTTCTGCACATTTCTTTTTTTTTCCTTCTGGTGTGTGTAAAGCCGTTTAAAAAACACTTGGGGGTCTACGAACAAATGGGGGAGGGAGGACCAGGGGTTTAAACAAAATGGTGAGTTTTGTTTAAAAAAAACACGGGTTCCCGGGTACCCCGGGGGGTCTGCGAATAAATGGGGGAGGGGGGACAGGGGGTTTACTGTTATGTTTTAACGCTCCATTAGATTTTTTATGGCATTTTAATACAGATCATTGGATGAATTCATTAATGTGTTGTCATCCTTCTAATGCCCTGTTAGAACCCACTAGTTAATTCTCTCTTAGAATGGAATCTGAGTGCCTCTGACTTGGCACATGACCCCTTCCAACTCCCACAAAATTTTTACTAGTTCAAACATTTATGCCACCACGGAACCGGCCATTACATAACCAGTTCTCTAATATCACGTCAAACTAGTAGGAAAAATTCTACTCAAACCAGTTCTTTCTTACATTAAATTAATCGCTCCACTCCATTGACTTTCTCTCCTTTAAGATTTCTTGTCTGCTTTAAATAACATCTCCTTTTGGACTAGATGCTATCTCCTTAAGAACTAGACTGCTAATGCTTTCCATTAACGCACTCATCGTCTATTCAATTTCCTTTTCTTTGTGTTTTTAACCTGATCAGTTCAAATTCAGCATGGAATACTCGTCAGACAACCCTTCTGGCAGATCACCAAGAAGAGAGCTCCAAGGACCCCGTCCTGCACCTCTTAGAGTACACAAAGACTCTCACAAGATCAAGAAACCACCACTTGCGCCGCCACAGCCCTCACAACCACAAGCTCAGATACGCCAGCCAGTCATAATCTACACGTTCTCGCCAAAGATAATACACACCAGCCCACGGAATTTTATGAACCTTGTTCAACGCCTAACCGGTTCGTCATCCTCTTCTTCATATTCTTCCTCATCAATCGCTCCGTCGAGTAATCCTTTTGACAACAGTAACAGCGGCGCAATATCACCAGCGGCCCGTTATGCCACGACAGAGAAGGCTAGGTCGGGCCCAGAAGGGAAGAAACAGCAAGGTGGGGCCGTGGGTGTTGTGGAAGGGATAGAGATTGCTCATCATGGGGTTGAGATGATGGGTTCATTTCCGGGGATATTGTCACCGGGACCAGCTTCACTTCCTCCTATTCCGCCAAACTTTTTCTCTCCACCATCTGATCCGAGCCCCCTTAGGTTCTTTCCTGAATTAAGCCCTTTGTATCATGGCAGCAAGAATTACATAGAAGGTAGTTTCATGTCTAGTCCTTCATACTTTCTTTCTCCTCGTCTGACTCCTCCTCATACTCCATCCATAGATCACCTATTCAACAATTTCTTTGACTATTGATACTCATTATAATTAATTTCCTTTTTTCGTTCAGAGAGATCAGAAGAGATACTGAAGTCTTTCTAATAGGTTTAGCTTTAATGGTGAAGATTATAGAGAAGAAGGTGGGGGGGGGGGGGGACGTACTGAAGTGGAATTTTGATATTTGTTTGGTGATCCCAGTTGCAAACTTCTTAAAGACAATGTCTGGTTTAGTGGATTGAAATATTAATTTGGTGGGCCATAGACTAGGGGAATTTGGCTCAAACATCTCATGATACTCAGCCGGTTCTCTTATTTGATTCCATTTTTTTTTGTATTGTATCAGATTAATGGCTCGCAATTCGCAGCCTTTCACATTTTTTATTTTCTCACTTCATTTTCTTTTAGCACAAATACATTGAGATACTTGCCTCGTTCTAGACAAATGCAAGAAAAGTTTATATAATCCCACATCTTGTCGGGATTTTAGTTTTTTCCCTTTCTGTCAGATGTAATATACAGCAAATTAAACCCGGCCCGCAATCCTGATGCAATCATCTGCTACTTATATGTGTTTCGTTTTGCTTTTTTTGGTCATGAGGTGCAATTAACTTATGATCAGTTTAGCAGTCCTTAATTGTGTTTTATAGATTCCTTGGGGAAGCAAGACGTGCTGCCGACGATATATATATATATATATACTATGCCTGGTAGGAGAAAGGTTGATATATATTCCTTCTTAATAATTAGGTATGGGAATGCACTTATAGCGGCATTTATAAATTTGATGAAGAAAATTGGTGAACAACGCTAAATATTGGAGAAAATTTTAGTTAACCACGCGCGATAGGGTGATGGAATTGTACTATATATTAATCTGGGATTATAATTTATTTCGAAGATCAATTTGTGTGTGATTGTAATTTTTCTACGGGTCATATTCGTTATAAATAATGTCAAATAACATCTCAAAGTGATATCTAAGACAGTTATATACTTCCTTTCGTTTTCCTGGTTATAAGCTGCGTAAGATATTATGAGTACCGTTCGGCAAATCTGACCATGTGTCAAAAGAATTGGGTTTTTTTTTTTCCCGTAATTAGGTTAATGAGTACACAAGAAAAATAATTTTATGGATATTAATAATATATAATAATGAGTAATATTATCGGGTATATACTCTAAAAGCAGATTTGTTTTTTGAAAACAGATTATATATAGGCATGTGTAGTACTCCAATGATCTCCAGCCGTGGTGGAATCAATCAAGATGTAGGTGTCCAACGTGACCTCAAACTCTCTTCTTAATGGCTTGAGAACTTAGCTTTTTTTTAAAAAAAAAATTGTAATTCTGGCAGCTTGATGCTATAAACAACCTTGCATTTAATTCAAATATTGGTGTAAAGGTGGGTAAAAATCAGAATTTCGAATTCCGGTACTGAATGTTTTTTTTTGTAGTTTTCGGTTCAATTTTTTTTAAATATGGCTAAAAAATAATGTAATTTAATTTTAAACGGGGCTCAAAAGTTGTAATTTTAAAATATGGCTCAAATTTTTGTTCGATATCCATAATTTTAGAAGGTTATAATTTTATTTTAAATTTTGGATGAATATTTATTTTACATTTAATTTTTTTTTAAAAAAAACTCAGATGAAAACCGGAATTTCGGGTTTTTGAAAATTCTGGTTCGTGCCGATCGGAATCAAATATTGAATTCTGGTGGTATTCGTCTATGTGCAGCTCAATAAATGCTGATATATTTTTGTCTCATGCTTCCCAGCTAATTGGCTTAAGTTTGTCAACCTTTGACTTTTGTCCCAAGTGCCCAATGCGCTGTTATGGGATGTAAACCGCTAATTTCTCAAAGAGACGGTGAAGCCTTGAAGGAGCTAGATTAGGTCTATTCAACTTTGCTACTAAAATATTCATTCATTTGGTCAAACACCTCACGTTGGATACGACAAGACCTTTAATCGCTCAAGAGAAAGGATAAATTGCTCTTATCGGATATTCTGTATGAACACATCTGTTTTAGGGTTTGGAAAGTCAAAGTATCAACTTAATTTATATGTAATAATCGGATCATTTGTTCAGTTTTATTTACTTTTCTACATTTTCTAAAGCAACATGGGAGTGGTTAGATGTAAACGAGAAAGTTTAGTAAAAAAAAAACAGCCCAATAATGATCAAGTTGTGGTCTTTTAGATTAACTTATTAATTGGTATACTTTACAAGTAGTCATTGCAATAGCAAAAGTTGGATTTTGGCTGGCATAACATAAACAGGCTGGATCAGATGCTGCAAACTTTATCTCAATTACCAGCTGCTAGGACATTTCCTAGCGCTTCTAGACACCAAGACAGTTCTTTAATGGGAAAAATTGTATATCAGGTACATGTGTTTTTATTTCATTTTGAAATCGAGAGTCAGTGATTTAAATTTTTTGATTTTGAGACCTGCGATTCTTAATTTCGTTTGTGAATCTAATGCTCCACTTGTTTTTTGTCTATAAAAAGCGGAAAATTCATATATACTTGACTAGTTTTAATCTAATCATGTGGCATATGTACTTGATAGATTAAATTTTATTCGTTTACATTAAAAACTTTGCAGTAACATCTGGATTTAAGTGACTATAAGCTGAAAAAAGATAAATAAAAAATTCAAAACGTAATGTCACCTTGCGGACCTCATTGTAGGTTCCATATTATTCCTTATATAAGTAATATTAAATAATGTAAGGTCAACTTATTGTTATCTCTCTAACTATGAATGAAAGAAAATTACAGAAAATATTAATTAACTTTTTACTACTTTCTTATAAAATCTAATAAAATTTTAATCTACCTTGTAATCAATTTTTTTTTTTGTAAAATCTGGATCTGCAAACCCAACATATATGCTTTTACGTAAATGGCATCAAAAAACTAATCGCTGGGTTTCTCCCCAATGCAAGATATCTGCCTGAAACTTTCACAACTACAAGACAGATTGGTCTCTGACAAAAGTACATCACCATGCATGACTAACCCTGCCCATAATTTAGTCAAATTGGGTCAAGTCCCATCCCATGTTCCCTTTCTAATTTGTCCCCACTTGTAAGACCTGCCCATAAATTCTAATCCATGCTTGCTTCGGGGAAACCCAAAAATAAGTGCACCATATCGCATGTAGAGGAGAAATATTGACTATGGAAAGGTGGGATTCGTAGATATTAGGCTTTTTATAAGGTAGCTAAGTTTTGAACATTTCTACTCGCACGGTCTAGTGGCATGCATGCATGCTTATCTCTGAGAGTGCTAGAGAAAATTCATCATTATTTTTCTCAATGTCCCAATTGCCTTATATTAAAATAGGTTATTGAAAAGAATCAGCCTTCTCCTAATTGACCCTTGGTGACCTTACCGCTGTAATCATTTCTGTTCAGCCGTCGTACGTGTCTTTTAAAATTCATTGAGAATGCAGTTAAGTTCGTTACGTTCAAGACCCCAATATTTTTGCTTGAGAATTGGAGCAACTACCCTCTGTTAAACTGCAAATAATTTCTGTTGAAACTAAATGACATCTCCTCAAGAACTAGGCGAATAGTGCTTTTATCATTTTCGCAATCATCGATCATCTATATATTCAATTTCTCTTCTCCGTTTTTTAAACCTCAGTCCAATATTCAGCAATATGGACTCGTCAGATATCCCTTCAGGTATATCTCCAAGTAAAGAACTCCAACGATCCCGTCCTAAATCTCCTAGAGTACACAAAGATTCGCACAAGATCAAGAAACCAACGCTTGCATCAAGCTTTATATATATATAACCTATAATCTATATAAAGCTTTATTAGTAGTAGAATAAGATGCTATACATAACTTATAATCTTTATCATCTTTTACCAATATTTTAATTTATTCAACGTGTATGTTTATCTTTACTTTTATATTATATTATATTATATATATATATATTTATAACTTGCATCAAGCTTATTGGGTGATTGTGGCTCGATGCTCACCATACCATATGCAGCTCGAAGTGCTTATATATTTAATTTTTTTTTTGTATCCTATGCTTGCGGGCTTAAGTTTGTGGTTACAGGCCGATGGTAACCACAAACTTGTCAAGATATGGTAAAGGACCAAAGGTGATAGAGGCCGTGGTCTATTCAACTTATTTCCGACTCCTTTTGGTAAAACAACGTGACGATCCTTTTCATGTTGGATACGACAAGAACTTTACTTGCTCATCAGCATCTAGAAGGGGAAAGGATAAATTGCTCTAAATTAATCAGATCTTCCGTATGAACACATCTCATGTTTTGGGTTTGGAAACTCATTGTATCAACATGGGAGTGGTTAGATAAGAGCAAGTTTAGGAAGAAAAACTCGGCCCACTAAAAATAAAGTTGTAATCTTTTAGATTAATTTAAATGGTACTTTACAATTAGTCATTGCATGCAAGAGCACAAGTAAAGATTTTGGTTGGCAGGGCTGGCTGGGTCAGGTTTTATCTCAACCTACTAGGAGTAGGACATTTCCCGAGGCCCTTCTAGAACTGGTTGGCTGAGTGTCAGCATTTGGGTTAGTTTTAGCATATCTTACACAAAAATTGGGCTGTCGCAGAAATACTGCTGAATTGCTTCATATTCTCCACCCGGCCCCCAGAAGCTTAAAAAACAAAGAAAAGGAAAGGGAAGTCCTTTTTTTTATTCAATTTTTTCCTTTTTTATACTTTTCTCATATTTTATGCATTTTAGCCTTCAAAATATGGTTTCAGGTAAATGAGCCTAAAAAAATTTCTGCCACAAACTTCACAACAGATTGGTTTCTGATTTAGAAAAAAAAAAAACAGATTGGTCTCTGACAAAAGTACATCTGTAATATCCCGTCTCAAAAAAGGTGTAAGTGATTAATTTGAATTTTAATCTTGTGTTTGATTTTTGGATATAGGTTGAATTATATTTTTGAATTTAAAGGTGCAGATATAGAGACGTGATCTATATTTGAATTTAAAGGTTTAAATAAAGATTTGATCTTGAGTTTGAATTTAAAGGTTAAGATATAGATAAAGATTATTCTTATATTTGAATTTGAAATATATGGATAAAGATCTTATGTTTGAATTTAAAAGTGATGGATAGAGGTATGTTTGAATTTTAAAGTTGCAGAGATTGAACTTAATAAATAGTTGCAGAGAATGTTTATTAGAGACCAAAATTTGGATTGATGTGGTGCTACTAGCTTCTGAAAGATTGTTCGGCAATTATTGAAGAAGCTTTAAGGATTGGTTAAGTGTTCGATGTAAGTGGTTCTTCAATGACATTTTTAAACGTGTACCGTATTTTTATATGGTTTTGATGTAAGTGGTTCTTCAATGAGATTTTTGAACGTGCACCGTATTTTTATATGGTTTTGATGTATTATTTGGGGAACTAAACAAATTTTGGGTAAAAAAAGATTGTCGAGATTTTGTGAAGCTCAATTGAAATATTTATAACTTGTTTCGGTGAGCATACTGTGAAAATTATCCTTGCGTTGGTGATATATCTCTATGATCTTTGTGGCCGCGTGGCTTGGTATTTAGAGGTCTTTGTGGCCTGGAGGTCTGTGTGACCATTGGTGATTTCCCTATATTGCGCGGCCTTGGATATTTTTGTTACAAACTTGTATTTTAAATTCGGTATGGCTCACAATGTTTTATTTTGGATTTCGGTTATTGTGATAAAATTGTATTTTCCCCAACCCCCATTGACTTACTATTTATTGAGCATGTCGTAGCTCACCCCTTATTCTTATATTTTCCAGAGTTGGCAGAATTAGAGAAGTTCGAGGAGCTTCAGAGATATTTGTGTTTCGAAGGCGTGTTTTCAAGAGTACTTTTGAAGATTAATGTTGGGGAATTCGATATTGTATTATTTTGGGAGATCATCGATATTGGAAATATCAGATATGCTAATATAAATTTTAGGGCTCGGATTGATATTTTTTAGGTCTTTTTACGTTTTATGAATATTTTGCTGAGGTTGTACAAAATTAGTTTTGAAATATTAGGGCCTAGATAAATGATTATCCATTGTAAAAAGACCTTATTTTATACGGAAATCTATCCATATGAATTTTGGGCACAGGGCTTACAACATCACCTTGACTACTCTGCCCAGTCAAATGGGTCAAGTCCTATCCCATGTTCCCTTTTTCTAATTTGTCCCTACCAAAGACCTCCCTAATCACTTTCTAGAACCCATGCTTAGGAAAACCCAAAAATAAGGGCACCACATCGCATGTTTAGGGAGAAATCGTATTGACTACTGAAAGGTGGATACATACATAGCTTCAAGCTGTTAGGGATTTTATAAGTTGGTCAATTTTTGAAGATTCAACTCGCACGGTTTAGTGGCACGCATGATTATCACTGAGTGCTGTGTTCGAGACAGTTTCGCTTGAAATTTGGCTGCTAAGATTCACCATTTTTTCACTCCTTGAACCTTTATGGGGTTCCATAAATAGACACATATATCTTCCCATTCGGGGTTATCCCAGAAAATTGGAATTATACAAAGAAACTTTTAAGTACATGGTTTTCTTCTTTCTCTAACCACAGGCCACGAATTAACTACATTTCATCTCCCCAAGTAATTTACCAATTCTTCGAGTACTAAGAACTATATCCAAGTGTTACACAACCTTCACATCCTGACCACCATATCCTTCGCCCATCCACCAACAAAAAGAACACAAAAAAAAAAAAGAGAGGGGGCAGAAATAACATATCCATTGTAAGGAGCAAAATCAGCACAAGATTGCAGAATGTCAGACTAATATCTACAAGTGTTGCCTAAATGACTAATATAGAACTACACCTATCTCGGCTTAAGGCATTTGTATGATTTTTCTCCACTTCAGGGACCACTGCCGTTGTCACATGCAAAGCTTGCGTTTCCCTAAACACACCCCACAAATAATGCTTCCCCTGAAATCCTGCAAATCGAAAAAACTCAATCGATAGTTTGCCCCTGTGCAGGAAAAACTACTAAATGGTTGTTTTTTCGCAAAGAGAGTTAATTGGGCTCGCTCAGATATTGCGAAGGCAATTGGGTGGAAGGGAAAACCAAAAGTTCTGCATTCTGCATGACAGATCTCAATGCAAGGTCGTGACCAATCATGTTGTCCACCAGGTTCTCAAAAGGTTTTGAATCACTGTAACAATATTAATATTCAGAGAAAACTAATAGGGAGAATAACTAAAGTCCAACATTGTCCAAACCATCACCTTTTATTGTATGGAAATAAATAAAGAACAATACTCTGGTCAGTAGGACCCGACTTCTAAAAACTTTTTGGCCACACATTAGACCTACAAAGCAATTCTGGGCGAAGTAACTGTGGCATCAAATTTGCCTCCTCGCAAACTTTAGAGCATGCTATGCTGGACAAATGGGCTACAAGGCTACAGCGATGGAACTTTTGTTGCAGATGCTCAAACTTCCCCTGTCAATAAGACCAAACAATGCAGAAGTACACACCTTGAATCAGATGTGCAGCCTAACTTAAAATAAATTCAGGGGGGGAGGAGTACCTCCATATAGGATAAATGATGGGCTGTGAAAGGGTATAACATGTATGTTCTAAGATATTGGAGGCATCCGTAGTAGCTATTTGAGAGGTTATAACAGATTCAGCCTTCTCCTCAGGACTGGTCCCATCTGTTGGGTCCGGTTGGAACTCTTGTCCAAGCTTCTGACCTTCTTTACCGTTCTCATCACACTGCATCTCATTGCATTGAAGAGAAGGGCTAATACAGTCAACATTTTCATCGGAATTACTGCCATCACTCATTACTAGTCTCAATTCCTGTCCATGCTTCTGACCTTCTTTGCAGATCCCACCGCAATGCATCTCATTGAATGGCAGGGGAGGGATACATTCAAAAAATTGCACATCCATCTTAGCCACAAAGGCATTAATGTCTTTTATCTTTTTCTGCCTTTGTATCTTGATGTTCTTCTTCGATCTTCGGAAACTATTCTCCTCCTTTAATCCTACTCTAGATTCAATCGCTTGCAATTTTTTTTGGATCTGCAGAATGGCTTATTCCACAGGGAAGAAGCCTAACTTTATTGATAGTAGACAGCTTTCTAACCTTTGGATCGCATTCCTCACACAACCAAGTAACATATTCATCAAAAGTTGCAGGCAATACATCCAAGCAATAGTTGGGGAAAAAAAGGGGACTCAAGAGTCAAACAACAGCACTACAAAGATACTGAAAAGTTGTTCCTTTCAATATAGCACCTTATGCAACTAAGTTCTTTCACAGCATTTTGAAAGTCAAATGATTAGAAGTACGAATTCATGAATGGACCCAATGTCACACTTTGTGTGTTGTATGAGTTTTATCTGTGTCCCAGAAGACATCAGAAGGAACATAATCAGCAATTCTGTCTTAACAGAGTACATATTATACTGGTATGCAGGCATCTTCTGAACTCGCATAGTACACACCCACGTTGCTAACAATGCACACCAATGCACAGACACAGATTGCAATACATCATACCGATGCTCAGCAGAAGCCTGACAACTGTCACAATAGATCAATGCCACGGCGAAGCCTCTGTCACCACACTTCTGACAAATTGTGGCCTGCTACGACAAATGTACGGCATCATTGGAACATGCTCGTCAAATACCTATCCATAATGATTACATGCATGGATGAGTATCAATAGCCTTCTCATATATACATGCAAACAGACATACATACATGCACACGTAGATTCTTTGTTGTGAAAGGTTGCCAAACCTACAGCAAAGACATCCATGATTACTACCCACCCTAAATATATTCCCTTGTGAAGGATAAGCAAATCTAGAATCAAGTTCTTTGACGAATGTAAAATCAAGTACGCATGTTCATGCATTTATGCATGAACCACCACAAATAAGCAACCTAAACAGCAAAACTGATGTCAAGGAAAAACAGGAGCTTCACTCAACGAATGTTCCAAAGAAATATTTGACTTGTAAAAGATCCTGCCAACCCCCCACCCTCCTCCCTTCTCTGCTGTTTTACTTTCCAATCACACTTAAATGGATTACACCTTGCTTTTGACAAAACAAAACAAAAACGTTTTCTAATTACTTGCTCTATCTACACAACATGTGCAAGTACAATACCAGCAGTTCCATGTCTAATTCATAAAACAGAAGATGTACATTTTATTGAAAAAAATTGATCTTAAATTTAATCAACTTTGCATCAGTTCCAAAGAACCATCACAAATCTGCAACAACGTACAAATGGTGGGAGCCCCGAACCTCAAAAGAAAAGTATCAAAGAGCTACAAAGGTCTTACAACCAAAGTGCAGTCTTCTATAAATGATTGGACAAGGAAGACATTCACAAAATCTTTTAAACACAATGCTCTCATTTATTCTGACTAAACTTCAAGCCAAAAAGACTACCTGAAAATGCCATTTTTGCTTCTAAGAACTGGAATGTCAATGACAAGACGTAATTCACATTACTGAACATAATTGAGGACTTTAAATGCGAAGATGATTATGAACGACCATGTGCTTTGAACTTCAAACAATGACTGGTTATAATCCACCATTATCAAAGTACAGCTGAAAGAAGCAATGATCTTTTGCACTATACTTCAGACATACAGAGGTAAAAACAAGGCTAAATGACAAATCAATCATGCAGCATTAACCACCATAGGCAACTGGTCTTTTTAACAAAAACTAGATTTAAATATCAAAAGGAAAGAGCCAGCTGCAAGTCTGCAAATAGGTTGACCATAAATATCCAATTCTATAACCAAGGTACCAAAGGTAGGATCACAGGTTTTAAATCCAAAGCAAAAATCTTAGGAACATATCTCAGGTCACCACAAGAATAACAAAGAAGAAATAAGTTGAACCAGAAATATGTTTCCCCTTTTGAAAAGAAATCTAATCAAGCAACCAGCAAACTTGAATAAGAAATAGGTAGTTTACATCATTTCTAAATACACCAATCAAATTTCATTTGAGATCCAAATTTTAGAGAAAATGTCCTAAGGAACTTCCTTTCTTTTGGTGACATAATTACCAATTAATTAAGAAATTTATCATTCAACAAAGTGGGGGTAAATAAAACCAAAAGAAATGAATCCAATTTTTGAAGAAACCTGTCGCAAAATTGTTTTCTGTACAAACTACTAACAACAAAAAATTGAAGCTTTTTCAGTTAACAAAACATCATTAAGAATCTATGAACAAAATAGCCTTAGTGCACCAGATGTACACAAGGAATAAGCAAACTGAGAACAATAATTCTATAAACAATAATTCTTTATTTTAAAAATACATGTTCACGATAATCAAGAAATAAAAACAAGAGAATGAATGAGATTGTTGCAAAACCAGGAAGGAAAATTGAGGTGACCAACAAATGAATTCAATTCACCAAATCCTTGATCCAAATTAAGTGCTGTTGGTCAAATCCTTCCAATTGAGGATCAAATGATGTACCAAAAAGAATTAACTTTTTTTTTCTAAATAAAAAGAATTAACATAAGTACATTTGTACTTTTCATCAATAACATGTTGGAAAGAGTAAATGAAAGTGGTACATGGGAACTTTCGATTTAAGGAAAGGAATGATGCTAGAGAACTAATTCAACCTTTCCTTTTTGGTTTTTGAGAAAGTCACATTTTATTCCCTTATACTATTGCCCCCATTTACAATATGCTCCCCAAAACAACTGTACTTTGCAATTTACCCCCTAAACTTCCACTTTTTTGCAATATCAACTAAGATTTGACCATTGAAATTGTGCCGCATGGTCTATTTCTTATCCAACTTTAAAGTAAGATCTTAGGAGACGGAGAAAAAATAGTGGTAGTCTAGGGAGCAATTGCAAATTGAGTGGTAGTTGAGGGAGTGAAGTGTGCTTTTCACTTTTTAATTTCAATTTATTATGAGAGACAAAAAAATTAATGCGTACAGATTAGATCATTTTTGAGACAGCCTCGATACAAAAGTTAAGAAACTATGTAAATTGTTATTAACTGACTTGTTTCCTCAGAGAAAGTTTTCGAACTTAGAATAATATCTGCCTACAAGTAAAATGAAATGATTTTTAGCACAAGGTGCTATGCAAGTAAACTCTGTTTTTTATCACGTGATTAACAATGAAAAATAACCAAGTTTAAATTTTTCAAGCTTAGGTGGACACAATCTCAAAAGATATCATTGAAATGACAGCGAAGGAAACCCCAAATGCTACAGCAATCCTAAGCAGATGAACACTGAACATCTGGAATTCACAGAAAATGAGGATTACAAGAAAAATCAAAATCGCATTTTCTACATCCACCAGCAAATTCACAATGAAGCATTAGTGATTAGTGACAGGAATAATCCAGTAAAACTCTATGATTGCCATCCAACCAGACCGAAAGAAAGTGGTTTTTATTCGTAGAGTAATAGAGAACTACACAATACTTAGAATTCGCGCAGTTTTGAGGATGGAACAACTTCCCTTGCATGTACAACCCCTCTTTCGCTACAATGCCGAACAACTTCAAATAATATTTTTTTGTAGAAAACCAAAATCAACACGTAGTAACTGGAAAGAAACAGAGGAAAATGCGCGACAATATTTATTCTTTCACTTGGGAAGGGAGAAATATTTGAAACCTACCATTTGGGCTTAGTTCCCGAGTCTAGTTCCCAAAGAGAAAAGAGAGGCCATCACAATACATTGGTTGGCTAAGGAGAAAAAGTGTTGACATACCATTTCCGGTCAGATTAGAATCCGACGGGAGGATGAATCGAAAACAACCTTTAAGACGAAGGATGGGAGTTTTCGAGGCCTATCAAATGCTCTTTCTTTCTTACGGCTCGTTGCCGCAGCGCTCGTTCACCCCTTCGGCTTCTTCAATTCAAAAAGATAGTGTCTATTAGAAGTGTAGTTCAAACTTCCACCAAAATACCTGTCAATCAAAGTTTCTCAAAAAAAAAAAAGTGACTTTGTTAGAGACATCATCCGTTGGAGGGAGACGACACTTCAGAATCTTCTAAAGAGAAGCATAAAGGTGAGAGAGACATAAAAGTGAGAAGTACGAGTTAACCAGTTAAGAGATTGTTTTAGAACCGTGTTGCACTTAACAAAAGATTGCAGCCTTCCAGGCCTGTGGGACAGTGGGAGTGCGCTGCCAAAACAAATGGCTCAAGCCTCAAGTGGCTACTCATTTGTCATTTCTGGGGGTAGCAACTATTATGCCAAGGGTCCGAATGCCTTAAAAAACAATCCTATCTGAACATTGTTTTTTAATAAAAAAATTTAAGTTGGACAAAGATTAATTGGCCTCTCACGATTTCAAAAAATTTTAGTACACGATATATTTCAAAAACAATGAAAGTTATGTGAATTAATGAAATACTCTTTCAAGACAAATTTTTTTTTTAAAATAAATAAATTTTAGAAATAAATTAAAAATAAATAGATTAATGAAATAGAATTTTAATATTTTTATTTAAAAAATATTACTTTTCATTAATAATATCATTTTTTAAATAAAATTTTTAATATGTTTAATAATTTTGTCTTGATAGACATTTCTATTATTTTAGATGTGGTTTAACTTCAAATGCTACGATTGATTGATTAGAAAAAAAATGCTATGATTGATTGTTTTTTAAATATACAAGGATTAATAAAATATTTTGAAACTGAGGCTTATCAAACTTTGGCAAGCTATATTATATATATTTATCGAACAAAACAAGTTGGCGTAGGAAAAGAGGCTGGAAATTACCCAAAAGAGAGAAGTGTTCCGCTCTCAATTAGTCAATTATATCCAGAAGTAATACGATGGTTCAATAGAGTTTGCCTTAAATCATCTACAGAAAACCTTGGGATTTAAAAAGAAGATCTCAGCGTGCCTGTCTCCGACAAAAAAAAAAAATCAAACACTTTACTTGAAGTTCCTTTTTTTTCCGCACTTTACATCTGAAGTTTCATGGCCTTTTTCCACGCTAGTCTTTGCTCAGATGGCTCTTAGGGGTCATCCATGGGGCGTCGTCAAGGTCTTCAGTAGAAGTATCCTCATGCAAAATACGTCGAATCAAAACTGTGGGTTTCCTTGTTGGCAACAATGGAAGTGGTGCTTCGCCTCTCAGAATCCTTGCAGCTTTCTTCACCGATGGCCGCTTCTCGGAGTCTGGGTGCACACAAGAAAGTCCCACTATTAGCATCCTCTCCATCTCCGCTTCATCGAACTTCCCAAACAATCTGCTATCAGCAGACTCAATAAGTTTCCCCGTTTCCCACAAGTCCCAAACCCAATCGACGAGCACTTTACCATTGCCATTAACTGGTTTTCTCCCTGTTGCTACCACTAACACCACGACACCTAAGCTGTAAACATCCGTTTCCTTAGTTGGGACACCAGAATAGACATACTCAGGAGCGAGATATCCCATTGTTCCTGCCGGTATAGTCGCCTCCCTCGTAACGCAACCATGATCATAGACTTCTGTGAGTTCTGCCAAACCAAAATCTCCAAGTTTGGCATTGAACTCAGCATCAAGCATGATGTTGCACGTCTTGACATCTCTGTGAATAATTTGCCTCTCGCATTCCTCGTGAAGATATGTCAGAGCAGAGGCGACGCCTAGAACTATATTCAGTCTTTGCTTCCATGACAGGGTAACCGTTGAATTTGAACGTTTGTGGAGGATTTTGTCGAGGCTTCCATTGGGTAAGTACTCGTATACCAGGACTAGCTCACTTCTCTCGCAGCACCATCCTTGAAGCTGAACCAAGTTCTTGTGTAAGTTCTTATTAAATTAAAACCTTATTAAATTGATCGAAATAAAATTTTCATTAATGGATATCCAAATACATCAATTGCAAATAAAAATTTCATCAATAAATTTTCAAATACATTGTGATCAATTATAAAATAAAATAAAATATTTATTAATTAATTAGTTGACTTATATATTAAAAGAAACCGTCAATATTAATTAATAGACATTTTAAAATTATCCTTCAATATGAGAGATAGTCAATCCAAAATTGATTTTGTTTCCATTTGAACTCTTTAAATGCAAATGGTGATTGGCTCAATAATTTATATATCCTTTTAGGCAGGTGTCAATTTGAATTCCCTAATTCTCACTTTAAATTTAGAAACTATTAATTTGTTAGTAACTTTTCTCTCTCCCACTACCCTCTCAGCTCTCTCTCACTCTCACTCTCACTCTCACCCTCTCAGCTCCATCTCCCTCTCTTTCACCTTTTTGTCTCCTTCTCCCTCTCTTTCACGTCTCTCTCTAACACTTCTCTCTTTTCTGTATCTCCTTCTCTCCCGCACCTTTCTCTCTCACACACTTTTTTTAAATACTTTATTATTTATATTAATAAATACGATTCGATGTGGTCCAGAAAGGTTCCCAAAAGGTCTGGACCGGGCCGGATTTGAACCACTAAGACAATAAATTCGGTCTGATTTTGCGGTCGGGTCCGGTTTTGTTCAGCCCTACCTCGAATGTCAAATTATTTGCCACTGGCTATACAATTCGTGTTGTATCTTTTGTGGGGTTTCATTAGGATTGAGAGTTGATGAAGTCAAGAAAAGTCAAAGAAGAAAAATACATATTTTATTGGTATAATTCTTTTTTAAAAAAAAAAATATGCCTTAGGATGAAAAGAAGGGATCAAAATGAGCTATACCCATACACCACCACAAATTGTTTCGTGGCAAATGGTGATTGGCTCAATAATTTATATATTCTTTTAAGCAGGTGTCAACCTTGTCGTAATAGGATAATTAAGGTCACTTCTTTTTTTCATCTTGTGACTAGATCTTAAGCTTAATTTAACACGTGGCAAAAATTATGTTTGTGATTTGTTTCCTAAGATTTTCACTCTATTCTTCTGTTACTTTTATACAAAATCTAAACTTCTTGGGTTCACCCTAAGGTACGTGTGATCCAATAATTATTACGAGTCCATTTAAGATAGTAACGGATCCAGGACATGTTATCAGGATATTTTTTGAATCTCAACCCAAAGAAATGTCTTCTTACAATCAATTGAATATGAATTTAAAATGGTTTGCTCTCAAAACGGTTTTTAAAAGTTTATATAATCATTTTTTCATCAATTCCAATAAATTTTTACAAACTTCAATAACTTTATACACTTTCCAATAACTTTTAACAATTTTTTTATAAACTCAAACAATTTTTAACAAATTTTTCACCAATATCAAGATAATCTACACTACCTCAAAAAAAACTAACAAAAAAATGTTTTCAAAACTAAACCAAACATAGCCGATCAAAATTTTGCACAAACATACCTTTTTACAAACTTCAATAATTTTTTACACTTTCTAACAACTTCTAACAAACTTTTTACAAAATCCAACAACTTTTACCAAACTTTTTACCAATCCCAAGAGAATCTACACTACCTCTAAAAAAAATAAACACAAAAAATATTTTCAAAAATAAACCAAACATAGCAGATCAATTCTCGAAACCCAACTCATATTTTTGGCCAAACTTCCACATCCTATGTTTGGTTTGCTTTCAAAACATTTTCAAAAAAATTCCACAATAATTTTTTTTTATCAATTCTTATAACTTTTTTACACTTTCTAACAACTTTTAACAAACTTTTTAAAAACTCCAACAATTTTTAACAAACTTTTCACCAATTCCAAGAGAATCTACACTACCTAAAAAATATAAAAAAAAATGTTTTCAAAACCAAACCAAGCATAGCGGATCAATTCTCAAAAGCCAACTCATATTTTCGGCTACCATGCCCTTTTAGGCTATGTTTGGTTTGCTCTTAAATTGTTTTCAAAAAGTTTTCACAATCATTTTTTCATCAATTTCAATATCTTTTTACAAACCTCAATAACTTTGTACACTTTCAACAGCTTTAAAAAACTTTTTACACTTTTTAACAGCTTTTAAAAACTTTTTACAAACTCCAACAACTTTTAACAAACTTTTCACCATTCCTAATAGAATATACACTACATCCCAAAAAAATGTTTTCAAAACCAAACTAAACATAGCCAATCAATTCTCGAAACTCAACTCATACTTTCGTCTTAACTTCCACGTCCTTGAAATTTTGCCAATTGAACCTAGCAATTCAGTCAAATTAGAATTGTGAGATAAAGAGAGCAGTCGTAAGCGCCTTAGCATCAGTAGTAAATCATGAGTGAGATCTTTAGTTGAGGTCTCGGCCTAGCACTTTATTGCAATCACAGTATGCAACCCCTTAGCCTCACAAAGCGCCTCAAGGTTCTTAATGCTATCATAGTTTTTCTTACAAATTGACAAATGGCGAGTCCTACCCATAATCCCATTACAACTGTCACCCTCCAGCCTAAAGCTAAATTGTCCAGATACAAATCTTGCCAAGTCATTAACAAGATCATGCATTAAAAAATCTGAACTATTGTTACATGATTATTGGAATAATGATTTTGATACAAGATCAAAGAAATACTCATTACCAACTTCTTCCATTGATTTGTGTTCAGATTGTGGTAGGAAACATTTTGCCATCCATAGAAAGACTAATTTATCTTTTTGAAAAATATAATCCTTTGGGAATATAGAGCAGTAGACAAAGCATCTCTTTAGATGTGAGGGCAAATATTTGTAGTTTAGTCTCATAGCATGAATGATATCATTTGAAAAATCCCACAATTCACAATTCAATATCTTATTCCATTCATCAACACCTAGTTTACACCATAAGAGAGATCCAACTAGCTTGATTGCTAAGGGTAGACCTTTGCACTTCTTCACAATCGTTCTACCTAATACTTTTAACTCTGGATGTGAATCAAAGTTCCTATTACGAAGTGCATACTTTGTAAATATTGACTAAGCAATTGCTTCAACTTATAAGTTTAATGTGTGATGCTCCTCACAAGTAATTACAATTACCCTACTTCCTTGTGCCCCAAATTTAAATGGACTGCTTAAGAGCTGCCAAGTAGCATAATTCAGATCCGAAACATCATCTGAAACAAGTAGAAATTTCTTCTCCTTTAACATATTCTTTAGTGTAACTTGAAGCCAATTCATATTCTTACTTTCACCATTAGATGAAGAACCTACTTCCTCTATAATTGTTTTCATCACGTCAAACTCATCCGAATCACAAACCCAAGCTTGAAGGTCAAAATGCTCCTCCACCTTAGCGTCATTGTTTACAAGCTGGGGAAGGGTGGTCTTGCCAATTCCCCCCATGTCGGCTATAGCTATCAAACCCAACTCGTTTGTACTTGTATTGTCCGAGAGCAACAAGTTAATAACCGCGTCCTTATTCTTTTTCCTACCGAAAATACAAGTATTGTCAACCAAAGAAGTTGTTGGCAATCTTTCTGATGTCTTCCTTCCAGCGCCTTCTCTTAGACCTATCACATCGTTTTGTGTTGCAAGAAATTATAGTCTGTCAAGTACATCCTTTGTTTTTCTTTCCGTCTTTTGGATAAAATAATACTAGAAATGGAGCGTACCGTATTTTCAGGGTTCTGGAATTCAGCATCCAACTCGCGTCGCAATGCTTTAGCTGCAATCTCATCCAAGATGTCCTCTGCATCGTAGATAACATCTTTCAACTCATCAAGCCACCTTTTAACAAGCTATGTAACTTGCTTTTCCTCTGCGTCTTCAAGCACCGCATCCAGGGACAACAATGCTATCTCCATCTTCTTTGAGATCCCATCAGTGGATCTTTGTCCCAGAAGGAAGTCAACGACCTCGCTAGATGCCACTCGATCAAATAACACCTGAAGGAAGGCAGAGAGAAGTGCAATTCCAAAGTCTACCATGTTTTTCTCCTTTGAAATGGAAGAAAGCAAAGGAACGAAGGAAAGGTGATGGCAATCAGTAGACTACAGTCGCTAATCTGTTGCTTTTGCACTTAGGACTTGGTTATATACACTTAGCAGCCCCCATTTTTGGGGTCATTGACACCCCGATATATTTTTTTAGACATTGAACCTCTTAACTTACATATTTTTTAATTTGGATTCAGTACACAAATTGCCCGTCAAAACGTGGGGTGCAACATATAAATGCCCCTAAAGATAAGGGGGACATTGTGTAAATACCTCCAAAGATAAAGGGACAATGTGTAAATATTTTGACGGAATCCGTCTAAATTGATGGGCAATTTGGGTATCAGATCTAAATTGAAAAAATGTGTAACTTTATGGGTCCCATATCTCAAAAATAATACATCGGGGTGCAAAGTGTAAATGACCCCTACAATAAGGAGAGCAAAGTGTATTTAACCCTAAATTAAATTATTTAGCTCTCAATGTTTCGTGCTTTATGAAATCAGTGAAATATTAGGGATGTTCATTTGTAAAAGTATTCCTAGAATACAAATGTATTCAACAAAATTTACAAAACGAATATCCAAAATCTCAAAAATTTATACATCAATACTTTTTACACAATCTCCAACAAATTTTTACACAAACTCCTATACATTTTTTAAAAAAATTATAACAAATTTTCTTTCTCTATATTTTCTCACTCAACTTTAATACTTATTTATTAAACAATTACATCAAATTATCTCTTTCTATTTATTTTTACAAATTCTAACAAAAAAATAAAATATCTTTAAATTTTTTCGTCAATAAAAAACAAAACATCTGAAAATTTACATCAATCATTATTCTATCGAAATCTTAAAAATCTATCATTTTTACAAAAAGAAGATCCCGTTAAACTAATGGTAGAATATGGGGATGTTTGGAGCCCAAATATTTGGGATCAAATATTTGGGTTTAATCATAAAAAATTCACCACATAATTTATTATTATTATAATACTTATTAAAAATCTTCTCTCTCTTCACTTTTTCACCAACTCCCATAACATTTCTTTACTTTATAATATTTCTCAAATCCCAATGTCCGAAATTTTCATCCTCAAACATACCCTATGTTTGGCTGTTTATCAAGTTTTGATTGATGTGTCGCAGGAAAACTGTAAAATATATATTAAAAAAGGCTCTCTCGTGTAGTAGTCGGTCATTGAACGACGCTGGACCCTGCTGCAAACAAATCCATAAAAACGAAAGAGTAGTGGGAAGGAGACACTTGTTTTTTCTTTTCTTTTTTTCTTGATGAGGAGTCACTTCAAAGTTCAAACACCGGTGGCAAGTACTATCCCAATTCCCATGTCGCGCGGCATTTTCCCCGGGGAAGGAGGTTGGACCACGTGATGGACCTTGCTGGCGCTTAGGAAAAAAAAAAAGAAGATAGGACCTTGCTGGCCGAACAGTTCCTGCTTTCCGAACAATATACTTTGGGTATGTTTGGGCTCAAAAATTTATGTCTAAAAATTTATATTTAATTATAAAAAATTTATCATATAATTTATTATTATTATTATATTTATTAAAAAATTTCTTTTTCTTCATTTTTTCACTAGTTCTCGTAACGTATCTTTATTTTATAATATTTCTCAAATCTAAATATCTAAAATTTTCACTTTCAAACATACCCTTTATTTTTTTTTTCTTCTAAGAGCTTTCCACGCAATACAATTGGCAGCTTGTGTGTTTTCGAGACTACAAAACTAATGTTTGTTTTGTTTTATTTTTGAAAATATATATTTTTGAGAGTTAATGTATATTCTAATTGATGAAAATTTTATTAAAATTTATAAAAAATGTGTAAAAAAATTGTTAAAATTTATAAAAAAATTAATGAGATTTATAAAAAATTATTAGAATTAATAAAAAAATTTATTGTAAATTTTTTTCAAAACGACATAGACGAATTGAACACCAGACGAAGTTTTTAAGCTAAACATCAGACGAAGTCAATCGACAAGTCTTGGTCATACCATTAATATATTACTAATGATTAATTTGATATTTGATATTTTACACTATCATTTTATTGCTATGTACTATGTACTCTTCAATAATTAATATTAGACACTTTAGATTTTAAATTTCTCAATTTATTATATTTTCATCCTTCAATTATGTTGGCACTAATTTACATTTTTCATCTAATAATAATGTTCTAATGACTTAATAAATTAATAATATCCTTAACATACTGTTGAGAAAATGTCAATGATATCTTGCCATTTATTAATAAAATATCCGGTCATTCGTTAACGAATATTGTATTTTGCTGTATATTTGGACTGCGTTTGCGACCATAATTTTCCCCAAAATTTTATCTCTCCTAATAAAATACTTTAATATAATCTCTCTCTACCATAAAAAAATATAAAAAATATAAAAAATTACCTTCATCTTCACCTTTTCACTAAATCCAATACCAACACATATTCTCGTACCAAAAATATTATAACACAAACACAACCTTGTTTAATCGCATATTATATTTAAACATTATCGAGATTGTAGGAAATCTCTCGTACAAAGCACGTCTTGTCATTCAATAGAATTATTCAAAAGCAAATATTCAAAGCTCTCTGCCCTCTTTCCTTTTTGCTTTTCCTTTTATCTTCGTTTCCCATTCTCATGGCAGACGAGACACCTTCGGATGGAGGCAGGCCTGAAGTTGCCAATCCATATTTTATTATCATTCCGATCATCCAGGAATGGTGCTTGTTTCCAAGCCTCTCAATGGGGATAATTATTGACATAGTGTAGAGCCATGACGATTTCTTTGAACGCCAAATCCAAGTTGGGTTTCATAGATGGGACCACTGCAATGTCGTCTGCCACAACCAAACCAGATCAAGGCTTTGGTTGAACAACTCGAGACAGGAGAACCCATTTCTCCAGAGCTCTTGAGCGCAGTCGAGAATTCGAGGATTGCAGTCGTCTTGTCAAAAAACTATGCATCTTCCACGTGGTGCTTGCAAGAACTTCCGAAGATTGTTGAATGCAGGAAAGAGAGAAAGATGAGAGCTTTCCCTATTTTCTACCATGTGGATTCCAGCGATGTGAGGAAGCAGAAGGGGACCTTTGCAGGTGCCTTTGCTGAACATGAAAAACGTTTCAAGGAGAACATAGAGATGGTGCAGGCGTGGAGAGATGCTTTGAAAGAAGTCGCGGATCTCAAAGGAGAGATCGGTTATACTGTGAAGCTTTCGGCTGTGAAGCTTTGTGAAGCACCGGTGGGGATGAGGTCCCTAGCCATCCGAAGGCCACGACTGTGCCAGCAAATAAATGAGGAACCGGGTCACTTTATTGACCCGATTTTGGCTAAAGGAGTTCGGTTCAACCCAAACCCTTTTCAAAATCCCCAAATCACAGCATTGGTCGATTCCCCCCATTAAAAAAGCTGCTCCCGAAGTGGAAACCGCAGCCCCTCCCCATTTGTGAAGCACCAGCCATTTCGAACCCGCAGCCCCTGCCACCCACCGCAGCCCCTGCCATTTGGAACCTACAGAGCTCTCGTTCAGGTATATGTTGCTCATGGGATATGATTGGATGCATATCTACTACTTTATTGAGTGCATGACCTACTCTACTTTTTTGTTGGTTGAACTTGGAAATTATACTTGTTTCACTTAGGTAGTCTCCATTCTTCTTGAAGATATATTAGATGATTGTCAAATATGAATCTCTCTCTCTCTCTCTCTCTCAGAAAGAGCTTAGCCCAAAGCAGATGTGGCTTGGGAGGTGAAGTTGTCCTCTCACGAGCTATTTTTACAGCTACATTTTGTTTTTTCTTGACCAATTTGAGAGTAGGAAAATGAGGATCCACACATCTTAGTGGGTCAAAGATTTTCTCAAGGTAGATTGGCTTCAAACGAGCAGTGTTTTGTGGACTTGGGGAAATCACTTCGACCACAATTCACTCGTGCTGATACTGTCGAGATTCCTAGCTTTTCTGGCCAATAGCAGAGCCCTGTGTGCACTTTTATCATGCACTCATCCTAGTATCTTATACTAAAGTTTGACAATTTGCCTTGAAAGGCATTAGGCATGCAAACCTATATATGTCCTTCAAAAAGATTGGCCTGATCTTTTGAATTTCTACTTTTATTCAGCACAATAAATTAATAAGATACTCTTGTCACCTTTCTCTTTCTCTGTCTGTGTTTGTGTCGTTGGGTGCGTGTTTGGGAAGGGGATTAATGTTCATGGTTGCACAGACAAAGCCCAAGGGTAACGGAGCTATGTCGTAAGAGGGTGCAAATTATTATGAAAATAGATAATAAAAAGGGGAGGGCGATGTTTCAAAAATTTATGCACCGATGAAGTATTATGATTTGCTCACTTGTAGAGGCACCGATGAAGTATTATGATTTGCTCACTTGTAGAGGCACCGAATGGCTATGAAGTATTATGCACCGATGAAGTATTATGAAAATAGCAAATTATTATGAAAATAGATAACAAAAATTTATGCACCGATGGAAAAAAACAGTAACTTTAAGCAAATTTGGAAATGATACTGAAAGAAACATCGTATAAATGGGAAGGCGATGTTTCAAGCAAGGAAAAGAAGATTCTAGCAAAAGAGCGACAGATCTAAGAGATGAAGTATGCTTAGAGATGAAAACTGCACCCACTTTGTATACATTCTAATGAAACACCATTTTAGAAGAAATGTATGAACTAACAGCTGCGAGGATTTGGTAGAAATGTGACGGCTGAATTAAAACAGGATTTGGTATGCTGTTTTCCTTAATTAATGAAGATAAAATGTCCTTGATGGTGATTCGAGGAAAGAAAATAAATGTCCAAGAAGTCAACCCTCTTCAAAGCCTTTCTTCAATCATATGGCAAAGTGGATTCCAAATTATCTTGGCAAGTTATGTGATCCAAAAGTTCACACATCGGTTGCTCAAAAGGGTAGAACAATTTTTGTAACTTTTTCAATAAGCCTCCGAGTTTGACATGGATTTTTTCTTCCTTTCCGTGTTTGACATGGTATGTTTACATTGCTTCTATCTGCAGAAACTTTGTGTGCTTTATGTGCTATACTTTGACAGAAACTTTGTATCTCCGAGCCTATGGGTAGTTATGATTCTCTTTATGTGCTATATTTTGACAGAAACTCTGTATCTTCATTACTTTTTCTTTACATTGCTTCTATACTTAGACTTCTGTACTTTTTCTTTCTGTCCTCTTTATAATCGTTGCACAAAAGCCTATTAGAAAGGAAAAAAAGATTATATTTTTCAGGTGGCTATTTTTCTTTCCTTAACAAATTTCCCTTTTTGATACTCGTTCTATTTATATGTAGGACCTCTCAATATGGCCCAAATGGAAGGCATGAATCCCAATATCGTGTGCCGAAGCTCTAGTAGTAATGTTAACCCCGAAGGTGAGTTGGGTGTTCTTAATTTGAACAACAAAGTTGGTGATTATGACTTCTTCCTTATTTGGATTTCTTGGTTGGTACGTGCAGATGACATGGTTTTGGCAGACAACGGGGAAAAAGTTGATGTTTGGAGCCTAGAGTGGGCGGATGTTGACCATGTGTACGAATGGTACAATCGATATGCAACCATGAAAGGCTTTAGCATTCGTAGACATACCGGTTTCAAGCATAGGCAACATGGGTATTGGACATCAAAAGCTTTTGCTTGTAGTAGAGAAGGGAAGAAAAAAGAGAGAGATTCACTTGTGCCGGTGAAGCGAGAACGACCGGATACGAGATGTGGGTGTTTAGCAAGTATTACTGTTCAGCGGCAGCGTAATGGGAAGTACTGGACCTCCGAATGGCATCCGGAACATAATCATGATTTGGCGACTCCTTCGAAAGTTCACATGCTCCGTTCTCAAAGACAAATGACTGAGCTGCAGCGTCTGGAAGCTATACATTCAGATAGAGCGGGCATTCGACCTAAACTGGCGTTGGATTTCATGGCGGCGCAAGCTGGGGGTAGAAAACATTTGGGATTCACTCATCAGGACCTCAAAAATTATTTAAATGGTATAAGATCAAAACATATGGAAATTGTTGTGCCGGTGTTCTTCTTAACTGGTTCGGTGATCAGTTTCAAAAGGATTCCGAGTTTTACTTTCGGGTGATGATGGATGGAGATGAGCACATTACTAACGTCTTCTGGTCGGACCACGTAATGCGAAACGACTATGCGATTTTCGGGGACTTTGTATCCTTTGACACAACTTACAGGACAAACAATGAGCACAGGCCATTGGGAGCATTTGTTGGGGTTAATCACCATAAATTGTCAGTTGTTTTCGGGGCATGTTTATTGTATGACGAGACGGCGCAGACATTCGATTGGCTGTTTGAAACATTTGTTGAGTGTATGTATGGGAAGGCTCCGAAATCTATATTCACAGATCAAGATGCAGCTATGCTAGTTTCAATCCCACGTTCCCTACCAGAGACGCATCATTTTTTATGTGTTTGGCACATATCTCAAAATGCATTGAAGAATTTGGGGGCACTTCTGGGGAACAAAGGCTTCAAAAGTAACTTGATGACGCTTTTATTTGACCACGAGGTGGATGATTTGGAAGAGTGTTGGAGTAAAATGATTGACGAGTATGAACTCCAACAAAATGGATGGTTGCAGAAGATATATGAGAAGCGGGAGCAATGGGCGCCAAAGTATGTCCGAAATATTTTTTGTGCAGGGAAGAAGACAACCCAGTTAAGTGAATCTTTCAACGCAATATTGCGTAGGTATTTGAGCGTAGTGATGAATATGGATCGATTCCTGCAGAATTTCCAAAAAGCAGTAGATGAATTGCGCTATAATGAGTCACGGGCAGATTTTCAAATGCTTAACACAGTGCAAGTCACCGAACGGATGGAACCGCTCTGTCATCATGCGGCTGAAGTCTATACTCCCACAATGTTGCGTGCTTTTATGGAGCAATATATGAAAGCTGGATGGCTTAAGCTTGACTGTCGTAGAGAAACTACTGGGTTTGAAGAGGTTGAGGTACACGAATGCAGTCGAGACCCATCACATAACTGTTTAACGGCACGCCACCATGTCATCAGAATGGAAAAAGGGGTTCACCAGTGTAGTTGCAAAGGATTTGAGTTTATAGGTGTCCTATGTAGTCACATTATATGGGTGCTGAAACAGAAGGGTCTATTTGTTATTCCTGATGTGTATATCATGCCGAGGTGGAGGCGAGATGCTAGGCGCTCAGCTGTGTCGATTAGCAGGTCAATCACTACAGTTGATCCGGCCATAATGAATGTGGTCAACAGCAGGAAATGTGTAAACAAGATTGCTTCATTGTGTCAACGTTATGGGGGTAGAACGAAAGCTTGGCTAAAATTTGATCGTTACACTGAGGAACTGGAAAAAGCACTTGAGTCATTGTCAGACGACGACGATCATTCTGGGATGGGGAGCGCTCCTGGCCCCGTCAGCGTAGGTTCTGAAGTGGGGCTAGAAATGGGTATTGTTGCAAAAGGTTTCAAGATGCGTGAAGCGAAGCATAAAGGGAATAAGCGATTGCAGAGCGGAGTTGAGCTACGCAGATCACGAGGCCGTGGCCGTGGGGTCGCCCGTGCGTCGTCCCAACCAATTGCTCGTCGTTTGCAATTAAATCATGAGTTCGACGTATTGCCCTTAATTTGATGCACTTACAGCTTCATTGCGTACAGCTATTACCTTTACATTTTTTTCACATTGAATTATTTATTTGTAGGTATCTAACGAGGCTGATGCTAAGGACGGGGAGGATGACGGCGAGGACGAATCGATAAATGGCCGATTCAAGAGCCTTGATGAGTTGTAGAGGTATATTCTAAGCACTACTTGCAGAGCCTGTTTTGCATCGTTTTGCTTTCAAGAAAGTATTGGCTGATACCATGTATTGTTTCAAAATTACTTCTTCCTTATGTAAACTGCTGCTGATTGTGGACAGGTGATCACGTTCAGATCTAGTGCATGGCGTGCTCGGATTTGGTGGCATATTGACATAAAACTCTGAAGACATACTGCATCTGCTTTATTGACATAATGTATTTGGTTTTTTTTTCTGTATGTTCTTGGACATTATATGAGCATGAATGTTTAACATGGTTATGGTTCCTGAAGTTGAACATTTTTTTATGCTCTTACTTATATGAGCACGAATGATTGACGAGTATGAACTCAAACAAGTTTCAGCGACTTACTTATTTCTACGGCAATACACATCCAACTATCATAAAAAACTGGATAAGGCACCGAATTATACATATAAGGGTCAAGAAGAAATAGATGCTGTAAACCAGCAATTGGTCCACATGAAAGGCTATTCATTTGACCCGAAGAACTAGAAGTAAAATTAGCTAATGTAACCAATTGGAAGTTCAAATTTCCTCTGTTCCACCAAACATTTACGCTAGCATTAAAAATGATCGAGTTGGCTTTCCTTTAGATGATGCATAGTAGGCTGCAAGAAAACCGATAACAAAGAAGAGCCACAACCACATGACTGCACGTCGGTTTGAATCACGCAGTTGGATGTACTGTTGCTGCAATTGAACGCATTCAGCCCGCAGACCATCAATGTCCAGCTGCGCTTTCTTGAGGAGGTTATCATATTTCTCCTGCTGAGCAGTCATCTCCAGCCGATGCCGTGTTGCTTCATGCTCTATCGCAGCGACGTGGTCCAAAATGAGTTCCTCCACCACTCGGTTGCAACACATTTCCAATTCACCCGTCGTGCTTCCCAATGCAGCCTTTGCATATTCATGGTGTGCCACCTCCACCCCCTGCGCCCTGTCTTGCCTGACCCACCAATCGCACCAGGCAAAGTAGCGGCAATGGTGATTTTCCCCATACTGCACCAAACAAATTCGTCGTTATGGGAACTTAAGTACATAAATAGAGGGAGGACCAAATAAAATGGTTTCCCATTTGCAGAAGGCGAAATTGCTTACCTTGTATTTTTTACATCCATAAAACTGCTTTCCGTAATTCTCTGGGGTATACGCGGTTTTCTTGACAGCTTCAATTCCACAGAAGCACACAGGTTTCGGAGGATAAGTTTGGGGGCCTGTGCCTGAGCTTTCACTATTGAGATATGTTATTACCAACTGTAGGTATACACAAAAACTTTAGGAATCAAAATGGTATTGCCAACTCACGTGTCAGCTGTTGCGAAACCCATTGTGACAGACGATCTAGTTGCAGAAGTAGAGGACGGGGTTCCCCTATGTTGACTGCAGCTACTCCTTCCACTACTCCTCGACGAGGTCATTTTCAATAAGGTGGTAAAGGGGTGGGATGGGGCAATCTAATACAGAAACCACACATTAACCATCTAAAGATAGAGAAGAGAATAACTTCTTCAAAACAGAAGTCCAGCAGTATACTTTATTCCTGCCAAACTATTGGAGGTCATCAGAAATGAAGACCCCTTTAAATCAACAGGAAGTAGAGTGTAGGGCAACAGTAAAGGAAGATTTTCACATAAAATCCTATTCAGCAACTCTTTTTCTGCAATTACTTTTTCTTTAGATATAACCTACTTCATGCAGCAGCTAAATACTTTTTGAATGAATTATTTCATGCTTTGCATGTCACAGTTAACATGTAAATAGACTACTCATTCCACACAAAAATGAACATGCTCTAATATCGGGTTCTGCACTACAACAGAGAATCCATTTCCATCCTTATCATCCCAAAACTCTTAATTGAAGCTAAACCTCATATCTGCACTTGCATGTCCATATAACCCTTGAAATGCTCTAATTCGTCTGTTCTAGAACCAGGTTAGCTGTCATCTAAAAGTAACAACAAAACACCAATAGGTTGTAAAACACTGAAGGAGATGACCATCCTAGTTGCAAATAGATGCTCAATAACCTTTTATAAACTGTTAGCCAGCAGTCCATGACATTTTAACGTTACTATAACTAAAATACAATCGTTTCTCTCACAATTTACACAAGATTCAGGTGTGTTAAAAATACTCTGAAAGACTTCTAATTTTTCTGTATGAATTCGACATACCTGACCTCCAAGGTCCCAGAACACAAGTTTTGAATTCGATGCTTCAATACGAACAATATTAAGTCCTGCAGTAGGAATAATTCGACCAAAGGGGAGGCCTTCCAAGTTTGAGTACACTGACTTCAACTTTTCCAACAAACTCTACAAATGAGTAGATTACAGAATCATGAGCATTGTCCAGCAAATATTTTCAACACCAGCTTCATCATTTCAAAAATCATGTAACAGAGTTCAGGAAAGCGCAATACAGCGAAATTGAATTTTTAAATCTCTTAGAGAAACATCATTATTGCATCTCAAGTTACAGGAATTACTAAAAACATTAAGGCAAGAACACAAACGACCCAACCACAGAGAAACCTTATAAACAACCCAACCACAGAGAAACCCAACCACAGATAAATTTAAAGACGAAACAAAAGGCATGAAAAAAGTGCTTTGAAATAAAATCACGAACCCAATCACAGCATATTTCCGCCGGGATCTGGTCTCCAAATGGCCGGGAGCTTCTCCAAAACGGAGGAGCAGGTTCCAAATCGACTGGGAGCTTCGAAATCGTTGGGGTCGATGGTGGTTTCAAAATAGGGAGGAGGAGGTTTCCAAATGGGGACGGAATTGGGGGAGGACGGAATGAAATCTTTCGAATTTGAAAACCCAATTTGTCTTAGGTATATTTGGGGATTTTGAAAAGGGTTTAGGTTGAACCGAACTCCTTTAGCCAAAATCGGGTCAATAAAGTGACCCGGTTCCTCATTTATTTGCTGGCACAGTCGTGGCCTTCGGATGGCTAGGGACCTCATCCCCACCGGTGCTTCACAAAGCTTCACAGCCGAAAGCTTCACAGTATAACCGATCTCCTCAAAGGACTCCATTTAGAAGGCTTCAGGTAACATTTACTGTTTTTTCAACCGGGATCGATAAGTTCTGTCCCCTATCCAGGCTGCAAAATAAATTTATTTTAGTTTGTCGAACAAAAACTTCACAATAGAAAACTTCGGATAATTGTATTGCCTTCTCACGACCGGAGGAGTACCCATAATTAAGTGAAAAATATGACCAGAGCACTTGAGGAGATACTAAACTTCAAAATATATGTGGCTATGACTGTCCTTTAGCTTTATCCAATGATCGGTTACTAAAATTGAAGCACTGAATGTTTAAAACAAGTGGAAAATGAATGTAGAGCGATCTGGGAACCCCGAAGTATTTTTCAGGAACATGTGACCCATTTTTTATTAGATGCTGCTATACTGCATTTACGTTTGGAGTTACACCAGCGATTAAAAGATCGACTGCTAGATTCCGTTTTGGTTTTTGTTGATTTCAGTCAACTGACCCAGAGATATTTCATCCAAGAGATATTCGATCGGAGTTTCAGGCACGAGTCAAATTTTATCCAATAAATTATTAGAATGATATTTGTTAAAATATTTGGTATATTATTCTAGGAGATTGATGGCCCTCAATTAAGTAGTTTTGATTGACTCCTTTGATTAAGCTACAAATTAGGTGTACCTAATTTGTGAAGATTTATATCCTTTTTTCTTAGAAACCTCTCTAATTGATTTCTGTCATTAAAAAATATGAGAGTAAGTAGTGAAGTAAAACTAACAGTTCTACTAACAAACATGGTTGAGAAAACAACTTGAGTCACACAAAAACGAAAAATACAATTGTAACAAAATATTGAAAGCCACGCCACATAGGAAAATCACCAACTGAAGAAATCAGGAATAAGGGTAAAGAATGGCAGTGGACAGTAATGGCTGTGATGAGTGAATCAGGAATAAGGACCGAATAATGGAAATAGTATCTGATTGTGATTCGGTTGTACAAAGTTAATCTGAATAATATTGGTTCTGCCCAGTACAGTTACTTCGGAGTCACTTGAAGGTTCCTAAAACTCCCATTAACTATGGCTGTAAGTTTTCCATAGAATTCGTCAGTATCATTAATAAAGATGACCGGAAGAGGTTGGGTGATGGCTATTGGTGAGAGAAACAGAGGGACAGTTGATGAGAGGGAAAGGTATTCACACTTTCAAGGACGATGAGGAACTTAACGACGGAAAACCCATTAAGCGGGATGCAATTGAGAAATCAAGGATGGCCATCGTGCTTCTGTCACTTGGAAGAACTTGCAAAGATCGTTGAATGCAAAAAGGAGCTAGGGATGATAGTTTGGCCCATTTTCTACCATGTGGATCCCTATTGATGTTAGGCATCAGAAGTTGACTTTTGCATATTCCTTTGCTAAACATGAGAAACATTTCAACAAGCAGAAAGTGCAAATATGGAGAGATGGTTCATGGTTTGAGAGAGGTTGCAAATCTCTCTGGACGCCATTTAGAGAATGTTTAAGATTTAATTATGGATTAATGACCATTTTGGTCTCTAAGTTTTACATTTTTTTTCAAAATGGTCATTGAATTTATATTTGCTCAAACAAGTCCTTAAGTTATTGTTGTTTGTCGATTTAATCTTTCTGTCCAATTCTGTTCCTTACATGCACAACCAGATAATATTGTCATACTTAATAAGATCTCGCCACGTGTGCCAATTTTAAAAAAAAAATTCACAAAAAGTCGTTAAAAAAAAACTGGGGAGGCCACCACATTCTTGCGCGATCTGGGCTCCCCGTTGCTAGGTGGTTTGTGCCGCAAGGGATGGCCAGAAGCCACCCACCCCGGCGACGGGGAGCCCAAATCTGGGCTCCTGTTCGCAGGGGTGGCTCCCCTGTTGCAAACTGCAGCTTTTTCTTGCAGATTTTGTAGGAGGGTCGTCCCCCTAGTTTGTCCCTGACATAGACATTTATCATTGTAAATGTCAAATAGCACTGATATATCTATGAGCAGTAGTAGTGGTGGCTCCGCCACTATCACGAAGCGAATTGCTGGTGGCAGTAACTAACATCCGCCCACTACAGCCTGGAGTGTTTGGTTTTTCTGTAATTAGCTTATTGAACCGAGTTTTTGGCCTGTAGATTGTAATATCTCTCTCTTCAATCGTTTTCTGATTGGACACTTTCGTTTTTACATGATTTTCATCCATCCACTTGTTATAACTTTTGTTTCCCTCCGACCAACATTGGGGAGTTGTCCAGTCAATGTTGTTTCAGGCTCAAGATTTCAAGCATCAAAAAGAAAAAGCTGCTTGGTCATCGGTTACGGAACATGTATTTTGAACTATATTACTATTTTTTTTTGGTAGAGTAGATATGTAATATAAATGGTTCTTGTTTTTGTTAGACATTTTTAGTATAAAGTTGTGTTGGAATTTGAGGAGCTCAAAGTAGTCCTTCGAAGATTGTTGTATGACTCTTTTGTTAGACATTTTTAGTATAAAGTTGTGTTGGAATTCGAGGAGCTCAAAGTAGTCCAATTTTAAACTTCGAAGGTTGTTGTATGGCTCTTTCTAATTTTAGTGTCACTGTCTAGTTTTCGTTTGTTGTTTACGTGTAAGTATATATAGTCAATTTTAAACAGACTTATCAATTTTTTATAGTTGGCCTTTAGCGAATCATCTGTTTGTTTCGTAATTGCTGTCATTATCTTCATGATAAGCACCACCCTCTCTCCTAACAATTGTTTGTAGTTTATTTATGATTATCCAATATCTCTTCTTTTCATACCCCTTCCCCTCCCCCTAAGGAACAGGTTATGATTCTTTTTAAAATGAATGCAGACAAGTATGCGGGTTTTTTTAGGATAATCCTCCTTAATTAATTAAGGACAAAACAATATTCTAATATCGTTTGTCCTTGTCTTATCGTACAAAGGAAACATTTGAAAAGGTCATTGTTTTATTATTCTAATAATTAGTTACTTTTTTTTTGTCTCTTAGCTTGCACAGCCCTATGTTGTGTGTTATTAGCTTCCAGGCTGCATTGTTTTGGCCCTACCCATTAAAAATTGATTTTATTCTTTTAATTTCCTTACAGAACGTGTTAAATCTCCTTTCTTTACATTCAATCTTTTTTGCCCTTTTGATTTTAATTTCGAATGATCTCTCCATTATTTTACAACTGGTCTAAAGGACGCCCTGCAATTTTCAGGGCCTCGCGCGAAGGAGGGGCTGGAATTGGCCCCGCGCGGGGCACCCCGAAATTTCCAGCGCCTCCAGCGAGGGACGGACTGGAATTTCCAAGGAGTCCCCGCGTGAGGCCTTGGAATTTCCAGCGCCTCGCCTTCTGAGGTTTCTCGGGCGAGGCCCTGGAATTTCCAGCGCCTCGCCCTCGGGACGCTCTGGAATTCGAGTGCCCCGCGTGATCAGGCTAGCGTGTGGGAAACACGCACCAGAGAGCTCCGTGGCGCTCGGGGGCTGCGTGCTAGTGGTCTGGAAATTGCTAGAAATCCAACAATTTCGGCGGGAACGGGCAGCGCGTGCCAACGATATGGAACCAGCGAGCTTCGTGAATCTATTGGACCGGACCGGACCGGTAAACCGGTATAATTTGGTCCGGTTCCGGTTTACCCTCATGAAAACTTGGGACAGGACCGGAGTATACCTCTCCAAACCGGCCCAAATCGGAAATTGGCCAAAAATAGCACGACCCAACCCCAAAACCGGCCCAAAATTGCGTGGCCCAACCCAAAACCGGTCCAAAATGACATGACCCAAACCGGCCCAGACCGGACCGGCAAAACCGGGGACCGGACCGTACCGGTCATATGACCGGTCTGGTTCGGTCCGATCTATATACTCTACAAAATGGCCGGTTTGGCCGGCCAAACTGGACCGGAACTTGGACAGCCTTAACTGTTAGCTAAAACTTCAATTCTCCAGTGAATCCGAAAATAACAAAAGAGAAAGGAGAACGATTAAACATATTGGGAAATCTCTCAATGTTGTTGCCTTAAAATATTTATTTTCTTTATGAGAAACAAAATTAAAGGAAATCTTCATGCCCGCGTGATTTTCACGAACGTGGGATACTCTAAATGGAAAAGTAAGTGGCCTGAGTCAGATTGCAGAGCGGAAGGCAATCTCTTTCTTCCTCAAGCAGTGGAGGTGATGTCAGTCCTACCTAACATACGTGGGCTTTCCAACCTTTTCTAACGAATCCAACTCATAATAAGATCACAATGTCCTGATTGGTGATGGGTGAAACAGATGTTCTACAAGTAGGTGAAGAGACAAATGCCCTATTGTTAGCTGTTGAGGCGAAAGCTATCCTACAAGGCGATTCATCATTTACAATCCCAATTGATAATTATATAGTGGATGATCAATAGAGTTTTTAAAACCTAAATTATAAGCTAGCTGTACAACAAAAGCGAACAAAAAAAGAAGGCATTAATTTTGAATCTGTCACTTCACCACAAAGATCATATCATATATCTGTCATTAAAATCTCTTAAACCTTCAAACTGTAGGGAGTGACTAATCGTGGTGCATCCATCCGTGTTGGATGTGAAACTGAGAAAAAAGGCAAAGGTACTGCGCAATTCTCTTGAAGCACCAATTAAATGATATGGGAAAAAACAGAGATAATATCAAAATTAAACTTCCTTCGTATTCTATATCCAGAGAAGAGCAGTAGGTCTTTGACATCTAACCTTACAATTCTCCAAAGTATAGGAAGATTGCAATTCTTTAAGTGATCAACTTCAGTGATAGATTGAGATTGAACTGACTATTAAAAGCCTACATGACTTAGCAAAGGAATATTTTTGAAACTAAAATGAACATGCTATCAATGAATACCGTAACTCCTGTGAGTCCCTGCTAATCTTTTAGGGCAATCCAACATTACAGTAAAGAAAACAAAAATTATATAGGGCTTACTGTTAATGTGGCCACAACAGTAACTCATAATCCCAACATTCTTGACTAGAAGATTAGAACCTAACAGAAAACAAAATCAAGCAAAAAATGTTAGTAAATCGAGTGAGAGGCCATAGAGAGAGAGAGAGAGAGAGAGAGCTAGCGAGGTGAGTGATGTAGCAGTGAGCTAAGGAAGAGAGCCAACATGGAGAGTGGAGAGTGACAGAGAGATTTCAAGGGAGAGAGATTTCAAAATGGGAGGGATTTGAGGGTTTTGAAACGTCAAATGATTTTGAAATTAGTTTTGAATTGTGAAGGAGATTTTGAAGCAGCAATTGTATCAGTTGGAGGTGTGGTCGCACTTAAATTATAGTGGTTTGACCGGTACAGATGTGAAGACAAAAAAAGAGGGTTGGACGCGTGCTAGCTCGCTCAGCAAAGAGCCGAGCTGAGCCGACGATAGAAAAACCTCATTAAATGACGTGGAGGACTCTCTGTCGTCTATTTCATGAGATTTAATCCAGACCGCGGGTCTGGATCCTTACGGTTTGGACTGAATCCAAACCTCCATTAATCCCCCGCTTAAGGACAAGGGCAAACGAATTGTGGAAGAACCTCACTAATTCCACTGCTGCTTTCCCTAATCTAGGGGCCATTCCTTCTTAACATGAATCATCCTACCGGCAACCTGTAATTCCTAATCATAAGCCTTTTAGAACAAATTTTTAGTGTTTGTATACATTTTTTTTATAACGTTTAAGAAAAATTTTAAGATGTATTTTTTTAGGTGTTTGTGCAATGAAGGGACCTAAAAAAATTGTTTATAAAGAAATAAAAAAAATTAAAATTTATTATCTTAACGAATGTGAGTAATTTAAATATGTTTGAAAATATGATTTTTGTAAAACTAATTTTCTTGAAGATTAAAATTTGTTTATTTAAAATAATTATGTTTGTAGTAAAAAAGTTTTTTGAAATAAAAACGAAACGTTTTCAAAAATTATTAAACAAAATATAAGTCGGGCGTTTATTTCTAAAACTGTTGGGCTAAACAAAATAACCACTTGCCTATCACACTGCCCATGAACCGACTTTCGTAACAACTCGTCTCCACGAGCAAATTACTGACATACCCAATTTTTTGTATTTGTTACTTACCCAAAAAAAAATAAACAAACTAAGCACCTTCCTAACTTAAATATCTTTTTACACGTTTTTTTATTTATTTATAGTACAATTGGGAGGAACATGGCATTGGAGGATATATCATAGTTCTTTTTCAAAATTTGGCTTAAAGAAAAGGACAAGATGTCCAGTGGGTCCAGCAGCACGTGGGTTGAACATGTGTTGGTCATACCATATAATAAAAAAGTCGCGGGTCATCCAACGGAAAAAGGATTCCCTCGGAGAAAATTATTTAATGGGTCAATTATGGCTGTTAATATATTAATAAATGTATCTGCTGATTTATATTAAAATATCAAAAAAATTTAAAAAATATTATATATAAGTTTATTAATGTATTGTTAATAATATAAATTATTAAATAAATTTATTAATATAGTATTATTTATTTAATAACTTATTAAGATCTATTAAATAATTATCTCTTACGAGAAAATCTCAATACTAACAAAGAAACATCCAATATAAAAACGAAAAGAAAAGGAGCAAGAGAGGAATCACTTCAATCACCAAGTGGCAAGTACTATTCCCTGTCCCGCTGCATTTGCCCCAGGGAAGGAAGCTGGAGCACGTGATGGGACCTTGCTGGCCGACCATTTACTGTTTTCCACGCAATACAATTGGCAGTTTCTGTGTTTATTATTATTATTATTATTATTATTATTATTATTATTATTTATTTTTTAGACAATACAGGCTAAGATTACATGGGAGGAGTGAGAAAATTTGAACCCCCGACCCTCCATAAAGGAGGACTTAACCAAATGAGACATAGCTCATTGGCCTGTGTTTATTAAAGACTACCAAACTCAGACATATGAACATCCGAAGAAGTCAATCGACAAGTCTTCGTCATACCATTAATAGATTACTAATGATTAATTTAAATTTTAAATTTTACGCTATCAATTTTATATGGTATTTCACTTGATAAAATTTTAAATTTATCAAATGCATTTTAAAATTATATTTTTACTTTTATTACCCATTCACCTATTTCAAATTTTAACAAAATTTTAAACCCACTTTTATGTACTCTTCAATAATTAATGTTAGACACTTTAAATTTTAAATTTATCACTTTATTACATTTTCATCCTCTAATTATATTGGCACTAATTTATATTTTTTTATCTAATAATAATATCTCAATAACATAAATTAGTAATAATATCCTCCACATACAAAGTGACTCAAGAGTATTATAATTATTTTGATTTAAAAAATTAAAAGAAGGTATAAAGTATTAAAATTAATAGAATTGGAGGACGCAATATATCATTAAGTAATTTAAGGTGTAATTTGTTTAATCCTTTTATAATTGATTGATAAAAAGCATATTATAAACCTTGATGAAAAGATAAGGCCGATTAGAACTAGCAACACCGCTAAATCTGATATGGACTCGTATATGGAAGACAAAGGCAGACGAGTGGTGCAAGGGAAAAAGCGAAAAAAGAACTGTTTGAATACACATAGGCAGTGCTCAAATCACAGCTTGCTCATTAATTAGTTCATGATATCTTTTGTCTGAGGAGCTTTGCGAACTGTCCGATGGCTTCCACCAGCAAGTTTCAAACTGCCCCATCAACTCTTTCTGAATCCCCTAGGCAATACGAAGTTTTCCTCAGCTTCCGAGGTGAAGACACCCGCTATTATTTTACGGACCATCTATACGAGGCTTTGGTAGATCAAGGGATCGTCACCTTTAGAGACGATGAACAACTTGAGACAGGAGAACCCATTTCTCCAGAGCTCTTGAGCGCAATTGAAAATTCGAGGATTGCAGTCGTCGTCTTGTCGGAAAACTATGCATCTTCCACATGGTGCTTGCAAGAGCTTGCGAAGATTGTTGAATGCAGGAAAGAAAGAGAGATGAGAATTTTCCCTATTTTCTACCATGTGGATCCCAGCGTTGTGAGGAAGCAGGAGAAGATCTTTGCAGTTTCCTTTGCTGAACATGAAAAACGTTTCAAGGAGAACATAGAGATGGTGCAGGGGTGGAGAGATGCTTTGAAAGAAGTCGCCAATCTCAAAGGACTCCATTTAGAAGGCTTCAGGTAACATTTACATGGTGTTTGTGTAAGTAAAATTTTGGGGTAAAATTTTAGTAATTGTGAAAAAGTGAGAGAGAGAATGAAAAAATGAAAAAGTTAGTAAAAAATTGGAAAAAAAGTTAGAAAAAAGGTAAGGAGAGAGAATGAAAAAGTAAGTAAAAAAGTGAAAAAGTTTGTAAAAAGTGAAAAAAGTAAGAGGAAAAAGTAAGAGAGAGAATGAGGTTGTGAAAAAGTTAAAATTTTAGTAAAATTTTTAGTGGAAACAAACACTATGTACTGTTTTTTCAACCGAGATCGATAAGTTCTGTCCCCTATCCTTGCTGCAAAATAAACTTATTTTCGACGTTTGTCGAAGGAAAACTTCACAATATTAGTGAGAGAAAACTTCGGGTAATTATCTATTGCCTTCTCACGACCAGAGAAGTACCCATAATTAAGTGAAAAAGATGACCAGGAGCACTCGGGCGGAAGCAAGGGGGGTGCGAGAAAAAAAAATTTATAATGTAATATTTTTTATTTTTATAAATTAATTCTGTCCGATATCCATTAAATTCAGACCAAATAGACTTAATGAGTATCGGATTTAAAACATTTTTTTTCTATATATTGATTTTGCTCCTAGTGCTACATAATAATTAAGGCAAATATACAGTTATTATAATTTTTTGTTTTACATCGATTATAAATTCTTCAACCGAGGGGTAAAAAATTATTTACTCTTTGCTCTTATTTTTCACAATCAAGATCACTTCATTTTTTTCTTCCTATGTTGATTTGTTTCTTCATTTTTATTAGAGACCTCGAAAAATTTTATGTTTGTTTAGGATCATTGTATAGGTCAAACTAAAGTTCTGACCACTTTTGGGATATGTTTATCTAATGAACTCTTTTACTACATCTTGCTTATCTTGAAAATTTTGTTTTTACTATTCAGAGCATGGTTTGTCATCAATTGTTGTTTGTGTGTGGAAGTTGCTTTGGAGAATGTGAATATCTTTAAATTCCAAATCCATAGAACCTAGAGAAAGTAAATTACAAATGCATTCCAGTAACCTTTTGTCAAAAGAAAAAAAAAAAGGAGAAAAAAAGAGACTCTAGGTAGTAACCAAAAAATGTAAGAAAGATAACCCCTAGTGACATCAAGACCTCAACCATCATAATCATCTGTAATTTGTTCTAAAGTTTTAAAATTAGTAGGGAATTAATTTGGATTAAATCATAAAGAGTGATTTGCGTAATAATTTGAGAGATAAATGGTTGAATGATTACATGTTAGTGTACATCGAGCAATAAGTTTTTAAAACTATTAAGAACGAAGTCATTTTGCAACTTTTTCAGAAGATGCAAACTCGTATGATCCAATTATCACCTATCAGTCGCAGTACATATTAAGGTACATGTATTCCAATATTTTTAATGCTTTTAGTCCTTAATTTTCGACATTGTACCTCTTAAGACAATATTTTGCATTACGAAATAAATTTTTTTTGTCATTTCGCCTTTAAAGTTCGACACCCATAAATTTTAATCCTGGTTCCGCCACTTGGAGTACTTGAGGAGATACTCAACTTCAATATATATATATGGCGCCTATGACTAGGGTTGAACAACCGACCAGTCGGTTCGGTTTTGAGCCCAAACCGTGGGCCGAACCGACTGGTTCGGTTCTAAAGAAATCCCAACCGACGACCGAACCGTCGATTTGTGGGAACAAAATTTTCTACGGTTTGGTCGGTTTGTGGGCACAAATTTTTCTACGGTGGCCCACAGGGATGGGGGCGGGGGCGGCTCCGAGAAGCATACTATTTGAGTCACTAGGTTAACGAGCAATTTGCAATAGAGCTTCCAAAATCTTACAGTTCTATGAAGTGGAGGAAGAACCAGTTTGGATCTCGCCTCTGGAGAAAGATTATCTCCGAACTTCTCCGGCATGGAAGTCATCCTCTGCAGATTTTGCTTTATAAAGTCAAGTGCAGGCGCTTCACCAAGGATGATGGAGGAGGGTTAGGTATCGAGGCAGAAGGCTGTCCAGTGTCACATTCGGCTGCATCGGTGGAGGAGGGCCTAGGGCTGTGAGTAAACTTTCATTCGGCTCCAAACTTCGGCGATAGCTGAAGGATGATGGAGCTGGCAATTGACAAGGCCTGAAATGGAAGGATTATTCTTCTCGAAAGAGAAAGAGAGAGAGACGTCGGCGGCTGGCGGGGTGTGGGGGGAGGGGGGAGCTAGGGTTCTGCAACGAGAGAGAGAGAGAGAGAGAGGGAAGACGTAAAAGGGGGGTGGGGGAGTCAAAGTCGTCTCACCCCACCTTAATATTTTTTTAAAAATAAATAATTTTGGAAATTCCAAAAATACCCTTCGGTTCGGTTCGGCCCACGATTTTGGGTACCCAGAACTGTGGACCAAACCGACCCTGTCGGTTCTGAGTATTTTTGGACCGACAGCCGAACCGGGTTGGTCCAAAACCGGCCGCCCCAGTCGGTTCCAGGCCGATTTGGTTGAACCACTGAATGTTTAAAACAAGTGGAAAATGAATGTAGAAGTGATCTGCGAATCCCGAAGTACTTGTTAGGAACACGCGACCCCCTTTTTTTTTTTTTTCTAAATCATTATTAGATGCTGCTATACTGCATTTACAGCAATTAAAAGATCGACTGCTAGATTCCTTTTTGGTTTGTGTTTGTTTAGTCAAATCACCCATAGATATTCCATACAAGAGATATTCGATGTGTTTCAGGCATGAGTCAAATTTTATCCAAGAAATTATTAGAAGGATATTTGTTAAAATATTGGCTTAATTATACTTTGCACCCATATTGTTTAGAAGTCCAGACAATTTACAAATTTTAAGACATTTCATCCACGTGGTTTGAGATTTTTGACACTTTACACTCTGCCATCTATTATTACTTATTTCGAACAGAAAAATTAGTCACTTATTCTGCATGTGGCTCAGTTACTTATTTTACTCCCAATATTCAAAAAAGTTTAATTACATTTAACACCTATGTAATTTGAGATGTTTGACACTTTACACCTTGTTCTTTTATTTTTGAGAAACTTTGCACCCAAAAAACAATCATGCATTCTGCACGTGGTGAACTTTTGCATTCGAAATAACAGATAAATTGGCGGGGGTACAAAGTGTCGAGACCTATAAAGCACGAGGGTGCAATGTCTCAAAATTAAAAGAATGGAGTGCGAGTGTTAAGACTCCCAAATTACGTGGGTGCAAAGTGTAATTAATCTAAAAATATTTGGTATATCAATCTATGAGATTGATGACCCTCAATCAAGGAGCATTAATTGAGTCATGTGATTAAGCTACAAATTAGGCGCCCCTAATTTGTGAAGATTTATCTCTTCCTTTCTTGGAAACCTTTCTAATTGACTCCTGCCATTGAAAAATATGAGAGTAAGTGGTGAGGTACAACTAGCTCAGGTAGTAGCTAGTCAATGGGGTACACAAAATAACAGTTCTAATATCAAAGAAGGTTGAGAAAACAACTTGAGTCACACCAAAATGAAAAATACAATTGTAAAAACATATCAAAAGCCACACAACATATGAAAATCACTAACGATCACACAAATCACAACAGTCACAAAGACCTTCACATACCTCGAGGGGTACTAAAATGATTATACATACTTCAACATACCACGAGGGGTAGAGAATTGTCACTCAGGTGTCACAAAGACAACATTATCACAAGCATAAGGATAGTTTTCATAGTATGCTCGCAAATCAAACTTCCAATATTTCGAATTTCGACATATCAAGCCAAATATTTCAAATGAATTCATGAAATCCCAACAATTATATATCGCAAAATAACATATTTCTAAAAAAAAATTAATTTACAACAAACAATCACTTGAAACCTAAATCCATATTTAGCATCAGTCATCAACACCAAGGAGTTTGAGTTATTTTCCAAGTTAATTGAAGAAGAAGAAAAAAAAACTATAGATTAGAGACATATGACATTGAATTCTCGGGCCTTTTCGATCTCCATGGCCGGATACTTTTAGAAAATTAATAACATTTTAATTAACAGGTCAGGGACACATAATTTTATTTCTGGAGGTTTCGCATCATTAACCAGAACATTTTTTTCTTTCTTACAGGCAGTACGAGGGAAAGTTCATACGAAGCATTGTCTTCGACATACGTACTAAATTGAATGATCATACAGCTGTGAGTGTTAACAAGGACGATATTGCATCTAGGCTTGTTGGGATAGAATCTCGTGTTGAGGAACTGAAATGCTGCATCGATATTGAGGCATCGAGTTGTGTTCGCTTTATAGGAATATGCGGGATGAGTGGAATCGGCAAGACAACGCTTGCACGAGTTGTGTTTGACAGACTCCATTATAAATTTGAAGGAAGCAGCTTTCTCAAAAATGTTGGAGACGTTGCTAAAAGGAATGGCATTCATGCATTGCAGGAACAACTCCTTTCCGATTTGAAATTGAAAAGAAAAACAGACGAATGGAATCAATCTGGGATAGAAAATGCCACGAGGAATAGACTGCACAAAAGAAGAGTTTTTATCGTTCTTGATGATGTGACTGAAGAAGAACAATTAGAAAATTTAGCAGGGAATCTGAATTGGTTTGGCCCAGGGAGTAGAATCATCATAACCACTGAAGATAATCATTTGTTAACACTGCATGGAGTGCAACAAATATACAAGGCTAAAAAGTTGAATGCATCTGATGCTTTGCATCTCTTTTGCTTAAAAGCATTAGGCAAACCCCATTGTCATGAAGAGGATCTATTGGATCTATGTCACCAGTTTGTCCGTTATGCTGGCGGCCTTCCTTTATCTCTAAAGGTTTTGGGTTCCTCCCTGTTCCATAGGGAAAAGAAAGTATGGAAAGATGCTCTGGATAAACTGAAAGAAAACCCGGATTCCAAAATTTGGGGTGCACTTGAAGTTAGTTTCGAGGGATTGGAAGATTCAGAGAAAAGATTATTTTTAGATATTGCATGTTTCTTCAATGGGGAGGCTAGAGATCGAGTGGTAGATCTACTAGATGGTGCGGCCGGTTTCTATCTAAACATGGATATAAAAAATCTAGCGGACAAATCTCTCATTATTATTTTCGGGGAGAACATATGGATACATAATTTACTACAACAAATGGCAAGGAGAATTGTTCGTCGTGAATCTGCTCCTGAAAAGCGCAGTAGATTGTGGGATTGGGATGATGTCCTCCAAGTACAAAAGTATACTACTGTAAGTGCCATCACTAGCTAGAAATGAAACATTCAATTTGATTCTTAAGATAACTATGGAGAAGTCTATATTATATATTGACAGAGACGTGGAAAAGTATTTTTCTTTTTTTATAAGCAAACATAGGGAATTATATGATCTTTTTGTTTACTAAAATTTACTATTTTGATTACCAGGGAACGGAATTAGCAACTGAAGGCGTGGTGCTAAACTCACCTCCACATAGAGAGCAATTGAATGCTCGGGCTTTCTCGAAGATGGAAAAACTCCGATTGCTCAAAATAAGTGATGTGCACCTTCCCCAAGGCCTCGCTGATCTTCCTAATAATTTACGTCTACTGGATTGGTATGAATATCCTTTGAAATCATTGCCAAGGAGTTTTCAAGCCAGCAATCTTGTTGAATTGATCATGCGTCGCAGCTGCTTGAAGCACTTTCCGGAGGAATTTTGTGTAAGAATTTTACTTACTTATACAAGTGCATTTTTTTTTAACAAGTTGTATTGGTTTCATGACCGCTTAATATCTATTTTTTTTTGTCACAGAGCTTGAGCAAACTAAAACTCATCGACCTTAGCGACTCTCAAAACTTAATCATGACTCCTAACATCTCTGGAGTCCCAAATATTGAGAGGCTGATTCTTAAAGGTTGTACAAGATTGCAGGAGCTTCACCCATCTATTGGAGATCTCAAACGGCTTACTCTTTTGAGTCTTAGAGATTGCAAATCTCTTTTTAGGCTTCCACTTGAGATCAACTTGGAATCTCTTGAAATTTTTGTTCTATCTGGTTGTTCAAGAGTTAGAAAACTTCCAGAGATTGGGAAAACTATGACATCTTTATCAGAGCTTTATTTGGATGGGACAGCCATAGAAGAAATTCCATCATCCATTGAGCACCTAACTGGCTTGACTTTATTGAATCTAGGAGACTGCAAGAACCTTTCTAGTTTTCCCAGAGCCATTGGTGGATTGACATCTCTTAAATCTCTCATTCTATCAGGATGTGAAGGTCAACCACCAAAATCAGCGGATTCCATTGGACTCATCCCCATGTTATCCTCAATTTGTGCCACCATTTGTTCATGGACAGATTTTTTCTTAATTGCCCACCATCCAATCAATCCAGAGCAGCCCATTAACTTGTGGTTGCCTATGTCGTTCTCAGGGTTAATCTCTCTAGTTTCTCTTGATCTAAGTGACTGCAATCTATTTGATGGAACACTCCCTGACAATCTTAGTTGTTTATCTTCGCTGCAGTCTCTAAATTTGGGCAAAAACAATTTTACACGCCTCCCCAATAGCATTTCGCAGCTTTCCAAGCTTATATTTCTTTGTCTGGATGGTTGTAGCAGGCTTCAATCATTGCCAAATCTTCCCTTAAGTGTACAATTAGTAATGGCAAGAGGATGTACTTCACTAGAAAATTACTCAAATCGAGTTATAGTGTGGACTTCTGGTGCAGCAGGATTCACTTTTATTGACTGCCTCAGCTTGGCCCACGATGGAGAAGATTTGAATGCCAGCGAGATGATGGCGAACAATGAAGACTATTGCGATGCCAGCAAGATTTCTTTGCTAGATATACACTACCAGCCATTGTGGCAAAGATATATGGAGGTTTCTCTCTTTTTCTCTCACGCACACCCTGAGACATGTGCAGACTCACATATATAACATGTGCACACGCTCACAAACACGTACACGCACATGCACACGCCTATTGACACAAATTGAACATTCTTTTCCTTTTATTCCTTTTGCTATTTTACAGGAGCAAATTTATAAAAGTGAAATATTTCATAGCGTTTCACCTCAGACTGAAATTCCAGAGTGGTTCAGCCACCAGAAGACTGGGTCATTTGTGCCAATCTTGCTTCCTTCTGATCTGTATGAAAATAGTAGCTGGAGAGGTCTATCGTTGTGTAGTGTTTTTGAAATCCATGAAAATTTGAACAACGTTTCTCCTGGTCAGGATTTGAACTATTTTCACGAGTTCATATGTCGGTTAGACGTGGATGGAGGTCTTTTAGATTCTTCCTTAATCTTTACTGTTCCTTGGCACAAATTATCTACGGGTTCATTTGGACTTTGGGTATACATATCACATGCGAGGTTTAGGGACCAGTTGGACGTACGCAGCTGCATTACACCTTCAATTACCTCCAGCAGCCCGGATATTGTGATTAGGCGTTGTGGTGCCCGAATAATGTACGAGCAAGACACGGTAGAGTTTGTAAAACATTTAAGCCACTCTATTTTCGGGAGCCCTGATGATCTGCATCGAGCTTTTCAAGAATTCCAAGAAAAACATAAGGTCTTACCCCAAAGACTTGGTGAGGCGGAATCCTGTGAGTCCATAGGCGAAGGTGACTCGAACAGCAGGCTGAAAAGAGACCTCAAGTCACTGCTTTCAACATTGTATCAGGTGATCCCCCTAGACTATAGTTCTTCCGTGAACATCATAAATTTCTGCAATTTTTTCTTTATTAGTTCTCTCGCTCGTCGAGCACTATTTATATATTTACGTGTTTTCCAGGGACACGCTGCACGAAACCACTTGTATGATTACGTCTTTCCTCAGATTGCGATTCCCAGCTGGTTCAGCTATCAAAATTTTGCTTCCCACGTAAGGATGGAGCTGCCACAAAATTTGCACGAAGATATTACGTGGACGGGATACTCAGTGTATGCTTTTTATAAAATTCACAACTGGCAACCAGCTGTTTCGGCTGACAATCAGGATTCAGCAATTTTTGTCCGCTTTGGTGCTCTTTCAGCTTGCGATGAAGGTCCTACTTCACCTTACATTGCCTTTCCACTCTCTAGAGACATTTTTGCTGACAGCTCGCATAGGCTCTTGGTGTTTTACATTCCTCGCGTGATATTTCAGTCGAATCGTTCTGATCACATCTGGGCTTCATTCCATAGCACTAACTCAAATGTGAAGGTTGAAATGAGTGGAATACGTCTCGTATACGAGAAAGATGTTGAAGAGTTTGTGCAAACATTAGTGCAGTGCATGTTAGGATGTCCGGATGAGTATCATCCACATTACTACAGAGGTCTTTTAGATTCAGTGGGAATGTTGCAAGGCTGCGAGCATGGAGAAGATTGTGCTTACCCCTCCTTGCGAAGGTTAAATTAAGTGGAAATCTCTCTTTTTCTGTTTTCTTTTGCAAATTCTTCGTGTATCAAATTTGTAAGTCCAACTGTAAAAGTCTGTTTTTCTGGTACCTGCAGGGGGACTCAACCCATGCCGCAGCTTCTGCCAAGTATTGAAAATAGTAGAGCAGAGGAGACTTCAAGTTCACCGGAAACATTTCCATATCAAGCACTTGCGGCAGGCACTAATTCAAGGAATTCGAGTCGCTCTTATATTAGTTTAGGCATACCATTCGACAATGGGCACAGTGGCAGTTCTACGTCAAGAAGCATTCTTGAATCTTGGGTCAGCACATTTTTGCAGGTCAGTCGGTCTGTTTAGATCTTCTCTCTCGCACAGAGCCATATATATATATATATATATATATATATAACCACGGATAAAAAAAATACTAATGCGCGGATAAATCTGATCAACTCATCATTCTGAATTAAAACGCGTTCTATTGATGTATTTTATATTATAAAGTGTATACAAGATAAAAATCTCTGTTTATATAGAAAATATAAAGTGAATCTTTACTATCTTACTGATGATATATTCAAACATCTCGAATGATATATATTTTATTAAATTTTATAGATTTGTTATGATATTATCTAATTAGCAATGTTTTGGTTACTTCAGCCATTACAACAATATTGTAGTCTATTAATTCCGTAGATTGGGGAGACCACCTGTAGACTTCCTCTTTTCTATTTTTCTCTTCTTCTTTTTTTCCTTAAAAAATTGTACCATGTTAAAACATCAAAAAGAGATCTAAATTATCAAAATCTTCATATTTATTCTCAAAACTATATATCAATAATTATCAACCTTCGCCTTGTCATATGCTCCAGTCGTTAATATTATGTCACATTACATATTTTTTGCATATATCAACGGTCAAATCCAATTATGGGACGAATATAGATACATTTTTATAGTTTTGGGACAAAATGTGAGGATTTTGATAGTTTGAATCTTTTTTTGACATTTTGATGTAAGTTTAAGAGCTAAAAATGATATTTTCCTTCAATTTTTTAAAGGTTGTAGCCAACAATTAACTCGAGTGGGATTTTCTATCCGAAAATCTAGTGACGTTTTTTATTAGGGAATACGGGGCTAAATTTACACTACACTAAAATTGTTAAAACTAATGATCATTAATGATAATAATAGTAATAAAAAGTAACTATTTATTGTGTAGTCCTAATAGGGGATGGATGCACCTTCACTAAACCTTATGTAAGGTTAGGGTGAGGCTATGGCTTAACCCTCTTAATTCTTAGTTGACAATTCTCTACACGTAGGGTATGTAGTTGTGATATCCTAAATTCTATATGGAGTAGGGGAAGAGAAGAAATTAGATATGGTTAAATTTCACGTGAGATTTTATTAGATTAAATTGAGCTTTTATTTTACTAGATTGAATTGAGCTTTTATAATGATTCAAGGGACTTCAAGAATAACTTCAACCAATTCTTTTGAAGTCAAAGTGTAAGTGTGAAACATAATACATTAATTGTACAACCGATCTACTTGCTCGTACGTAGTTAAGTTACTAGAGTGAAATTGGTCAAGCATGTTTTTCTTTCTATTTGTTTTCCAGGGCTTCTACAACATTGGCGGCGTTTTCAATCACTGTTTTCCTCAGCGTGAAATCCCCGAATGGTTCCCGCCCCATCAGCGCGGTGGGCTCTCAGTGAAAATCCCGCTATCTCCATCGCCGTATAATGACCCAGATTGGATGGGATTTGCAATATGTGCTGTTTTCTCATTTCACAAGCACCCAACTACCGTTCGTATGAATTTGGATTCTAAAACTCGTCATTCCCTTATGTGTCATTTACAGACCAACCTTGGTCCTGTCAGTCCGATATTTTATAGTAGCATCACTGAAGACGGAGTATTAATTTCGCTGTGCCAACGAGCATTCATTTGGGTAAGCTTCATACCATCGAAGTTGCTTACGCCTCATTGGAGTCGATGCACATGGGTTCGATTCTCGTTTATAAGTGATAGTCCAGACGTGTCGCCGATCAAGTGTGGTGTCCGTCTTGTATACAAGGGAAATATGGACGAGTTTGCTCGTACAATGGTCCAACTCATTACCTCATATGTCGACTATTTGTATGCCATCCGTAGCTCTTGTGAGGAGGAAATTCATGCAAGATTGCCCATTTATCATGACAGAAAAACAGGAACTGACAGCTCTTACCAGGACCCAGATTCTCAAGCCCGGTTGCCCATTTCTCAAGAGGAGATCACCACTAGTAGAGCCGCCAGGAATTCTTACGAAGACCCACCAACAAATCACTTCTACAGAACTGGCGCGTTGGTAAGAATTCTTATCAGGACCCAAATTCCTGCTCTTCAATCGTTTTCTGATTGGAAACTTTCGTTTTTACAGGATTTTCATCCATCCACTTATTATAACTTTTGTTTCCCTCCGACCAACATTGGGGAGTTGTTCAGTCATCAGAGCAATGGACTCTCTGTGACGATTGACGTACCCCCAAATTTGTACGAGGATAACAATTGGATGGGATTTGCTCTTTATGCTTCTTTTTCATTCTGCGGGCATCCAGGAACCCTCATTGAAAATCTGAAGTCAGATATTTCTCACTTTCTATATTGTCAATTCCGAACCAGTGAAGCTGGTTTGGATGATGAAATTCTTTCCTGTTACACCAGTAGAGAAGAAATCATGTGGTTACTTAATCTAGGTGGATTCATTTGGATATCCTACATACCAGGTGAGCCATTGAAGGGAATTTTGCGCCAGCCCAGCCACGTTGAAGCCTCCATTGTAAGTGATTGGCCAGGCATGATGGTGGAGAAATGTGGGCTTCGTTTGTTTTACGAGCATGATGAGATGCTATTTCGGCAAAAACTCATACACTTGAATGCCTTGATTTTTGAATATCGAGATTCTGTGAATCAATTTATGGATGAGCAAGAAGCTGATGATGAGATAGGACTCGGGAGAACTACCCTTTCTAATGATCACTTTCGAATTGAAGTACTTACAAGATTTGCTCATCAAGCAGAGACTAATGAAACTAGGAAGCGACAAAGGGAAAGTGAACTCTTGGTAAGCTGACAATTTTTAAAGCAGTGGCTTTTCTTCAACTGTACCATCAACTCTCCTTTTGTGTCCGTCCTTTTCCCTGATTAATGCACACCATGTTTCTGTTTATTTTGTAGGACTTCGATGGATGCTCAATATGGAATTTGTGCTGTCCTCCAAAAGAAATTCTAAACTGGTTTAGCCATCAGAGTAAGGAGCCCTCTGTGGCAGCTGATATATCTAAAAGTATGTGCCAGGACAGTGATTGGATGGGACTTTTCCTCTGTGCTTATTTTTCTGTCAACAAGTCTCCAACTACCAACCTTGGAAATCCTGATTCAGCAATATCTCACCACCTTATCTGCCACTTACAACCCGATGTAGCAAGCCAGGAGCCATTACTTCATGTCCATCGCACCTCTAAAGAAGAATTCATGTGGCTATATACCAAGGGTGGATTTATCTGGCTGTTCTATATCCCACTTGGCTCATTTCCAGATTGGTCGAATAAAAGCAGTTCCATGGAAGCTTCAATCATAAGCGATTGGCCAGGTTTGATAGTGCAGAAATGTGGGCTTCGTTTCTTCCACGCTCGTGATGATCAAGAGGAGTTTGAGCAGCTAGTATTCCGTTGCCGGTTGGTTTCTGAAAATAGGGATTTCTTGCCTCCATTAGCGGTTGGTAAAAAGGAAAGAATTGAGAAAAAGCTCAATGACGAGGCAAGACCCAGCGCTAGTAGCGGTATTAGGGACCTTCATTTCAAAACCAGAAGGACTGTTCATCAAGGCCAAAGCAGTGGCTCTAAGACTCAGCTTTGCAAAAAGGGCCCACATGATCTTAAGAATCAATGCTTCCAAATCGAACTGCCGGTAATTTGAGAAACTATCTAGTATTTGATTTGCGTCGTATATAATACAAAATCACCATTTATTCCGCACGGTTACGTAATTCCTTCTTTCTCTCTCTCACTTCCATTTTCACTGTCACTGGTTAACACAATCTTTCTATTGTACAGGTCTTTGATAGATCCCTCATCTATAATTCATGTTTTCCTCCTAGCGAAATTCTAGAGTGGTTCAGCCGTCGGAGTAGTGATCCCCTGGTGACAATATCTCTTCCTCCAAATTTGTACGACGATGCTACTTGGATGGGACTGGCTCTATGTGCTTCTTTTTCAGTCCTTGAGAATTCAACTACAGCTGTTGATAATTTGGATTCACAAGTTCGTCACAACCTCAGTTGTCATTTGGAAGCCGATACAACCGGTTGTCCTCTGGAACTCCATAGCTATTGCCTTGGTAAAGAAGATCTCATGTTTTTAAGGCTAGGTGGATTCATTTGGCTATCTTACATACCACGTTTGCGGTTTCCAAAGGATTTGAATGGGTGCAGAGGCATTGACGCTACAATTTTTACGGATTGCCCGGGCTTGACAGTGGAGAAGTGTGGGTTCCGTCTCTTGTTCCAGAATGACGAGACAGAGTTTGTGGTAACAATAAAACACTGCATGGCCTCGTTCTCTAACAACTGGGATGCCATTCATCAATTATTGATTGACAATGAAAAGACAATTGAGCCACATGCACACCTTTGGGATGAGGCAAAGCCCCGCACAACTAGCAGCAGATCCGATGGGGATTCTCATAATTCCAAAGAAGTCAGAGGTTCCATTAATCCCCCGCTTAAGGACAAGGGCAAACGAATTGTGGAAGAACCTCACTAACTCCTCTGCTGCTTTCCCTAATCTAGGGGCCATTCCTTCTTAAAGTCATCCTGCCGGCTACCCGTAATTTCTAATCAGAAGCCTTTTAGAACAAAATTTTAGTGTCTGAATACTTTTTTTGTTTTTTTATAGCGGTTAAGAAAAATTCTAAGATGTATTTTTTTTAGGTGTTTGTGCAATGATGGGAGAAAGAAAAAAATAATAATTTATTATCTTAAGGAATGTAAGTAATTTAAATATGTTTGAAAATATGATTTTTGTAAAACTAATTTTCTTGAAGATTAAAATGTTTTTTTATATAAAATAATTTTTTTGTATTAATTTTTTTAAAAAATAAAAACAAACGTTTTCAAAATTATTAAACAAAATATAAGTCGTCCATTGTATATTGGGCGTATATTTATAAAACTGCTGGGCTAAACAAAATAACCACTTGCCTATCACACGGCCCATGAACTGACTTTCGTAACAACTCGTCTCCGTGAGCTAATTACGACTTACCCAATTTATTTATTTTTCTGTTGCTTACCAAAAAAAAAACAAACCACTTGCTAAACTTAAATATCTTTTTATTTATTTTTATTACAATTGGCAGGAACATGGCATTGCAGGATATATCATAATTCTTTTTCAAAAATTGGCTTAAAGAAAAGGACAAGGATCTCATTGGTGAAATTTACGTATTAAGTTTTTGTAAATTTAAAATTCAGTTACTTAACAGTTACTCAAAAACGAAATTTATAAAATCCAGCCTTTAAAGGCAAATCAATAAAAGCACATCTGTTAGATTTTTCGAAATTATCGAAAAAAGTTATTTTTTAATAATAAAAAATTCGGACAATTATACATATGCACCGAATTAAGATACAACTAACTAAGGGGGTGTTTCCCAATATTTCAACTCCTCAAAATTTTCAAACAATCATAAAATAATTTTTTCTCCTTATTAAATTATAAAAATAATATTATACTATTCAATTAAATCTTCTCTCTCCTCACTTTTCTATAAAATATTATATTTTTTCACAAACTTCAATACCTAAAATTTCTAAAACGCTAATATTTCCACCAACAAACACTTAATATCCGTGTTAGATTCGGTATGATAGCAAACTCAAAAAAGAAGGACCGGTGTGCTGACCCACCTCTTCTTTAAATCATGAAAAATTTCAAGTAAACAGTGATTTGAACCTTTAACTTTGAGCATAATATCACATTAAGTTTTAATGTCTTTTTAAAAAGTTTAATGAGTTTAAAAATTTTCAAAACGCTATTAAATTTACCATTTTGTTATCAAAACTTACTAAAGCCAACATCGTTCGACCCGTTTAACGAAAAATACGTCTTGTTCAATCATACTGTGACACTTGTCATTAAAATAAATATTTTTTTTAAAATAAAAAATAAATCTAAAATTAATAAAAAATATAATTAATTTTTTTTAAAAAAAATAAAAAACAAAAGTGTCCCTGTTCCTTTCACAGTGGAGGGGGAATCACCTCTCTGTTCTGGGCGGCCAGAGGGAGTGGGGATCCACCCTGGGCGGTGGTCCGAGGAACCTCCCCCATCCCGCAACCCCCCAACCGCCCCATAGCGGGGTGGAGGGGAGAAATCCTCCTCCTCGGGCGGCCAGAGGTGGATTCCCCCTCCACCGTGACCCCGATCCTTTTCGTTTTTTTGTTTTTTATAAAATTAATTAGGTTTTTTTATTAATTTTTATTTATTTAATGACACGTGTCATATTATGATTGGACGAGATGTATTTTCCATTAAATAGATCTAACGACATTGAGTTCAGTGAGTTTTGATACTAAAATGATAAACCTAGTGATCGTTTTAAAAATTTTAAAAATTCAGTGAGCTTTTTAAAAAGGCGTTAGAACCTAGTGTTATATTTGTAAATTTTCTTAAAAGTAAAAGTAAAATTTTGAAGTATGTCTGTAATGGTAAAATTTTGTTAAAATTTTAGATAAGTAAACATATGTTAAACCCCGTAAAAACATTCATAGCAGTTTCTCTATTCTAATATTTTGGTTAGAATAGAGAACCATTTTAACAAAAGGGCTGAAAAACATTCTATAGCAGTTTATCTATTCTAGCAATTTTTAACAAAAAAATTTAACATGTGAACAATGATTTTTTATTTTTAGAGAACTACTAATTACTTCACTATCTTAAAATATTACTATTTTTTTCTTCTTCCTCCCAACATATTTATTCTAATATTTTTTTTCTTCCTAACTGTTAAAAATGAATATTTAAAAATATAAATATTAGAGAAAAAATATAAAAAATTTTAAAAAATAATATTTAAATAAAATAATAAAAATTGATGAGTTGTTGATTTTTTTTTAAAAAAAATAATAATTAAAAAAATAAAAGTACATTTTAATTAAAGGAAAGAGCTAAATTTGGAGAAGCGATCTAATAAATTTGCATTTACTTACAATTTGCTCGCTTTTTACCACTTGATGCGTTGACGCACAAAGCCATAGTTTGCCCAGTTCTTTCGGCTTCCATAGCTCGCTACTACTTAGTTCAGGATATCATTTTATGTCCGAGAAGCTTTGGGACGTGTCCGATGGCTTGCACCAGCAAGATTCAAGCTGCCCCATCAATTCGTTCTGAATCACCTAGGGAATACGAAGTTTTCCTCAGTTTCCGAGGTGAAGACACCCGCTATTGTTTTACCGACCATCTATACGAGGCTTTGGTTGATCAAGGGATCGTCACCTTTAGAGACGATGAACAACTTGAGATAGGAGAACCCATTTCGCCAGAGCTCTTGAGCGCAATCGAGAAAACGAGGATGGCAGTCGTTGTCTTGTCGGAAAACTATGCATCTTCCAGTTGGTGTTTGCAAGAACTTGCAAAGATTGTTTTTTTTTTTGGGTGACGAGGGAAATCCGGCCATCAACCACGTGCACCAAACTCGGACGGACCTGACCCAGTAGACGTATGAGGTGGGCTTAACGCCACGGCAAACTCTGGACCATGCAGCCTTCCCAAACCACACAACAGTTAAGTCCAATTTCACTGAGTGAGTGACCCCAAAGAGTTGTTTGTATCTGAGAAGATTCAAATTTGGGACCCAGGGGAGCAAAGCCTTAGGCCCCAAGCCTTCACCACTCAGCCAACTCCTTGGAGTTAACTTGCAAAGATTGTTGAATGCTGGAAAGGGAGAGGTATGAGAGCTTTCCCTGTTTTCTACCATCTGGATCCCAGCGATGTCAGGAAGCAGAAGGGGACCTTTGCAGATGCCTTTGCTGAACATGAAAAACGTTTTAAGGAGAACATTGAGAGGGTGCAAACGTGGAGAGATGCTTTGAAAGAAATCGCCGATCTCAAAGGATTCCATTTAGAAGGCTTCAGGTAACGTTTACTGTTTTTTCTACGGGGGGATAATTTTTTGTCCCCTGTTCTGAGTAATTTTCTAACCCCCACGTGCTTTTCAGGAACACAAAACTCATTTTTTTTAACCGTATCTTTGAATTTTACTTTTGGAGGTAAACCGGCAAAAAATCGACTGTTAGATCTTTTTTAGTTTGCGTTGGTTCTAGTCAACTTACCGAGGGATATTCGATCTGTCATGCAGGCATGAGTCAAATGTCATCAAAGAAATTGTTAGAATGGTATATAGAGAATTGAGCAATAGACTCTCAAGTGTTGACAGGGACAATCTTGTGGGAATATGCTCTCGTGTGAAGGAAATGTACCTGCATTTAGATATGGCAGCAAATGATGTTCGCTTTATAGGGATTTGCGGGATGAGTGGAATAGGCAAGACAACTCTTGCACGAGTTGTTTATCAAAAGTTCCATCATCTATTCCGAGCTATAAGCTTTCTCGAAAATGTTAGTGAGGATTCTAAAATACACGGTTTAGTTACATTGCAAGAAAAACTCCTTTCCGATATGAAATTGAAGGGTGACAAAGAGAAATGGGATGCTCATAAGGGAGTCGATATGATAAGAAATAGATTATGTTCCAAAAAAGTTCTTATTGTTCTGGACGATGTGGAGGAAAAAGAACAACTAGAAACATTAGCTGGGGACTGTAATTGGTTTGGCCCTGGGAGTCGAATCATCATAACTACCAGAGATAGACATTTATTGGCAAGACATGGTGTGCATGAGGTGTGCATGGCAAAAGGATTGAATGAAGATAATGCTTTACAGCTTTTCAGTCAAGAGGCATTTTGCAAGCCCCATTGTGAAAATGGGTTTTTAGATCTATGCAAGGATTTTGTAACTTATGCGAACGGTCATCCTTTAGCTCTTAAAGTTTTGGGTTCCTCCTTGTTTATATAAAAAAAAAGAGGTATGAGAAAGTGCTCGAGACAGACTAAAAGCAATTCCTATCAAAGACATACAAAATAAGCTCAAAGTGGGTTTTCATGCACTGGGGGATACAGAGAAAAAAGTATTTCTAGATATTGCTTGTTTCTTCAATGGAGAGGACAAAGATCGAGTAATAGATGTACTAGAAGGTGTTGATTGCTACCCAAACATTGACATAGAAACTCTAGTAGACAAATCTCTCCTTACAGTTGCGGGGCGAAAAGAGTGAATGCATAATTTGTTACAAAGAATGGGTTGGGAAATTGTTCGTTGTGAATGTCCTCAAAAGCCTGGAAAACGCAGTAGGTTGTGGCTTTCTGATGATATCCTTCAAGTTCTAAAGGAGAATTCTGTAAGTTTTCTTATATTGTACACTTTGAGAACTATATAACTGTGGGGTTTCTATAAACTTTTGCCGTATCATTTCCTTAAACTAATTTTGTTGCTCTTGGTCACTAGGGAACCTATAAAGTTGATGGAATAATGCTAAACTCCCCTCTACAGCAAGAAGAATACTTGAATTACACAGCATTCTCGAATATGAAAAACCTAAGATTGATGAAAATCTCTTCTGTGCACTTTCCACAAGGCCTCGGTTATCTTTCTAATAAATTATGTCTGATGGAATGGCACGAATATCCTTTGAGATCCCTTCCAAAGAGTTTTCAACCTTACAATCTTGTTGAACTTAGTATGCGTTGCTGTCGGTTTAAGCAACTGCCGAAGGGATTTAGTGTAAGAATTTTACTTCTGCCCATGTTTTTCATTTCTTCAATTACATGAAGTTCTGATCTATTAATTGCTTATGTTTTTATTGCTTGATCACAGAATTTAACCAAGTTGAAACTCATCGACCTTAGTGACTCTCAAAACTTAACCATGACTCCTGACTTCTCTGGATTCCCAAAGCTTCAAAAGGTGATATTTAAAGGTTGTACAAGATTGTGCGAGGTTCACCCATCTATTGGAGCTCTCAGTCAGCTAATTTTATTAAATCTCAAAGATTGCAAATGTCTGAATAGCCTGCCACACAAGATCAACTTGGAATCTCTAAGATTCTTTATACTATCAGGTTGTTCAAGACTCAATAAATTTCCTGAGATTGGGGAAAATATGAAATGCTTTTTGGAGCTTCATTTGGATGGTACTGGCATCGAAGAACTACCATCGTCGATTAAGCATCTAACTAGCTTGACTTTCTTGAATCTTCGAGATTGCAGAAACATTTTGATTTTTCCAACAGTTATTTGCAGATTGACATCTCTAAATACTCTCACTCTCTCCGGATGTATGGGTCCACCACCCAACCTTGGCATTCTCTCAGATTTCCCCTTAACGTCATCGTTTGTGCTACACCTGTTTTATGTGCTCATTGTTTCTTCCTTGCCCAAAGTCCTGAACAATTACCCATGAATTTCTTGTTGCCTCAGTGGTTTTCTGGACTAAGCTCTTTGGTGGGTCTAGATCTAAGTGACTGCAACTTGTTGGACGGAGCACTCCCTGATGATCTTACTTGCTTATCTTCATTGGAGTCTCAATCTGAGTAGAAACCGTTTTACACGCGTGCCTGATAGCATTTCTCAGCTTTCCAAACTTAAGTTTCTTTATTTGGATAAGTGTAGCTGGCTTCAATTATTGCCAAATCTGCCATCAAGTACCCAATTTGTAATGGCACGAGGATGTATTTCTTTGGAAAATTATTCAAGTCAAGTTTTTGTGTGGACTTCAGGTGAAGCAGGAATATACACTGTCATTAACTGCCTCAGCTTGCTGGAAGATGAATACAAAGTTAACGAGGTTTCCTTGCTAGACTTATACTTTCAGCCATCGTGGATGGAGGTCTCTCTCTCTCTTTCTCTCCCCCCTTTCAACAGAAGGGGTATGCACACACATTAAACGTTTTCCTTTTACGTTTTCTTCTAATGTTTTACAGGAGCAAATTCATCAAAGTGAAGAATATCATAGAGTTCCTCAAACTGCAATTCCTAGGTGGTTCAATGTGAGATATGGATTGTGCATACCAATACCTCTACCTTTTGATCTCTCTAAAAATAGTGGCTGGAGAGGACTTGTGTTGTATACTGCTTTTAGTTTTAAAGTCCACCTTTATCCTGGTCGGGATTCAAATACTGCTCATGAGTTTCTATGGCACTTGGACATGGATGGGGGTCTTGCAGATTTTACCAGTCTTCAACGCCCCGAGAGATCAATGCCGTGCTGGTTCATTTGGACTTTGTCTATACATATCATGTGAGAGGTTTGGGAACCATTTGGATGAGCGCAATTGCTTTAACCCTTCAATTACAACCCACAGACCTAGTGTTGTGATTGAAGGGTGTGGTGCGCGTATACTGTATGAGCAGGATATGGCAGAGTTTGTACACATTTTAACCCAGAAAAATTTTGGGTGGATTCCTCCCCTTTTAATTGGGGTGGGTGGGTGGTACCCTCAGGATCACTTCTACAGAACTAGTTCGCAGTGTCCTTTGTAACAAATTGGTCAGGCATGACGGTGGAGAAATGTGCACTTCGTCTTCTGTATCAGCATGATCAGGTACAGTTTGAGTAGAGACTAAAATACTGCAGCGACTTGATTTCTCAATATCAGGGTTCCATGGGTCCATTTGTGGTTGATCAAGAAAACAGAAATGAAACTACACTTAATTACGAGGAGGCAGGGCTTGGAGGGACTATCCACTCTATAAAGGACCTTGAAGTTAAAATATTTGTAAGGACTATTGAATCTCAAGAGGAGACTAAAATTCGGCGATGGGTAATAAACTGTTGAGTATTTACTTTGCTTCAAATATACCAACGACTGTCGCAAAGTTTCTGAATCTCTCCTTCACTAATGCACACCATATTTCTGTTCATTCTACAGGGCTTTGATGGATATTCTGCGTACGATGAGTGTTTTTTTCCCAGTAAAATTTTAGAGTGGTTCAGCCATAGGAGTGATGAGCGAGTCACAACAATCCCTCTACCTCCAAATTTGAACAGCGATTGTACATGGATGGGACTTGCTTTATGTGCTTCTTTGTCGGTGCTTGAGCAATCAACCACCATTCTGGATTCGCAAGTTCCTTGCCATCTTATTTGTTCTTTGGAAACTGATCTCGGTACTCTGGAACGTTTCCACATCTACAGTCTCACACAACGTGATCTCAAGGATTCACGGCTAGGTGGATTAGTTTGGTTGTCTTATATACCCCGTGGATCATTTCCAAACTTTCTGGATCGATGCAGTTTCATTGATGCTTCAATTGCAACCAATTGCCCGGGCTTGACGGTACAGAAGTGTGGATTTCGTCTTCTCTAACGAGAATGACGATGACAAGATAGCGTTCCAGGAAACAATATGCCACTGCTCGGCCTCGCACTGGAAGAATTGGGATGCCATTGATAAACTAACCCTAGACGTGTACAATGAAGAGATTATTAATCTGAAACTTGATGACATGGGAAGGCCCATTACAACTAGCAGCAGCTCTGAATCTGATAAGGACTCTCAACCGATTGAAGGATCCTCTGCTTCGACTCTTGAAGACAAAGGCAAACGACTGGTGCAAGGGTCTTTCCTTTAATTGGACTGCTGCTTCAGTTACTGGGATATCTCTTCCATCTTGACTTTTTTTTAGGCATAAGTAGCATATGTATTGATAATAGGATCAGGGAGGTTTTAACACCTCAGGAGGCTCTAGAAGAGCCGACGGGCCAACGAGCAAACGGACCGTAAGGCCCTACAAAGTCCCCGAAGGGACGGATAAGCCACGAATGGCAGAAAGACCTCAGAAGGCAGCAAATACAAACTAATATGCCTAAAAACATGAAATATACAACACTAAAAGCACCACAAGCCGTAAACACATTGGCAAACATAAAACTCATAATTAGAACACAAGCCCTAAACAAATGGGCAGACCCAAATGGGATTATTGTGATTTGGACCGCCACCGGCGGAGGAGGAGGCGACGCGTGGTTGCGAGAAGACGAAATCCACGGCCCAGGAGAAACGGAACAAGCCACAGAGGCCAGATCCGGGGAGAAAAACGGGGGCGGAGCAGCGGAGGATGCCTCATGCGCGGCCCCAAGCGCCAGCGCGTCAGATCCACGCGCCGCGCGTGGGGCGCGTGTGTTAGGGTCCCCGGTCAAGGACTCCACAACAATCACCAGCTCCTCCACGCGATCCGCTCCAACACCGTAATCGATCCTCCCGAACCGTTTCTAGTAACACACGAGCGTAGAATTTAGGATGAAACACTCAACAAATGAATAATACCTCTCTTATTACGAAGAACGTGGTCTTAGGATTATTAGTCCTTCGAACCACAAGAACACAAGAACAATTGTACAAGGGTTATTAGCCCAAGCACGCCTAACTTAAGAGGTTATTAGCCCCCAAGTCTACTGGCATAAACGTGCCTATGCCTGGCCACTCTCAGAAAAGCTCTCTAGCTCTCACTACTCAACTCTATGACTGAATGAATTCTAATGCTCCTGAGGAGTGCTTATATAGGCCTTCTTAGGAGCTTACAAAACCCTAATCAAATCAAATCAAATCAATCTAAACCAAATCAAATCAATCTAAATCAAATCTTCAAGATTCTAAGGAAACAATTCCAAGAATCAAGGAGATTTGATGATACATTCCTAAAACATCAAAACTCAGAAAGGAAAGATAATCTTCTAGAAACATCTAATTCTAGAAGATAATATTTATTGAATCACTACCATAATCAAGGGCAATCTCTGATACTGATCTAGCCGCCGTCCGCCGCCCTACACGGTGGCGCCGCCGCCATGCTTCTCCTTGGGTGGTGCTCATCCGACTTCCAAGGTCATGCTCGTTACCTTCCGTCCGGTCACCGCTAAGGGTGGTGGTGCTCCGCCGCCGACGGTGGCTGCTGTGGTTAGCCACCCTTGGCCTTCTGCTGCTGCTTGGCTTGGCTGAGGGCCAGGGCCCTGCTGTGGTGCTAAGTCATGGCAAGGCCATGTGGTGGCCATGAGCTTGCCATGACATGTCTCTTGCTGGCTGACTTGCTTGCTGGGCGTGGGCATTGTTGGGCTGTCATGGCTTGTCAGTGGTGCCGGTGTGCCTTGCTCGCGCGCGCGCATGCTGATGCCATGGCTTGTATGTGGTGCCTCGGCTGCGCGCGCTGTGGGCGTGTCATGTGCTGCTGCCGCGCGCACTGTGGGGGTGTCAAAGGCGCCCATGAGTGTCATTGGCGCCTCATCTCGCGTGCTATCCTCCTCCTTGCAGCCGATCAGTCCAAGGTCTTCACTGGGGACCCTTTCATTCCCCCTTCCATTAAGTGTACCCTTGTCCTCAAGGGTAAATTGTGGAAACCTTGAGGCTATCTCATCATAGTCCTCCCAAGTTGCTTCCTCTCTTTGTCGCCCACTCCACTGCACCAACACTCTCCAAATCTTCCTTCTAAACCTTCCCCTTGGCACCATCTTGTACTCAAGGCCTATGGCAGGTTGTAAAAGCATTCTTCCTTCCTCATCAAAGGAAGGCAATTCCTCCACGATCAAACTAGGATCTCCAACCCGTCTCTTGAGGAGAGACACATGAAATACTGGGTGAAGTCTTGAGGTTGGTGGCAATTCCAACCGATATGCACGATCCCGACACGGGCAGCCACTTTGAAAGGCCCATAGTATCTCTTGTCCAACTTATAGCTCACATTTCTCTTCATTGTCTTTTGCCCATACGGTTGGAGCTTCAAGTATACGAAGTCCCCGGGCTCAAACTCTTCAAGTCTCCTTCTGTCATACTGCTTCTTCATGCTAGTTTGAGCTTTCTTGAGCTCCCTCTTCACCTTGGCGAGGATCTCATCCCTAGTGAGTAAGGCTTCCTCCACCTCTGCATTCTTGGCCGTACCCTTCTCATAAGTCACCAAGGTAGGAGGCTTCCTCCCATACACCACTTCAAATGGGCTAAGTGTGGTAGATGAGTGGTACGTGGTGTTGTACCAATATTCTGCCCATGACATATACTCCATCCACCTTGCTTGCTCATCATGGCAATAACACCGCAAATATTGTTCCAGCGTACGGTTGACCACCTCTGTTTGGCCATCGGTCTGCGGGTGATATGAAAAACTTGTCTTCATCTTGCTTCCTTGAAGTTAAAACACTTCCTTCCAAAAGGAGCTCATGAATACCAGATCCCGATCCGTCACTATGGTTCTAGGGAAACCATGGAGCTTCACCACATTATCCACAAATGTCTTTGCCACACTCTTCATCGTAAATGGATGCTTAAGGGGTATGAAGTGAGCATACTGACTTAAGCGATCCACCACCACCAAGATCACTTCAAACCCTTGACTCGTGGGTAAGCCCTCCACGAAGTCCATGGACAAGTCTTCCCATATAGCTTCCGGTATGGGCAAGGGTTGCAATAGGCCCGTGGGGGCTCTTGTGTCATGCTTGGCCTTTTGACATACGTCACATTCGGCCACCCACTTCTTGACACTTCTCTTTAGGCCCTCCCAATAGAAGAAGTGCTTGACCCTTTTGTAGGTTCTGAGCCACCCCGAGTGACCACCTTCCCTACTATGGTGGAAATGAGTAAGGATCTCCTTCCTCAAGTTGGGCACGTCTGGCACATAGATGTAGGACTTATAGTAGATAAGCTCATCCCGCAACTTGAATCCGGTCACCCCATCACATGGGCTCTCAAGCTTCTCAATGATCTCTTGAGACCTTGCATCCAACTCCACAGCCTCTCTAAGCTTGTCTCATATCCGCCACTCAGCTCCGCTCAAGGCACTAAGTTCGGCCTCATCTTCATAAAGAGTCCACATCATTGGACTTCCTTCCTTCCTTGATAAGGCATCAGCCACCTTATTCTCCTTGCCGGGTTGATACACGATGTCATATTCGAACCCCAAAAGCTTCACAAGGAACTTTTGCTGCTCCGACGTCACTATCTTTTGCTCTAGCAAGTGTCTCAACGCTTGCTGATCGGTCACGATGGTGAACTTCCTCCCCAAGAGGTAGGGTCTCCATACCTTCACCGCATGCACCACCGCCAACATTTCCCTTGCATAAGTGCTTCATGCCTTCTTCATTGGCCCTAAGGCCTTTGAGATATATGCAATGAGCCTCTTTTCTTGTGCTAATACTGCTCCAATTCCTTCTGCACTTGCATCAGTATAGACTTCAAATGGTTTCTTGAAGTCGGGCAAGGCCAAGACGGGTGTCTTGGTCATGACTCTCTTCAAGTCATCAAAGGCCCTCCTCCCTTCTTCGGTCCATTCAAAGCCCTCCTTCTTAGGCATCGACGTAAGTGACTTGACTATCAATCCATAGCCTTGCACGAACCGTCGATAATAACCCGTCAATCCAAGGAACCCTCTCAAGGCCGACACATCCTTGGGTAAAGGCCAATCCACCATTGCTTCCACCTTCCGTTGGTCCACCTTCACTCCTTGGCCTGAGATGATATGGCCAAGATACTCTAGCTCTTCTTGCATGAAGGCACATTTGGATGCCTTGATGAAGAAGTTGTGCTCCTTCAAGATCACCAACACACGTTCCAACTGCTCCAAGTGTTCCTCCACACTCTTCGAATACACCAAGATGTCGTCGAAGAACACCAATACGAACTTCCTTAAGAACGGCTTGAATATGACATTCATAGCCGCTTGGAAGGTCGACGGGGCATTGCATAGCCAAAAGGCATCACTAGGTACTCATAGTGGCCGGAGTGAGTCCTAAATGTCGTTTTGTGGGTGTCTTCCTCCTTTATCCGGATTTGATGGTATCCGGCCCGCAAATCTAGCTTGGTGAACACATGAGCTCCATGCAACTCATCAAGTATCTCGTCCACAGTAGGAATAAGGAATCTATCCCTCACCGTTGCTTCATTCAAGGCCCGATAGTCGGTGCAAAAGCGCCAACTTCCATCCTTCTTCCTCACAAGTAACACCGACGATGAAAAGGGGCTGGTGCTTGGTCGAATCAAGCCACTAGCCAACATCTCCTCCACTTGTCTTTCAATCTCACCCTTCTGAAAGTGAGCATACCGGTATGGTGGCACATTTACCGGTTTACTCGCATCCTTCAACACGATGCAGTGATCAAACTCTCTTCTTGGAGGCAACGAGGTAGGCACCTCCAATACTTCCTTGTGTCTTTCCAAGACCGCCCTCACACCTTGGGGCAGCTCCTCACTTTCATCACCATACTTCTCGCCATTTGCAACTTTGACTTCGAATGACTCTACTTCTTCCCCATGCAACCCCACCTTAGAAAGAATGCGGGAGTTGATGAAGTTGTGGGTAGACCCACTATCCACCAGCAAGGTTACTTCATGCTTCCCGACCCAAGCCATAAGTCGCATGGTTGAGGGATTTTGCACTCCGGACATAGCATTAAGGCTCAGCTCGGCCTCCTCACTTTCCCCTTCACTAGAGGACTCCTCATGCCCGTGCTCCTCTTCACTAGACTCCCCCGCATGCTCCTCATCTTCATCGATCATGAACATCACCTTGGCGGCTTTCTTGCATTGATGATCGCGGCTCCACTTCTCACCACACTTGAAACATAAGCCCTTCTTGATATACTCATCCAACTCCTCATGGGTCAGCTTCTTGACTTCCTTGCCTTTGCTCCTTGAATCTCCCAGAGCTGCCTCCTTTCCCTTCCAAGACCCCGTGGAGTACAAGGGTTTAGGAGCCTTGTTAGCCACTTGGTCTTTGGTGTGCCTCTTCTCAAAGTGGTGGCTTTCTTCAAGAATCTTTGCCATCCTCATCGCCTCTTGTAGCCTTGTGGTTTGCTTCAATTTGAGCTCCTTGGCAATCCATGGCTTCAGCCCATCCACGAAGGTACCAACAAGCGCCTCCTCGGACCAACCCCTCACCAAGGTTTGGAGTTGACGGAACTTTTCCACGTAGGCATGCACCTTACCTTCTTGCTTTAGCTTGGCCAGTTGGCCATGGTGGTTGATAATGGGCGAGGGCCCAAATTGCATCAACAACTCTCTCTCAAATGCTGTCCACCCGAGCCTTCTTCCTTCATTCTCGTACTGAGCCCGAATCTATCTCCACCATTTGCTCGCCTTTCCATCAAGGAAGAAACAAGTCGTGGCCACTCTTTCCTCCCTTGGGACTTCATACACATGGAAATAATGGTCCACCTTGTCTAGCCACTCATGAGGGTCACCACCATTGAAATTGGGAAAATCAATCTTCGGTCTCCTTGGTCCTCGGTTGTTAGACCGGTGTCCATCATCGAACTCATAGTCACCTCCGCGGTAATGGGGCCTTCGAGGTCCTCGGTGGTTAAACCGATTTCCTCCATAATCAGCATCATGCTAGTCGTGGCCTCTTTGTGGTCTCCCATGCCTTCTAGCATCTCCATGGATCCGGTCATAGGGCACCTCCTCCCTATACCGACTCCCCCAAGTTCTTCTTCTGTCCTTGCATCATCATCAGCATCACGGTTGGGCTCTTCCTCGCGCAGCCACCTCTCCACTACCTCCCGCTCATTCTCCACTCTTCCACTGAATCTAAGTGCTGGTCGTTGCCTTGGTTCTCCTCTTGTAGACTCGGACATATGAGTTCTTCTTCCATCAAAGGGCTGCTCCTCTTCCACGCTTGGGGGTGGTATGCGGTTGCCCCCATTTGGTTCACCTCCCAGTCTTGACAAGATTGCTTGCAAGTCTTGCCTCATGCCTTCCACCGCCTTCATATTCTCCTCCGTAGCGTTGGTCACTGAAGTGATGACCCCTTGCATGTCGGCCATGGAAGTCGTAGTCTCCACCATCTTCTCCTTCATCCAACGAGATGCTAGCTCCAAAGCTTCAAAACGGTCTTTGTTGGATGGGAATGAACTCGATGCGGCCTCCATTGGAACACTTGGCTGCAACAAGTCCAACCGTGAGTTCTCTCCCAAAGGAAGATCGAACCCCCTCCCAAAGAGAGCTTCTCACGAACACTTCCAACCTTGGGTTCTCTCCCAAAGGAAGATCGAACCCCTTACTTACCAAGAACGTATCAAGAACAAACTCTTTTCGACCTTGGGTTCTCTCCAAATTGAAGATCGAACCCCTCCACAGATTATAGTTTCAACACAATACAAACAACTTTCTTCTACAAAAATCTTAGTAACAAGAATCAAAGTAAGGTTTGCTCGTGTTTACCTCGCTTGAAGTGAAGAAAACTTCAAGCAACTCCTCTCAATGAAAGCACCAATTTGTTAGGGTCCCCGGTCAAGGACTCCACAACAATCACCAGCTCCTCCACGCGATCCGCTCCAACACCGTAATCGATCCTCCCGAACCGTTTCTAGTAACACACGAGCGTAGAATTTAGGATGAAACACTCAACAAATGAATAATACCTCTCTTATTACGAAGAACGTGGTCTTAGGATTATTAGTCCTTCGAACCACAAGAACACAAGAACAATCGTACAAGGGTTATTAGCCCAAGCACGCCCAACTTAAGAGGTTATTAGCCCCCAAGTCTACTGGCATAAACGTGCCTATGCCTGGCCACTCTCAGAAAAGCTCTCTAGCTCTCACTACTCAACTCTATGACTGAATGAATTCTAATGCTCCTGAGGAGTGCTTATATAGGCCTTCTTAGGAGCTTACAAAACCCTAATCAAATCAAATCAAATCAATCTAAACCAAATCAAATCAATCTAAATCAAATCTTCAAGATTCTAAGGAAACAATTCCAAGAATCAAGGAGATTTAATGATACATTCCTAAAACATCAAAACTCAGAAAGGAAAGATAATCTTCTAGAAACATCTAATTCTAGAAGATAATATTTATTGAATCACTACCATAATCAAGGGCAATCTCTGCAGATACTGATCTCGCCGCCGTCCGCCGCCCTACACGGTGGCGCCGCCGCCATGCTTCTCCTTGGGTGGTGATGCTCCTCCGACTCCCAAGGTCATGCTTGTTACTTTCCGTCCGGTCACCGCTAAGGGTGGTGGTGCTCCGCCGCCGGCGGTGGCTGCTGTGGTTAGCCACCTTTGGCCTTCTGCTGCTGCTTGGCTTGGCTGAGGGCCAGGGCCCTGCTGTGGTGCTAAGTCATGGCAAGGCCATGTGGTGGCCATGAGCTTGTCATGGCATGTCTGCGGCTGGCTGACTTGCTTGCTGGGCGTGGGCATTGCTGGGCTGCCATGGCTTGTCGGTGGTGCCGGTGTGCCTTGCTCGCGCGCACGCATGCTGATGTCATGGCTTGTCTGTGGTGCCTCGGTTGCGCGCGCTGTGGGCGTGTCATGTGGTGCTGCCGCGTGCGCTGTGGGGGTGTCAAAGGCGCCCATGAGTGTCATTGGCGCCGCATCTCGCGTGCTATCCTCCTCCTTGCAGCCGATCAGTCCAAGGTCTTCACTGGGGACCCTTTCAGCGTGTGAGGACACGCTCCGTCGTATCGAAGCCGGAGGAGCGGCCCTGCATCGGTCTCGACGTGCTTATTGCACCCAATAGGCGCGTGTGTGTCGAAAGCCGGTGAAAAACGCGGTCCGCCGCTTGGAAGCCACCTAAAAAAAATAAAAAATCAAACCAAACGACTACCAACACCGGCCAAACCAACCAGAAAGGAGGAGAGGGGAGAGGGAAGGAGGTGGGGAGAAGGAAAAAAGGAGGAGGGGGGTGAGGGAGCCGGAGCTCCCCCCCTCCTCCGTAAGGAGACGTTCGGTGAGGAGAGAACAGAGAGAGAGTTTTGTTTGTGCGACAGGTTGTAAGTCATCCTACTCTACTCTTCTATCCTAGAGTACTCCATCAAAACTATCTTTAAAATTTGCATTAACTTGGAGTTACATTATTTTCCATGTTTTCCTGTGGAATGCCCAGCACTGTTGTACGGGACCCCAAAACACTGTCGTTCCCTGCTCAGTTGTTGCAGCTGACTGCATGCTCTTTGCTTGTTGCATTTCATTTGGTCGTCGGTTTAGGATTTAGCGAGAAACAAAGACCCTGGCCCCATGCACAGGTGCTATTTCTTATTGCTAGTTTCCCAAGATGACCAAAGGATCATGCAGATATATTGGAGTCACTGACAGGGAAATTATTGCATGCACAAGAGGCAATAGGGCTTTGACCACAGAACCACAAAGCTCACCATGGAGCCCAACAAATGAATCAAAGTTGATCGAAGGTGGACTATTGAAAAGCAGACTCGAAGGGCAGAATCATGACCGAGAACCGCCAGACGTGAATTGATAGAAGCTTAAGCATTAAGGTCAACGTCAGTTACGCGGCTAGACAATTCAAAACCACGCTGACCAAGTCCAATATACCAGACACTTTTGTCCCTTTCGTTAATTTAAATGCAGCTCTTTCTTAAAAAGTTCACTGCAATTAAAGATTCGTCCGTCCATTCTCATAGTTCTCTAGTGATGGTCCTAAAACAGGTTTTCACAAAAACATAATATAAAGGCAACACATAACATGCAGTGAGCAGTCTAATACTAATAAGAACAACTTAGGAGCATCCAGAATCCAGATAAACCCAAGACCAAGAAAACAGAAAAACAAAAAAAGACCATAAAAATACAAAATTACGGTGTCAAGAAAAAATAAGCTTATTGGGCCTTGAAAGTTTGCAAGGAGCAGGCATACAAATAGTGGGTGAGCTTGATGCGTTATCCTGAAATATCAGCAAAGGAGGTGTAGACGATGTGTAAATTGGTCCCATCGGCCACCAACTACTTAAATAAAGCTTCCAGCTGTCTGGTTGGACTAGACTTGTATCGTAGGCTAGCATCCCCTTGAGTGGTGGAAGGGACCGGCTCCACCACGTGTGCGATAAGTCTGGGATTCGCCTAGCAGCGGGATCACTTGAAGTCGCACTCAAGCACCCGAACATCGCATGTTGGTGTTGGGAGATCTTGCACTCGAACAACTAAGCTAGCGCCCTTGGGACTCCACCAACTACTTCGCTACAAATTGGACATCTCGGATTGAAAAGGGCCGAAGCGTTGGTCCAAGTTGCAAAACCCACTGGAATCTGCAGTGCTTATTAATGTCTCAGATCAAGAGAGAGAAACATAACAATATGAAGTTCTATTGGTTTCTTCTTTTTCTTTTTGTCCAAACAAGCAAACCAATGACAAGTAGTAGAGGATGATTGAATTCCAGATTTTTGCCGCTGTTGCCATTGACTGGGTTTGGTGGCATCATCTGAATCTCCATCCTCTTCTTTGTGTCGAAGACCGCTGGAATACGAAGTTTTCCTCAGCCTGAGAGGTGTAGACACCGGCAATACTTTCACCGACCACCTATATGACGCTTTGGTTGACAAAGGTATACGCACCTTTAAGGACGATGAGGAACTCAACGACGGAAGATCCATTAAGCAGGAACTCTTGGATGCCATTGAGAAATCCGAGATGGCTGTCATCATTTTGTCAATAAACTATGCATCTTCTGCGTGGTGCTTGCAAGAACTTGCAAAGATTGTTGAATGCAGGAAAGAGAGATGGATGGGGGTTCTTTCCATTTTCTACCACGTGGATCCTACTGATGTGCGGAACCAGAAGGGTACTTCTGCAGGGGCCTTTGCTAAACATTACGAGCGTTTTTGAGGACAACTTAGACGAGGTGCAAACATGGAGGGATGCTTTGAGAGAGGTGGCCAATCTCAAAGGACGCCATCTAAGAGATGAGTAAGATTTTCTGATCACGGTCTAACAGCTAGCAGTTTCATCAACATAGAAGAATTAGTCACATGATGGAGTATTAGAAACAGCACTGAGAGATAGAAACTGGTGCACAAGTTTGAAGTGAAATTTGCAAATTTAGTTGACAAAAAAATAAATGGATTATCGGATATATGGTAGAATCGTTTCCTTTTAGAAAAGGAATTCCTTGTATAGGATTGTTATCTACGGCAAGATATATATCACTCTAAACAGAACTCACCGCTGCATTAAAACTCCAAGCAAAGAGTGGGATACCAAAACCATGACATTTTCATATGCTTTGATCAAAATTTGTTGGAAATATTGCGGAAACAGAATAAGACGAACTAAAATAAGAAGTCACACAAGCTAACATTAAATGAATCATATCCACTAATAACCAAAACCATGACGTTTTATAGGGATATGTTGGATGAGTGGAATGGGCAAGAGAAATTCTTACACGTTGTTTTCCAAAAGTTCCGTTATCTCTTCCAAGCATACACTGTTATTAATGGAAAATGCTGGGCCCCACTGCCACGTCAGCCAGCGGGATGCTGGCGGGACGTGGGGGCGGGACGCCCAGCAAAGCCCGTTATTAATTGTCTTAACTTGCTCGACAATCAAGAACTCAACGTGAACGAGGTTTCTTGGCTAGATGCGCACTTTCAGCCATCGTGGATGGAGGTCTATCTGTTTCTCTCTCTCTCTCATATTGGACACTTTGTTCCGTCTAACAGGACTTTCTTCCCCCCAATTGGTATCATTATTGTTCCCTCCGGATAAAATTGAGGAATGGTTCATTCATCACAGCCGTAGGAACTCGGTCGCGATCGACCTGCCTTCAAATTTGTTCGATGATGGTAATTGGATGGGACTCGCTCTTTGTGCTTCCTTTTCAATCACGGGGACCCAGAAACCATCCTTAGCTATTTGGTTCCAGAGATTTCTCACTCTCTACGTTGCCAATTCCGAACTAATGTTGCTGACGTGCGTGATGAAACTTGTTCCCGCCGTAACAGTAGTCAAGAAATCATGCGGTTAATTAAGCTTGGCAAATTCATCTGGATATCCTATACCAGGTCACCTACTTAAGGATATGATACAGAAGAGCCACACCCACGTTGCAGCTTCGATGGTCACTCATTGGCCTGGCATGACTCTGGAGAAATGTGCGCTTTTCGTCTTTTGTATCGGCATGATCGGCTCCAATTTGAGCAAAAACTAAAAGACTGCAATGACTTGAGTTCTGAATATGAGACAGAGGCTGATGATGATTTATCAATTGGAAGAACTGTAAACTCGAATAAAGAAATTGAAGTTGAAATGTTTGTAAGACTGATTCGTCATCAAGCGGATTCTAAAAGAACCGATGGTGAAAGTGCCCCACAGGTAAGAAATTAGTAAAAAGTATTTCCTTTGCGTAACTATACCATCAACAATCTCCCCTTGTTTCCGTTTCTTTCCTTCACTTAACCGCACCATTATTTCTATTTATTTTACAGGAGTTTAATCATTACTCTGTATATGATCAATGTTTTTCCCCAAGTAAAATTCTAGAGTGGTTCAGCCATCGGAGGAATGAGCCCGTAGCAACAATCCCTCTACCTCCAAATTTATACCACGATTGTACATGGATGGGACTTGCTCTATCTGTTTCTTATTCTGTCATTGACCTGACAACTACCATTCTGGATTCACAAGTTCCTTACCACCTAATTTGTTCTTTGGAAACCGATCTTGGTAGTCTGGAAGGTTTCCATATCTATAGCCCCATTGAACATGAGCGCAGGTAGTTACAGCTTGGTGGGTGTCTTTGGCTGTCTTATATGCCCCGTGGGTCGTTTCCAAGCTTTTGGAATCAATGTAGTTTCGTGGAGGCGTCAATTGTAACCGATTGCGCGGGCTTGAAGGTGCAGACTTGTGGGTTCTGTCTTTTATTCGAGAATGACGAGTTGGAGTTTGACGAAGCAAGGGACCATTACCGGTTCTCATTTGATAAGAATGCGCTTGCGGAATACAAAAGAAAATTAAGACAAATTGCTGCCCTTCCCTATCTATTGGTTGCAATACAACGAGAGGGGTCCCATTCTCAGCCCTCACTACAACAGATTAGACTTTTAGCGACGAATTTTTCAGCGACGAATATAATTTCGTCGCTGAAAGTAGAGTTTTCGCGACGCAATGTGAAGTTCGTCACTGATTTGGAGAACGGAACTCCTTCAGCGACGAACCAAGAAAAACCGTTGCCGAAAATTCCGTTCGAACGAATTACTTCCGTTCGAACTAGTAGAAAAGAAATTATATTAATAAATAATTACACGCAAATTAATTCGAACAAAATAAGGCAGTTCGAACAAGAGATATTTTCTATCACGAATTATTTTCGTCGCAAAACTAAAACGGACCGCTCGAACTGATTGGTCAGTTCGAACAAACTCTTTTCGTCGCCGAATCATAATCTATTCGAACAAAGTGTTCGGTTCGACCAAGCATTAGTAGTTCGAACGAGTTAGGAATATGTTCGAACGTGAGATTGGTGTCCATCTGTGATTGGTTAATATAAAGACGCGCCAATTATCATATACATGTTCGAACAGACTCTCAGTTCGAACGAAGGTGAATCGTTATACTCTTTTATTGGTGACTGTGAGGCGTTGCAGGCAACGTCTTTTCTTTGCCTGCAACGCCTGACCTCGTTCGAACGAACGTAACGCGTTCGAACCAGCATACGAAACGTGTCCCTTTATTATTTGTTATTGATTGAGGCGTTGCAGGCAACCTCTTTTTTTTTTTCTGCAACGCCTGTCCTTGTTCGAACGTATTGTCATAGTTCGAACGAAAATGCAGGATTCCGCCACATGGCAATTGTGTTCCTTTGATTTGTGTCATCTGTGCGTAGTTCATTCGAACGAATGCGAAACGTGGCCCTTTTTTACGCGTCATTGATTTAGGCGTTGCAGGCAACGTCTTTTCGTTTCCTGCAACGCCTGACGTCGTTCGAACTAGTGTCAAATGTAGTTCGAACGACAATGCAGGATTCCGCCACATGGCAATTGTGGACCTTTGATTTGTGACATCTATGCGATTTTTGTTCGAACTGAGAGGTGAGTTCGAACGAGTGTCCAATCGTCGTCCACCTCGCGAACCGTTCTGGTCTGTTTTAAAAGCAAACTGTTTGAACCAAGCAGGCGATACTCTTCATAAACTCTTCATAAAAACGGCAGTTTCGTAGCAAACATTTCACTTGATCGGTAGAGGCTTCCATTTTCTCCACTCCATTTCATTCGATCGGTAGAGGTACGTAGGATTTTATTTCATGGTTCGTTATTTTACATAGTGTTCAGTCTTGCACTTCTACTATGAGCATGCATTTTGCTTCCTTTCACACCGATAGCATTTCCTTTTGAAATGTTGTGGGTTTCATATACTAAATTGTATCTTTTTAAATTTAAAAATTGTCACCGCTAGTATCATCTTCCTTGTATCTATGTTATCAACCGTGAGATACTCATCTAATTAATAAAAAATTTAAACAAGTTCATTTTGTAAGTCATAAGATTATTTGTATTTTTATTGAGACACAATCTTCACAGGAATTTTAAGTGAATTTTTGTTTAATAAAAAAATTAAGTTAAACAAATCAGAATTGGACGAGATTCATTACTAGGGTAGTAGTTAAACCGAGACATCTACCTACCACATAGATTCTTTAGTATATGACGAGCCATTTGAAATTGAGTTATTTATTTGTTTTTCCTCAAATTTTTTTTAATTATATAAGTGCATGGATGATCATGTTAAACGTTTATTAGACTTATTCTTTTTTGTATTGACAATTGGACTTAATTGACACAAGGCGAATAAAAAATAAAAAACTTGAAGAAAAAAAATCAACCTTAGGCGATGTATTTAATAGGTATGTTGTATATGTACATTAATAATAACTGAAGAATCTGGTGTTTGGCTGCTTAAATATTTAGTCTAATAAATTAATTATAAAATATTTTTTCTTTTTCCATCAAATTATATTGTTTTTATCAATATAAATATAAAAAATGTATTTTTCAATTGGACGAAAACTTTCTTAATTAAGTAGTATTACATGAAATTTTGTAGAACTTCGGTTAATTAACATAATTTTTTTCTTGTTTTCCTCATTTTGGTCCTAAAAAATTATTTGTGTAATTGACTCCACTAGTGTCTAATTCTGATTTGGTCCGTGATCATGATTATGTTTTCCTCATCTTGATTACGTGCATGGCATGATTATGCCTATATTTTGCGGGGAAGCAAGAGGGTCGGGTAAGATTATCGAACTCACTACTTAAAGTTTGTTTAACTAATAAGTTATATCTTTCAATTGATACTGTTAACCCTAAAAGCTAACTGGTTTGTGTTTTTTGTTTTTTTTTTTGTTTTTTTTTTATTATTTTAATCGAATTTTTGTTGTAAGGTAAAAGTCTCAATAGAATGTTGTTCGGGAGTGTAAGATAGAAGTCCCGATAGATGATAGTAAATTTGTGATTTCATTTCGAATTTATTAATTAATTAATTTATTTTTTAATTTAGAGTTTTAGTTTAATAAAATAATTACAAAAACTGTCTGCCCACCATTGAACTAGAATTTTGAAATTTATTTTGATTAAGAAGATATTTTTTTTAAAAGTTTTAACCCTATTTTTTCTCTTTAGTTTGTTTAATTTTTATTTTTTAAAACTTTGATTTGATTTTATTTTAATATGGTAGTTTCTTTGTTAGTTCTTGTTTTTTAATTTCATTGCTTGTTCTTGTTATAAGTTCCTTATGGTTATTATTTACATGTATTTTGTTTTATTAATTGTCTCCTATGATTAATAACATATTGTAAGATAGTTTTAGATTCTCTATTATTTTATTTAGAAACTTGGTAATTTTTCTATGATTATTTACGTAATCAATTTATTATTTATATACGAACTAATTTTAGTTTAAATTATTTTATAGCTTTCAAAATGGCACCAAGAAGACGTGTACCATCATCTTCACAAACGGCTCAATCTAGAGAGACGTTATCTGTAGCTCAACATCAATCATTGATTTACAAGAGACCGGTTGTTATAGAGCGAGTTGTTCGTTTGCGGGATTTCAATGAGTTGGAGTATGAAGGTCAGAGCATACAGTCTAACTTTGAGGAAAGAGGATGAGCTCAGTTTCTCGAAACTACTGGTGACGTATACATCGATCTTGTGCGTGAGTTCTATGCACAAGTTATTACTGTTGATGCTAGTGTTGAAGAGTTAACTATCCAAGTGAGGGGAGTCTTTTTCACTCTATCAGCTAATATTGTTGCTCAGTTTATTGGATTACTCAGACCCCAGGAGCCGACATACCCGACTATTGGCCCTCCGTTTGACATGACACCGGAAGAAGTGTGGAAGGAAGTTACGAGTGAAGATATGATTGTGCCATCAACAGTTATATGTCACCGAGATCTGACACCATTCTTTCGGATGCTTCATCTTATCATAGTTTGGGACGTGGCGCCAAAACATCACCGGACCGATCTCAGTTTCGACCTCGGATTCCTTCTCATTATGGTTGCGCGTCGGACTCCGATTGATCTCCCAGCTCTTGTTGTGCAGCAGATACTTCGAGATGCACGGTATACATCCGAACGGGATAGTCTCCCACATGGGTTGCTGATCTTGCGCATGTTGGTAGCTGCTGGTGTTCCTATTTTGCCCGATGAGAAGATACGGTCTCCAATTGGGCCAATATGTCGTAGTACGTTCAGTCGCAGTGCAGCTCATCTTCCTCAGGCTGGAGCACATGTTGTTGGAGACATTGGTGCAGATGAGGATGCCATGGACGCCATGGATGCCGGACTGCCTCCTCGTACCCATCCTACACGACGTGGTAGATCATTCGCTTTCGAGGGTGGTCAAAGCTCCTCGAGCCAAGACGAGCGTCCTCCATGGATGAGCATGCTGGTGAACGAGATTGCATCGCAGATGGACAGCCGGTTTGACAAAATTGAAGAGGAGATCCGTGAACTAAGGAAGGAGCGAGACACTTGATCATTTAAAATTGTAGCATTTTGTGACACAGTGACACTGTATTATGTTTTAATTATGTCGTGTTTACCGTATGCTTTTATTATGACTATGCTTGAAGACATTGAGATATTATGTATTAATGTTTGTTATGCTATTATGATGACATTTGAGGTCTTTTAAGTTATTATAATCACTCACTATGGTCGGTGTTTTTATATCAAACTCTATCGTTTCTTTCTGTGATCAATTAAATTATAAACATATACTACATTATGTCTATAGTTGAAATTTTTAAATCCACTACGTTCGTATACGAAAAACTAACAAAAGAAAATATTATCTATACTATATATATAATATTCATATATTAATATGAATATTATATATGAATATTAATATTATCTATACGTTATTATATAATATTCATATATTAATATGAATATTATATATGAATATGAATATTATCTATACTATATTATATAATATATATATATATATATATATTATATATGAATATGAATATTATCTATACTATATTATATAATATTCATATACTATATATGAATATTAATATTCCGTTCGAACAGTAATAAAATTAGTTCGAACGGGAATGTTAATACGCACCGTCTAAGTAATACTTTCCGTTCGAACTAACGTAAATGTCGTACGAACCGGACTGGTGTTAATACGCACCGTCTAACTAATACTCGTGTGTTTCGTTCGAACGATATTAAAGTTCGTTCGAACGGAACAGCCGCGAAACCAAAAAAAATAAGTGGCCTCGCGTTAAACGCAGGCCATTCGGAAAAGAAGGCAACCAGAGAGCTCCGCCCCCATTCCTCCATTGTTAGACCTTTGAAGCTTTGAGGATCATTTCTCCCTGTCTTTCTCTCAAAATTTGTAAGGGTAAGTTATTTTTCTTCCCATACCTCTATTTGTATGCATTTTTTTCTTCATAGTTCAATATCTCAATTTTTAATTTTCAAAACCCATACGCAAATTGGTTGATATAGACGTGCTGTATGGCAATGAAACCTTCAATTCCTTCATCTAGACGTTAAAATGCAATCTAGAGATAGATTTCTTCCTGGCCTATTGGTTGATATAGATTTCTAATTCCTTCAATAGATACTGTGATATCCACTCGAAATGCATTGCATTTTCCTTGTCTTAAACATTTTAAAATGCAATCTAGAGATTATTCATCTAATCACTAGGCTGTGGCTGTCATGAATGTAAGAACAAATGTGAATGCAGTTTGGTTTTGTAATTGATATGCATATAAATGTGATCTGAAATTTAGGGAGCATTGAAAAAATATGCTATTTACAAGCGAAAACACTGTTTTAGCTCTGTAGAGGAAAAGGCATGTGGGTTGGAAATTGAACGGGGCCTGATGGCCGGTGATCGAGTACAACAAACACCTCCTGAGTGCCCCCATCCCCGATTCATGCTTTATTCTTATACTCATCCCGAGAGGGAGGGACTGTGTCTTGACTATAAGTGGTCCAAAATAGTCAAGACACAGTCCAAAATAGCCAAGACGTAATCTGGAGCTTGAAATCGAAATAGTCTGTTCAAATTTTTTTTTGTGGCTTGTGTTTTTTTAGGCTTCTTCTTTATTCTAAAGAATCAAATTCTTAAATAATCAAAATTCTAGAACTGGGCCAATACATCTAGAAAATGCATTGCATTTTCCTTGTCTTAAACATTTTAAAATGCAATCTAGAGATTATTCATCTAGAAAATGCATTGCATTTTCCTATGTTATTTGCTGATTTACTAATCTTTTTCGATGTGGGTGCAAATGTTTCCTATTTAATTTTAAATAGAATTTATGATATCCAAATAATTAATATTTAGGGAGTTCCTAAGAAATTGTTTTGCATGTATGCATATTAAGATTCGTTGTTTGTTATGTTTTTTAAGGGTCACAAAGCAGAATGTATACTTATTCAAGTGTGACTGGTGGGATGTAGAAAAGCAGAATGTAGGTATATGCACAGATTCACACTTTACAAGTGTGAACACATCCCGCAAATGGTATCAAAATGATCTATTCATACTTTGTAGTCAAGCTAATCAAGTGTTTTATTTACCTGATACTTACTTGGGTGGTCACTGGTGGGTGGTTCAAAAACTTGGTCATAGGAACATTTATGATATTCCTGAAGTGGTACAGAGTCGTGACAAAGAAATTGAAGAGGCAATACCGAATGAAGCATATCAAGAAACTGAGAGTCATTTCAGCTGTTTATAGATTTTGGGGATTATGATTTGATCCCGTTGCATAGAAATGATGTTGAACCCGAAACTGTAAATGCCTCAACCGAAGTAGAGGAAATGGTTGAAGAAGATGACTTTATAGATGATGAAAGCGACGAGGAAGAAGCCACCACCGATGAGGAAGAAGTCACCACCGATGAGGAAGAAAGTTTGTTCATTTCTACTGATGATGACTAGTCCGCCGATGACACAAATTGATTGTGTTTAAATTTGTCAGGTTAGCATCATGGCGATAGGTGGAAAACGTCACCGATCCGCTCTTACCATTTCATCAAGCAATGCGGAGTCTTCCCAACCTATGCAGTCGACACCAGGTACAACTCCAAGGGTGTCTGGTGATACACCTTTGAGCAGTGCTCCTCTAGCACAGAGTAGTGTGGCCTGTAAGTACTTTGTACTCTATACTATTTTTAAATAGATTAATTTAGACTATGGATGAACATAGGTTTTAAGCTGGTAATTTATCTTGTATTATATTTGTAGCAACTACACCTGCCAAACGAGGACGTGGAAAGTCGAGAGGAGAGTAACTTTTGCTAAAGTGCGTGCGAGTGGTAAGATACCAGTCAGTATAGCCGATGGGCACCGCGGCACAGATGGTGATGAATCTAGTCGTCTTGCGACATTGATTGGAACACTTGTTCGAATGCATGCTCCATTTGGTATGCCGACCTGGGCAAAAGTTCCAAATTCTGTGAAAGAGTATATCAGAGAGCGCGTATTGGTATGTATTTAATTGTTTAATTACATCAATCTCATATATATTACTAATTTCTTTTTATGTTTTTCTTTTTACAGGATGACTTCGACCTCAATTATGATCGACAGGAAGATAGAGAAACTGTGAACTCTATAATTAATGCGGCTTTCAAAAATCACAAGGCGAAACTACATAAACATTTTAAGAAGTTTGGGAGTAAGGATGAAGCTTTGCAACATCCTTATGTCGATGCGTCTCAATAAAACTGGATTGCATGTTGTGAGCTCTTCTCCCAACCTACTTATCAGGTAATTGTTTCATGAAAAGCAACAACATTTTTTTTAATGATAAGCAAATTATGGAGGTTATTTCATTTGCAGGAGCGTAGTCGAATTAATATCAATAATAGATCGAAATTGAAGGTGCACCACATTGGAGGTTGTAGACCATTTGTTTGGCATAGAAAGAAATTGGTAAGTATATTAAATAATTATTACCACATTTTATTTTGATTGATTTAATTTTTTTTTTTAACTCATGAATTGTACAGCAAGACTCTGAGGGTGGAACACCAACAACTGCAGATTTATACAGTAAGACGCATCATAAAAAAAATGGCGAAGGATGGGTCTCTGATGCTGCTAGAGAAAATTATGTAAGTAAATTTTGTCATATTATTTTCTAAAGTTAGTCTATTTAGATTAATACAATCCATAATTTAGTTTTATGATTGTAGAAGAAGATGGTTGAGATCCAATCCCAATCAACCATAGAGTCAGAAGCACCAAAAGATGTTGACGTTTTTACTCAAGTGCTTGGGAAAAAACCTGGCTATGTGAGAGGTTTAGGTCGCTCCGTTAAACCTATTATTGCCTCATCATCTACTATGTCCATACAAAGGGATCACGAGCTTCTTCGTGAGTTAGAGGCAGCTAAAGCTACCATAGAAGAGTTGAAGTCAAGGTAGAGCGAGTATGATGACTTAAAAAACCAACAAGTAGAAATGCAGGAGGCACAAAGGCAAATTCAAGAGCAACTTGAACTACTTAAGACACTATTTGCACAACGAGGATCATAGGTTGGACTTCATTGGCAAATGATGAGTTTTTGAGACATTTCGTGTTATTTTGAAACAATTTATTACATCTTAATTTATGTTCACTAGATACACTTATTTTACTTTATCTTGGATTTGTGTATTGAAGTATTTGTAATTTGAGAATGATAAAGATGTTGAAGAATGTATTACAAGCTTGTGTTGGTTGAGAGGTTGCTTAAATATTGGATTTGGTGTATGTAAATTGAGAACATCAGGTTTATTGGGAGTTGCTGCAAAAAGATAACACGTTCGAACTGCATATCGAACGGGTAACTCGTTCGAACACACACAACTCGTTCGAACATCATAGACTTTTAGCGACGGGAAAATTTCGTAACGAAAGAAGAACGAACTATTGTTCGAACAATCATTCCTCGTTCGAACCATAATATTGTTCGAACGTGAAGTGGGTTCGAACGAACTTTGTGACGAATTGCGAATTCATCGTTGCACATGTCCGTAACTGCAACGATAATTGTCGTCGCAAAAACCTTTGTTCGAACGAAATGTATCGTTCGAACATGAATCAGCGACGACATGTTCATCACAAAAGGTTAATTGTGGTCACCTATCAGCGACGAAAATTTTCTACTTATCCGCGACTAAAATGTTGGTCGTTGAAAGTCCAACCTTTAGCGACGAAAAGAATTTCGTCGCTGAAGGTTGTGTTTTTGCGTCGGGTCCACAATTCCGTCGCGGATAACTTTCTGCGACGGCGTTTCAGCGACGACTTTGCGACGAAAAAAAGTCGTCGCTAAAGACCTTTAGCGACGAAACAGGTACTTTCAGCGACTAAAAATTTCGCCACTGAAAGTAAAAAATGTTGTAGTGCCTTGCCGTCCAGCCGGACATCCGAAGGCAATCCCCTCCCACAACGACAACTTAATTTCCTTAATGATCAACGATAAATGATAAGAAAATTCGTGGAAAGGAAAAAAAGGGACCAAATTGATTCATAAACCGTCTTGTGGGTACGTAATTCCAAGACTTTTAATTCTTGCGGCACCAATCGCCTTCCAACCTCTTCTCCACGATCCTATTTGACTTCCCCAGTGGCCTTAAACAACAATGCCAACGCCATTCAAGTTGTGGCCTAATTATAAATAACATTATATTTTATATAAGGAACCGCGCGAAACTAATGCCACGCAGAAAATATTCTTCAGATATATCATCCCATGCCATGATTAGACTTATTTTCTTTATCCATTAATGATTAAGTGTCTGATATTAAATATTAAGGTTTGCTATATAAAAGTACGTCAATTAACATAAATGATAGTATTATTCTTTTTTTTCTGGACGGTAGGCTGTCTAGCATTGCTTGTTTTCTTTTTCACGTGTTTCATGCTAAATGCTAGTGCCTTTGTTGTCATTCGGCGCGCCAATGATGTGGACATATATGTTAAGGCTCGTAACATACGTTTTATAAATTTAGCAGTCTGTTTTTTTTGTGATATTGTTTAAATAAAACTATTGAAACTAAATCTATTTATTTTTAATTTATTTCTTGAATTTTTATTTTTTTAAAATTTGTCTTATAGGAGCATTTCAATCATTTTGTATGTCTTTTCATACTTAACTCCTGATCTAGATAGTGTATATTGAAGATTTTCAAAAGATTGATAGTTAAGGGATGAAGATTGATTTTGTCATATCACTGCTAAAAAATAGGCATTTAGCGATGGTCGATAAAAACGTCGCTAAAATGTGTCTTTAGCCATCTATAGTGGCAGTCTTTTTAGCGGCGGTCAACAGACCGCATTTAGCAGCTTTTTTTGCAAAACACCGCTATAGGTAACACTTTTAGCGGAGTTTTTCAAATGCCGCTAAAAGTTCGATTTCTAGCAGCATTTTCCAAAAAACATCGCTAAAAGTTCGATCTTTAGCAGCGTTTTCCAAAAAACGCCGCTATAGGTCTAAGTGTAAATAATATTTTTATTTATTAATTATAAGTTATTTAATGTTAATAATTATTTTATATATTATTATATTTATTTTAATATATAATTTTATTTTGTTATGTATTTGAAAATTTTTATTTTAAAGGACCTATTTTATAAATATAGAATTACAAAGAGTGTTATGAAAATTGAAGTTGTTACATGATATATTTTAAATTATACCTATTGTTGTTATGGTAATGCATATTTATTGACTAAATCTAAGTAGTTTAGAAGACATATATTATCATACTTATAATGAGCATATATATTTTGAATAATTAGTAATATAATACTATTTAATTAGGACATATTATTTAATTTCAAACAAAAAGATATTGTGAAAATAGCTTATGCAATTAAAGTACATAACTTAATATATGGTCTTAGAGACTATGATTTAGTCATTAAGTATATAGGTACATACATATAAAGTACTTAGGTTAATTAGCACATATCATGTTTATGATAAAAATATATAACAAATCATGCAATGTCTAAGTATTGTTACTAGTACCAATGCATGCTACAATGTGTATTACAATTACAAACAAAGTAGTCATTAAAATAAATATATGCTATTACGTTTGAACTAACAAAGCATAGGATGATTAAAAAGTCTCAGCTTATATATGTAGTATAACTTTAATTAAAGTGTTATAACAAAATATATTTTATATTGTGATATAAATATTTGTTAACAACTATCAAAAGAAGAAAAAAAATAGAAAGACAATTATTTAGTTTATGAATATATATAAATAAAGACTTAATATATTTAGTTTATCTTTAAATTAAAGATTAATAACGAAATAACTTATATATTGTTTCACAATTAAATACGAAGAAAAAACAATTAAATATTGTTTCTCTGTCCCTCTCTCTTTCTCTCTCTCCTTCGAGACTGAGAATGTGAATTTTTTGTTTTAATTTCTGTGTGCAGACGGTATATATTTCCTTTTTCAGGGAGTCCGCTTCCCTGGGTACCAGAGTGTGGAGTCTCTTCTGGGTACCAGAGTGTGGAGTCTCTTTTCTTGGAGAAATTCGAGGAATCTCGCTTCCCACGTGAGTTTTTTATTGATCCAACGGATAATTTTTTATGTCTACTGTAATTTTAATATTCGTTTTTTTTCCTGCTCTATTTTGCTGAAAATTGAAGGAAAAGTGAGGTACAGTCGAAGTCTAGGTGTAATGTGTGTTTACTTTCTTGAATTACAGCTCCGTGGACTTAGCACTAGTTTTGTGAGGGAGGACAAGCTCTAATCCTGTGGCGATGGCTGTTCAGGTAAATATTGCTATTATTTGGTATTTCCGTTGTTTTATTTTAGTATGTGAATGCTTGTACTCATAGAAACAAGGAGACGTCCGTGCATGTTGATTTCGAAGTGGTATTACTCAATAAGAGTCACCTGTTTCAGTTGAAAAGACGGAATTGTTTCAATTTCGTTGAAAAACCAAAATGACTACCTTTTTCTTGAAAATTTTCACCGTCTCTATGTCACTTCTTGTTCGAAATGAAATTCCTCGCTTCGAGACCTGATTTGAGTAACAGTCGCCCTTTTAAGTGGTAATGAGGATGCTTGAAGATAAGAACTATTGCCGTAAATGGAAAAGGGGAAATTTTACGAACAGCTGACCTCCAGGTTTCGGAGTGTGCAATGCCCTTCTCTCTATCCCCTATCTATTTTGCTGGTAGAGGACAATAAACTGGGATTCTCACGGCTAGTTTGAGTGGAGTATTGCTAATTGGATTGTATATGCTATAGGAATCCAACTATGTTAAATATTGTTCATGAAAAAAATGGACTTGATGTTCACAGACAACATTATGAGAAACCAGTTAAAAACGCCTAATTTTTTAACATGTACCGCTGTGTTAGTAATTGTTGAAGTGGAGATGAAATGCTATAGATAGATTTAAATTTTGAAGAGAACTTGATTAATTATGTTTACACTTGGATATAGCATAATGAAGCAAAAACGTCGAATGCCTCTATTGTGGCCTGTGACTACGACTCTAATGTTGCTCTGCGATCTGAGACAGCGGTCCAGAAGAATGAGATGCATTCCTTTGGGGATTACCAAATGCCTAAGGTGACATTCTTTTTATGGCTAATATCTGACTTGCATTCTTCGGCAATAATCTTTTTTCAACCTCTGACTTGGGTTGATTTCGTGGTTGTGCAGGTCAGGAAACCCTACACGATTGTAAACCAAAGAGAAAAATGGATAGAAGAAGAGCATTGGAAGTTTCTTGAAGCACTAAAGCTGTATGGTCGTGGATGGCGTCAAATTGAAGGTAAGCTTGGTATATGATGATTTTTTCGTTCTAATTTTCACATCTGTTGGCCGGTCAATCAATCTGAAGTCACTCTCATATTTATGCAACAGATATAGGCACCAAAACTGCACTACAGATTCGAAGTCATGCTCAAAAGTTCTTCTCCAAGGTAAATGCTTATATTTCAGTCTCTAATTCCCATTGTATTGCTTGTGTGTGATCATAGGACTATGTTAGCTCAATTGGAATACAAGGTTGCGCAAACCTTGTTCTTTTTTTTTTTTGGTTGGTTTGCCTGGTTGCATCTTTCTTCTCATTAATTTTTTTTTTCTTACTGGTATCAGGTGGTCCGGGCATCCAGTAGTACTGTACAGAAAAAACCAACGAACCAATTGAAATTCCTCCTCCACGGCCAAAGAAGAAACCCTTGCATCCTTATCCTCGCAAATCAGTTGATTCCCCTAATGGAATATCAGCTGCAAATCAATCTGAAAGATCTCCATCTCCGAATTCATTGGTGGCAGAGAAAGATACCAAACCTCCCACTTCAGTTTTCTCTACTGCTAGGTCAGATTCATTGGGGTCTTCAGTTTTAGTGAAGATAATGTTGGTGCTGATGGTGTACTGAAACTACTTTTGCTATTGAGAGGATTAAAGTCATTTTTATTTTATGTTAGAAACTTGTATAGACTCTTGTGTTGTAAAACTTGGTTATTTAATCAATGATGAATTATATTTTGCTTTATTATCCATGTTCTTATGTTTTTACATCAATGAATTATGGTTATTAAAAGAAATTTGTATTCTGTTGCAATGTTTTTCTTAAAAAAAACGTTTGGTCTATAGCAGCGTTTTAGGAAAACGTTGCTAAAGAATTCAAAAAAGCGCTTTGGGTCTTTAGCGGCGGTCGTGACCGCTGCTAAGTGACTGTCGCTATAGGTCAAGATTTTCACCAGGGGTCGCGAAAACCGTTGTTAAAACCTATCTCGACAGACATATAGCGGCGATCGCGATCGCTGTTAAAAAAACACTGTTAAAACCTATAGTAACGTTTTTTTGGCCTATAGCAACGGTCAGGGATCACTGCTAAAGTCCTATTTTTTTATAGTGTATAGTAATGAGCGAACTATGACTTTTTTGCCTTTTATTTTCAAGGCAAATTTTAGTAGTCTTTCCGCTTAATCTCCGGAAGAGATAGTAATTTCCTGGCTAACTCGTTATTCGCGCCACTCAACAAGGATCAATCCAGCTTGTGAGCATATTGATACGAATCAACTCACCCGGCAAACCATGAAACCTAGGTGAAGAAAATAAATGGTGTTAATTAGGTGAGGCAAGAGGGATTGAAATCGATGACAACGCATTGGGTGGTGTTTATATATATAGATACATATTTGTAAGCGGCGTTGGCTGATGGAGGCCGGGACTGGGGAGGATGATTAATTATAGAATTGTAACGAAGTTTACTTTTTGTTGATCACGAGGTCGACCGTCGGTCATATTTAATTTGCCTTGCCGTAAACGAGGCCTTATGTATATGTATTAATATATAATTTGTCTTAATTCACATGAAAGTTATGTCTCGGTCAAACATGCATGTTACCATGTACACATGGCGACGATCGATATCAAGATTTTGAAATCAATGAAACGAAGTATTCTAGTAATGGTGTCCCTAGAGGCTAGGAGTTTGAAATCAATGAAACAAAAAATGAATTCGATTAAGTATATCTGTAAAATAGAAATATTCTATACATCACATTACCTGCCAAAGAAAGCTGGATTGTAGCCACCTGCCAAAGAATTCGATACATCACATTACCTGCCAAAGAAAGCTAGATTGTAGCCACCGCTTTGGCCTCAAGATCCTTCCATTCTTTCTTTGGCATGTCATCTATTTTCTTACCATGTAAAGCCTTCACCATCCCTTGTTGCACCAACAAATATTTTACCCTTTGCCACCACAATATGAAATTCTCAGTTCTGTCGAACTTCATCACATCGAATTTTGCAATAGAAGTATTTACCGTCATTATTGTACCTGAGCTCTGATATCAGTTGTTTTTACTATGAAATCGAAGAGAGAGAGGAAGAAAATTGAGACAAAGATTTAATGTGGTTCAGCAATATGCTTACATCCAAAGGAGAGTGGCCAAAAGTTTTACTATCTCAAATGTTAAGGTTACATCATAAAATATTTATGTACAACCCTAGATTTAGGCAAAGATCAATTTGCCCCCTTACATCCCAAAACCTATTAGATCTCAAATACTTAGAAATCTTAAATAATAGGAGCCATATTCTTTATCCAACACAATTTAACAATTTTCTTGGGCATTGTTTCAAGAACACCTAGTGTTTGTTACATATCCTTCAAGAGCACCAAGTTTGGGATAAAGCAGAGTCAGCTAGAGTTTGAAAATGTTTGGGCTAACTCTCAACCTTGTGGACACAAGTTGTTTTAAGGGGGATGAAATAATGTGACGAGTGGGCTGAGTTAATTAGTTGGGATATTCATGGGGCTATTAGAAGCTTAACCGTTAGAGTAGTTACATTTCTTTTGCTTAGCTGTTGAGTTGGGCCGGGAATCAGAAGGGCTTGTGAGAATGGTTATTAACTTATAAAGCCCTTTAGATTTATCTTGTATCCCGCTTTCTATTTTGCTCTGCGATTCTAATGCTTTCCTTCTTTCCTGCTTTAATGTTTCTAAGTTCTTAGTTCATTATCAATGATATGAGGTTTTTTCAAGTAAAATAGTAATAGCTACACGTCTTCTAAAAGAGATCTCATTAACAAGTTCGTCCATTTGGAGTGTTGCTATACTCGAATAAGCCAAAACATTTGTTACATTTCAATTTCCATTAGTTTATGTAAAATTCTTGAAAGATTAATCATAACGATTTTTTGTTCTCATTCTTCCAGCACGACATATACGTTGAAAGATTTTAAAATAAATGCTGTGCTGAATTGAAACATAATGTGGAGAAGAGAAAAATATTAGAAGGACAAAATTTAAGTGGTTCGGTTTAGAAGACTTACATCTACAGTAAAAATTATCTACAACTATATATATTTTGTAGTGGTTCGGTGTAGAAGAGCTACATCTACCGTAAAAAGTCTTTAAAGCTGTAAATTTTAGTCTAGCAGTTTCATCATCACCATAGAAGCATTAGTTATATATATATATATATATATGTGAAGTTTTACAAACAACATTGAGTAAATAGAAAGTCCTCGCTTGCAGAAGTTTCAGCGTTTAGATCAAGGATGAAATGGAATCTGCAAATTTAGTTTACAAAAATATAAAAAATGGCATCAGGCAAATATTGAAGTTTTTCTCTTTGGAGAAGGAATTTCATCTTCGGAATTGTTATCTACCGCATGCAAGAATTAATATATCATAGTAAGCACTCATGACCCCGGCATATATATATTAGAACTCCAAGCCAAGAGTGGGAAGATCAATAACATGACATTTTTCATATACTTTTAAGTGAAAAATATCAGAAATCTTCCGGAAACAGATATAAGTTTTCAGAATATATAAAAATGAAAAAAAGAAATAAAACAAAAGTCACACATGCTAGCAATGCACTCATATTCATTATAACTAAATAACTATTAATGGACAGTTCTATAGGATCTAATTTCTGAAAAAATGGTTTTGGTTAAATGTACTGTCACTTGACCAACTTTGAACCAGCATCAGCATAAGTCCCACATACCAACCAACTACATGTACAACCATGCCTAATTTGATGAACGATACATTCAATTTGCTGATAATTTACATACGCACACATTTAAATTCAAACCTATCATTTTTCACCTTTTAGGACGATATTGTGAATTGCTGCCCAGGATCTACAAATCAGCATGCATGATTTCGACCATTAGCTCATATCATATCACTATGCCCTTTAATTTAATGAGGAAAATCATGGTTTCTGTTACATTTTTCGTAAGCAATTAAATAGCGCTAGACTGTACTGCTTATTGGTGCATACATTTTTATTTTATTTTTTTTTTATTTTAAGGTGCGAGCAAAATGTCTGAACTCCAAAATATGCTTTCCATTGGTTTTTGCTCTATCTGTCTTCCAGGCAAGAGTCGAAGTTTATCAAAGGCATTATTAAAATGGTGTCTAGAGAATTAAGTGATACAATCTCTAGTATTGAAGAGGACAATCTTGTTGGAATGGATTCTCGTATAAAGGAAATGTGTATGCATTTAGATATGGCATCAAGCAATGTTCGTTTTATAGGGATAAGTGGGATGAGTGGAATGGGCAAGACAACTCTTGCCCGAGTTGTTTTTCAAAAGTTCCGTAATCAATTTCGAGCTACAAGCTTTGTTGAAGATGTTAGTGAGAATTCTAAAAAATATGGTTTAGTTTCTTTACTGGAAAATCTCCTTTATGATATGCAGTTGATGACTGAGAATGAAAAATTACGCGATGTGCAGAAAGGGATCGATTTGATGAAGAACAGAGTACGTTGTAAAAAAGTTCTTATTGTTCTTGATAATGTGGATGATAGAAAACAATTGGAAGCATTAGCAGGGAACTGTGACTGGTTTTGCCCAGGGAGTAGAATCATCGTGACTACAAAAGATAGGCATTTGTTGACTACTCATGGAGTACAATTTGTGTTCATGGCTAGAGGTCTGAATGCAGACGATGGTTTAAAGTTGTTTAGTCAAGAAGCCTTTGGCAAGCCTCACTGTGAAGATCACGATTTTTTTGATCTGTGCAAGGATTTGGTAAATTATGCTGATGGGCATCCGTTAGCTCTTAAAGGTTTGGGTTCCTCTTTGTCAGGAAAGAGAAGACAGTTATGGGATAGTACTCGGGATAAATTGAGGGCCCTTCCCGATATGGATATTCAGGAAAAACTTAAAATTTCATATAATATATTGAGGGATACTGAGAAAAAAGTATTCTTAGATATTGCATGTTTCTTCAATGGCGAGGACATAGATCGAGTGATAGATATACTTAAAGATGTTGATTGCTACCCAGACATTGAAATAGAAAATCTTGTGGACAAATCTCTCGTAACAATTTTGGGAAAAAAACTATCAATGCATAATTTACTACAAGCAATGGGTCGAGAAATTGTTCGTTGTAAAAATCCTAGAGAGACTGGGAAGCGCAGCAGGCTGTGGCTTTGTCATGATATTATTAAAGTTCTGAGAGAAAATTCTGTAAGTATAATATCTATTTGTAAAATTCTTGTACACTTGTTCCTATAATTCTCTATACTCATTTTGTTATTCTTGGTTCTTAGGGAACAAATGAAGTTGGAGGTATTATGATGCAAAACTGGGCTCCACCACAAGAAGAATACTTGGATGCCGCAGCCTTCTCAGATATGATCGCTCTAAGATTGCTTAAAATCTCTAATGTGCAGCTTCCAAAAGGCCTCAGCTATCTTTCTAATGAGTTGCATCTAATGGAATGACACAACTATCCTTTGGAATCTTTGCCAAGGAGTTTTCGACCTGACAATCTTGTTGAGTTGATTATGCATGGCAGCAAATTTAAGCAACTACCGAAGGAAATAAGAGTAAGACATTCACTTAAGCAAGTGTTTTTCATTTTCTTGATCAATCTCTTTGGATTAAGATCTTGAACACTGAATTATCTATATTTGTAAATTATTTTATCACAGAATTTAAACAAGCTGAAAGTCATCGATCTTAGCTACTCTCAGAACTTGATCATGACTCCTGACTTTGCTGGATTTCCAAATCTTCAGAGGGTAATTTTTCAAGGTTGTCCACGATTGTACAAGGTTGACCCATCAATTGGAGCTCTCGATCAAATTACTATATTAAATCTCAAAGATTGCAAATGTCTGATTAGCCTTCCACAAGAGATCAACCTGGGATTTCTTGAAATATTCATATTATCTGGCTGTTCAAGACTCAAGAAGTTTTCAGAGATTGGGCAGAAAATGACATGTTTGTCGGAGCTCTATTTAGACGGGACTACTATAGAAGAACTGCCATCATCAATTAAGCATTTAACTGGACTGACTTTAATGAATCTCCGAGGCTGCAAAAATCTTTCGGATTTTCCAATCAGTATTTGCAGTTTGACGTCTCTTAGGACTCTCATTCTTTCAGGATGCAACGGTCAAGCACCAAAATCGAAGCTTAGATTGCCCCTAAAATATTTTTTCCAAGGACAACCTGAACACGTGCCCAATAACTTCTTGCCGGAGTTGTTCTCTGGCTTAAGCTCTTTAGAAGGTCTAGATCTAAGTGACTGCAATTTGGTCGATGGAGCACTCCCTGATGATCTTAGTTGCTTCTCCTCACTAGAGTCTCTAAATTTGAGCAGAAACAATTTTACTCATCTACCTGATAGCATTTCTCAGCTTTCCAAGCTAAAATTTCTTTACTTGGATAATTGTGGCAGACTTCAATTATTGCCAAATCTTCCCTCCAGCACACAATTTGTAATGGCACGAGAATGTACTTCACTGAAAAGTGGTTCGAATCAAGTCACAGTGTGGACTTCTGAGGAAGCAGGAATATACACTGTTATTAACTGTCTTAGTTTGCAGGACAATGAAGAAGACAAAGTTTCCGAGGTTTCTTTTCTAGATACGCACTTTCAGCACTCGTGGATGGAGGTCTCTCTCTCTCACTGTCTTTGTTTCTCTCGCACTTTCTTCATCCTTTCATCATCCTTTTATTGAACACGCTCACACTTTCCTCATCCTTTTTATTTTGACATTTTGTAGGAGCAAATTCGTCATAGCGAAAGATATCATAGCATTCCTCAAACTGCAATTCCAAAGTGGTTTAATCACAGATGTGGGTCATGTATACCGATTCCTCTGCCTCCTGACCTGTCCAAAAATAGTAAATGGAGAGGAATTGTGTTGTATACTGCTTTTGATGTCAATGTTTCTCGTGGAGAAGATTCCAATAATTACCATGAATTGGCATGGCGCTTGAACATGGACGGTGGTCTGGCAGACTGTATCATAAACTTCAACACCCCTAAAGACCAATGTGATGCGGGTTCATTTGGACTTTGTCTGTATATATCTCACGCAAGGTTTAGGGACCATCTAGATGGACGCAACTGCATTAGCCCTTCAATCACAACCAACAGCCCAATTGTTCGCATTCAAGCTTGTGGTGCCCGTATACTCTACGAGCAAGATATGGTAGAGTTTGTACAAATTCTAACCCAGAAAAATATTGGGTGGGCTCCTCCAATATGCATACCGCTTGCGGGGCGATTCACCCTACATGGTAGCTTCGACGTAAGTGACCCGTTGGTAAGGATTCTTATGAGGACCCAAACCCTCTCAATTTGGTTGCTCTGTTTCTGTCTCTGATTAGTCACTATATTCCGTCTTACAGAACTTCCGTCCCTCCAATGCCTTTAATTGTTGTTTCCCTCCGGGTAAAATTGAGGAATGGTTCATTCACCACAGCCGCGGGAACTCGACCGCAATTGACCTGCCCGCAAATTTGTACGATGATGTTAATTGGATGGGAATAGCTCTCTGTACTTCCTTTTCAATTCACGGGGATCCAGAAACCATCCTTAACAATTTGGTTCCAGAAATTTCTCAAGTTCTGTGTGGTCAATTCAGAACAACTGTTTTTGACTTGCATGATAAAACCTGTTCCAGCCCTAAGAGTAGACAAGAAATCATGTGGTTACTTAATCTTGGCAAATTCATTTGGATATCCTATATACCAGGTCAGCTATTCAAGGGAATGATATGGCAGAGGCACACCCACATTGCAGCTTCATTGGTAACTCATTGGCCAGGCATGACGGTGGAGAAATGTGCGCTTCGTCTTATGTACCAGCATGATCGGCTACAATTTGAGCAAAAACTAAAAGACTGCAGTGACTTGATTTCTGAATATGGGGATCCTATGGGTACATTTATGGCTGATCAGGAGGAGAACAGTAATGACACAGAGCTTGATGATGAGGTCGCGATAGGACGAACTATCCACTCTAATAAGGACCTTGAAGTTGAAATGTTTGCAAGACCTGTTCATCATGGAGCGGATAATAATAGAACCGATTGTGAACGTGCCTCACGGGTAAGAAATTAGGACAAGTATTTATTTTGCGTCAAATATACCATCAACTGATATGCCTTTGTTTCCTTCATTTTCCGTCACTAACGCGCACGACGCACCATATTCCTATTTATTTTGCAGCGCTTTGATCGGGACGCTGTATATGATAAGTGCTTTTCTCCGAGTAAAATTCTGGAGTGGTTCAGCCATCTGAGTGATCAGCCCGTAACAACAATCCCTCTGCCTCCAAATTTGTACGACAATTCAACATGGATGGGACTTGCTCTATCTGCTTCTTTTTCCGTCCTTGAGCTGGCGACTAGCATTCTGGATTCACGAGTTCCTTACCACCTTATTTGTTATTTGGAAACCGATCTTGGTAGTCTGGAACGTTTCCATACCTATCGCCCCACGGAATATGAGCGCAGGAAGTTAGAGCGGGGTGGATGCCTTTGGCTGTCTTATATACCACGTTCGTCATTTCCAAGCTTTTTGAATCGATGCAGTTACATCGAGGCTTCAATTGCAACTGATTGCACAGGCTTGACGGTGCAGACGTGTGGTTTCCGTCTTTTATTCCACAATGACGAGGTAGAGTTTGACGAAGCAAAGGGCCACTACTGGGCCTCAGATAATAAGCATGCACTTGCGGAACATAGACGAGGATTTCCACAAAAGAAAATTGAAACAAACGTTGAGGCTAGGCGCAGTACAAGTAGCGGCAGCGAGGATGAGGCTGGACCCAGGGCGACTAGCGGCAGCGAGGATGAGGCAGGACCCAGTGCGACTAGCAGCAGCGAGGATGAGGAATTACCCCGAAAGATTCCGAAGATCCGCTGATCCCTGATTCCACCCTTGCAGGAACTACAAACAAGTTGTGGATTAATCTCTCCTCACATGGCTTCTCTGTTAGTAAGTTATCCTCTCTCTAGTCCTCTCCGAAAAGTCCATAAAAAAAAAAGTATTGCCGTTCAGAGAAATTAGAAACAATATTATTGTCTCCGAAAAAATAATGCTTGGGATTTGATTGGATGACACCTATTTTCTTGGATTCCTTATACTGCTTAATTTGCTAAAGTTTCTTCTTCTATGGTACTTTTCCTATGGATTAACGGTTTCCCTGGGAGATGCTTAGCACCATTCTACTGTATCCAGCTCCTCTATGATTTCTGATGCAGAGACGATGTTACCAAAATTCTAATAAAAATACTGTCCTTCCTTAACTATTGGTTGCACTTCAGTTAACTTCGCTTTGATTGTTTATTGCATGCCATTTGTTCGTCGGTTTGGTATTAGACGAGAACCAGAGTGATTAATTCTCGCCGGATGCATGGGTGTTTGAGCTCTAATCAAAATAATATTAGTCGTTAATTAGAAGTCCATAGCTGCTAACGCCAGTTTTGTTGAATAACTTATGCGGTTTATTTTTGCAAGTTCCCTCCCTAGATGACCAGATGATCAAAAATTTGTACTTGAGTCCAGTGGCGGATCCAAGATCAAAATTCATGGGGGTCGAACTTTAAACGCAAAATGACAATAATTTTTTTTTCATTCTTAATACAAAATAATTGTCTTAGAGTAACAATATTGAAAATTAACTACTAAAAGCATTAAAAATGTTAGAATACACATACCGTATTATGTACTGCGACTGAGATGTGACAATTACATCCTACGTTTTTGCATCTTCTGAAAATGTTGCAAAATGACTTCGTTCTCAATAGTTTTAAAAACTTCTTGCTCGATGTACACTATCATGCAATCATTCATTTACTCATCTTTCATCCTATTACGCAAATCACTCTTGATGATCTTCATCGCATAAAATATTCTTTCAACGGTTGCAGTCGCAACTGTTGAAACTCATGCCAACTTAATAAGTCGATAAACTAATGGAAATAGAGTATTCTTTTTGGTCTCAACCATCTTCGTAGCAAAACCTCAAATATCTTGAAGCCCAGAAAAACTATCATTTCTTATAACATCTTTAATATAGGCATTAAGTTGATTTTTAAGTATCAAATGAGCATCTACTATGAAATCTTCTAGATAAAGCTCAGCAAGACGACGTAACTTACCATGATCAAACGCTGAGAATGAATTTTTTGGATCTAGACATGTTATGCAAAGAAGTAACTCCGTACATGCTTCTGTGAACCAATTATACATATCATAAATGATCAAATCAATAACTTGACAAAACACTTCCAAGCGAAAATGATGGAAATAAGTAATAGTTTCCCCTCCACACCTCGAACGACTACGAGTTGGTGTAATGTCTTTCATATTCGGCACACTAATAGAGTTATCCACACAAAAAGTTTTGACTTCTTCCAAAAATCCATTTCATTCTATATCTCTCATTTCTTGCAATTGTTCCTTCACAACTCCAACCAAACCCATAGTATTAACAATGTCTTGATCTTTTCGCTGTAAGGATTGTGACAATTCGTTTGTAATTCTCATTATATTCCTCAACAGATGCATAGTGAATACAAACTCAAAACTTTCCATATTATCCATCAAACTCATAGGCATGAATTTTTGTTCTGGGAGAGTACTATCATCTTTTACGCGTTCAAGCACTTCCAATACTAATGACCACATAGTGAAGAGACAGATTATTGTAAGGTAGTATGAACCCCAACGAGTTTCATCTACAATATTATATGAATTATAAAACTATAAACAAATAAAAAAACTAAATAGTTTATTAATATTATACTGAAATATAGTACTCACCTAATCGTGCGAGACTGGTTTCTTGATTTTTGTCTCTTCTACTATAAATCTCTCACTTGTCCAACCGTTCCACTATCTTCTCATGAAAACTTTGCATGATAGGTTCGAAGATCATTTTTCCTTTTACATTATGCTCTGACCATATTCACAATCATGGAAGTATAATTAAAAAAACCACCAACTTGCAAGTTATTCTTTGCAATACCCAAAATCACTAATTGAAGCTGGTGAGCAAAACAATCGATATAGATAGCAGAAGGATTGTCCTTCAAAATGAGCGACTTCAACCCATTGAACTCGCATCGCATGTTTGATGCAACCATCATACCCTTGACCTCTCAATCTAGATATTGACAACTCATGTCTTGCAAACAATTTGTCTATATTTTTTTTTCAAAGATTCAGAGCAAGTATCAGGAACATGTTCCACATATGTTCGCATATCTCAAAATCACTGTCATTTGCTCTTTCGCTGAATTATCTTGAGACTCATCAATCATAAGAGAATAAAATACATCCTCAATTTCTTTAATGATGGCAAGTGCGGTCTGAGCTGCACAAGCACTCGTCATTTCCTTCTGAATATTTGGAGCAGTCATTTGGTTGTTTCCAGGAGCATTAATGTTAAGTTTCTAAGCAATCTTTTCATCACGTTGACAAAACACGTTCAGAAGCTCAAGAAAATTGTTCTTTCTTATTGAACTCTCAGACTCGTCATGACCACGAAAAGTTAATCCTTACTCCAAAAGATAACAAATGACATCTAAAATCGTTGTTAAACGAATGCGATAAGCATTCTCTTGATTGTGCCCGTGTGTGGATAACATGTATGACACACTTTGTCACTGATTTTGAAGTGTTACACATTGTCTTCTAGCTTCATTGTGAGCACTATCATGTGCATCAACATGTTCACAAAAAACCTCCACTGCCTTTTTTCCAGTTGTTAAATCCCGTAGATGTAAACTTATCTCCCCCAGACTTCCCTCCTCTAGAACTCCTAAACAGATAACACCACAAGCAATATGCTTCATCCTTTGATACACTATACCAACCAATTAAAATCTTTAAATCATACCTTCCTAACACCACTCATTTCTTGCCCATATTGCTTCTTAGGAAAATCATGGCAACGGCGTTGAAAAATACCTTTGATCAAGTACTCTCTACGAACTTGATCCCTAATCTCAATATCATATTCTTTAATGGGTTTACGTAACCCTAGGTCAGCAATAATATCATTCGGACTAAACATAATGCGAGGTCTTTTTGAACTAATATCCGATTCATAATTAGTAGCCACGTTAGGAGTATTAGACGACTCCACGCTGCGTGGCTTTCTTATCAAAAACTTATCCATTATCTAAATAAAATAAAACAAAGTGGAGAATCTCAATCAATTGGATCACAACTCAAAAATCCAAATTCCAATCTAATTAATTCAAATCTAAATTCCAATTTAATTACATTGCATTCAATTGACATTACAATCAAACTAATTAAAAATAATACTACAAAAAATTAAAACATAACCTGAAATTCAAAATAAACAATTTTCACAAACAAATTCAAATAAACAATTTCACAAATCACATATATCCAAACCAATTCAATCACATCCTCCAACAATTTCACAAACCACCACTAAAAAAACAGTTTTTTAACAGCGGTCTTTTAAACTGCGGTCGCGAAAAACGTCGTTGAAAGTCATTTATAGCGGCGTTTTTTTTACCGCCGCTAAAAAACCACTGCCAAAACTCCTTTGACTTTTAACATCGGTTTTTTAGCGGCGGTCAGAAAAAGCGCCGCTATAGGTGACTTTCAGCTGCGTTTTTCGCGACCGATGTTAAAACATTCGTTGTCTTTTAACGGCAGTCGCAAAGAACGTCGTTGAAAGTCACCTATAGCGGCGCTTTTTGCGACCGCCGTTAAAAAGACCGCTATTAAAATTCAAAGGAGTTTTGACAGCGGCTTTTTAGCGGCGGTAAAAAAAACACCGCTATAAATGACTTTCAGCGGCGTTTTTCACGACCGCTGTTAAAAAATTCGTTGTCTTTTAACGGCGATCGTAAAAAAAAAGCCGTTGAAGGTCACCTGTAGCGGCGCTTTTTCTGACCGCCGCTAAAAAGTCGCTGCCAAAACTCCTTTGACTTTTAACAGCGGTCTTTTTAAAGGCAGTCCTAAAAAACGCCGCTATAGGTGACTTTCAGCGGCGTATTTGCGACCGCAGTTAAAAAGACAGCCATTAAAAGAAAACGAATTTTTTAACAGCGGTCTTTTTAACGACGGTCGCGAAAAATGCCGCTGAAAATCATTTATAGCGGTGTTTTTTTTACCGCCGCTAAAAACCGCTGCCAAAACTCCTTTGACTTTTAACAGCGGTCTTTTTAATGGCGGTTGCAAAAAGCGCCGTTGTAGGTGACCGCCTTAAAAGACAATGAATTTTTTAACAGCGGTCTTTTTAACGGCAGTCGCGAAAAACGTCGCTGAAAGTCACCTATAGCGGCGTTTTTTAGGACCGCCGTTAAAAAGACCACTGTTAAAAGTCAAAGGAGTTTTGACAGCGGTTCTTTAGCGGCGCTTTACAAAAGCGCTGGCGTTTCCCAACTTATAGCAGCGGTTTTAAAAACACTCGTGTTTCTCCGCTTATAGCAGCGGTTTCAAAAACGCTGGTGTTTCTCTGCTTATAACAGCGGTTTTTTTAGCAGCGTTTTTTCAAAACGCTGGCATTTCTCCTCTTATAGCAGTGTTTTTAAAAAACGGCGGTGCTTCTCCATATTTCCAACAGCGTTGTTTTAGCAGCGTTTTTAAAATCTCTGGCATTGTCAGAGACCGCTGCTATAGCCCAAAAAACGCTGGTATATGCCAAAAGACCTACTATACCAGCATTTTTTAGCCATCGTTTTTTTAGGCTAAAAGTCTGTGTTAGCGGTTTTTTTTGTAAGTGGCGACATTTTTAAAATACCACTAATTTTTTCCTATATTTTCTTAAACATGCTTTTTTAAACAGTAATACAAATTTAATTAATAACACAATTAATTTTGATACAAAGACCGATGTTTTATTTTTAAAAAGACCGCTGTTAAAAGACAGTAAAATTATTTAACATCGGCCGTTTTAACAACGGTCATAAAAAGTGTCGCTATAGGTGACTTTCAGGGGCGTTTTTCATGACCGTTGTTAAAAAAAAACCGTTGTTAAAAGACAATGAAATTATTTAACAACGGTAAAAAAAAAAGCGTCACTATAGGTGATTTTAAGGGGCACTTGTTATGATAGCGGTAAAGAAAAGATGTTATAAATTGTTTATACTTATATATTATATGTCAGTATATATACAAAGTATGTAAAGAATGAATAAACCTTCTATACAAGCACAACCTAAAAAAATTACTTGGTTAATTCAATACCAATGAAGTCATTATTGTATACTTTAGAAAACATTTATTATCATACTTATAATGAGCATATATATTTTGAATAATTGGTACTTATGAAAAAATAATAATTAGTAATATAATACTATTTAACTACGACATATTATTTACTTTCAAACAAAAATATATTGTGAGATTAGCTTATGCAATTAGAGTACATAACTTAAAACGTGTAAAGTATGTCAATCGAATTGAATAATATCTAAGCATGGAGGTTTTGAATTCTATCATATATATACCAATTAAGGTATTATAAAACAAAAGTATATATATACACATCAGTTTACTAGGAATATATTACTTAGGACAAAGATATATCCATTAGCACAATAAGAATGATTGGTTTTTGTAGTTGTCATACAATAAAGGACATACTTAATAAAATATGGAATTAGAGAGAGTGTTATGAACATTGAAGTTGTTATATGATATATTTTAAATTATACCTATGGTTGTTATAGTAAGTGCATATTTATTGACTAAATCTAAGTAGTTTATAAAATATCTATTATCATACTTATAATGAGCATATATATTGTGAATAATAATATTTAACTAGCTTATGTTATTAAAGTATATAACTTAATATATGGTATTAGAGGCTATGATTTAGTCATTAGGTATGTACATACATATAAAGTACTTAGTTTAATTAGCACATATCATGTATATGATAAACACTTATAATAGATCATGCAATGTTATATAGAAAGCATTATACTTTTAAATTATAAGTATTATATATTATTACTACCAACTTATTTTAATTAAGGTTATTATACTAGTATATGCTATGTATTTAATAATAAGTATAAATATTTTGTAATATTATTATAAATTAATACTAATCTTAATTTACTAAAAATAGGGATATGACTTATTATTAAAAAAAATAGAAAAAGGTGAGTTTAAAGTCTAATAACAAAATCAATTTTATATTTTGATATCGATTGTAAAATCTAAATGTTACACGAAGAAAACATAAAAGATGAGCGCCAAAATTTTCCTTCAGCGCCAAAATTTTTCGTCCCGCAAATTTTCATCAAACCTCTGAACACAACTTAAGTCTTTTTTCTCCGAATATAAACCCACTTAGCTTATTTTCATTTAGCGCCTTCTCTCTCCTTTCCCACCCATTCTCTCTTATCGTCCTCGTCGGCCTCCTCACCGCTTGTCTCTTCCTCTACCTCTTCCGCCCATCGGACCAGCCCCTCGTCTGAAATCTCTCTTCCGATATAACCCCAAACGCTACCGTTTGCGGTTTTACAACTTTCATTGCTTGGCCTAGAAGTTCCTGCAAAATCACTCACTGAAGAAGTAGAAGGGAAGATGATCAAATAGGGAAAAATGGAGGCACCAAAGACTATAGCACGCAAAATTGGAGAGATCCCGCTTGCCAATCTGTATTCACTCTCTCTCCCTGCTATCTAATTTCTCAGCTCTCACAACTTTTCATTGGAACAAATGGAGCGAAGAAAATCATGTTTCAACAGAAAATCATGGAGTTACTTCCTGGTCCACAGGTTAACGTGCATTTGTGCTGCTTGTAAGATAGAAGAAAATCATGTTTCAGCAGAGGAGCTTGGTAAGGTGATCTCGCAGGATCATCAATTGATTCTCAATTATGAGATGATAGTTTATCAGGCATGGATGTGCCGTCCATACTACTGTTTCCTCTTTATTTTGTTTGCTTTCTCTGTCTTATGCATATGTCTTTCCCTTGCGAAAGTTTAGAACTTTGTTTTATTCCTTTATTTTGCAGACTTTAGAATTTGATCTCATTGTTTATGCACCATATCGATCAATTGAGGGTTTTGTAAATGATATGGAGGTAAGTTTATCCAGATTTCTCGTTTTTTGTTTTTGGCCCCACTGTAAGGTTACCCCTTTTCTTTTGTATGTACTGCAATTGGGGAAAATTGGTGCTGGTTCCTAGGAATTCTCCTAGGTAAAAGATGACGAGCTTCATATGTTGAAGGTAAATTTTTCGTATGCTACTTAAGATTTTTAAGTAAATAGTCTATTCAAATCTTTGGCTCAGATCATGGATAGCTTGATTACTTGCTGTCCTACATCATTTATGTTGGAGTTGAAACTTGAAAGGATTTCATAGTCATGATGTGCAATTTTAATCTTTTCAAAAGAGCTAGCAGTGGAAGATATGCTACATCTTGGTGCATGATTGCAATTTTAGAGCAATTAATACTTAATTTGATTAGTTGGTCAAGATCTTCTTCTGTTTGTTAAAGATTACTGCACAAGGAGGTTCAACTGCCCTTTCCTCATCTGTTCGTCCATCTGGTGCTTTAATGTTTTGTAGGCTTTACACGAGACTGCAAGGATGGAAGTTGATAAAATCATGCTTACTGATGCACCACTTTTATTCCCTCCTGGACAGGTACTCTACCTCTGCCTTGATTCTTCAAATTGTAGCTACCACGTTAGTAGTACTTTGATGCAGGAAATTTAACACTTTGGAAGGTTCATAGTATTTCCTTCTGTTCTTGGAGATCTCTAATCATTCATGAGTTTTTTTTAGGTGTAATATATGGATACATATGCTCCAAGTACAATGTCTTTTAGAGCTGAAATTGTGGGTCTCTACATAATCCACCATAGTTTAACCCGTTCAATTTAGTGGGAGTTTCAATTATCTCAAATTTACTAGAGGAAAGCTTTGATGCGAAATTGTAAATGAGAAAAAACAGATAAGTTTGGCCTAGCATTTAAAGTAGCAGCAGATAGAGCAATGGTCTGTTGTACTTCGAACTAATTTCTCTGTTGTTTTTGTTACACAATTTTTTCATCTAGCCGGCAGATAAATATCCAACTATATTTTCCAAAGAGTCTTTGTTTGGGAGATAAGTGTTTCTTTGGTGGCATTTTCTGTACTATGCAGTATGAGATCTGAGTCTTGTTCTTTTGTTTTTCACAACCTCTTATCATCACAGATAGCCTTTGCTTATGGATGCAACTCCTCTAACTCACTAAGATGAACTCAATTTTTTTTTTATAAATTGAAAGTCTTTATGGTGTACTGTAAAAGGATGTGAAGGATGTGAGAATTAATACTTAATTCGTCTTCCTTTTACTCTTTGGATTCTTTAAAGTACTTATACTGGATATTCTTGATGAGCTAAAGTGGTTCTTTAGCAAAAATGAAGCGTGCAGTGTAAAAACAGTTCAAGGAAGGCTTCTTGTTGGCTTTCGGCTTTTGAATTTGAACCTTAAACTCCATATACTAATTTTATATCCCCCCACCCCCATGGCGGGTTTTCTAATATTACATCAGTTTGTATTTTCTTAAGTCCAAACTACATCTGACTCCTCCAGCACTTTGGGTATAATTGTAGTTGTTTGATGATTTTCTAAGCAAACCAATATTATCTAGAGTTGCTTATAGCCTTATATACAAGTAGATATTATTTTGTTTATATAAATCTTTTGTTTATTCCTATTTCTCATGTGATATTTATTTTCTATTACAAGAATTCAAGATAGAAGAAGTTGATGTGTCAAAGGAGGAAGATTTTAATTGGTTTTTGCTTATTGTGTTGTATTCGAATATTTTAGTCGGTCCTTTCGTATTGTTATTATAATGTAAATTTGTTACTTTTTATATTACTTTAGATATTCTTGTGTTTGTTGTAAAATATTATTAATCAATGATGAAATATATTTTGGTTTATTCTCATTGTTCTTTAATTTTTTAATCCAATGAATTATTGTTATTACAAAAAATGTCGTTAAAAAACCGTTGTTGGAAATCGGAAGAAACACCAGCATTTTTAAAATCGTTGCTAAAAGCGGGGGAATTACCAGCGCTTTTTTAAAACGTCGCTAAAAAACCGTTGCTATAAGCAGGGGAATTATCGGCGCTTTTTTAAAATGCCGCTAAAAAATCGCTGTTAAAAGGTAGGGAATTACCAGCGCTTTTTTAAAACGCACCTAAGAACCCGTTGTCAAAAGGTAGGGAATCACCAGCGCTTTTGAAAAATGTTGTTGAAGGCATTCCCGACGGAGAAAAGACAGCGGTCGGAAAACACCGGTAAAAAACCGCTGGTAAAGGTTTAGCGGTGTTTTTTAGGCTTTTGCCAGCTGTTTTCCGACCGCTGTTGTAGCCTGTTTTTTTGTAGTGCACAAATATACAAACCAATTCAATCACATCCTCGAAAAATTTCACAAACCACAAATATCCAAACCAATTCAATCCCATCCTTGAACAATTTCATAAACCACAAATATCCAAATCATTTCAATCTCATCCTCCAACAATTTCACAAACCACAAATATCCAAAGCAATTCAATCTCATCCTCCAACTGTCCAACAATTTCACAAATCATAAAATTACAAACTAAAGCATTTTTAACATACTAAATAAATGAATTTTTCTACTGAATTGTGGAGAGACAATCTTGGATAGAGAGACATACTAGGGGTCCAACAATTTGCAATTTCTTTGAACAAAATCTCGAGGATCCTACAAAAATTGAAACTGTCAAAAATCAAAATAATGAGATTGAGAGAGAGCTGAGAGTCAAGAGAGAGAGGGAGAGATGAGAGAGTAGAGACCGAGAGTTGACTGTTGAGACTTGAGAGTTGAGAGAGAGAGAGGCAACGGGCGGTGGACGGCCAGACGGGACGATGGACCATGTCATGTGTGGTGGGCGGAAAACCGTTGTTGGAAATCAGGAGAAACTCGAACGTTTTTAAAAACGCTGCTAAAAGCGGGGAAACGCCAGCGTTTTTAAAAACACTGCTATAAGCGGGGGGAATTACCAGTGCTTTTTTAAAACGTCGCTAAAAAACTATTGCTATAAGCGGGGGAATTACCAGCGCTTTTTTAAAACGTCGCTAAAAACCCGTTGTTAAAAGGTAGGGAATCACCAGCGCTTTTGAAAAATGTTGTTCAAGGCATTCCCGACAGAGTAAAGACAGCGGTCAGAAAACACTGGTAAAAAATCGCTGGTAAAGGTTTAGCGGCGTTTTTTAAGCTTTTGTCAGCGGTTTTCCGACCGCTATTGTAGCCTGTTTTTTTGTAGTGCACAAATATCCAAATCATTTCAATCTCATCCTCCAACAATTTCACAAACCACAAGTATCCAAAGCAATTCAATTTCATCCTCCAACTGTCCAACAATTTCATAAATCATAAAATTACAAACCCTAAAGCATTTTTACATACTAAATAAATGAATTTTTCTACTGAATTGTGGAGAGACAATCTTGGATAGAGAGACATACTAGGGGTCCAACAATTTGTAATTAATTTGAACAAAATCTCGAGGATCCTGCAAAAATTGAAACTGTCAAAAATCAAAATAATGAGATTGAGATTGAGATTGAGAGAGCTGAGAGTCAAGAGAGAACTGTCCCCTATCCTTGCTGCAAAATAAATTTATTTTAGTTTGTCGAACAAAAACTTCACAATAGAAAACTTCGGATAATTATTAATTGTATTGCCTTCTCACGACCGGAGGAGTACCCAGGGTTCGGTTCACGCCTGCACCATCTCTATGTTCTTCTTGAAACGTTTTTCATGTTCAGCAAAGGCACCTGCAAAGGTCCCCTTCTGCTTCCTCACATCGCTGGGATCCACATGGTAGAAAATAGGGAAAACTCTCATCTTTCTCTCTTTCCTGCATTCAACAATCTTCGCAAGTTCTTGCAAGCACTACGTGGAAGATGCATAGTTTCTTGACAAGACGACTGCAATCCTCGAATTCTCGACTGCGCTCAAGAGCTCTGGAGAAATGGGTTCTACTGTCTCGAGTTGTTCAACCAAAGCCTTGATCTGGTTTGGTTGTGGCAGACGACATTGCAGTGGTCCCATCTATGAAACCCAACTTGGATTTGGCGTTCAAAGAAATCGTCATGGCTCTACACCATGTCAATAATTATCCCCATTGAGAGGCTTGGAAACAAGCACCATTCCTGGATGATCGGAATGATAATAAAATATGGATTGGCAACTTCAGGCCTGCCTCCATTCGAAGGTGTCTCGTCTGCCATGAGAATGGGAAACGAAGATAAAAGGAAAAGCAAAAAGGAAAGAGGGCAGAGAGCTAGAGTGACGTTCTCTCCTCTGATACAATATAAAAAGGGAAAAGAATATTTGCTTTTGAATAATTCTATTGAATGACAAGACGTGCTTTGTACGAGAGATTTCCTACAATCTTGATAATGTCTAAATATAATAGGCAACTAAACAAATATACAGCAAAATACAATATTCGTTAATGAATGACCGAATATTTTATTAATAAATGGCAAGATATCATTAACCTTTTCTCAACAGTATGTTATGGATATTATTAATTTATTAAGTCATTAGAACATTATTATTAGATGAAAAATGTAAATTAGTGCCAACATAATTGAAGGATGAAAATATAATAAATTGAGAAATTTAAAATCTAAGTGTCTAATATTAATTATTGAAGAGTACATACTACATAGCAATAAAATGTTAGTGTAAAATATCAAATATCAAATTAATCATTAGTAATATATTAATGGTATGACCAAGACTTGTCGATTGACTTCGTCTGATGTTTCATGAGCAAAAAAAAAGACTTCGTCTGATGTTCAATTCGTCTATGTCGTTTTCAAAAAAAAATTTACAATAATTTTTTTTATTAATTCTAATAATTTTTTTATAAATTTTAACAATTTTTTACACATTTTTTTTATAAATTTTAATATAATTTTCATCGATTAAAATATACATTAACTCTCAAAAATATATATTTTCAAAAACAAAACAAAACAAACGTTAGTTTTGTAGTCTCGAAAAAACACACAAGCTGCCAATTGTATTGCGTGGAAAGCTTTTAAAAGAAAAAAAAAATAAAGGGTATGTTTGAGGGTAAAAATTTTGGATATTAAAATTTGAAAAATATTATAAAATAAAGATATATTATGAGAATAGATAAAAAAGAAAAAAAAGAAAAAATTTTTAATAAATATTATAATAATAAAAAATTATATAAAAAATTTTTTATAATTAAATTTAAATTTTTAGACACAAATATTTGAGCCCAGACGTAACCAAAGTATTGCTCCGAAAGCAGTAACTGTTCGGCCAGCAAGGTCCTATCTTTTTTTTTTTTTTTTTCTAAGCGCCAGCAAGGTCCATCACGTGGTCCAGCCTCCTTCCCCGGGGAAAATGCCGCGCGACATGGGAATTGGGATAGTACTTGCCACCGGTGTTTGAACTTTGAAGTGACTCCTCAATCAAGGAAAAAAGAAAAGAAAAAAGAAGTGACTCCCCACTCCTCTTTCGTTTTTATGGATTTGTTTGTCGCAGGGCCCAGCGTCGTTCAATGACCGACTACTACACGAGAGAGCCTTTTTTAATATATATTTTACAGTTTTCCTGCGACACATCAATCAAAACTTGATAAACAGCCAAACATATTCTACCATTAGTTTAAGGGGATCTTCTTTTTGTAAAAATGGTAGATTTTCAAGATTTCGATAGAATAACGATTGATGTAAATTTCAGATGTTTTGTTTTTTATTGATGAAAAAATTTAAAGAAATTTTATTTTTGTTAGAATTTGTAAAAAAAAAATAAAAAGAGATAATTTGATGTAATTATTTAATAAATAAGTATTAAAATTGAGTGAGAAAATATAAAGAAAGAAAATTTGTTATAATTTTTTAAAAAAATATATTGGAGTTTGTGTAAAAATTTGTTGGAGATTGTGTAAAAAATATTGATGTATAAATTTTTTAGATTTTGGATGTTAGTTTTGTAAATTTTGTTGAATACATTTGTATTCTAGGAATACTTTTACAAACGAACATCCCTAATATTTCACTGATTTCATAAAGCACGAAACATTGAGAGCTAAATAATTTAATTTAGGGTTAAATACACTTTGCTCCCCTTATTGTAGGAGTCATTTACACTTTGCACCCCGATATATTATTTTTGAGATATGAGACTCATAAAGTTACACATTTTTTTAATTTAGATCTGATACCCAAATTGCCCATCAATTTAGACGGATTCCGTCAAAATATTTACACATTGTCCCCTTATCTTTGGAGGTATTTACACAGTGTCCACCTTATCTTTAGGGGCATTTACACGTTGCACCCCACGTTTTGACGGGCAATTTGTGTACTGAATCCAAATTAAAAAAGTATGTAAGTTAAGAGGTTCAATGTCTAAAAAACATATATCGGGGTGTCAATGACCCCAAAAATTGGGGCTGCTAAGTGTATATAACCAAGTCCTAAGTGCAAAAGCAACAGATTAACGAGTGTAGTCTACTGATTGCCATCACCTTCCTTCGTTCCTTTGCTTTCTTCCATTTCAAAGGAGAAAAACATGGTAGACTTTGGAATTGCACTTCTCTCTACCTTCCTTCAGGTGTTATTTGATCGAGTGGCATCTAGCGAGGTCGTTGACTTCCTTCTGGGACAGAGATCCACTGATGGGATCTCAAATAAGATGGAGATAGCATTGTTGTCCCTGGATGCGATGCTTGAAGACGCAGAGAAAAAGCAAGTTACAGAGCTTGTTAAAAGGTGGCTTGATGAGTTGAAAGATGTTATCTACGATGCAGAGGACATCTTGGATGAGATTGCAGCTAAAGCATTGCGACGCGAGTTGGATGCTGAATTCCAGAACCCTGAAAATACGGTACACTCCATTTCTAGTATTATTTTATCCAAAAGACGGAAAGAAAAACAAAGGATGTACTTGACAGACTATAATTTCTCGCAACACAAAACGATGTGATAGGTCTAAGAGAAGGCGTTGGAAGGAAGACATCAGAAAGATTGCCAACAACTTCTTTGGTTGACAATACTTGTATTTTCGGTAGGGAAAAGAAAGAGGACGCGGTTATTAACTTGTTGCTCTCGGACAATATAAGTACAAACGAGTTGGGTTTGATAGCTATAGTCGGCATGGGGGGAATTGGCAAGACCACCCTTCCCCAGCTTGTAAACAATGACGCTAAGGTGGAGCATTTTGACCTTCAAGCTTGGGTTTGTGATTTGGATGAGTTTGACGTGATGAAAACAATTATAGAGGAAGTAGGTTCTTCATCTAATGGTGAAAGTAAGAATATGAATTGGCTTCAAGTTACACTAAAGAATATGTTAAAGGAGAAGAAATTTCTACTTGTTTCAGATGATGTTTCGGATCTGAATTATGCTACTTGGGAGCTCTTAAGCAGTCCATTTAAATTTGGGGCACAAGGAAGTAGGGTAATTGTAATTACTTGTGAGGAGCATCACACATTAAACTTATAAGTTGAAGCAATTGCCCAAATAAGATTGCTAGTCAATATTTGCAAAGTATGCACTTCGTAATAGGAACTTTGATTCACATCCAGAGTTAAAAGTATTAGGTAGAACGATTGTGAAGAAGTGCAAAGGTCTACCCTTAGCAATCAAGCTAGTTGGATCTCTCTTATGGCGTAAACTAGGTGTTGATGAATGAAATAAGATATTGAATTGTGAATTGTGGGATTTTTCAAATGATATTATTCATGCTATGAGACTAAACTACAAATATTTGCCCTCACATCTAAAGAGATGCTTTGCCTACTGCTCCATATTCCCAAAGGGTTATATTTTTCAAAAAGATAAATTAGTCTTTCTATGGATGGAAAAAGGTTTCCTACCACAATCTGAACACAAATCAATGGAAGAAGTTGGTAATGAGTATTTCTTTGATCTTGTATCAAAATCATTATTCCAACAATCATGTAACAATAGTTCAGATTTTTTAATGCATGATCTTGTTAATGACTTGGCAAGATTTGTATCTTGACAATTTAGCTTTAGGCTGGAGGGTGGCAGTTGTAATGGGATTATGGGTAGGACTCGCCATTTGTCAATTTGTAAGAAAAACTATGATAGCATTAAGAACCTTAAGGCGCTTTGTGAGGCTAAGGGGTTGCGTACTGTGCTCGCAATAAAGTGCTAGGCCGAGACCTCAACTAAAGATCTCACTCATGACTTACTACCGATGCTAAGGCGCTTACGATTGCTCTCTTTATCTCACAATTCTAATTTGACTGAGTTGCTAGGTTCAATTGGCAAAATTTCAAGGACGTGGAAGTTAAGACGAAAATATGAGTTGGGTTTCGAGAATTGATTGGCTATGTTTAGTTTGGTTTTGAAAATATTTTTTTGGGATGTAGTGTAGATTTTCTTAGGAATGGTGAAAAGTTGTTGGAGTTTGTAAAAAGTTTTTAAAAGCTGTTAAAAAGTGTAAAAAGTTTTTTAAAGTTGTTGAAAAGTGTACAAAGTTATTGAGGTTTGTAAAAAAAATATTGAAATTGATGAAAAAATAATTGTGAAAACTTTTTGAAAACAATTTAAGAGCAAACCAAACATAGCCTAAAAGGGCGTGGAAGTTTAGCCGAAAATATGAGTTGACTTTTGAGAATTGATCCGCTATGCTTGGTTTGGTTTTGAAAACATTGTTTGTGTTTTTTAGGTAGTGTAGATTCTCTTGGAATTGGTGAAAATTATGTTAAAAATTGTTGGAGTTTTTAAAAAGTTGTTAGAAAGTGTAAAAAAGTTATAGGAATTAATAAAAAAATTATTGTGAAATTTTTTTGAAAATGTTTTGAAAGCAAACCAAACATAGGATGTGGAATTTTAGCCAAAAATATGAGTTGGTTTCGAGAATTGATCTGCTATGTTTGGTTTGTTTTTGAAAATATTTTTTGTGTTTATTTTTTTAGAGGTAGTGTAGATTCACTTAGGATTGGTAAAAAGTTTGGTAAAAGTTATTGGATTTTGTAAAAAGTTTGTTAAAAGTTGTTAGAAAGTGTAAAAAATTATTGAAGTTTGTAAAAAGGTATGTTTGTGAAAAAATTTGATCGGCTATGTTTGGTTTAGTTTTGAAAACATTTTTTTGTTAGTTTTTTTTTGAGGTACTGTAGATTATCTTGATATCGGTGAAAAATTTATTAAAAGTTGTTGGAGTTTGTAAAAAAATTGTTAAAAGGTATTGGAAAGTGTATAAAGTTATTGAAGTTTGTAAAAATTTATTGGAATTGATGAAAAAATGATTATATAAACTTTTAAAAACCATTTTGAGAGCAAACCATTTTAAATTGATATTCAATTGATTGTAAGAAGACATTTCTTTGGGTTGAGATTCGAAAAATATCCTGTTAACATGTCCTGGATCCGTTACTATCTTAAATGGACTCGTAATAGTTATTGGATCACACGTACCTTAGGGTGAACCCAAGAAGTTTAGATTTTGTATAAAAGTAATAGAAGAATAGAGTGAAAATCTTAGGAAACAAATTTGGCTTCTGAACATATTGGTGATTCTTGACATCATCCGACTTCCGAGCACTGTGGTGATTTCTTGGCATCATCAATGTACATATCCAGTTGCCATGTTTTCAATGAAGTTAAAAGTAGGTCGACTTTTTGTGCAACTAAAGTCCGACGTATATCTGATTCAACTATTACCCAGAAAGTGCAACGGCAAACCCGATTAGAATTTTCGAGTTTCCATCTAACTCCTTCATTATCTTTACATCCATAGATATACGGTATACCTACTCCCATCTATAAGGGGGCATGGATCATAGTCCCTCTCTTTCAACGGGTGCATATATATGGTTATATAATATTGACCTGTTAGCGCCATGTGGTCGACTGTTTCAATATCTGGTAAGGAGTCGTATAGCTAGTTTACAGTTTCATTTTCGTAGGCGGCATAAATTAATTTTGATAATTACAGGATCTATATATCATGTCTCTATGAATAATAAATCAGTTTGATTATTCTGAGAAATGAGAAAAACAAATAAATTAGACGGCAGAGAAACTATACAACTTGCAGTTTAGCAGCTGGATAGATGTCTAGGATTTTTGTTTCTTTTTGACCGAACCAATTTGGCGGAATTTGGTAATTAACAAATTTGATCTTTCGGAACTTTCTGCAGCAAAATGGAGCATTGCGTAATTTCAGAACCATGTATGTTCCAATTAGTCAACCGATCAATTGACGTAATTAAACAATATTCAATACTGTCTTCAATATTTCGTGTCAAAAAAAAATCAAAGGGATTATAAATGAGAAAACGCGATCAGCTGTGCAGGCAGGACTCGATCGAAAGAAAATTCAAAGGGGAGACATATGTTGGTCCCGTTGGATGACCGGATCAAGACAAATTAATGGGTTCGGTTATTGTCATGAGCCATTATGAGCAACGGTTAGCATTCATTTTGAGCAATCGAACGATTTCTTTATTGCCACGTCATTTAAAATAAACCGACCCAAGCTCCGCCCATTTTAAGCAAATGCCGACCCGTTTTGAACAAATACCGAACCCATTTCTTTAGCTTCACAATTTGCCCCCCTGAAATCATTTGGGGATTTTAGAAACAGAGCAACAGATCGTAGCCCAGCCACCATATTTCGTCGCTTCTCCCATCCCTGTCTCGTCTGATGAAGGTAAGAAGATTTTTCTTTAAATTGGTGTCATAATTTGAACTTTCAGTATATTGAGGAACACTGGTAATAATGTAGCTGCAAAATCTACTATAGTTTTTCTTAAAAAAGTTGTTTTGTGAATTGTTATGGAAGTAGGACTGGTAATAATGCATCTAGCTTAAATCTGTGTTGAGCGTTCATCAACTGTTTATCTAGAAGCATTGTCAACATCTGAAATGACATAAATAAATATTTTGAGATGATTGAAGACCATAAAATGACTGAAGCTAGGGGTGAACAAAACCGGACCGCGGACCGGACCGGACCGGAAAACCGAACCGGATTTCCGGTCCGGTCCGGTTCTTTTTCTTAAAATACGATCCGGTCCGGTTCTTTTTCTTAAAATACGATCCGGTCCGGACAGGACCGGATAAATCCGGTTATCCGGTCTGGTCCGGTTCTGCTTTTTAACAAATGCGGTCCGGTCCGGACCGGACCGGACCGCATTTATTAAAAAAATAAAAAAAAATATTTTTTTTATAATTTTTAATACAAATTATAAACATAAAACATTTAATTTTAATCTAAACTAAAACTTAACATTTTTATATACACTTCTCATTTGAAATTAACCTAAAAAAAATTTTGAAATTTTTTTTAAAAAATTAAAAAAATTAAAAAATTAAAAAAATTAAAAATTTTTTTAAAAAATAAAACCGGTCCGGACCACTTATGTGGACCGGATATCCGGTCCGACCGGATTTCCGGTCCGAAAACCGGACCAGAAATCCGGTTTTCACCCCTAACTGAAGCATCTTGAGAGGGTCGCAAAAAATATAGAAATTAATGTTGGTATCATGAAGAAATAGTGAGAATTAATTTGAACATTCAAAATAACTTATTTAACTAGGTGTTGTCCTCACAGCAGCTATGAAAATACGTGCAGAATTTGGCTTCAAAGGATCAGTCTAATCTCTATGAGCCGAGTAAAGAGCTAGATATCTTATTCACGCAGGTTTTATCATTAGAATATTGCTAAGTTAGCTCTGTTTTTATCATTAGAATATTATTCACGCAGGTTTTTATCATTAGAATATTACAGTATAGGTCTCAAGATCTGCATTTTGCTAAAGCCTCATGATCTGCAGTGATGGTTCATGGAAATTCAAGACCTTTTGAAGCACATTCACATTAAATGTATATTCACAGCAAGTGCATCCTGCAGGTATGAGCACTTGGATGATTCTCATTCTGCTGATTCATATCTCAATGTTTTGTACATGCCATCCACCTTTCCACGACGTTCAGAGAGATCCAGGCAGTCTCAAGAATCTGCAAATAGTAATTCCTCCAATAGCTTGATTTTGAGGATGGACCTCGCAGCAATCTGGACAGCATTCGATATCTTGAATGTGTTTACTATTTACGATAAGTATGCTTCATTCTTTCATGGCCCAACTTATCTTTTTAGGTTTGGCATTCAGCTGACAGTTCTTTTCTTTTTAGGTTTGCCATCCACCTTTTACTCAGTGAAGTGATGAAAGCTGTTAGGCATATATTCAGCAATTCTGTTTACTGGTTCCGTCTAAATAATTTTTTTCTTCTCTTGTTATTAAATTGGTGTTTTGAATTTTTTTAAATCTTTTCCATTGTCATTTCTTCTCTTCTTATTCTTCCCCCATACGTTGTTGACACCTGCAGGCAGAATGGTTTTCACTATCTCTGTCTCTCTTCACTAGAGTAGGTTGTTATGAGTTTCCTAGTTTTTTTCATTTTGGTCAGGTTCTTAATATGCTATATCTTCCATTGCAGTATCCATGCCAGCATTTGGCAACTTTTATGTTTAGACATGGTTACTACAATGATGCTTGCGTGTTGTTTTTTCCTCCAAATGTTGTTCCTCCCCCTCCTTAACCGTCGTCATCAATGGGGGTATCAGCAACTTCATCTTCATCTCCTCAAAGACCAGATTCTTTGGGGACTGATTACGGGACCATTGATGATTTATGCGAATCGCACAAATCATCAATGTAATGACTGCTCATTATTTCCAACCAAGTATACATAGAAGAGGAGAAGCAAGGAAGTGTATAAGAGCATCAACCATTACCCTCCTGCCAAGCCTACTTTCCAAAGAAGTCTTGATCTTTTTGGCTGTTCTAGTGAAAAAGAGCACCGGAGAGAAGTTGGTCCTACTATATCGTGAGAGAAGGTGGTTCTACGAAATCTTGGTGAAGTCTAATGACTTGGGTGGACATATCTAAGTACAAAACGGGAGTGATAACACTAATCTTATTCAAGTGTGTAATTCTCCTACGTTCTGTGGTACTTGATTTGCATTTTGTTTCATTAATATGGTTTATACTTTTGAGATATGTTCTGCTGGTCAGAGGTACACCGTTATAGATCATTGAACTTAATGGATTTTATCATTAATTTATGCATCACACTTCCATATTTTGCACGGCAAAATGAACTAATGCTCCCTGCTCTTGCAGTACTACTTTGATACCCTTTTTCCCCGCATCCCTGTTCCTGTAATGCGCCAGATTAATGTGGAGGAAACTTTCGACTGCCTTAATATGTTACTGTTTTTTTATTTTCCGAGATTCTGTTCAATATTGTCCTTTAAGTTAAAGCATGTCTAGGGCTGATCAGGGAAGGCGTAAAAACCCTTAAACCCACCAGCAGAGGGGAGCAGTTTAAACAAAACCTAAGTTAACGATTCGTCAAAGGGACATATATCGTGATAGAAATTACAGCAACACAACCACAACCTAAGTTATATTTAAATCTTATAAGCACAGTTACTGCAACTCCAAGCAAGAGTAGCTTAAAGAATGAACTCTACAACTCGCCAAGGCTTTTAAATCGTCCACTTAACGATTCGTCCTCCCCGTCATCGTCCTCCTCGTCCTCTTCCTCGTTGGATGCCTATGAATAAGGAATGCAAAAATATATATGTTACACTAATGGAAAATTTAACATTATTGTATAGGTATCAAATTAGAGAATATACCTCCAACTCATCAAGTAGTTGCAAACGACAAGACACTGGTTGTGACAAAGCACGACCAACTCCACGGCCACAACCACGCGAACTCCTTCTCTCAAGTCCGCTCTTTAATCGCTTATTCTCTTTATGCTTTGGCTCTCGCGTCTTGAAACCTTTTGCAACAATCCCCGTAACAACATCCACTCCAGAACCCGCATTAACAGGGGCAGAAGGATCTTCAATATCATCATCATCATCATCCAACGACAACTGAGCAAGATCTTCTAGTGCAGCGTGGTTACGCTCAAAGATTGGCCAAGATTTTTTTCTATCCCGATAACGCTGAATAGTTGAAGCGTACTGGTTTATATATCTCCTACGGTTTATCACCTTTACCAACGAGATCGGTGCAACTGACTGTCTAACATCTTTTCTCCACCTGGTCAAAATATAGTCATCAGGAATGCACAACACTCCCTTCTGTTTAAGCACCTATATAATGTGACTGCAGATGACACCCACAAAGTTAAACTGTTTACAACTACACTAGTGAAACCCATTCTCCGTCTTGATCACATAACGCTTAGCTGATGAACAATCATGAGTGTTGTCCCGGCTGCATACATGTAACTCAACCTCTTCGTTCTCAATACTTTCCCTCCAACAGTTAAACTTAAGATAGCCAACTTTTCTTGGTTGTTCCAGAAAAATAGTCAACATAGAGGAAGTGTAGACTTCTGCTGCATAGTCACATAAAAAGTCCCCATATGGTCCAGTGTGTACTGTATCGATCATCTGAAAATTTGCCCATGACTCGTTGTATCGCAACTCATCGACTGCTCGTTAGAAATTTTGTAGGAATCGATCCATATTCATAACTGTGTTCAAGTACCTACTTAATGTCGCATTGAAACTTTCACTTATCTGAGTCGTCTTCTTCCCAGCACAGAAAACATTGCATACGTACTTTGGCGCCCACTTCTCCCGCTTTTCATAAATCCTCTGCAACCATTCAATGTGTTGGAGTTCATGTTCCTCAATCATTTTACTTCAACATTGTTCAAAGTCATCTACCTCATGGTCAAACAGAAGCCTCGACCAGTCACTTTTGAAGCCCTTGTTGCCAAACAATGGTCCCAAATTCTTCAATGCATTTTTGCGATATATGCCATGCACATAAAAAATGGTGTGTGTCTGGTAGGGCAGATGGGATTGCAGCTAGCATACCTGCATCTTGATCCGTGAACAAAGATTCGGGAGCCTTCCCATTCATACACTCAACGAATGTTTGAAATAGTCAATTGAATGTTTGCGACGTCTCATCAAACAATAAGCATGCCCCGAACACGACCGATTGTATGTGATGATTCACCCCTAGTAATGCTCCCAATGGCCTATTAATGTAAAACATAATAATGTAAAACCTATTGAAAAATACTAACTACTAATCTATCAAAATATAAACCACAACCAAATAATATAAAACAATTAAATTAAATGTCATCATTATCTGTGCTCATTGTTCGTCCTGTATGTGGTGTCAAATGACACGAAGTCCCCGAATATGACATAGTCGTTTTGCATTAAATGGTCCGACCAGAAGATGTTAATAATGTGTTCATCTTCATCCATCATGACCCGAAAGAAGAACTCTGAATCTTTCTTCAGCTGATCACCAAACCAAATTAACAAGAACACTGGCTACACCAACCTTCATTGTCTTAGTTCTTATACCGTTTAGATAATTTTTGTAGTCCTGATGAGTGAAGCCCACATGTTGTCTACCCCCAGCTTGTGCCGCCATCAAGTCGTGAGCCAATTTAGGGCGAATGCCTGCTCTATCTGAAGCTATAGCATCTGCACATTGCAACTCGGTCATCTGTCTTTGAGAGCGAAGCATGTGAACTTTCGAAGGTGTCGCCAATTCATGATTATGTTGCAGACACCATTCGAAGATGAAATACTTTCCACTAGATTGCCGCTGAAAAGTACAACTTGCTAGACACCCACATCTTGTATTTCGTCGCTCCCGCTTCACCGGCACAAGCAAATACTTTTCTTTTTTCATCCCTTCTTTACTACAAACAAAAACTCTAATTGTCCAATACCTATGTTCTCTATGCTTGAAGCTGGTTTGTTTACGAATACTAAAGCCTTTGATTGTTGCATACCGATTGTACCAATCGTACGCATGATCGACGACCTTCCACTCTAGGCTTCAAATATCTACTAACGTCTCGTTGTCTGCTTGTACCATGTCACCTACATGTATGAACCAAATAAATTATTAAACAAGTCCTAATATCATTCAAGCCTTTCAAATAAAGAACAACCAACTCACCTTCCGGGTTATAAGTACTACTAGACCCTCGTCTACTGATATTAGGATTGATTCCTTCCATTTCAGCCATATTCTTTAAGTATGCTTAGAAGGACACGGCAAAAAAACATTGTACACAAGAGAAGGTTTGCCAATTGGATAACAGTCAGGCACATTGAAACATACTGCTACTGAGCACATACCACAACAAAGTTTCAAATGAACAACAACGAAACATAGGAACCTAATACAGGGAAACAATGAACCATAAAGACAGCAGAATAAAAAATGGGCTTGGAGAGCCATGAAACTATTTAAGAACGTCCTAAAGCTTGATCTACAACAAAATTAAATAAGCTGCATTGGCAAAGTATTCAGTCCACTTACATGGAGAATAGTCATTTAATAATAAAAGCCCAAATTAAACCAAAAACATAAAATAATACAATCAACATCGGAAATGCTGTCACAGAATCTAGGAACCACATGCTGCACTCCTTGTGTCTTCGTGTGGGACTAAAAAATGCAGATGAGCTAGATTCATTCAGGTGAATCAGGAAAATAACTATTGAACCTATATATTCTACCAATATATTGATATCAAGGTGATATTAATTAACCAAAAAACAACATGTCACATTTATTTCTGATGGACCATAAAATATCGGGCCCTATCAAACCCGACCACCCCTGATCTGGCTCGCAGCCAGCGTATTCACCTGATTACCTCTTCTCTCATTGAGGAGACCTAAAGGTTCTAGACTCCTAATTGAACACCAGCATGACCAGAGAGGATAAGGATCCTATATATCCGGGAGACATCTTTCTCTCCTAATAGAACTTCTAACTCAGTTAAGAGTTAGACTTCCAATAGAAGTGTGGTTCCTAAACCCATATAAATAGTCAGATATTCCCCTTCATATTCTCTCAAGTTTAATTACTTCTCTAATACTAAACTCTCTCATTGAGATCTAACTTGGTCGTCGGAGACTTGATCTGAGCCCCCCCTCGGTGATTCTCGCAGGTCTGAACGGCTCCGGCCAGTCAACAGTGACGATGTACATCTTCGTCTTCATCAATAGGTGGTCGGTCGCTATTGGATTGCTTAATGGATCGTAGCACGTCCACCCGACTCTCCCCAAGAATTTGTACATCGTCATTGTCAGCTGAAGTCACTTGATTCTTCAAACGGCTGGCGACTGATCGGATTATCTTCAGGGGAACGCTGGTCGACTTGACTCGACCGGGTACCTCTGGACAACTTATTGGAGGGGTTGCGGTTGGTTTCGGTAGGGTAGGGGCTTTGGTGGCTTCCTGCCGAACAGACGCCTTGCGTTTGCTCTTACCTGGGAACACCAGCCACTTGCAAATTAGATAGGAACGATATGAGGTCAGGTACATGCCACAGGGAAAGAGAAAGATCTATCCCGACCGCAGGCAAGAACGACAAGGACAAACAATGATGAATCTATCCTGACCACCAACAACTTATATATCAACGACAAAGCAGTTCAATTAAGATTAACCTGTCCCCGACTCGACTATACCCACTGGCCTGGATAGGGGTAGTAGCTTGGTCACATCTCAGCTACTCTCGGAGGCGATCTTCAGCCTTACCTCCTCCTCGAGTTCTAGATCAGGCCTTTGCTTAGCTACCAACAAAGCAAAATGGGTTAGGACAATTATAATCACGAAGGTACTGCAGGATCCTGGTCGAGGCCTTACCTCGTTGAAGGAGAAATCCCCATGTACGTAATATCCAAAGAGGATCTTCCTCTTCGGGAGGGTACACACATCCTTCACCTGAAACGAATAAATTTTTTTCATGCCAACCTTTGTTGTTCGAAGGATAGCCGTGGAGCAGACCACACTTATCTCGAGACTGGAAGTAGTACATATCTTCTCTCGTTTTGTCGATTTTATAGCAATACATAAATTCCCTCCAGGGTAGGGGTTTTTCCTCACCAAACAGTTTCTTCCACAGCGTAAAAAATCCTAGCGCTAATCGCCGCCAGTTGGGCGCCAGCTGACTCGGAGACAAGGAATACAGGAACAAGTCACAAATCTCCCGCGAAAGTGGGAATCGACAACCGGTAATCAAAGTATCGCCAAAGAACCCAAGCTCATTGTTGTCATGCTCTAACACTTTTTTGCCTATTTCGGGAACTCTCATAATCACTGTGGAAGGAATATTTTCCTTGGCCCGTAGGGTAGCCAGTTGGTTTTCCCGTTTGGCACGTCTAGCCGCTGCCGTGTTTTCCTCTGTTTCCAGCATTGCTCATGGCTGAGAGCTGGAGTTGTGAGTCAGGGGTGGGGTAATGCGAAGAGACAAATGAAAAAAGATGGGTAGTTTGGAGGAATGGCGATAGCAGGAAGGCGAGGGGATGGAGTGCTAGAAAAGCTGCACGACGGGAATGGCAGAAGCGTACGCTACAAGCCGGTCCGGGCCACGTTAAGGGCCCAATTGCAATTGTTATAAAACCCAGCCCCTGTACCCCCCTGCGTTCTCTACTCGGCTCGTCACCCAAATGTCGACTTCTCGAAGCCCAGTCTCTGGAATTTTTATGCTCTTTACTCGGTTTATGGCCCACAGCCAGCGTATTCGCCTGATTACCTCTTATCTCGTTAAGGAGCCCCATAGGTTTTAGACTCCTAATTGAACACCTGCATGACTAGAGAGGATAAGGATCCTATATATCCGGGAGACCTCTTTCTCTCCTAATAGAACTTCTAACTCAGTTAAGAGTTAGACTTCCAATAGAAATGTGGTTCCTAAACCCATATAAATAGTCAAGTATTCTTCTTCACATTCTCTCAAGTTTAATTATTTCTCTAATACTAAACTCTCTCATTGATATCTAACTTGGTCGTCAGAGACTTGATCTGAGGCCCCTCCCCTAGGTGATTCTTGTAGGTCTGATCGGCTCCGGCCAGTGGTAATTTTTGGCTTCATCAATTTTCATAAATAAGTGGCATATAGTTTATTCAATTCGTTACTTGCTACGAGATGGGTAACTTATATGAATTTCGATGAAACACGATTGGATTATTTTTTCCTTAGCCAAATTATTAACATTCATTGATAAGAACAGTACTACTAGCTAGTACTACAACTCATGGGAGTCTAGAATTCCAGTCACAGTTGAATACACAAGGGGGATACAGCCTATCTTATGAATGCCGTACTTGTTAATTTGAGAGCTGCCCATTTGGCCAATTTTTGAGCAAGACGATTTTGCTTGCAGTTTCTTATGGAAGAGAAGAAGTGGGTTACCCGGCCCACCTTGCTGTCAGATCAACTCTGAAGTTTTGCTGCACTGCTGATCCGTTTTCCCAGCCAGAGCTAGACTGCAGGGTCATGCATGATTAATGTTATCAGCGAGCTAGGCCTTGAAAGGTGCGATCACAATCGATCCACGTTCCACATTGCATTTTCCATTCAAAACAGCAAGGTTGCTAATTACCTACTGATATGCTTCAAGGAAGCAACAAAGATACATGATCAGCCAGGAAAATTTTGGGTCTAGCTTATCAATCGCGACCACCTAGAAAAAACGAGAAGAGAAGAAAAAAAAAAAACCCTCATGACCAAGATATTTGGGCTGGAATTGATTGGGCTGCCAGCTTCCTTAGATCAGCCGAAAAACTACCGCCCCGAAGATTTCAATATACGTACCCATCATCACGTTACATTACAAAGTTCAGGCCCACTGACGACCATGGCCCTACTATGAGGTGAAATTAGATACTAATCTACTTTATCTCTCAAACATAATCAGATATAAATAAATAAGATTAAATTATTCCGCACGTTTGTGGAGTTTGACCTTTTATTAATTTTATATTTATTTTTTAGATTTTTAAAATATTTTTTTTTTATTTTTATGTAAATTTGGTGAAGTTTTTTAAATATATTTAATTTTTGTTAGAGTTTATAAAAATATATAGAAATAGATGATTTAATGTAATTGTTTAATAAAAAAATATTGGACTTAAGTGAAAAAGAATGAAGAGAATATTTGTTATAATTTTTTTAAAAGGTATTAAAATTTATGTAAAAGTTGTTGTAGATTATGTAAAAGTTATTGATATTTGTGTAGAATTTTTCAAGATTTTGGATGTTTATTTTGTAAATTTTAATATATTTTTTAATACTTTTACAAACAAATATGGCTCAAAGTTCATATACAAGCAATGTAACGAGAAAATAAGAAGATTCTTCGTTCGAACATGAGCGCAAAAAGATGAATTTCATTTCGTATATATCTTTACTTTTTAGGTCATTGTCCCATGACGTGGCATCATTGATAGCACATGAATTGCAAAGGGGAAGGTGCTCGAGTTAAGTTGCTCGAAAGAACAAATCAATTAGATTTTTACTTTAAAAAAATATATTGAAGCCCATATTTCATCATTGGAATTAATTATTTGGGTAATTGAAGAAAATCAAATATTTCACTGCATCAATTTAAAGCCACTGAAAGTACATAACTCTCCGTATGGTACGGTATTTTTTACTGCATACACAGGCAGCACTGCAAGTACATATATGTCTGACAAATAATAAGTAGGATCTTAATTAACGAACAACTTATTTTAGCAACTATATAATTAAGTTCTTTTCATTTCTCTGACCGAAAATTACGGTTCTGCAGGGTGCCAGTCTGGCTCCATTTCCTCATGGATTAATATTAGCTGGGGGCTGGAAGCTTCCACCTCCGCCTGGCGCGGCTGGATAACCACCAGGGTAAGGAGAGTCGTCAGCTTGCTTTTGTACGCCTAGAACTTTTCGTCCTGCAACATGAAGGCATGCATATATCCACTAAGCATTATAGAAAAGGGCCGGGTGGAATTTATTTCAAAGGATATTCGGAGTTCGTTAGTAATTAATTGATTAAACATAACAGAATTAAAGAGAAAACCATTTTGGCACAACAGGGAAAATGTGTAATCGAACAAAGTAGAATTTCTCCACTAACCAATTAGCTTTGCAATATTTGCCTCAGCTGCCACAGAGAACGTAAGCAATATGACTCCCAAAATAAGAGCCATGACCATGGCTTTGGAAGTCTTAGAGACAACCATTTCGCCGTACCCAATTAATTTAGGGGAAGGGTTAAGAGAGAGAGAGAGAAAACAAGCTGCTCAAGGGCTTGAGACTTATGAGAGATTGAAGCTGGGAGGAATGGATGAGAATTACAGTTGTTTTGGTGGTATTTATAGCTAATTGACACGAAGACTTTTCTCCTCACTACTGGAATAGTGAAAAGACGCGAAAGCACCCACAAGGTGATCTGAACTTTCTTTGCATCTAGCACCAGCTTTCGCGTTGGGTTTAATTTGTCGTGCATGGTGTTTAGGTTTATATTCTTTTGTTTTCTCCTCCTTTTTGTATTATATACGATTCTCGATTCACCACTTTTCTCTATTTTCGATTTTCACTCGCTAAAAAATAAATGCATAAGCTTCTAAATAATACAAAACATTATTTGGGTTATGCATATAAAAAATAATACAAAATATTATTTGGGTTATGCATATAAAAAATAATACAAAATATTATTTGGGTTGGTCTCCTTTTAAAAATAATTATTCAATTACATTCTTAAAACTGACCACATTGAGCCGTGTCAGCACAAAATTATCAACAAGTGTTTGGTAATATTTTGAGTGAAAAGCTAAGTATTAATTTTCAATTTTCCTTTTCGTTATATCATCCTTACATTTCTTACTTAACAGAGCTTAAGAAAAAGAATACAAAGAAATTATTTAAATATTAATAATAAATTAATTTTATTAATTCGCCCGGCCCCAAGAAAAAATTCTGGGTTCGACCAGTACTGCGGCCTAGGGCTCATGAAGGTCGCCACTCTTACCTTTTGGGTCTAGGCTCCTGTCATATTCATTGAAAGAGCCCACTGTCGGTCACTTGTTGCAGTCGAAATCTACAATGAATGACTACGGGTGTATGTGTTTGGAAAAATTTCCGTGTTGTTAAAATTTTAGGTATTAAGTTTAGTAAAAAATTGAAAAGAGATAATTTTTTATATTTTTATATTTTTTGTAGTGAAAAGTAATGATTTGATAAAAAAGAGAGATTATATTATAATATTTTATTATGTTAAAATTTTACACCACAAACGCAGCATACAGCTGTTCTCTGCCCACTTAGCTGAGGTTTCACGTCAATGCTAGCAGTTGGTGGAAAAATGTCCACTAGATTTTTTCTGGAGATCATACACTCTTACAGAGAGTTCATACTTCATTCCACACAATCAAAAGTGTTTACCCCTTAACTAAAAAAAAAAAAAAAGTGTTTACCCCTTAAATCAATCAACGGTCAAATGGCCGCCTCCGCCTCTCCTGAAAATTCTCTGTAATCCTGTCGTCAAATTCACGGTAGATTAATTGGAAAACAGATAACCATTGTATTCGTTAATGTTGTAGAGTTCAATGGTTTGAAATTATATATATATATTAAAGGGCTGTATAATAAAAAGACTCAACATAACAAAAAATAAAAAATAAAACCAAAACTTGCAAATCAAAAATAAAAAATACACAAAATTTCACATGAACGAAATTAAATACCGTAAGTCTATTTATTATGTTTACCTTTATTAAATTGTATAGTGAAATTCAGACCATATATTGTAAAGAAACCTGATCTATAATATTCTTATATTCAGCATTTTCTTCCACGTGTTTACCCTTACGTTTCTCTAACATCTTATACCTACTTTTGTACTTGTTCTTTGAATGCTTATTCAGGGAAAAATATATATATATACTTTGCACTGTTGAGGTACTAGAAAATGTAGAATACATTTTTTTTTTCATCAGAATACAAAAGTAGTTGATCTGGAGAAATGTGTGCAAATTATCAAAACCCTCTACAAAAGGAAGTTATGTCAGGAGAGCCAAAGGCTGGCGGATGGTAAAGATATTCTCAAATACCATTAAAACCTATTTCTTAAAACAATTCCGGTTTTTTTTTTGGTTATTGGAGGTGGTGTAAATTTATGTGAAAAATGTTTTAAATTTTGTAAAAAAAAAAATTATGAATTTTTGTTTTTTTATTTTTTTTGAACAACTCACCTTTATACAGATAATTAAATCATAACTTTATTGTTTGGGAACATTGTCTTCCCTTGGTTATGACTAATGTTGAGAAACTTGTCCGGTGAAAACTGGAATTTTCGGTTTCATTACTAGTTCCGACTTATTTTGGTGGAATTTTTCAATTATGATATTTTAAAAAAAAATAATTTCAGGTTAAAAAAAAAAATCAAACGTGAGTTACGTGACCTGGGTCAAAACAACCCAAGTCACACAAAGACAAACCAAAAAGCACAACGTGAGTTTCGTTCTCTAAGTTAGTAAGGCTGCATTTGTGTTGTAAAATTGTACGCCCTCTAAAATTTTAACACAATAAAATATTACAATATAATCTCCCTCTCCCATCAAATTATTACTTTTCACTACAAAAAATATAAAAAATTACCTCTCTTCACTTTTTCACTAAACCCAATACCTAAAATTTTAACAATACTAAAATTTTACAAAACAAACCCACCCTAAGTCTCCCTCACAGCCCTAAGTTCACCTCCCAGCCACCAACGACAGCTCCCCACCATTTTGTCTGGTCACCGTCCCTCCCAGCCTCTCTCCCGACCCTCCCGAAATTTCGCTCTCTCTCGCGGGTTGCTGCTATCACTTGAGTTTTGGTGGCCGAATCTCTCACCAACTCTCTCTCACCGACGGTTTATTAATTTTAATTTTGTAAATATTGTATTTAATCTTTAAATTGCTTTAGGGTTTGTTAAGCAACTGCTAAGCGCATTGCCTAGTGAGTGCCACAATGCTAGAGTTGCTTTCCTTACCCCGAAATTAGTGCCACCGGAGAAGATGGCTTGCGTGGTTCATCTTTCAGGCAACTTGGCAGATATCTTTTACTTCTGCAAAAATTAAGCATTGGGATTTTGGATGTATTTAATCCTCGTGCTTATGCTAGGAGATTGAATATCAGGATAATTTACCAGCACTAGCAGAAATGTGGAGTGCACCTTTTGCTTTATTCTTTGCTTATTTGCCACAATGAGTTTAAGAGTGGTAAAGTTGTTTATAGTTTAGCTTGTACATAACACGTGGTAACAATTTTAGTTTATTTTTCCGACATTGTTGTTCTTGAGACTTCACTAGGTTATTTGTTCGTTTCAGGATCCTTTGCCTAAACCAATAAAAACAATTTTGACACTACTGTTGCAAAAATGGTAGTCTCTAGCATCAGGAGCTGATTTAGATTATTGGAGTCCCTTTAATTTGGTTGCAATTCCCACTTTAATTGTGATTTTCAACAAAGTATCCAGATCGTATATGTTTGTTGGCGTTTATATGGAGTGTAAAACTCCAGCTTTAGGAAACGAGGTAAGGAATTGGCTATCCTTTGTTCTCGTGAGCTAGCTTCAAGGTTGATTGGACAGGCTGGACTGGCAAATAGATTGGAATTTAGAGTTTGTTTTTCTCCTCCCCAAATATTTTACTGTTCCATTTTTGGTTTGGTTTGGTTTGCTTTGCTTTTGTATGAACTTTGTAATGAGGTCAAATTTGCAAAGCGAAGGGGTTATCCAACAGAAAATATCCTCAATGAAGCTCAACTTTGATGCTTGGGAAGTCATCATTAAAACAAATTCATTTTTTTTGGAGTTTGATGACATGTTTCTGCTATAGATTTTGCTGATAGATCTGTATCACTACTGGACATTGTGCATTGGGAATTAAGGGTGCGTTTGCATCAAAAATATCACAATATTTTTCATCAAATCCTAATAAAATACTATAATATAATCTCTCTCTCTCCCCCATAAAAAAATATAAAAAATTACCTCTCTCTTCACTTTTTCACTAAACCCAATACCAACACAAAACCCAATATTAAAAATATTACAACACAAACACAACCTAAGTATGGTCTTTGCCCTTTTGCAGTCTGAGAAATGTAGTCATTAGTTAGCTGGTGAAAATGCATATGTAATATAATACAATCTTGGTTCCATTAATTTCCAAAAGGAAAAGAAACTCTTTTTCCACACATCTTTTGTTCCTGTTGTGCACGATTCAGTGGTAAATAAGTTATGGACACATACTGATTTGGTAACTTACTAGTGTTTTCTATTTCATAGCTATTCATTTGTCTTCCTTTATAATTGAACAATATTAATAGTTTCTGATGTCCAATGGAATATCAAGACTGTTTCAAATGGTTTCCTTTACTATGGATGGAACCAACCCCTATGTCCACATCAGACGCAGTATCCTATTTTTGTTATGCTGGTCAATAGCCTCAATCATTTAAGCTGATCCTTGCATGTATATTTTTTGAGACAGAATATAATTATGGATATAAAATGTAATTTTTTTTTTCTTTTGAATAGATGATCATGATAAAATGATATATTTAAAAAAATATTATAAAACTGTTGCAATAGAGAAAAAAAAACTCAATTTCGGCCTAAAATACTTTTTTGTACTTAAAAAAATATTTTAAACCTAATTTAAAACTAGATCTTCGGATCTAGATATGAACCGAAATTTTCTAACTCTATTTCTAAAAAATTTGGTTTCAAAATAAAATCGGAATAAAAATTTCTATTTTAAAAAATATCAAAATAACTGATTCGGATTTCATTCGTTCCACTGCCTTCGTTCTGACAAAAGGCATCAATGAAACTTTGCACCCGAAAGCAACGTTAGTTCTGTTTCCGAGTAGCCAGTGCCGTGAGTTTTCAGTCAATCATGAATAATGAATTAGAAAGGTCCTAGCCGTCTGTAGGTTTGTCTTTGCACAGAAGAGAAGTCCTACTAGTCATCTTGCGAGGGGTCCACCATTCTTTACGATGACGGGTCAGCCATGAATCACGGGAACGGGAATCACGGATTCCCTCCTTCTCCGCTTCATATGACAGGTCCCTGCAATCTAACTGTTACTATAAGTACATCTCTTTACTCTTTTAGTGAGTAAAAAGATTAATATGACTGGTCAGCTTGGTTTGGCTGCTCCAATCTCTTCAAAAAGAATTTTCTGCGTGAGTCCAATTTCCTTGCGGTCCGGAATCTGGGGACTACCAAACTTGAACATCGTCGATGTCACGAGCAATAACATCGAAGGCCCGATCACGTCCGATATCAAGAATGCCAAGGCTCTTGGGCAATTGTTTGTAGTAAACAATCAGTTGTCGGTTGAGTTACCGCCAGATATCTCTGGAGCTACGTGGCTGGCGTCAATCGGTTCTCCTGAAATATTCCTGCCAGTAACGGTGACCGAAGAAATTGAACTTTCTTTATCTACAGAACAAGTTCTGCTCTTGCTGCTCTCTCAGTGAGATAAACATAGATAACAATTTGCTTTCTGGTCAAATCCTTTTTCTTTGGGATCTTTACAGACTATGCAGTATCTAAATCTCTCCAACAACCAACGTTCAGGCTAGTGAGATCCAGGATTGAAGTCTTAAATGCGGAGTCACAGAGGAAAAAATATTCGCTTTGTTTAGGAAATATTTTGAATATAAAAAAAATTGTAACTAAATATCCAAAATCTCAAAAAAATCAATACTCCTCCCTCCTATATAGTTTCAAACAAACTCCAATATCTTTTAAAAAATATACTATTAAATTATTATGCACGTTCATCAACCAACAATTATATAGAAAATAATATAAATGTTTACTCTAGATTGAAATTAGCAACTAAAGAAGGGAAAAGATTGAGATCGAAAGAGATTTGAAGTTAAAATGAGAAAATAAACTTATATATATAAACCGAAACGACGTCAAAAGAAAAAAAAAATCAAGTTAAAGTTGTCATATGTAAAGTCACAAAAAAAACTTGGTAGGTTAAGTGATTTTTTTATATTAACTTTTTCAAAGGTGGGACGAAATCGATAGTTTTTTTTAAAAAAAAAAAAATTTGAGAGAAATAAATAACAAAATAAAAACAAAAATCGGTATATAGGTCATAAAATAAATTGATTCTCTCGGGAAATTTTAATTCAATTAGCATTTTATTGTTATTTTAAAAAATACTTTAATTTATTTTTTATTTATTATCATTTAAAGAGTATGATTTTTAAAGCATTAAGTTTGTCTCACTCATTTTGAGGAATAAATGGTATTTAAATGGGTAAAAAAGGAGATAGTATTTTTGACCTTACAGAAGAGTATTTTTCAAAATATTTGTGGGTAAAATGATATTTGAAGGTGTAAAATTAAAATATGATAATATTTTTTACCTTAAAAATGTTTTTTTTTTAAAATTCAAAATATTTGGTGGCGGCAGATCAACCAAATAGCAGGGGTCCTCAAATAGGAGTATTTTCTTCATCAACAAGCACGTTGATCTTCTCAACATCTGTTCCCATGGACATAAGTTTAGAATTTTGCAGTTCTTTTTATTCTTTGAATTTTACAAATATTTGCTTTCAAAACTAAAGGTGTCCTAATCAGCTTCTCTCTTTTTTTTCTATCCTCTTATCTGCGCTGATCATATAAATGGTTGTTAATCAACTCATTAATTACAGACTCAACTAGAAAGCCAAAGTCGAAAATCTCTCGGAGAGTGAAAAAGAGAAGATTCACTATAACTGACAAATAAGAAAAGTTGAACATAATTGTCTTCAGGTTATGGAGAAAGATAACAAATTAGTGTCACTATTGACCCAGTAACGTGTTGAATACTGAGATTGATCAACAGTCACTGCGGAAAATTCGCGGGACCCACTCTAAAATGAAGGTTCTGAAAACCCAACAACCCAGAAATTAATTCGAAACCTGCAGCGAAAAGAAAGTAAGGATTTTTCCAACAGAGCAAGTCCAAAGTGGCTGCCTTCTGTGGAACGTTAATTCTAGCAACGAAAAATTGTCACCACGGAAAGGAATGGTCAATTATGATTAGGGTCTTTATAATAAAGGGACACCTTGTCCATATCTGGCGGCTAGCGCTTGTTAGCCGTTGGTTTTCTTTAGAAGACTATTAAAAGTATCACTGTGGGGCCGCCAGATCAACCCAATTAAGGGTGGGTTTGTGTGGTAAAATTTTTGGTATTGAGTTTAGTGTTGGTATTGGGTTTAGTGAAAAAGTGAAGAGAGAGGTAATATTTTATAATTTTTATAATTTTTTATATTTTTTGATGGAAGAGAGAGAGATTATATTGGAATATTTTATTAGGAGAGAGATAAAATTTTGGGTAAAATTTTAGTGACAAACGCAGCCTAAGTTGTGATGTCAGAAAATGTAGAAACAGTTACAAATGTATCGAAGACATGGCAATTATAAAAAAAAATATACAAAATTAAAGAAAGAAAAAAAAGTAACTAACCGAGAAGGATGGACGCGACAGTTGTTTGAGAAAGAACAAATTTTAGGATGGACGCAACAGTGATTGAGAAAGAGGATTCTAACTTATCCCGAGAAGTCTTTCCGTGTGGTTTTACACTTTTTAAAAAAATCTTTTTAGTATGGATGCAACAGTTGGCGAATCTAGGTCCACGATAACGTATTGAATACTGAGATTGAGTGGTGTTTTCCCGAAGAGGACATGATCCCTAAAAGATAGGGAACGTATAATTGCCCTATAAACAATACAGGCTTGGTCCAAAGCCTTTTTTTTTTTAATCCACAAAGCCTGTTTTTTTAGGACCCCATACTCCGAATTATGGCTAGGAGGGGCATACACAAACACGACTTTGCACATAACTTGAGATCCAAAGAGATGGCTGCGGGGTACCCATCCAAGGGATGGTAACAAAGAGGTTGAGAAACCATGGATGCATTCAGAGCCTGCCTCTTGGGTCTTATAGGAAGAAGGGGTACGAAGGGAAAGGTTGAAATTACTTGAACGGTAGCTTGGAAGAATGTTTATTTGGTAAATGGAAGTTTGAAAGAGAAATAGGAGCATGCACCATGAAGGATCTTTGGTGGTTGTGTGGAGGAGACCCTCCAAAACATATCGTCCATGAAAGTACTTTTGCGAAGGAATTTTTAGCAACCGACATAATGTGGTCAACAATAATCTTACACGAGCGAATATTGTCGACAAGAAAACCAATCTTCGAAAATTTAGCCTTCTATAGTGATGGAACTAAGATCCAATTTAAAGGGGGCTAACTTCTAAGACGAAATGACATTTTTTTTTTCTCTCTAGTTTCATAGAGTTAAAAATATTGAAATACATGTAATATACTATTTACTAAAACTGAGAGGTGACAATTGGATACTACGGATCTGCATCTTCTTATTTTTTTTGTTTCTCAACTTGTTTAATGTAATTCTAAATATATCTTTTATTCGAGTTAAATTTACCAAAAACTTGTGCTAATTTAATTTTCTTACCAAATAATATTGATTAAAAGGAGTATGTGAACCTAGAAAAACAAAACAATATAACTCGATCACATAACTATTTTCATGAATATTGGTTCCGTCCAGTTGTATGTTTATGATAATGGTTCTCCCAATTTTCATATTTTAATGTCTGTATAATTCACTGTGCATGAAATTATGAATTAGAAATAGAAGGATAAAACTGAAAACAATTTTGTTTTTTAAAAAGTATAAATGAGTAATTAGAATAATATTAAAAAATTGATTAACGTGGTTTTTTTTTCTACGTAACATGATTAACGTGGTTGAGAATTCAATAAAAAGGACGGCATCAACTTGTTGAAGTTTGCTGTCAACTGTGTTCTAGCTTTGCCCCCAAAGCACGTGATTCACGCGGTGACCATTCACCATAGAGGAAAAATATGTTTGGCTGAACCAACCGGGGCGAGTGCCCCTGTTCGCCCTTTGACTGGTTCCGCAACAAATTTGAAGCATTTCGGCAGAGTTTGTCACCTCTCCCGCGAAACCTTCTCGATCTCTCCTACAACTGGTTAACCAGTCCCATATCGCAAGCTCTATCATAATATTTCTTTTGAACTATTTTAAGGATTTTTTTCTTGTGTTATTTTTTATCAACGAGCAACAGAAACAAACTATGCTGTTTCGGGCTTATGAGAGAAAAAAATTGGAGTAGGGAATTACGACACAAGTTATTTTGTAAATGAGTGAATGAACATGTGAGATTAGAGGTTGAAAAATTTAATTGTTGAAAAAATGTCACGTCATTTAATGAAATCGGATCGATTTCGTAAATCGAGTTTATTAAATCATGTGACATTTTTTTGACTTATTAAATTTTTTAACTCTTAATATCATTCGTACACTCACGATAACCTCGATCACACTAACTTTTGCCAGAAAATTACCTAAAGAAGAGGAGGAGAGAGAGCGAGGTCCATCGTAAAATTTGTTTTGGGAAGAAGCGGAAATAAAATCTTGACACGGTCTGGCTAACCGATAGATTGCAGGGACTTGACCTGTCTTCTGTCGGAATTACCTCCTTCTAAGGGAATCAAGTTCCCCATCAATCACATCTATGACGTGGTCCCAGGAGTCTCCAAGGAAAGCTGTAGGTCGTCCCAGGGCGTGCCAGTCTGTCTTCTCAACTTCTCATAAATGGCGGAAATCATCAGAAGTATACCGCTACTTCCGTCGGGCCAACTTGAGTCAACAAAGGTACGTGGGCTCTTACGTACAGTATTACATAAATTGCCCGATATGGAGGTTACCTGGCTCTATCTCCCGTGAAACTATTTTCAAAAACTTGCTTTCAGAGCCCTGCTCAATGTTTATGGTGGTTTTCTTTCTTACAATAAAAACAGAAAACTTATCCGGAAAGACAATTTTTGTATTCTTAGAACGATTTTTTTTTGTAATAATGTTATAGGAAATAGTTCTTGAATTGATTACTTTGATGACCTTTCAATATAATTTGCCCGTCACAGGTGCTAACCTATCTTCTTTGCGTTCTTTATTGATCTTGCCAGTTGCCGCTCCAGTCACGACTACTACAAGTTAAACTTGCAGAGTAACTAGTCCGCTCTCCCAATAACAGGTACGTGTGCATGCCAACCTCAACGCATTTGTTTGTTTCAGAGACCCTAGAGGTGAAGTTCAGCTGTGAGGCTCAAATTTCAGTGAAATTTATGCAAAAGCTTACAAGCAAAACTCTACTAGTTATGCTGCTAAAGGACGTATTAGGCTTTTAGCCATTGATACGTGCACAGGGAAGAAGGAAGGAATTATTGTTGTGATACAGTAAAGTAGGATCAACTTTTGTGTGTTTTTTTTTTCGGGGGTGAGCAATTGGAAAAAGTATCTGTAAACTTTGGGAAAGTCAGCAGCTAGATTGTTTAACTTTTCACTTATGTTCAAGGTGGTTCCGGTTTTTAGTACAAAGACCAGATAAATAGCATTGACTCACCTTTTCCTTTCGTATTCTCTATTCTAAAAGAGAGAGGCTCTGCCTTTTCTATAGAGAATTCGTCTCCCCACCGCACGCCTCCCCCTCTTCGTGCAGCTATGCTAGGTAGTTGGACTAGCTTGTCCCTAACCCTTTCTAGTGGCCGACCCGTTTCGGTTTTGGATCCTTCGTTCCGGCAGAGATAAATGGGGTGTTTGTTTGTGGAAATTTTGTGTTTTTAAAAATTTTGAATATTGGGGTTTGTGAAAAGTATAGATATTTTATGAAAAAGTGAAGAGAGAGAATATTTAATTAAATAGTATAATATTATTTTATAATTTAATTAGAAGAGAGTGATTATTTTATGATTGTTTGAAAATTTTGAAGATTGAAAATTTTCGGAGACAAACGCCCCCACAAGTCCTTTTTTGTCGGGTTTTGGTGGCTTCCCGTGGCCACACGATACTCTAGACTGGCTTCAGTGGTCACCAATCTCCAATTTAAAGTTTTTTAGGTGCATGAGCTGTCACGCACGCTTTGTGCAGCGCGTGCATCTGACGCTATGTTAGTTCCTCCTCCAGTGACGGTTGCCGCCACTTTGTGTGACACTGATTGTGTTGTGTGTCAACTTTCCGGCCGGAGTTGGTCCTTGGATCCGATTGTTGTCACCGAATCCTTGGATCTGGCGTGGGTCATTGGATTCGGCTTGGGACTCTATGTCAATTTGTTGAGGGCCCTTGGCCCTTGTTTCCTCTTTATTGATTGTTGTGGGCCTTTGAGCCCATTAGGTTTCTTACCGGCCATCTGGACCTTCTTTTTTTTAATGCACTTGTAGTAATTCTTCCCTTGCGATAAAATGTTGGCTTGTCTAAAAAGACAAAAAGAATTGGGAAATTACTACAATTGGGCTTCTCAATTCTAAAGATCAGATGGCTTGATGCGTTGACCAAGTGAGCGATTTGCCTAATCTTACTCTTTGCGTACTTTCAATTAGAATCAAAATGATCACATGAATTGCACAGATGACTTCAGCAACTCATCAACAGCATGTCTTTTCAATCTAATATTTGGTGTTATTCTCTTAATTATTTCCAAATGATTAATGTTTAGTACTAACTTTAATAATAATTAGGATATCATCTTCCACGGCGAATGGTTTACCATTCTTCACCTGATGGTTTGGTTGCCTTTTCCAGTGTGTTGTGTCTTGTTTCTTGTCCTCATTGCCATGAGATCAATATGTTGAATTAATTGACCAACCAAATTGGTCAAGGCATCCTGTCCCACCTTGCAAAGTCAGTAGTCCCCTTTACACCTATAATGGATCGCACATCCAGCCCTTTATGGTGTAAGAGGAATTAAGATTCTATGCAATTTCTTGGTCGAATAATTACATGGTAGAGTTCATACTTCTTACACCATTTAATGCAGTCAAATAATATTTGACCATATTATATATAAATTCTGGCAAGAAATTGTAAAAACTCTCGATATGAATGACCTGCTAATCATGCAGCCCACAATGCAGCTTTCGAATATGAAGGACCGGTTCCGCTTTGCTCTGCTGAATCTCTTCCTCTTTCAAATTATTGTAAGTTACCGCATCAACATGGTGGGAGCTCAGGATGCTAGCACAGACAAGCAAGCCCTTCTATTCTTCAAATCGATTGTGTCGGACCCTCGGGGTGCTCTTTCCAACTGGAACCTCAGTTCTTCTCATTGCACTTGGTCTGGAGTCAATTGCACCAAAAGTGGAGATCGAGTCCGATATCTTCAGCTTCGCAATCTTGGGCTCATTGGCATCTTAGCCCCCCAGCTCTCGAACCTCACATCCCTCGAAAGATTGGACCTTTACGATAACTCATTTTCCGGTCCCATTCCTCCAGAGTTTGGCCGTCTTCAAAATCTTCTTGCGCTTCAGCTTGCGGCGAATCAATTAAGCGGAGAAATTCCATCTTCTCTGTACAACATTTCTTCTTTACTCTTCTTATCCCTTACGCAAAACAATTGTTGGGAAACTGCCGTCCAATATAGGCCATTCTCTTCCCCGCTTAACTGAGCTCTACTTAGCAAGCAACAAGTTGGAAGGTCCAATTCCCAGTTCTTTATCCAATGCTTCACAACTGCAAGTCCTAGAGCTTTCTTCAAATGGTTTCATTGGGTCCATTCCTTTGCTTGGCAAGTTAAAATATCTTATCTGGCTGCATCTTGGCAACAATAGCTTATCTTCAACAACAGAGCTGAATTTTCAGACAATTGGCTCCCTCGCAAACTGTACCCTGATGGAGAAACTCATGCTAGAGTCCAACCAACTAGCAGGCCAACTTCCTTTTTCTGTTGGAAATCTATCAGCACATCTCCGAGAATTTTGTGTTGACAACAATTTCCTGATCGGTGCCTTCCCTCAAGGTTTTGAGAAGTACCGGAACCTCTCAGCTATATCAATTCATCACAATCATTTCAAAGGCAAAATACCAAGCTCCATTGGAAAACTGAAGCAACTCCAAAGATTTATGATTCATGACAACGAGTTTTCTGGAGAAATTCCTAACATGTTCGGCAATCTAACGCAATTATACTTTCTGACAATTCAAGATAACCAATTCTCTGGTGGATTTCCAGTGAGTTTAGAGAATTGCCGACAGTTAGCTGTACTGGATCTAACCAGAAACAAGCTCACCGGAAGAATTCCGAATCATATTTCTGGGCTTTCAAGTTTGAGGGCATTGCTATTGGCAGACAACTTGTTTAGCGGTTCTCTACCAATGGAAGTCGGAAACTTGAAACAGCTTGAATTCTTGGATGTTTCTGCAAACCAGATATCTGGAAATATCACAACAGAGATCCGTAGATGCTGGAGTCTGTATCATCTGGACATGCCAGGAAACAACCTAACTGGGCCAATACCAAGGTCATTCGGAGAGTTAGCAGCACTGGAGAGTCTGGATCTTTCTTCGAACAGTCTTTCTGGTTCAATCCCAGAAGAGCTAGAGAAACTTAAAGTTCTTAAGAAGCTAAATTTGTCTTTCAATCACTTGGAAGGACAAGTTCCACACAAAGGTGTCTTTATGAACCTCGGCTGGGACTCCCTCCAGGGAAATTATAAGCTCTGCGGAATTAACCAAGAGGCTGCGGAAAAGTTGAGAGTCATTACTTGTATCTCGGAAAAGAAGTCAGATCCTCATTTACTAGTAAAAATCGTGACTCCTGTTTCTGTTTTCGTTGTAGTGTGTGCTTTTTCCTACTTCGTATGGGCATGGATCACCCAGAAGAGAAAGAAGAGAAGAAACAAGGAAATATCTTCCTCTCCACTCGTGGGATATCTATCAAGGCTATCTTACTCTGAAATCCAACATGCCTCAGACGGGTTCGACAAAAAAAATTTGATAGGGAAAGGAGGGTTTGGGTCTGTTTATAAAGCAGTGTTCAAGACTGATGAAGTCGGAGTTCACTCCACCTTTGCGGTAAAGGTTCTTGACTTGGGACAAAACAAAGCTTCTAAGAGCTTTGATGCCGAATGTGAAGCATTAAGAAATATTAGGCATCGGAATCTTGTGAAGGTTTTCACTTCTTGCTCTAGCATTGATCATAGGGGAGCCGAATTTAAGGCTTTGGTTATGGAATTCATGTCTAATGGGAACTTGGATAAGTGGTTGTACCCCGAAGATGTTGAGTCTGGGTCAACTCTGACCTTGACCCAGAGACTGAGTATTGCCATTGATGTAGCTTCTTCCTTGGATTACCTGCACCATGACTGTAACCCTCCTGTGGTGCATTGTGATTTGAAACCTGGAAATGTGCTTCTGAACGATGACATGGCCGCTCATGTTGGAGACTTTGGATTGGCAAGGTTTCTTTTTCAATATCCACAACAGAAGGAGAGTAGCACAATTGGACTCATAGGCTCAATTGGTTACATTGCCCCAGGTAGACAACTCTTAACAATAGTGCTTAATTACGTTTTTATATGCGGTCTTTAAAATCCTATCACGTACAGTTTATAATTGGTTCTGATATATCTGTCTTTTGTTACAGAGTATGGTCAGGGTGGCAACCCTTCTACCAGTGGGGATGCCTACAGTTTTGGGATACTCCTGCTTGAGATGTTCACAGCCAAAAAACCAACCGATGAAATATTCAAAGAAGGTTTGACCCTGAATAAGTTTGCATCGACAGAGGACGAGAAACTAATCAGGGACATCGCCGATCAAAGGCTTTTCAAGGATATTGAAAGTTTCCCGCAAAGCACCAGAACTAGTTATTTCACTGGGGAGAACAGCAGCAGCAGCACTGACAACAATTCCAGCCGCGATTGGCTCAACAGAAGTGAAGAATGTGTAGCAGCCGTGATAAGGCTTGGTTTGTCTTGTGCAGCTCAATCACCTAAAGACCGGTTAACCATGAGAGAAGCCTTACCAAAGTTGCAAAAGGTCATGAAAATCCTACAAGGATAATTGGCAGACAGCACATTTGTCCTGCTTTATCTGTTACAGTTTCTCTTAAATATTTGTAAGAACATAATAATGTGTCTTGTGACATCATTGCTATTCCTATACATGCTTTAACCATAGGTTGCAATCTACCCTATTTTTTAAGATTTGGACGTTCCCTCGTATTTTTTCTTTTTTGGGTCAACGAATAAACAAAAAATAAACGCTTTAAGTGTCAACAGGATAAAAAACTAGCTCTAATCTAATACACAAACAGCATAGGTGTCGTGTAACGTCCCGACCTAAAAGTTCAGATAGACAAAATTTTGCTTGAAAAATGGGACTATTTACCCTGCTTACAAGCAATGTTCCCAAGCAAGACCCTCACTTATTATTCCTACAACCTTTGAGCTACCAATTCATTATAAAAAATCTTAGATATAGATTCTGATTTGCATGATTTATATTCCGCTTTGATAAATTGTGTTGAAGTAATTTTCATATTGAAATTATTGATCTGTTCTTGTGTAGCTTGTGTAGAAATTTTAGTTAAGTTTAAAAAGTTACAAGAAAAGTTTTAGAAGCTATTCACCCCCTCTAGGTTCGGCTAGTGTTGGTTTTGAGTCTTAAATCATTTTGTTCAAAACTTTACACAAAGATCACTCAGCCTTTAAGTACATTACCATCCCGGACTACAATATAGGCCACCGCACCACTATCTCTCTCCCTTGCAACAACTAAACGGAAAGCAAACCATAACATGGCTCAGCCGCCAAGCCTAATATAGTACATAAAAGCAACAACCCTTTTGGATACTATTATATATATGTAATCACAATATGCTAGATAACTAGTTGTAGCCTCCCCTGCCTGTGGTATTGTAGCTGTTGTATCCACTGTGCCCATCTGTATTGTATTGAAGAGCCCTTCTCCCTGCAAATGGAAACAATTATGTTATCAATCACTTGGATAGAAAAATTGCTGCTAAAAATTTTTACTCAAATTTTATTGCCCTTCTACATCAAAAGCAAAGGAAAAAAGGACAGGGTAACTATTACAAGAAGAAAGGAATCCGGGAGATAAAGTTGGATTCTTGAGCAGATGAGTTTTGGGGAAGGAAGACGACGGCTACTGCAGTTCAGATGGCGTTAGAAGTTTCGGGAGTTTGAAGGGGAGCTTGGTCGAGCTTGGTCAACATCCAACGTGGCCAAGTCTTTTAATTGGCGACATGGGCTTTTGGTTGTTATGAGCAGTGGGTTTCGGCCTATTAGTTGTAGTCATTTAGTATTTTCTGTATTGGTTTTATTGCCCATTAGTTTATTAGCCCCCGGCCCAACCCATGTGTGGGTGGAAGAGACCAGAATATAGGGCACCTGCGTTGCTTTTTTTTTTTTTGCTAAATAATACCGAGAGGCTTAATATTGCATTGAATCAATAGTACAAGATACACAAGACCAAAGATCCAAGCACAACACAACTAGGTTGCAAAAAGAGGCTAGCGGGATCCCTAAAGGATCGTAGCAAACCACAAAGGCTCCATGCGGGGCAGAGAGAGCGGGTGGCCGAAAACGGCAGACGACACTACCGGAACCATAATAAGAAACTAGCACAAAAGTTAAGACGGTGCAGCATAGGCAACCTAGACAAAAACCAACAAACCCACAAAAGGGCAGAAAGGCCACAAAAGGCCAGCAATGCTCCACAGGAGCAGCAACAAAACAAAGCAACAACAAACGAAACAAAAACAACAGACACCAAAACAGAAGTTGGAAACCACGGCGGAGGACATGGCGGCGCGTGAGCAACACGCGCGGCACACGGCGGCGCGTGAAGTGCACGCGCGGCGGAGGGGCACGGACTAGCCCAGATCTGGGCGGTCGAAAGCGTCTGACACGGTCCAAGGGTCGCGGCCGTCGAAAACAGCCCCAAACAGCGGAAAAGAGGATCGGCGCGTGGGGCGCGTGTGGGCGCGTGCTGCGGCTCCGGGCGGCACATCGGCGACGGAAAGGAGCGGAGAGGATCGGCCGGAGGAGCTGAGGTGGATGAGCTATGGCGTGGCCTCCAAGGATCAAACAAAAAGCCGGGATCTAGCATCACAACACCAAGAGAAAAAACCAAGAAAAACGGAAAGAAAACCGAGACTAGAGGAAGCCAGAGAAGGGGAGAGGGAAGGGAAGAGAGGGGAAGAGAGAAGGGGGGAGGTTTTCGAAAGAAGAGAAGGAAAACCACACACCTGCGTTGCTTTTTTTTACTTTGTCGATTCTGTGATGAACTTCTAGACAATGGAGGCTTGCCACCTCGAATTGGTATTATCGTTCCCATTTCTATCAATGAATTAAAAGTCTTGTCTCATTACAGTGCTTTCTTTGCTAGATCTAAGTTACCATCCAGTAATTTGTAACAGTAACCATAAGCTGATCACGGGTTTTCCAAATCTGTTTTTTTTTTTTTCTAAGAAAAACACTTTATTGGAAGCAAATAAACCGTTACAAACCAGAGAGAGTATCACAAAGTAAAATATGCAACGGGACAGAAGCAGAGTTGAAAAAACCAAAAATAAGAGAACGGGCAGCCCATTGAGCCAGTAAATGAGCTTGGAGATTAACTTTGCAAGGCACCCAAGAGATAGTCCACCCAGAATGGTCTTCGAACACCTTACGCAAAGAAGGAATCACATCCGCAATCTTCCAACAAAGAGGTTGATCCGAGACAATATCTTCAAACAAAAGTCGGGAATCAGTCTCAAAGAAAACATGTGTCCAACCAAACTGGGCAGCAATTTCAGCAGCCCGAACCGCCGCTAAAGATTCACCTACTAAAGGGTCCATAGCCAAAGAGCGCTCCATATACACTGTATAGAGGGAGCTAGAGGAATCTCGACACGAGACGGCTATGATCGATCCCTTTTGACGTATAGCCTCATCAAAATTGATCTTCATCCAACCGGGACTAGGAAGCAACCAGGTAGAGCAAAGACTTTTTTCACAAGAACCCCAAGTAAGAGAGTGTTCTGCATACCGATATCGCAGTGTGGACCGAAGATCATCAAGATCAACTGCATGGCCCTCATGGATAGCCTTGTTCCTAGCCAGCCAGAGAGAATCACATAAAAGAGCAGCATTGAGAATAAAAAGAGGCACCGAAGAATGTCGAAGACCCAGAGTCGAATCAGCATTGGGAATAGCATTAATCCAGGCACTAGAGCTAGCCGCCGGGATTATGGTGATGTCCAAAGGCTAGGGAGAAATGCGCCACAAATGCTGGGCCACAGTACGTTGGTGAAAGACATGAAGAATAGTCTCAGCATGAACGCCACAATTACCACACAACAGAGACTTCACCAACAAAAGAAGGAACTTTCACAGGTAGTGCCCCCACAGCTATCTTCCAAAGGAAAAGTTTCAGGCGGTCTTGCAACCAAGATTTCCATAACTTGGACCAATCTTGGAGGTGTGGAGACGCAGGAATAGTTCTTCGAAGGGCTTGAGATTGAAGGACTGCCTCCTTAACTGAAAAACACCCTTTCGGATGTGGGGTCCATAGCACAACATCGGTACACTGAGATGATGGGGGTGGCATTTTGCAAATACCTCTAATAGTCTCCTGGGAGAAAAGAGAACTCAAAAGCGATAAATCCCAAGTCCCAGAGATCTCATCCACCAAATCGGACACAAAGGTGAGATGATCCGTTGGAGGGGCTGAGACACTTCAAACCGGTCTATGGCCGAGTAACGTGGGGATCCAGGGATCCTCTCGGATACGAATTGAAGAGTCATTGCGAGGAAGAAAGCATATATTCTGCTTCAGAGAATTCACCATCTTGGAAATGCCCTGCCAACAAAGAGATGCCCCAGATCGAGATCTAGCATCCAGGAAAGAGGAATTGGGGTAATATTTAGCTTTTAGCATTTGCACCCACAGCAACTGAGGTTGGCTTAAATTGTACCAGGCCAGTTTCTGAATAAAGGCCTTGTTAATTTCCTCCATGCGACGAAGACCCAACCCACCATACTCCTTCAGTTGACATATTGCAGCCCAGGCTTTGGGTGTATAATTGTGTTGTTTGGATGGTAGAAAACCTCACCAAAAATTCTTGAGAAGCCGATCCACTTCCCGACACCATCCCACTGGAAAAAGAAACGATTGCATAGAGTATTGGGGGAGGGACGAGAGAGGTGGCCAATCTCTCCGGATGCCATTTAAAGAATGGGTAACATTTTGTCTCTTTCTCTTGCGTGCATCTCTCTGTTTTTTGCTCCCCCCGCCCCCCCTGTTCTGAGTGCGGACTAGTCTTATTTTTGTCCTTAATTGAATTACAGTTTCATCACCATAAAAGCATGACGAATATAGAATTTTTCGAAAAAGCTCGTAGAATAATTACTATGGTTATGTGTCACTGATTTAAGTTTCATGGTAAAGGATGTATAGGTCGTGGTTGAAGTGAAATTTACAAACTAAGTTGAAAGGCAGATTCAGATAATGTTCCACCCAGTATACACCAGGAAAATTATGGACAAAAAGTATGTATCGGAGAAAATTAGATCTTTTCTTTCCTGAAGTACTAGCACATATAAGGTCCAACTTACTATCTAGCTACCAATCCAGTAAACAAAAGGGGGAGGGGGAGGGGTGTGGGGGGACTTTTGAAAGGTAAGAAATCCACCCCAACCGGAAAGAGGGGTTGTGCTTTAGGGCCACTGGTAATTATCTTTTTTGTTGATAGGTACGTAGATTTTCCTTGGGTTTAAAACATGATTCACCTTTTACACCTTGTGAGCTGCTAATAATCCATTGGACTTTTGACCATCACCTTAGACTCCCTACTACCTGGCATTAGAGAAGTGATAATGGCTGATATCTGGCTTCAATCGATGAAATCAATATTTCAACTCAATTGCTGTACTTCTTAACAGAAAAAGAAAATACTTTTTGAATAATACCGTAATTCCTACTTTTTCAGGTTAACATCAGTATACGCTCTCCCAATTAAATAATTAAATTGAATAATTTCTTTTCTTCAATACACATTAGTCATTTTCTTAGATTGCCTGGCCAAATCAAGCTCAATCATACTGTCATATGCAACTTTAGTGCTCTCTGTTCTGAGATGAAGTAGCATCAACACTTGAATATTTCTTGTGGTTTGCTTTGACTCAACAATAGGTTTCTGTTATTTCTGACAGGTCGGAATCAAGGTATATCGAAAATATAGTTGGAAAGATATGTGGTAAATTGAGTGGAACGGTCTCAAGAATCGATGAAGATGACCTTGTTGGAATGGATTCTCGTGTTGAGGAAATGAATTCGCGTTTAGATGTGGAGTCGAATGATGTTCGCTATATAGGGATATGTGGGATGAGTGGAATGGGCAAGACTACTCTTGCACGAGTTGTCTTTAAAAGGATCCGTTGTCAATTTCAAGCTAGCAGCTTTCTCAATAATGTTAGAATTGAGCATGATAAAAATGGTTTAGCTGCTTTAGAACAACAACTCCTTGCTGATATGAAGTTGAAGAGTGAAAAAGACAAATGCTATTTATCCACAGGAATCGATGACACAATAAAGAGACCACGTTACAAAAAGGTTCTCATCGTTCTTGATGATGTGGACAGAATAATCCAATTGCAAACATTAGTAGCGAACCATAATTGGTTTGGCCCTGGGAGTAGGATTATTATAACCACCAAAGACAGGCAGTTGTTGAAAAATCATGGTGTACAGAATGTATGCATTGTTGAAGGACTGAATTATTGTGATGCCCTGCAGCTCTTTTGTCAGAAAGCCTTTCAGAAACCTCATTGTGAGAACGAGTTAATGGATCTATGTAAGGATTTTGTAAATTATGCCAATGGACATCCCCTAGCTTTGAGAGTTTTGGGTTCCTCACTATTAGGGAAAGGAAGAGATGTGTGGAAAAGTGCTTGGGATAGGCTACAAGAAATTCGAGACACGCTTCAGATCAGTTTTGATGCATTGACGGCTACAGAGAAAAGCATATTTTTAGATATTGCTTGTTTTTTCAACGGAGAGGACAAAGATCGTGTAGTGGATATACTAGAAGGTTGTGGTTGCTACCCAGTAATTGATATAGAGAACTTAGTGGACAAATCTCTCATCAGCGATTTGGGTAGCAAATTGTGGATGCATGAATTATTACAAAGAGTGGGTTGGGATATTGTTCGTGGTCAACCTCCACAGAAGCTTGGAGAACGCAGTAGGTTATGGCTTTGTGATGATGCTCTTAAAGTACTGAAAGATAATACAGTAAGCGTAATAGTAGACATAAACTCCAAAAAGTACATTATTTTACGATTCTTGTACATTCTTTATTTATCTTTGCCTGCACTGATTCTGTTGTTCTTGGCTTCTAGGGAGCAGCTTCAGTTGAAGGCATAATGCTAAACTCGCGTCCACATCAAGAAGAACACTTAAAACCTGAGGCCTTCTTAATGATGACAAATCTAAGATTGCTCAAAATTTACCATGTGCAACTTCCTCTGGGCCTCAGTTATCTTCCTAATGACTTACGTTTATTGGAATGGTATGATTTTCCTTTAACATCCATGCCAAGGAGTTTTCAACCGGTCAATCTTGTTGAACTTATTATGCCTTGCAGCCGCTTTGAGCAACTTTCAGAAGGGTTCAGAGTAAGATTTTTACTTATGCGGGTGTCTTTTATTTTTTATTTAGGTCTTGACTCACTAATTTACCACTTCCTTTTACTGTTTTACCTCAGAATCTAGAGAAGCTCAAAGTCATTGACCTTAGTGACTCTCGAAACTTAACCACGAGTCCTAACTTCTCTGGATTACCAAATCTTGAGAAGCTTATTTTTCAAGGTTGTACAAGATTGGGTAAGATTGACCAATCTATTGGAGCTCTTGGACGCCTTACTTTATTGAATCTGAAGGATTGCAAATCTCTTAATAGCCTTCCAACCAAGATCAACTTGGAATCACTTGAAATTTTAGTTCTATCGGGTTGTTCAAGGCTTAAGAATTTTCCAGAGACTGGAAAAAATATGACATGTTTGTCGAAGCTTTATTTGGACGGGACTGGTGTAGAAGACCTACCGCTATCAATCAAGCATCTAACTGGTCTAACTTTATTGAATCTTGGAGACTGTAGAAACTTCTTGAGTTTTCCGAGCGTGATTTGTGGTTTGATCTCTCTTAACACTCTCATCCTATCAGGAGGTAAGAGTCAACCACCTACATCAAGTCATCAGCTTGGACTCTCTCTCTTTTCATCCTCAATTGATGTCACTCTCAGCTTTTCACAAATAATTTCATTCTCTGTCCTATATTTCCTATTATTGCCATACACATACCTGCGTATCCTTGTCTGTGCTGCACTTATTTTATGGGCTTACTTTTGGTTCATCACCCAACGTTCTGAATCGAAGCCCATAAACTTCTTGTTGCCAAGGTCATTCTCAGGGTTAAGCTCTTTAGTGTCTCTTGATCTAAGTGACCGCAGTCTGTTAGATGGAGCACTCCCTGATGATATTAGCTTCTTATCCTCACTGCAGTCTCTAAATTTGAGTAAAAACAGTTTTACATGCTTGCCTGATAGCATTTCTCAGCTTACAAAGCTTAAATTACTTTGCTTGGATAAATGTGCAAGGCTTAAATCATTGCCGAATCTTTCCTTAAGTACGCAACTGGTACTGGCACGAGAATGTACTTCACTGGAAAATTATTCCAACCAAGTTATAGTCTGGTCTTCCGGTGAAGCAGGATTCACTTTAATTAACTGTCTCAGCCTTGCTGATGATGAAGAATGCAAGGTTAGCGAGGTCTTTTGGCTTGATATACAAGTCCGGCCCCTATGGCAAAGATACATGGAGGTCTCTCTCTCTGTCTCTGTCTCCTTCTCTCTCTCTCTCTTCCCTTTACATGCTTAACTTTCTTTTTGTTTTCTTCCTCCGAATATTTTGCAGGAGAAATTGCATCAAAGCCAAGGATTTCAAAGTGTTTTCCCTCAAACTGAGATCCCTATGTGGTTCACCCATCAGAACACTGGGTCATCTGTTGGGCCAATCCTAACACCTTCTGATCTGTATGAAAATAGTAGGTGGAGAGGAATTGTGTTGTGTACTATGTTTGTAGTCCATGAAAATGGGAACAATGGTTCTTCTGGTTGGAATCCATATTTTCATAAGTTTAGGTGTTGCTTGGACATGGATGGAGGTCCTATAGATTGTCCTCTAGTCTTTGATGTCCCGAAGGACCGATTCTATACAGGTTCATTTGGACTTTGGCTATATTTATCCCATGAGAGGTTTAAGGACCATTTGGATGAACGCAGCTGCATTACCCCTTCAATTACAACCAACAGTGCAGATGTCAAGATTCAAGCTTGTGGTGCGCGTATGCTGTATCAGCAAGATGTGGAAAAGCTTGTGCAAATTTTAAGCGAGAAAAATTTCAGGAAGCCTGAAGATCTCTGTTCAGGCCATGAAAATTTCTAGATTATTGTTGAACTATTCCCAAAGTCATCTTGATGTGGCGGAATCCTATCAGTCCAGGGATCAGAGTGACTCGAGCCCCAGGCTTAGAAACTCGAATAAAAAATTTCAAGGTTGCACCAGGTCTCTCCCAATTCTACACTGGGGACCATGGTTCTTTATCTATCACATCTCTCACGCATTGGCCATCATCTCTATTTATCTATTTGCCAGGGAGACTTGAGGAGAAACCATTGGTATAGTTACGTCTATTGGTCAGGTTGCAATTGTGAGCTAACTCAGTTCTCAAAATCTTCACCTGAGATAAAGATCAAGCTGTTTCCAATGACAATCTGGACATGCTTTCTAATACTATCAAGAAGAAGCAATTGGTTCCAATGACAATCTGGATTCAACTGTATTTATCCATGGTTGTTGTCTTTCAGCCGGTGATGGAGGTGATCATCTCCCACCTAATTTGTCCTTTTCACTCTGATGAGACATTTTTGTTTTCAAATGTACTTCTGGTAGTTTATTGCGTGGAATCCGCCTCTTATTTGCACAAGATGTTGGAGAATTTTCGTACATTTTAGTCCAATGCATGGTAGGGAGTCTGAATGCTTATCTTATTCATTATTTGGTGTAGTTCCGGTACGAATAAGGCCACAAACAACCCTTCTCTCTCTCTCTCTCTCTCTCTCTCGCGATATAGACATCCTTTTTTTCATTTTAGCTGTCGCCTTGCTAGGAAAGCTGACCTTACTTCAAAGCTGAATACGAGGGAGGTAACTTCCTCGAAATCGGAAGACAACTCATTCAGAGGATTTGCTGGTCACCCAAAGGAGGATTTTTAATCAAATTTGAAGTTGCTGTTCTGTTTCTTAAAAGTAAAAAATTCAACTCAACCCTTTGATCTCAACCTTGAGTAAACTGTGGCAGAAGTTTCGTGGTTCTCATTTCAACTTGAAACAAACAAGTTGGTAGTGCCTAGTGGCAGCAATGATTATTTCACCTTACTGCATCATTTACCAAATTTCTAAAGCTAATTAAAAATAAATATTTATTGTACTTGCAGAAGAGGTACTGAAATGATTTATTGCAATAATTTAAGGCGACGAAGTGTTATTTTTTTTTTACAAAAAAAATGCTTAAAAAAGTTCTTTTTTTTTTTTTTTTTTAAAAAAAAAGGGGACCATCATTACACGAGCAAGAAGAGCTGTAAGCGTATACCATAGCAGATTCCTCGGCGCAAATGCAGAGTCAAGTTCCCTATCCCAGTTTTATATTTGTTTGACCGAGGACATGTACGCACGAATAGCCAACATGTTGGGCTGTAAATTGAGCCGTTGGTAAACATCTCAAACTAGTTTGATTTGAGCTCGGTTCATTTAATAAACAAGTCGAGTTCGAATATCACTTCAAACTCGAATATTAAAGAGTTAAACTCAGCTCAGCTTGATTTAAATTTGCAAACAAAATTCGTATAAATTTGACTTGGCTCATTTGAGCTTATTTAAAAACTTATAATACTTATATGTATTATAAGTTTCTTATTTATTTATTGGTTTATATTTAATAATCACGTATTAGTAAAATATGCATTTGATTGTATTGATATATAAGTGAATGAGTATTATCTATAAAGATTTGTTATGGCCCTCTATGTATAAAATATATGTTTTTGGCCATTTTTTACAACGAACATAAACTATATATGAATTTAAATATTTTCTTTAAAAAAATTAGTAAAAATGTGAAGTGTTTATGATAGGTCATGTATTATATACTATGACACCATATATGTTGAGAGTTGATGTGAGTTTTGTTTGGGATATCTGTATTTTCTAAGTTCAGATTTTGTTGATTAGTTTGAGTTTGAGCTCGACTCGACTCAACTCGACTCGACTTGTGTATATATGTTTAATCCAGCGAGCACATTCGAATATGAACAAATTAATTGAGCTGAGTTCAAACGTCTCAACTCTCTGCTAACTCGTTTTAAACTCCGCTCGAGATTGAACTTGCATATATATGTCTAATGAGCCAACTACTGTACTCGACTTGGCTCGAATACAATCCTAGGCATAGACAACCCTTCTCTCCCCCTCTCTTTCTGTCTCTAGATATAGACATCCTTTTTCATTTGGGCTGTCGCCTTGCTAGGAAAGCTGACCTTACTTCAAAGCTGTGTACGAGGCAACTTCCTCGAAATCGGAAGACACAACTCATTCAGAGCATTTGCTGGTCACCAAAGGAGGATTTTTTAATAAAATTTGAAGTTGCTGTTCTGTTTCTCAAAGTGCCTAGTGGCAGCAATGATTATAATGGCTTTCTTTGTCCTCAATTCTTTGTGTTATAATAATTGCTTCTTAAAACTCAAATTCTCTGTGTTATAATCTTTTATACTCGGGAAAGCTTCTGAGTCTTCCATGGCCCCCCCTAATCCCCCTTTCGAGTACGATGTTTTCCTCGGTTACCGAGGTGAAGATACCCGCAATACTTTTACCGACCATCTATACGACGCATTGGTTAACAACGGCGTTCACACCTTTATGGCCGACGGAGTACTCATGAAGGGAAAATCCATTTTGATGGAAATCTGGAGTGCAATCGAGAAATCGAGGATGGCAATCGTATTGTCAAGAGACTATGCGTCTTCCAGGTGGTGCTTGGATGAACTTGCAAAGATTCTCGAATGCAGGAAAGAAAGGGGGATGATAGTTTTGCCCATTTTCTTCTATGTGGATCCCCGTGATGTTCAGCATCAGACATGTTCTTTTGCAGAGGCCTTTCGTATGCATGAGGAACGCGACAGGGAGAACATAGAGATTGTGCAAACGTGGAGAGATGCAATGAGAGAAGTGGCGAATCTCACCGGTTTCTGCATTGATCGGTAACATTTATGAACTTGTTCCCTTGAGTCTTCCCTTGATATTTCTGCCCGCAAATTAGACAATTATGCTGTAAATAAAGATGTCAAACAGTGCCAGTAGTATAGGAACGGGAAAACTCCTTGGGGTTAACCTCAATTCCCAAGCCTCGACTAAAGAGGCCAACCCCTTGGGGTTAAATGTTTTCCGGTTTCATTACCTTAAAGGACGACTTATATGGGATGTTGCAAACATTAAACAGGTAATATTATTGCATCAAAGAAAAAGTTGTCAGTCATTCGAGTTTCACGGTTTGCACTTTCTCTGTGTTTCTTTTCTTAAAAACACATAACCCATTTTTTGGATGCACCCTACAGTTTCGCAACCAAATCAAGCTCGACTATGAGTCTTCGTTGTAAGATGCAATTTTAGAGCTCTCTGTTCTGAGGTGAACAACTGGCACATCATCACTTGTGCATCTCTTTGGTCTGTGTTGGCTCACCCAAAAGCTTTTGTTCTTTCTTTCAGGCCCGAGGCAAAATTTATCCGAATCATTGTAAAAGAGCTACAACTCAATGAAATGCTGAAGTGTTCAACAGCTTCCCCTCGCAATTTTCAGAGGGCACCATCATTTCTATCCTCTTCGTCTCCTGAATCACAGTGGGAGTATGACGTTTATCTCAGTTTTAGCGGTGAAGACACTCGCCAGGGTTTTACCGACCATCTATATGAGGCTTTGTCTGACAAAGGTATTCGCACCTTTATGGAGGATGAACTTAGGACGGGGTGGATTCCAACAGAATTGAGTGAGATCGAGAAATCAAGGATGGCAGTCATCATTTTTTCTACAAATTATGCATCCTCCTCGTGGTGTTTGCAAGGACTTGCAAAGATTGTTGAATGCATGAAAGATAGGGGGCTGAAAGTTTTGCCCGTTTTCTACCGCGTGTCTCCCAGTGATGTTCGTAATCAGAGATGTAGTTTTGCAGAGGCCTTCCATGAGTATGAGGAATTCTACAAGGAAAACACAGAGAAAGTGCAAACATGGAGAGAGGCTTTGAGAGAGGTGACTGATCTCTCTGGAGTCGTCATAGGGGACGGGTAACATTCACGGATCTTCTTCTACTGAGAATTTTTGTTATTCTTCTGTCTGCAAATAGGCACTTAATACTGGCAATATGTATGGTAAACGGTAGTTCAGGAAAACAAAAACAATATGTGATATACTAGTTTCAACACCTCAAAAGGATGACATATATGGAATTTTTCAGACAATACTACATCTATATTAAGAAATAGCTGTTGATAAATCAAGTTTCCAGGTTTAAAAGATGTAGATGGAGAAGTGAAATGCACAAAGCAAGTTGAGAAAGAAATCCAGATAATCCTCTCACAACCCACCACACGCCCAAAAATTATGGACAGAAATGTCTCAGTCAAAGATAGAAGTGTCTCTTTGCAAAATGAATATCAGAGCTAGAAGTATTATAAGTTGTAGGCAAGATATACTAATGTCGCAACATCTCACAATATGCAATAACTACAAACCATACTTACCTACAGCAGAACTCACCCTCCCTGTGAAGAGTGGTGAGGAAGGTCAATGACATTTATCCATATATTTTAGGGAAATTTCATTTTTTTCTTTGGTAAACTAGGGAACTTACATGTTACCCATTCAAACTACAGGGATTTTTACAATTTGCTCCTGAAACTATCATCCTTTTGCAATGGACTCCCTCAAACAGCCACTAAGAAAAAAAAAAAGACCCCCTCAAACAACCAACAAATTGTAAGTTTCCCCCATGTAAAGATTTTTAATGGTTGGTGTTGTGCAACATGATCTTTTTTATCCATTTCAGCTTATTAAAGGGGAAACTTGCAGTCGTTTTTTATGGTAAAGTGTAATTTTTTAAAATTTTATAACTTTTCAAAACTTCTCTTGAAAAAGAACATTTGAGCTGTAATCGAAGTGAGAGAAGTAGCCACAAATGGCAACAAATTAGACATCGATTTTTTAAAAGATATCACTCTTGAGCAACCTTCAACAAGCATAACATCAGGTCCAAGACTGTTCAAGAAAGAATCAAATCGCCCTTGAGCAATCTTTGACAAGCATAAGCATTAGGTCCAAGCTCCTAGATAACTTTTTATCCAAAGAAGCAAAAATGAAACAAAAGGGAAATAAAAATTAACCCAACTGACCATCCCGCTACTTTGGCCAATACCTAGGCTTTCACCTCCTCAAAAGCTTTTTTCCTCGATCTCCCCACAAACAACAGCAGCCCAAGGTATTTACTATGTATCGACATAGCTTTGACCTGAAGAAAATCACAGAGGATTGTTGCCAAAGCCGGGTTAGTATTAGCACTGCAACATAGAGCTGATTTTGTATAATTAACCTGCTGCCCCGACCACTTTGAATATTTGGTCAAAATGTCATTGACTGTTGCCACTTCCTGCCAATTTGCTCTCACAAAAATCATAATGTCGTCAGCAAACATTAAGTGAGAAATGGAAGGGGCCTCTCGATGCACCTTGATTCCACTCACACTTTCACACTTTCCTTATCCTTTCCTCACTCACACTTTCCTTATCCTTTTATTTTAACATTTTGTAGGAGCAAATTAGTCACAACGAAAGATATCATAGCATTCCTCAAACTGCAATTCCAAAGTGGTTTAATCGCAGAGATGGGTCACGTATACGGATTCCTCTGCCCCCTGAGCTGTCCAAAAATAGTAAATGGAGAGGTATTGTGTTGTATTCTGCTTTTCGTGTCAATGTTTATGCTGTACAAGATTCCAATAATTTCCATGAGCTGGTATGGCACTTGAACATGGACGGAGATCTTGCGGATTGTACCATAAACTTCAATGCCCCTAAAACCCAATGCGATGCGGGTTCATTTGGACTTTGTCTGTATATATCTCACGCAAGGTTTAGGGACCATCTAGATGGACGCAACTGCATTTGCCCTTCAATCACAACCAGTAGCCCAAGTCTCAAAATTGAAGCTTGTGGTGGTCGTATACTCTACGAGCAAGATATGGTAGAGTTTGTACAAATTCTAACCCAGAAAAATCTCGGGTGGACCTCCAGCCCAATGTGCGTACAAACTGAATTCAGGATGCCACATGATCGCTTCGACGTAACTGACATGCTGGTAAGGATTCTTATAAGGACCCACACCCTCTCAATTTGGTTGCTCTGTTTCTCTCTTCTGATTTGTCACTGTATTCCGTCTTACAGGACTTCTGTCCCTCCAATGCCTATAATTCTTGTTTCCCTCCGGGTAAAATTGAGGAATGGTTCATTCACCACAGCCGCGGGAACTCGACCGCAATTCACCACAGCCGCGGGAACTCCAGAAGCTATCCTTAACAATTCGGTTCCAGAAATTTCTCAAGTTCTATGTGGTCAATTCCGAACAACTGTTTTTGACTTGCATGATAAAACCGATTCCAGCCAAAAGAGTAGACAAGAAATTATGTGGTTAATGAATATTGGCAAATTCATTTGGATATCCTACATACCAGGTGAGCGATTCAAGAGAATGGAGTGTCCGAGGCCCACCCACATTGCAGCTTCATTGGTAACTCATTGGCCAGGCATGACGGTGGAGAAGTGTGCGCTTCGTCTTATGTACCAGCATGATCAGTGGCGGATCCAGGATCGATTTTCATGGGGGTCGAACTTTACATGCAAAATAACAAGAATTTTTTTTTCTTAGTAATGCAAACAATTTTCTTAAAGTTACAATATCGAAAATTAAATACTAAAAACATTAAAAATAATAGAATACACTTACCGTACTATGGAGTACGACTGAGAGATAACAATTGCATCGCAGGGAGATAAATAACCAAAAGAATAGAGACAATAACTAAAGAACAAGCTTGCTTACAAAAAAAAATAAAAACAAAAGAACAAGCAGTTCACTAGTTTTTTGGTTAACCCAAAGCTAGAGAGGATGTTTCCTAAAGTGACCGGATACATTGTAAATGGCTCTCAATGGATTTGGGCCGAAGTTTGCCCAAGTCAGGAGATTTAATGATTGACGATACAGAAAACCTCACACAGGCAAACATGACAGATTATTGGAACAAATAAGCGCAATGTATGTAGTTGTCACTTGTCAGGCTGTTGATCACTTCATGACTCCTAAGTAGAGCAAAGTAGCTCTCTCTCCCAATGTCCATGAAGTTGAGTAGGCAACATAAAAGATTTTCATCTACAGTACATATAATCCAAACTAGATTTTAGAAATGTATCAGATGAAGTGTAGAAAACAGAAATGCACAGAGGTCTTAGTGACTTAAAGGACCATCCCGTAACAATGGACTTTGCTACTAAACCTCTACCTCCACTTTTGAAAGTTGATTTCACCACCCTTTTGAAATCTGTCACAGCACACAAGTATTTGTGCAAGCTATTCCAGTTCCACAGATGAGAGAGAGAGAGAGAGAGGATAGAAGATATTTTGGAAGCAAAGGTAGCATGGCTAGCAATCAACAGTCATGCAGTCATGTAATCATGGAGTGAGTGACGTAGTCTTCAAATTCTGTGTGTGTGTTTTTTTTTTAATTCTGCAGACCCTCTGCTGTTTAAAAAAAATAAAAAGGCCTGGGCCAAGGGGATCGGGCCCAGACTTTAGGTAGAAAATATAGTTTTAGTTGGCCTGGGCCTGAGCCTGATGGGTGTCGGCCCAGGCCAACTTATAAAATAAAAAAAATAAAAAAAAAGTAAATTAGAAGTATTTTTTTTTTTTGGGGAGGTGAAGGGTAAATTTATGGCTGACAAGGATTAGCTCCCGCCAATGAGTTTATCTCGGAAAGAATTTCTGTAATATTGAGCAATTTTTCTAATTTATCTTTATTATATGTCGAGACTGATCCCCTTAAGTTTGTTTTGGGGTTTATGTTTTTTCAGTTTTATTTTGATTAAAAAAAGGAATTTAGCAGTTTAGTCCTTAAGTTTTACACGCTTTTACGTTTTAGTCCTTGGGTTTAATTTTTTATATTACAATAAATATAAAAAAATTAACTTAAATAATCTCTCTTTTCATTTCTTTTAATAATTCTCATAAAACTTTAATTTTCACTATTTTTTTACAAAATTTAATAAAATTTTAATTTATCTCAATTTTGACAACATTCTCAAAATTCTCATAAAATGCCTTATGTGGGTAGGTGGACATTGTCCAAAATTCGTACACATGAAAAGATGGGTGAGAGATCTATAAATGAGCTCGATGGTCCACCTAAAAGGAGTGGTGTGGACTTATGAGATAGTTTAGGCACTTCGGTATTTCCAAACAAACCATGAGTATTAGCTAAGTAGGCCCAAGAGGAGGGCATGGGATCCAAGTGGAACACGTAGTTGAACTTGGGCCTCTGGTTCAACTCGTCTTACAGCCTTTCATGTATTTTCCCCACCTTTTTTTTCTTTTTCTGTTAATAAATATAAATTAATGCTTGGTTCCGCCCACCCCTCTACTCTTCTACACAGTACACAAGACTTATGACAAAGACCAGGGCCTGTTGGGCCGCCAATGGCAATAGTCTGGCTGAGACATGGTGTTATTTGTTTATCAAAATTTTATGAAATATTTTAAAATTTTAGGTATCTTTTAAATGTTGAAATTTATTGGGGCTTGTAAAAAATTTAAAGTGTATGTAAAAAAATTGAAAATTTTGAAGTATATTTATTTTGTTGGAAATTTTAAGTAAACAAACATCTCCAATTTATAGAAAAAAAAGGTAGGAAAATGCGTTAATTTCAATCAGTGTATTTCCAATGTACTTAGGGAAGAAGCTTTTTACCGATCCAAATGATCATTCTCCAACCTATATGAATGACTGCGTTTGATACACAAAATTTTAATATAATAAAATAATTACAATATAAGTTTTCTCTCTCAATCAAATCATTATTTTTCACTATAATAAGTATAAAAAAATCATTTAAATTATATTTCTTTTCACTTTTTATCAATTTCAATACACTAAAATTATAATCTTTCAAAAAATTTAACAAACACAAGTATTCTTAAAATACCTGGAAAACAGATTCCAATTACCAATCGGAAAAGGAGAACCCGTCAGGAATGATGCAGACAGCAAGTTTGGGGGTCCCAAAAGTGCACCACTTCGACGTAACATTTTATTTGTTTTCCTTTTTTTTCTTCTTTTTTTTTTTGTACCTTGAAAATTGGTACATATATATATATATATTCTTTTGCACCATTTTGGAGATGAATGGAATTAGGAATTGCTTTAGACCGGTTTTATCTTGTGCTCAAGCTAATTCACATGAGCTTTAGTAGCTCCGGCAGCCTTTTCTTTTCTATAAAGCTTCCTCTGTTTATAACTAAGAAGCTGCTTTGGTCATTTCAGGCTTATTCCATACTGATTTTGGGCCCCCGCGGCTTTCATTGGCAGATAATCAGTGGGAGTTATGTGGGAAGAAGTTTCCCAGGAGTTCTCCATGTTCTAAAGGGGTAACTTTGGTAATAAATAAAGATGCTTGCAGTACAAAAGAAAGCTGAAAAGAAAAGCTAAAGAAAAGAGAAAATATACGTGGGCACAAGATTTGTCATACTGTTTTTTTTCCTTAGCACAAGATTTGTCATACACTTTTTCACCCAATGCCCCCGTTTTTTTCTTTCATTTGCACTTGGGTTTCTGCATTCCTTTCCTCCCCACCATTTTTCTCTACTGATTTCTCCATTTCTTTATTTCTATTCAGTACTCAGGCCCAAAACTTGTTTTCTAAATAACAAAAAAGATAAGTTTGATAAAGATTATTTAAACCAAATCTAGAAGTTGCCTAATTCTGAAACTTTCTTAATAGTTGTACTTTATCCTTTTCAGAGTTAATGGAGGTTAAGGACTTGTTTATCTAAAGTCTACCTCTATTTAGTCCCCTTTTTATCGCAGCCGTGATAGCCGCCATTATGCAAGATTAATGTTTGTTTTCGTCTCTTCTTGCCTGGTTTAATTGACATTTAGTTCTTTAATATTGGAGTTTGATTTATATATTGTTAGTTGGTTTGCTTGATCTAAATTTTCTTATTCGTGAATCCTTACTTCTTAATCCATCTGGGGTCCTGGATATGTAATGGCCCTCATGTTCAGAGCAAGAGGCCGACCAAGCCACGTAGCTGCTGGTGTAATTGTGTCAAACTAGGTGGCCCTCTTCTTACAAATTTTGCTTCTTGTACGCATAGTTAGCCTTTGGAAGCCTCCACCACTACCACTTCCTCTCTCTCTCTCCTTTTCATCGTTTCATGCTTCATTTCTCCTCCATCAGCATTTCTCTGTACTATATTTCCCCAATCAAAATTAAAGCAAATATGCAACATGGCGGCTTTCAAGCTGGCTATCAAGTTGTTGAGGTAATAATTGCAGTATTAGTACTACCAATTGGTAACTCCTCCCCCCACCCATTTAAACAAATCCTCAAGCTTGTACGAGCAGGGGCGACTCTATAGTAATTGGGGCCTTAGGCAAAATTTTAAAGTGAGGCATTTTATAACAATTTATAAAATAATATATTTAAAAATAAAATATTAATAAAAATTAGTTAAAAGTATTCTTATAGCTTTTTAGATGTAAAATTACTTATCAAAGTGTTATATTCTAAATTTGTTAATATATCAGTTTCAATTAATAATATTACTAATCATTTAATCTTTATTGAGTCATACTCGATTTTAAGTAATATTTTATTAGTTTTAATGATAACTAAAATAAATTAAAGTAAACAGTTTAGAATAACAGTACCTAATACTTTAGTGAGGATATATAAGAGTTGAGAATTTCCAAAAAATGATAAGAATAAAAAATATAATGGTTGAGAGATGAATTAGACTTTATAGGCTAGGGTTTCTTTGAAGTTTTAATTAATTAAAATTATTATCTTTAAACAAGAAGATATTATAAGGTTGAACGTATAATTTATAAATACCACAAAAAGTGAAAAGTTAAAGCTACTTCAATTAAGGAGATTTAATAGGTCTCTTCAATCAATATCCTCTTTCAGTTAAGTTTTTGAGGCCTTAATATTAAATTTTATTTAAATATACATTAAAGAAAATTTTGAAGTGGGACCTCCTAAATTTGGGAAAAAGTTAATGCTCATTCAATTAAGGAGATTTAATAGGTCTCTTCAATTAATATACTCTTTAATATTAATTATTTTTTAGGCCTTAATATTATTAAAAAAATACTATTACAAAAACTTTTAAATTAGGGGCCTCCTAGATTTGGGGGCCTTAGTCAACCGCCTATGCTGCTTATAGCTAGAGCCGACCATGCTTGTACATTTCGGATCAACAATCAAAATGCCCTCAAACACTCTTTACATTAATTAACACTTCATCCCCCTTTATGAATACACTAAATCACTACTTTAGTTGTAATCAATGTAGAGTAGGGTGTACCCCTGCAGAGTAGCTAACCTGAAAAGTGGGGGGAAGCTGTTTTCATGTCCCATTAGAATATATCAAGATTAGCTTCTATTCGTGCAGCGGAGATTGCGCTGCAGCATAGCTGATCTTTGGTTGTTTTTGAATCGGACTGTTGCCTCCTGTGTGAAGATATTAAGCAGGATGTTACTCCTCCTTGTTGGAAAATTGAAGATCTTGCTTTCTCGCTTCGACGTTTATTCAAGGAACAGGCGGCTTGGACAATTCATTGGGTTCCTCAAATACTCAATCTTCAAGCTCATTAACTTGCTCACTGGGCAGCTCTCTATGGACTGTCTGGTTTTATGGATTATGCTTGTATTCCTTCTTATATTCTGTATTGCAACTCTGATTCTAGTTTGGTTTAGTTTTTAATGTAAATGTTGGTTTATTAAGAAAAAAAAAAGTACCTGAGTGTTTGGCACTAAGCAAACGGCAAATTAACAAAAGAAAAATAAAAACAAAGAGAAGGAAAAGGAAAAGAGACAGCTCGTGTGGACAATCATTAGGTGAAGTTACACCCAATTATAGGAGCAGCCACTCAAGAGTCTAATTATTAGCTTAAAAGACTTTGTTGCTCGTTTCTCTCTATTTTTAAATGTGGAAGTAAAGGTAGATAGATAATCATGTTAAAAAAGAAAGCAAAAACTTTTAAGAAAAACGATAAGTAATTTGATTCCAACTTCCTTGACCCTTCTAGAATGCTGCATACAGCTTAGTTTTCAGATTTCAACAAAAGTTATTAGCCTGAGGCTTATAAGAATACTTTCAGATAAGCAATGAATAGAGTTGCAACAGTAATCTGTCTAGAATCATTGTCTTATTAATGCATGGTTGCTAGGTGGGTCTTCTTTATCCCCCCCACCCCCACCACTTGAACGAGAAAAAGTTATGAGTTGCAGGGTGGGTCACATAAATTACTTTTAGGTTGCTGACTGAATCTTAATATCTCTTTAGGGTGAATGTTTGCCAACTGCATTGAATCTATTAGAATATCAGTACTGCCATAGAATGGATCGATTGTAATCGCTATTAATTTAGACTATGAGTATGTTATAAAGGTGCAAGTGCAATTGATTTGAGAACACTAGCTAAACATACAGGACAAAGATGTTGACAGATAGAAGGAAGGACAAAAGAGCATGTTGCAGTCCAAAATGTGGTCTCTTAACCTATTGAGCATGTTGCATTTCTGTTCACTTTTTCGTTTGTCCCATCTTCTGGCGATACAGATTTTCCAACTTGGGTCTCTCCTGACCTACCGACTCACCGAATCATGGCTCGTGAGCTGGATTCAACCATATAAACCTCAAGTTTATGTTTTAAAGCTCAAAATGAGCTCGAGCCATGTTCGAGCTTATAACTTACCCAAAAAATAGTGCGAGCTTATAGTAGTTTTAGATGGTATTTGGAAATCAATATGGCCAAAATTTTGGTGTACGAGTGTTGATGACAAACTTGAGAAGAGAGATGATTTGAATAAATTTTTTATATTTATTTAGCTTCCAAAATGTTGGTCATCTCAATATTTGGCCTAATAAAATAATCTTGATCTCCATCAAATCATCTCTTTTTATCAAAATGAACATAACAACTGCACTCAAATCATCTCTCTTTATTTTTTCAATAATGCTCATATTCCAAAATTTTGAGAGCCAAACTTAATAGAAAGATATGATTTGATAAGAATTTTTTATATTTATTTAGCTCCCAAAATTTTGGTCATCCCAATATTTGGCCTAATAAAATAATCTCACTCTCCATCAAATCATCTCTTTTTATCAAAATAAACATAAAAAAAATTCACTCAAATCTTATCTCTTTTTATTTTTTTCATCAATTCTCATACTCTAAAATTTTTAAACTCTAAAAATTTGGGAGCTAAACTATAATAAAAAGAGATGATTTGATAAGGAAAGAAACATTATTTTAATAGACCAAAATTTCGGAACGCAAACATTACAACTATCGAAGAACTAGAACAGAGTAATGCTAACCGGGAAAAATAAAATAATAGCCACAATAGGGTAATAGAAAATGAGATATTGATAAATACTAGCTAGAAAATAGTTTAATCGAGAGAATTGGTCAAGACCAATTCCTTTGTTTAGTTGTTTTACTGTAATAGATATGATGTGGTGGCTTCAAGTTCCAACCGTCCAATAATATTGAATGGGCACTATATTAATTGAAACTATGATATGTGAAAGAATCCACAAAAAACTAAGTAATATTAGAACATTAACCAACTAGATTTAAACAATTGGATGATCTCTAAATTGCATGCTCTAGTAGTGTATCTCAGAAGATTTAAACATACGAGTGAAGATCAGAATCGCATCTTCTTACTTTGTCCTATTGAACCTTTAACCTACCTAAAATTTATTAATATACGCTCTCTCATAACATCTTAGGGTTGAAATAATTGAAAAATCAGCTCTGTGATGCAAAGGTCTAATGGAAAATGAAATTGTCATTTGGCGTGCAAAGTAAGGTGAATGACAACTATACAAGGGTATAGCTGGTACATTAACAAAGACGCCTGATATTATAGTTGAAGTGGCTAATATTTTAGGACTGTTATTCTAGAATACGCCTAAGTACCCCTTTTATTCTAGGAAAGAAACGAAAAACTGCTAGTAAAAAATGATTAATTTACTCCCTCTATTATCCTTTTTATACTATAAAAGTTGGAGAAATTTAATTTTTTTTTACAGTTATTTATTTGTAGAAAATTAAATGCCTATAAATAAAACTAAGGATCGATTGCGTGCAACACCAAACTGCATCTCATCCAATGTAAGTGTGATTTTCAATGCCTATTATTTTTCACCTAATGATTTGATAAAGAAGTAAGCAAGCATGAGCTTCTAGTACTTCTTCCTTTATTTTATTCTTTCGGCACTTTGAAAGGTTACAGTAGCAGAGAAAATATTTTTTATTTTTTTATTTTTAAATTCATGAAGAACTCCATTCTATCTCTCCCTTGTTGGCCCAAGGTCTAGTTAAATCATCAAACTTGACTAGTAAATAATCCATGGTTAGCATATTTTATTTACAATTGGTAAAGGTTGTAGAGGATTTTTATATTCTAATAATTGAAGCTATGACTTTAGCAGAGAGCCTCTTTCAGGCTTGAAACAAACATAACAAAAAATATTAATGTAAGACTTACTAACACGAAATCTGTAAACAGATACGAGGGTACGTAATAAATATAGTCAGAGAAAATAAGAGAAGTCATACCAAATTGAAAATATAAGTAGTAATAAAATATTTAAGGTCATGCTATATAAGAAAATCTTTAAGGGTCACATAGACCTTTAAATACTACAAGGGATCGATATCAAAATGATCACATATACCTCTATTGACTACAGACCTCAACATACTACGAGAAAGTACAAAATGTGAGTTTTCGGCTTGAATCATGGGATGAAAAATTGTTGATTTGGTTATATTATTTGGGAAAAGTGTGGGAAATTTTGAACACTAAAATTCATTTAATAGAGGAAGATTGTAATACCCCCATTTTCGAACCTAGCAAAACAATGAAAAATTAAAAACTTATCTCCTTCAAATATTTCTTTCCTATTTAAACTGTCATTCCTCTTCACATTCAAAATCCTAGATTTAGTCACATAAACTCATCTCTTTCTCAAGGTACAAAAAGTTCAAATTGTAAGACTTACTATAATTCATTTTTTTAAGTTCGATTTCCTCCAATATTTAAATCGGTGATAGAAATAATAATTTGAATCGTAGGGTATTTAAAGTCTTTTCGAGATTTGTCGTTTAGTCTTCTCGAATTTTGCCGTAGTAGTGCTAAGAGATCTCAATGTATTTAAGTCAAGTCAAGTTCGTCCAAGCACAGTAAACAAAGGGCACACGGAATCTCCCGTGTTAGATAAAAAAATGCAATTTTATCAGCAAAATAAAAAGATGAGATCTTTTATAATTTTGTCTTTTTTGACGTGGCACAAAATGAGTTGATCAATCTCTTGGCTTTATTCCATTTTCTCTTTGGAAGTATTGAACTGACGAACTAGGTGATCTCCCGCTATGCCGCTATTTCCTGAACGACGGTAAAGGCAAATGAAACGGTGGCCTTAGGCCTCATTTTTTATTGAGCCGGCCCAGAGTCAATCACGTGCATCTATTGTTCCACGCGCCTGTTAAGCATATTCACACACCATTCGTCAAAAATCAAATCCTTGGGTTGTGCCCAATCTTGGGTAGGAGCTTTGTAGTTCGTTTTTAGAGTAGTTTTGTTCATTTGTAGATGCGACCACAGGTCCACAGGAAGCCATGAATGCAACCCATCTCCGTTTCTTCATCAAACGCAACTTCTGAAAATTTTGATTTCCTTTGATTTCTATGGGCGGGGTTTTCTATAGGTTGGTTGCTTCTTTTCCACTCAGTGCTGAAGGCATGACGGCGTATTTCTTAGAATCATAACTCTCTGATGCTTTTCTAAGTGATCGATGGCTTCCACCAGCGATTTTCAGACTGCCTCTGTACCATCTCCTTCCTCTTCTTTTTCTCAACAACCGTTGGATTACGAAGTTTTCCTGAGTTTCAGAGGTGAAGACACCCGTAATACTTTTACCGACCATCTATATGCTGCTTTGTTTGATAAACGTATTCCCACCTTCAAGGACGATGAGGAACTTGAAGACGGGAAACCCATTAAGCAGGAGCTCTTGGATGCCATCGAGAAATCCAAGATGGCTGTTATCATTTTGTCGAGAAACTATGCATCTTCCACATGGTGCTTGGAAGAACTTGCAAAGATAGTTGAATGCAGGACACAGAGAGGGATAAGGGTTCTTCCCATTTTCTACCACGTGGATCCTATTGACGTTCGGAATCAGGCGGGCACGTTTGCAGATGCTTTTGCTAAACATAGCGAACGTTTGAAGGAGAATTTGGGAAAAGTGCAAACGTGGAGAGATGCCTTGAAAGAAGTGGCCGATCTTAAAGGACGCCATCTAAAAGACGAGTAAGATTTACTGCTCGTTATAACGATAATTTTAAATTTTTATTGGGTTAATTAAAAAAAACCTCAAACTTTGCCACTTATCCCACAATCCCCGTAATCTTTAACTTATGTCAACACGGACCTTAAACTTACTTAAACATTTTCGTTTTTAACTCGTTTTTAACGGAGCTGTAGTACGTTTTCCGTCTGATTTGTGTATCACATGAACTCCCTCATATTAAAAGACAAAACTGCCTCCCAAAAATCCATTTATTAGTTGAAACAATTTTCCGAGGCGAACGTGACTCTCTCTCTGTTTTCCGGTATCCACCTACAAAATAAGATCGAAGTTAGAAGTACAGCGCACCTGCAACAATTCATTTACTACTACTGCAAGAACATCCTGATTCGCACCAGCCACCAAACTAAAAAGTTTGAAAGTTTCTATTAGTAATTTGATCAAAAAAAGCTTATACAACCTGGCGTTTCATTTTCGTTGCCATTAATTCATCCGCCGATACCACATTTTCCCAAGGAATTGTGCCAAGTCTTGGACTCGTAGGCCGTTTATGAGCTCAGTCATCTGCTGCCTGACCCCTCTCATCAACTCCATAACGGCCTGGTTGTGTACGCAGTCTATTTTCTGAAAGAATAATCTCTCAAACTTGAACAACAAAACAACACAAATTTTCAGTAAATATTAGGCTGTCATTAAAAAATGTCACATACTAGTTTGTCCTTAATGATGTTTCCAAACACGCAAGAACTTGCGCAATCCTTTGCTGGGTTTGCTTTCAATCAACAAAGTTGCTGCTTTCAAAGCTTCTGATGTATTCTCAAACTTGGAAGAAGTTCTCCTGTCAGTCTTTCTCTCGGTTTTCCGGTAGTATAGATATATGACTTTTGTTGCTTTCGATTATGCTTTTTTGGGGATAGGAAGTGGAGGAGAGAGAAAGTGGCGAGGCACATGTGGGATGTGTACTCGCAGAGCAAGGGTAGTAGGCTGCCTAAGCTTTGGCAGGAGGCTTTTGAAGCTGCTTACGAGCAACCTGTCTTCTTCCTCTTCTTCAGTTAAGCGTTCTAAGCAAAACAATAGAGCATAATTTTCGTTACAAAGCAATTAGCGTGTGTTTATGTTCCTTGTACATATATCCTCCATGGACAACTTCGGTCTCTCCGTCCTCCGAAGGCCCTTCTGGTGTATTTTTCTCCTCCTCTGACGGCCTCTGTCAGAACTTCATTTCTGCTTTCATGGGTTTTTGGGGTAATTTTGTCTTTTAATATGAGAGCTCACCCGATACACGTGAGACGGAAAATGTCGTTAAAAGCGAGTTAAAAACGAAAACGTTACGTTTAAGCAAGTTTAAGGGGTCGTGATGATAAGAGTAAAAGATTAGGAGGGATTGTGGGATAAATGGTAAAGTTTGAGAGAGTTTTTTTTGTAATTAACCAATTTTTCTTTCTCTCTCTTTATAGTCTGTATATATAGTTTTTCTCATTCACCCTGCAGGATAGACACTTCAAAATTGTTGAAAAATTTGTTAAAAGATGTTTGAGTTTGTAAAAAGTTCTTAAAAGTTTTTAAAAAATATAAAAGTTATTGGGATTGGTGAAAAAATATTGAAATTAATGAAAAAATAGTTTTAAATTTGTTTTTCAAAACATCTTGAGAACGAAATAAACATAGCCTGAGTTTTGACCCCAAATCAAATTTTGATCCCGCCGGCCCCTTTAGATTTTCGAAAACTCTGCGGAATTTTTAAATGGCATACCATATTTGCAAACACAAACTCCATTTTCGGGAAACACGAAAATGAAAAACGTGCTCCAAAATATGCTTTCCAATGATTTTTGCTCTATCTGTCTTACAGGCCAGAGTCGAAGTTTATCAAAGGCATTATTAAAATGGTGTCTAGAGAATTGAGGGATCATATCGCTAGTATTGAAGAGGACAATCTAGTTGGAATGAAATCTCGTGTAAAGGAAATGTGTATGCATTTAGATATGGCAAAAAAAGATGTTCGCTTTATAGGGATATGTGGGATGAGTGGAATGGGCAAGACAACTCTTGCACGAGTTGTTTTCCAAAAGTTCCGTAATCAATTTCGAGCTACAAGCTTTGTTGAAGATGTTAGTGAGAATTCTAAAAAACATGGTTTAGTTTCTTTACTGGAAAATCTCCTTTATGATATGCAGTTGATGACTGACAATGAAAAATTACGCGATGAGCAGAAAGGGATCGATTTGATGAAGAAAAGAGTAGGTTGTGAAAAAGTTCTTATGGTTCTTGATAATGTGGATGATAGAAAACAATTGGAAGCATTAGCAGGAAACTGTGACTGGTTTTGCCCAGGGAGTCGAATCATCGTGACAACAAAAGATAGGCATTTGTTGACTATTCATGGAGTACAATTTGTGTGCATGGCTAGAGGACTGAACGCAGACGATGGTTTAAAGTTGTTTAGTCAAGAAGCCTTTGGCAAGCCTCACTGTGAAGATCAAGATTTTTTAGACCTGTGCAAGGATTTGGTAAATTATGCTGATGGCCATCCGTTAGCTCTTAAAGTTTTGGGTTCCTCTTTGTTAGGAAAGAGAAGACAGCTATGGGAAAGTACTCGGGATAAATTGAGAGCACTTCCCGATCCGAAAATTCAAAAAAACTTGAAATTTGTTTTGATACATTGGAGGATACGGAGAAAAACGTGTTCTTAGATATTGCATGTTTCTTCAATGGCGAGGACACAGATCGAGTGATAGATATACTTAAAGATTTTGATTGCTACCCAGACATTGACATCGAAACTCTTGTGGACAAATCTCTCCTAACAATTTTAGGAAAAAAGCTGTCGATGCATAATTTACTGCAAGCAATGGGTCGAGAAATTGTTCGTTGCGAAAATCCTAAGGAGCCTGGGAAGCGTAGCAGGCTGTGGCTTTGTCGTGATATTGTTTAAGTTCTCAGAGAAAATTCTGAAAGTATATAGTATCACAGACGAAAGCTTAAGAGAAACATCTATCTGTACAATTCTTGTACAATTTTTCCCTATAATTCAATTTACTCATTTTGTTATTCTTGGTTTTTAGGGAACAAATGAAGTTGGAGGTATAATGCAAAACTGGGCTCCACCACAAGAAGAATACTTGGATGCCGCAGCCTTCTCTGATATGAGAACTCTAAGATTGCTTAAAATCTCTAATGTGCAGCTTCCAGAAGGCCTCAGCTATCTTTCTAATGAGTTGCATCTAATGGAATGGCTCGACTATCCTTTGGGATCTTTGCCAAGGAGATTTCGACCTGACAATCTTGTTGAGTTAATTATGCATCGGAGTTTTTTTGAGCAATTACCGGAGGAATTAAGAGTAAGACTTTCACATAAGCAAGTGTTTTTCTTTTTCTTGATCAATCTGTTTGGATTAAGCTCTGGAACACTGAATTATCTATATTTGTAAATTATTTTATGGCAGAATTTAAACAAGCTGAAAGTCATCGATCTTAGTGACTCACAGAACTTGATCATGACTCCTGACTTCGCTGGATTTCCAAATCTTCAGAGGGTAATTTTTCAAGGTTGCTCACGATTGCAAAAGGTTGACCCATCAATTGGAGCACTCGATCAGCTTACTATATTAAATCTCAAAGATTGCAAATGTCTGATTAGCCTTCCACAAAAGATCGACCTGGGATTTCTTGAAATGTTCATATTATCTGGTTGTTCAAGACTCGAGAAGTTTTCAGAGATTGGGCAGAAAATGACACGTCTGTCAGAGCTCTATTTAGACGGGACTGCTATTGAAGAACTACCATCATCAATTAAGCATTTAACTGGCCTTACTTTATTGAATCTCCGTGGCTGCAAAAATCTTTCGTCTTTTCAAATCAATATTTGCAGTTTAACGTCTCTTAGAACTCTCATTCTTTCAGGATGCAAAGGACAACCTGAACACGTGCCCTGCAAATTCTTCTCACCAAAGTCATTCTCTGGCTTAAGCTCTTTAAAAGGTCTAGATCTAAGTGACTGCAATTTGGTGGATGGAGCACTCCCTGATGATCTTACTTGCTTCTCCGCACTGGAGTCTCTGAATTTGAGCAGAAACAATTTTACTCATCTGCCGGATAGCATTTCTCAGCTTTCCAAGCTAAAATTTCTTTACTTGGATAATTGTGGCAGGCTTCAACTATTGCCAAATCTTCCCTCCAGCACCCAATTTGTAATGGCACGAGAATGTACTTCACTAAAAAGTGGTTCGAATCAAGTCACAGTGTGGACTTCTGAGGAAGCAGGGATATACACTGTTATTAATTGTCTTAGTTTGCAGGACAATGAAGAAGACAAAGTTACCGAGGTTTCTTTTCTAGATACGCACTTTCAGCCCTTGTGGATGGAGGTCTCTCTCTCTCTCTATGAATTGAACTCGCTCACACTTTCCTTATCCTTTTTATTTTCACATTTTGTAGGAGCAAATTCGTCACAACGAAAGATATCATAACATTCCTCAAACTGCAATTCCAAAGTGGTTTAATCAAAGACGTGGGTCATGTATACCGATTCCTCTGCCTCCTGACCTGTCCAAAAATAGTAAATGGAGAGGAATTGTGTTGTATACTGCTTTTCGTGTCAACGTTTCTGCTGGACAGGATTCCAATAATTTCCATGAGCTGGTATGGCACTTGAACATGGACGGAGGTCTTGCGGATTGTACCATAAACTTCAACGCCCCTAAAGATCAATGCGATGCGGGTTCATAGGGACCATCTAGATGGACGCAACTGCATTAGCTTTTCAATCACAACCAGCAGCCCAAGTCTCAAAATTCAAGCTTGTGGTGGCCGTGTACTCTACGAGCAAGATATGGTAGAGTTTGTACAAATTCTAACCCAGAAAAATCTCGGGTGGACCTACAGCATAGTATATGTACCGCATTCCCGGCCATTCAGTATATGGGGTCACTTCGATGTAACGAACCCGCTGGTAAGGATTCTTATGAGGACCTACACCCTCTCAATTTGGTTGCTCTGTTTCTCTCTTCTGATTAGTCACTGTATTCCGTCTTACAGGACTTCCGTCCCTCCCATGCCTATAATTTTTGTTTCCCTCTGGGTAAAATTGAGGAATGGTTCATTCACCACAGTCGCGGGAACTTGACCGCAATTGACCTGCCCCCAAATTTGTACCATGATGCTAATTGGATGGGAATAGCTCTGTGTACTTCCTTTTCAATCCACGGGGATCCAGAAACCATCCTTAACAATTTGGTTCCAGAAATTTCTCAATTTCTATGTGGTCAATTCCGAACGACTGTTTTTGACTTGGATGATGAAACCTGTTCCCACTATAACAGTAGACAAGAAATCAAGTGGTTATTTAATCTTGGCACATTCATTTGGATATCCTACATACCAGGTAAGCTATTCAAGGAAATGAAAGGGCAGAGGGACACCCACACCCACATTGCAGCTTCATTGGTAACTCATTGGCCAGGCATGACGGTGGAGAAATGTGCGTTGCGTCTTATGTACCAGCATGATCGGCTACAATTTGAGCAAAAATTAAAAGACTGCAATGACTTGATTTCTGAATATGGGGATCCCATGGGTAAATTTATGGCTGATCCGGAGGAGAACAGGAATGACACAGAGCTTGATGATAAGGTAGCAATAGGAGGAACTGTCCACTCTAATAAGGAGCTTGAAGTTGAAATGTTTGTAAGACCTGTTCATCATCAAGCGGATAATAACAGAACCACAGTGTACGTGCCTCATGGGTAAGAAAGGTAAGAAATTATTGCAAGTATTTCCTTTGCCTCAAATATACCATCGACTGATCTCCCTTTGTTTCCTTCCTTTTCCATCACTAACGGGCACCATATTCCTACTTATTTTGCAGCCCTTTGATCGGTACGCTGACGCTGTATATGATGAGTGCTTTTTTCGGAGTAAAATTCTGGAGTGGTTCAGCCATCGGAGTGAGGAGCCCGTAGTAACAATCCCTCTGCCTCCAAATTTGAACGACAATTCTACATGGATGGGACTTGCTCTATCTGTTTCTTTTTCGGGCCTTGAGCTGTCTACTAGCATTCTTGATTCACAAGTTCCTTTCCACCTTATTTGTTCTTTGGAAACCGATCTTGGTAGTCTGGAACGTTTCCATTCCTATAGCCCCTCTAAAGATGAGCGCAGGAAGTTACGGCGAGGTGGATGCCTTTGGCTCTCTTATATACCACGTTCGTCATTTCCAAGCTTTTTGAATCAATGCAGTTACATCGAGGCTTCAATTGAAACCGACTGTGCAGTCTTGACGGTGCATACATGTGGCTTCCGTCTTTTATTCGAGAATGACGAGGTAGATTTTGACAAAGTAAAGGGCGTCTACGGGGCCTTTGAGAGAAAGCATGAACTTGCACTATTCAAAGGAAGAAGTAAAAGGCCTCTACAGGAACTTTGAGGAAAAGCATGCACATGCGCTAAGAAAGGAAGATCTTAAATATCTACCAAAAAAAAAAGATGATTTTCGACAAAAGAAAATTGAGACAAATGTTTGAGGCTGGACACAGTACAAGTAGCGGCAGCAAGGATGAGACAGGACCCAGTGCGACTAGCTACGTCTCTAATTTTTCTATGGATTAATGGTTTCCCTGGGAGATGCTTAGCACCGTTGTTCCCTAATTATTTGTTGCAGTTAACTATGTGAACCAGGGAACTTGCAGAACCTTCCATAGTTTCAATTATAACTAGCAGCAACTAGCAATTTCTGTTTTGCCTGCTTGTTGCTCTCGTCGGTTTGGCTTTATGCCACCTTGAACTCTCTTGTGCTGTTTCGTTTTCTATTGAATAAAGTTGTGTTGTTCAGAAAAAAAGGACCGACTATTCTACTATTTGAAAGTAAAATCAGATTATTCTGGCTTTCACCAAGATATCCTCACAAGCAAATTCACTCTTGAGGACGTTACCAGCGGTGGACATCTTTACCGAAACCCTTTCTCCATTCACAACCAGTACTATCAAAAGATCTTCCGGGCAGATCATAATCTCTAAACACATATGAATTGAAGATCCCCTATCAGGTCCATAAGAGATATCCTAAAGAAAGGGCTATTATTCCTCTGATATGTAGAATTCCCATTCCAAGAACGCCCCCTCCCGAGTATCCCATTCACCACTGCGATACAAATAGCCATGGGAGTAGCATAAAAGAATCAACCAAAACATATGGATCAAAGAGAGATTACTTGGCACTGGCCTTACCATGTAGTTAAACTACTGGAACTAAGAAGCCTCTAACACTACTAGAAATCCTTTTTTTTGCTAAATCAAACTCATCACATTAAGGAAAAAAGGACAAAACATGCATATCACACATTCGGATATGCTCGGGGATTTGAGGAAATGAAAACGAGCCTACACTACCAGAACAAGCAGCCCAAGAAGCCAACTTATGGGCAAGAATATTACACTTGCGCGAAACCCAAGCGATTCTCCAATCTTTGAACTCAGCCAAACCAGCACGGATTTTCTCAACCGACGCAACAATAGGCCAACTAGGGGGTGTTCTCCAGGACCTCATTGCAAAGAAGAAGAGAATCACTTTCGAACTTCACTCGAGTCCACTTCATTTGCTCGCAAGATCTGTAGCCTCCGCTAGAGCACAAGCCTCACCAACAAGAGGGTCCATAGCAGCAAATCGTTCCATGTAGGCCATACAGAGGGAACTGTGAGAATCTCGAACCGAGATAACTATGAATGACCCATTTGGACGAACAACCACGTTCGAATTTAACTTCAACCATCCAACCTTAGGGGGAACCCACCGGGACATAACACCCGGCTGCGTCTTCAACCAAGCCCGAGCGTGTTCAGCAAAACTCCTCCGAATAGACATAATCAGCTTATCTGTATCAATCTAGCATTCTCATGGATAAATTTGTTTCGAAGGAGCCACAAACAGTCAAAGATAATAGCAGCATTAAGGGCAAAGGCAGTCAACTTCCCTTTGCTCACATGAAGAACCCGGTCAGCGTTCAAAATGGTATCAATAAGAGCTACCGGAGGCTCCAAAAACAACTCATCCATCGGGAAGCCCCACGGAGACTCCCGCCAAGCTATACAAGCCACACTGCAACGAACCAGTAAATGGATGGTGTCCTCAGGAGCTTGGCGGCAAAACGGACATAAGAAGCTCTCCTCATCTTCACAACCCAGGATCCTAGCCAAGGACCCTTTGGTTTTTAAGGCCCCTGCTGCAATCTGCCAAAGAAGAAGCTTAAGCCTATCCTGCAATCGTAACTTCCACAACCTTCCCCAAGAGTTTTCATCCAGAAGCATTCTCACAGGAGCTCTGTGTAGTTGAGTCTGAACCACCAGAGACTTCACAGAGAACAGACCACTCTTCTCCAAAGTCCACAGCCACGAGTCTACCAAATGAGATTGGGGAACGGGCATCCTCAAAATAGCTTCGATAGATGTAGCTTCAAACAATTCCTGCAGCAACTCCACATGCCACCGACCGTCACGTACCAAGTCCTTAAACAGCTCGAATCAAAGTCGTTTGTCCTGCTAGAGAGAGAGTGCGCATTTTCCAACCTGCCACTTTGGAAAGAACCTTCTCTTTAACGTCCTCAAAGGTCTTCTTCTTCGATCTCCCCAGAAAGAGAGGCAACCCAAGATACTTGCTATCCAAGCCCATAGTTTTTACTTGCACAATCCGGCATAAATCTTCAACAATGGCGTGGTGAGTATTTTTGCTACAAAAGAGGGCAGATTTGGCGACATTAACTTTTTGACCAGAGATACGGGAATAAACATCGAGAGTGCTAGCAACACATTTAGCTTCCCTCGAATTAGCCCGACAGAAGATCAGGAGGTCATCTGCAAAAAGCAAATGTGAAATAGAAGGAGCCGACCGAGCCACTTTAATCCCATGGAGCCTGCCCGAGTCCTCCTCTTTAAGCAGCATCCGTGAGAGCACTTCGGAACCCAAAATGAACAAAAATGGAGACAATGGGTCCCCCTGCCGCAGTCCACGGGACGGATGGAAGAGGCCGAAAGGCGAGCCATTGAGCAAAACTGAATAGGAGACTGTGGTGATACATTGCTCAATCAAACGAACCCAACGTTCTGCAAAACCAAAACTTCGAAGAATCTTCAATAAGAACTTCCATTCCATCCGGTCATATGCCTTTTCCATATCCAACTTGAAAGCCGCCAAACCTTTGCGCCCTCTTTTAGCTTTCATTGAGTGCAGCACTTCCTGGCCAACAATAGCATTGTCTTGGACAAGACGCCCCGGCACAAAAGCCGCTTGATAGGGCGAGATCAAATTGGACATAAACCCTTTCAATCTCTCGGCCAGTAGCTTGGATATCACTTTGTAGACAACGTTACAAAGGCTAATCGGGCGGAATTGTTCAACTCAAGTAGGGTGGTCCACCTTAGGAATAAGAGCTATGAAGTTATGATTCATCTGCTTCAGCAAGAACCCAGAGCGAAAGAAATGCTTGACCATGGCAATAATATCCTCACCCACCGTGCCCCAATAGTGCTGGTAAAAAATAGTCGGAAATCCATCTGGTCCTGGTGCCTTCATCGCACCCAATTGGAACATCACACCTTTGATTTCTTCAGACGAGGGGATGGCGCACAACATCGCATTATCTGCATCTGTGATCACGGGGTGGATGAGGTCCTCAATGATGCCATCTGCCTCCTTGACAGAAGATGAGAATACATTCGTAAAGTATTCCATGAACAAACTACCAACGTTCGACCGCTCCTGAACCCATTGCCCGGATCCATTTTTCAACATTTCAATGTTGTTTCTCCGTCTTCTGATGATGGTCGATAGATGAAAGAATCTAGTATTCAGGTCTGTCGTCGTCAACCAAGAAATACAAGATTTTTGCTTCCAAATGCACTCTTCCCTCTTCATAGCTTCCAGCAATTCCAGTTGGAGACGCTTCTCAGCTTCCAAAGATAACTATGTAGGAGTAAGGGCTTGAAGAGCATGAAGCCTATCAGAGATAGCGTTGATCTGAACTTGAGCATTGCCAAACACGTTCTTATTCCAAAGACGCAGTGCTTCCTTAGTTGACTTGATCCGACGCATAAGGTGAAAAGAAGCCGACCCCTGCACCTCAGACCTCCAAGCTTGATCGATCACCAAACGACTAGAATCATCCCGAATCCACACACTCTCGAATCTGAAAGGTCTCGGGCCTACACTCGATGCATCATCCGTGCTTAAGAGAATAGGTGCATGATCCGAAGAAATTCTCGGCAAGACACGCACAAGAGCACGAGGGAACAAAAGCATCCAGTCACCATTAGCTAGGCCTTTGTCTAATCGCTCCCGGATTTGCTGAAAACCATGACGACCATTGCACCAAGTAAACTGCGGACCCAAGCTGCCCACATCCACCAGTCCTTGCCGCATCTTCAGCTGAGAGAAGCCACCAGTAGAGGAGGAAGCATAAGGCCGTCCACCCCATTTTTCATGCTGCCCAGAGATCGCATTAAAGTCACCAAACAGAAGCCATGGACCACCAAATCTTGACCCCACATTTTCCAGCTCAACCCAAAACTCCTCCTTCACTTGTGGTTCACACGGGCTATGTATAAAAGACAACGCCCAAGGCTGAAAACTCGATTCCCCATAAACCAGGATACTAACTATATGTTGTGTTTGCATCACCAGATCGAATTCAAAACCACGACGCCAAGCGAACACCATACCTCCTCGGAGACCTACAGCCGGCACCTCCAAAGAGTCCACAAATCCTAAATTAGCCAAAACACCCGAAGCATTGAAAATCTTAGTTTTCGAAATGCAGAGACAGTTCGGGTGTGACTGCCTCAACATTGCTCTCAGTGACCGAATTGTCGAGGCTTAAGCGAGTCCTCGACAATTCCAAAATAGTGCAATCATTGAGGGCTGGGGGGCATGGTCAAGCCCGCCTCCTCAGCTTCAGAGTCATTGACATCTTCACCCACTGTCTGTCCTTGAGCTCCATCTCTCAAATCTTCCACCTTCGGTTCCACCGAGTGCCTGCGAAGTTTTTTCGACCGTTTCATGTCTCTGGAAATCCATGTAGCCAACGGTTGAAAGTCGACTGCTTGATCTCCACACTGCTGAGAACTGTCGACAGTGGTGGAAACGAAATCGTTATCCTTAGCATGTACCTTGCGTTTGTGGCCGAACACCACTCCCCCTCCTTGACTACGCAGGCTGATCTGGGCGAAATCCATCCACTTCCCCTTCCCTGTCCATGTCGATCCTCTTCTGCCAGACCTGGGCTTAGCCATCACATCCTGCAGTTCAATCCCAGCCAGAGGGAGTCCAGTACTCGGAGTAAACGAGCCAGCCATCTGACTTTGGGTTTGGGTAGAAGAGGCCGGCCCAGCCGAGTCCAACTGAGGCGCAATAACGGGCTTGGTGGACTTACTGGGCGCTGCCTCATGAAGGGCCTCCAGCCCACATACCCGGCCCACGCCTTTATCAAGACATACAGGCGCGTCGTGCTCCAAGGCAGCTATGAATGGCATTTTCTCTCTCTCACGCATCCGCTTCTGGTCACGCTCGAATTCCAGGGTCTCCAGCCACGCCTGCTCTCCCGTGATCTCCCCATTTGGGATACCCCGACAAGGTGCTTTTGGCTTCCAGGCGTCCTCAGCGTTGGTTACCTTAACACTGCTAGGTAACGGCTCAGTTCCGGCCACACTGGATCTGACGCTGGCAGTGTCAGATCTGTCAGCCTCCCTGCCGGTGGTCCCCCCAGCCTCACAGGGAGCTCTCCTTCCTGGTCCCTATGGAGCAAAGCACTAGCTCCGGTGCATCTCAGCGCCGCCGTTAGCCATCTGACCTCCCTGCCATCGAGAGGTAACCTCCCTATTACCATAATGAAAATCTGGATGTCGGGGTCGAAATTGCTGCATAGGCTGGTTGGGTTGAGAATCTGTTGGATGAGATTTGAGTGATGAGAACAATTTGTTGGGGCCCGAGAATCGTTTGTAGTTTTGGGAGGTAGCCATCATCCTGGAGCTAAAGATTGCAGGGTCCTCCATGGAGTGTGGAGGTGCCTGGCAGATGTTTGTCAAATGGCCCAATCGGCCACAGTTAAAGCAAAATCCAAAAAATTTCTCATACTTGAGTTGGATCCAAGTAGGCTCTCTGTTCATCCTAGGAAGGAAAAACCCAGGGCATAATGGCCGGTCCACCTCCACCATCACTTTGACCCGGATGAATTGGGTCACACAGACCTCTTTAGAAGAACGAAAGTCTATCTCCAGCACTGTCCCCACCTTACTAGCAGCCTCAAAGGCCATTGCTTTAGTTGTTTGCCCCATCGGCAGACCGTGAATTTGAACCCATAAAGGGAAGGTGGATAAATCAACTTCAGCCAGAGTGTCACCATCCTGCCAAGGTTTAAGGATGAGAGGAAAACCTCGGATATTCCATGGTGCCTGCACCAAAACCCTTTGCTTACACACCTGTGATTGGAAGGAAAAAATGAACTTGTCGCCATCGACTTCTTCCATTTCCAAATCCCTCACAAAATGCCAAGAGCTGTAAATTGCTGCACGAACCCTTGATTTGTTAAGAGGTTTGTCCGAGATCAATTTTCCCACAAGGCACAGAGCAGACTCATCCACCTGCTCTCCATCAGTACGATTACCATCCATGCTGTCCCCCCAACCCACCATCGAAGGCTTGTCCGAAGAAAGAGCCACTAGGTTTGAGAGCCTAAAGGTACCACCGTCCTACAATCCCACCAGAGGGCAAAGAAAAAACCACAGACTGAGCACCAGCCTTGGTCTAAATGGAACCTACAAGTTCCGGAGAAAGTCAGCTTGGCTACAAACTAGAAAGTCACACACAGAGATAATCGTCAATATCCTTTCATAGAAATCAGTATTTCAGCAAGGAACACCGTGCACCGCCGTAGAAATCATCGAAAGCTGCCTCATTTCACCACCCGAGGATGTTTATGGGGCCGAAAAGAATTCTGTACGGAGAGCATTTTTTAACTGTACGGACTCTCCAATTCCTCTATGGCCAGGACGCTATCAGAATTCACTTGTGGAATTGAAGGGTTAAATATAGAATTCAGCTTAATTATATATTTTCCATATATATCGAACACTACTAGAAATCCATATCTTCATTTTATGCGACAAAATTTTCAACAACTATAAGTGTGGCAGGAACTGAGCCGTTCATATTTCGCGGCAGCATTGATCTTTGGGGTGTGCATAAGAAGGATTAAAGCGCGACTACCCACTCAATCCCGGCTTAAAAGCTTTAGCATCCAACTGGCAAGTAGGTGTCATCTCTGCCACCTTTGTGAGGAGGATTCTGATCACTTGTTTCTCTCTTGTCCCTTCACTTACAGCATCTGTGCATTCTTGGTGACAAATGCCTCCTTCCCAGAGTTAACCTCCCTTGGGCAGAAATGCTTCGTTTGCCAGCTGCTAGCTGGTGTAGTAACTCTCTCCCAAATGCAGCAAGGAAGCTTCTTCTTGCTGCCATAGTTTATGTTATCTGGAAGAAGAGGAATTTTAGACTGCACACTGGCAAATCTAGGAGGCTCGTTCATGTTCTCCTCGGGGTTGATGGGCTGGTTAAGGGAAAATTGAATCTCCTCAAGGGTTTCTCTCCCACGTTGGAAAATCGTACGATTATTGCCGATTGGTGCCTCTCTGATTCCATTTTGAACCTCAGAGTCTTTCTTTGCTTGTGTTGTCTTGTTTTGTTTTTTTTTTCCTCTTGTAACACCTATAGGGTGAACTGGCTGGGGCCCCCTTTCCCCCTTGTTTCCTCTTTCTGCATTTATATTACTTACTCACTTACCCACAAAAAAAAACAAAGAACTATTCAAATGCCTAGCGTCATACGAACAAAATGCCTCGGAAAAAATAATAAAAAAATCTCAATCAAAGCATTTCAAGGCCAATAAAGATATACCAAAACATAAGGTATGACATTAAAGAAGAGGCAGGAAAGCAATGGAATCAGCAAAATCAAGTTGCAGAATCCGGCACCTCACAAAGCTCTTTCCTCTTGAGATATTCTTGCATCACAACAGGCCTAGCCGTCTCGAAGGCAAAGTAGCCCAACGCTGAGAAACACGCAATGTGAACAACTCTGGGCCCCATTCCTCTACTCAGCGCAACCCACCCCTCCTCCTTCAATATCTGCTTCACCGTGGCCGTAACCCTACTATACATAGCCGCCGCAGCTTTATTGACAGCCTCACCATGAAGTTGAGTCATCATTCTCGTTTTCACTACGTCAAGTCGTAATGGACTCTGATATCGCCCCGGCCAGTGCCCCACAACACACACTCTGAATAGGCTCCAGGTGAGTCTTCTTGTCTTTCTCATGACCACGACTTTCAATTACTCAAACGACAAGTAGCTCAATGCCCTAGCCGGCAAATTCCTCACCAATGTAGTAGAGTAACCTGTGTACAAGCCCAACACACCGTCTCTTTCCAAAATCCTTAACAAGACCTCCCAAGATCGGCCCTTAGCTCCTGCCTGCATTCGCTGCATGATTAAGCGGAAGAAGCGGTGGATCCTATGATCACGGCGGATACTCCGGTATAGAAACCGAGAATCCTTTTGTCCTGGAAGGTCTTGACGATGGTGTCGAATGTGTTGGCGTAGATTTGGGATGCCCCTCTAGTTTGGAGCGTGGTTTTGATGGTGTCAAATGGGTGGAGACAGACGTAGGTGAATGCTCCAACAATGCCGCCACCGGCCGCACCGATGAGGGATCGTTCGAGAACTGAGAGGCTCTTAAAGAGTGCTTTCTGAGGTTTGGGAGAAGAGAAAGTAGGTTCTAAGGATGTGGAGGCGAAGAAGAGGCAAGCTTTGGTGTAATTTTGGGAGGGTTTTGGGGGATTTGGATCGGATAGGTTTTGGGGGGATATCAGGGTGGTGGTGAGGTGGGTGAAGAGTGAATTGAAATCGGATAGGGAGGCCGAGAGGCCAGGATTCGGGTGATTAGATTAGGAGGAAGGAAGGAGGCCAATAGAGGCCGACATTCGGGCTTCCATTGGCTACGTTTCTCCCTCTCACTGTGTGCGTTTCTCGGCCTCTGGTTTCGAAGCTGAGCTATGAAAGGAAAATGGAGGTCAGGGAAGGTCGAGCAGCGGGTGCGATCTATCTAAAAAGAAAAATGTCTTTGACGCTTAGAAAAAAAAAGTCTTTGACAAAGACGACATCGATTGAACCAGCTACAACATCTGTCTGCGTCATCAGATCAGTGCTCCACCGCAAAATGCAAATAATCAGGCATGTTTGTAAATCTTCTCTATTTTAACATTTTCATTTGTAAAGATAACTAATTTAAAATTTTGATCAAAAACTTATAAAAAAATTTATGTATTTTTGTCTCTTTCCACTGCAATAAACATAAAAAATTAATTCAAATTATCTCTATTTTAATTTTTTTATTAATTCTCATAAAATCTCAATTTTTTACTAATTTTTCACAAAATTTAATAAAATTTTAATTTAGCTTAATATTCTCAAAATTTTTTATAAAATTGTAATTTCTAAACATGGCCCAAGTGGGTAGGTGGACATTGTCCATAATTCGTATACATGGAAAGATGGGTGAGAGATCTATAAATGTGTAAATGAGCTCTATGGTCCACCCAAAAAGCGTGGTGTGGACTTGTGAGATAATTTAGGCACTTCGGTAATTCCAAACAAACCATGAGTATTAGCTAAGTAGGCCCAAGAGGAGGGCATGGGATCCAAGTGGAACACGTAGTTGAACTTGGGCCTCTGGCTCAACTGGTCTCACAGCCTTTCATGCATTTTCCCCACCTTTTTTTCTTTTCTTCTCTGTTTTTTCTTTTCAGTCTTTTTTTTTCTAAATATTTTTTTTCCTTTTCAGTCAATAAGGTTCCACCCACCCCCGCTACTCTTCTAGACACAGTACACAAGACTTATGACAAAGACCTGGGCCTGCTGGGCTGCCAATGGCAATAGTCTGGCTGAGACATTGTAGAGAAAATTCCAGACAGGCCATTTAGTATTACCTATTAATTCATTAACTCTAAGATCATGAATTACAGTCCGAACATAAATTGGCCTAATGGATGAGATTAAAATTGGTTGGTGATCTTATTAGTTCTGTAGCGTCGGAGTCATTTTTTGAAAGAGATTTATTTGTTATCGCATTTCTAGCAGCAATACAAAATTGGAGCATGGAAAAATATTAAAAGCAACTTTGCTGACAGGCCAATTCATCAATATCACACTCATCCTCCCATAATCTTAGGATATTTTCAATCAGTGAATTTCCAATGTACTTAGGGAAGAAGCTTTTTACCGATCCAAATGATCATTCTCCAATAACGTGTCCTAAATCTCCCATGATGACAACTGCCTAAAACCAAAAACATGGAAGCACTCTTAACCCATGTTCCTTAAAGTACTTGGAAGACACATCCCAATTACCAATCGGAAAAGGCGAACCCCTGTCAGGAATGATGCAGACACAGCAAGTTTGGGGGTCCCAAAAGTGTACCACTCGGACGTAACATTTTATTTGTTTTCCTTTTTTTCCTTCTTTTTTGTACCATGAAAATTGGGACATGTATATTCTTTTGCACCATTCATTTTGGAGATGCATGGAATTAGGAATTGCTTTTGACCGGCTTTCATTGGTAAATACTAGCTAGAAAATAGTTGAGAATAGTTTAGTGGAGAGAATTGGTCAAGATCACCAATTCCTTTGATTAGTTGTTTTACTGTTATAGATATATGATGTGGTGGAATAAAATTCCAACCATCCAATAATGTTGAATGGGCACTATAACAATTGAAACTATGATATGTGAAAGAATCCACAAAAAAAACTAAGTGATATTAGAACATTAACCAACTAGTTTCAAACAATTAGATTATCTCTAAATTGCATGCACTAGTGTAGCTCAGAAGTTGGGTATTTAATAGCGATCACATGCGGGTGAAGATCAGAATCACCTCTACCTACTTTGCCCTATTGAACCTTTAACCTACCTAAAATTTATTAATATACGCTTTCTCATAACATCTTAGGATCGAAATAAGTGAAAAATCAGCTTAGGTACAACAAAGATAAATCCCACATAATATTATAGTTTAAGTGGCTAATATTTTATGAAGGATATTCTAGAATACGCCTAACCCCTTTTATTCTTGGAACGAAACGAAAAACTGCTAGTAAAAATGATTAATTTATTCCCTCTATTATCTTTTTTATATTAGAAAAGTTGGAGAATTTTTTTTACAGTTATTTGTTTGTAGAAATTAAATTTAATGCTTATAAATAAAATTAGGGATCGATTGCGTGCAACACCAAACCAAATCTCCTCCGATGTAAGTGTGATTTTCAATGCCTTTTATTTTTTTACTAATGATTTTATAAAGAAGTAAGTAAGCATGAGCTTCTAGTACGTCTTCCTTTATTTTATTCTTTCGGCCGTTTAAAAGGATGCAGTTGCAGAGAAAATGTTTTTATTTTTTATTTTTAAAATCATGAAGAACTCCATTCTATCTCTCCCTTGTTGGCCCTAGGTCTAGTTAAACAACAAAATTGACTAGTAAATAATCTATGGTACATATTTTTTTTTTTTACAATTGGTAAAATGTTGTAGAGGATTTTTATATTCTAATAATTGAAGATATGACGTTAAAAGAGAGCATCTTTCAGGCTTGTAACAAACATATATGAGGGTAATAAATATAGTAAAGAAAATAAGATAAGTTCATACCAATTAATAAAAAAATACAAGTAGTAATCAAATATTTAAGATCACGCAACACACAGAACTTTAAATACTACGAGGTATCAAAATGATCACACATATCTATAATGAGACTGACCTCAACATACACATATCTATAGGGTATTTAGTCATTTCGAGATTTGTCGTTTAAAATTTTCCGATTTTGTCGTAGTGTTAAGACATCTCAATGTATTTAAGTTAAGGTCTAAGCACAGTACACAGAAGGCACACGGAATCTCTCATGTTAAGACAAAAAAAAATTGCAATTTTATCAGCAAAATAAAAAGATGATATTTTTTTAAAATTTTGTTTTTTTTTGACGTGGCACAAAATGGGTTGACCAATCTCTTGTCTTATTCTATTCTCTCTTTGGAAGTATTTTACTCTGTAGAAGAATCAAACACATACTTGGTCCAAGTCAAAGTGATACAGAGATAAAAGTCTATGTGGTTGGCTGTTGAGATAGTCGTGGACTGACGAAATAGGTGATCGATCTCCCGCTAATTCCTGAACGACGGTAAAGGCAAATGAAACGGTGGGTCCAGCGCCATCGTCAGCCACATCCTGGTCGTTCTCCTACCAAATCAAAAAAGGTGGCTCGTCCTTTAACGGGGAGGAATAGCCCAGGTATTACGGGGTACTTCGGTCATTTCAATGTGGCTTCGAAAGATGACAGTATAATTATCACCTTTCTTTAATCCTAATTAATTAATTGGATGGGACCCCTGCCTCTCGCGTTTGCAAGATCAAACAGGTCAAAAATGCTTTAAAAGCTTGGAATAAAAGTCATTTTAAACTTTTACAAATGCGAATCAAAGCTTTACAAGATCAGATTTGTGTTCTTCAAAATGTGGAGCCTTCCTTGGAGTCTAGTTCTCTCGATCGGAGTTGCAAACTTGCCTTGGCTGAAGAGCTTCACCGGAGGAGGAACTTTGGAGGCTAAAATCTCGTAAAGTGTGGTTAACTACTCATGATCTCAATATTAAGCACTTTCATTTGTCGACTATCATTCGTCGGCGATGAAATGCTATAGAATTTATTAAAGATGATGCAGAAGTTTGGATTTCTTCCCGAGAGGCAATTGCGGCCACATTATTCAGCATTTTCAGATATTATTTTCTTCCTCTAATCCGTGTATACCTGATGATCTTGATCATTTAATTGTGCCTCAGATTACAGATGAGGAAAATGATGTCATTTGCTCCATTCCCGCGGATGAGGAAATTTTGGAGGCTATTCGGGATATTGGATCTCACAAAAGCCCAGGTTCGGATGGTATGACGAGTCTTTTCTTCAAACATTATTGGACTATTGTGGGACCGGAGGTATGTGCGATGGTTAGATCTTTTTTCACTTGCGGTTTCATGTCTTCGGAGGTAAATCATTCTCATATTGTTCTCATTCCTAAGATTAATGGCCCTAGTGCAATCTCACATTTTAGACCCATCAGTTTATGCAATGTGACCTATAAATTAATTGCAAAAATCTTAGCTCGTCGGTTAAGTCCTATTTTGCCTCGTATTATTTCCCCTTACCAATCGGCTTTTGTGAAATGGAGAGTTATTCAAGAAAATACTGTTATTTCTCATGAGGTTTTCCACATGTTGCGTAGCAAACGCAAGGGTCGTCATTATATGGCTGTGCGAGTGGACATTGAAAAAGCATATGACCGGATGGAATGGGGACTCATCATCCAAGCCCTTAAATGTTTTGGATTTCGGAGCACTTTTATTAATTGGATTCACCAATGCATCTCTACCGTTTCTTATTCGGTGCTATTGAATGGGTCATCTTTTGGGCTCTTTAAACCCTCCTGTGGACTTCGGCAAGGGGACCCCTTTTCACCGTTGCTTTTCATCATTGAATCTGAAGTTTTTTCGCGGATGCTTCTTCGGGAAGAATCTATTGGTCGGCTTCATGGATTAAAATCGGGCGTGGAGCACCACCTATTTCTCATCTTGTTTTCGCAGATGACTTACTCATTTTCACTCGGATGTCGAGGGAGGAAGCCCAAGTGCTCCTAGATTGCTTGCACAAATATGGTAGCTGGTCCGGTCAACGCCTCAATATGAGAAAGTCTTCGGCCTCCTTCAGTAGGAATATGGGCCGGGATTTAAGCTCAGATATTTGTTCTATTCTTCAGATTGCCCATAAAGCTCATGTGGAAAAATATTTGGGCCTCCCTATGCAGATTTCTCGCAACAAGCAACAACAATTTAAACACATTTGTGAGAAGGTTAAAATGAGACTTGAGAGTTGGCAAATGAAGACTCTCTCTCAAGCTGGTCATTTGGTATTGATCTGCTCAGTTGCTTTTGCTTTTCCTACTTACACCATGTCTAACTATCTTCTCCCGAAAGCTATTTGTTCCAAAATTGACTCTATGATGATGCGTTTCTGGTGGGGATTTTCTGATGATAATTCTCATCATCTTTGTCTTAAATCTTGGGCCTCTCTGTGTAAGCCTAAGTGTGAAGGAGGTTTGGGTCTTAAACTAATGGAGGATCTCAATCAGGCTCTTATTGTGAAACTTGGATGGCAGCTCTAACGCTCTTATGATAAGTTATGGTTGCAACCTATTCATGCAAAATACTTGAAGTCTAAATTTATTTGTGAATCTCGTGGCCCTGCTGGTGATTCATGGTTTTGGCGTGGAATTATTCGTGTGGCAGGGCTCATTAAAGAGGTTGTTTGTTACAAACTTGGATTCGGGTCTACTGTTCAAGTTTGGTCCGACCCATGGTTACCTTATCCTTATCCCCGTGCCCCGAGGCCAAGGTTGCCTTCTACCCCTTTGGATCAAGAGTTGATGGTTAATTCGCTTGTTCTCCCTTTCTTTCAAGTTTGGAATTCCACTTTGATCCGATCTCTCTTTTGTAAAGAGGACGCTGATGTTATCCTCAACTTTCCTCCTCCGCGAGCTAATCTGGTCAACTCTCTCATTTGGTCTACCAACAACAATGGGTAGTTCTCGTTGAATTCAGTTTACTCAATCATTGCAGGCCAGCGTAATCCAAGTTCGTCTTCATCAATTGCTGTTGATTGGAAGCGTCTTTGGCGTGCCCCCATGCAAGACCGCCTCGAACTTCTTCTTTGGAAGATTGCTTGGAATTGTCTTCCCTGCAAATCTAATATTGAGAGATCTCTTCATCGCTCTCTGGATGATAATAGCTGTGGGTTTTGCCATCACATGGGTGAGTCTCTTGTGGATCTCTTTTTTGAATGCCCTGTTGCCCAGATAGCTTGGAGAGCAGCCCCTTGGTTTCTATCTATTCATCTTTTACCTTCTCAAGATATATCGGTCTGGATCCAGTTTATTCTCAAGCCTGCACAACATCTTCACCTCCCAGTGGACCAGCAATTTAACTTCACTAGATATGCTGCCATTTTGTTTGACTCTATCTGGTTCTTCCGTAACAAGCTTCTTCACCAAGGGGGCGACCTGAATATCTCTCTTCTCCTCAGATCGATCCACTCCCATTATTCGGAGCTCATTTATGCTTGGCAAGGCCAAATTCCCCAACCAGACCCAGTTTGGCAGCGTCCCCCAATTGGTTTTTGGAAACTTAATTTTGATGTTGCGATCCGTAATACCTTCGCCCTTGCAGCTGTTGTTTGTTGATATTCCAAAAGTCAAATCCTCTTTGTTAGAACTAAGAGGCTCCCTCCGTGCGGTCCACTTATGGGCGAGGCAAGGTAGCTCTTCATGCTGCTCAGGAGGCTTCTTTTCTCCCTAACTTTCGCATTATTCTTGAGGGGGATTCCTTGTTGGTTATTAATGTCATCCGTCATGCCCGATCTGAGGTGGAATGACAGATTACTTCTATTGTGGATGATATTTGTAACTTAGCTTCTCATAGAGCTGATTGGGTTTTTTCACATGTTAAGAGGGAGGCTAATGACCTTGCTCATAGGGTTGCTCAGTGGGCTTGCAATGCCAATTTAGTGGGGAATATCCCTCTCTCATGTATCTCTGCTACTGTTTTTTTGAGCGACAATCCATGATTTCTCCCATGAATTGTTTGGTTCTTGATGTTTATCTTTACTTAGAAAAAAAAATTAATTAATTGGATAAAATACCCTTAAAACGTCACCTTCCCACAATTTCTGCGTATCCCTGGAACGACCGGATCAAATCATTAATCTCTTTTGTTCCCTTGTCTTACAAGCTTAATTATATCACTTGACAATAAAGTCGGACTTATTAGCTTAGGAGAAACCTCAAAAAGAAAAAAAGACAGACAAATAGTAGAATTTCGATTCAACATATATTAAATATAGAATTAATTTATAAATTTCATGTTAAACAACTTCTTACTCAAATCTGGGTTAACAAAAAACAAAGGAAACTTATTAATAACCCAATTATTTTGTTCAAATATTTTTATTTTTTCACATTTCCAAAATGATAATATATTTTTTCCATATCTTTAACTAGGGTTAGAACTATCCAATAAAACCCTTCTATTGAATTACGAACAATTATAACTAAATTTAAGATGGTGTTTGTTTTCTCATTGAACTACTCTGCTACTTTAATACGTAGTTAAATAACCTAATCTTTTTTCCATTGATAATTTTTTTGGATTTTTATTTTCAAATGCACAAAATGTCAACATAATTTCACCGAAATTAAACTTAGAATTAAAAAATATCATTAGATTTTTACCAGAATATTACACGATACATCTAGGAGTATTAATGTAATTGCAAGGAAAATTCTCAATGCGTGGCATCTAAGCAATAAATAGTTTTTTTTTTTTGGTTTCTTTATCCATCATAATCCATACGATAATGACATGCCGTTTCGATGTGACATAAAAAAAGAAGAAAATGACTTCTCGTGATGGCGTGATTTCGTACCTTTTCTTCCCCGTTTCAGTTTCGTTATTTCTCAAGCCAAACAAAAGCAAATAGTACTCCGTTTTCTCAATGGTTTTTTTTTCATTTTTCTTATTTTCTGACCAGTTGTCGAATCGGGATTTCTTACAATTTGATCACTCAGGGCTTGTTTGGGAACGGGTACAGGTCCTGATTTTAGGGTTCAACTCACGGTTTAAACCCATGTAGTTAAATGCGTGTTTGGCTTGGTTCAACCCTCTTTATACCCGCATACGTGTGAGCAGCTTATTGGGCAACAGTTACGAAGAGCAGTGTACAGCCAGAACCAACCTTTTACTCCGCACCTGCCTCTATATAATCCCTCCCACATCTCTCCCTCCCCTCATCCTTTGCCTTTTGCCATTCTTCCTCTCGTGTACTTGCAACCCTGAGGAAGCCCTCTGTTTCTCTTTTTGCTTCAACGTCCTTATTTACTGGAAAAGCTCTCTCATGGCGGAGACACCATTGAAACGCCATAGGAAAGAGATCCAGACGGAAGATTTTGACGAGTCTAAGCGGCACAAGTACAGCCACATACTCTCTCTGCTCGAGGCAGAGGAAGAGGAGCCCACTCAGGACCTTTCCTCTCTCATCACGGCCCTGCAACAAGAACTGTCATCAGACTCTATCTTCGACTCTCTTTCGTTCCCTACCACAGAGATTGACCCTGAAAACCCCACATCAGCCTCTGCCAACCCAGAGGACCAAGCCTCCTCTGCTTCCTCTTCTCCATATTCGGCGGCGCTTCTGAAGGAGGACAAGGAGGATGACGAGGAGAGGGTCATTAGACGCCTTCTCGAGGCTTCTGACGATGAGCTTGGGATCCCGAACAGAGATGTTGGTGTAGTTTATAACGAGAATGAAGTGTTTAGCGGAGGAGACGGTTTCTCATTTTGCGACGGTCTGTGGGAGTTGGAAGATGAGGCTGCCAACTACTATGCCCTGTTGCAGTTCGAACTTTTCATGTAGTAGCTGTGGAGTGTTCAAAATGTTATAGGGGTAAACAGGAAAGCAAAGTAATGCTAGGGGTTAAAATGGACTCCAAATAGATATTTCTGATGCTGGTGTTCTTGCTGTCTCTTATGGGCTTTACCGCCTTGCTGTGGCAAAAGGACTTGCTTGGGTTCTATGCGTTTACGGAGGACCATTGCTGTGCGCAGAAGACTTCTAGGGAAACCAAATTCCAATTTCTGAAGAGTTGAGGGGGCTGCTGCTCGATGAGGGGGTTGCGGGCTGCGGCTTGATGAGGCGAAGGAAAAAAATAAGAGAGAAGGAAAGAGAGAGCGTACAATGCATGGCATGGCAGAATAGCTGCCGTTTAATTTGGCATGAATAGCTGCAGGACCCACATGTGGCAGACAATTTGTTGCAGGTGCTGCACAAACCCAGCTTGGATCTCGACTACAGTGCATTAAAGTATAGTAGGCAGGCAGGCTATGGGGGAGAGGGTTCTACTTTTCGTGGGCGATGGTTCAACGGGTTTTAGTTTATAAACAGAACCAGGATCAGGACCTTAAACCAGGACCTGGACCCCGTTCCCAAACAAGCCCTCAATGACCCTGTTTGAACAGGTCTGGGTCCAGATCGAAACTCACCAATCTGAGCAATCTCTCTCCTTCTCTTTTCGAATTGTTCCTGCAAATTCGGGATACTCGTCCCAGTTGTCTGCACCCCGTCCCAACCGACACGATATCTTTCGACCCAAATACCCCTCTAGTTAAGGTTCAATCAAAGGATAATCTTTAGACCCAAATATCAACCGAAAACAGAACCTATCTCTTCAGTTCTAAAACGAGCTTGAGACTATCATAATTTAATTTAAGGGAGGTCAACTACGAAATGATAAAAAAATTCTAAATAATATAAAAAAATATCTTAGATTAAATTATCGAAAATTTAAGACTAAAAATATTTAAACACACTAACATACTAATTTTTGAAACTACGAAGTGACAATTGGATCTTACGAGTCTGTATCTTCTGACCACGTTGTAAAATGACTTCGTTCTCAATAGTTTCCTCATTTCTCATCTATTAAGTAATATAGACGCTGCAATTCGAGATTCGTTTTTCATTATTGGTGAGTGAGCAAATTTTCAGTTGAAATAAAAGAGCCACATGTAGTAACAATTTCATTTGCAAACCCGTAAACAGTTTTCTTTTTTTAAAAAAATATAGTTTCCTCCCTTTTAAATGAAAAAAAAAACGCCTAAATCCCCCTATGCTCTTATAGTACTCTTGAGCTGGGCTTTAAGGGGGTCAGCCTGACAGATTAATTATAAAAATTCAAATTCAAATGTTTTACATTGGCCACGGTTAGCCCCTAGATCCGCCTATGCTTGGGTCAACAACCGTGCCAGCCCAGCATCAAATCGCCCACGCCGATGGGCTTCGATCGGTTTGGGTCGGCCGATGCGATTTTTGACCCATTGTTTTTCACACCTAACTCTAGCTACTTCTAGAGATTTACCTCTATCAAAGGTTATCTCAATGGTGATCTTTAAATAGAGGAATCTTAGATGAAAATATAATTTTACCCTCATTTGAGTACTTCATAGCCTTCTACAGTGCTAAAGAGCAAAAAAATAATATAAAGTTAGCTAATTTTATTATTAAAAAAACTTATTCACTTAGAATAAAACTGGTCAAATTTATATTTTCAAGTAAGGAGAAGCTCAAGTGTCATTTACGTGTGATGAAAACTGTTCAATATAACAACTTCAGCAGGTTGGGAGATGAAATTACAATGAGAAGTATAGTTTTTGAGGATAAGTTGCAACGACTTAAAGTTTGTGGGGTATTTGAGAATCAAATGATAATTTGAAGGAAAAATTATAATTAACCCATAAATAATCTTGAAGAACAATCCTCTAAAGTCTCTCAATGGAAAGATATGAAAATCTTGGAGAGATTCTTGAATAAAGGGGTTGAATAATCTGGAAATCTTGTAGAATGAATGTTTAAAGGGTAAAAGTATATGATATTTGGTTTTGGAAGGAATATATGGGTAGAGGGTAGCGAAGTCACGAATGGCTTGTTTGAATGGGTCAACAACCGAATCTATACAACCAGTGGCGGATGTAAGGGGAGGACAACCGGGGTCACGGCCCCGGTTGGCCGAAGTAAGAACTTTGATTTTTTTTAATAGGTATCATTAAAAGAATGTCTAATATTAGTCAAAGACTCAAAAATTAATTTAAAAGTTAACTCATTTAATAATTTATGTACTGTTTTACAGTTTAAACTTACCGACTTATATGTTTAATTTTTTTTTACGTATCATGCACTTAACAAACCAAAAAAAATTCTTTAAAAGTACTTAACCTAATAATCTATTTGCTAACTTACATCATAAAATACTTATTTTTTTATTTTGTAAAAAAACTCCGAAAAAACTTCTCTCGTTCATTTCATTTCTATTCCGATTACTTCTTAATGTTTCTTGACTGTATCTTTGATCAGTTGAGATTATTATAAAACTTTGTATCGTAGTGTTCTTCATGTTATTATATGTTTATTATTGTGTTTAGTGTAGTTTTCATTATTTTGGTTATAATAATTTTGGGGTTAAATATATTTTTCCCCTTATCTTTGAGGTCATTTATACTTTGCACCCCGATGTATTATGTTTGAGACATTGAACCCTTATCGGGGTGCAAAGTGTAAAAGACCCCAAATATAAAGGGAAAAAGTGTATTTTACCCATAATTTTGAAATACCATGTATGAAAATACGAATTCAGAAGAAATAAAAAATAGACAAAAGTTAAGAAATTCAAAAAATGATCTCTTGATAAGTTTGTTATTAATCAACAAAATATTACTTCGAGTTCACTGAAGGATTTAATAAATGATTAGTCTTCCACTTTTTATAGAATTCTAATACAATATTGAAACAACAAATTAATATGAGACTAACAAGGTCTACACTCATGAAAACACCAAAACTTTTCTCTTTCTATCTCTTCAGATTCATTCCTGGTTTCGCCACTGTATACAACCATTCTATTATCATTTATGCTCAGCGATCAACTCCAATAAACTTCGAGTAGACTTTGTCCTTATTCCATGTGTCCAAAACATTCCAACTTCCAACCAACTCTTCCACTAACTTTGACCAAATCAAAGTCTCCTCTTCTAGAAGATCTCAGGAAATCTAAAACAAGACACAACCAGGTTTTGTACAACATACCAACATATATTCCGTAATTTGAATTATTTAAATAAGGATTTGTTTAAGTATTCAAGATATCTTGATTTTCAATTCTCCATAAAATTCTTGAAAGGTTCATAACATTTTTTTTGTTCTCATTCTTCTTCTTTTCGAAGCTTGCTAGAATGCAAATTTTCCCTCAGCTTCAAAGCTAAAGAAACCTATATAATGCTTTGAATGACAAAGGTATTCACACCTTTTAAAGAAACTATGATCCTCTACAATTTCCTACCATGCAATTCGAGAAGAAATAGACACAACATGTGGACTCCATTATAAAGTGCTAATCAAAATTCGTGAACAACATTAAATAACCTAACTCTTTCCGAATTGCATAGGCAATTCCGATAAGCAATTACAGAAGATCTTAATCTCCTTTAAGGACTATAAGAAACTCTTGATGGCTATCATCATTTTGTCAAGAAACTAAGCATCTTCCGTGTGTGATTACAAGAACTTGCAAAGATTGTTTAGTACAAGAGAGAGGGAAAATGGCCTAACGTTATTGAATCTCAGAGACCGCAAAACTTTCTTGGCTTCGGATGGGCAAAAAAATTATTGGAGGTAATCTAGATTCTAGATTAGTGAAACAATTGTTAGTATTTGTAAAAAGTGATTGAAGTTTATAAAAAGTTATTAAAATTAAAAAAATGGTTGAAATTTGTAAAAATATATTGAAATGGGAGAAAATGTGATTGTAAAAATATATCAGTGTAAGATCTTAATTTTAGAGAATAAAAAGTAAATTTTTAAAAAAGTGTAAAATATCAAGATAACTAAAATTAAAGATTGCAAATTTTATTTATCCCTACAAAACAATAGAAGTGCTGCGGAATGAAAGGGAAAAGTTCATTTTATTAGCTACCCGCGCCCTCTGAGTTTGAAATAGGAGTGAAAAGTTCGTCGAAACAAGATTTTTGGTTATTTTATTAATTGTGTGTGTTTATATTATTTTGATTAAATTTTGATATTATTTCGTGACTTTGTCAATAATTTATGAGTTATTTATTTTAAAAATTTTAAATTTTTAATTACATTCGACAGTTTATTACTAATATAATACTTGGATGATTTTTATTTGAAAGTTCAGTTCAAATAGACTTTAACAATTGAGTTCAAATTTTAATTTATGAGTTATTTATTTTAAAAATTTTAAATTTTTAATTACATTCGACAGTTTATTACTAATATAATACTTGGATGATTTTTATTTGAAAGTTCAGTTCAAATAGACTTTAACAATTGAGTTCAAATTTTTTTTTATTTTTTTAATTTTTAGGTTTTCAAATATACTTAATTATGTGTATTTTGATTATAATAAAAATTTAAAAGTCATTAGATTAATTAAGGTACAATGGCCTCGACAACTTACTAGAGGGTGTTCGGTTATGAAATTTTTTAAGAATTTTTTGTATTTTAAAAATTTTTAGGTGATGTTAACTTTATTGGTATGCGTGTTTTAGTTATTTTTATATAGTGTTAAAAATAATGTTTGGTTTTATAATTTTTTATATTCTGAGAATTCAAAAATATCTCGTGAATTTTGTTTAACCGATCATTTTCTAACAAATAATTTCAAAAACTAAAAAATTATTTGATCACTGACAAATCCTGACTTTGTCACTGGTCGGCAGGCAGGTACCGCAATGATTTGTCGCTTCCTAAGGGGGTTAGGAGACAGGGGAGTCTGGCTGACCAGTGTGTTTTTGGCGATTGTGGACCTTATGTTCTTGTTTACGACCAGCTAGCTTAGGAAGTTGGGGACGTTTCTTCTTTATATTAAATGTTATTTTTTTAATATGAGAAAATGATGTGTAGTAGGCTATTGGCTATCCCTTTCTTGACTATTTAATTATTGCTTGATTAGGCACAGCTCATGGCGATGACTAGCAAGGCCAGATGATCATATCGCGGTGGAAAAGGACTTTTATCGTGAGAGAAATATTCAATGTCAAACAAATGACTACAATCGCCTGACAATTCCACGAACTTTGTTCAACGTATACCAGTAAACCACTCTAACATAAAAATACAATAGTATTGTCCCAAGGTTGTACAAAAGTCAATCGCGTGTATCTCTCGTTCCGCCTGTTAAGCATATTCACACACCATTCGTCAAAAATCAAATCCTTGGGTTGTGCACAATCTTGGGTAGGAGCTTTGTAGTTCGTTTCTAGAGTAGTTTTGTTCATTTGTAGATGCGACCACAGTTCCACAGGAAGCAACGAATGCAACCCATCTCCGTTTCTTCATCAAACGCAACTTCTGAAAATTTTGATTTCCTTTGATCTCTATGGGCGGGGTTTTCTATAGGTTGCTTGCATCTTTTCCACTCAGTGCTGAAGGCATGACGGCGTTAGAATCATAGCTCTCAGAGGCTTTTCTAGGTGATCGATGGCTTCCACCAGTGATTCTCAGATTGCCTCTGTACCATATCCTTCCTCTTCTTTTTCTAAACGACCCTTGGATTACGAAGTTTTCCTGAGTTTCAGAGGTGAAGACACCCGTAATACTTTTACCGATCATCTATATGCTGCTTTGGTTGATAAAGGTATTCCCACCTTCAAGGACGATGAGGAACTTGAAGACGGGAAACCCATTAAGCAGGAGCTCTTGGATGCCATCGAGAAATCCAGGATGGCTGTCATCATTTTGTCAAGAAACTATGCATCCTCCACATGGTGCTTGGAAGAACTTGAAAAGATAGTTGACTGCAAGACACAGAGAGGGATAAGGGTTCTTCCCATTTTCTACCATGTGGATCCTAGTGACGTTCGGAATCAGAGGGGCACGTTTGCAGATGCTTTTGCTAAACATAGCGAACGTTTGAAGGAGAATTCGGAAAAAGTGCAAGCGTGGAAAGATGCTTTGAAAGAAGTGGCCGATCTTAAAGGACGCCATCTAAAAGACGAGTAAGATTTATTGCTCTTGTTATAGTGACAATTTAAAATTTTTCTTTCTATATATATATATAGTTTTTCTCATTCACCCAACAGGTAGGGGTGTTCATTTGCACCGTCGGTTACCGTTTTAACCGCTACCGTTACCGGTAAGGGCGGTTATTGTGCCTTTACTGTGCGGTGACAGTGTCAAATATGTGATTCCGTCAATTGCGGTGACGGTGACGGCTTTCACCAAACCGTCACCTATACTACCGTTAACCACCACTAGTTGAGACTTGAGATGATTATTGATTATGTGACATACTTTTGTTGGAATGTGTTAGTTGTTTATGTCATATTGTTGGACACTTTTACTAGACTTTAGTCTTTATGTTTGAATATGATATTATGTTATACTTTTGGACAACTTTTATATTTGTTATGATTGTTAATGATTATGATATTATATTTGAATATGTTATGATATTTGTCCATTTGATATGATTATTGATTATGATATTATGTTGGAAATTTAAATAGCCTAAAACAGTAAAAAAAATTAAAAAGCTTAAGGAAAAAGCTTTTTTTTTTGCACAACGGTTTAATCGGTTATCGTATAACCGTTACCGTTAATACCGTCACCGGTAAGGCCGGTTATTATGCCTTAGTGGTGCGGTGACGGTGTCAAATATGTGATTCCGTCAATTGCGGTGACAGTGACGATTTTCGCCAAACCGTCACCTACACTACCGTTAACCACCCCTACCTGCAGGATAGACACCTTAAACGTCAGATGTGCACATAAACTATTAGCAGTTTCATCTCCATTATTAGAAAATGGTAATTGTAGATTAAAAATAGAAAACTTAAAACAAGAAGTATATGAGTTTTGACTCCAAATCAAATTTTGATCCCGCCGGCCCCTTTAGATTTTTGAAAACTCTGCGGAATTTTTAAATGGCATACCATATTTGCAAACACAAATACCATTTTCGGGAAACACCAAAATTAAAAACGTGCTCCATTTTTGGGAAACACATTTCCTTAATAATGCTTTTTATTTTGAGGTGCGAGCAAAATGTCTCAACTCCAAAATATGCTTTCCATTGATTTTTGCTCTATCTGTCTTCCAGGCCAGAGTCGAAGTTTATCAAAGGCATTATTCAAATGGTGTCTAGAGAATTGAGCGATACAATCTCTGGTGTTGAAGAGGACAATCTCGTTGGAATGAATTCTCGTATAAAGGAAATGTGTATGCATTTAGATATGGCATCATACGATGTTCGTTTTATAGGGATATGTGGGATGAGTGGAATGGGCAAGACAGCTCTTGCACGAGTTGTTTTCCAAAAGTTCAGTAATCAATTTCGAGCTACAAGCTTTGTTGAAGATGTTAGTGAGAATTCTGAAAGACATGGTTTAGTTTCTTTACAGGAAAAGCTCCTTTATGATATGAAGTTGAAGATTGACAATGATAAATTACGGGATGAGCGGAAGGGGATCGATTTGATCAAGAATAGAGTAGGTTGTAAAAAAGTTCTTATTGTTCTAGATAATGTGGATGATAGAAAACAATTGGAAGCATTAGCCGGGAGCTGTGACTGGTTTTGCCCAGGGAGTCGAATCATCGTGACAACAAAAGATAGGCATTTGTTGACAACTCATGGAGTACAATTTGTGTGCATGGCTAGAGGACTGAACGCAGACGATGGTTTAACGTTGTTTAGTCAAGAAGCCTTTGGCAAGCCTCACTGTGAAGATCAAGATTTTTTGGATCTGTGCAAGGATTTGATAAATTATGCTGATGGCCATCCGTTAGCTCTTAAAGTTTTGGGTTCTTCTTTGTTAGGAAAGAGAAGACAGATATGGGAAAGTACTCGGGATAAATTGAGAGCACTTCCTGATCCAAAAATTCAAAAAAAACTTGAAATATGTTTTGATACTTTGGAGGATACGGAGAAAAACGTGTTCTTAGATATTGCATGTTTCTTCAATGGCGAGGACACAGATCGAGTGATTGATATACTTAAAGATTTTGATTGCTACCCAGACATTGACATAGAAACTCTTGTGGACAAATCTCTCCTAACAATTTTAGGAAAAAAGCTGTCGATGCATAATTTACTGCAAGCGATGGGTCGAGAAATTGTTCGTTGTGAAAATCCTAAACAACCTGGGAAGCGTAGCAGGCTGTGGCTTTGTCATGATATTGTTAAAGTTCTCAGAGAAAATTCTGTAAGTATATAGTACAATTCGTTTACACTTTTTTCCCTATAATTCTCTATACTCATTTGTTATTCTCGGTTTTTAGGGAACAAATGAAGTTGGAGGTATAATGCATAACGGGGCTCCACCACAAGTAGAATACTTGGATGCCGCAGCCTTCTCAGATATGAGAAATCTAAGATTGCTTAAAATCTCTAATGTGAAGCTTCAAAAAGGCCTCAGCTATCTCTCTAATGAGTTGCATTTAATGGAATGGCAGGAGTATCCTTTGGGATCTTTGCCAAGGAGTTTTCGACCTGACAGTCTTGTTGAGTTAATTATGCATCGGAGTAATTTTAAGCAATTACCGCAGGAATTCAGAGTAAGACTTTCACATAAGCAAGTGTTTTTAATTTTTCTTGATCAATTTCTTTGGATTAAGCTCTTGAACACTAAATTATCTATATTTGTAAATTATTTTATCACAGAATTTAAACAAGCTGAAAGTCATGGATCTTAGTTACTCTCAGAACTTGATCATAACTCCTGACTTCGCTGGATTTCCAAATCTTCAGAGGGTAATTTTTCAAGGTTGTTCACAATTGTACGAGGTTGACCCATCAATTGGAGCCCTCGATCAGCTTACTATATTAAATCTCAAAGATTGCATATGTCTGATTAGCCTTCCACAAGAGATCAACCTGGGATTTCTTGAAATATTCATATTATCTGGCTGTTCAAGACTGAAGAAATTTACAGAGATTGGGCAGAAAATGACATGTTTGTCCGAGCTCTATTTAGATGGGACTGCTATAGAAGAACTGCCATCATCAATTAAGCATTTAGCTGGCCTGACTTTATTGAATCTCCAAGGCTGCAAAAATCTTTCGACTTTTCCAATCAGTATTTGCCGTTTGACGTCAGTTAGTATTCTCATCCTTTCAGGATGCAACTGTCAAGCACCTAAATCGGGGCTTAGATTCCCCTTAAAAAGGTTTTTTCAAGGACAACTGGCCAGCAAATTCTTCCTACCGGAGTTGTTCTCTGGCTTAAGCTCTTTAGAAGGTCTAGACTTAAGTGACTGCAATTTGGTGGATGGAGCACTCCCTGAAGATCTTAGTTGCTTCTCCTCACTAGAGTCTCTAAACTTGAGCAAAAACAATTTTACTCATCTGCCTGATAGCATTTCTCTGCTTTCCAAGCTAAAATTTCTTTACTTGGACAATTGTGACAGACTTCAATTATTGCCAAATCTTCCCTCCAGCACACAATTTGTAATGGCACGAGAATGTACTTCACTGAAAAGTGGTTCGAATCAAGTCACAGTGTGGACTTCTGGGGAAGCAGGGATATACACTGTTATTAACTGTCTTAGTTTGCAGGACAATGAAGAAGACAAACTTACCGAGGTTTCTTTTCTAGATACGCACTTTCAGCCCTCGTGGATGGAGGTCTCTCTCTCTCTCTCTCTCTCTCTCTCTGAATTGAACTCCCTCACACTTTCCTTATCCTTTTATTTTAACATTTTGTAGGAGCAAATTCAGCACAGCAAAAGATATCGTAGCATTCCTCAAACTGCAATTCCGGAGTGGTTTAATCATACATCTGGGTCATGTATACCGATTCCGCTGCCTCCTGACCTGTCTAAAAATAGTAGATGGAGAGGAATTGTGTTGTATACTTCTTTTAGATTCCGGAGTTATCCTGGACAAGATTTCCATGAGCTGGTATGGCACTTGAACATGGACGGAGGTCTTTCGGATTGTACCATAAACTTCAGTGCCCCTAAAGACCAATGCAATGCGGGTTCATTTGGACTTTGTCTATATATATCGCATGCGAGGTTTAGGGACCATCTAGATGGACGCAACTGCATTAGCCCTTCAATAACAACCAGCAGCCGATTTGTTCACATTCTAGCTTGTGGTGGCCGTATACTCTACGAGCAAGATATGGTAGAGTTTGTTCAAATTTTAACACACAAAAATTTCGGGTGGAGTCCTCTGTTAGTTATTGAGCACTGCATGCTTGTACCTCGCGATGAATTCTGCGAGACTGACCCGCTGGTAAGTGCTCTTATCAACCCCCACCCTCACAATTAGTTAGCTCTCTCTCTCTCCCTGATTGGCCACTGTATTCTATCTTACAGGACTTTCATCCGTCCGATTGGTATAATTATTGTTTCCCTCCGGGTAAAATTGAGGAGTGGTTCACTCATCACAGCCTTGGGCACTTTGTGGCAATTGACCTTCCTCCATATTTGTACGGTGATGATAGTTGGATGGGACTCGCATTTTGCGCTTCCTTTTCAATCAACCGGGATCCAGAAACCTTCCGAACTACTGTATACGTGGGAATGAAACCCTGTTCCCGCCATTACAGGAGACGAGAAATCATGTGGTTAGTTAATCTTCGCAAATTCATTTGGATATCATACATACCACGTGAGCGATTAAAATATATGTCAGGCCAGAGCCACACCCACATTGTAGCTTCGTTGAAAAGTCATTGGCCAGGCATGACGATGGAGAAATGCGCACTTCGTCTCTTGTACCAGCATGATCTGGTACAATTTGAGCAAAAACTAAAAGACTGCAATGACTTGATTTCTGATTATGGGCATCCCAGGGTTCAATTTATGGTTGATCAGGAGAACAGAAATAAGACACAACCCGATGATGCGAGATCACTCAGAGGAACTGTCCACTCTAGTACGACTCACTGGGCTAAATTACTCGCAGCTGAGACAAACGAGGACCTTCGTGTTTCAATGTCTGTAACACCTATTCATCATCAAACAGGCACTAATAGAATTCGGAGTGAAAGTGCCCCACTGGTAAGAAGTTAGTAGAAGTGGTTCCATAATTTGTTTGTCTCTTTTCTTGACATATGCGCATCATATTTTTTTTTTACAGGAGTTTGATCAGTATGCTTTATATGATGAGTGTTTTTCTACAAGAAACATTCTAGACTGGTTCAGCCATCGGAGTGATGAGGCCGTAGCGACAATCCCTTTACCTCCAAATTTGTACGATGATCGTACATGGATGGGATTTGCTCTATGTGCTTCTTTTTCGGTCTTTGAGCAATCGACTACGATTCTGGATTCGCAAGTTCCTTACCACCTTGTTTGTTCTTTGGAAACAGATATGGGTAGTCTGGAACGTTTCCATATGTATCGCCTCATTCAGGATGACCGCGTGAAGTTACAGCTAGGTGGATGCCTTTGGCTGTCTTATATACCCCGCTCGTTGTTTCCAAATTATTTGAATCGATGTAGTTACATCGAGGCTTCAATTGCGACCGATTGTGCAGCCTTGAAGGTGGAGAGGTGTGGGTTCCGTCTTCTCTTTCAAAATGACGAGGTAGAGTTTGACGAAGCAATGGACCACTACTGGGCCTCGGACAAACAGGGTGGGTATGCCTGGTGGAAACTACTGGACGGTAAAAAAAGGGGGAACAAACCTTGAGGATGCGGCAAACCCCAGTACAGCTAGCAGCAGCGTGGATGAGGCACAACCCAGTGCTTCTAGCAGCAGCGCTAATGGAGACGACAAACAAGTTGTGGATTAATTTTGGCTTCTCTGTTACTCTCGGCTACTCTTCCTTCACTTATTGTAAGCCATCCTCCCTCTAGTTCTCTCTCAAAAGGTCCACCAAGACGAAGTCATTTTGCCGCCCAGATAAATAAGAAACAATTTTGTCTCCATGGGATTGATGACACCTATTTGGCGGTAAAAAAAAGGGAGACAAACCTTGTCCTTGAGGATGAGGCAAACCCCAGTACAGCTAGCAGCAGCGAGGATGAGGCACAGCCCAGTACTACTAGCAGCAGCTGAATTTGGTTAAGGTGCTTTTCGAGTCTGATTCTTTGCTCCTATGCAAGGACGTGCTGTCTACCTCCCAACCTCAATGTTGGGCTATTTCGGGCTTGGTGGATGCTATCAGGGCGCGGCTGGTGGAGTTTAAGAATGGAAGGTGGCCTGGATTTCTAGGAGGTGCAATGTCTTGCCCCACTCTCTTGCCTCGTGGGCGGCTCGCAGAGGTTCTTTTGGGTTTTTAGAGTGTTCTTCTATTCCCGAGCATATCCGGAGGTGTGATATGCACCCTTAGATTACGGTTTTTTGGTTGTGTTTTTATTTAGCAAAAAAAAGATTCTGCTTAATCTCTTCTAATTCTTCAATTGTATTGGAATGGTTGATTTTCATTTCGTTTGTACTCTTTGCTCTGCTAAAGAACTCTCCTTTTCTTTTCTGGGCATGCAATATTTCCTAATACATACGGAATCAGAATCGATATTTTAGTATTGAATTATTTCAACTCGACTTGAAGATATCTGACCCGAAAAATCACTCAATACCCACAACAACACACTTGAAAGAAGTGTTCCTAGACTGCAATAACAAACATAACACCAAAAAGAAAATCTTGAAGGAACTGCCATTTTTATTGAATAATAACAAACAAAAAACAAGCGATGAAGATTAAAACCTCAAGGAGTTCCTTTTGCCCATTTCATAGAGGAAAGATCCACCCCTGTAAAAATTCCCTTTCACTTCAAATAAAAGACTTCTCTTTTGGATTTTAAAAGAAGAAAAAGAAGAGACCACATATAGCGCACCCATATAAGATGAACAAGATACAGGGATCTTCCTGTTAATCTTAATTCCCGAATCCCAGCATTTTCTGTTTGTACCTCCTTCAGGTCTTTTGATGCTTTTTATTCAGTCTCTGTTATGTTATGAATTATCGTTGCCTAGAAAAAAAATACAAGATGAACAAGATAAAGTTTGGTTTTTTCTGAATTACTTTTAAAAGTGATCATTTTTAATTGTACAGTTTCTAGTAGTACACTACTAAAAACTTACAATCAAACAAGACGCATTTGCATCCACCCGCTCAAGAGTGAAAATTTAAGGTAACATTTATTTTTTAACCTGTATTATTTACTACCAATTTTAGTGGAGCACCAAAACTTTTTGAGTCCGGTCATCCCTCCCTCCCCCCAGGGCCATAGAGACAATTCATTCCTGATTCACCAGCACAGGAGCGATACCAGGAAAGTATTTAACTTCTAGCTGGTATGCTGATTCGACAAACCTCAAGCAGTCACTCTATGTGAACCAGGGAACTTGCAGAACCTTCATGGTTTCAATTAGGACTAGAAGCAAGTAAATGACTATTCTGCTGTTTGCAAGTAAAATCAGATTATTCTAGCGTTCTGACCAAGAAATCCTCACAAGCAAGGCTAGGGGAGTAAAGGGGACCTGTAAAATCCAATCCCCACCAAGCTACACAAGATATCATTTGCTGATGGGGAATCTCAAAACACGTATGAACTGAAGATCCCCTATCAGGTCCATGAGAAATATCCTAAAGAAAAGGGCTATTATTCCTCTAATATGGAGAATTCTCATTCCAAGAGCTCCCCCTCCCGAGTATCCCATTCACCACTGCGATACAAATAGCCATGGGAGTAGAGTAAAATAATAAACCAAAAAAGATGGATCAACGAGAGATTACTTGGCATTGGCCTACCATTTAGTTAAACTACTGGAACTAAGAAGCCTCCAACAGTACTAGAAATCCATAGCTTCATTTATACGACGAAATTTTCAACAACTATAAACTAGTTATGTCATCTCACATCCTTCTGGACATAGAAATTCCTTCATATTTCGTGGCAGCATTAATCTTTGGGGTGTGCATAAGCAATTAAACCATAAAAAAGAAAAGGGGGAACCATAAGAAGGAAACAGAGAACTATTCAAATGCTTGCGTCGTACGAACAAATGCCTCGGCCAAAAAAAAATCTCGATCAAAACATTTCAAGGCCAATAAAGATATACCAAAACATAAGGTATGGCATTAGAGTAGAGGGAGGAAAGCAATGGAATCTGCAAAATCAAGTTGGAGAATCCGGCACCTCACAAAGCTCTTTCCTCTTGAGATATTCTTGCATCACAGCAAGCCTAGCAGTCTCGAAGGCAAAGTAGCCCAACGCCGAGAAACACGCACTGTGAACAACTCTGGGCCCCATTCCTCTACTCAGCCCAACCCACCCCTCCTCCTTCAATATCTGCTTCACCGTGGCCGTAACCCTACTATACATAGCCGCCGCAGCTTTATTCACAGTAGCAACGATGGGTACCGCTCGAACTTGGACACAGAGACTTCCCCAGCTCGCAGGTACCGAAGTACACGACGGAAGAAGCGGTGGATCCTACGATCACGGCGGATACTCCGGTATAGAAACCGAGAATCCCTTTGTCCTGGAAGGTCTTGAGGATGGCGTCGAAAGTGTTGGTGTAGATTTGGGATGCCCCTCTGGTTTAGAGCTTGATTTTGATGGTGTCGAGTGGGTGGAGACAGACGTAGGGGAATGCTCCAGCAATGCTGCCACCGGCCGCGCCGATGAGGGATTGTTCGAGAACAGAGAGGCTCTTAAAGAGTGCTTTATAAGGTTTGGGAGAAGAGGAAGTATTTTTTTTCTAGCAAACAACAACATAGAATTAACAAGGGAGAACAATACAAACCGGAAGGGGAGGGGGACCCCGACAACCACCCCAAACAACCACCATAACCAGTGGCGGAGCCAGAAACCCAATTAATGGGGGGCAAACTTTTTAAGGAAAAATGACAAAAAAAAATTTTTTTACTACTTAATGCAAAAAAAGTCTTAAGAGTATAAATAAAAAAATTAAGGACTAAGAACACTAAAAATATTGAAATACACGTACCGTATTATTTGCTGATACTGAGAGGTGACATTAAAAATTAAATTCTTGTTGTTCAAGACACCAATAGAGCACCAACTAATCACACAACACAAAAGTATTTATATATATATATATATATATATTCTTTGTAAAACAAAACACATAAATGAAATAAAATATTTTCAGCAATATAATTTTTTACTTCCATAAATGAAGTACTTATTTTTGTTGCTAGAAAGGATGTGCCCTATGCTCAATAAGTCCTGCTGAATTTGTTGGGATATGTAAAAAGAAAACATAACACATAAATGAGAAAAATAAACAATTACTGTATTTCTATTATTCTTGAAAGAAAGAAACAATAGCAAAACGAAGCATATTGGAAAAAGTAGCCAAATTATCCAAAGTTCAAAAAGAATCCAGGTTCCAATGGCATAAAAATACTTCTCACCCTTGCTATAGTTTTTTTTAGTGTGACAGTACTATTGAACACGGGCTTCTCAAGAGTGGAATCTCTATCAACAATAAAATAACCCGAAATTGCAAGGAGGAAATACATACTTGGTAAATGATAATAGAAAAAAAAAGTTGGACAAAAAGTTCAATTTTAACATCCAAATAACTATTCTACTCCCCTTACAAAATGAGAAAACAGAAAAATCGTAGTTCAAAGTGCCCATTACCTGGCTAAATTAATGGTTAAAATTTTGAAGAAATAGATTTATAACTTGATTCAAACGTCACAAATTACAATGGAAAAGAAGTTCCACCTTTAGAGAAAGACAATTAAAAACAAGTTAATCTCATGGGCTATGAAAAATCAGACCTAAACAAACAAAATATAGATGAAAATGAGTCTTACTTCAACTTTGGATTTTCATAAATTGTGGATAAGTCAGACATGTAAAATTAGATGATGATAGTGACAATAAAATGAAATAACCAATGATTCTCTAGTAGTAAAGATGAACACGCAGCACACTTGAATAATTGAATTATCACTTATCCAACAAGAGCACACCACCCCCTTTCTCAGTATTTGCGATATCCAAATTCTCAACCAAGTCCAACATAAAAGGCAAAAGAACAAAAAAAAAGCAGTACTAGAATAGTGAAAACATCTATTTCAATGATTACAACACACAACGATTATCAGGACTCAGGAGAAGTATATGAAATATTTGTCGCAAAATTCACGACAACGTCGACAAGTTAATGTAGGATTTCAAGTTTTGACATAAATAAATATCTCTCTGCTTATTCTTTTAATTTGATTTTGAGGTATTGGGCTGCTTGGGTTTTAAGGGGGGCTGGCTGATTAATCTAGGCAGGCAAGGGGGGCAAGCATAATTTTTATTTGGCCAAGGGGGGCAAACCTAATAAAAATAAATAAAAAATAAAAAAATGCATGTAAAAAAAAAATTTGGGGGGAGCCAACCGGGGCAATGGCCCCGGTTCGCCCCCCCTCCCTCCGCCTATGACCATAACCAAGAAACAAACACAAAAGAAAAGAAAAAACTCTTGGACAAAACAAGTTTGCCAAGAAAGGGCCGCCGCAACCAGGCGGTAAGCATCACTCCAAGAAACCATCATCTTGAAGTCGTCCGCAACATGCTTCAACCACGAGGCAAAACTGCTACGGGGAAACATCGGTGGCAGATTTGGAGAAGGTGTAGGAAGGCACTGCAGCAACTTTCGGCAACTGTAGAGAAGGCGCCCAACAAAAGCGTGAAGAAACTCCAGACAACGCTGGAAACATGAGAGCGTAGAATGTCCACAAGCCTCCAAAGGGAGCGGGTGAGGAGCTGACGCCGGGAGAAGAGCCAGCAAAAAAGATGAAGGGGGTAGATCAGAGGGTTGCGAAGCCGGAGGAGAGACACGTGAATAGAGGCCGGCCACCTGGAGGACCAGATCTGAGCATCCCCGAACAAAACGGCAAACCCACAAAGGCAGAGAGAAAAAGAGGAGAAAGGGAAGGGAAGAAAGGAAATGGAGCCAAAAAGTCGTGTTATTCAAAAGGAGAAGGAAAGCAAGGAGGAGGGGGAAAGGGAAAGGAGGAACGGAGCCGAAGCTCCTTCCCCCCTGAAGCGCAGGACTATTGAGGAAACTCAAGCCTTACAGGGAGCGAGAGAGAAAAGGGATTGGGAGAAAAGGGAGTAGGTTCTAAGGATGTGGAGGCGAAGGAGAGGCGAGCTTTGGTGTAATTTTGGGAGGCTTTCGAGGGATTTGGGTCGGATAGGTTGGGAGCGGATTCCATCCCGAGGAGGGAATTCCGAAGGCTACCTAATGCATGGTCCAGATTAAAAGTAAGTAAAATTCACGGGTATTATAAGTATACCTCATTTAATGAATAAAAATGTTAAATGATCGGCGTTTTTTCATTAAATAATTTGGGCATGTATTAATTGTTGATTTGTTTTTTTTAATCTTCACTGTCGCTTATGTAGCCTTCGGAATTCCCTCATTCGGAGGGAATTCGTTCCTGAATAGGTTTGGGGGGATATCAAGGTGGTGGTGAGGTGGGTGAAGAGGGAATTGAAATCGGATAGGGAGGTCGAGAGGCCGAGACTCGGGTGATAAGATGAGAAGGAAGGAGGCCAATAGTGGCCAACATTCGGGCTTCCATTGGCTACGTTTCTCCCTTTCATTATGTGTGTTTCTCGGCCTCTAGTTTCGAAGCTGAGCTATGAAAGGAAGTGAAGGCCAGGGAAGGTCGGGCAGTGGGTGCGATCTATCTAAACGGAAAATATCTTTGACAAAGACGACATCGTTTCAACCTGCTAAAACATCTTCTGTCTGCGTCATCAGATCAGTTATCCACGATAAAATGCAAATAATCTTTTATTATTTAGGACATGTTTGTAAATCTCTATTTTAAAATTTTCATTTCTAAAGATAACTAATTTAAAATTTTATTAAAAAAATAGAAAAAAAACTTTTAAATTTTAAAATCATGTATTTTCATCTCATTCCATTACAACAAACATAAAAAATTAATTCAAATAATCTCTCTTAATTAATTTTTTATTAATTCCATTAAAACCTCAATTTTTCACTAATTTTTCACAAAATTTAATAAAATTTCAATTTATCTCAATTTTATCAACATTTCCAAAATTTTCATAAAATTTTAATTTATAAACATGGCCTAAGTGGGTAGGTGGACATTATCCACAATTCGTATACATGGAAATGTGGGTGAGAGATCTATAAATGGCTAAATGAGCTCTATCGTCCACCCAAAAGGAGGCCATGGGATCCAGTGGAACACGTAGTTGAACTTGGGCCTCTGGTTCAACTCGTCTTTACAGCCTTTCATGCATTTTCCCCACTTTTTTTTCTTTTTCAGTCAATAAATAGAAATTAATGCTTGGTTCCTGCTACTCTTCTAGACACAGTACACAAGACTTATGACAAAGACCTAGGCCTGTTGGGCCGCCAATGGCAATAGTCTGGCTGAGACATTGTAGAAAAAAAGCCAGCGGGCTGTAGCTGAATTAAGTTGGCCTAATGGATGAGATTAAAATTAGTTGGTAGTCTTGTTAGTTCTGTAACGACAGACTCATTTTTTTGAAAGAGATTTTATATGTCATCGCATTTCTAGCCGCAAGACAAAATTGGAGCATCGGAAAAATATTAAAAGCAAATTTGCTGACAGGCCAATTCATCAATATCACCCTTAGCATCCTAGGATATTTCAATCAGTGTATTTCCAATGTACTTAGGGAAGAAGCTTTTTACTGAACCAAATTATCATTCTCCAATAAGATGTCCTAAATCTTCCATGATGACAACTGAATCAGGGCTCGAGGCCACCCCACGGCCACCCCTGCTCAGGGGTGGCGCGCGGCAACCGCGCGCGACGGGGTGGTGGCGGCCACCCCTCGCGGCGTCGAAGGGAGCCCAATTAAAGAGATTTGGAAGGGAAGGCTGCAATTAGGCTTGCAATTTTAACCCACTTAGGATTGTTATAGTGTTTAAGATATACTTGAAACAGTGTGATTATGGACACAGTTTTAAGTTCGATTTACTTGAAAAATAAAGTCGGTAATGAAAATGAGAGTCTGAACTGTAGGGCATTTAATTTTTTCGAGATTTGTTGTTTAGTCTTTCCTAAATTTTTTTGTAGCGTTAAGATTTATTAATGTGTTCAAGTTAATTCAAGTTCGTCTAAGCTTGTTACACAAGTGGTTCACAAGATTTCCCATGTTTGACCAAAAAAAAATTGAGATCTTTTAAAATTTTGAATTTTTTTGACGTGGCACCAAATGAGTTGATCAATCTCTTGGCTTATTCCATTTTCTCATTGGAAGTATTTTACTCGTCTAGAAGAATCAAACAAGTCAAAGTGATACAGAGATAAAAGTCTATAGTGTGGGCGGCTGACATAGTCTTGGACTGACGAACTAGGTGATCTTCCGCTAGTCCCTGGTCGTTCACCTACCAAATCAAAAAAAGTGGCTCGTCCTTTAACAAGGAGGAATAGCCCAGGTATTACGGGGTGCTTTGGTCATTTCAATGCGGCTTCACGAAAGCAAAGAAAGATCACAGTATAATTATCTCCTTTCTTTAATCCTAATTAATTAATTGGATAAAATGCCCTTAAAACGTCACCTTCCCTCAATTTCTGCGTATCCCTGGTACGACCGGATCAAATCATTAATCCCATTTGTTCCCTTGCCTAACAAAAGCTTAATTATCACTTGCCAAGAAAGTCGGACTTATTGGCTTAAGAGAAATCCAAAAAAAAAAACAAAGAAGAAGAAGACAGACAAATAGTAGAAAAAATTATAATTAAACCATAAAATAATCTTGAAGAACAATCGTCTAAAATCTCTCAATCAAAAGATATGAAAATCTCATACCGGTTACCTATACGATGCTTTGGATGACAAAGGTATTCACTCCTTTTGAGGGAACTATGATCCTCTACAATCTCGTACCCGTGCAATTTGAGAAAAAATAGACACAATTGGTGGACCCCATTGTAAGGTGTTGATCGAAATTTTACATGTACAACATTAAATAATCTAACTCTCTCCGAATTGCATAGGTAAGGAATTACAGAGAATCATAATCACTTTTAAGAACGATGAGAAACTCTTAATGACTACTCATTTTGTCAAGAAATTAAGCATCTTCCGCGTGGTGGTTGCAATAACTTGCAAAGATTGTTGAAAGGGAAAATAGCATGACGTTATTGAATCTCTGAGACTGCAAAACTTTCTTGGCTTAATATGGGCAAAAAAATTATTGGAGGTAATGTAGATTCTAGATTAGTGAAATAATTGTTAGAATTTGTAAAAAGTTATTGAAATTTATAAATTAAAAAAAAAATTGTTGGAATTTGTAAAAATATATTGGAGTTAGGGAAAATGTGATTGTGATTTTTTTTAATTGTACTATCCAAATAAGGGACGAATCAATATTTGCAATTTGACATGTATGTTCCACAATATCAATTGTCGTATTTTATGACAGGGAAAATATGGATGGATTTTAATAATTTTGAGGTTAAATGTGAAGATTTTAATAAGTTGAATATATTCTAAACATTTCATCCTAGTTTTATAGGATAAAAGTGATAATGTGAATAAAAACGAAAAAAAGAAGAAGCAAAAGGTTGTCATTAGGTACGGGCGGGGAGTTGCCTGGAAGGTGCAGTGTATACAAGGCGACCAGTAATAAATCTGTTTGGGTCTGCCCTTTGTTTAGGGCTCGTCTTATGGCATGTTGTCGCCTGTTTGGGTCTGCCCCTTTGTTTAGGGCTTCTTGTCTGTCCGCCCCTTCCGTGGGCTTATCCGAGTCCTTGTGGCTCTTTTCCGACCCTTTGTTGGGTCTCGCTACGCGTCCTTTGTGGCGCTTTCTCGGCTTGTCCAGGTCCTAGTAGCTCTGCCTACTATGTTCAGCCATTACTCTCTCTGCCCTGCATGGAGTTCATAGTGGTTCTTCTGATCCATTGGAGGGTCTTGCTAGTTGTGTCTGTGTCTGTCCTGTCGTCTTGTTGTTTTTTCTAGTGGCGAAGGGTAAATAATTTACATGGTAAGTAAAGGCTGACATTCGGGCTTCCATTGGCTAAGTTTCTCCCTCTCACTGTGTGTGTTTCTCAGCCTCTGGTTTCAAAGTTGTGCTATGAAAGGAAAATGGAGGCCAGGGAAGGTCGGGCAGTGGGTGCGATCTATCTAAACGGAAAATGTCTTTGACAAAGACGACATCGTTTGAACCTGCTAAAACATCTTCTGTCTGCGTCATCAGATCAGTGATCCACGATAAAATGCAAATAATCTTTTATTATTTAGAACATGTTTGTAAATCTCTATTTTAAAATTTTCATTTCTAAAGATAACTAATTTAAAATTTTATAAATAATAGTAAAAAACTTTAAAATTTTAAAATCATGTATTTTCATCTCTTTCCATTACAACAAATATAAAAAATTAATTCAAATCATCTCTCTTTTAATTATTATTTTTATTAATTCCATTAAAACCTCAATTTTTCACTAATTTTTCACAAAATTTAATAAAATTTTAAGGGAAATTTCATTTTTTGTCACTAGGTTTTGACCACTTTTACGAATTGGTCACTAAGTTTCATTTTTTTACGATTTAGTCACTGAAAATATATAGTTGTGTTGCCGTTGCGGTAACAATAAATTGTAGCGGTCGACGACGTTATATTCCGTTAAAAAATAACGGAGGTTTGACGGAAAGACCAGATCGTCACAACTATATATTATCAGTGACTAAATCGTAAAAAAAAATGAAATCTAGTGACCAAATCGTAAAAGTGATCCAAACCTAGTGACCAAAAATGAAATTTCTCAAATTTTAATTTATCTCAATTTTATCAACATTTCCAAAATTTTCATAAAATGTTAATTTCCAAACATGGCCTAAGTGGGTAGGTGGACATTATCCATAATTCGTATACATGGAAATGTGGGTGAGATATCTATAAATGGCTAAATGAGCTCTATGGTCCACCCAAAAGGAGTGGTGTAGACTTGTGAGATAGTTGAGGCACTTCGGTATTTCCCAACAAACCATGAGTATTAGCTAGCTAGGCCCAAGAGGAGGGCATGGAATGATGTAGTTGAACTTAGGCCTCTGGTTCAACTCGTCTTACAGCCTTTCATGCATTTTCCCTCCTTTTTTTCTTTTTTTTTTTCTTTTTCAGTCAATAAATAGAAATTAATGCTTGGTTCAACCCGCCCCGCTACTCTTCTAGACACAGTACACAAGACTTATGGGTATCTTTTGGGCTCAAATATTTGGGTCTAAAAATTTAGGTTTAATCATAAAAAAGTCACCACATAATTTTTTATTATTATAATACTTATTAAAAATCTTCTCTATTTACTTTTTCACCAACTCCCATAAAATATCTTTACTTTATAATATTTCTCAAATCCGTACCCAAAATTTTCACCCACAAAGACCTAGGCCTGTTGGGCCTCCAATGGCAATAGTCTGGCTGAGACATTGTAGAAAAAAAGCCAGCAGGCCAATTCATCAATATCACCCATAGCCTCCTAGGATATTTCAATCAGTGTATTTCCAATGTACTTAGGGAAGAAGCTTTTTACTGATCCAAATGATCATTCTCCAATAAGATGTCGTAAATCTTCCATGATGACAACTGTTTAGAACCAATTACCAATCGGAAAAGGGGAAGAACCCGTGTCTGGAATGATGCAGACACAGCAAGTTTGGGGGTCCCAAAAGTGCACCACAGGACGTAACATTCTATTTGTTTTGTACCTTGAAAATTGGGACATGTATATTCTTTTGCACCATTTTGGAGATGTAGGGAATTAGGAATTGCTTTAGAGCGGTTTTATGTTGGGCTCAAGCTAATTAACGTTAGTAGCTCCGGCAGCCTTTTCTTTTCTATACAGCTTCCTCTGTTAATAACTTGGAAGAAGCTGCTCTGGTAATTTCAGGCTTATTCCATACTGAATAAAATTTTTTGCCACTGCATTGGAGTCAAAGGTGCGTTCTAACAGTGGCTTGTTCCAGAGACAAGTGAAAGGTAAAATAAAATTATCAACCCGAGACCACTCATCAAGATTAATCATAGTGGGATGAGGTGAAGGCCGAAAGGACGGTGGCCCCGGGATTCACGGATCCTTCCAAGTCCAGATAGTAGTCCCCGAGCCAACTATAAAACATCGACCAACTCAATTGTTTTACGAGCTTTGAGAAGACCCTTCCAAACTCTTGAGGCAGAAAACTTACGATCGGCCTGAAGAAATTCCGTACGTTTTAGATATTTAGCCTCCAAACATTTAACCAAGGGGCGAGGAGAAGAGGAGATCATCATCCACGCTTGATGGATTTAATAGTGTTTTCCTTACTCGTATATAAATATAAAAAGTTCGAAGTGGGGATGAGATAATACACACAATAAACTAATGGTTATGTCAGAAAATAAAGTTGAAATAGTCCCCCATGACTACATATTACAATTATCTTGCTCCATTATTCGCGGGCGTTACGTACCCATCAGAAGCGCAAAGGATAAGGCTTAAGACTTTTAAGTCATGACTACAAACGCAGAGTGTCGGTTAAGCGTTGCTTAAGACTTTCAAGTCTCAACAATATAAAACTACACTCACAGCTGGCTCCAATACCGACATGCACTTTGTCGCTTCTCTTAATTCTTTTTTTTAACGCTTCTCTTAATTTAAATGCAACTAATTATATATGTCTCGGTCAAAGTACATCATGTTACCAGTACACATGGCCACGATCGCGCGATATAAAGATAATTTTGAAATCAATGAAACAAAGTATTCTATTGGTGTCCCTAGGAGTTTGTAAAGGGTGTTACTAATCAATCATTTTCTCTTTTTATTAAAAAAAATCATTTTCTCTTTTATTAAGAAAGCATTAATTAATTACTCTTTTTTTTTTGTCAGTAAAGTTTTGCTTTTGGGAATGGAATTAGGTTATTACCAATTTTGTTATCAAGTCCTGTTTCAGGTCATTGTCTAACTATCATGATAAAGCCGTCATAACTCTAACTCAGCATATAAAATATTATGAAAGCATTATTCATTTGTTAAAACGAGGGTAAAACATACAATAAAGAGGGCGGAGTAGAAAAATGAGTCTGAGAGGTTATATCTTTTTTTGTGATGAAATTGTGGATAAGTAGCTACACATGCAGGTGCTATTTATGGCCAGAAGCCTCACCAATGGCCCGATAAATTTTTTCAGTAGTAACGGTTCAACTACAGCTTTGGCAGCAGGGGGAAGTAGGCTTGAAGGCGGGGAAAGGATTCGGTATAGACTGTAAGGGTCTAGACTTGTCTAAATCCGCGATCTGGATCATTTCCTCATCATCCGGCGCCCTGGCCTTTTTTCCAAGGTAGCGATTGAAACAGCCATTTGGTGGAAGGGCTTAATATCGGGGACTTCGCCTCTTGATTTTGGGAGATTTTTAGAATTATGGTTCGTGCGTGCAAATTGGACAATAAGGATTTTGGGCCCCTCTATGTCTCGGGGACGTGGCACCACCTAGATAACTTGCCATCTGGCACACGAAGGTGACCTGGCCTTGGTCTGGCGACTTGGCAAGTGAGAGAAACACTTGTAAGGCTATATTTGGATTGTAGATCAATATTAATTGGTGAGAGTCCTCTAATTAACTCTCTTTTTTTTTTTAAGGATAAGTCCTCCAAGACAAAGATGAGTATGTTTCGGTGAAAATACAGTGAGACCATTCTTTTTTACAACTTTTAGTCTGCTGTTTAGAGGGAGTAGCTAGGCATGCATGTGTCTTCAGGGCAGGGGGAAGGTCAAGTTGAATACAGAGTACCCAGAATACGATTTTATCGATTAAAACAATTATTTATGAGCGTACAGAAAGAAGCAATGTAACAAACAATATTATTGTGCAAATTATCAAATTAGGTCATATATATCGCATATCATGACTATATCTATGTTTTAGCAGTACTATAAAATTAAGTAATTCCTAGTTCAAAGTTGCTGCCTGCGGCTTTTGAACCTGGCCAAATGGTGCCTGTCCAGACGCTGCTGCCAGGATCTGGGACAGGGTTAACTTCCCTGACGGGACTTTTTTTGTTTATAATATACGTCTCTATTTATAGACATTATTGTTGGATTAGGTACGTCTGATGTATATGTTTATTGTTTCATTTTCTTCCCGGCCGCAGTTCATATATTGGAGGAAAAAGACTTTTTAGCTTCACCGTGTGGGTGGGTAGAGACAGAATTTCTTCACGGTTCTCGAAAGCCCACTTATCCATGGCTTCCGCCAGCAATATTCAAATTGCTCCATCATCTGCTTCATCTTCTTTCCGTCGCCGCCCGCTGGACTACGATGTCTTCCTCAGCTTCAGAGGTGAGATCCGTAATACTTTCATCGACCATCTATACAACGCTTTGGTTGATAAAGGTATACGCACCTTTAAGGACGATGAAGATCTCCAAGACGGAAGACCCATTAAGCAGGAACTCTTGGATGCCATCGAGAAATCCAGGATGGCTGTCGTCATTTTATCAAGAAACTATGCATCTTCTACGTGGTGCTTGCAAGAACTGGCAAAGATTGTTGAATGCAGGAAAGAGAGGGAGATGGGGGTTCTTCCCATTTTCTATCACGTGGATCCTACTGATGTGAGGAACCAGAAGCGCACTTTTGCAGAGGCCTTTGCTAAACATGACCAGCGTTTTGAGGACAACTTAGACATGAAGGTGCAATCGTGGAGAGATGCTTTGAGAGATGTGGCCAATCTCAAAGGACGCCATCTAAAAGACGAGTAAGATTTTACTGATCATATGTCGTATTATGAATATTTTTTTGCTGTTCTCAAAATGGCTTTCATTAATCCTGGAGCAATTTTTTCAACCGAATAATTTGAGGAATTTGGGCCCCAATTGCTGTTAAGTGGCAGAATATGGTTGGTTAATGAAAGTACTGTCACTTGAACAAATTTGAACCAGCATAAACATAAGTCCCACATATCAACCAACTACGCAGCCATGCCTATGATGAGTGATCCATTCAATTTGCTGATAATTTACATACACGCCCATTAGAATTCAAACCTATGACTTCACCTTTTAGGACGATATTAATTGTGAATTGCTACCCAAGATCTCCAAATCAGCATGCATGATTTCGACCATCGCTCATATCATATAACTATGCCCTTTAATTTAAGGAAGAAAATCCATGGTTTCTGTTTTCTGAATCCATAAATCGTTTCCAATTAGATTTTTGGCATAATTACCGCTACAATTACTGTGGTATTGACTTTTAACAAATATGATCAGTCTCTGGGGTACAATTTGGAACGGACGCATGTGGTCTATTTTTCATACATATAAGTCATTTTATCCACCAAAAATTACCGAACAAACGGAAGAACGACATGGATTAGAGGTCAAGATATTTATTTTCAGGGTCAGATAGCTTATCCTGGACCATGTACCCGTTACTAGCTAATTTTTTATGGGCAAAAAGACATGTATGTCTAAAAAACGGACCACAGAGACTGTCTCATTCAAAGTTATACTCTGAGAACTGATTTGTTAAAAGTCAATACCATAGGACTGTATCAATAATTAAGCTTAGATTTTTCGCAAGCAAATCCGGCTAGACTTTACTGCTTACTGTGTACCAATTTTTTTATTTTGTTTTTTTTTTATTTTCAGGTGCGAGCAAAATGTCTTAACTCCAAAATATGCTTTCCGTTGATTTTTGCTGTATCTGTTTTCCAGGCCAGAGTCGAAATTTATCAAAGGCATTATTAAAATGGTGTCTAGAGAATTGAGTGATAGAATCCCTAGTATTGAAGAGTTCGACAATCTTGTTGGAATGAATTCTCGTATAAAGGAAATGTGTATGCATTTAGATATGGCATCAAACGATGTTCGTTTTATAGGGATATGTGGGATGAGTGGAATGGGCAAGACAACTCTTGCACGAGTTGTTTTCCAAAAGTTCCGCAATCAATTTCGAGCTACAAGTTTTGTTGAAGATGTTAGTGGGAATTCTGAAAGACACGGTTTAGTTTCTTTACAGGAAAAACTCCTTTATGATATGAAGTTAAAGGCTGACAATGATAAATTACGGGATGAGCGGAAAGGGATCGATTTGATCAAGAATAGAGTAGGTTGTAAAAAAGTTCTTATTGTTCTTGATAATGTGGATGATAGAAAACAATTGGAAGCATTAGCCGGGAACTGTGACTGGTTTTGCCCAGGGAGTCGAATCATCGTGACAACAAAAGATAGGCATTTGTTGACTACTCATGGAGTACAATTTGTGTGCATGGCTAGAGGACTGAACGCAGACGATGGTTTAAAGTTGTTTAGTCAAGAAGCCTTTGGCAAGCCTCACTGTGAAGATCAAGATTTTTTGGATCTGTGCAAGGATTTGGTAAATTATGCTGATGGCCATCCGTTAGCTCTTAAAGTTTTGGGTTCCTCTTTGTTAGGAAAGAGAAGACAGCTATGGGAAAGTACTCGGGATAAATTGAGAGCACTTCCCGATCCGAAAATTCAAAAAAAACTTGAAATTTGTTTTGATACATTGGAGGATACGGAGAAAAACGTGTTCTTAGATATTGCATGTTTCTTTAATGGCGAGGACACAGATCGAGTGATAGATGTACTTAAAGATTTTGATTGCTACCCAGACATAGACATCGAAACTCTTGTGGACAAATGTCTCCTTACAGTTTTAGGAAAAAAGCTGTCGATGCATAATTTACTGCAAGCAATGGGTCGAGAAATTGTTCGTCGTGAAAATCCTAAAGAGCCTGGGAAGCGTAGCAGGCTGTGGCTTTGTCGTGATATTGTTAAAGTTCTAAGAGAAAATTCTGTAAGTATATAGTATCAAAGACGAGAACTTTAGAGAAACATGTACAATTCTTGTACACCTTTTCCCTATAATTCAATTTACTCATTTTGTTATTCTTGGTTTTCAGGGAACAAATGAAGTTGGAGGTATAATGCAAAACTGGGCTCCACCACAAGAAGAATACTTGGATGCCGCAGCCTTCTCTGATATGAGAACTCTAAGATTGCTTAAAATCTCTAATGTTCAGCTTCCAGAAGGCCTCAGCTATCTTTCTAATGAGTTGCATCTAATGGAATGGCTCGACTATCCTTTGGGATCTTTGCCAAGAAGATTTCGACCTGACAATCTTGTTGAGTTAATTATGCATCGGAGTAATTTTGAGCAATTACCGGAGGAATTAAGAGTAAGACTTTCACATAAGCAACTGTTTTTCTTTTTCTTGATCAATCTGTTTGGATTAAGCTCTGGAACACTGAATTATCTATATTTGTAACTTTTTTTATGGCAGAATTTAAACAAGCTGAAAGTCATCGATCTTAGTGACTCACAGAACTTGATCATGACTCCTGACTTCGCTGGATTTCCAAATCTTCAGAGGGTAATTTTTCAAGGTTGCTCACAATTGCAGAAGGTTGACCCATCAATTGGAGCACTCGATCAGCTTACTATATTAAATCTCAAAGATTGCAAATGTCTGATTAGCCTTCCACAAAAGATCGATCTGGGATTTCTTGAAATGTTCATATTATCTGGCTGTTCAAGACTCGAGAAGTTTTCAGAGATTGGGCCGAAAATGACTAGTGTGTCGGAGCTCTATTTAGACGGGACTGCTATTGAAGAACTACCATCATCAATTAAGCATTTAACTGGCCTGAATTTATTGAATCTCCGAGGTTGCAAAAATCTTTCGGCTTTTCCAATCAATATTTGCAGTTTGACGTCTCCTAGAACTCTCATTCTTTCAGGATGCAAAGGACAACCTGAACAAGTGCCCCACAAATTCTTCTTACCAGAGTCGTTGGCTGGCTTAAGGTCTTTAGAAGGTCTAGATCTAAGTGACTGCAATTTGGTGGATGGAGCACTCCCTGATTATCTTAGTTGCTTCTCCTCACTGGAGTCTCTGAATTTGAGCAGAAACAATTTTACTCATATGCCTGATAGCATTACTAAGCTTCCCAAGCTAAAATTTCTTTATTTGGATAATTGCAGCAGGCTTCAACTATTGCCAAATCTTCCCTCCAGCACACAATTTGTAATGGCGCGAGGATGTACATCACTGGAAAATTATTCCAATCAAGTAACTGTGTTGACTTCAGGTGAAGCCGGAATATACACTGTCATTAACTGTCTTAGTTTGCAGGACAATGAAGACGAGGTTTTTTTTCTAGATACGCATCTTCAGCCCTCGTGGATGGAGGTCTCTCTCTCTCTCTCTCTCTCTCTCTCTCTCTAAATTGAACTCAGTCACACTTTCCTTATCCTTTTATTTTAACATTTTGTAGGAGCAAATTCAGCACAACAAAAGATATCATAGCATTCCTCAAACTGCAATCCCAGAGTGGTTTAATCACAAACCTTGGTTTAATCACGGACGTGCGAAATGTATGCCGATTCCGCTGCCTCCTGACCTGTCTAAAAATAGTAGATGGAGAGGAATTGTGTTGTATACTTCTTTTAGATTCCGGGATTATGGTGGAGAACAAGATTTCCATGAGCTGGTGTGGCACTTGAACATGGACGGAGGTCTTGCAGATTGTACCATAAACTTCAGTGCCCCTAAAGACCGACGCGGTGCGGGTTCATTTGGACTTTGTCTATATATATCGCGTGCGAGATTTAGGGACCATCTAGATGGACGCAATTGCATTAGCCCTTCAATCACAACCAGCAGCCTACTTGTTCACATTCTAGCTTGGGGTGGCCGTATACTCTACGAGCAAGATATGGGAGAGTTTGTTCAAATTTTAACACAGAAAAATTTTGGGTGGAGTCCTCTGATGGTTATACATTGTTCCTTCATGCAAACTCTTGTCGGTCGACTCCGCGAGACTGACCCGCTGGTAAGTACTCTTATCAACCCACACACTCACAATTAGTTAGCTCTCACTCTCGCTGATTGGCCACTGTACTTATAGGACTTTCATCCGTCCGATTGGTACAATTATTGTTTCCCTCCGGGTAAAATTGAGGAGTGGTTCACTCATCATAGCCGTGGACACTTTGTCGCAATTGACCTTCCTCCATATTTGTACGGTGATGATAGTTGGATGGGACTCGCTTTTTGCGCTTCCTTTTCAATCAACCGAGATCCAGAAACCTTTCGAACTATTGTGGACGTGGGAACTGAAGCCTATTCCCGCCATTACAAGAGACGAGAAATCATGTGGTTAGTTAATCTTCGCAAATTCATTTGGATATCATACATCCCACGTGAGCGATTAAAATATATGTCAGAACAGAGCCACACCCACATTGTAGCTTCATTGGAAAGTCATTGGCCAGGCATGACGATGGAGAAATGCGCACTTCGTCTCTTGTACAAGAGTGATCGGGTACAATTTGAGCAAAAACTAAAAGACTGCAATGACTTGATTTCTGAATATGGGCATTCCGGGGTTCAATTTATGGTTGATCAGGAGAACAGAAATAAGACACAGCCCGATGATGCGATATCACCCAGAGGAACTGTCCACTCTATTACGAGTCACTCGGCTAAATTACTCGCAGCTGAGACAAACGAGGACCTTAGTGTTAGAATGTCTATAACACCTATTCATCATCAAACAGGCACTAATCGAATTCGGAGTGAAAGTGCCGCACTGGTATGAAGTTAGTAGAAGTGGTTCCTTAATTTATTCTCTCTCTTTCCTTGTCCTTGATTGATTAATGCGCACCATATTTCTATTTTATTTTTACAGGGGTTTATTCCGAACGCTTTATATGATGTGTGTTTTTCTACAAGAAATATTCTAGACTGGTTTAGCCATCGGAGTAATGAGGCCGTAGCGACAATCCCTTTACCTCCAAATTTGTACGATGATTGGACATGGATGGGATTTGCTCTCTCTGCTTCTTTTTCGGTCTTTGAGCAATCGACTACGATTCTGGATTCGCAAGTTCCTTATCACTTTGTTTGTTCTTTGGAAACAGATCTGGGTATCCTGGAACGTTTCCACATGTATCGCCTCATTGAAGATGACCGCGTGAAGTTACAGCTAGGTGGATGCCTTTGGCTGTCTTATATACCCCGCTCGTCGTTTCCAAATTATTTGAAACGATGTAGTTACATCGAGGCTTCTATTGCAACCGATTGTGCAGCCTTGACGGTGGATAGATGTGGGTTCCGTCTTCTCTTTCAAAATGACGAGGCAGAGTTTGACGAAGCAATGGACCACTACTGGGCCTCCGACAAACAGGGTGGGTATGCCTGCTGGAAAATGTTTGGCGGTGAAAAAAGGGAGACAAAACTTGAGGATGAAGCACAGCCCAAGGCTACGAGCAGCAGCTCTAATGGAGACGACTGTAAAGTAACCTGATGTAAATAGAATAGAACGGAAGAATGTATGTTTGGGAGATTAACGAGATATTGTATTCGCTTTGTTCGAGAGGAGCACTCTACTTTTAAAATGGGCTGAGCCCTTACAAATATAATACAGCAAAGCTCCAAACATATGGGCTATTGAAGGAAAGAAGGAAATAAAGCAGCTAATAAGTAACGAAACTCAACGTGAATCTGATCCTTAGCCCATCCAAAACCAAGACAAACTCCTGCCTATTAACATTCACCTAAGTGCGTGAAGACAACCTAGTTCTGCAAGTCTCGAAGGTCTTAAGTCCCGAAGCTTCCACTCCACGCCGTTCATGCCCTCCCAGGGTCAAGACTTCACCTTTAATCTTCTTCTTCTCGACGGCAAACTCTACCAAAACTCCCAAATAGCCTTGGTACCATTCGGGTTCATAACAACGACAAACAAGTTGTGGATTAATTGAGCTTCTCTTGTTACTCTTGGTTACTCTTCCTTCTTCACTTATTATAAGTCATCCTCCCTCTAGTTCTCTCTCAAAAGGTCCATCAAGACGAAGTCATTTTGCCGCCCAGATAAATAAGAAACAATTTCGTCTCCATTGGATGACACTTATTTTGTTGGATTTGCTTAAACAGCGCGCTGAAAGTTTCTTCTTCGTTGGTAATCTTCCCAAAGATTACCAATTCTCTGCGCCAATGAGTGCTTCCCAGAATAGCCTAACCGGGTGTGAGTGATGCAAACTGCAAAGACGCTCTACCCGTTAAAACAGCCGGGCAGGAAATCTTTGAATGAGCCTTCAGTGCAGGAAGCAAAGGATCAGCGGTTTATGCAGGAATCACCGGCGGAGAGAATTATAGCATGAATACAAGGCAAGAGGAAGATATATTCATCGGCCACGTGAAGATTCTGCTTAATCTCGTCTAATTGAATTGTACTAGAATGGGTGATTTTCATTGCGTTCTGTACTCCTCTTTGCTCTGCTGAAGAACTGTCCTTTTCTTTTCTGGGCATGCAATATTTCCCGATACATATGGAATCAAAATCGATATTTCAGTATTGAATTATTTCAACTCAACTTGAAGATATCGGACCCGAAAAATCACTCAATACCCACTTCAAATAAAGACACCTCTTTTGGACTTTAAAAAAGAAAAAAAGAAGAGTCCACATATAGCGCACCCAAATAACAAGATACAGGGATCTTCCGGTTAATCTTAATTCCCAGCATTTCCTGTTTGAACCTCCTTGATGATTTTTATTAATTATCGTTGCCTAGAAAAAAAATACAAGATGAAAAAAGATACAGTCTAGTTTTTTTCTGAATTTCTTTTTTTTATAAGCTTTCTGAATTTCTTTTAAAAGTGATCATTTTAATTTTTGAATTTTCTAGTACAATACTAATAACAACTTATAAATAAAATAGACGCATTTGCATCCACCAGCTCATGAGTGAAAATTTAAGGTAACATTTATTTTATAACCGATATTATTTACTACCAATTCTAGTGGAGCACCAAAACCTTTTGAAATTTTGAGTCCGGTTATCCCTCCCTCCCCAGTCCCCCCTGGGCCATAGAGACAGCCCATTCCTGATTCACCAGCACAGGAGCAATAGCAGGAAAGTATTTAACTTCTAGCGCTGGTATGCTGATTCGACAAACCTCAAGCAGACACTTTATGTGAACCATCAACCAGGGAATTTGCAGAACCTTCATGGTGTCAATTAGCACTAGAAGCAAGTGATGACTATTCTACTGTTTGCAAGTAAAATCAGATCATTCTGGCTTTCTAACCAAGACATCCTCGCAAGCAAAGCCAGGGGGAGTAAAGGGGACCTGAAAAATCCAATCCCCACCAAGCTACACAAGATGTCATTTGCTAATGGGGAATCTCTAGACACGTATGAATTGAAGATCCCCTATCAGGTCCATTAAGAAATATCCTAAAGAAAGGGCTATCATTCCTCTAATATGTATCCCATTCACCGCGATACAATTAGTTCAAGGAAAAAAAAAAATCAGCTGTATCCACTACAAAGTAGCCATGGGAGTAGCACAAAAGAATCAACCAAAAAAGATGAATCAAAGAGAGGTCAGTGGGCATTGGCCTTACCATGTAATTAAACTACTGGAATTAAGAAGCCTCCAACAGTAGAGCATTGATCTTTGGGGTGTGCATAAGCAATTAAACCATAAAACAGAAAAGAAAAAATAAACCAACAAAATGCCTCGGGCAAAAAGAAAAGAAAAAAATCTCATTCAAAAGCAATCCAAGGCCAAGAAAGATTTACCAAAACATAAGGTATGATATTAGAGTAGAGGGAGAACGCAATGGAATCCGCAAAATCAAGTTGGAGAATCCGGCACCTCACAAAGCTCTTTCCTTTTGAGATATTCTTGCATCACAGCAAGCCTAGCCGTCTCAAAGGCAAAGTAGCCCAACGCCGAGAAACACGCACTGTGAACAACTCTGGGCCCCATTCCTCTACTCAGCCCAACCCACCCCTCCTCCTTCAATATCTGCTTCATCGTGGCCGTAACCCCACTATACATAGCCGCCGCAGCTTTATTCACAGCCCCACCATGAAGCTGAGTCATCAATCTCGTTTTCACTACGTCAAGCGGTGTCGTAATGGACGCCGATATAGCCCCGGCCAGTGCCCCACAACAAACGCTCTGAATAGGCTCAAGGTGAGTCTTCCTTGTCTTTCTCATTACTGCATCTTTCAAGTACTCGAACGACGAGTAGCTCAATACCCCAGGCCGGTAAATTCCTCAACAATGTAGCAGAGTAACCTCCGTACAAGCCCAGCACACCGTCTCTCTCCAAAATCCTTAACAAGACCTCCCAAGATCGCCCCTTAGCTCCTGCCTGCATTCGCTGCGTGATTAACTCCTTGGGCACCATTATCGCCGACGAGACGATATTCCCCAGCTCACAGGTACCGAAGTACATGGCGGAAGAAGCGGTGGATCCTACGATCACGGCGGATACTCCGGTATAAAAACCGAGAATCCCTTTGTCCTGGAAGGTCTTGACGATGGCGTCGAAAGTGTTGGCGTAGATTTGGGATGCCCCTCTAGTTTAGAGCTTGGTTTTGATGGTGTCGAGTGGGTGGAGACAGACGTAGGTGAATGCTCCAGCAATGCCGCCACCGGCCGCACCGATGAGGGATCTTTCGAGAACTGAGAGGCTCTTAAGGAGTGCTTTTCTGAGGTTTGGGAGAAGAGGAAGTAGGTTCTAAGGATGTGGAGGCGAAGAAGAGGCGAGCTTTGGTGTAATTTTGGGAGGGTTTTGGGGGGTTTGGGGGGGATATCAGGGTGGTGGTGAGGTGGGTGAAGAGGGAATTGAAATCGGATAGGGAGGCCAAGAGGCCGAGATTCGGGTGACTGGATGAGGAGGAAGGAAGGAGGCCAATAGAGGTCGGCATTCGGGCTTCCATTGGCTACGTTTCTCCCTCTCACTGTGTGCGTTTATCGGCCTCTAGTTTCGAAGCTGAGCTATGAAAGGAAAATGGAGGTCAGGGAAGGTCGGGCAGCGGGTGCGATCTATCTAAAACGGAAAATGTCTTTGACAAAGACGACATCGTTTGAACCTGCTAAAACATCTTCTGTCTGTGTCATCAGATCAGTGCTCCACGGCAAAATGCAAATAATCGGGCATGTTTGTAAATCTTCTCTATTTTAAAATTTTCATTTTTAAAGATAACTAATTTAAAATTTTTATCAAAAACTTAAAACAAATTTTAAAAAAATTATGTATTTCTATCTCTTTCCATTGCAATAAATATAAAAAAAAAATTAATTTAAATCATCTTTATTTAATTTTTTTTTATTAATTCTCATAAAATCTCAACTTTTCACTAATTTTTCACTAATTTTAATTTAGCTCAATTTTAACAATATTGTCAAAATTATTGTAAAATTTTAAATTCTAAACATGGCCTAAGTGGGTAGGTGGACATTGTCCATAATTCGTGTACATGGAAATATGGGTGAGAGATGTATAAATGTGTAGATGAGCTCTATGGTTATTAGCTAACTAGGCCCAAGAGGAGGGCATGGGATCCAAGCGGAACACGTAGTTGAACTTGGGCCTCTGGTTCAACTCGTCTCACAGCCTTTCATGCATTTTCTCCACCTTTTTTTCTTTCTTTCTTTTTTTCCTTTTCTGTCTTTTTTTTCTTCTTCTAAATATCTTTTTTCCTTTTCAGTCAATAAAAAGAAGTTAACGCTTGGTTCCACTTCCACCCACCCCCGCTAGTCTTCTATACACAGTACACAAGATTTATGACAAAGACCTGGGCCGGCTGGGCTGCCAATGGCAATAGTCTGGCTGAGACATTGTAGAGAAAATTCCAGACAGGCCATTTACGGACGTTTGTTTCTCGATTTTTTTAATCTTCAATATTTTCAAATAATCATAAAATAATATCTTGTTCTTAATTAAATTATAAAATAATATTATACTATTTAATTAAATCTTCTCTCTCTTCACTTTTTCATAAAATACTATATTTTTTCACAAATCCCAATACCTAAAATTTCCAAAACCTCAATATTTCCACAAACAAACACCACCTTTAGTATTACCTATTAATTCATTAACTCTAAGATCATGAATTACAGTTAGAACATAAATTGGCCTAATGTATGTGTGGCAATGGAGTCATTTTTTGAAAGAGATTTATTTGTCATCGCATTTGTAGCAGCAATACAAAATTGGAGCATGTGAAAATATTAAAAGCAAATTTGCTGACAGGCCAATTCATCAATATCGCACTCAGCCTCCCATAATCTTAGTATGTTTTCAATCAGTGAATTTCCAATGTACTTAGGGAAAAAGCTTTTTACCGATCCAAATGATCATTCTCCAATAACGTGTCCTAATTCTTCCATGATGACAACTGTCTAGAACCAAAAACATGAAGTACTCTTAACCCATGTTCCTTAAAGTACCTGGAAGACACATCCCAATTACCAATCGGAAAAGGAGAACCCCTGTCAGGAATGATGCAGACACGGCAAGTTTGGGGGTCCCAAAAGTGTACCACTTGGACGTAACATTTTATTTGTTTTCCTTTTTTTTCTTCGTTTTTGTACCCTGAAAATTGGGACATGTATATTCTTTTGCACCAATATTCTATAACAAACTTAGAGTGTTTCATAAATATTACGGTTCGACTTGGCGTGAGTAAGATGTATGGATACTTCAATCAAACCTTAAACATTCTCAAACGATTACCCATTTTGTTGAACCGCTGAATTTGAGCAAGACTTTATTAAATACGAATCTCAAAAATAACTAAGACACGTTATGAAATATTTTACGCGAATTAAAATACATATACAGATATGTTTCCTTCCACGTGGATTCGCTTCTCGCCCTTCAATTGTCACCGACCTCGACTTTGTTAGGCATTCGTAAGTCAGGGAGGTAAAGACTGGGGTAATATGCAGGGGTCACTTCTCTCCTTCTGTGCATAATAGGAACCGTTGGATAACACTCTCTTTCAAATCGATTGCGGCACAACCGCTGGATATTGCACAAAAAGGGTCGATTTGTGAGAAGGGGCTTGTGATTATGGCGAATGACATGGATGAGTGACGAGGTAGATGGTGGATTCAGTTATCCCTCATTATTGGCCACCAACTAAGTTGCTTCCCAAGACAATAGATCGATCCGCTGCAATATCTGACGGGGGAGTGAATCTGACGGGGGAGTGAATGCTGGATGCTCAAACCAGGGGATAGCTGGGATCCAACCAAATCGATGTTCAGTTGCAAGTGCAGGAAAGTGAGGAGGAGAAAAATATTGGGGAATTTGTCCTCAACGGCTTCTGTAGTTTTTTTTTTTATTCCATAACGAGTACAGAGAGAAAATAGCATGAAGCCACGTTACTGTCTTACGTGGACTTTTTGATTTTGTGCAAAGCAAGCTTGACTCTGCACTCTCTCTCCTGTGGTAAAAATGTGTCAGTTCTTAACGTTATTTTGTAGTTCTGACAACCACATCCGAAGTTGCCACGTGGACATGAGAAGCTGGTCCCAAACCGGTTCCAAGTCCATGCCGTTCCCAAACGCGGATGTTTTAAACGAGTCTTAAAACTGGACTCGGGTCTAGAGCCGAAGTCCCCGATCCTTCTTCTAAACAAGGCCTTACCTTAACTTCTGAAAAGACTTCTGTCATAATACTTTAAAAATACTCGCATGACTAATGGAGGCTATAGAAACCGTTGATTTCGAATCCGATGTAGTAAAGCGACCAAACACCGTTGAAACTAAAAGTAAGCCAAGTTCGCGTGATACATGCTACATATGGTCCAAAAAGAAAAAGTATGCTATACATTGACCTCGCGTCAACGTCCCCTGAAAGGTTAAGAAATTCCATGCGTTCACATTGGAAAAAATTCCATGCGTTCACATGATTTCCCATTAGATGGAAACTTCTCTTTTTAGTGCTCAATCTTGACGTGGGGTTCAAAATTTACCAATAAATATAAAATAATATTTGTTCTTATTAATTTATAAAATAATATTATAATATTCAATTAAATTTTTTTTTTCTATAAAATATCTATACTTTTTTTACAAATTTTCATACCAAACATTTCTATAATCCCAAAATTTTTTACAGACAAATACCATCTGGGTTGGAGCTTTGTAGTTCGTTTTTAGACTAGTCTGGTTCATTTGTAGATTAGACTGCAGCCTGCAGGAAGCCATGAACGCAACCCATCTCCGTTTCTTCATAAAACACAACTTGAAAAATTTGATTTCCTTTTATCTCTATGGGTGGGGTTTTCTATAGGTTGCTTGCTTCTAAGTGTATATGGATGGTCGGTTCGTTTTTCGATTAACAAATCCATGTTATTGGAGGTAACTTAGATTCTAGAATCTAGATTAGTGAAACAATTGTTGGAATTTTTTAAAAAGTGATTGAAATTTATAAACAGATATTGGAGCTGGAAAACGAAAAAAGTTAATTTAAATTTATAAACAGATATGGTTGGAATTCCATGTATTGGCAATGCAACTTTTTACGGTTTTGGGGAGTGACGGCAGCTATGAGAGAAGATCTTGATTTCCTTGGGGACTCTCAGGTCTTATTTCTTTATTTTCTTTTAATTTTATGGACTGGCATATTCTATTTTAGAATATAATATATTTAATAAAATTACAAAATGATTATTCAAAATTTTAAAAAAATTATACGCAAACTTTAATTTTTCATACAAATTTTAAAATATTTTCAAAAAGAATTAACAAATATTCTCTTTTTATACTTTTCCACCCAATTCTAATACTTTTTTATTAAATAATTATATCAAATAATCTCTCTATAACTTTTTACAAAATTTAATAAAAATAAAATATTTTTAAAACTTTTCAACAATCTTAACACAAAAAATTATAAAACTTCAATTTATATAAATATTTACAATTTTATCAAAAAAAATTTAAAACATCTTACCATTTTTTTTTAAATGAACATCCTAATCACCTCCATCTATTGTTCCCTGCGCCTACGAAGCATATTCACACACGCAAAAACCAAATCCTTGGGTTGCGGTTGCCCAAAAGAGAAGACAATATTTACGGAATTAAAATATGTGATTTTAAATATAGGTAAGTAAATATATATTGATAAATAAGATGGTAATAACGAGTGTGTTTTAGTATGCAAAATAATATGTTAATTGAATTACTAAACAAGTTAAAACAAGGTTAAGCTTACAACCTCCTTTTTCTTTTATTTTTTAATACTTAAACAAATCCTCCAACAACTACCTAGGTGATGTTCGTTTTGAGAAAAAATGTAGGATTTTAGAGAAGTTGTGAATTTTTATGTTGAATAGTGTTTTATCGGTGTTTGTGTAAAGTGGAGAGAGAAATGATTTGATGTAATTGTTTAATAAAAAAGTATTGGAGTTATGTGAAAAAATATAGAGAGAGAAAATTTATGTTGAATAAAAAATTAAAAAGTTGTTGGAGATTGTGTAAAATGTATTGGTTTTTGTGTTTGAATTCTGAATATGTTCGGTGGTAGAATTGTCAATATACTTAGAATCTTGAAAAAATGGTGAAAACGAACATACCCCTAATCTACCCATGTCACTCGTTAGTTTCCTTCCCGTTTCGCCCTCGGCTTTAGTATCATTATTTTGGCCGTGCAAATTAATTTTGTTTGTTTGTGAAAATTTTAGGTTACGTCTCCGTGAAAAATAAGATATTTTATAAAAATTAATAAAAATATATATTTTATAAATATATTTTATAAGATATTTATTTTGTAATTATTTAATCTAAACAAAAAAATTTAGGTGCCGAAATTTTAACAAACAAACGTCGGTCTATACAGGTAAAAAAATACTCGCATCTGACGTGCGGAGGTTATAGAAACCGTTGATTTCGAATCCGATGTAGTGAAGCGACCAAATACCCTTGAAACTAGGGTTAAATGCATGTCATGTCCCTGTGGTATGCGCTAATAGCAAATATGCCCCTGAGGTAAACAAAGTATTTTTCATACTCCTGAGGTAAACATTCAGGAGCAAATATGCTCTTCCGTTATGTGCCGTTTGAAACACTAACGGTAAATGCTGACGTGTCAAAATTAGACACGTCAACACCAATCATAAATCGACACATGACATTTTAAAAAAAAAAAAATAGGGGGGAGAACCCCTTCGAGCGGCGAAGGGAGCCCAGATCTGGGCTCCCCCGTCGCCGGGTGGCACCCTGCCAGCCACCCCTGAGCAGGGGTGCCACTCACGCCGCGGCGGCGAAGCTCGAAAGGGTTCTCCCCCCTTTTTTTTTTGGAAAATGCCACGTGTCGATTTATTATTGGTGTTGACGTGTCTAATTTTGACACGTCAGCATTTTTACCGTTAGTGTTTCAAACGGCACATAACGGAAGGGCATATTTGCTCCTGAATGTTTACCTCAGGGGTATGAAAAAACTTTGTTTACCTCATGGGCATATTTGCTATTACCGCATACCACAAGGGCATGTCGTGCATTTAACCCTTGAAACTAATTAAAAGTAACAGAAGTTCCGCGTGATACATGCATGCTACATATCTATCTTCCACAAAATCCAAAAAGAAAAATACGCTGGTTTTACATAGTATAGAGCAGCCGAAGTTTTGAATCTTGAAGTCTATACTGTACCTGTCATTTAAATGAAAAATATTTAAGTGGTTGGCTTATCAATTAAGCGAGAGTTCGGTTCATATACCAATAGAGTATTAAAGAATATAATATAAATAATAAAACAACATATCTCTTTACTTTTTGGGATGAATATGATTAAAACTAACTAAAAGGGAGTCTACACGTAAGGATGAGTAGTAAAGAACAGATTGTGATTTCACATGATATCATAGTGATTGTCTTGAGTTTGATACTTACTAAATATTTTACCCATATTTCAATCAAATATATTATATGCACTTCCATTGCTTGATGAATTTCATTTGGTCCTTCAGTGTGCATTTGACAAGAAACAATAATTCTAGCTAATCAAAGTGAAGTTTGACATTAGATGAAATTTAGAAATTTTGAAGGCCAATTTGTACAATGACTCCTGTAAATTGTTTTTTCAAGTTCTCTCCCAATTAGAGGACATCCGAAGACCAGAGACTTCTATTCGAGTCGGTGCCGAAGTGGACCATTGGATTAAGAGGAACAGCTACGCAATTAGAGGAAGACATGTTCTTTTACTAATTGTGAGATTATGCTATACGTTTCTCGATCCCCTCAAGTTTTCCAAGTGAACTCTAGTGTTGTTATTCGTCTGTAATCTTGAAACTTTACGATCTATTCTTTTCATCACATTATATTAATTAATTATTGATTTCAGATATTTTGTACATTCTCTTAAAATATTTGATTAATTTTGAAAAAAATATTTTTAAATGATAATTTTATCTTATAAAATTTTTTTGACAATGACCATTTTATAAAAATAAATACACTGAAATTCCATACGAGTGATTACAAATTGTATTTATTCCTAACAAACAATAGAAGTACTACATAATGAAATTTGGGTTATGTTCGTTTTCAGAATATTTGTAGAATTCTGATTATTTTGAAATTTTTAGGTGAAATTGAAGGTGTATGGTGTTTGTGTAATAGTTGGTGAGGTGTTAAAAAGTAATGATATTTTTTAAGGTTGTTTGTAGATTATGTTTATTAGGATGAGTGAAGAAGATAAAATGTAAAATAATATTATTTATAATATTAATTATAAATTCGAATTTATTTTTTATTATAATATAAATATTTTATTTTATTTAAAAAAGAAGAAAACAACAAAAAGCTTGACTAATACGGTTAAAAAATAAATAAAATAAAAAATAAAAAGAAGAAGAAGATAATAAGGCAAGAAGCTGATTCACGTGACGAGCAGAAAAGTGGAGACTTTTTAGTCCGCTGCAGGTATGTCAGTGCGTCAGGCCATGAAAGAAGCGGCAGGTATGGCAGGGGAAATGGCCTGAAGCCTGACCCTTGACGCCTGGCGTTGTACCCTGTGACATGCAGTTGTGGACGCCTTATTCGCTGTACCCCGTGACATGCAAATTCCATGTGTCTGTGTTGTCAAATTTATGTGTTGTTAAAATTTTTAGTATTGGGTTTAGTGAAAAAATGAAGAGAGAGACAATTTTTATATTTTTTATAGTGGAAAGTTATGATTTGATGGAAGAGAAAGACTATATTGTAGTATTTTATTGTGAGAGGATGTAAAATTTTGTAATTTTTTTTGGCAAACACAACCTTAGAAAACATGTTCGGCGGTAGTATTTTAAATTGAATGTGAATTCTATCAATTCTGCCCAAACGAACATGTCCTTAGACATTTGGTGATGGAGGGCAACATTATTGTGGGCGAGGCAAGGGCAGCCCTCTTGTGGGCGAGGCAAGGGAGGCGTTCTATATTCCTTACCAACCTATCATTCTCGAAGGCGATTCTCAATTGGTGATGGAGGCTATTAACTCAGAAGATAACAGAGGAGAGTGACAGATTTCTTATATTGTTGCGGATATTCCCAATCTAGCTAATTGTCGAGCAGAGTGGAAATTTGTACATGTTAGGAGAACTGCAAATGCTCTTGCCCATATAGTTGTTCAATGGGCAGCTTCAATGTTTTTTGAGAGAAATATCCGTATATCTTGTATTCTTTTAAACATCTTATCGAGCAACAATCCTTAGATCTCTCCTTGAATTGTTCTCTTTGATAAAAAAAAAAAAAACATGCCCTTAGACCTTTATTAATTTTCATCGATCCGCGGCCTCCGAGTTTCAATACGAGTGAAAAGTTCCTCGAAACAATATTTAGAGGAGGTTTCTGGTTATGCTTTTTGGTACGTTAACTACAGTCTGCACGCAGGTACCGCAATGATTTGTCGCTTCCCTAATGGGATAAGGAGACTGGGGAGTCTGGTGGACCAGTGTAGCGTTTTTGGCGATTGTGGACCTTACGTTATTCTTTATCCAAGCTAGCTTAGGAAGTTGGGGACGTTTCTTCTTTATATTAAATATTATTTTTCTAATATGATGTAGTAGCTATCCGTTTATTGACTATTTAATTATTGCTTGATTAGGTACAGCTCATGATGATGCCTAGCCAGGCGGATGATCATATCGTGGTGGAAAAACACTTTTGTCGTTTTTTTTAATTGGTAACATGATTAGTATCATTTATGAATTTCATGAAGTGAGATGAAGAGAGTGATTCGGTACGATTTTTGAAGGTTAGACCTTATTTAAAAATAGATATTAATACATTTTAATAATTCAAATACTCAATGCCGAACACATGAACACAAGCACAGAACAATTTCAAGAACTTGTTCAACATATAAATTATACACATAATAGTAATATCCCAAGGTTGTACAAAAGCCAACCACGTGCATCTATCGTTCTATGCGCCTGTTAAGCATATTCACACACGATTAGTCAAAAATGAAATCATGGGTTTGTGGTTGTCCAAAATAGAATAAAATTTAGAGAAATTATACTTTTCACCTTGAAACTATCACATCTAGTTTAATTTGCACCATAAATTACCATTTTTATCAGATTGCACCTTTAAACTACCACGACACAACAGTTTGTACTTTCTGTCCATAATTTCAGTCAATTTAGACAAAAATTCATTATGTGCGTCTCACGTGAGTATTCGCCACTTACCACAAAGGTAGCATTCAGCGGTCGACCGATTTATATAGCGGTAGATCGCACATTTTCCGTCTAAATTGACAGAAATTATAGACGGAGGGTGCAAACTGTTGGATCATAGTAGTTTGAGGGTGCAATCTGACAAAAGTGGTACTTTGGAGTACAAAGTAAAAAATGTGTAGTAGTTTGAGGGCAAGTGTAATTTTCCAATTAAATATTTACGGAATTAAAATCAGTGATTTTAAACATAGGTAACTAAATTTATATTGATAAGTAAGATGGTAGTAACGAATGTGTTTTTCTATCCAAAATAATATATTAATTGAATTACTTAACAAGTTGGAACTTACTGTGAATGTCCCAATAAAAAGGTTAAGATTACACATCCTTTTTCTTTTATTTTTTAATACTTTTTAACAGGTCCACCGTCAACTGCCTAATTTACCCAAAACTTCTGAAAAGACTTTCGCTAGACCCACATCACTCATTAGTCTCTATTTTCCATGCGTTCACATTGGAACAAATTCCATGCTCTCACATGCTTTCCCATTATTGCTCAATCTTGGTTAGGAGCTTTGTAGTTCGTTTTTAAGAGTAGTTTTGTTCATTTGTAGATGTGACCGCAGGAAGCCATGAATGCAACCCATCTCCGTTTCTTCATCAAACGCAACTTGAAATTTTTGATTTCCTTTGAACTCTATGGGTGGGGTTTTCTATAGGTTGCTTTCCACTCAGTGCTGAAGGCATGACGGCGTATTTCTTTGAATCATAACTCTCAGAGGCTTTTCAAAGTGATCAATGGTTTCCACCAGCGATTTTCAGCCTGCCTCTGTACCATTTTTTTCCACTTCTTTTTCTCAACGACCGTTGGATTGCGAAGTTTTTCTGAGTTTCAGAGGTGAAGACACCCGTAATACTTTTACCGACCATCTATATGCTGCTTTGGTTGATAAAGGTATTCCCACCTTCAAGGACGATGAGGAACTTGAAGACGGGAAACCCATTAAGCAAGAGCTCTTGGATGCCATCGAGAAATCCAGGATGGCTGTCATCATTTTGTCGAGAAACTATGCATCTTCCACATGGTGCTTGGAAGAACTTGCAAAGATAGTTGACTGCAGGACACAGAGAGGGATAAGGGTTCTTCCCATTTTCTACCATGTGGATCCTAGTGACGTTCGGAATCAGAGGGGCACGTTTGCAGATGCTTTTGCTAATCATAGCGAACGTTTGAAGGAGAATTCGGGAAAAGTGCAAGCGTGGAGAGATGCTTTGAAAGAAGTGGCCGATCTTAAAGGACGTCATCTAAAAGACGAGTAAGATTTATTGCTCTTGTTATAGTGACAATTTTAAATGTTTCTTTCTTTCTATATATGTATATAGTTTTTCTCATTCACCCTGCAGGATAGACATCTTAAACGGCAGATGTGCACATAAACGATTAGCAGTTTCATCTCCGCTATTAGAAAATGGTATTCCGTATTTGTCGATTTAAAAAGTAGAAAACTTAAAAAAATAAGTATATGAGTTTTGACTCCAAATCAAATTTTGATCCCCGGCCCCTTTAGATTTTCGAAAACTCTGCGGAATTTTTAAATTGCGTACCATATTTGCAAACACAAATACCATTTTCCGGAAACACAAAAATAAAAAACGTGCTCCTTTTTTGAGAAACACATTTCCTTAATAATGTCTTACCTCCAAAATATGCTTTCCCATTGATTTTTGCTCTATCTATCTTCCAGGCCAGAGGCGAAGTTTATCAAAGGCATTATTAAAATGGTGTCTAGAGAATTGAGGGATCCAATCGCTAGTATTGAAGAGGACAATCTTGTTGGAATGAAATCTCGTGTAAAGGAAATGTGTATGCATTTAGATATGACATCAAAAGATGTTCGTTTTATAGGGATATGTGGGATGAGTGGAATGGGTAAGACAACTCTTGCACGAGTTGTTTTCCAAAAGTTCCGTAATCAATTTCGAGCTACAAGCTTTGTTGAAGATGTTAGTGAGAATTCTAAAAAACATGGTTTAGTTTCTTTACTAGAAAATCTCCTTTATGATATGCAGTTGATGACTGACAATGAAAAGTTACGCAATGAGCAGAAAGGGATCGATTTGATGAAGAAAAGAGTAGGTTGTAAAAAAGTTCTTTTGGTTCTTGATAATGTGGATGATAGAAAACATTTGGAAGCATTAGCAGGGAACTGTGATTGGTTTTGCCCTGGGAGTAGAATCATCGTGACCACAAAAGATAGGCATTTGTTGACTACTCATGGAGTACAATTTGTGTGCATGGCTAAAGAACTGAACGCAGACGATGGTTTAAAGTTGTTTAGTCAAGAAGCCTTTGGCAAGCCTCACTGTGAAGATCAAGATTTTTTGGATCTGTGTAAGGATTTGGTAAATTATGCTGATGGCCATCCGTTAGCTCTTAAAGTTTTGGGTTGCTCTTTGTTAGGAAAGAGCAGACAGATAAGGGAAAGTACTCGGGATAAATTAAGAGCACTTCCCGTTCCGAAAATTCAACAAAAACTTCAAATTTGTTTTGATACATTGGAGGATACGGAGAAAAACGTGTTCTTAGATATTGCATGTTTCTTCAATGGTGAGGACACAGATCGAGTGATAGATATACTTAAAAATGAGGACTGCTTCCCAGACATTGACATCGAAACTCTTGTGGACAAATGTCTCCTAACAATTTTAGGAAAAAAGCTGTCGATGCATAATTTACTGCAAGCAATGGGTCGAGAGATTGTTCGTTGTGAAAATCCTAAAGAGCCTGGGAAGCGTAGCAGGCTGTGGCGTTGTCGTGATATTGGTAAAGTTCTGAGAGGAAACTCTGTAAGTATATATTATCACAGATGAAAACTTAGAGAAGTACTGTGATCAAGTTGTACAATTCTTTTATACTCATTTTGTTATTCTTGGTTTTTAGGGAACAAATCAAGTTGAAGGTATAATGCAAAACTGGGCTCCATCAAAAGAAGAAGACTTGGATGCCGCAACCTTCTCAAATATGACAACTCTAAGATTGCTTAAAATCTCTAATGTGCAGCTTCCAGAAGGCCTCAGCTTTCTTTCTAATGAGTTGCATCTAATGGAATGGCACGACTATCCTTTGGGATCTTTGCCAAGGAGTTTTCGACCTGAAGATCTTGTTGAGTTAAGTATGCATCGGAGTAATTTTGAGCAAGTACCGGAGGAATTAAGAGTAAGACTTTCACATAAGCATGTGTTTTTCTTTTTCTTGATCAATCTGTTTGGATTGAGCTCTTGAACACTGAATTACCTATATTTGTAACAGAATTTAAACAAGCTGAAAGTCATGGATCTGAGTTACTCTCAGAACTTGATCATGACTCCAGACTTCGCTAGATTTCCAAATCTTCAGAGGGTAATTTTTCAAGGTTGTTCACGATTGTACAAGGTTGACCCATCAATTGGAGCTCTCGATCAGCTTACTATATTAAATCTCAAAGATTGCAAATGTCTGATTGGCCTTCCACAAGTGATCAACCTGGCATTTCTAGAAATATTCATATTATCTGGCTGTTCAAGACTCGAGATGTTTTCAGAGATTGGGCAGAAAATGACACGTTTGTCGGAGCTCTATTTAGACGGGACTGCTATTGAAGAACTGCCATCATCAATTAAGCATTTAACTGACCTGACTTTATTGAATCTCCGTGATTGCAAAAATATTTCGGCTTTTCCAATCAGTATTTGCGGTTTGACGTCTGTTAGGATTCTCATTCTTTCAGGATGCAACGGTCAAGCACCTAAATCGAGGCAGAAACACGTGCCCAGCAAATTCTTGCCGGAGTCGTTCTCTGGCGTAAGCTCTTTAGAAGGTCTAGATTTAAGTGACTGCAATTTGGTGGATGTAGCACTCCCTGATGATCTTAGTTGCTTCTCCTCACTAGAGTCTCTGAATTTGAGCAGAAACAATTTTACTCATCTGCCGGATAGCATTTCTCAGATTTCCAAGCTAAAATTTCTGTACTTGGATAATTGTGGCAAGCTTCAACTATTGCCGAATCTTCCCTCCAGTGCACAATTTGTAATGGCACGAGAATGTACTTCACTGAAAAGTGGTTCGAATCAAGTCACAGTGTGGACTTCTGAGAAAGCAGGGATTTACACTGTTATTAATTGTCTTAGTTTGCCGGACAATGAAGAAGACAAAGTTACCGAGGTTTCTTTTCTAGATACGCACTTTCAGCCCTCGTGGATGGAGGTCTCTCTCTCTCTCTCTTTGAATTGAACACGCCCACACTCAGGGATATACACTGTTATTAATTGTCTTAGTTTGCAGGACAATGAAGAAGACAAAGTTACCGAAGTTTCTTTCCTAGATACGTACTTTCAGCCCCCGTGGATGGAGGTCTCTCTCTCTCTCTCTTTGAATTGAACACGCCCACACTTTCCTTATCCTTTTATTTTAACATTTTGTAGGAGCAAATTCGTCACAGCGAAAGATATCCTAGCATTCCTCAAACTTCAATTCCACAGTGGTTTAATCACAGATATGGGTCATGTATACCGATTATTCTGCCCCCTGACCTGTCCAAAAATAGTAAATGGAGAGGTATTGTGTTGTATACTGTTTTTTATGTTAATGTTTCTGCTAGACAAGATTCCAATAATTTCCATGAGCTGGTATGGCACTTGAACATGGACGGAGGTCTTGCGGATTGTACCATAAACTTCAGTGCCCCTAAAAACGATGCGGGTTCATTTGGACTTTGTCTGTATATATCTCACGCAAGGTTTAGGGACCGTCTAGATGGACTCAACTGCATTAGCCCTTCAATCACAACCAGCAGCCCACTTGTTCGCATTGAAGCTTGCGGTGGCCGTATACTCTACGAGCAAGATATGGAAGAGTTTGTACAAATTCTAACCCAGAAAAATCTCGGGTGGACCAACAGCCCAATGTGCGTACAGTATGGGGGTCCGCTATCCAGCCTACCTGGTCGCTTCGACGTAACTAACCCGCTGGTAAGGATTCTTATAAGGACTTACACCCTCTCAAATTCTCAATTTGGTTGCTCTCTTTGTCTCTTCTGACTGTATTCCGTCTTACAGGAATGGTTCATTCACCACAGCTGGGCTTCTGAAGAAAAGCATGAACTTGCGGAATTTAATCATTCACGTAACGGGCCATTTTTTTCACGTTGTCTTTTTCTTCTTTTTCTTTTTTTCTTTTCTATTTTTTTTTCTAATAGGCAAATTGTGGTGCGTAGCAAGAGTAGGACACATTAGTAGCCATCCAGAATCCAGATAAACCCAACACTAAGGTTATGTTGGTTTCGAAGATTTTCTGTATAATTTTGAGTGTTTTGAGAATTTTTAGGTGATGTTAGAGTTGTATTGATGTTTGTGTAGAAGTTGTTGAAGTATAAAAAAATTAAAGATAATGTTTAAAGATTTTTTTTTATATTTCGAATATATTAATTTTTAATTAAAATTTGAATATTTAAAAGGTATTTAAAAAAAAACAAAAAGCGACAAAAGAATGCAACTAAAAATACTTGGCGCAGGGGACAAGATAGCTTTGCTGCAGGCCGCATGCGGGGGGAAAATGACCAAATCGCCCTTTAAAAGTACATTTTACCTTTCGTTTTTTGTTGTAGCTAACGCATGACTGGAGGGTAGTTTAGTAATTCTGTTTAAATATGTCCAGGGTAGATTCAGAAAGTACAGTACAACATCCTTAAAAACATCTTTGTTTGCCGAACATGGAAGGGAACTGAGGATTCGAATCCTCAGTTTTTTCAACAAACGAACATAACCTTGAAACAAAAATTGGATATCAAGAAAAAGAAGCTTATTAGGCCTTTAAAATTTCCAAGGGGCAGACATACAAATAGTGTGTGACCCTTGATGTGTTATCCTGAAATAACAAAGGAGGTGTTGAGGATGGATAAGTTAAAAAAAAAACTGTTTGAACCACGCAGTACTTTTTTCCCTTAATGGTTTCAATTAGAACAGAAGTAAGTTACAACTTTATTCACAGCCTCACTGTGAAGCTGAGTCATCAATCTCGTTTTCACTATGTCAAGCGGCGTCGTAATGGACGTCGATATCGCCCTGGCCACTGCCCCACAACACACGCTATGAATAGAATCAAAGCGTGCCTTCCTTGTCTTTCTCATTACTGCGGCTTTCAAGTACTCGAACGACGAGTAGCTCAATACCCCAGTCGGCAAATTCCTCAACAATGTAGCAGAGTAACTTGCGTACAAGCCCGACACACTGTCTCTCTCTAAAATCCTTAACAAGACCTCCCAAGATCGCCCCTAGCTCGTGCCTGAATTCGCTGCGTGATTAACTCTTTAGGCACCATTATCGCCGACGAAACGATATTCCTTATCGCTCCACGCGATCGGTGGAACAAGCAACGATGGGTACCGCTCGAACTTGGACAATAGAGACTTCCCCAGCTCGCAGGTACCGAAGTACACGACAGAAGAAGCAGTGGATCCTATGATCACGGTGGATACTCCGGTATAGAAACCGAGTATCCCTTTGTCCTGAAAGGTCTTGACAATGGCGTCGAAAGTGTTGGCCTAGATTTGGGATGCCCCTATGGTTTGGAGCTTGGTTTTGATGGTATCGAGTGGGTGGAGACAGACGTGGGTGAATGCTCCAGCAATGCCGCCACCGGTCGCACCAATGAGAAATCGTTCGAGAACTGAGAGGCACGTAAGGAGTGCTTTTCTGAGGTTTGGGAGAAGAGGAAGTAGGTTCAAAGGATGTGGAGGCGAAGAAGAGGCTAGCTTTGGTGTAATTTTGGGAGGGTTTTTGGGGATTTGGGTCGGATAGGTTTGGGGGGATATCAGGGTAGTGGTGAGGTGGGTGAAGAAGGAATTGAAATCGGATAGGGAGGCCAAGAGGCCAGGACTCGGGTGATCGAATGAGGAGGAAGGAAGGAGGCCGACATTTGGGCTTCCATTGGCTACAACCTACGTTTCTCCCTCTCACTGTGTGTTTCTCGGCCTCTGGTTTCGAAGCTGAGCTATGAAAGGAAAATAGAGGCCAGGGAAGGTCGGCAGTGGGTGCGATCCAGTGGCGGAGCCAGAAATGCAATCAATGGGGGCAAACTTCTAAGGAAAAATGACCAAAAAAATTTTTTTTAGAAGCAAATTCACCAAAGCCTATCATCTCCAAAAATTAAAAGCCATTTTTAACCTTCAACATCAGATTTTATGCGCCCAGGGTCTGACCCCTACTGCAGGAGGTTGGCCTGTGTGATAACTACGGAACACCAACCAAACCCCCACCCTGCAGGCCATGACTCATTTCACAAGAAATGTATTCAATACACACGATCTACATGCTTAAATTTTAATTGCAAGAGTACTCCAATTGAGGAACTTTCGTCCAAAACTCCCTAACTTACAAAACCTTGAGAAACTTTAGCCCAAAAGCTATAGCCTATCACTATAACACTGCACAAACCTCATCTACAACAATACTAATAATAATGAATTAATCAAATAAGGGAATTATATGAAGAACCACTATCTTGATTCTACCCCAAACTTCTCCCTTAATAAGTAGATCCTATAAAATGAGTGCAACTAGAAGCAAATCAGGGCCTTCCTGTCAACTCTTCAGTATTTGTCTTTGTATTACAACCACCACCATAGTGGCTCTGCCGCTCTGCCTCTACAGAAACGTATTTCATACTCTTCGCAAAATTCATTTTTTAGTTACCAGCAGTGGAAAAGAAATTCTTGCAATTTTTACCAAATTGAACAACAACCATACAAACACTGAAACACAAAAGCTCAGGGGCGTACTCCAACAAACCCCAAACCATGAAACTAGTCCTCACATTCCTGAAGTACCAAATCTGAACTAGTTCTTAAGCTGCGGAAACTCATCTAACCCAAACCAAGCCCGCAGACGGCAGTGGCATTGACAAGCATTGTCTGATGGCATTGACAAGCAAAGAGAGTAATAGAAAGGACCAGCAAAAAAATTGCAACCACTCAATGACACCAAGCAAACTAGCCAATAGTTTACCAAAAAACACAGTATCTACTCATAGAGATCTAGGATAAATTGAACGTTTACTAATTCGCATCAATCAGAAAATTTATTTGAAGGAGCTGCAGAATGTGCCTGAAATAAATGAAAAATCTCATGGAGATAAGAAAATAACCAAAAGAAAATGAATGAGCAAGAAAGAGAAAGAATTTCATATCATTGATGTATAACCTGGAGGCTGGACCAGCACAGAGCACCGGAGGTCTGGAGGATGCTGCAGTCTACGGTGGGGCTGTCAGGTGCTGCTCTGCGATGGCCAATGGGCAGTTCGGCGTGGAGGAGCTAAGAGGAGAGGGAGTAGCTGGGAGAAAAAGACGGAGACGTGTAGAAAGGAGAGGAGATCAAAGGGATGAGAGTAGAGAGGAGAGGAATGACCGGATGAGGGGATCAAAGGGGCTGGGCTGGGCTGCTTGGGCTTAAGGGGGGCGGGCTGAGATATCTGGGCAGGCAAGGGGGACGGGCTGAATTTCAGTGGGCTTATGGGGGGCAGGCCTTAAAAAAATAAAAATAAAAAATTACGTGTAATTTTTTTTTAGGGAGCCAACCGGGGCAATGACCCCTGTTCGCCCCCTCCCTCCGCCTATGGTGCGATCTATCTAAATGGAAAATGTCTTTGACAAAGAAGACATCGTTTTAACCTGCTAATACATCTTCTGTCTGCATCATCAGATCAATGATCCACGATAAAATGTAAATAATCTTGTATTAAGGGCATGTTTGTAAATCTTTATTTTAAAATTTTTATTTCTAAAGATAAGTATTCTAAAATTTTATCAAAAAATTATGATAAAAAACTTTAAAATTTTAAAATCGTGTATTTCCATCTCTTTTCATTACACTAAACATAAAAAATTAACTCAAATAATCACTCTTTTAATTAATTCTCATAAAACTTCGATTTTTATTAATTTTTCACAAAATTTAATAAAATTTTAATTTATCTCAATTTTTACAACATTCTCAAATTTGTTATAAAATTTTAAATTCTAAACATGGTAAGTGGGTAGGTGGACATTGTCCATAATTCGTACGGTGGGTGAGAGATCTATAAATGACTAAATAAGCTCTTTGGTCCACTTCAATAAATAAAAAAAAAAAAAAAGCTCTTTGGTCCACCCAAAAGGAGTGGTGTCGACTTGTGATATAGTTTAGGCACTTCGGTATTTCCCAACAAAATGAGTATTAGCTAGCTAGGCCCAAGAGGAGGGCATTGGATCCAAGTGGAACACGTAGTTGAACTTGGGCCTCTGGTTCAACTCTTTTTACAGCCTTTCATGCATTTTCCCCACCTTTTTTTCTTTTTCAGTCAATAAATAGAAATTAATGCTGGGTTCCCGCTACTCTTCTAGACACAGTACACAAGACTTATGACAAAGACCTGGGCCTGTTGGGCTTCAATGGCAATAGTCTGGCTGAGACATTGTAGAAAAAAAAAACCAGCAGGGCTGTAGCTACAGTCCATTTAGTATTACCTATTAATTCATTAGCTCTAAGATCATGAGTTACATTCAGAACATAATTTGGCTTAATGGATGAGATTAAAACTGTTGGTGGTCTTGCTAGTTCTGTAGCCGACAGATTCATTATTTGAAAGAGATTTATTTATCATGCATTTCTAGCAGTAAGACAAAATTGGAGCATCCGGAAAATATTAAAAGCAAATTTGCTGACAGGCCAGTTCTTCAATATCACCCTCAGCCTCCCATAAGCTTAGGATATTTCAATCAGTGTATTTCCAATGTACTTAGGGAAGAAGCTTTTTACAGATCCAAATGATCATTCTCCAATAAGATGTCCTAAATCTTCCATGATGACAACTCTCTAGAACCAAAAACATGAAGTACTATTAACCCATGTTCCTTAAAGTACCTGGAAAACACATTCCAATTACCAATCGGAAAAGGAGAACCCCTGTCAGGAATGATGCAGACACAGCAAGTTTGGGGGTCCCAAAAGTGCACCACTGGGACGTAACGTTTTATTTGTTTTCCTTTTTTTTCTTATTTTTTGTACCTTGAAAATTGGGACATGTATATTCTTTTGCACCATTTTGGAGATGCAGGGAATTAGGAATTGCTGTAGACCGGTTATATCTTGGGCTCAAGCTAATTCACATGAGCTTTAGTAGCTCCGGCAGCCTTTTCTTTTCTATAAAGCTTCCTCTGTTTATAACTTGGAAGAAGCTGCTTTGGTCATTTCAGGCTTATTCCATACTGATTTTGGCCCCCGCGCCTTTCACTGGCAGATAATCAGAGGGAGTTACGTAGGAAGAAGTTTCCCAGGAGCTCTCCATGTTCTAAAGGGGTAACTTTGGTAATAAAAAAAGATGCTTGCAGTACAAAAGAAAGCTGAAAAGAAAAGCTAAAGAAAGAGAAAATATACGTGGGGCGGGCACAAGATTTTGTCATACACTTTTTCATACAACTTTCTTAATAGTTTTACTTTATTCTTTTCATAGTTAATGGAGGTTAAGGACGTATTTATCTAAAGTCTACCTCTATTTAGTCCCCTTTTTATCGCAGCCGTGATAGCCGCCGTTATGCAAGATTTTTTTTTTAGCAAATACGGACATATATTATAAAAGGAAGAGCAGAGTTTAAACAAAACATAGAGCGTTAGGGGGGTCAAATTCCTCATAAACCCATGGATAGGAACAAGAACGTTCGGGAAGAAAGGGAATGACACCCTAAAAATATGAGGATGCCGCCCATTGAGCTAAACGGTGCGGAATTAAATTCGCACTGCGAGGAACATGCTGCCAACGACAGAAATGAAGCTGATCAGCAGCAGTTCGCACGTTGAAAAGAAGAACCTCCAGTGCCCAAGGAGGAGAGGAGGAACGATCCTGCAGAACTGAAATGACAACTGAAGAATCACCTTCGAAGATAACATCATGAAGATGGTTCTCCAGAGCAACCCGAAGCCCCAGCTGCATGGCATGCGCCTCACCTACCACAGGATCCAAAGCTGGAAAAATAGCAGTTTCAGCATGAAAAATAGTCCCCAACTCATCACGGCACACACACGCAGCAACAGAAAAAGCAGGCCTAATGGCAATATCAACATTAATCTTAGAGAATCCATGGGGGGAGGAGACCAAGACACAGACAGCGATGCAGAAAACTGGGAAATCCATGCACCCTTGTGTTCAAGAGAAACACGGAGGACCTGAGATGAGAAGTCACGACTCACGAGCACTTGGTATGAGGTCCCCATGAACAACTTTGTTACGCTAGAACCAAAGGAGATCCAACAGATTAGAGGCGAAAATCTGAAACAAATGTGAATCACCTGGAAGGATGCCAAGAGAAGAGGGAACCATAATAACACGAATCCAGGCAGGCAAGGACAAAGCCCGAAAACCTACACAATTAATGCTTGTTTTCGTCTCTTCTTGCCATGTTTGAATGACATTTAGTTCTTTAATATTGGAGTCTGATATATATATATTGTCAGTCGGTTTGCTTGATCTAAAATTTCTTATTCGTAAATCCTTACTTCTTAATCCATCTGGGGGTCCTGGATATGTAATGGCCCTCATGTTCAGACCAAGAGGCCGACCAAACCACGTAGCTGCTGGTGTAATTGTGTCAAACCAGGGGGCCCTGTTCTTACAAATTTGGCTTCTTGTACGCAAAGTTAGCCTTTGGATGCCTCTCTCTCTCTCTCCTTTTCATTTCATGCTTCATTTCTCCTCCATCACCCTTTCTCTGTACTATATTTCCCCGATCAAAATTAAAAAAAATGGAAATTTACAAATAACTCACTGAGTTTTAGTGTATTTTTCAAAAACTCACTGAGTTTTAAAAAAGTTCAAAACGTTCACTGGGTTTATAATTTTAGAATCAAAACTCACTAGACCCAACGTCGTTAGACCTATTTAACGGAAAATCAATATCGCCTAATCACAATGTGACACGTGTCATTAAATAAATAAAAATTAATAAAAAAAACGTAATTTACAAAACAATTTACAAATAACTCACTAAGTTTTAGCGTTTTTTTAAAAAACTCAATGAGTTTTAAAAAATTTCAAAACGCTCACTGGGTTTGTCATTTTAGTATCAAAACTTACTCTACCCAACGGTGTTAGAACTATTTAACGGAAAATTTATCTCGTTCAAACACAATGTGATACATCTCTTTAAAAAATAAAAAACTAAATCTAAAATTAATAAAAAACATAATTATTTTTTTATTTTTAAAAAAAGATGGGTGACCCCTAATGCTTTCATGGAGGGGGGAATCCCCCCTCCACCCCGAGCGGTGGTCTCTATGGGTTGCAGGATAGGGGGAGGTCCCCCAACCCCCACCCAGACGCCGATGGGTGGAGGGGGTCCACCCATGGCAGCCCATAACTGGGCAGCCAACGGAGGGTGGAGGAATCCCGACGCCCACCCGGGGTGGAGGAATCCCACCGCTCGGGGTGGAGGAATCCTCCCTCTGGTTGCCCAGAGGTGGAGGGGGAGATCTTCCTCTCCCGGCGACCAGAGGAGGGGGATTCCCCCTCCACCGTGAAAGGATTAGGGGTCCCTGATCTTTTTTAAAAAAATAAAAAATAAAAAAATAATTATTATGTTTTTTTATTAATTTTATATTTATTTAATGACATGTATCACATTGTGATTGAACGAGATGAATTTTCTGTTAAATAGGTCTAACAGCGTTGGGTCCAATAAGTTTTGATACTAAAATGACAAAATCAGTGAGCGTTTTGAAATTTTTTAAAACCCTGTGAGTTTTTTAAAAATGCGCTAAACCTTAATGAGTTATTTGTAAATTGTTTTTTAAATTACGTTTTTTTATTAATTTTTATTTTAAAAAATATTTTTTATTTTTTAATGACACGTGTCACATTGTGATTGGACGAGATGAATTTTTCGTTAAATAGGTCTAACGGCGTTAGGTCGAGTGAGTTTTGATTCTAAAATTGTAAATCCAGTGAGCATTTTGAAATTTGTTAAAACTCAGTGAGTTTTTAAAAAAAGCGCTAAAACTCAGTGAGTTATTTGTAAATTTTCCTAAAACAATATGTAACATGGCGGCTTTCAAGCTGGCTATCAAGTTGTTGAGGTAATAATTGCAGTATTAGTACTACCAATTGGTAACTCCTTCCCCATCCATTTAAACAAATCTCTCAAGCTTGTACGTTTCGGATCAACAACCAAAATGCTCCCTCAAACACTCTTTACATTAATTAACACTTCATCCCCTTATGAATACACTAAATCACTACTTCAGTTGTAATCAATGTAGAGTAGGGTATACCCCTGCAGAATAGCTAACCTGAAAAGTGGGGGGAAGCTGTTTTCATGTCCCATTAGAATATATCAAGATTAGCTTCTATTCGTTCTTGAGTGTTTGGCACTAAGCAAATGGAAAATTAATAGAAAATAACATAGAGAAGGAAAAGGAAAAGAGACGGCTCGTGTGGACAATCATTAGGTGAAGTTACACCCAATTAGACTCTAATTATTAGCTTACAAGACTCTTGTTGCTCTTTTCTCCCTATTTATACATGTGGAAGTACAGGTAGATAGATAATCATGTTCAAAAGGAAAGCAAAAACTTTTAAGAAAAAGAGGAAGTAATTTGATCCCAACTTCCTTGACACTTCTAGAATGCTTCATACAGCTTAGTTTTCAGGTTTCAGCAAAGTTATTAGCCTGAGGCTTATAAGAATACTTTCAGATAAGCAATGAATAGTGTTGCAACAGTGATCCGTCTAGAATCATTGTCTTATTAATGCATGGTTGCTAGGTGGGTCTTCTTTATTCCCCCCACCCCCACCGCTTGGACGAGAAAAGTTACGAGTTGCAGGGTGGGTCACATAAATTACTTTTTAGGTTACTGACTGAATCTTTAATATCTCTTTAGTGTGAATGTTTGCAAACTACATTGAATCTATTAGAAGATCAGTACTGCCGTAGAATGGATCGATTGTAATCGCAATTAATTTAGACTATGAGTATGTTATCAAGGTGCAATTGATTTGAGAACACTAGCTAAACATACAAGAAAGATGTTGACGGATAGAAGGAAGGCCAAAAAGGCATGTTGCAGAGTCCAAACTGTGGCCTCTTATCCTATTGAGCATGTTGCAATTCTGTTGACTTTTTCGTTTCTCCCATCTTCCGGCGATACAGTTTTCCCAACTTGGGTCTCTCATGACCTACCGAGTCATGGCTCGTGAACTCGATTCAACCATATCAAAGCAAGCTCAAGTTTATGTTAGTGTGAGCTTATAGTAGTTTTAGATGGTATTTGCAAATCAATATGGTCAAATTTTCGGTGTAGGAGAGTCGTGAAAAATTGAGAAAAGATTATTTTAATTAATTTTTTATATTTATTTGGTTATCAAAATTTTGGTCACCCGGCCTAATAAATGAACATAAAATTCATACAAGTCATTTCTCCTTTCATTTTTTCACAAATTCTCGTACATCAAAAATTTAAATTCCAAAAATTTTGAAACTAAACCTTAATAGAAATAGATAATTTGATAAGAAAAGAAAAATTATTTTATAATTATTTTATTAAAGCAAAATTTTAGAACGCAAACATTACTATTATCGAAGAGTTAGAACAGGGCAACGCTAACCGGGGAAAATAATAAAAGCCACAACATAACATGATGCGGTGGAATCAAGTTCCAACCGTCCAATAATATTGAACGGCACTATAATAATTGAAACTATGATATGTGAAAGAATCCACAAAAAACTAAGTAATATTAGAACATTAACCAACTAGATTTAAACAATTGGATGATCTCTAAATTGCATGCAGCACTAGTGTACATATCTCAAAAGTTGGGTATTTAATAACGATCGCATGCAAGTGAAGATCAGAATCACATCTTCTTACTTTGTCCTAACCTACTCGAAATTTATTAATATACGCTCTCTCATAATACTAATTTAGGGTTGAAATAAGTCAAAAATCAGCTATGTCCCGTTATTTTGATGGTTAAATTTAATGAAAAAATCTATGCGGGAATTTTTTTTTATAATTTAAAGATTTAATGGAAAATGAAATTAATGTGATCATTTGGCGTGGAAAGTAAGGAGAATGAGATACAATGGTATAGCTGGTACAACAAAGATAAATTTCTCCCACATTACATTACATAATATTATAGTTAAAGTGGCTAGTATTTTAGGAAGGTTATTCTAATACGCCTAACCCCTTTTATTCTTGGAACGAAACGAAAAACTGCTAGTAAAAAATGATTAATTTACTCCCTCTATTATCTTTTTTATACTAGAAAAGTTGGAGAAATTTAATTTTTTACAGTTATTTATTTGTAGAAAATTTAATGCTTGTAAATAAAAGTAGGGATCGATTGCGTGCAACACCAAACCACGTCTCATCCAATGTAAGTGTGATTTCCACCTAATGAGTTTATAAAGAAGTAAGTATACATGAGCTTCTGCCTTCTAGTTCTTCCTTTATTTTATTCCTTCGACCCTTTAAAAGGTTGCTGAGAAAATATTTTTTATTTTTTATTTTTAAATTCATGAATAACTCCATTCTGTACGTCTTAGTAATGTAAGACTTACTAAGATGAAAAATGTAAACAAATATGGGGTTATAAATATAGTCGAGAAAATAAGGTAAGTCATATCAAATTGAAAATACAAGTGGTAATAAAATATCTAAAATCACACGATATAAGAAAATCACCAATGATCACACATGCCTTCATTGATTACATAAACCTCAACGTACCACGAAAGCCGGTACAAAGTGTGGATTTACTACTGTAATCATGTCTTAAAAAATTGTTAATTTGGTTCATTTTATGGAGCTATTCTTTGAACAACGGGCAAGAAATTTAAAACATCAAATTCCGTTTAATAGGGAGAGATTGTAATATGCCGATTTCGAAGCTAGCAAAAAAATATTAAAAATTAAAAATTATCTCCTTGGAGACTTTCTTCCTATTTAAACTGTCACTCCTCTTCACAATAAAAAATCATAGATTTAGTCCCATAAACTCTTTCTCGCTGTACAAAAAAATTCAAATTGTAAGACTTATGATCAATAAAATTGCCACGTCCTAACTTTGTACATTATATATATATATATATAAGACTTACGAAAGCACAATGTAAAGAGGTTTGGAAGGGAATGCTGCAATTAGGCTTGCAATTTTAACCCACTTAGGATTTGTTTTAGTGTTTAAGATATAATTGAAACAGTGTGATTATGGACACAATTTTAAGTTCGATTTCCTTGAAAAATAAAACCGGTAATGAAAATGGGAGTCTGAACTGTACGGCATTTAATTTTTTCGAGATTTGTTGTTTAGTCTTTCCTAAATTTTTTTTGTAGCTTTAAGACTTATCAATGTATGTGTTCAAGTTAAGTCAAGTAATTCGTCTAAGCTCGTTACACAAGTGGTTGACGAGATTTCCCATGTTAGACCAAAAAAAAAATTGAGATCTTTTAAAATTTTGACTTTTTGACGTGTCACAAAATGAGTTAATCAACAATCTCTTGGCTTATTCCTCGTCTAGAAGAATCAAACGCATACTTGGTCCAAGTCAAAATGATACAGAGATAAAAGTCTATAGCGTGGGCGGCTGATCGAGATAGTCTTGGACTGACGAACTAGGTGATCTCCCGCTAATTCCTGAACGACGGTAAAGGCAAATGAAACGGTGGGTCCAGCGCCATCGTAACGGCAACATCGTCAGCCACATCCTGGTCGTTCACCTACCAAATCAAAAAAAGTGGCCCGTCCTTTAACAAGGAGGAATAGCCCAGTCATTACGGGGTGCTTTGGTCATTTCAATGCGGCTTCACGAAAGCAAAGAAAGATCACAGTATAATTGTCATCTTTCTTTAATCCTAATTAATTAATTGGATAAAATGCCCTTAAAACGTCACCTTCCCTCAATTTCTGCGTATCCCTTAAGGTTAAGAGGTGACAATTAGATTTTACAGGTATGTATTTTTTAAAAATAATATAAAATGACTTCGTTCTCGATAATTTTCTCTTTTCTCATCTATTAAGGTTAATATAGACGCTGCAATTCGAGATTCATTTTCTATTGTATCAAAGTGAGCAAATTTTCACTTGGAAATAAAAGAGCCACAAGTAGTAGCGATTTCATTTGCAAACCCGTAAAAATTTTCCTTTTAAAAAAAATATTTTTCCTCCCTTTTACATGAAACAAAACTGCCCAAATTCCCTCCTATGTTCTTATTGTACTCTTGGATTGGGTTTTAAGGGGGCCAGCCTGACAGATTAGTTATAAAAATAAAAATTCAAACGTTTTACATTGGCCCCCTAGATCCGCCTATGCTTGGGCCAACAACCTGCCAGCCCAGCATCCAACCGCCCACGCCGATGGGCTTCGATAGGTTTGGGTCAGCTGGTTCGATTTTTGGCCCATTGTTGTTCACGCCTAACTCCAACGACTTCTAGAGATTTACCTTCTATCAAATGTTATTTCAATGGTGATATCTAAATATATGAATCTTAGATTAAAAGACAATTTTACTCTCGTTTGAATACTCCCTAGCCTTTTTAGAGGTAACAAAAATGAAGTTAGCTGATTTTTTAATTTTTAAAAAAAAGATGATTCACTTAGAATTGAGCTAGTCAAATTTATATTTTCATGTAAGGAGAAGGTCAAGTGTCGTTTACGTGGGACAAAAACTATTCGATATAACAACTTCAGCGAGATGAAATTCCAACGAGTTAAAGTTTGTAGATATTTGAAAATGAAGTGATAATTTGAAGAAAAAAATTATAATTAACCTATAAAATAATCTTGAAGAACAATCCTCTAAAGTCTCTCAATGAAAAGATATGAAAATCTTGGAGAGATTCGTGAACAAAGGGGTTAGTTAATCTGGAAATCTTGTAGAATGAAAGTTTAAGAATGTAAAAGTATATGATATTTGGTTCTAGAAGGAATATATGGGTATAGGGTAGTGAAGTCACGAATGGCTTGATTGAATGGGTCAACAACCAAATCTTGAAAAATAATAAGAACCATTCTGTTATTATTTAAATTCCGATAAACTTCGAGTAGACTTCGTCCTTATTCCAAGTGTCCAAAACATTCCAGCTTCCAACCAACTCTTTCAATAACTTTGACCAAATTAAAGTCTCCTCTTCTAGAAGATCTCAAGAAATCTAAAACAAGACAACAATTTTGTACAACATGTCAACCAAAACATTTACACATTTCAATCTTCTTAATATTATTGACTAATTTTGTTTCAAATTTGATTTGTAATTTGAATTATTTAGATAAGAGTTTGTTTAAGTGTTTAAGATATCTTGTTTTTCAATTCTCCATTAGTTAACTTAAAATTCTTGAAAGATTCATAACAATTTTTTGTTCTCATTCTTCTTCTTGTTGAAGCCCGCTGGAATGCGAAGTTTCCCTCAGCTTTAAAGCTAAAGACACCCCCAATGCTTTGGATGACATAGGTATTAACCCCTTTTAAGGGAACTATGATTCTCTACAATTTCATACCCGTGCAATTCGAGAAGAAATAGACACAACAGGTGGACCCATTATAAGTTGCTGACTGAAATTTTACATGCACAACATTAAATAATCCAACTCTATCCGAATTGCACAGGTAAGGAATTACAGAGAATCCTAATCACTTTTAATAACGGTTATGTTCCTTCATTAAAAGTATTTTAGAATATAATATATTTAATAAAATTTACAAAATAAATATTTAAAATTTTAAAAAATTATACATAAATTTCAATACTTTTATACAAATTTTAATAACTTTTCATATAAATTTTAAAATATTTTTTTAAAAAATTCTAACAAATCTTCTCTTTTCATATTTTTCATTTAACTTCAATATTTTTTTATTAAACATGTACATCAAATTATCTCTCTCTAAACTTTTTTACAAACTTTAATAAAAATTAAATATTTTTAAACAACATTTATACAAAAACCTGTAAAAATTTAATTTATATAAATATTTATAATTCTATCTAAAATCTTAAAAATCTTACAATTTTTTATAAAACGGATATTCTAATCACGTGCATCTATCGTTCCCTGCGCCTTCTAAGCATATTCACACACCGTTCGACAAAAACCAAATCCTTGGGTTGTGGTTGCCCAAAAGAGAAGAAAAAATTTACGGAATTAAAATCAGAGATTTTAAATATAGGTAAGTAAATATATATTGATAAGTAAGATGGTAGTAACGAATGTGTTTTAATATGCAAAATAATATATTAATTAAATTGCTAAACAAGTTGGAACTTATTGTGAATGTCCCATAAAATTAAAAAAGAAAAAACAAGGTTAAGATTACAACCTCCTTTTTCTTTTATTTTTTAATACTTAAAAAAAATCCTCCGTCAACTACCTAATTTACAAATATCACTCATCAGTCTCCTTTCCCTTTTCACCGTCGGCTTCAGTATCATTATTTTGCCCGTGCATTAGGTACGACAGTCTCTGTCATAGACTCGCTCTAAAATGGGTGGAGGACTAACTCCCAACTCCTGAGACTCGAACAGGTTATTTGTATCAGAGCAGCCGAAGTCTTAAGTTTGAATTTTGAACTCTATACTTTACCTGTCATTTAAATGAAAAATATTTACGTATTTGACTTATCAATTAAAATCTTTCTTTTTTGGGATGAGTTGTAGTTTTACCTGGTATCATAACTGCATGAATATGATCAAAACTAACTAAAAGGGAGTCCACACGTAAGGATGAGTAATAAAGAATATTAATCAGATAATAAAAATTATTTTCGCTTAATAACTTAACTTTTAGAGACAGATTGTGATTTCATAGTGATTGTCTTGAGTTTGATACTTACTAAATATTTTACCCATATTTCGATCAAATATGCACTTCCATTGCTTGATGAATTTAATTCGGTCCTTCAGTGTGCATTTGACAAGAAACAAATAATTATAGCTGATTGAATAGGCGTTAGAACTGTGAATCAAAGTGAAGTTTGTCATTAGATGAATCTTATAATTTAAGATTATAAGGGTATAATCTTAATTTTTGAGACCAAAAAGTAAATTTCTAAAAAAAATAATTAATAAAAATACAATGTATGAAGACAACTAAAATTAGAGATTACAAATTGTATTTATCCCTCGACGGCAATAGAAGTGCTGCGGAATGAAACTCGGACCTTTTAAAACCTTCATCGATCCGCGCCCTCCGAGTTTCAATACGAGTGAAAAGTTCCACGAAACAATATTTAGAGGAGGTTTCTGGTTATGCTTTTTGTTACGTTAACTACAGTCTGCGGGCAGGTACCGCAATGATTTGTCGCTTCCCTAATGGGTTAGGGAGACTGGGGAGTCTGGCGACCAGTGGGTTTTTGGCGATTGTGGACCTTACGTTATTCTTTACCCAAGCTAGCTTGGGAAGTTGGGGACGTTTCTTCTTTATATTAAATATTATTCTTTTAATATGAGAAAATGATGTATTAGCTATCCGTTTCATGACTATTCCAGGCCAGATGATCATATCGTGGTGGAAAAGGACTTTTATCGTGATTATTTAAGGAGAAATATTGATAATTTTTGATAATTTGAATATTCAATGTCCAACAAATGACTACAAGCGTCTAACAGTTCCACGAACTTGTTCAACGTTAAACCAGTCCAACATATATACACAATAGTAATGTCCCAAGGTTGTACAAAAGTCAATTACGTGCATCTATCGCTCCATGCGCCGGTTAAGCATATTCACACACCATTCGTCAAAAATCAAATCCTTGGGTTGTGCACAATATTGGGTAGGAGCTTTGTAGTAATTCGTTTTTGGAGTAGTTTTGTTCATTTGTCCACAGGAAGCCATTAATATAACCCATCTCCGTTTCTTCATCAAACTCAACTTCTGAAAATCTTGATTTCCTTTGATCTCTATCGGCGGGGTTTTCTATTGGTTGCTTGCTTCTTTTCTACTCAGTGCTGAAGGCATGACGGAGTATTTCTTAGAATCATAACTCTCAGAGGTTTTTTTCTAAGTGATCGATGGCTTCCACCAGTGATTTTCAGACTGCCTCTGTACCATCTCCTTCCTCTTCTTTTTCTCAACGACCGTTGGATTACGAAGTTTTTCTGAGTTTCAGAGGTGAAGACACCCGTAATACTTTTACCGACCATCTATATGCTGCTTTGGTTGATAAAGGTATTCCCACCTTCAAGGACGATGAGGAACTTGAAGACGGGAAACCCATTAAGCAGGAGCTCTTGGATGCCATCGAGAAATCCAGGATGGCTGTCATCATTTTGTCGAGAAACTATGCATCTTCCTCATGGTGCTTGGAAGAACTTGCAAAGATAGTAGACTGCAGGACACAGAGAGGTATAAGGGTTCTTCCCATTTTCTACCATGTGGATCCTAGTGATGTTCGGAATCAGAGGGGCACGTTTGCAGATGCTTTTGCTAAACATAGCGAACGTTTGAAGGAGAATTCGGAAAAAGTGCAAACGTGGAAAGATGCTTTGAAAGAAGTGGCCGATCTTAAAGGACGCCATCTAAAAGACGAGTAAGATTTATTGCTCTTGTTATAGTGACAATTTTAAATTTTTCTTTCTATATATATAGTTTTTCTCATTCACCCTGCAGGATAGACACCTTAAACGTCAGATGTGGACATAAACGATTAGCAGTTTCATCTCCACCATTAGAAAATGGTAATTGTAGATTTAAAAAATAGAAAAGTTAAAACAAGAAGTATATGAGTTTTGACTCCAAATCAAATTTTGATCCTAAAACTCTGCGGAATTTTTAAATGGCATACCATATTTGCAAACACAAATACCATTTTTGGGAAACACAAAAATAAAAAACGTGCTCCGGTTTTGGGAAACACATTTCCTTAATAATGCTTTTTTATTTTGAGGTGCGAGCAAAATGTCTCAACTCCAAAATATGCTTTCCATTGATTTTTGCTCTATCTGTCTTCCAGGCCAGAGTCGAAGTGTATCAAAGGCATTATTCAAATGGTGTCTAGAGAATTGAGCGATACAATCTCTGGTGTTGAAGAGGACAATCTCGTTGGAATGAATTCTCTTATAAGGGAAATGTGTATACATTTCGATATGGCATCAAACGATGTTCGTTTTATAGGGATATGTGGGATGAGTGGAATGGGCAAGACAGCTCTTGCACGAGTTGTTTTCCAAAAGTTCCGTAATCAATTTCGAGCTACAAGCTTTGTTGAAGATGTTAGTGAGAATTCTGAAAGACGTGGTTTAGTTTCTTTACAGGAAAAGCTCCTTTATGATATGAAGTTGAAGACTGACAATGATAAATTACGGGATGAGCGGAAGGGGATCGATTTGATCAAGAATAGAGTAGGTTGTAAAAAAGTTCTTATTGTTCTAGATAATGTGGATGACAGAAAACAATTGGAAGCATTAGCCGGGAGCTGTGACTGGTTTTGCCCAGGGAGTCGAATCATCGGGACAACAAAAGATAGGCATTTGTTGACTACTCATGGAGTACAATTTGTGTGCATGGCTAGAGGACTGAACGCAGATGATGGTTTAAAGTTGTTTAGTCAAGAAGCCTTTGGCAAGCCTCACTGTGAAGCTCAAGATTTTTTGGATCTGTGCAAGGATTTGGTAAATTATGCTGATGGCCATCCGTTAGCTCTTAAAGTTTTGGGTTCCACTTTGTTAGGAAAGAGAAGACAGATATGGGAAAGTACTCGGAATAAATTGAGAGCACTTCCTGATCCGAAAATTCAAAAAAAACTTGAAATTTGTTTTGATACTTTGGAGGATACGGAGAAAAACGTGTTCTTAGATATTGCATGTTTCTTCAATGGCGAGGACACAGATCGAGTGATTGATATACTTAAAGATTTTGATTGCTACCCAGACATTGACATAGAAACTCTTGTGGACAAATCTCTCCTAACAATTTTAGGAAAAAAGTTGTCGATGCATAATTTACTGCAAGCGATGGGTCGAGAAATTGTTCGTTGTGAAAATCCTAAACAACCTGGGAAGCGTAGCAGGCTGTGGCTTTGTCATGATATTGTTAAAGTTCTCAGAGAAAATTCTGTACGTACATAGTACAATTCGTGTACACTTTTTTCCCTATAACTCTCTATACTCATTTTGTTATTCTCGATTTTTAGGGAACAAATGAAGTTGGAGGTATAATGCATAACGGGCCTCCACCACAAGAGGAAGACTTGGATGCCGCAGCCTTCTCAGATATGAGAAATCTAAGGTTACTTAAAATCTCTAATGTGCAGCTTCCAAAAGGCCTCAGCTATCTTTCTAATGAGTTGCATCTAATGGAATGGCACGAGTATCCTTTGGGATCTTTGCCAAGGAGTTTTCGACCTGACAATCTTGTTGAGTTAATTATGCATCGGAGTAATTTTAAGCAACTACCGCAGGAATTCAGAGTAAGACTTTCACATAAGCAAGTTTTTTTCTTTTTCTTGATCAATCTGTTTGGATTAAGCTCTTGAACACTGAATTATCTATATTTGTAAATTATTTTATCCCAGAATTTAAACAAGCTGAAAGTTATCGATCTTAGTTACTCTCAGAACTTGATCATGACTCCTGAATTCACTGGATTTCCAAATCTTCAGAGGGTAATTTTTCAAGGTTGTTCACAATTGTACAAGGTTGACCCATCAATTGGAGCCCTCGATCAACTTACTATATTAGATCTCAAAGATTGCAAATGTCTGATTAGCCTTCCGCAAGAGATCAACCTGGGATTTCTTGAAATATTCATATTATCTGGCTGTTCAAGACTCAAGAAGTTTACAGAGATTGGGCAGAAAATGACATGTTTGTCCGAGCTCTATTTAGATGGGACTGCTATAGAAGAATTGCCATCATCAATTAAGCATTTAACTGGCCTGACTTTATTGAATCTCCGAGACTGCAAAAATCTTTCGGCTTTTCCAATCAGTATTTGCAATTTGATGTCTGTTAGGATTCTCATTCTTTCAGGATGCAACTCATGTCAAGCGCCTAAATCGGGGCTTAGGTTCCCCTTCAAAAAAATCTTTCAAGGGCAAACTGAACACGTGCCCAGCAACTTCTTGCCGGAGTCGTTCTCTGGCTTAAGCTCTTTAGAAGGTCTAGATCTAAGTAACTGCAACTTGGTGGATGGAGCACTCCCTGATGATCTTAGTTGTTTCTCCTCACTGGAGTCTCTAAATTTGAGCAGAAACAATTTTACTCATCTGCCGGATAGCATTTCTCAACTTTCGAAGCTAAAATTTCTTTACTTGGATAATTGTGGCAGGCTTCAACTATTGCCAAATCTTCCCTCCATCACACAATTTGTAATGGCACGAGAATGTACGTCACTGAAAAGTGGTTTGAATCAAGTCACAGTGTGGACTTCTGAGGAAGCAGGGATATACACTGTTATTAATTGTCTTAGTTTGCAGGACAATGAAGAAGACAAAGTTACCGAGGTTTCTTTTCTAGATACGCACTTTCAGCCCTCGTGGATGGAGGTCTCTCTCTCTCTCTCTCTCTCTCTCTCTCTCTCTCTCGCACTTTCCCTTATCCTTTTATTTTAACGTTTTGTAGGAGCAAATTCATCACAACGAAAGATATCATAACATTCCTCAAACTGCAATTTCAAAGTGGTTCAATCACAGATGTGGGTCATGTATACCGATCCCTCTGCCTCCTGACCTGTCCAAAAATAGTAAATGGAGAGGAATTGTGTTGTATACTGCTTTTCGTGTCAATGTATCTGCTGGACAAGATTCCAATAATTTCCATGAGCTGGTATGGCACTTGAACATGGACGGAGGTCTTGCGGATTGTACAATAAACTTCAACGCCCCTAAAGATCAATGCGAAGCGGGTTCATTTGGACTTTCTCTATATATATCGGGTGCTAGGTTTAGGGACCATCTAGATGGACGCAACTGCATTAGCCTTTCAATCACAACCAGCAGCCCAAGTCTCGAAATTGAAGCTTGTGGTGGCCGTATACTCTACGAGCAAGATATGGTTGAGTTTGTACAAATTCTAACCCAGAAAAATCTCGGGTGGACCCACAGCCCAATAGCGGTACAGATGAACGTGCCATTCAGCCTATGGGGTCGCTTCGACATAATTAACCCACTGGTAAGGATTCTTATGAGGACCTACTCCCTCTCAATTTGGTTGCTCTGTTTCTCTCTTCTGATTTGTCACTGTATTCCGTCTTACAGGACTTTCGTCCCTCCGATGCCTATAATTTTTGTTTCCCTCCGGGTAAAATTGAGGAATGGTTCATTCACCACAGCCGCGGGAACTCGACCGCAATTTACCTGCCCCCAAATTTGTACCATGATGATAATTGGATGGGAATAGCTCTGTGTACTTCCTTTTCAATCCACGGGGATCCAGAAACCATCCTTAACAATTTGGTTCCAGAAATTTCTCAATTTCTATGTGGTCAATTCCGAACGACTGTTTTTGACTTGGATGATGAAACCTGTTCCCACTATAACAGTAGACAAGAAATCAAGTGGTTATTTAATCTTGGCACATTCATTTGGATATCCTACATACCAGGTAAGCTATTCAAGGAAATGATAGGGCAGAGGGACACCCACACCCACATTGCAGCTTCATTGGTAACTCATTGGCCAGGCATGACGGTGGAGAAATGTGCGCTGCGTCTTATGTACCAGCATGATCGGCTACAATTTGAGCAAAAATTAAAAGACTGCAATGACTTGATTTCTGAATATGGGGATCCCATGGGTAAATTTATGGCTGATCCGGAGGAGAACAGGAATGACACAGAGCTTGATGATAAGGTAGCAGTAGGAGGAACTGTCCACTCTAATAAGGAGCTTGAAGTTGAAATGTTTGTAAGACCTGTTCATCATCAAGCGGATAATAACAGAACCGACAGTGAACATGCCTCATGGGTAAGAAAGGTAAGAAATTATTGCAAGTATTTCCTTTGCGTCAAATATACCATCGACTGATCTCCCTTTGTTTCCTTCCTTTTTCATCACTAACGGGCACCCTATTCCTATTTATTTTGCAGCACTTTGATCGGAACGCTGTATATGATTACTGCTTTTGTCTAAGTAAAATTCTGGAGTGGTTCAGCCATCGGAGTGAGGAGCCCGTAGCAACAATCCCTCTGCCTCCTAATTTGAACGACAATTCTACGTGGATGGGACTTGCTCTATCTGTTTCTTTTTCGGTCCTTGAGCCGTCGACTAGCATTCTTGATTCAAAAGTTCCTTTCCACCTTATTTGTTCTTTGGAAACCGATCTTGGTAGTCTGGAACGTTTCCATTCCTATTGCCCCACTAAACGTGAGCGCAGGAAGTTAAAGCTAGGTGGATGCCTTTGGCTGTCTTATATACCACGTTTGTCATTTCCAAGCTTTCTGAATCGATGCAGTTACATTGAGGCTTCAATTGAAACCGACTGTGCAGCCTTGAGGGTGCATACGTGTGGGTTCCGTCTTTTATTCGAGAATGACGAGGTAGAGTTTGACGAAGTAAAGGGCCTCTACGGGGACTCTGAGGAAAAGCATGCACTTGCACTACTAATGGAAGATATTGAAGATCGACGAAAAGAAATAGAAGAAAGAAATCGATAAAGGAAAATTGAGACAAACGTTTGAGGTTGGGCACAGTACAAGAAGCGGCAGCGAGGATGAGCTACATCTCTAATTTTTCTATGGATTAACTGTTTCCCTGGGAGATGCTTAGCACCGTTCTACTGTATCCTCCTCTATGGAAAAATTATAATAAAAACTATCGTTCCCTAATTATTTGTTGCAGTTAACTATGTGAACCAGGGAACTTGCAGAACGTTCCATAGTTTCAATTATAACTAGTAGCAACTAACAATTTCTGTTTTGTCCACTTGTTGCTCTCGTCGGTTTGGCTTTATGCCACCTTGAACTCTCTTGTGCTGTTTCGGTTTCTGTTAAATAAAGTTGTGTCGTTTAGAGGAAAAAAAAATGACTTGACTATTCTACTGTTTGCAAGTAAAATCACACTATTCTAGCTTTGACCCAGATATCCTCACAAGCAAATTCACTCGAGGACGTTACCAGCGGTGGGCATCTTTACCGAAACCCTGTCTCCATTCACAACCAGTACTATCAAAAGATCTTTCGGGCAGATCATAGTCTCTAAACACGTATGAACTGAAGATCCCCTATCAGGTCCATAAGAGATATCCTAAAGAAAGAGCTATTATTCCTCTGATATGTAGAATTCCCATTCCAAGAATGCCCCCTCCCGAGTATCCCATTCATAACTGCGATACAAATAGCCATGGGAGTAGCATAAAAGAATCAACCAAAACATATGGATCAAAGAGAGATTACTTGGCACTGGCCTTACCATGTAGTTAAACTACTAGAAATCCATATCTTCATGTTATGCGACAAAATTTTCAACAACTATAAACTAGTTAATGTCATGTCCCATCCTTCTGGGACATAGTAATTCCTTCATATTTCGTGGCAGCATTGATCTTTGGGGTGTGCATAAGCAATTAAACCATGAAAAAGAAAAGGGGGAAGGAACCACAAGAAGGAAACTGAGAACTATTCAAATGCCTTGCGTCGTACGGACAAAATGCCTCGACAAAAAAAAAATCTCAATCAAAGCATTTCAAGGCCAATAAAGATATACCAAAACATAAGGTATGACATTAGAGTAGAGGGAGGAAAGCAATGGAATCCGCAAAATCAAGTTGGAGAATCCGGCACCTCACGAGCTTGGACAACAGAGACTTCCCCAGCTCGCAGCTACCGAAGTACACGGCAGAATAAAAGGTGGATCCTACGATCACGGCGGATACTCCGGTATAGAAACCGAGAATCCCTTTGTCCTGAAAGGACTTGACGATGGCGTCGAAAGTGTTGGCGTAGATTTGGGATGTCCCTCTAGTTTGGAGCTTGATTTTGATGGTGTCAAGTGGGTGGAGACAGACGTAGGTGAATGCTCCGCGCGGAACCAAGCCATTGGCTCTGCCCAAAATAAATTTTGCATGTGTTTTTTTTTATAAATGTGTTGGCCTGGGCCCGCATGGTTGAGCTCTAAGCCTCTTGTTTTGAGTTGTTGTTTCCATGTTAAGATAGCATTTCCATATATAAATAGTGACTTCTTATATTAGTCATTAATTGCATCACAAATATTTATTTTGGTCAACGTCTAAGAATAAGTCCTACTTTTAATTTTTTTTAAGGCCGATTTTATAATATCATTGATAGAAAGGTTAATTACAAAAGATTTCATCACAAACAACCTACCATATGCCACAAATCTATAAATTTGTTTAATTTGTATGAATTTTATTTTGTTTTGTTTTGTTTAGATGATGAAAAGGTTTTTCACAAAAAAAAACCACGAAGCGTGGAGTCGTCTAATACTCCTAATGTGGCTACTAATTCTGAAATTGATATTAGTTTGAAAAGACCTCCTATTGAGTTTAGTCCATATGATATTGTTGCTGACCTAGGGATACGTAAATCCATTGAAGAATATGATGCTAGGATTATTGATTATTGTGGGATTTAACACTTCTATCGTTTGAGGCGTGGAGGGCAAACAATTACTTATTTGCATTATTTTGTGTGGAAGTGTTTTGTCAAGTTATTGATTTAATTGCTCAAGAGATGAATGATTGTTTCACAGAAACAAATACAGAGTTACTTCTTTGCATAGCATGTCTTGACCCAAGGGACTCTTTATCAACATTTGATCGTGACAGGTTATGTCGTCTTGCTGAGTTTTATCCAGAAGATTTCTTAACAACTGAAAAGTTATTTCTTAGAAATCATTTTGACACCTACATTAGAGATGTTAGATTACATGATATTTTTTCTGGGCTTCAAGATATTGAAGGTCTTGCTGTGAAGATGGTTGAGACCAAAAAGAATATTTTGTATCCACTAGTTTATCAGCTTACTGAGTTGACATTGATCTTACCAATTGCGACTGCAAACCGTTGAGAGAGTGTTCTCTACGATGAAGATTATCAAGACTGATTTGCATAATAGGATGAGAGATAACTGGATGAATGATTGCATGATAGTGTACATTGAGCGGAAAATTTTTGAAACTATAGAGAACGAAGTCGTTTTGCAACATTTTCAAAAGATACACAAACGCAGGATCCAATTGCCCCCTCTCAGTCGTAGTACATAGTACGATATGTGTACTTCAATATTTTTATTATTTTTAGACTTTAATTTTGATATTGTAATTCTAAGACAATTTTTAGTATTACGTAAGAAAAAAATTCAGTCATTTCGCTTTAAAAGTTTGTCATGGTTGATTTATAATCCTGGTTCCGCCACTAGCTCTAGTAATGCCGCCACCGACCGCACCGATGAGGGATCGTTCGAGAACTGAGAGGCTCTTAAGGAGTGATTTATGAGGTTTGGGAGAAAAGGAAGTAGGTTCTAAGGATGTGGAGGCGAAGAAGAGGCGAGTTTTGGTGTAATTTTGGGAGGATTTTAGGGGATTTTAGTTAGATAGGTTTGGGGGATATCAGGGTGGTGGTGAGGTCGGTGAAGAGGAAATTGAAATCGGATAGGTTTGAGGGGATATCAGGGTGGTGGTGAGGTGGGTGAAGAGGAAATTGAAATCGAATAGGGAGGCCGGGACTCGGGTGATTGGATGAGGAGGAAGGAAGAAGGCCAATAGAGGCCGACATTCGAGCTTCCATTGGCTACGTTTCTCCCTCTCACTGTGTGTGTTTCTCAGCCTCTGGTTTCGAAGCTGAGCAATGGAAGGAAAATGGAGGCCATGGAAGGTCGGGCAGCGAGTGCGATCTATCCAAACGGAAAATGTATTTGACAAAGACGACATCGTTTGAACCTGCTAAAAGCTTAAAACATCTTCTGTTGCGTCATCAGATCAGTGATCCAGGACAAAATGCAAATAATCTTGTATTAAGGGCATGTTTGTAAATCTGTATTTTAAAATTTTCATTTTTAAAGATAAATAACTCAAAAATTTTATAAAAAAATTTAAAACCATACATCTCCCCCATTAAATCATCTCTTTCTATTACAATAAACATAAAAAAAATTAATTCAAATCATCTCCATCTTTCACATTTTTACTCTCATAAAACCTCAAATTTTCACTAATTTTTCACAAAATTTAATAAAATTCTAATTTATCTCAGTTTTGTCAACATTTCCAAAATTTTAATTTCTAAACATGGCCTAAGTGGGTAGGTGGACATTGTCCATAATTCGTACGCATGGAAAGGTGGGTGAGAGATATATAAATGACTTGTGAGATAGTTTAGGCACTTTGGTAATTCCCAACAAACCATGAGTATTAGCTAACTAGGCCCAGGAGGAGGGCATGGGATCCAAGTGGAACACGTAGTTGAACTTGGGCCTCTGGTTCAACTCATCTTACAGCCTTTCATCCATTTTCCCCACCTTTTTTTTCTTTTTCTGCCAATAAATAGAAATTAATGCTTGGTTCCACCCACCCCCGCCACCGGCTACTCTTATAGACACAGTACACAAGACTTATGACAAAGACCTGGGCCTGTTGGGCCGCCAATGGAAATAGTCTGGCTGAGACATTGTAGAAAAAAAGGTGGGGAAAATGCGTTAATTTCAATCAGTGTATTTCCAATGTACTTAGGGAAGAAGCTTTTTACCGATCCAAATGATAATTCTCCAACAAGATGTCCTAAATCTTCCATGATGACAACTGTCTAGAACGAAAAACAGGTACTTCATGTAATATTCTTGTGCATTGTATTCCCCTTATTATCCTTAACTCTGATGATCCCCCTCCCCCTAACTTTGTTATTCTTCCGGTGGATGAATGAATGAATGTTTGCTTAGAAAAAAAAAACATGAAGTACACTTAAAGTACCGGGAAAACACATTCCAATTACCAATCGGAAAAGGAGAACCCCTGTCAGGAATGATGCAGACAGCAAGTTTGGGGGTCCCAAAAGAGCACCACTTGGACGTAACATTTTATTTTGTTTTCCATTTTTTTTCTTATTTTTGTACCTTGAAAATTGGTACATATATATATACATATTCTTTTGCACCATTTTGGAGATGAATGGAATTAGGAATTGCTTTAGACCGGTTTTATCTTGAGCTCAAGCTAATTCACATGAGCTTTAGTAGCTCCGGCAGCCTTTTCTTTTCTATAAAGCTTCCTCTGTTTATAACTTTTTTTTTTGGTAAATAAAATTTATTAAAAACCGAGAAGAATACAATCAATACACCAAAGAAAATTGACCGAAAAGGCCAGTGAAACACCTAATCTGATCAAAAAGCCCTACAATAACCGGACACAAGAGTCGGAACCACCAACAGCCACAAGGACTGTGAATACAAGACAAACACAAATAGATCACAAGAACCGACACACAAAATAATCACAAACTGGTCACAAGAGCCAGAACACAATACAAGCATAAACCGATCACAAGGATCGGAGCACAATACAAACAGGTCACAAAGACCGGAACACAACAGAATTACTGCTCAAAGCAATGGCAGCTTCCACTGGAGGAAGGGCAAACCGAGCAACGATCGGTCTCCTTCAGTTGGAAGAAGCTGCTTTGGTCATTTCAGGCTAATTCCATACTGATTTTGGCCCCCCCGCGGCTTTCATTGGCAGATAAATCAGTGGGAGTTACGTGGGAAGAAGTTTCCCAGGAGCTCTCCATGTTCTAAAGGGGTAACTTTGGTAATAAATAAAGATGCTTGCAGTACAAAATAAAGCTGAAAAGGAAAACTAAACAAAAGAGAGAACATATTTGGGCACAAGATTTTGTCATACACTTTTTCATCCAATGCCCCTGTTTTTTTCTTTCATTTGCACTTGGGTTTCTGCATTCCTTTCCTCCCCACCATTTTTCTCTACTGATTTCTCCATTTCCTTATATCTATTCAGTACTCAGGCTCAGAAATTGTTTTCTAAAAAACAAAAAAGATGAATTTGATACAGATTATTTAAACCAAATCTAGAAGTTGCCTAATTCTGAAACTATCTTAATAGTTGTACTTTATTCTTTTCACAGTTAATGGAGGTTAAGGACTTACTTATCTAAAGTCTACCTCTATTTAGTCCCCATTTTATCGCAGCCATGATAGCCGCCGTTACGCAAGATTAATGTTTGTTTTCGTCTCTTATTGCCTGGTTTGATTGACATATCGTTCTTTAATATTGGAGTCTGATTTATATATTGTTAGTCGGTTTGCTTGATCTAAATTTTCTTATTCGTAAATCCTCACTTCTTAATCCATCTGGGGGTCCTGGATATGTAATGGCCCTCATGTTCAGAGCAAGAGGCCGACCAAGCCACGTAGCTGCTGGTGTAATTGTATCAAACCAGGGGGGCCCTCTTCTTACAAATTTGGCTTCTGGTACGCAAAGTTAGCCTTTGGAAGCCTCCACCACTACCACTTCCTCTCCCTCTGTGTCTCTTTCTGTCTCCTTTTCATCATTTCATGATTCATTTCTCCTCCATCAGCATTTCTCTGTACTATATTTCCCCAATCAAAATTAAAGCAAATATGCAACATGGCGGCTTTCAAGCTGGCTATCAAGTTGTTGATGTAATAATTGCAGTATTAGTACTACCAATTGGTAACTCCTCCCCCCACCCATTTAAACAAATCCTCAAGCTTGTACCTTTCGGACCAACAACCAAAATGCTCCCTCGAACACTCTTTACATTAATTAACACTTCATCCCCCTTTATGAATACACTAAATCACTACTTTAGTTGTAATCAATGTAGAGCAGGGTATACCCCTGCAGAGTAGCTAACCTGAAAAGTGGGGGAAGCTGTTTTCATGTCCCATTAGAATATATCAAGAATAGCTTCTATTCGTACCTGAGTGTTTGGCACTAAGCAAACGGAAAATTAACAAAAGAAAAATAAAAAGAGAGAGAAGGAAAAGGAAAAGAGAGCTCGTGTGGACAATCATTAGGTGAAGTTACACCCAATTATAGGAGCAGCCACTCAAAACTCTAATTATTAGTTTAAAAGACCGCTGCTCGTTTCTCTCTATTTTTACATGTGGAAGTATAGGTACATGGATCATCATGTTCAAAAGGAAAGCAAAAAGTTTTAAGAAAAAGGGGAAGTAATTTGATTCCAACTTCCTTGACCCTTCTAGAACGCTGCATACAGCTTAGTTTTCAGGTTTCAACAAAGTTATTAGCCTGAGGCATATAAGAATACTTTCAGATAAGCAATGAATAGTGTTGCAACAGTGATCCGTCTAGAATCATTGTCTTATTAATGCATGGTTGCTAGGTGGGTCTTCTTTATTCCCCCACCCCCACCCCCACCCCCACCACTTGGACGAGAAAAGTTACGAGTTGCAGGGTGGGTCACATAAATTACTTTTTAGGTTACTGACTGAATCTTTAATATCTGTTTAGGGTGAATGTTTGCCAACTGCATTGAATCTATTCGGCGTGGAAAGTAAGGAGAATGAGATACAATGGTATACCACATCTCATCCAATGTAAGTGTGATTTCCACCTAATGAGTTTATAAAGAAGTAAGTATACATGAGCTTCTGCCTTCTAGTTCTTCCTTTATTTTATTCCTTCGGCTCTTTAAAAGGTTGCTGAGAAAATATTTTTTATTTTTTATTTTTAAATTCATGAAGAACTCCATTCTGTACGTCTCTCCTTTGTTGGCCCTAGGTCGAGTTAAGCCATCATACTTGACCAGTAAATCTATGTTAACATGTTTTCTTTACAATTGGTAATTGGTAAAGTTGTAAAGGAGCTTTAAATTCTAATAATTGAAGCATGACTTTAAATGATCACACATGTCTCCATTATAACATAAACCTCAACGTACCTCGAAAAATAAACAGGTTTACTATTAAAAAAAAGACTTACGAAAGCACAATGTAAAGAGGTTTGGAAGGGAAGGCTGCAATTAGGCTTGCAATTTTAACCCACTTAAGATTGTTATAGTGTTTAAGATATACTTGAAACAGTGTGATTATGGACACAATTTTAAGTTCGATTTACTTGAAAAATAAAATCGGTAATGAAAATGGGAGTCTGAACTGTAGTGCATTTAATTTTTTCGAGATTTGTTGTTTATTCTTTCCTAAATTTTTTTGTAGCGTTAATACTTATCAATGTGTTCAAGTTAAGTCAAGTAATTCGTCTATGCTCGTTACACAAGTGGTTCACGAGATTTCCCATGTCAGACCAAAAACAAAAATTTGAGATCTTTTAAAATTTTGACTTTTTTGACGCGTCGCAAAATGAGTTGATCAACAATCTCTTGGCTTATTCCATTTCCTCGTCTAGAAGAATCAAACGCATACTTGGTGCAAGTCAAAATGATACAGATATAAAAGTCTATAGCGTGGGGGCTGAGATAGTCTAGGAAATGTTAGAGTAAAAATCGTAAGATTTTAGATACCTCGTGAATATTTATGTTGAATAGTATTTTATTGTAGTTTGTTTATAGTGGAGAGATAAATGATTTGATGTAAGGGTTGGAAAAATTGGGAAAAAAATGTCCCCTATGTAAAATATATTGATGTTTGTGTTTAAATTTTGAATACATTCAGTGATAATTTTGTGAATGTATTTAAATAGTGAAAAAATTATAAGAAACTAACTTAACCTTAGACTGACGAACTAGGTGATCTTCCGCTAATTCCTGAACGACGGTAAAGGCAAATGAAACGGTGGGTCCAGCGCCATCGTAACGGCAACATCGTCAGCCACATCCTGGTCGTTCACCTACCAAATCAAAAAAAAGTGGCTCGTCCTTTAACAAGGAGGAATAGCCCAGTTATTACGGGGTGCTTTGGTCATTTCAATGCGGCTTCACGAAAGCAAAGAAAGATCACAGTATAATTGTCATCTTTCTTTAATCCTAATTAATTAATTGCATAAAATGCCCTTAAAACGTCACCTTCCCTCAATTTCTGCGTATCCCTGGTACGACCGGATCAAATCATTGATCCACGGGTTTTTGGCCCCCTTCCTTGATCCCTTTTGTTCCCTTGCCTAGTTGCCTATAAAGCTCAATTTATTGGTAAGTGATAATTAAGCTTGTGTTTGTGTTGAAAAATTTTTGGTATTGAGTTTTATGTTGGTATTGAGTTTAGTGAAAAAATATGAAGAAAGAGGTAATTTTTTATATTTTTTGATAGGAGAGAGAGATTATATTGTAGTATTTTATTAGGAGTTGGTGAAAAATATTGTGATATTTTTGATGAAAACGCACTCAAAGTCGGATTTATTGGCCTGGGAGAAACAAAAAAAGAAAAGAAAAAAAATGACAGAGACAAACGGTAGAATAAGAAACATAAATTAATTTAATAAATTTCATATTAAACAAATCTACGTTACGAAAACAAAGGAAACTTTATTAATAACCCAATTTTTTTTGTTCAATTTTTATTTTCACATTACCAAAATGATAATATAGTTTCCCCTATCTTTAACTAGGATTATAAGTACCCAATAAAACCCTTCTATTGAATTATTAACAAATATATAAAAATTTAACTAAAATTAAGATAGTGTTTGTTTTCTTATAGAGTAACTCCATACTTAATTAGTAGTGAAATAACCTTTGGATTTTTATTTTCAAATGCAAAAAAAAAAATCAACATAATTTCACCAAAATTAAACTTAGAATTAAAACTATCAAATAAAACGGTTCTATCATTTTAGATTTTACCAGAATATTATATATGATACATCCAGGAGTATTAATATAAGGGATGTTTGAGTGAGAAAATTTTGAGTATTGTGATTTGGAAAATATTATAAAGTAAAGATATGTTACGAGAATTGATGAAAAAGTAAAAAGCGGAGATTTTTAATAAATATTGTAATAATAAAAAATTATGTAATAAATTTTTTATTATTAAATCTAAATAATTAGACTAAAATAATTGGGGATTAAAACGGTTCTATAATTGTTAAGGAGAATTGTCGACGCGTGGCATCTAAGCAATAAATAGTGTTTTTTTTGGGGTTCTTTGTCCATCATAATTCATATGATAATGACATGCGTTTTGATGTGACAAAAAAAATGAAAGAGAACAAAAATGACTTCTCGCGATGGCATGAGTTCGTACCTTTTCTTCCCCGTTTCTGTTTCTGGTAGGATTCTCTCCTTTTTACGTGTTTATTTCTCAAGCCAAACAAAGCAAATACGAACCGTACTCCATTGGTTCACCAATCTTTCTCACTGGTTTTTTTTCCCCCTATTTTCTGCTCAGTTGGCTTCACAATCTGGTCTAGTGGTCTGCACCCGGTCCCAACCGGCACGAAATCTTCGGACCCAAATACCCCTCTAGTCAAGGACCAATCAAAGTCGCTTGCTGAAGAACCGGAGTCGAATCCCGCCGCTTCTATGCTCAACATGCCAAACCAATGGAAAGGACATTTTCGTCATTTTGGTTTTGAATTTTTGACAATTCCGCAATAACTCTGGACTAGTTGGGACTTGCTGCTCAATCGTAGTCGTGGCCAATTTCCATGCTACAACGCAATGGTCCATAACAATAAGAGATGCCCATCATGGGTCACAAATCATTCACCTACCATAAGAGCATCATCTTGTGACGAATAATTTTAGTCACGGAAACGTCCAAATATTACTATCTATTATGTGTATGTACATGCAATTTTATATACCATTGTAGGAAGGTTATAAAATTTCAAATATATTTGAAAATGTCTTGAACCACTTGATTTTTTTTTTCTTTTAAGAAAATCGTATTTTTGAATAATTTGTAACCAAGATTTTCTTGTTGGAATTTGTAACCACTTATACAATGCCAGAAACATATTGATTTGGTGTTTATAAATCTGTTATATTAATGTGGACGTTTATCCGTTGAAATTAAATAATATATAATTAAATAAACTCCAATAAGTCTTTTTATGAAAAAATGAATATTATCTAAAAGATAATCTGATTATATTTTTTTTCTTCTCAAGAGTTTGTATTTGTTTTTGAAAATAAATATAAAATTAGCCTACATGATTTTGGCGAAAATTAGATAAATTTATAAACTTTTAAATTTATTAATTTATTCATAAAATTTAAAAATCATTAACATTTAAAAAATATGACTAAAGTCTCGATCAATTTTAAACTTAAGAAAATAATTTGATAATTTAAAAATTATTTAATTTTCACTCAAACACCATATAAACTTTATAGTTATCCTGGACAGTAGACATCGCGCGAACCATGCATCATTCATAAATGTTGCATGGAACATGATACAAACCATACATAAGCGTGGCCCATTCGTTCAATTCCCAAAAACGCCCTCTATGGCACTGAGCAACGTGCGTCCGTGGTCGAACTCCTCCGCAATTAATATATATAAATTAATACAAAATATATATATATATATATATATATAATATATAATATATATAATAAACACAGAGACAAAGTACTTTGCTAATTTTATTTTCGCATCCTGTTTTATATAAGATATTTTATTTTTAGCTTTTTTTTTTCTTTACTGTTTTTGTTGGGCATTGGAAATGTCATTTCGTTTCTTTTCAAACTCAGGCGTTCTCACGCTTTTTCGTTTGATTCATTGCGTCTTTTTATTTTTCCCATCTTTGACTCACTGTACTTTTACAGACTCCGATTCTCTCTCTCTTTTTCAGAGACTTCTCTCTCTTCTGTCACCTCCGTCCGGTTCGTCCGGTTATCCTACGCCGGACCATCGTTTTGCCGCCGGAATTGCGACTCTGACAATACTCTTGGCCTCTAGAACCACTTCGACTGGCTGGGGAACCGCCTTTTACCCACTCTGGAACCGGTGTACAACAGTACAAGCGAGTCCACGGGGTGAAGCAGTGCTCCTTTGACTTGGAAATGTCAATGGAGGCCCAAGGGTTCTGGTTACGGAGGACAGTGGTGGATCTGCGGTGAAGCTGTGTGATGTGCGAGGCGGGAGTTGATGGTAGTGTACGGACTAGTCAGGGGTAGCTTATGATGACCGGAGCTCCCGCGAGCGATCGGAGAGGGTGGTGGCATTTTGGTAAATCTCTCACATGGAATGGCCGATCTTGTTAGCTACGGGAATGCAGACCGTGACATCGAGCAGGTCTTTGTCTCTGTTTCTCTCTCCACTCGTCGTCTTTTTGCCTGAAGCTTAAAGTAGTTCTTAGAAAGAACAAAAAGAAGGCTTGGTTTTTGTTTTCAATTTTGTTGCTTTGCTTCAAGTTTCCTGTTTTCTCCCCCCCCCCTCCCGGGGAAAGAGAGGGGAGGGGAGGGGCAGAACGGATATCCGATCGAGTTTTGTTGAGTGTTTTTTTTAAAGAGAGTTTAGTGGAGGTTAAATGTGATGTTGGCGTCCCAGATAATGAAAAATTAAAGAATTTAAGACGTAATTAGAGTAATTTGGTTTTGAAATGGGAAAGAAGAGAAATTTGTGTGCTAAATTTTGAAAGGATATGCTGAATTGTTTCCTGCTAATTGTCTATGGTGATGGACTTTGGTTTAGGGGGATGTGTTCTTCTAATGCCATAATCTGTTAATTCGTCTGGAGGGGTATTACGGTGTGTCAGTCAGGATGTTTTATGTCGTTGCATGCAGCCACAGGCCAGTTTGTTTTTGGCAGGATTTTGGACCTTGAGTCATTTGGCTTAACGATATGACTTAATCATGTGGTTTAAGGCTATGACTTGTAGTTTTAGATGGCATTTGGAAGTTTTAATGTAAGTAGGAAGCTGGACGGCGAGAGTAATCCTTCTTCCATGGGTTTCTCATACACGAATAACAAAAACTAGTGAACATTGTGACCTCGAAGTTACACGCATCCAGTGAATCTTCGACCAACGACATCATACTCCACTCCATTTTATGGAAGGGGAAGTCCAATTTGAGCTAGAGTTCATTTGCTGCTACTGAAATCTTTTTGAAAGAAAAAGTACTGAAGATTGAGCCGAACACCCTGGTGGTTGATTTCCTCCTTTGGATTTTTTCTTTTGTAGTGCAAAAAAAAATTTGATGTTTTGGATTTGATTCCTGCATCATGTAGGAATGGTTAGGGCAGGGTATTATACTATAAGACCTGCTTATACTGAAGTTTGTCATGTATATTTTAACTTTGTTTGTCATTGGGGAAATTTACTTCTGTTCAACCATTAATTACCCTTTTCTATCATGGCCTTCCTTTCTTAACACTTGAAGATGAGTTTTTGAAGTTGTCTCAAGTACGTCATTGGAAGAGATCTAGCAACAGTTCCATTCGATATACTGTTTGTTCTAAGATCAGCAGATTGAGTTTGCAGAGTCATGTTGTTCCACTCTGGTGGAGGACATCCAAATTGTGACCTGTCTCCACATTTTTGCATCACAGACTGCAGTATTTACCATGCCCTTCTTCTCTCTCTTGACTCATTCAATAATAGAACTTGAATATAAGCAATTATCCATGTAGGCAATAACTTAGCTCACAAAAGAAAAAAGAGAAAGAAGGGTTGGATGCTTTTAGGCTCAAATTTACTACTTTCAGAATACTTACACGATTCTTAAAAAAGTTATTTACCTTTGGAGTGTTACCATTTATGTTCTGTGAGAAACTTCTTAGAATTAGTGGTTGACAGTATTACAGATATGCTGTGTGTAGATTCTTCTGTTTCTACCATTTGACTGTGCAAAGTTTGCATTCAGACGGTTTCTTTGTTGTTGTTTTGATCAATCATTTTTCCTCATGCAGGCATTGATTGCTTTGAAGAAGGGTGCTCAACTGCTGAAATATGGTCGTAAGGGAAAGCCTAAGTTTTGCCCATTCAGATTGTCTAATGTAAGATTCTTCTCCATCCTTGGAGAGCATTTAGTTGTCACAAAGTCCTCGGATTTTGATGAAAAAACTAACTGAAATCTCTTTCTCTCAGTTTTGTTACTATATTTAGGATTTCAAATTTTAATGAGTTTGTAACATCAAGCAAGTTGCGTAGGAGAAAAAGAAAAAGAAATCAAGTTAGTTGATGTAGGTAATCTATATATAAACAAAAAACAATTCTCAACGATCGAGGCAGTACAATTTTGACTGTCATATGTGCTTTAATCTTCATGAAGTTTTGGTCATAAAATCCTTAAACGATTGCCTATGAAATGGTACTGTATATCTCACTTTTGAAAATTGAGGCAAGCTTGAGGATAGTTCATAAGAGCTTGCCATAGCCTCCTATGAGCGATATACACTTTTGCAGTAATAATAATAAAAAAGTAATCTTATCTTAGAACATCCATAATTGCAGCTTGTTTTTGAAAGGACTACATAATGGAATAGAAAGAGGGGAATTTGTTCATTGCTACAATTAATGTAATGAAAGTAATGAGAAGTTGGAGGGTTATTAATGACTCAGTAACAAGTAAATTTTTGGTCTCATACAACAGATGGTACCACGTACCATTCAATTATGCATTAATCTAATGCATCCTAGCCCTCTATAATGCTGGTGAAATATTTAGGACATATTGTCTGCAATGAACCTTTTCCTAGTTCAATTTGAGCATGTACCTTGGTCTAAGGTACTCAGGATTCAAGTGTCTCTGAGTTATGATGATTCCATGGATGTTTTGATGGAAATATCAAGTAACTCTTTGGTTAAAATAGTTGAATTTAGCAATTCTAGGCTAAACTCATGGCTGTTCCTCTGTTGTTGCTAAGGACCGTGTCTTTTGCTGTTGAATGCCTTGTCTGTGGGAGATTTCAGCTCAAGAATCACCTGTAGAGTCTTAGCTCACGTGGTTGTTGGCTGCCAAGTTTGTTTAGAATGTTAATACTTGCGATGCAATTTTGTAGAAATGAATATTGCTTAGCGTTCCACATACTGTTATGTTGTGTATGAATTTTGAACAAATTGCTTCTTTGTTAGCTTTTCCAGTATCTGGTCTATGATGATAAGGTGCCAATGTGAGACACTAATCTCTGTGCTTGGTTGAATTCATTTTAGTTTCTACTTATTATTGTGTGTAAAAATGGCAGGATGAATCAACTCTAATTTGGATTTCAAGTAGTGGTGAAAGAAGTTTGAAGTTAGCTTCTGTCTCGAGAATTATTCCCGGACAAAGAACAGTGAGATCTCTGGGTTTCCATTTGATATCAGCTGATGCTTATTTTTGATATTTAACATTCCTCCATGATAAGTTGAAAGTTCCTAGTTCTTAAATCTAGCAAAACTTCATCTATGTTATCTGCTCCAATTCATCGTCAGGCTGTTTTTCAACGGTATCTGCGCCCTGAAAAGGACTATTTATCTTTTTCTCTCATACATAACAACGGAAAGCGCTCCCTTGATCTGGTTGGTGATGAAATTCTCTTAGTAATTACATTGTAGTTTTTTAGCTATTTTCTGTTATGTTTTGATTCGATTGCGATATGATTTTGTTTCCTCAGATCTGTAAGGATAAAGTTGAGGCAGAGGTGTGGATTGCAGGCCTCAAAGCTTTAATATCCTCTGGTCAAGGTGGGCGCTCCAAAATCGATGGACGGGGTGATGGAGGCCTTTATCTTGATGTAAATCTTCCTAAGAATCGTCATATTTTCACATTGTCGTTCATTCTTTCCTTTCTTTGCAGTAGAATCCATAAACATTAGGAGCAGAACATTGCATTGGGGAAATTTTAAGATGCTGGAGCATTAGTCCTGAGGATAAATGGATCTTTTTAATTTTACTGAAACATCTTTTGCTCAACCATTTTCAATGAAGAAATTTTTTTGTCTGTGGGACCAGAAGTTGTTTCCATCGTTTTGGGGTTGAGAGTTCCTTGTAACATATGATGGCAGTTTCTCTTGCAACCAAGAAAATAAACCTTTGTATTCATTTAAAGGACTTACATTCAAAGTCTAGCTTATTTGTGTATTTACTCCTTATGGTTTAGGTAATGTGCTTTAGTACAATCTCAAACAAAATGAGTGGGTCCATACATGGTCTTTTGTTATGTTTCTAGATGTGATTTGTACAAATTCTGCAAAGTTATATGCTCCGCTGTATGTTGTGTGTTCCAGGACAATGGAGACTTGACATCAAATAGTGCAAGCGACAGTTCACTTAGTGCTACTCGAGATATTAGCTCACCCGAGATATCTGTTACTTTGAACCCAAATACTTCTCCTAAGAGCTTTCAACCTGATATTTCTGTGTGCTCTGAAAGCTCACATGCATCAGACGAGACAAATATGCATGTAAAAGGTTCTGGTTCAGATGCTTTTCGAGTTAGTGTTTCCAGTGCACCTAGCACTTCCAGTCATGGCTCTGCACCGGATGATTGTGATGCTTTAGGGGATGTATATATATGGGGTGAGGTTATTTGCGAGAATGTAGTCAAGGCCGGGGCTGACAGAAATGCTAATTATTTGACCCCAAGAGCAGATGTGCTTCTTCCTAAGCCATTAGAGTCCAATGTAGTGTTGGATGTGCACTATATAGCCTGTGGAGTCAGGCATGCCGCCCTAGTCACACGGCAAGGTGAAATGTTTACATGGGGAGAAGAGTCTGGTGGACGGCTTGGCCATGGTGCTGGAAAGGATGTTAGTCAACCTCATCTAGTTGAATCTTTGGCAGCTAATAGTGTTGATTTTGTTGCCTGTGGGGAGTTCCATACTTGTGCTGTTACAATGGCCGGAGAGCTTTATACATGGGGAGACGGTACACATAATGCCGGGCTTCTTGGACATGGCACAGAAGTAAGTCATTGGATACCCAAGAGAATCTCTGGTCCTCTTGAGGGACTTCAAATTGCTACGGTTACTTGTGGCCCATGGCATACTGCCTTGGTAACATCAATGGGCCAGCTCTTTACATTTGGTGATGGAACTTTTGGTGTATTGGGCCATGGAGATAGGGAAAGTGTTACTTACCCAAGAGAAGTAGAATCTCTTTCTGGATTGAGGACAATTGCCATTGCTTGTGGGGTGTGGCATACAGCTGCGGTGGTGGAGGTTATCATGACTCAGTCTAGTGCAAGTGTTTCATCTGGTAAATTGTTTACTTGGGGTGATGGAGATAAAAATCGTCTAGGTCATGGGGACAAGGAAGCACGGCTTGAACCTACATGTGTTCCAGCTCTTATTGATTTCAATTTTCACAAAATTGCATGTGGGCACAGTTTAACCGTTGGCCTGACAACATCAGGAAATGTTTTTACAATGGGAAGTACTGTTTATGGTCAACTTGGCAATCCCCATGCTGACGGGAAGCTACCTTGCTTGGTTGAGGGCAAGCTTGTTGGTGAATCTGTTGAAGAACTTGCTTGTGGTGCTTATCATGTGGCAGTATTGACTTCTAGGAATGAAGTTTATACATGGGGAAAGGGTGCTAACGGGAGGTTGGGCCATGGTGATGTTGAAGATCGGAAAACACCAACCTTAGTTGAAGCATTGAAGGATAGATGTGTAAAATATATAGCTTGTGGTTCAAACTACTCGGCAGCTATTTGTCTTCATAAATGGGTATCTGGGACTGAGCAGTCACAATGCTCTGCTTGTAGACTGGCTTTTGGGTTTACTAGGAAGAGGCACAACTGCTATAATTGTGGACTTGTGCATTGCCATTCATGCAGTTCTAAAAAAGCATTAAGAGCAGCACTGGCTCCTAATCCTAGCAAGCCATATCGTGTTTGTGATTCTTGTTTTACAAAATTGAACAAGGTGTCAGAAGCTAATAACAACCGAAAGAATGCTGTACCTCGCTTGTCGGGTGAAAACAAGGATAGGTTAGACAGAGTTGATATACGATTTTCCAAGTCTGTGCCTTCTAACATGGATTTGATAAAGCAGTTAGATAGCAAAGCAGCCAAGCAAGGCAAGAAAGCGGATGCATTCTCACTTGTACGCACCTCTCAAACACCTTCTTTGCTACAACTGAGAGATGTTGTTATGTCAAGTGCCGTTGATCTGAGACGAACCGTTCCCAGACCGGCTCTCACACCATCTGGAGTGAGTTCTAGGTCGGTTTCTCCTTTCTCAAGGAGACCTAGCCCCCCACGTTCTGCTACTCCTGCTCCTACAACTTCAGGACTGTCCTTCTCCAAAGGTATCAATGAGGATTTGAAAAAAACTAATGAGCTATTGAATCAAGAGGTGGCTAAGCTACGAGCACAGGTAGAGTCTCAAGTTCCACAGGTTTCGATTAGTAATTTACTTTATCTTTTGAGAGTGGGTTGTGGGATTCTTTTTGGGGTGGAATGTATACATTTTGATTTAAGTGGAACGATACTTCCAATACAAGATACTCTATGTTGATTATCAATCTTGGTAGGTGGAGAGCCTCAGACAGAGATGCGAGCTTCAAGAACTAGAGCTTCAGAAATCAGAGAAAAAAGCTCAAGAGGCTATGGCACAGGCTGCTGAGGAAGCTGATAAGTCTAGAGCTGCCAAAGAAGCTATAAAGTCACTCACTGCACAGGTTATTTTCTGGTTTATGTTCTTGTTAGTTTGGATCTTGGGTTACTTGGAAATTGTTTGTTTATTTTGAAGTAGTGCTGTCTTTTCAGTAGGAAAAAGCACACTTAGAGTATCTTTTTGTAACATTGTAATATCAAGTATGATTTAACTGAATATCTGCGAGAGAAAGAGTACACAAAATGACGAACCCTTCAGTTTTGTTTGAACTACTCTCCATGGGGAAATGCATTTCTAGGAAATGGTAGAAGGTTGTGTTAGCCTTGTTTTAAATAATGTTTCCAGCAGCATGTTGTTTTAAAGGGTTACGAAGTTTCTTTTCAAACCTAGATTTCTGAGATTATGCTGCTGATACGTGTCATGTTCTTCCCTAGCTTCAGGTGCTCTGACATTATTTTCTTTAATAATTAGATTGAACTTTTACTTCTTTTTCCACTGACCCTACCATCATCATGTTCCAGCTTAAAGCTATGGCTGAGAGACTGCCACCTGGAGTGTATGACCCTGAAAGCATGAGGCCTGCTTACATGCCAAATGGTGTTGAGGCAAATGGCATTCACTATCCAGACACGCATGGAGAACGCCATTCGAGATCTGAGTCAAGCAGCAGCACTTATTTGGTGTCTACTTCAGGAATCGACTCTATTTTAGTGAATGGTAGGCAGGGCCAAACTCCTTTATCCAGGGATCTGGCTGGGAACAACGAAACTAACATGTCCCAACCAGACCGAGCCTCCAATGGAACGGATGAAAATCCAGATATGAGGCTGTCAAATGGTAGTGGAGGCATTCCGCACAGTGGCAGTAGTGTGTCAGAGACAGCTGACGGCAAAGAGTCTTTGCCTTTCCAAGACAGTGAGAATTTTACGAGATCTAGAAATTCTGCTGTGGCTGGTGCCAACAATCAAGTTGAGGCAGAGTGGATAGAACAATACGAGCCTGGTGTATATATAACCCTTGTGGCCCTGCGGGACGAGACCAGAGATCTCAAACGAGTTCGCTTCAGGTACTTAATAAATTGTTAAGATCACGTGGTATAATATTTGAAAAAATGACGAGATTTAGACTTCGTATTGCTGGCAATATCTTGTGGGTATAATTCACCTTAGGTGGTTGAGAATGATCGCCATGTAAACCTTTTTCCTGTAAATCTCCTAATGTGGTGCATTTTAATGGTCGGACCTGGTTGTTTCGATATAGTCTGGCACCCATGTATCTCCCCCATCCTCTACCTTGTCTTATGTTTGAGCTGTAGTTTACACTTCCAATCTGGTTATTTTAACATTTCAATCTGATGCGACGAATGTATCTGCAGCCGGAGAAGATTTGGTGAGCACCAAGCTGAAACTTGGTGGTCAGAGAATCGTGAAAAGGTGTATGAGAGGTACAATGTTCGTGTGTCAGACAAGTCGTCCGTTTCTGGCCAGGCAGCACGCAGATCAGAGGGGGCTGTCTCACTGGCTTCCCAACCATAGTGAAAAGTGAGGGAGAGAACTCCAGAAGCGCATTTTGCATTGGTAATTACGATAATTTTGAAGCAAAAAGCCCCTTTCCCCTTCCCTTTTCCACTTTTTTGATACTTCCTTTTCCATCCTTGTCGGCCTTAATTATCTAGATTTTTCTCTTTTTAGAATTATTTTGTTCTGTCCAGTTAATTTCGGGATATCTCCCTTCATATCTGTTGAAATGTAGTGTATATAGAATCATCATTGTTGAGATAATCTCTGCAAAAGGAAGTTTTTTGTTCTATGCTCTGCTTCTCCCATCCCGTTATGTTTACTCTCATCTCGGCTGTTCTGTTTTGATGGTTGTTAAATTTGCAGACCTTTTTTTTCCCCAAATTGCATCCCAACCCTTGATTTCTACACCTGGCAGACGACCAATTGTGATGGGTAAGACTGGATCATAATTTTAATGGTTTGACACCATTCTGGCCCTCGTTTGCTAATGTTAATCATGTCATTCTGGCTGTTAGTATTATGCATTGGATATAAATATTTTTGCTATACGAGGAAGAAAAAAGAGGCTTAATTACTTCATTGGTCTGTGTGTTATTTTGAAATCCTAAATTGATTTTTTGTCTTAAAAGTAGTCCATGTGGAATATTAGTATGTCTATACAGACCCATCTGGACAGTAAAATCTGCTTGCTACACTTTCATGTGTCCATTTCCAATGGTCAAAAATTAAAGTCTAGTATGCCGCCACATCAAACAGGAGGTCCCAATTAGATCAGATAGGTTATGTAGAGGTGGGGCACTGACAATTGGAGTAATTAACCCAAAATAAAAAGTAACGAACGTTTTGGCCCCTAGCTTCTGCTCTCTCACAAACTCACCAGGATACGGAATTGTTTTGGAGTTCTCTTTTTTCGTTTTGGTCCCAAGCATGCAACTTTTGGCATTCGAAATTGTTGGTTGAGCGCGTATCTCAGCCTACACTATCAATTCGAAACAAAGCAATCTCAACCCTTTTCTTTTCATTTGCCTTTAGTATATGATGGCATGACGAGCGTAGCCTAGTGCAAATCATTGAGGTGACGAAGCATGCTTTCTTCAGGATGATATGATATTGTAATGGATAGTGACTGTAATACGACATCGTGAAGACTTACTTGAATTAAGGATCACAGTCTTTTTCTTCTTTTGATCTTATTAAAAAAACACTGAAGATATACTTTAATATATTTTACATGTATATATTTATCATAAACTTGCTTTTCTTGGCTGTTAGTAAAGGAAGCGTTTCCTCCAAAATTGTGTTTTTGTCGCTTTGCTGTAGAAGCAATAGAATGATGGGTCGATTGTTTTGTCCTTCGCCTTTTGCTAACGGGATAAAGAAATTTCTGCCCGGAATATCGCAGTGGGAGGGAAATGAGAGCCCCCTTTTTTTTTCTGACCAGTCCTGGGATATAGGTGAGGTACCATTGGCTTGCTATTGATGTGGCCCTTCCAGTGCTGCTTTGAGGATCTCATCTTCGTTCTCTTTCTGTTGGTGCGAATAATTGTCTATCCAAGTTGTCGAGTCAGGATGACGTAAGAAATAATAAATCGGACAGTTTCTACTGGCCCGACAAATTTCCCGGGAATCCGTGGATAATTCTGCAGCAAGAAATGATTGTGATTAGAGATATAATTAGTGACGAACATCGTGAATTGTGGAATATGAAGTATGAAAGTAATGTTACGTTTGTGTTGTAAAATTTTTAGTATTGAGTTTAGTGATCATATTGGATTTAGTGAAAAAGTGAAGAGAGATAATTTTTTATATTTTTTGTAGTGAAAAGTTATGATTTGATGGGAGAGAGTTTATATTGTAGTATTTTATTGTGAGTAGATGAAAAATTTTGTAAAATTTTTCATACAAACACAAACTAAATTTTATTGAACAAATTAAGACTAAACAAAACTTATTAAGAATGGGATTATTTCCCACGTACTGGTGAAAAAAAAAACTTAATTACCGTATAAGTTCTCATGGTATACTACTATTATAAATTAGTCTACGGTATATGATTTTCAACAAAATGGTAATATACTACTTTTATAAATTAGTCTCCGGTGTATGACTTTTAACAAAATGGTCAAAGTTATATGTTTTGGAGACAAAAAAGTCTTATGTTCAACTTTCGTTACTCAACTGACGGGAAAGTGCTTGTGTACTGTACAACTTGTCACATCAACACCATTCATGTGTTGACACTTGTTTTTTAAAAAAAAATTAAAAATTAAAACGCAACATCAACTTACATTCCCTTCCACGTCAATTACCCTCGTAAAAAAAAACCTAAAACTCTATCCTCGTCCGCAACCCGCGGGGCCCCCTCCTCTGTCTCTGTTCCTCCCTAATTTTCCCAACTTCCCCGAAGAGTTGGACATGATCGCCTTCCCAAGCCAAAAGGAATGAGCTCAAAATTATGACCCCTCACGTGTATGTCCTTATGGCTGGTAAAAAATCTCTCCGGCCAGAACTTGTGAGGATCGCACCAGATGCGCTTGTCTCAGTGAAACATCCAATTCTCATCACTCAGAGAAATCTTGTAGACATATTGATGTATTATGAATTTTGGTATGAAGTCAAAACTCTTAAAAACGCTCTGTTGTGAGTCCAAAAGCTTAAAATGTAAAATCTAGGTTAAAAACCTCAACTAAAACACCTCAAGAATTCCGAACTACTTTGGATATTAATTATTGCTTTGTTTTGGGGCTGCAGATGTCGCACGGGAGGCTCGCGGTTAGGGTTCGAGGAACAGAAGAGGGGGGAGGGGGGCTCGTTGTCGACGGAGATAAATTTTAAGTTTTATTTTTTTACATTACAAGGGTAATTGACGTGAAAGAGAAGGGTTACACAGTGGCGAACGCAGGGGTATCGAACCCGTGCGTCCGCCACTCATTGTTTAACCCAAAAAAAAATTTATATGTGTTTTTTTTTCATAAGGTGGCCTAGGCCCAATACCCGTTAGGCCTAGGCCAACTAGAGCCCAGTACTATTGTTGATTGCATCTCAGTAGCGAATTTTTCTTTCTATTTGATCTAGAGATTTCTTATAGGGAATTTTGTCCTTTGCAAATGGCTTGTGGAGTAACAGATGGAGAGGTGGATAGCTTCAAGTTGATTCTTGTGAGACAGGTAGCAAATATCATTCAGAAAACACAGTTTTTCAAGGCAAATTGTTCCCTTGTCATAATGAATTTTTTGTTTCAACAGTGGATTTCTCTTCTAGCCAATACTCATTTTCTAGGATCCTTGTATAGGCCAAATCAAAGTTCTGACCACTTTTGGATATATTTATCCAAGAAACTCCTTTACTAAATATTGTTTATCTTGAAAATATTATTTTTATTATTCGGAGCATTGTTTGCCCTCAATTGTTGTTTTGTGTGTGAAAGTTGCTTTGGAGAATATGAATATCTTTCAATTTCAAATCCATAGAACCTAGAGAAAGTAAATTGCAAATGCATCTTCAGTAGCCTCTTGTCAAAAGAAAAAAAGACAGGTTCAGTTGTGGTAGTAACCAAAAAGTTAAGAAAGACAACTCATAGTGGCATTAAGATCACAACCATCAAAATCATCTACAATTAGATCATCAAGAGTGATTTGCATAATATGATGAGAGATGACTGTAGAATGATTGTCTGGTAGTGTACATCGAGCAAGAAATTTTTTAAACTATTTAGAACGAAGTTAATTTGCAACATTTTCAAAATATGCAAACTCGTAGGATCCAATTGTCACCTCTCAGTTGCAATACATAGTACTGTACATGTATTATAATATTTTTAATGCTTTTAATCCTTAATTTTCGACATTGTAACTCTAAGACAATTTTTTGCATTATGAATGTTTTTTTTTGTAATTTTTCCTTTAAAGTTTGACACCCTTAGATTTTAATCCTGGTTCCGTCACTAGAAGGGTAAGCTGATGTGATGTTTTATTTATTTATTTAAAAAAAATAGGTGTCAACACATGCATGAATGATATTAACGTGGCATGTACAGTTCACACATACATTTTTCCGTTAGTTGAGTAACTAAAGTTGGATGGAATGATTTATTTCTCTAAAATATATCACATAGATTATTTTATTAAAAATCATACCACGTTAACTAATTTATATAAGTAGAATACTACGGGACATGTACGTCAATTAAGCTAAAAAAATAACAAAAGAGCAAGAGATAAAAATACAAAGAACAGCTGCTACGTGAAAAAATTGCCTTAAGCGGCTGCTTATTCAAAAGGTTGGATCCGATTAGGCAGCATGTCTTAGAGTTACTTAGCTTAGCTGGACTTATTCTTCTGTTATAACAACTTGTTTAGTTTCATTTTAGTTATAACAGTTAGCATAGCAGAGGTCTTATATATAAGCAGAGCACATTGCACAATGTATTAACACAGTTTGTATAACTGAATATACGACTGACATATTCCAGAACTTTCTCTATCTTCATCTTTCTTCCTTCTCCACAATCAACATGGTATCAGAGGAAAATCACGCTCTTCTTGCACTCTGTTTCTCGAAAGCTTTGCTGTAGTGCTGCTAATTGACTCGATTCATGTCTGGTGAAGAAATTGAAGTTCCAAATTCTCAAAATCTTCTAAATCCCCAAAATCTTCCAAGTCCTCCGATTTGCAATCAAGATTCAATGACTGACAGTGCATACATCATCACATCAGGTGATACCTCAAATGCACCGATTGTGTCTCCACCTCTTAATGGTAAAAACTATTACTCTTGGAGTCGGGCTATGCTGATGGGTATAGGAGCTAGAAATAAGTTTGGTTTTTTGGATGGTAGTATACCTCAGCCAGCTTCTAGTGATCCGAATTTTAGCAACTGGTATAGATGTAATCTCATGGTGTCTTCTTGGATCTGTGCTTCGGTTTCACCAGAAATTGCACAAGTTATCTTGTATATCGACTCAGCAGAAAAGATGTGGAAGCTGCTCAAGGAACGATTTGAACAGAGCAATGAACCACAAATTTTTGAGTTGCAGCAGGCTATCAATGGCATTACTCAAGGACAAACTTCTGTTAGTGAGTATTTCACAAGATTAGAATCTCTATGGAATGAGTTCCATCAATTTTCTCCCTTACCAACTTGCACATGTGGTGTTTGTGATAATTGCACTTGTAAGGTTTTGAGACTCATTGTTGAAAGAGAAGAAAAGCAGTTAACTATGATCTTTCTCATGGGCTTAAATGAGACCTACCTTCCCATTCGTGGACACATTCTATTGATGAAACCTTTTCCTACCTTGAATGAGATTTATTCTCTGATTATTCAAGAAGAAAGGCAGAGAGGCTTCATTCGTAATCCCTCATTTACTCATGAGAACATTGCTATGATGACTTCTTCTGATGTCATTGCTGCTGCAGTTCCTCGAAGGATTTTTAATCCCAAAGAACGCTCAATTTGCACTTATTGTAACCGAAAGGGACACACTCGTGAGAAGTGTTTTGAGCTGCATGGTTACCCTCCAGGTTGGGTACCTAAGAAGAAGTCTTTTGTTGACTCTCGTCCTCTGCCATCTCAGCATGCAGCACACCAAGTTTCAGCTTCTCAGGCTTTTTCTTCCAGTTCTGCAATCTCACAAGATCAGTTACAGCAGCTCCTCACTCTTCTTCAATCACAAGTCAAGCCCGAAACTCCATTAGGCCTTCAGCCATCCCCTGATAATCTGCCTTCCACTAACATGGCAGGTAGTTCTTTTCCTTCTCTTAATTCCACACATACTTGGATTGTTGACAGTGGAGCAACTGACCACATGGTCTGTTCTCTTTCTCTATTTTCCTCAATTACAAAGCCCTTACATGCTCAAGTCAGTTTACCTAACGGGCATTCGGCTGAGGTTACACATATTGGATCAGTCATTCTTTCTCCAAATTTAACCTTACATAATGTTCTTTGTGTTCCCTCTTTTACTTTCAATTTGATTTCTGTCAACAAGCTCACTTCAGCCTCTCATTTAGCCCTGATTTTCTTGTCTAACAAGTGTCTTATACAGGACCTACATGCTTCGAAAACGATTGGAGTGACTAATCAAAAGGATGGTTTATACTTGCTTCAATCCGGTTCTGTTTTCTCTCTTTCTTGTTCTTTACATTCTGTCAATAATGTTGCTTCTGCAATATGGCACAATAGATTATGCCACATGTCATTTTCCCGCATGACTCTCTTAAAGGATGTCATTCCCAATGTACATAATCTTCATAATGGTCTTTGTGAAGTTTGCCCTTTAGCAAAACAACATCGTTCTTCATTTCCTTTAAGTTCCATTCATACTACTCATCCTTTTGAGATCATTCATTGTGATATTTGGGGTCCATTTGCATTAGCTACCAATAATGGTCATCATTATTTCTTGACTATTGTTGATGACTATACTCGATGCACTTGGTTGTACCTTATGAAATTCAAATCTGAAACTCAAAGTTTCATCACTTCTTTTTTCAGCTTAGTTGAAACTCAATATCATTCTAAAATTGAAGTTCTTCGATCTGATAATGGACTTGAATTTCACATGCATTCTTTCTATTCTTCTAAAGGGGTTATCCATCAAACTAGTTGCCCTTACACCCCTCAACAAAATGGGGTTGTAGAGCGAAAACATCAACATCTCTTGAACATTGCAAGAGCTATTCGTTTTCAATCCAATGTTCCTTTAAAGTTTTGGGGTGATTGTGTCATGACTGCCACCTATTTGATTAATCGCATCCCTTCTCATTTGCTTGGCAATAAATCTCCTTATGAGATGTTATATAATGTCAAGCCTTCCTACTCTCATCTACGCTCTTTTGGTTGTCTTTGTTTTGCCACAAACACTACTCCTCACAAATCCAAGTTTGCTGCCCGTGCACATAAGTGTGTGTTTTTGGGTTATCCATTTGCTTCTAAGGGTTACAAACTTCTTAATCTTGAAACACAATGTATCTTTGTTTCAAGAGATGTCGTTTTTCATGAAACTTCTTTTCCCTTCAAAGATTCATCTCCTGTTTTCTCTCCTCCCTCATCTGATTTTGTTCTTCCTCATTCAGCCCCTGATTTTACTTCTATTTCTCCACCCTCTCCCACACTCCACAGCCTGATATTGTTCATTCTTTTGTTCCTACATCTCATGATCTTACACCCAACCATCATGAGTTGTTGGACCTTCCTCCTCCTCCTAGAAAATCTACTCGTACTAGACATCCTCCTTCTTATCTACAGAACTATCATTGCCAGTTAGCTCATTCTCTTGACAGCTCACTCCACTCGGTTTCTTTGCCTCAAGGTTCTGGTTCGGCAGTTGATTTAGCAAGGTATATTTATTATTCAAAACTTTCTCCTTCTCATAAAGCCTTTACTTTGGCTATTTCTACTCATCCCGAACCTAAATCTTACAAAGAGGCTGCTCAAAATCCCAAATGGCAAGATGCCATGCTTGCTGAAATGTCAGCTCTTGAGAATAACAACACTTGGGTTGTTACTGATTTACCTCATGGTAAGAAAGCTATTGGATGTAAATGGGTCTATCGTGTGAAGTTTAAGGCTGATGGTTCAGTGGAACGTTACAAGGCTCGCCTTGTAGCTAAAGGGTTTACTCAACAAGAAGGAGTTGACTATGCTGAAACATTTTCTCCAGTTGCTAAAATGACTACTGTGCGATGTTTCTTAGCCCTTGCAGCTTCTCAAAACTGGTTTTTAGAGCAATTGGACGTCAACAATGCATTTTTACATGGAGATTTAGATGAAGAAGTGTACATGGTTATTCCACCGGGGTTTGCTAAGGAGGGGGAGAACAAAGTTTGTCGCTTAATGAAGTCCTTATATGGCTTAAAACAGGCCAGTCGCCAATGGTTTCGTAAGCTTTCTGATGCTCTATTTTCTCTTGGATTTCAGCAAAGCAAAGCTGATTATAGCTTGTTAACAAAGGTCCATGGTTCTTCTTTTATTGCCCTCTTAGTTTACGTAGATGATATCATCATTGCTTCTAATGATATGACATCTGTTTCTCATGTTAAATCTTATTTGGACTCTCGGTTCAAAATTAAAGATTTAGGGCAATTGAAGTATTTTTTGGGGCTTGAGATTGCTCGCCATGCCACTGGGATTTCTCTTAGCCAACGAAAATATGCCCTGGAAATTTTAGAGGATAGTGGCTATCTTGGCTGCAAACCCGTGGCTTTTCCCATGGATTCCAGGCTCAAATTGTCTAAGGATGATCTTGATCTCTTACCTGATGGTTCTTCCTATCGTCGTCTCATTGGTAGATTGTTATATCTGACCATTACACGCCCGGATCTCTCTTACTCTGTGCATACCTTGGCTCAGTTTATGTCTCGGCCTTGTCACTCTCATATGAATGCTGCATATAGAGTGCTTCGATACATCAAGGGAACTCCAGCCAATGGTCTCTTCTTCTCTGCTTCTTCTACTCCCCACCTCAAGGGTTTTTCAGATAGTGACTGGGCTGCTTGTGTTGACAGCCGCAGGTCCATCTCTGGGTTTTGTCTCTTTGTTGGTGATTCTCTTGTTTCTTGGGGATCTAAGAAGCAATCCACTGTTTCTAGAAGCTCTGCTGAAGCTGAATAGCGAGCTCTTGCCTCTTTAAGCTGTGAAGTTGTTTGGATATTACAACTCTTTCAAGATCTGTGCATTCCTCACTCTTTTCCAGCTTCTCTCTATTGTGATAGTCAAGCTGCTTTGTCTCTTGCTGCTAATCCCGTTCATCATGCTCGCACCAAACATGTTGAGATAGACTGTCATTTTATACGGGAGCAGATAGCTAAGGGAGTGGTCCAACTGTTTTATGTTTCTACTACTCATCAGTTAGCTGATATTTTCACTAAGGCTCTTGGGAAGTCTCAATTTCAGTTCCTTCTTTCCAAGCTTGGTACTCATAGTATTCATACTCCAGCTTGAGGGGGAGTCTTAGAGTTACTTAGCTTAGCTGGACTTATTCTTCTGTTATAACAACTTGTTTAGTTTCATTTTAGTTATAACAGTTAGCATAGCAGAGGTCTTATATATAAGCAGAGCACATTGTACAATGTATTAACACAATTTGTATAACTGAATATACGACTGACATATTCCAGAACTTTCTCTATCTTCATCTTTCTTCCTTCTCCACAATCAACAGCATGAGAGAGAGATTCTCAGTTCGGATAAAGTGGTGGGTATTAGTTATTCGAAATGACAGAGGCAGAGCAAAATCTCGTCTGGTTATTTTCTCAGACGGCGAAAGGCAGCTACAGATTTCAAACTCTGCGGCCACAGGTGTCCTGTGTTACATTAATGGCAGTAGTATTCTCTGATCTAATTTGCTGCAGTAGTGAACTCTTGTCTAATTATTATAAGAAAAAACACTACAGTTGCATGCATACACGATTGAGAATACAAAGGTGACAAGAAGAAAAAAAAAAGAGAATACAAAGGTGACGATGATTAGAGAGGAATCAGTAGGATTAGCATAAAATTATGAATATTTAAATGAGATTAAAGTTGTATTAATATGTAAAGTTGTCAAAAGAGATTGATATTTGTAAAAAAAGGTAATAAATTGTTATATTTAAATACGTGTATTTTTATGATGTTTGATATATAAAAATAAAAGTAAGATACAAATCTTAGAAAAATAATCAACCAAATTGGTCCAACTTATTTTGCATGATTACGTATAAATTTTTTTTGTCATATATAGGTGTTTGTTTATCGAAATTTTGAGAAATATTCTTAAAATTTTAAGAATCTTTTTAATATTGAAGTTTATTAGAGTTTGTGAAAAAGTTTGAAGTGAATGGATAAAAGTTAAAAATTTTGAAGTGTATTTGTTTTGTTGAAAATTTTGAGTATCTAAAATTTCAGGCAAACAAACGATTTAAAAAGAAAATTGCAGTCAACTAAGCACTGCTGTAGACTGTAGTATCAATGTGGATGACGACCCCTCGACACTGCAGTTATTGACAATATCTTCTTTTTGTGGTGTTAATGATGAAAGGCGTTATGTATGGCCGAGGATTCCTCTTGAGTTGTTCTGTTGTCTAATAAAGTTTATTTAGAAAAAAAAATGATGAAAGGCGTTATAATCTTTATTCTGCTCCTTAAAAAGATTCGAACCACGAAGTATCGGGGCCTGATTGTTTACTATTTTTGGGGTCGTTAGGCAGGTTTAAATCTTGAGAAATGAGTTAATCGGAAATGCTAGCTCATACTTCTAGAGAGGATATATGGAACTGAGAGTCATGTCACGCAAAATGGTTCTCTTTTTATCTCTTGACTCTACCGACAGCCCACAGTACCCAATATATGTATATACCCAGAAGAAATTGCGGTGTCGGGAGGTTTCTGCGTTTCTGATATTGGAAGAGACATTTCCATTTCTTGGTCCTCTTTGTTCATCTACACGGGGTTGAAGTTCCCTCCATATGAAATCCAAAACTTTTAATCCTAACAACCTTTGACCTTAGGTGTTTCTTTTGGGAATGATCAACTTTCTCTCATGGGGTCTCACATGGCTGTCACTGTCCCAAAGAGGTCCTGAATTCAGCGTATAAATTGAGATAGCTTAACTATCCAGCAGTTGAGAACATTATAAGCAGAGAAGTAATTGAAGATTAACCAGTTAAAGCTGGTTTACACAAATACAAAATGTGGCGGACAAACGTCTCATCAGTTCTCTGAATAGGATGAGAGGATTCAAAACAACATGGTTGAAGAAGAAGGAGGGTGAAAAATCGGTGGAGCTATAGAATAGAATAGGGTATCAAGCCCGTACAAGAATAGTTCAAAAGCAGAATCAAATCATATAGACAGAAAATGAGGCCACACGTTACCTCTCCAAAATTCATGGGAATGTACGGTGACCCTGATCATGACCAACATTTCCTAGGCTCGATCGATCTCACGCATCCAAACTTCAGACGGCCAGTACGTACCGATGTGATTATTGGGTCCTAGTAGTACTTGAGCTTAGCACACACTGCCATGATGATCAATGCCTCATATAATTTATCTTTTTGTTCATAAAATATGAACAGTGAACTGGGTGTTCGATGAATATCTGCATTATCATAATCAAGTGCTCTTTGTCAAGAAGGAAATTCAAGTTTCTTTTTACCCAAAAAGAAGTTAGGATTTACACACCTGAACATTTGCATGTTCTATTTTCCTCTCAGAAGTTTCTAGACAATCTAGAAATCGTTCATTCCACCTTAACGAACTATGTATGCATGCTAGGTGAAAAGCCACACGATTCCCTTATGGCCAAGGAGGAGACCACCACATATAGATAAACTATTACAGCTCCTTGAACATGTTTTCCCCCTTACAGCCAAACTAAAAGTGGGGAAAACAGCTAAAAAGAAAAGAACATATATATAGATTACCCGTCAATTTGAGTTCGCTTAGTGAACAAAAGGATGTAAGAGGTATATATATCACTCTTATCTATAGACCGTTTCATGGTGATCAAAGCTCCAGCTTCATGGTGATCGCTCAGAGCTTTGTAATCCGATGTCGTTGTGCTTCTTTGAAGGACCTGAAGATGGGATTGTCCTTCCTTTTGGCAAGAACCCCAAAAAAATATTCGGTGAATTCTGAGACTTGGGCTTCACCTGGAAAACTTGACTGTGCCTGGCGCCATGGGTCTGGCTAACAGCGACCGCGATAATCAAGAGCCACCATAACACTAGAGCTAGGTGTCTTTTACCCATCTCACCGAAATGTAAGACCGAAATATAGAAAGCAAGAAAGCAAGAAGCCAACGAGAAGGAAAGTGGGGAGGGAGGGGGACTTGTCAAGCGAGTAAGTTCAAGGTTTAGATTTAATGCGTGGTACGAACTACAAAAAAGATTGTCTGCAGAAACATATTAAAAAAACAATTTTGAATGCTAGTGGTGCTGGCCGGTTTGGCTTGCATATGAAGGGTAAAAATCATTATAAGAGACAACGCGGAGATGTGGAAACATGGGGAAGTAAATGCGGGGTGATGTGCTTTAAGATTTAGCAGTTGGATTTGATTTTTCTTGGGCTATTGATGATTAGTGAAATAAAATAAACAACAGGGAGTAATAGTTCCTTGAGTTAGAGACTGGGCAAGCTTTTTGAGGGGCCTTGAACGGGTCTTTAGGATGTGTGCTCTGACTCATAAAGGCATGATGAAACAAAAAGGTAAAGATCTTTTTTTTTTCTCGGCCAAAAAGGTAAAGATCTTGAAAGCAAATAGAGACGGAGTTTCTGTATCGTGGTCAGGTGGGCATGTAGGGCCACGTCGAAATTAATGGCCGACTTGGGAACTTAAGGTGTTCACTGAAGTCCAACAACGTGCAAACTTGTCCCTTTGCTATAGAGTAGAAAGCCTCACCCTAGGGCATGTGATTGGATGATGTCACGTGTCTGTAATATTGACAAACCCATTCCTAAAATGCAAGTTGCGGCCTTTTGGCACTCAATGTGTCTTCCTCCCCGCTTTTTCTTTTGCCCTTCTCCTTTAGCGTTAAATTCAGAAGAAATTAAAGAGGAGCAGATATATCGGCTCGATATTCGTCCTTAAATGTAGGTTGATATTGGTTCATAAATGCAGGAACAGATCAATTCGCCAACCGCGGAAGTTAGCTACTGAAGAGTTCGACAAATGCAAAAGGGGTCTCGTGTGATGTGCCACATTTAATACAAAAGGGTAAATCTATGGGGCCCATATGCTGTATAATTTGTCATCACAAACCGGGGCAGATTGTTGGAAACATGGATTTCGCGCAATCTGAGCTTGCTAGGGCGTTTCGCTAAAAAGAAAGTCATATATTCAGCTGGACCACTTCTAAGTAAAGCGCAAGTCCAGAAGTTGTGAAGCATTCGAATTCTCAGGAAAATGCCCCTGTGGTTTGTACCGGCCTTGATGGCTCCTTTGTAATCAGCACTGCTGTTTCTCCGATGAAATGAAATCTCTTGTTGCATAGGAAAAAAGAAGAAGAAGCATTCGAATTCTCAGGAAAATGCTTGGGTGATCGACAAGCTAGCTAGCTTATCTCACTTCCTCTTCCTTTTCGAGACCACTTGTTAAACTTTTTAGGTATGAGCAAAAGGGATGATAGGGGAAAGTTCTTAGCCTTAATCTTATTTAAGAGTAATCTTTTTATATACTTAATTATATTGTCCTGTTGCAATACTCTTGTTTTGTTCCCGTTGGTTCAATTCTAATTGGGATTTGGGATAATTTAAGTGTTTTAGCATGTTGAGGATGATCCCTAGGACGACCATCCATGTGGTGACAACCTTTTTTCTTGGGGAACTTTTTGGTGAAAAATTATTATAATGTATAGACGGTAGAACCGAAATCATGCCCATTTGTCATTTGATCTTTTCAGCTTGTGGAGAGATTCATGACAAGACGGGCCTTCAATTTCTGTCGTTTCTACCTTTTTGTCCTGCTTTGTTTTTTCTTTGGCAAACTTGGAAAAGGGAGAATACACCACTAAGACCGTCAATCACAGGACGAACAGGCACACTTACAATTAACACATCTTTTAAAAGAGTTAGAAGGATTAGTGACAATTTATAAATTTACAAGTTCGCCAATAATTAGGCGGTGTGGGATATTTTTTTCTAAGGTAAATTTGAGAAAGATGGAATGCATCACTAAGGCTGTCAAACGCAAGACGAACATGCAGACTTACAACGGTCAACCCATATATTCTTCAAAATGGCTTAATATTTGAAGGAGGAGTGTAAACTTATAAGTCTGCAAGTTTGTCAATACTTAGCCGGTGTGAAATTTCTTTTTCTTAGGCAAACTTGGGAAAGGGGGAATACACCACTAAAGCTGTCAACCGTAAGACGAACATGCAGACTTACAGCGGTCAACCCACACAACCTTCAAAAGAGTATAATCTTTGAAGGAGGAGCGTCAATTTATAAGTCTACAAGTTCACCAATACTTAGCTGGTGTGATATATTTTTTTCTTAGACAAACTTAAGAGAAGGAAAATACATCACTAAGACTGTCAAGCTTAAGGATTGTCAACTTATAAGTCTAACTTTTTGTCTGCTTGAGCTATACTGATATATGGAAATCTGCAATGCTCGATGGTACTGAAAGCCCGAGTCCCTCGAGAAATCTCAGAAGGATTTACTTAAAAGCTATATTGGCGTTCTTCTACACGTTTTCTTAGAATATATATATATTGGCGTTCTTCTATGCGCATACGCAAACATATATTCTAAATCCATTTGTTGGTTTCCAGGGAAGTGATTATTCCTTGTCTGCTTAGGTAACAGTTTATTTTAGTATTTGTTTTGCCTTTGTTTGTTTTTATGATATGTTAGTAAAAAAATTCGGTTAAGAACTTATTAACACTTAGAGGGTTAATACGTGAGTACCTCTAATTAAAGATCAAAAACAATTTTAAAATATTTTATAAAATTGTTCAGTTTATATATGCATAATAATCAACTCAATCAACAAATAAACAACGAAAAATTAAATCAAACTTCAATCATACATAAAAACAAGGATTTGTTGATGAAGTGGAAAACTTTTGAAATATTATTCAAAGGAAAAATCATTCAGGGCTAGCAGTCACTCGAAATACACTAAGAAGAAAACCTTACAAACCGTGATTCAGACACGGGCAACCCAATTGCTTGACTCTTACAACCCTGATGTAATAATCTAAGTGTCTCTGCTTAAACTCGCTTCATGCGACATTCACCTTAGTTAGACCTCTTTTATGGATTATTCACGAACACTCTTGTTCTTCAGTATGTCTTTAACACCATGAAGGAAACAAAGTAATATGAATGGAAGCCTCAATGGAAGGAGACGCAAATATTCTCACTGGAAGCCTCAATAGAAATTTGGACGACCTCCCTCGAAACCTTGTAGGTTTTTCCAAAGTTTTACAAGAAAAGTTCAGAAATTTAGTGATTTCTGAAGTTCGCTGGAAGTGGCTCGAGCGAGGGTCAAGCGCTCGTCAAATGCTATGTTTTTGTTTGAAATTATAACTGGGCGATCAAGTGCTTGTTGAAACGCTAGTAGGACGTGATGTTTCTGTCTGAAATTATAACTGGGCGATCGAACGCTTGTTGAGCGTTAGTCGAACCTGATGTCTCTGTCTGAATTCTCTTAAGAGCGCTCGAGTGTGGGTCGAACGTAAGAAGACTTTGGACAGACCACCACCACTAACTATTGAACAAATGAAGAAATCAAAATTACAACTCGATCAAAACATATTTTGACACAAAATTTTGACAAAATAAAAATACACTGACAATTGTTTTGTTTTTTTTTTTAAAAAAATACTGCTGCAGGTGTTCTTAGGAATTTGGAGAGAAAGAGTAGGAATACGACCGCTGTTGGCTTGCGGCTTTGAATTCACTCAATTGTGCCAGACGGTCCTTGCATAGTGTTCTACGCAGTTCTCATTAATTTGCAGAGAGTTGTCTGACATCCATGAGATGTCAGTAGATGTTTCACGTAGCAATTAAAACAAATCCAGACTTGAAAAAAGATCATAATAATTATTAGAGGCGCATGAAATACAATATTACTCCTTCACCCTTTCCCTTTTATGGGCAAAACCAAAATTCCCTTCGAATTTGTGTTTGATCTATTTCAATGGGAAGCATATATAGGAAAGTTTCTTTTCTCCCGTATGGAACAGGGAAGCTGATCGACACTGTCTCGCGATAGTCTCTTACACACTTTGGTCGATTAATTTAAGGAAAATTTATAAATAACATATTAGGGCATTAGACCAATTTTAAAAAATTCACTGGGTTTCAAAAAATTTTAAAAAGTTCACTGAGTTTGTCATTTTTGTACCGAAACTCACTCGACTCAACACTGTTAAACTTGTTTAACGGAAAATTTATTCCGCTCAATTGAAATATGACACGTGTAATAAATATTTTTAAAAATAAAAAATAAATCTAAAATTAAATTAAATTAAATTAATTAAATTTAAAATAAATAAATAAAAATATATTTAATTATTATTTTTTTAAAGGATATGAGACTCTCGATCCTTTCACGGCAGAGGGGGAGCCACCTTTGGCCGCTGGGGGAGGAGGAACTCCCCCCTCCACCTCTGGCTGCCCAGAATTGGGAGGCCAGAGGGAGTGCTCCTCCACCCTGAGCGGTGGTCTGGGTGGCGGTGGGGGACCTCCCCCATCATTGGTTGCGGGATGGGGGGAGGTCCCCAACCCCCACCCAGACGCCAACGAGTGGAGGGGGCGGAGGGAGGAGAAACCCCTCCTCCACCCAGCGGCCAGAGGTCCACCGTGAAAGGATCGGAGGTTCTTTTTTTAATTGATTATTTTTTTAGATTTAATTATTATTATTATTATTATTATTATTAGATTTAATTATTAATTATTTATTTTTAAATACATGTATAACACGTATCACATTTCAATTGAGCGTGATGAATTTTCTGTTAAACAAGTGTAACGACAATGGGTAAGTGAGCTTCGGTATCAAAATGAGAAACTCATAGAGCTTTTTAAATTTTTTTAAAACTTAGTGAGTTTTTTAAAAATGACCTAAAACCTAATGTGTTATTTGTAAATTTCTCTTAATTTAACTCGTCACTTCCCATCAACTCGAAGCCTACCTCTTTTCGTTGTCTCAATGAAAACCCAACTATGTATATTTTGAAAGGTTTTTTTTTTATTTTTTTTTTCTGTTTGGTTCTGACTAAAGACTATTAACCAACATGACAGACATGTCACGACCCCTTGCTTCACCACTCTGCAACAGTACTAGGAAAGGAAAACTGCGAACTAAACCCAGCTCATCGAAGAAGAGCCGTCACGAACAGGAATTTTCAAGTTAAATAATCTTCATTAAGGAGAGAATTGTGTTACAAATGAGGTATGTCCTGATCTTTGTGTTCTAAACTTTTCTTTTTAAAAAAACGTCCATTAGACCTAATAATTGAACCCTGATCTCTCTTAAAATGAGCTTTTAGGATGCCGATTTACAAGACCTTTTGAGCATAATAGGAAGACAAAGTAACAAGAGCTTATTTAATTTGTGAGACATCATTAATTAAAGGAGTGCTGTTGAAGAGAGAAGTCGTTAACATGGATACGCTTTCGGAAGGAGCTATAGATAATTTGTGCTAATTAGGCAAGTCCTGATCATATAAGTGCCAAAACTAGAAAGTTAACTTCTCCTCCTCTTGCTTATAAACGTGCATTACCTAGGAGATAACTTGTGCTAATTAGGCAAGTCCTGATCTTAGTGCCAAAACTAGAAAGTTTACTTCTACTCCTATTGCTTAAAAACGTGCATTACAGCCAATAATTTAAGCTCTACTAGCTATCTGTCGACAATGGGCCTTAATTATGATATTGGAGCTTAAAAAGACCCATGGACGTACAAAAGGGGCGGCAACTGGTCCACTTGACAGTCTCATTTATGAACTCTCAACCGACAACATTATAGAAGTCTTGAGGTTAGAGAAAGAACTTATTAGATGGGTACTCTTTATTAAAGAGAAAACTTGTGTTGAGAAATGAGGCATGTTCTGTCTTAAGATACTTCAAAAGAACATCGAAGGCCTTTTAAGGCCGTCATGAAAGATCTAAACACGTGTTAATATCACACCACAATATCAATCATGACCGTGCTTATCAAAATCATTATCTCTATGAGCAACACTAACTCCCTGACTCCCTCTTGCAATTATTTATTTCCTTGAGCAACCCGTAGAATGTTCTACCAAGAAGAAAAGATCAGCCCCCAACGTATGGCATGCAGAGAGTATTCTGCCAAATGAAAAAGTCTTTCAAAGAAAAGCCCCAGTACTTATACGTAGATTAGTTTCTTTCTCCTTGGGCTCTTACAAACTCACGTATGGAACTAAAGTAAAAAAGGGGCCAGCCAACGATCGAAGCCCCATTGCCCATTGAAAGCAGCAGGTATTGCATTAATATCCCTGCAGTAGCTAGAGGAATCACCTACAACACCTATCTTCCAAAAGCAACTCTTCAGGGGAGGCGTGGCTTGAACTTATATCGATCCTTACGTTTGTTTTTTTGTTTTCGTTTTAAATAAAACCAAGGCTATCGTTTCAATTAATTAAGATTAGAAGATGCAATAAAGATTAAGAACAAATTATTTATGCACGATTAGGTTGCAAAAAGATTAATGAGCTTCAAAAGGATCGATAAATCACAAATGCTTCATGCCGGAAAAAGAGAGCGGATGACGGGAAAGATGCTTCCAAATCTTGGCGGCCGGAACTTCTGACACTGTCCAGGGAAGCGTTACCGTCGAAAACAACTCAATAAGCTGAAAAATTTGATTGGCACATGGGGGAGAGTGGGGGCTCGCGCGGCAGCAGATCTGCGATGGACTGGTGAAGAAAGGACCGGCCGGAGGAACTGAGTCTGATGAGCTAGGGCGTGACCTCCAAGATTCATTGAAAACTTCGGGATCTAGCTTCCACTTCTTCGAGCAAAAACTAACCAAACAAGACAACCGGAGGGTGGAAGGAACCCGCCACCGGAGAAACTGAAGGGAGAGAGGGTCGGATGAAAACCCTAAAGGTGATCCAGAGAGAAGGCAGAACCCCTCTCCCTCTCTCCCTCGAACATATTCTCTATCCACATACAAAATAGATTTGCGTTTAACTAAGCAGCTTAGCCGCAAATGCTCGGAAGTTCCTAAATGGAGATAACCAACTGTGCACGTTTTGACCATGAAGAATCTACGACCTTGTCCAGGATCGCACATGCTTTTCCGACTAATTCGTTCGTTCTTTTCCGCAAATTTCGCTTCCAAACGGAGAAAGAGAGAAATTAAGCACAAGTGGGCGCCTTCTTTGTGACTCAGGACTTGAAAAATAATTCACTTCCAATCGCTAAATCATAGTCTTGAGTTCAAATCAAGCGAACTCGCCCTCTACCTTCCATTAATGAAGTTGAACTTTCACGTGTTCGACTCCTGATTAGAGTTTGGATCCACAGCCTGCATTTTGTTTCGACGTAACATGAAAGATAATCAGACAGTGCTATTCTAATTAGCTAAAAATATTTCACTATAATCAAGACTTTATGAAGTCTATATGTCAATTGATAGAAATCAAGTTTTTAATTTATTGCTTTCGGCTCTTCGTGTTTGATTTAATCTTTAAAACCTTACCGAACCCCCCTTTCTGACTAATAATAAGCCAAGGTCTTTGACGAAGGGACCGACCTTTAAGGCGACCCTGAAAATTGAAAAATAAAGTGTCGTTCAAGATGAAAATTGATGAGATTCTTCACTTAATTAAGACCTCCCCCAATTACTTACACTGTGAACAAGCAATACGAGGAATCTTCAGTGGTATTGTGCTGTGATCATGGAGATGCCACTTTAATTGATTAGCAGAACTGCTACACAACTTGATCGCAGGGTTTTTGGACTGTTTTCAAAGGCACTTTGTCAGATGGGCAAAGGACCATTGCCGTCAAAAGACTGGAGAGAGTAATGGCTGAAGGAGATGTAGAATTCCGGAACTAGATGAGGTCCATTGGACGAATCCACCATAGAAATCTCGTCCGAATGGTCGGTTATTGCAACGATGGTTCCAATAGGCTTTTGGTGTACGAGTACATGAGCAATGGAACACTTTCGAAGTACCTCTTCGAATCCCAAATAACACCAAATTGGGTCGAAAGAGTTAAAATCGCTTTGAATATAGCTCAAGGCATCCTATATTTGCACGAAGAATGCGAGAGCCAAATCATCCATTGTGACATAAACCCCAATAACATACTGATGGACGAGTATGGGTGTGCCAAAATTGCAGACACGGATTGGCAAAGCTACTGTACTGATGCCAGACCATTCCAGGACGCTCACTGGAATAAGAGGAACAAGAGGATTTGTTGCCCCAGAGTGGCACAAGAACCTGCCCATCACAGTAAAGGTGGATGTGTATAGCTTCGGCAGTGTACTCTTGATAATTATTTGTTGCCGTCGGAGCCTTGATATTAATGTCCCTGAGGATGAGATTATTCTTGTAGATTGGGTCACCAGCTGTTTCAAGGCTAATGAGGTACGAAAGCTGGTGCCTGAAGAAGTAGTTGATGTGCAAAGCTTAGAGAGGATGATCAGGATTGGGCTTTGGTGCTTAGAAGAGGAGCCAACAGTTCGTCCTGCAATGAAGAAGGTGGTTCAGATGTTGGAAGGTACTATGCACGTGCCGATTCCCCCATGCGCTCGTTCTTCAGTTGAGAGGATTAGTTATTCCAGCTAGCACTGGCATATACCTAGGCGACGCATGTGTGACTGAGACTTGGAGATACGAATATTGGATTTATTAATAATCTTCGTTCCCTATAGACTATTGCTCCAGTAAGCTTGTTTATTTATTGCTTTATTTTGTTATCGTTAGTAGGTGGTTTGATGCTCTGGACTAAGTTTTATGTTAGATAATATTTAATACGATATTTTCAGGATATCAGAAAGCAGTGGTAATTATTTTTCATCCTTTTGTTTTTGTTTATATGGTTCTTCCTTAAGGGAGCTCGTTCTTTTTTTTTTCCTAAAAACTGTCAATTTCTATTCCATGCAAAAGAAAATCCTTAGAACAAAGGAGTGTCTGAATCACAATACAAAATGTGAAGAGGAATAGAAGAAGGGATAACAAATCCAGTTACATTCGACCTAGCTGCCCATTGGGCAAGTAAATGAGCCTGCTGGTTTAGCTTGCGTGGAACCCAATTCATCGACCAACCTGGTTGATGCTGGAACTTCAAACGCAATGAGGTCACCAGATCTGCTATTTTCCAGCAAGGAGAATGAGAAACATCTGATATATCCTTCCATAGCAATTGTGAGTCTGTTTCAAAAATCACATGTTTCCAATTCCGACTGAGCACCAATTCCACCGCACGTACTGCCGCCATTGTTTCACCTAAAAGTGGGTCCATAGCCCTAACTTGCTCCATGTACGCCGTACAGAGAGAGCTGGAGGAGTCTCGACATGAGACGGCTATGTACGATCCAGATTGACGTATAGAAACGTCAAAATTAATCTTCGTCTGAAGTGGTCCAGGAGGGGACCAAACCTGTGCTGTTGAATGTTCAAGGAACCGCTGAGCAAGTGATTTTTGTAGCTCTGATGCAATTACAGGATGGTCTTCATGAATTGCTCTGTTTCTAGCGAACCAGATAACATCCAAAATTAAGGCAGCAGTCAAAATAAAAGAAGCCAAAGATCTTGCACGAATGCCCAATAGAGAATCTGCATTCAAAATCACGTGAGTCCATTCGGCAGAAGAAGAAACATGGATATGAGAGATGTCAATAGCCCAACTCGAGGTAGTCCATAGCAATCGTGCAATTTCACAATCATGGAACACATGAATGGAAGTTTCTGGGAGTTGACCACAGCAAGCACAAAGAAGTTCGGGCTCCTCCCTGTCTGCAGAATTTCTAAACCAAGGCACTCTCACAGGGATAGCTTCAGCAGCGAATTTCCACAAAAGCAATTTGAGCCTATCTTGGATTTGTACTTTCCATAATTTAGACCAATCATTCTCATTCAAAGAATTCTGAAAAGAAACTCTTCTTGATTGAGCGGCCAAAACTGCCCCTTTGATGTTGAACTTGCCATGAGGATCAATAGTCCATATAATGGAATCTTGATTCATTGGGTGAGGAGAGGGCATCCGGATAATGTGTTCCACTGAATCTGCAATAAAAAGAGAATGTAATAGAGAGATGTCCCACCCTTGTCCATCCGGATCAGCCAATTCATCAACTTGTTGTAGAGGACAATTTTCCGATGCATTTGGAAGCCATTCAGGTTGAAAATTTGGAAGCGAAGGGATCCAAGGATCTTGGCGAATATCAATTTTGGTGCGATTCCGAGGGATATAGCATAAGTCCAATTGGAGTTGCTCCTTGACCTTGTTGATTCCTTGCCACACTAATGAAGCACCTGGTTTCGCTTGAGAATGTAAAAAAGAAGTTCGGGGGAAATACTTAGCCTTCAAAGTCTGAACCCACAATTGCTCCGGATGAGTAAGAATATTCCACCCCAACTTTTGAAGAAATGCAGAGTTGATGTCTTTCATATTTCTAATTGCTAAACCTCCCTTTGATTTTGGTTGACAGATTGTTTTCCATGCTTTTGGGGTATAATTTCTTTTTTTGTGCCCCGGATGACCCCACCAGAAATCTTTGAGAGTTTTATCCACTTGCTTACACCAGCCCATCGGGAAATGTAGCACTTGCATATAGTATTGAGGTAAAGCGGTAGCGACTGATTTAATCAGTACCGTCCTTCCAGCTTGTGATAAAGCTTTACATTTCCACCCTGCGACTTTGGACTGTATACGCTCCTGCATCTCCATGAAGTGCTTCTTCTTCATATCTCTCCAGAAGAGAGGAAGACCAAGGTATTTACAATCAGATTTCATCCGTGTCAGCTGAAGAGCCTCAGAAATTGCTGCTGTTACCTCTGGCCGAGTATTTCTGCTAAAATATACAGCTGACTTCTTTTTGTTAACCATTTGACCAGACCAGCTGCAATAATGGTGAAGGATCTGATCCACTACTCGTGCCTCCCTAATGTTGGATCGACAAAAAACCGCCAAATCATCGGCAAACATCAAATTTGAAACTGAAGGAGCCCCTCTAGCTGCCCGAATACCATGAATAGAACCCAATCTCTCTTCTCGCACAAACAATCTTGACAAAGCTTCAGTTGCCAATATAAAAAGAAAAGGAGAGAGTGGGTCTCCCTGCCTCAAACCCCTTGAGGGGCTAATACAACCAAAGGGACTCCCGTTAAGCAAAAGAGAGTATGAAACAGTAGTAATACACTGCCGAATTAACTGAATCCAACCATTACAAAATCCCAAATCATGCAAGCATTGGAATAGGAAATTCCATTCCAACCTATCGTAAGCCTGAGACATATCCATTTTCAATACCATAAGCCCTTTGGATCCAGATTTGATTTTCAAGGAATGCATTATTTCCGAAGTAGTAATAGAGTTATCTTGAATGAGTCTTCCAAGAACAAAAGCCGACTGATTAGGAGAGATCAAAGAGGGCAGCAGAGACTTCAATCTATTTGCAAGTAATTTAGCAACAATCTTATAGCACACATTACAAAGGGCTATGGGACGGAACTGCTGTACTCGTGTTGGGTTATGAGTTTTTGGAATAAGAGCAATATACGAGTGGTTCATCTGTTTCAAGAGATACACAGTTTCAAAGAATCGTTTCACCATTGAGATAACAGACTTACCCACCGCCGACCAATACCTTTGATAGAAGGCGGCCGTCATTCCATCCGGACCCGGCGCTTTCGTTGCTCCCAGCTGTTTTAGTGCCATGAGTATTTCCCCATCATCAGGAATTCTGCAAAGGGAAGCATTCTCAGCTTCTGATACTGTAGGGTAGAACAATCCTTCTTATGCCGGGATTGGGGGCGGCCGTGAAGTGGCATATGTAGATTTGAAATGATTCACCAATAGATTGCCCACTCCAAGTCGATCGGAGTGCCATCTCCTCGTGGAATCTTGAAGCATCACCACTTCATTCCATCGTCTACGAATGATGGTTGTAAGATGAAAGAAACAAGTATTCAAATCAGATGTAGAGAGCCATTGAATCCTGGATTTAGATCTCCATAAATCTTCTTCGGACTTCATAGTTGCTTGCAATTCCAATCTGAGAGCCGAGCTTAATTCTTTCACCTGATCAGAGCTAGATAGCGATTCCAATTGAGACAGCTGGTCTTGCAGGCTTCGAATTTTTTTAGGGATGAAATCCACTGTCTCTCGACTCCATTTTGAGAGAACTTTTCGAGTGTTACCCAGCTTACGACATAACTGATAGGCTGGAGATCCGGACATCGCTACCTCCCAAGCTTGGTGAATAGTAGGACCACATGAAGCCTCTTTAATCCAGATTTGTTCAAAGCGAAAAGGACGTTTACCTTGAAAAGGATAGCCGTGAGTAGACAACATGATAGGGCAGTGATCTGAAGACGTCCGAGTGAGATGAGATAGAATGGCTCTGGGGAAAAGTTCGACCCACTCTGGATTAGCAAATGCTCTGTCCAGTCGTTCTTTAATCTTCCTTGAGCCTTGTCGTCCGTTTTTCCACGTGTAAGGTGTTCCTACAAACCCCAAATCCACCAGCCCATGTTGTTGAATCAGATGTAACAACCCACCCATCGAAGAAGAACCAACTAGTCGACCACCCGATTTATCTTGTTGGGAAATGACAGTATTATAATCTCCCATTATAACCCATGGTCCACCAAATCTCTCTCCCAATTCAGCAATAGATCCCCAGAAATCGAATTTTTCAGCGTTATTTACCGGACAATAGACAGAAGATAGGGCCCACGGTTGTCTCCCTGGATCATCAAAGACCATAATGCTAATAATATTTTTGTTCAATAGGACTAGATCAAAATCGAACCCGTCTCTCCATGCAAAAGCCAACCCTCCACTAAGACCAACCGCAAGATAGGATAAAGATAAAGGAAATCCTACCCGGGATAGGATTTCTTGAGCCGAGCCAACCTTTGTTTCCACTAGACAAATACAATCCGGGTTGTTTTGTCTAATGAGAGCCCTAAGGGAACGAGATGTCGCGGGGCGGGCTAACCCCCGACAATTCCAAAAGATGGTCCTCATGATGAAGGTGGGGGCATGGCAAGGCCCACTTCCTCATCTACTTGATCACACACCGTAGAAATCTGCATAGGACAACTAGATGAAGTAGTAGTCGATTGCTTGCCCCGAATTCTAATTCCACAGCCCCTTGCCCTAGGTTGTTTTTTCTTTCTAGACCTCTTCCATGCCGCTATAGAGGGATCCTCATCCGAGTGAAATGAGGAATCCTTATTAGGATCAAGACACATTCGTTTACTCCCACTAGTTGGCCCAAAATACATCCTTTTTTGGCTGACCACCTCTATCCTGTTATAGGTTGAAAGCTCTGAACCGGGTGAATTTTCAGCTGGAGTAGTTGGGCCCATTAATGAAGGTAGTGGGTTCTTAGGGACTTGGCCGTGAGTTGCCCTACCTCCCTGATCTGTTGTCCTCGTTCTTGCGTCCATGGGCTCTTTCAACCCACTAGTCGGCCCATAAGTCTGCCTTTCTTCCAATTCTGGAATGCAAACTGAAGAATTTTGAATCCTAGATGCACCCTCTGAATTGTAATATGAATTAGCGTCAAGGCCCATAAAGATTGGGGCTAATTTCAGAAACGAAGAGACCAGCGTATCCTCCCGAGGATAAGATGGGAAGTGCCAATATGAGGAAAGGTGACAAGCGTGCAGAATATCCTTATCTGAGCATGGCAAGTCTTTTTCTCTGCGGATTGTTTTCTCCAGATTAAGCATAAAGCTACAGTATTCTCCCCAGACTTGGTAGTCTGACATTTTGGTCGACTGTTGTATAGGTTGTGTTGGTAACGGGTGAGCAGGAGCAGGTCTGGGTTGGGGTGCTCTGCTTTGTCCTTGGCTTATCTGTTTTTCTTGCACCAAAATGGCATGCATGGGATGGGCCAAAGAAAGTTGTACCTCCCCATTTACCAGATTGTCTAGCACCGGATTGGTTCCCGATCGACTATGACCTCCTCCCTGCCCACCCAGCCGTTCAATGAGTCGACAACAACTATTGAATCGGTGATGGAGGACCTCGTGTTATCAAGTGTGAAAGCTCATGCTAATCCTACTTCGGTCACGACACAAGGTGACACTACTTCAGATGATGCAGTTCTCGAAGCAGGCACTCTTATAGTGGGGAAGGTATGGACGTCTAAGCCTTATAAGAAGCTGGGTATTCGTGAAGCGATATTCAAATCCTGGAGCCATGTTAAGGGACTGAAATCTCGGAGGGACCGGAGGACAGTTTCATCTTCTCCTTTCCCTCGACCCTTACGCGAGATAGAATACTAAACCAAGGACCGTGGAATGTGAAAGGTTCTCTATTAGTCTTGAAGAAATGGGATATAGATGCCACACTCCAGGAGATTTCTTTTACCACCATTCCCATATGGATGCAAATCCATGGACTCCCTTTAGGTCTATCGACTCGGGAAACAGCCATGGAATTTGGGAGTAAAGCAGGTCAGGTGATAGAAGTGGACTTCAATACAGATAAGAAGGTCTGGGGGATGGCGTTTCTTCGGGTTCAGATAATGGTGGACCTGGAAAAGCCTCTGAATCCAGGATGTTACTTGCACAGGGTAAACAAATCTGAACTTTGGATTCAATTTCGGTATGAACGAATATCGGAATGGTGTCAAAACTGTGGTCGTTTGGATCATATTCAGAAGTTTTGTGTTTTTACGTCCGATCACTTATTGGGTCCTTGGGAAGCTTTGCTGAATCTCAAAGCTTCTTCTCTTGATACCAAACGTTACTCGGGGAGCTCTCCAGTTACAGGGAGCCGCTCTCCTGCAGCTCACTCTTCAAGTCAGGGAGGCTCACTCCAATTAGAATAACAACTTACCGCCCATTAGGCAAATCTGGATTTAAAACAGCATCTGCTTGCAATCCCTGAATGTCAAATGTTGTGAGCCTTCTTCATTGCCAAGTAGTGAACAATATCTGCCTGCTACGTGACTCCTAGCTAGCATAACTGATAAGGTTCCCTTTGGTTCCATTAGTCCTGCATAGCGCAACTCTCAGCCTTATGATCTGATCAGCAAATCATGATTTCGCACGTCACCTGTGGTGATTTCTTACAAGGCCCAACACTTCCTGCAAGATTCTTATATCATTTCGTAAAAAAAAAGGGGGTTAGGTGACACAAACTTCAAATTGGGGTTTTCTTTCAAGTGAGATGAGACAAGAAAAAAAGAAGAAGCATAGAGTTCATACGAAGTTGTTAGAGTTTATTAGAAAGGTCTTAAAATTTGAAATTGATAATATGTCCATCCACCTAATATCGATCATAACAAGCCCAATTTCCATTGCCCATAGGCCATAGCTGTGATGCCGGTGAATTAATAATGTGATAGGAGCTGACTCCGAGTCTTCGCTCAATGAGGACTCAGTCTTGGACCTCTTGGTCGTAAAGGCTCAAACAGGAGCGGACTTCGCCGTGCCCTCCCCCTATAGGCTATACGCATACGTAACCCGCGGAGAGAATTCCAAAGGGTCTACTGACCTAGTCCTTAATTAGTTTTTAGTCCTTTCCCGTGTGGCCCGTGCACCCTATTCCACGTTTTTGACCACAGTTCCAGTCATGCACAACCGTTGACTCACGCGTCGAATTTGAGTCACAAATTTTGACTAAAGACCTGTGATCACCTTCGAAACGACGTCACTGCCCTTTGACTACCTCCCACCTGCCCCCTTCAAAACTACCACCATGACTCCCTTTGCTCCTCCCGAGCGCTCTCTCCGCTTCTCTAACTATCTGGCAGAAAATGGGTAGACAGGAACTATACATAACTGTACCGAGCCTCTTCAGGTGCCCGATTTCCATGGAGGTGATGAGATCCCCTGTAAGCCTGTGCACGGGCGTCACTTACGACCGCTCAAGCATTCTGCACTGGCTCGAGTCCGGGCACGACACGTGCCCCGCCACCATGCAGATCCTCCCCTCCAAGCACCTCGTCCCCAACCTCACCGTACAACGCCTCATCAACCTCTGGCTCCTGGAGCACCATTCTTCTCAGAGTTCTCCGATGCCCTCAACTCAGCAAATTCAAATTTTCATTGAGAAATTCGACGACGAAAACAGCGAGGTCGATATCCAGGATTACCTGGCTAAAATTGTGGATTTCGCCAAGGTTGGCAACAAAAACCGTAGGTTTTTGGCGGACTTCGATGGCTTTGTGGAGCTTATCGTCGGTGTTCTTTGCAAAAGAGCGGAGATGGAAGTTTTGGTGTTGATTATCAGAATTTTAGATCTGCTTATATCCCAACATGGAGTTAAAGAACGTGTGCACAGTTTGATTTTCAGAAGCAATTATCAGAACTTCTTTCCTTCCATTTGTTTTGTTCTGCGGAATGGAAGTTTAAGCTCAAAGAGGGAGTCGACGAGGATTTTGGAATCTCTGGCCCACGACGCCGAATCCAAACGGAGAATCCTGGAACAAGAGGACCTACTCTCCATGCTGCTCAATCTCGTAAGCTCCGACAACGATCCTGACCTACATGACGCCGTTTTGTCGTGTTTAATAGCAGTCTCCAGAAGTCGCTCAGCCAAAGCCGAACTCGTCCGGTTCGGAGTCGTTCTAGTTCTCTCAGAAAGGCTCTTAGACCCTAACACCAAGCTGCCCATTGCGGAAAAGTGTCTGAAACTATTATCAATAGCTTCGACGTGCGCCGAAGGGCGATCAGCAATAAGCGAGAACCCGAAGTGTGCGGCGGCACTGGTGGAGAGGCTGATGAAGGCGGGGACGGAGGACGCGGTTGCGGTGCTGTGGGGCATCTGCTGCGTGCATGGGGATAGGAAGGTAAGAGACGTGGTGATAAAGTGCAACGGGATGACGAAGATATTGCTGGTGATGCAGAGCGATTGCAAGGGGAACGTGAGGAGCATGTGCGGGGAGTTGGTTAAAGTGTTGAGGGATGGCTGCAAGTCTGGTGGTGGGTTGGGGCTGGGGAGGTACGAGACCAAGACTACTCATATCATGCCTTGTTGATTGGATTGCTCATGTGTTGCATGTTTGCTTGCTATAATTTTCTTTTGGGTAAATATGGTTCCTATAATTTGGTTGGCAGCAAACTGTGTACATCTTTTACACACTTCTTTATCGTTTTATATATAATACGTTGGAATTTAAAATTCCTCAACATGATGGTTTGATATTTATAACATTAATAATACAGATCTCCAAAAGATGTTGGCCGTACGTTTTGATTCATGATCAGATGAACACATGTAAATAAATATATATATACTTGAGCTGGTGGATCAAGAAATTTGGATGATTGTTTTATGAAAACATGTAGATTAGAAAATAATTTGTGGGCATATTTGGCATTTGGATGTCGGCTCCAAGCCACCTGTTGGTAAATATATTTTTGAACTTTTATCGAGTCATTTGTTTTGCTATATAAAATTTTTTAGTTATTTGGTTTACAATTCGAATCTAGGTCTAATGAAGTTCCGGGATACACTTAAGGAAACAGATCTGATCAGATTCCCATGAGAAAGAGAGAATTCTGAGAAAAAAAAAAAAGAAAGGAAAAATATTCATCACATATGGCAACCTAAAACGACTAGCAGCGCCTTGCAAAATTGCGCCGTAATATCTTTTGCCATAATTAGCAGCGTTTCTTTTTAACCGCTGCAAACAATTGTATGTTTTAGCGGCGCTTTCTTAAAAGCGCTGCACGGAGTGTAAGTTTTAGCGTTTGTTTAAAATCGCCGCCAAAGGCCCAGAAGATTTTGTGTTTTAGCGGAATTTTCTTAGAAAGCGTTGCAAAAACTAGTGATATAACAGCGTTTTTCTTAGAGAACGCTGCAAAAAACTCCGGCAACAAAAGTTGCCCTACTTTATTTTTCCTTTTGACTTGGGAGCCCACGAAATGGGCTTTGGCTCACGGGCTGGACGCCCATAAACAAAATCAACTAATTTATGGGCAAAACAAAATACCGAATTATGTCATGAAAAAAAAGCCAGCATTAGCATATTTTAATCATCACACCCACAACAAAACAGAAATTAGTTCAAAATCGAAACGATTTGTGTCAGATGCATTTAGATGTTTCTTAGGAGAAAGCATTGAATTGCTCTTCATTTTATTCTCACTAAATTGTCAGATATATATATATTCTTGTAAAAATACACGTACGGCACGCACATATATATAATTTATACTCGCCTAGAGATTCTTTTAGGGAAAGCTCTCGGTGTTTTCGGAGGAGACACCCCTCCCGTATAGGGCTGTTCACCGGTACCGGCACCGTCCACCGCTCCCCGCTTATAAGCGGGGGCGGGGACTGTAATATCCCGTCCCGAAAAATGTGTAAGTGATTAATTTGAATTTTAAATGAAGAGATAGTGTTTAATCTTGTGTTTGATTTTTGGATAGAGGTTTAATTGTATTTTTGAATTTAAAGGTGTTGATATGGAGATGTAATCTATTTTTGAATTTAAAGGTTTGAATAAAGATTTGATCTTGAGTTTGAAATTAAAGGTTTGAATAAAGATTTGATCTTGAGTTTGAATTTAAACGTTTGAATAAAGATTTGATCTTGAGTTCGAATTTAAAAGTTTGAATAAAGATTTGATCTTGAGTTTGATTTAAAAGTTTGAATAAAGATTTGATCTTGAGTTTGATTTTAAAGGTTTGAATAAAGATTTGATATTGAATTTGAATTTAAAAGTGTTGGATAAAGGTATGTTTGAATTTTAAAGTTGCAGAGATTGAGCTTAATAAATAGCTGCAGAGATCAAGGTTAATAAATAGTTGCAGAGATGTATATTGGAGACCAAAATTAGGATTGATGTTGTGCTACTAATTTTCGAGAGATTATTCGGCAATTATTGGAGAAGCTTTAAGGATTGATTAAACGTTCGAGGTAAGTGGTTCTTCAATGAGATTTTGACCGTGCATCGTATTTTATATGGTTTTGATGTATTATTTGGGGAATTGAACAAGTTTTTGGTAAGATGAGATTGTTGAGATTTTCGTAAAACTCAATTGAAATATTTATAACTTGTTTGGTGAGCATGCTGTGAAAATTATCCTTGCGCTGGTGATATATCTCTATGGTCTTTGTGGCCAATTTATCCTTGTGGTCTGTGTGGCCAATTTGATACCCCTCGTGGTATTTGGAGGTCTTTGTGGCCTGGAGGTCTGTGTGACCTAATATTTTGAGGTCTTTGTGGCCTGGAGGTCTGTGTGGCCTAATATTTGGAGGTCTTTGTGGCCTGGAGGTCTGTGTGACCATTGGTGATTTCCCTATATTGCGCGGCCTTGGATATTTTTGTTACAAACTGATATTTTTGGATTCGGTATGGCTCACAATGTTTTATTCTAGATTTCGGCTATTGTGATAAAATTGTCTTTTCCCCAACCCTCATTGACTTACTACTTACTGAGCTAGTCGTAGCTCACCCCTTATTTTCATATTTTCCAGAGTTGGCGGAATTAGAGAAATTCGAGGAGCTCCAGAGATATCTGTGTTTCGAAGACGTGTTTTCAAGAGTACATCTGAAGATTAATGTTGGGGAATTCGATATTGTATTATTTTGGGAGATCATCGATATTGGAAATATCGGATATGCTAGTGTAAATTTTAGGGCTCGGATTGATATTTTTGGGCTTTTTACGGTTTATGAATATTTTGTTGAGGTTGTACAAAATTAGTTTTTAAATATTGGGGCCTAGATAAATGATTATACATGGTGAAAAAGCCTAAGTTTATATGAAAATCTTTTCGTTTGGAGAAATCTTACGGGCCGTTACAGATGGTATCAGAGCATAGATTTGTGATTCTGTAGACTCTTAGGAAGATTTTGATTGAAGTCCGAGCATATGTTTTGATATGTGGTAACTCCATCGATTTTCAGAAGGATTTTGATTGAAATCGGATTATAACTTTAAATTTGGAAGAAATTCAAATCTTGGTCATTCTATTACAGATAAGAGCTAAAGTTATGTGCTTGTTTTGAGGATATTGATGTTGATCATAGTCTAGGCTTGTAAATAGTATGAGTTTAGGTTTTAGGCTTGAATTGTGTTAATAAAAAATTATGAGGTGATTTTGTATGATCAGAGTGCGCAGCAGAAGCATGAATAATTTGTGATTTGGTTTGTTAATGGATTTATTCTTTGTGGAAGGTGTCGCAAATTTTGGGGACGAAATTTCTTTTAAGGAGGGGAGATTGTAATATCCCGTCCCGAAAAATGTGTAAGTGATTAATTTGAATTTTAAATGAAGAGATAGTGTTTAATCTTGTGTTTGATTTTTGGATAGAGGTTTAATTGTATTTTTGAATTTAAAGGTGTTGATATGGAGATGTAATCTATTTTTGAATTTAAAGGTTTGAATAAAGATTTGATCTTGAGTTTGAAATTAAAGGTTTGAATAAAGATTTGATCTTGAGTTTGAATTTAAACGTTTGAATAAAGATTTGATCTTGAGTTCGAATTTAAAAGTTTGAATAAAGATTTGATCTTGAGTTTGATTTAAAAGTTTGAATAAAGATTTGATCTTGAGTTTGATTTTAAAGGTTTGAATAAAGATTTGATATTGAATTTGAATTTAAAAGTGTTGGATAAAGGTATGTTTGAATTTTAAAGTTGCAGAGATTGAGCTTAATAAATAGCTGCAGAGATCAAGGTTAATAAATAGTTGCAGAGATGTATATTGGAGACCAAAATTAGGATTGATGTTGTGCTACTAATTTTCGAGAGATTATTCGGCAATTATTGGAGAAGCTTTAAGGATTGATTAAACGTTCGAGGTAAGTGGTTCTTCAATGAGATTTTGACCGTGCATCGTATTTTATATGGTTTTGATGTATTATTTGGGGAATTGAACAAGTTTTTGGTAAGATGAGATTGTTGAGATTTTCGTAAAACTCAATTGAAATATTTATAACTTGTTTGGTGAGCATGCTGTGAAAATTATCCTTGCGCTGGTGATATATCTCTATGGTCTTTGTGGCCAATTTATCCTTGTGGTCTGTGTGGCCAATTTGATACCCCTCGTGGTATTTGGAGGTCTTTGTGGCCTGGAGGTCTGTGTGACCTAATATTTTGAGGTCTTTGTGGCCTGGAGGTCTGTGTGGCCTAATATTTGGAGGTCTTTGTGGCCTGGAGGTCTGTGTGACCATTGGTGATTTCCCTATATTGCGCGGCCTTGGATATTTTTGTTACAAACTGATATTTTTGGATTCGGTATGGCTCACAATGTTTTATTCTAGATTTCGGCTATTGTGATAAAATTGTCTTTTCCCCAACCCTCATTGACTTACTACTTACTGAGCTAGTCGTAGCTCACCCCTTATTTTCATATTTTCCAGAGTTGGCGGAATTAGAGAAATTCGAGGAGCTCCAGAGATATCTGTGTTTCGAAGACGTGTTTTCAAGAGTACATCTGAAGATTAATGTTGGGGAATTCGATATTGTATTATTTTGGGAGATCATCGATATTGGAAATATCGGATATGCTAGTGTAAATTTTAGGGCTCGGATTGATATTTTTGGGCTTTTTACGGTTTATGAATATTTTGTTGAGGTTGTACAAAATTAGTTTTTAAATATTGGGGCCTAGATAAATGATTATACATGGTGAAAAAGCCTAAGTTTATATGAAAATCTTTTCGTTTGGAGAAATCTTACGGGCCGTTACAGGGACGGTTGCTATTTTCACCGAATAGCGGTGAAAATAGCGGTGGCGGTGAAACCGCCCACCGCTGGGCGATTCACCGCCACCACCGTTAAAAAAAAAAGGTAGGTGAGAGAGAGCTGTGGGGGAGAGAGGGGGAGAGAGAGGAGGGAGTGAGAGAGGGAGAGGGAGAGGGGAGAGTTGAGAGAGAAGTGGGAGATGGAGAAAGAGAGGGAGAGGGAGAGTGAGAGTTGAGAGAGAAGTGGGAGATGGAGAGAGAGAGGGAGAGTTGAGAGAGAAGTGGGAGATGGAGAGAGGAGGGAGTGAGAAGATCCGAGAGGGAGAGGGAGAGTTGAGAGAGAAGTGGGAGATGGAGAGAGGAGGGAGTGAGAAGATCCGAGAGAGGGAGAGGGAGAGTTGAGATGGAGAGGGAGAGGTTTGAGGAAAATAGTGGAAAAATAATTAAAAATTATCTAAAATTAAGTATGATTCCTAAAATTCTTTTTTTATTTCTTTAACAAATTAATGGTTTCTTAATTTACATCTAATGTTATTCTAATAAATGAATAATTTCTTAATTTATATTAAAGTCAAATTCAAAGACAACTCAATAAAATTTGAATTGAAAAACTATCTAAAAATTATCTCTTAATTTATATTTAAAATATTAATTGCATTTAAAGAGAAGTGAAGAAGAGAGAGTAGAGGGAGAGAGAGAGAAGAGAAAGAATTAATTTTCAATTGAAATTTTTCTTCAAATTTTTTCTCTATTAATTTGCATTTAAAATCTTAATTTGTATTTAAAGATAGGTGTGAGAGAGAGAGGAAGAAAGGGAGAGCTCGGCAAGGGATCATGGGAGAGAGAGAGAGGATTCCTCAAGAAAGAAAGGGATAATGGGAGAGAGAGGAGAAAGAAAGAATTAATTTTGAATTGAAAAAATTACCTAAAATTTCTCTCTCTCTTAATTTTCATTGAAAATCTTAAATTGTATTTAAAGAGAGGTGAGAGAGAGAGGAAGAGCTTGAGAGAGAGAGGGGAGGAAAATAGAAATATAATCATGATTCTTAAAAAAAATTTCCCCATCCTTCCAATAAGTAAGCAATTTCCTAATGTGCATCTAAATTCAAATTCAAAAAAGACAACTCAACAGAATTAATTTTGAGTTGGAAAATTATCTCTCTTAATTTGCATTTAAAGCCTTTTTATTTCGTAATTGATATATATGAAAAATTATTAATGAGAATTTTATTTTGGTGATGAGCTTTTTATTTCGCGCATTGTATTATGTAATTAATCATCATGAATTTGAAAATCTCCACTAACCATTAAGGTTTTATGCCTCTCTTTCCCTATTAGTCTCTCTTTGCCCAAATGGCTAAACGACCCAAAAAAATGGCCCAAAAAAAAGTGGTCCAACGGTAGGCGGTTAACCGCTACCGCCACCGCTAGGCACCGCCACCGCTATTATCAGGGGCGGTAGCGGTGGAAAATTTTTTTTCACCGCCCAAGGCGGTGGCGGTGACGGTGGGAGGCATAACCGCCACCGCCAATGCACAGCCCTACTCCCGTACCTTCCTGATCAACTACTAGCAAAGCGATAGCTGAGCGATAAAGCTAGCATTGACATTAATCAATTGCATTTGCTTAACACAACTGCTTTCTGTCATTATTAATCAGAACAAATTAACGTGCATATTGCTGAAAATTTACTGTATCATGAGAACTGTTACACTAGTTTTGTTCCCTCAATGTAGTCAACCGATGGCCAAAAATCCTGGAAAACTGCAATATTGGAAAATATATAGAAAAAAAAATACAACATGGAAGAATCAGTACCACAAAAATCATTAGATAAACATTTATATATGTGTAGGTTCACTACAAATTTTTATACTAACCCCCAAAAATTAGAATATTATACTTTGGCCCCCATAAACTTATAAATCCAGCTTCGTTCCCGGAGGCCGGAGTCAATAGTATAACGACTAAAACTTATAATTCAGTATAAGCAAATTAAAAGATTTGTACAAGGGGGACAATTACAAGATAGCTCATGCATTTACAAAAAAAAAAAAGGAATCAAATAGCTCATGCATGGTACGTTTCGTTTGAATTGGTTTGGCCAAGGATTGGAGTGGACGGGGTCGTCTATGTCAAATTTCTATTGAACTTCCATATATCAATAGAATTGTTGTCTCTCCATAGCTGACACGCTCTCCATTCCGCTAATATAAATATTGAATCTTATCGTAGAATCGAAAGTATAATAGAAATTAAGTTCTGTGACAAAGAAAGAAGCGTCTCAACCCTCGAGAGCTATTTGTGTGAGGTAATTATATATATATATTATCTGTGAAACTTGCTGTTTTTTCATAACAAAGATGAGTTCGTAAATTTTGTCATCTTTCTTTCTTGAATATATTGTTATATTTTTTCAAACTTTCAGCTTGGCTTATAGAGTGATAAGAAAATTAAACTAGGTGATGTTCAATTGAAAAAAAAAACAAAAGCCTCAAAATTTGTAAAAAAAATAAAAATTGATAGTGACCTAAATATCTATGTAGATTGAAGTTTTATTAGTGTTTATACAAATTTGGTGAGTTTTTTTAAAGATATTTGATAGTAAATTAATTTTTTATTAGAGATTATAAAAGGTGTAGATAAAGATTATTTGATGAAATTTTTTAATAAGAAAATATTAGAGTTTGGTGAAAAAGTATAAAAAAAAAGATTTAATTGAATTTTTTAACATATATTAGAGTTTATATGCAAAATTGTTAGAGTTTATATGAAAAATTGTTAGAGTCTGGTTTTAAATGTAAAGAGTTTTTATTGAATTTTTTGAGATTAGGCGCCTGTTGGCAAGTAAAAAAATTCACCGTTTCATTTAATTAATTAGTCAAAAGACTGAAGGATTCAGAATAATGTTTTCAGGTTTGTGCCTCCGACTAGAAGTTAAAAGAACTCCATCGATCATGCCTTCGATTCTTTTGCTTTTGATTTGTTCAATTTCAATGGCAAAGCAACTTCAACTTGAGCCGAGGTTCTTCTCTCTCTCCCACAGGCAATTCATCCCTGCTATTGCAATCCGGACTTTTTGCCTTTGGGTTCTTTAACTTTCGGTGATGGTTTTGGAGTAGGCATATGGGTTGAAAGCACACCACAGAAGACTGAGGTATGGACAGCCAACAGTAATGACCCACCACATTCCCTCAATGCCACTATTGTTCTCAGTAGCGATGGTAGGCTCATCTCGCGAGAATTGGGAGGACAAGAAAGATCAATTGCCAATTCAACTGAGCCTGCATTGTCTGCATCCTTGCTCGATTCTGGCGACCTTGTCCTCTATAATTCGGACTCAGAACTTATATGGCAAAGTTTCGATTTCCCAACGGATACCCTTTTGCCTGGGCAACTCCTACGAGCTGGGAATGAGCTGGTTTCTAGCTACTCTGAAACCAATCCCTCGATGGGAATCTTCCGGATCGTGATGCAGAATGATGGGAACGTTGTGATGTATCCAGTAGGCTCTGGTGATGCGAACTGGGCAGCACAAACAAATGAGGTTGGTCAGAACGCATCAATTATACTAGACGAAAGTGGCCGCCTATACATGCTCAATCATAAGGGCATTGAGGCAACGACCATTTTCGACGCAGCAATTAACTCTGATTTGAAAAGGTTCCGTGCTACAATTGATTCAGATGGGATATTCCGGTTGTACTACTGTAATGACGCTGATATTTGGTGGGTCGAGTGGGCTACCCCAGGAGATGTTTGTGGACCTAAAGGCATATGTGGCATTAATGGATACTGTACCATCAAAAATCTACAACATGTTTGCGTTTGTCCTTCAGGATTTGTTTTCATCAACCCGGAGCAAACGAATTTGGGTTGTAGGTGACTCCTTGTTGTTAAATATTTGAATTGTATTGCCAGTGATAGAAGTGTCTGTGTAATCTAGCTTTAAACTAAGAGAAAGAGTTATAATTTCTGAATTATAACTTCCCTAATACAGTCCCAAGCTCTTTCACTTCAAAGATCTCATTCAATTCATATTTTATAAGAAGATTTTATTCTAGATAAAAATATTTTTTTAAGAGATTTCCAATCTTGCGAAAATACTGCTTACTATGATTATATGCATAATATTAAACATCATGTTCTTTTCTTTCCTTGGTTTGAAACATATCTTCCTTCTATTATTGTTATAATATAACTCATGATATTCCATGGATAACCCATTATCAAAAAAAAAAAACTCTTTGAACTCTATCAGCCAGCATACACAATTGCTTTTAAAAACAACTGAAGATATTTTTTAGCTGACTCCTTTTAAAATAAATGCTTCCTTACTGAAGACAAAAACTTTGATAACATAATTATTTCAACATCCTTTTCCTTAAAGACTCATCTCTTTGTTCCGCATGAACTGCTCAAGATGCCTTGTCTTTTTTCAAAAAGGTAAACACGAAAAAGACTTGAAAATTTACTTGATACTATACAGAGGCGGAACCAGCGGAAAATGGTTCAATTTTTTTTTATATGTAAATTAGCCCAGGCCTGCCCCCCTTATTCTTTGGTTTTGCTTCAAGTTTCCAATGACTTCTGTTAAGCCTTTAAGGACGTTTAGAGACTGGATGGGAAACAAAAATCTATTGTCTAGCCACTTCGCCTCTCTAGGAAAATGATAAAAAAATTTAGCATTTTAGAAAGAAAAAAAAGCACCCACGTATAAGGGAAGGCTTTGGCTATATTTGTTTAATCGTTTTTTTAAAAAAAAATCACATAAAATTATTTCAAACTTCAATAAAATTTCTATGCAATTATTGGTCTCAATTTTTGAGAAAAACAACACAAAAACTGAAGAAAAAAAAAATTACGAGGACCCATAAAAACTCCTCTTACAAAAATCTGATGAGAGATGTCTGAATAAATGATAGTATGATAGTATACATTGAGAGTGACATTTTGAAACTAATAAGAACGAAGCTATTTTGCAACGTTTTAGGAAGATACAGACTCATAGGATCCATATGACTCCATTTATCTTCCTTCTCCTATCTTGAAGTGTAGGTAGGTACTAAATCTTTAGAACTGTCCTCGAAGGTACATGTACAATGATCTTTATCATATAGACTCCAGAATAATAAAAATATATATAGGATAAATACTTTGCATCCTTGAACAATGAATGAAACTTGATACTTTGCACCCATGAGTATTATTTTTAATTATCACATTTTACTCAATCACTATTGATTTTAGACATTTTACATGTACCCTCTCTTTAAATTTTTTATCAATTTTAAAGAAAATTAAATTTTTGGCCGATGAAATTATATTTATCCCTTAAACGATCTTGTCAATTCCACGCTGCTGCATGTATAGATGTAGAAATTGTGTAGTAGTCGTCGCGTACTTTTATCTTCTTCTTTTTATTTTTTTTGTTTCTAAGGTTTAATTTCTTCCTCAAGGGAACTCGCTCTTCTAAATTGAAACCAAGATGGTCTGTGAAACACAATATAAAGTAGATGGAGAAATTAGGGGATTTTAGAACAGTGTTGTATTACTATTTAGAACTACAATTGGACTCTCACACGCTTTCGTAAGTCGGTCAAAGCAGACAAAAAAAAAAAGTCAGAACTAGCTCTTCCGCCTGGAGACCCAACTTGTCTATATTTCAGGCAAGGAAAAAAGAAGAAGAAGAAGAAGAAGACCAACTTCTATAATACGTCAATAGTATTAAAACGACTCGTGCCGTGCAGTTATGGGTTGACCATCACCATCTCTGAGACTTTCAAATGTAATTTTACTCTTAAATGTCGACTAATTAGTTTATTTCTTCAAACTAAAAGCAATATTGACTGAAGCTCTGTCCGTTGGATTCTTCTGTCTTAACTTCCCCGTTGGATTGAGGCCTTCAAAAAACTTTTCAAGATTATAACAGTATTAACTCCACTAATTTGTTTGTTTCGCAGCAGGTGCTGGGCTCTACAGAAGTAGGATGAGTTTAGTTTTACTTTTGGACAAAAGAGACAAGGAAAGCTTCAATGAAAAACTTTGGTTGACAAGAGCAGTAGTGGGCTTGAACAGATACCCAAAATACATTACATAAAAATGGAGACAAATTATATAGAAGACAAAGTTAGTAGCAACAATTTCCTTATGATGTTTTTTTTTTGGAATAAGCATCTAATATTCGGACAAATTCTCCAATACAGTCTTCCCCCCAATCCACATGAAAGCAACCCTTGGCGAGTTAAGCACGTCCGCTGAATAGAAACCGTAAACTACCATCCGAAAATAGGAAAAAATGGAGTATTGGTCTATTAATTAACTAACTGGTTGTCATTAATTGTTGACTAACAGTTCCAGATTCACACTAGGGGTACTATTAGGTAGAAAAATGGAGGAGAAAATTAGGGATTTCTAAACTATAGGAAGACTAATATGTAAGCTGCAATTTGCAACGTCTAGAACTACCCATGGCGTGCAGCCAGCTGGGTCAACACCACTCGTGTTCTTCTTGAATGTTAAGACGAATTTTATTTCTTTGAAGACTTTTAGCTGCTAAAAGACAGGGAGCAAAAATATTGACTAGCTCAATTGACTTGAACCTACACCAAGATTGCAGAACGGAATAAAGGAAGGCAAGCCTGCAGAGTTGCCTTCTGTATGTTTTGCAGATATGTCAGGTGATAGATTCTTTGTTTAATTCTATAGAAGTAGGATGAGTGTAGCTTATATGATCTGTTGTGCCTGCAGCTAAGCTGATTATGTCTTGTCAGCAGCTGAAACAGCTTTGTATCTCTCTCTCTGTGAACAAAATTCTCATTCAGTAAAGAGATAAAAAGCTCGTAGACATGGTTGCAATAATCCTTTTTCTCCTACTGATTAATGAATTCCCTGTTGCCATTGGGCAACAAAGAAATTCCAACATTAGCTTGGGCTCTTCCCTCTCTCCAAACAATAATCCATGTTGGTTCTCCGGTTCTGGCCTGTTTGCTTTTGGCTTCTACAAGAAAGACGAGGGCTTTGCCATAGGCATCTGGCTCGAAAATGTTCAGCAGAAAACAGTCTTGTGGACAGCGAACCGGGATGACCCACCGCTCCCGAAAGATGTCACATTGCTTCTGACTAGTGATGGCAGGCTTGTCTTGCAACAGAAGCAAGGCCAACAGATTGCACTAGCCAATGCTCCGCAGCCCGCTTCCTCTGCTTCCATGCTCAATACTGGAGACTTTGTCCTCTACAATTCAAATTCAACAATCATATGGGAGACATTTGATGTTCCAACAGACACTATTTTAGCTGGTCAGCGTCTCCTGGCCGGGAATGATCTTGTCTCCAGCATATCTAAGGCAAATCATGCAAGCGGAAAGTTTCGTTTGAGTATGCAGAAGGATGGGAACCTGGTGCAATACCCAGCAGACAGTCCTGCTGCACCAGGGTATGCTTACTGGTACACAGAAACATACAAGGCTGGAGACAACGTGAGTCTAAATCTTGATAGTAATGGCCAGCTTTACCTGCTAAATACTACGGGCTTCAACATAAAGAATTTAAACGGCCCATCGAACCTCTCTGATAATGCTTTCTATCGTTTGACAATAGATCCCGATGGAATATTACGGCTATATTCTCATAGCTTGAATCAAGACGATGATTGGTCAATTGAGTGGTTTTCGTCTAGCAATAATTGTGATCCGACAGGCCTCTGTGGCCTAAATGCCTATTGCACTCTCATGGATCAGGAAGCTACTTGTGTATGTTCTCCTGGTTTTGCTTTTATCGATCCGGGGCAGAAGGACTTGGGCTGCCAGAGAAATTTCAGACCAGATGGTTGCAGGAGCAAGAATGGAGAAACCTTCTATCTAAGCGAATTGGAAGGTCTTACATGGGAAGACAACCCCTATTCTACTTTAGCATCGACCAAAATTGCTTGTCGAGAGGACTGCTTGAAAGACTGCTACTGTGAAGCTGCACTATTTAAAGATCAGCAGTGCAGAAAGCAAAAGCTTCCTCTAAGATTTGGGAGAAGACAACAAGTTGAATTAGGCACAACTCTAATCAAGGTGGGCGTTGGGAGTTCTGAGACAACACAGGTAAGCACGAGAATAAGGAAACATATGCAAAAAGATGTCTTAATTGGTAGTTCTGTAATTTTAGCTTTTGCACTTATTGTTCTAGCAATTACCGCTATTCTCATTCATAGACATCGTGTTTGGGAATATAGAAATACTAACAATTATGGGAACGATGAGTTGATTGAAGACGTTACTCTAAGATCATATACATATCCTGAGCTTGAAAAGGCAACTAAGGGTTTCTCGGATGAACTGGGTAAAGGAGCTTTTGGGACAGTTTTTAAAGGTGTCATATCAAATGGTAGGAGAGTTGTGGCCATCAAGAGACTGGAGAAAGTGGTGGCGGAAGGTGAAAGAGAATTTCAAAATGAGATGAAAGCAATTGGGAGAACTCATCACAAAAATCTGGTTAAGCTGTTTGGGTACTGCTATGATGGAACTAATCGGCTCTTGGTGTACGAGTATATGAGCAATGGTTCTCTAGCAGATTTCCTCTTCAAATCCAAAAAGAATCCAAGTTGGGAGGAAAAAACTGGAATTGCATTGAATGTAGCTCGAGGCATCCTCTATCTGCATGAGGAATGTGAGAACCAGATCATCCATTGCGACATCAAACCTGAAAATATACTCTTGGATGAGCACAAGTGTCCAAAAGTTGCTGATTTTGGTTTGGCCAAGCTGCTGAGGCCTAACCAAACCAGGACGTACACTGGGATCAGAGGAACAAGGGGGTATGTTGCACCTGAGTGGCATAGAGACTTGCCCATAACAGTGAAAGCAGATGTCTACAGCTATGGGATCATGTTGCTGGAGATCATATGTGGTCGAAGGAAAATGGAAACGGATCTTTCAGAGCAGAAAGTAGTTCTTGCAAATTGGGTCTATGATTGTTTTGAGAATGGTGAACTGGACAAGCTGGTGGAGGATGAAGAGGTGGACAAGAGTAAGCTGGAGAGAATGGTTAGGGTGGGACTTTGGTGCATCCAGGAGCAGCCATCACTTCGCCCTTCAATGAAGAAGGTGGTACTGATGTTGGAAGGAACAGTGGAGATACCAACCCCTCCAAGTCCTACCTCCTTTCTAAGTTGCATGTAAGTTAATTCAGGTCTGCCCCCAATTAGGTAATGTTACAAAACAGAGAGCTTAGTGTTCAACGAAGACAGCAGCAGCAGAACTGAAGAAGGCTTTTTTTCATTAAATAATAATGTATCTACTCGTATCAGCCTTTAGGTGATCAAGGAACTGTAAATGATTTGCTGATGAGATCAGGACAAAAACTAAGGGGTTTCTGAGTGAAGATTCTTCTGCTAATTGATTCTTCTTCTTCTTCTTCTTCTTTTTCTGGTGTCTAGCGAGCCATGCTATGTCATACACTCACTCCACAGTTTACTTTAGAACATAATTTCACCCTCTATTTAATGTTTAAATTATGCAGAAAAGTAGATGACTGAAACTGTATCTGTCCAAAGATCTGCAACTCCCAAAATTTTACCCCACAAGTTACTCCAAAATAACTTTTATCACAAATCATGATAGCCGATTTTGTAGATAACAAGAATTGATGTTTATCTTTGCTCTTATGGATACATTATGTTATCTTATTAATGCGGAAATAAATACTAAAAATGAATCGTATGTATATAGTTGGTCTTATCATTTGGTTTCACAAAGTGGCCCAAACCCAACAAAGCCTGCGGCTAAACAAAGGAAAAATTATGCTTTTTTCTCTAAAAAAAACAAATAACTTCACCGAAACTCCAGACTTGGCCAATAAGATGAATGAGCATGTTCCTTACCAAACACTAAACAGAGTAGTCTCCCAAGCCACCGTTTTGTTCCAGACCATCTCATCAGCAAAAGTCACAAATTTAATGGGGAAGCAGAAGGGAGACAAATTAATTACAAAGAAAAAAAAATTCACGTTTCCACCCCCAAACTATAAGGTTAATATGTCATTTAAGAGTTTAAATTATCAATTTTACCCCTTTATATTCTCAAACTATTAAAATTCATGAAAATTGAGTTCTCAACTGCCTATCTAGCTATGTTTAATAATCTTTAAAAAAAATTATTTTAAAAAAAATCTAATCCAAACATTATTTTTCTCATAAAAAAATATTTTAATCTCCAATAAAAATTTCTATCTAATTATGGAGCTAATTTTAGTTAAAATAATATTAAAAATCACAAAAACTTATAAAAATTCTTCTCACAAAAATTTAGTTCAATATATAGAGAGAGAGAGAGAAGACTTCACATTCCTCACGAGAAGAAATTTTAAAAAAATTAAAAATATGTTTTATAGGAAGCTTATTGATTTCTCAAACACAAAAAAGAAACATATATACAAAATCAACCGGTGTACACCTGAAGCGCTGGGCGCCACGTAGCATCTACGACCTTGATTATCTACGACGTGGTTGGGCCTCATTGGTTACACCACCGAGGCGAGGCGTCGCGCCTGCCGCACCGGATCAATGAACGCACGCAGTTTCCCGTTGCGTCTTCCACATATCGTGGTACTGTAGTGTATGAGCACCACCCTAGACCCAACTCTGAAACTCCACCGTCGCGCAAAGATTGTCGGCTGTAGCTGCAGTTAGGGTTTTTACACGATTATCCTCGAATCCACGCCGAAGGTACTGTCACAATGTAGGGTTTTGTTTTGGCTATTTATATCCTTATCACTCTCTCGTTCTAGAACTTTCTATTTCGAATTTGCAGAAATAAGAGATGGCGGATGGGTACTGGAACAGGCAGCAGGCGCCTCTGCTTCCCGCAGCCGGCCTATATAAACGACAACGTGCCGATTACGGTTCGACCTGTAACTATTTTGTGCTCTATTTCTGCTTCTATTAGGGTAATTTGTGTATTTCCTTTTGTGTTTGTTTACTACCAACTACGACCAAGATTACTGTAAATTCTGAGAGAGCGACGCTTGGATAACTGGAATATAATGTTCGATACGCTTGAACCCTTAAACATATATGAATAAATGGAATTTAATGTCTCGTCTCTTTGGCATGCTATTTAGAGAGCGTGCGAAAATGCTCTGCGTAAATCCATGTACGAATAATAATTCTGTGGTTTTAATTTGGTTCTTTGAACCCATGTGCTGCAAAACTTGGATTGATTTTACCGCATTTGTAAATGGCAATTCCGTTGTAGTGCATTAAACCCTTGCTTTCGGTTGGATTACTAATTAACTTGCTTTAAATTTGGTTCAGTCTACCACAGAGTGCTTAAGCTCTACTGGAAGTGATTACACCTGTTTTGCATTGTGATCTTGTCATAATATAACAATTTGCACCCGTACATCCTTCATTGTCCTCGAGTCATTCTCACTATTGGCTCGTTTTTAGTGGTGGCAACGTCAACTTGAAAATTTCCTTGGGTCCTTGCGATTCCCATTCTCTGTCTTGTCTAACTTACTCCAGATGAATAGAATTCACACTGGACTCCCTTGGAACATACACTGACAATTTGAGTTTCTGTTGCTGGATATTAGTGCAGTTTACTGATGCTGAATAATTGATTTATATTTTCTGTTTATTGCATTTATGCTTGTTAATATAATGTGCTATATATCATCTCTGAACCTCCGCGTTTTGAAGATCATTATTAGTGCTCTTTAGATGTGTTGATTATTCCTTTTTCAAGTTGATGCTACACGCCTGTTCTATTAGTCATGATTGCGAAAATTATTCTGACACGAGAGTGGCCTCTTAGAACTTTAGGGTTTTGAATGGGTGAGCTTTGCAAAGGGCACCATCCATTTCAAATGGGATTTGTCCCACTGACACATGAGCAATCCAACCCGTAAGAGAAAAGCTTTTTCTCGGGTTAAAGCCTGTTTGGCTTATTGCAAGTGGTAGTACAGGGCGAGAGTTGACTTCTCAATGAATTGCGTAAAACAAAAAAAAAAATCATAAGACTAATAGGCTGCTGAGTTTTATTTACACTTGGAATCCGCTAGCCCATATCGATAGAAAGCAAAATTTTTGGAGGCTTAATCATCATCATGTGTTACCTTTATGTTGGGGTTACAAATCCTATGTTAGCATTATATTTTGTAATGATAATTAGGTCCAATACACTTTCTACTATCAACTAAATATTCAATTTCTAACACTTTGCACTCTGAATTATCGATTGTGTGATATTTCAACCCCCAATTTCCAATTGTATACACTTTCGTCCAAAGTTTCCAGTAGTTTGGACAAAAACTGAATTTTTAGAATGTGAAATGATAATATTCATGACATTTCGCCTCTTAACTCCCAAACATGTACACTTTGCACCCTCTGTCCAAACATCGAGTTGATGTGGAGATAAATTATCTTTTCACTGCAAAAAAATCTCTTTTCGTCCCAATTAACAGTGGAGGTGCTGCCAAGTGTATGTAATTGGTATTTGAGTGATGAGATGTCACGAAATCGATAATTCAAGGTACAAAGTTTCAGGACCCAAATAGTTGATCGGTGAAAAGTGTATCTGATCCTTATATTAATTTTTGGTTCAAGTTATAACTTTGAAAGCTATGTCTTATTGAGCTAAAAATTTGGAGGCCTTCAAAATATTGTGTCTTCACTAGCATTTTCTGTATCTAACATGATCTATTTCATTTCATTGTACCTCGCTTTCTCCTTTGAAGAAAATATTGAACTGACAGGTTCTTTTTATTTGGGTGGGTTATACTACTGTATAATTGGTCAATAGGCTAGAAACTTTGTGAAATTGTTAGCTTATTCAGACTCACCGCCACTATTGCTTTTGTTGGTACTTAATGTTTTCTTCTGTTTACTCTTCCTTTGAGATGAAGGTGTAAAGAACTACCATGAAAGGAAGGCTGAAAGGGATATTTAATATAGGGACTGATAATTAGTATCTATTCCTATTGGAAGTGTAAAGGTGTGACACTTTCCAGTTTTCAAGACTACTAGGTGGTTGTTTCTCCCATGGAGAAACATTTTAAGGTTTTATGTATTTCAATTGTCTCACATATTATGTCATGATTTTTTCTTATTCTCTTAGAATCATTGATTGATGCTTTGACTGCTGATTTATTTTGTCTTTATCTAGTAAGGGACAAAAGTATGATTCATTGGAAAGGGAACTAAGAGACAAATGATGGACTGTTTTTTAAGATCTACAGAATAGTAGTGAAGCTCCTAGTATTGTTTTTTCTTTTTTAATGTTCCACAAAGAATACACTTTATACTTCGAGTGAGCATCGGTGGCATGAGATTATCTCCTATTTTCTGTAATAAACATTTATTGTGTGCTAAAAAAAATACATGAAGTTTCCCATGCAGTACCCAGAATATGGTCCACGTGGTTTCTTTTTTTGGGTTCTGTTGATCAAGAAAAAAAATATTGCTTGTTATTGCTCCATTTGTACTCTTCAGACCTACAGAAACATGGAAGTATCCTTAAGTCTTTGGTTTGAAGATGATTCTCCGTTTTTCAGTTAAACATATTTATTTGTTAATGTTAAATTCATCGTTTTTGGTTTCTGTTTTGTTCTGCTTCTCTGTTTCTGGGTGCCAACAAAATGTCCCTTGCCCTGGAGGCTCTACGGTGGTGTAAAAAAGCAGAAATTGTTGAATCTCCTTTCTGATTGTGTTCCTTAAATTGCTCTCACTGCCTTTTAACTTTTACATAACTTTAGATATTTAGAAGTTGGTACAATAACGCAGATATTGTGATTGTATGAAGTGGGACTGGAACATTTCGTTGTTTGTTTCATCTAAATATATATTGCTTGATTAGTCACGGCAAGGCATATTTTCAGACATAAGTTGTTCTTGTGAGCTATGAGCAGTATGATCCTGCTAGAGTATCAGAAACTTAAGACGCATTCTTCTCTGGAAAAGACATTTTAACCGCCTTATGGATATGCACACTGATAAATACTTAATGAATATAGGCTAGATATTTGTTATATTTAATAGATCTCTTCAGAGTTGTGACGCTAGTGATGTTCCGAAGCCATTGCTGATGGTTTTAATTTATGTTAAGAATGGGATCCATTATTGATAACAATATCAGCAATACCGAGACACGTCAAACGGGTAGAAACCATTTGAGCGATAGTGATTATGCCGAAGAATTGCAGTGTGTTTAGCTGTATTGTATTTATTTCCTACTGTCTCAATCCTTCAATTTGTGCTTCTGCATTTTTCTGTCATTATCTTATCCTTTTCTGTGTTTCATGTTACACCTTGTCTTGCTGATAAATCATCTGTCACACACACTGGATCAAATATCGGATTCTATTTTCTAATAGCTTTCTCCTTGAGCTTCTTGTTGTACTACTGATTTTTCTGCTTCATTTATATTCCCTTTATCGATCAGCCTTTAGTATCCCTTTTCTCTCATGTTGACTTGAGATGCAAAGCATGTGGATAATGCTAATGTTATCAATTATAGGTGTTTCTTGGCAATTTTCGACTAAAGCTCTCTTGAGATGATATCAGCTCACAAGAAGTGCACTAGATTGTCCCTATCTTTCTCCATGGCAAATGATAATTTCCCTAGAGGATTTACTACTTGATTCAAATCTAAAACAAGTTCAATGCTTTCCTTGTAGACATTTCTATATTCTCAACTTGTAACAAACACCGGGGGGAGGGCCCCTTCTTCTTCCCCAACAGGGTGTGAGCTACATGAATTATTTGCTTTTCTCATGTTTGAAGTTTTTCTCCCATGCCTCTGAATCCAAAAATCAATTTAAAGGCTCCTATTTTCTTTCTTACTTGCCTTTTCCTCTTCAATCGGCGAGGTATCTATTGATGTTTCCTAAAGAGTAATTGTAAGAAGTTGTTCCCTGCGTGTCTGCGTCATTCAAGGATTAAGAACTCCTTTCATCTGTATCTTCAATTTTTGTAGATCTTGTGCCTTCTGCACTGCCTTCAAGTCATGAGATGCATAACTATCTGGTGCGAGATGATGATCGTGCTGGTCCTCGGCCAGTTAAAGACACACAGACAATTGGATCAGCTTATGATCGCTATCTCCAGAGTGCAGTAACCTCATAACCCCCTAAACTGTGATTAGTTTTCCTTCTCATGCTCTCGGTCTTTGTGTCTGCTAAAAGTTCGTCATAATTGCTTTGAAGCAACTTTCTTCTCTTACTTCTGGGGAAGCTAGTACACTTCGCGGAGTTGGGTTGGGAAGGGTCTCTGGTGGTGGAATGCCTGGTCTTTCAATAGCTGACCCTGCTGTGTTGGGTCGTCATGGGGAGGTTGGCCCTGATTTTGCACCACATAGCCGAAATGTTGGCATTGGTGTTCTGGATGGAGCTAGGACTGGGCATGAAACAAAGCCTCTACCTCCAGATGCTTCCAGCACTTTATATGTCGAAGGACTTCCTCCTGACAGCACAAGGAGGGAGGTAGCTTGTATCCTTTCTTGTGATACTGCCTGGAAATCACATTAATCTATCTTCCTCCTTCCCACTCTTTTAATCATAAACCTTGATTGTTTCTGAGTTTTGGTGTTCACATTTCCTTGACCTGACCTTTCAGATATTTTCCGCCCTTTTGTGGGATATAAAGAAGTGAGGCTTGTAAGCAAAGAATCCAAACACGTAAGTGACCTTGAATGCTAATCTATTTGGCCTGCTTAGTTTTACATGGTTTGTCATTCTATTGTGACTTATAGGAAGGACTTCTTCTTCATACTAACTGAATCGTTCAAAATGCAGCGTGGTGGAGATCCTCTTATCCTTTGTTTTGTGGATTTTGCAAATCCAGCCTGTGCAGCAACTGCTTTGAGTGCGTTGCAAGGTGATCACTTATGCTTTTCCTCAGTCATATTCATCTTGTTGGCACTGTATTCTTGTTGAATTTATCTGGCAATTACGCCACTATAACAATAGTGTCTGTTCTGTGCTGCTTTGTATATTTGCACATTCTCTTCATTTTCCATCTTTATGTCATCGTGCAACATAAATTATTGTTTGAGGCAGACGAAGCATTAAAATGTTATAGACTAGGATGAAACATAAAATAGGGACTGATGTCAGGTGTACAAAGATGCTTATTTTTCCTGTGGTTTTGACTTGTCCAGCAAGAAATGTTATAGACTAGGATGAAATTCCTTTCTTTACTTTGCTACCTTCTTGTTATCTGAACTGCCTGTAGATGCTGACCTTGTATTTGGCTTGCACAGGTTATAAAATGGATGAAGAAGATCCTGATTCTAATTTCCTGCGGCTGCAGTTTTCACGATACCCAGGTCCAAGGTCTGGCTCTGGATCTCGTGTAAGAGGTGAACAGGCTCGAGGTAGATATACCTAGGTTCATGCAATTCACATTGCTATGATACCCCCTTTAGGAAGTTCTTGTCCATCATGTAATGTACTGAAGAAATGCAATTTAAATCAATCAATCTGGACAACACTAATTTGGAGCTCATGAGGTGCAGATAGCATTGAGGGTTACCGTCGATGAAGAAATGTATTACCGTTGGATTCTAACTCAACAACTGTGATTTTTTGTGCTCTGACATTATATTAGCATCTAGCAGTAAGTTTTGATATGTGTTTGAACGTAGCTACCTACAAGTATGAAGCTGAAATATCCTAGGATTCATTGTTACGTTGGGTTTTTACATGCTTATGTTCATACATGACTCCGCCAGTGTTGTGTTGTGGTGGTCATTGTGTTTGTTTTGTTGTGGCAAGAATTTGTGAACAGTTGTTCTCAGCGACTGTAATTGCACCTGGCAGCTAATGAATGTTCCATCCAACTCGCCATAAAGATACATGTAATAAGGAGAATGACACTTGTCTCGGTTTGTTCCTTTGGTAATGGATTAGTTTTTTTTTGTAAACTTGTCATAAAGATATGGATGCATATTACACTTCTTTTCGCTTTGCTCACTGGGCCAATTTTACACTTCATTCGCTCATTGTGTTTGAATACGTGATTTTTGGATATGTTTATTGGCTCGAATTAAACTTTTCCTCCGGCTAAATTCTGTCATCTCTCTTGACCTAATGTTGAGCTGAAATAAATTTCTAGTTAAAGAGTCATGTTATTAATCTAAAGTTCAGCATTAGGCATTAAGGGACGACAAAACTAAGACGGAAGAACTATTTTGTTACTATACACTGATCACGATGACGAGTGACGACGTCTAGTACAAGGACTTTGATTCAAATTTCCGCCACGCTGCTCATATCCAACTAGTGATTTGTTATTATGGCCCTAGATCTCTGAATTTTGTAGCTTATTTAGTTCAAATTTCCTAACTCAAGATTTTAGACGTAGATGCAATCCTTAACCATTATGATATTAGGAGTTCTTTTCAATTAGTATTGAACTGTCGACAATAAAAGAAAAATCAGTGTTTATGGAGATGGTAGAATAAAAGAGGAGAAAGAATTAAGGAGGATAAATTGGTGTCTCGAGCATATTGAAGAGAACCAAAGTAGTATGAATTTTTAATTTCTATCTTGTGGCTCAATTAGAGTATTATAAAGTAATGCTTCTCTTTATTGTGACAGCACGTAAGATTCGAGTGCATTTATACTTGAATTATTTAAAGAAATTATCTTCACTCTCTGTTTACAGGATTAATTTTGGCACTAATGGATTGTTCTTATTAGGTTTGTCGGTGAAGTTAGCTCAACCAAAGAACCGCATTATTTTTTTCTGTAATTTACCATCAGTGTGTGATCAATTGTAAGAAAATAATGATAGAAAGGACTCGATTGAGCGCCAGTCCAACAGCTATGAACTCTACTACGTTCTAGTCAGAGCTCGAGAAGCTAGCCCAGAGCTCCATCTAGCTCTACCCTGTTTTGCATATGACACCTTCCGTACACGAACTGGCCAAGTCGCACTGTAAAGACGAAAGGACAAAAGGCAAAAGCAAAAAAAACTGGGAACGAACAGAAGATGTACGATGATCTTACACGTTGCACATTAATATTTCTCTTTGGTGTCGGTGGCTTCTTTCTTGATAATCTTGAGGAAAAAGAAAGAAAATGACTCACGACGAGGTTGGTGATGTTCCCCTTAATCAAGTATGCATCTGTCTTAATTAGCAAAAAAAAAAAAAAGTATGCATCTGTCTCTTCCATTACTTGTTTCTCTGCTCCTGCGTGCGTTTCGTGGACGAAACGAGTCTACTCAAGCAAACTGCCTAGTCACCACCGCACACAGATAATCCACAGAACAAAGTAAAACCCACGAGCAAAAAGAAGCACAAAGCCCTATAATCAAGACAAAAAAACAGAAAGATCGCACTCTTAAGAGTCCTATATGGTCTGGAAGTAACAGGAAAGAATAGTGATATGCTTTAAGACTTTAAGTTGATGTGAAACCAAGGAAAATATTTCTTTTATGGCGTTCAATCATACGGTTTGCTCTTTAGAGGTAATTTTTTTACCCCCCCTGTTCCTGTATAAGCACCCAAACTTTTTGTGCAGCTTATGGGGCTCCACAGCAGAGTTCAACGTACTCCACTGTCGGTGAGAGGGATTAAAGTATTTTCAGTGTTATCAGGCAACTTGATGGCTGATGCTAAGTTTCGAGGTCTAGATATTTCTGCTGATCTTATTAAACTAGTACTCTCTGAGTCTCTGTTACCTATTTCAGGCCTTATTTGTCCTGAAGTGGTAATTAGTTTTGGTACTGGTAAAATTCTGATCTTAAACCATTGTTAAATGAGGGTTAAACATGCGGTCGATCGGCAGTTTTAAGGAATTAATTAACTGCTAGAAAATCACTTAGCTAAATTATCTGCAACGAAATTAGTTTGGCATGAAACTTTAGAAAAGCTCCAAGATGTATTGGGGGACGCAATCTCACGGATGATTTCAATAGTGTCACCGGGAGGACTCAGAAAAAGTGGTGGAAGAATCCGAAATGCCCGAAACTGCTACTAGGGAGTTGGACTAAAAAATTGCCCTATCGGCTATCAATACTCTTAGCCGTCGCCTCTCCAGTAGCCATTCGGATTACCATTAACTCTGCCAACAGGGGTCATCTTCGCTAGAATCTTTGAACGAACCCACAAGGCATTCCTCTGATGATCATGGCAGATACATGTAATTGCCACAAAGAACTGTTTAACAGCTGCATCAGAATTAATCTTCACCCATCCTGCACTTGAAGCTTTCCGCACCTTTAAATCCTGACACACCTTTTCTTCCCAGGCCAATAAATTATCTGTATAGCACCGCCTAATAAGGGTAATGAGTTTGTGAGGATCCGGATCATGGATAGCTTTATGAACCTTCTGATTTCTGGTGAACCACAGTGGGTCCGTTGCCACAGTTGTGTGAATTACAAAAGCGTTTCGTCCAGGGATAGGTCGAAGCTTCTAATCGGATCGATGATCATCTTAATCCAAGATGCAATACAAATGTTAGAAGATTTCCCCATATTAAGAGCTTACCCCGACCATGAAGAATAGGTGGAGAGAATATCTCTAACCACAGTAATCTCCTGCGCAGTAGTTTATAATATAATGTGCCAATTTTGATAATTTAGGGTGCTAATTAATTGCAAAATGAGTGATGGTTAGAAAGATACAAAATCTAATTTTCGGATCTTCCCATTCTACTATGATTAGCACCAACATATAACTTGGAATTTAGTACAGAGTTGTTTGAAGATGGTGACTTCTAACAAATCCCATTAGCTCCATGCATATATAATTCTCTATAAATCTTAAATATATTACAAGTTGAATCTCAAATCTCCTCCTCGATGACTTATTCAGAATAAACAAAATTATTTGCGTGGAATGCAATTGGTTAATATATAAACATAAATATATACCAAGTGATTGTTCAAGTACACTTATCCAGCTCATACGATATAGAAAGAGACATTCGAGGAGCTGTATGCACTGTGCTGCTGCATCATGGGTCAAAATTAATTCTCCCCCCCCCCCAAAAAAAAAAAACGAAGCAAGAAATTAATTGCTGGATAGCAACTTGCTTTGCTAAGCAGTCCAAACCTTTAATTATTTTGTATCGTTCCCTCTGTTTTTGTCTTTACCACAACTTTCTTTTTAACTGACGTTGGTATTTTTGTATACCGGCCCCTAAGAACAACGTACATTGAAGGAGACCATAAAAGCGTACACTTTCATCACATCCCAACAAAAGATTAACGCCAAATTCATAGACTTTGTGATTCCATGTGTAAATTGTTTTTTATTTGTATTTGGAGGTGGTCCAACCTATACGAATTAAATGCTAAGCCTCATGCACCCAGTTCGGCCGATCGAGCTTATACCCAACCCAACTTTCGTTTTAGATCAGTGTAGATATCCATTATTATTTGATGCAACAAAAGCACCGACCCTAGGCTGATACCGGAAGTGGGCATTGAATTAGTGAAATTTTAAAACTAAATTCAACTTAATGTTTACTGTTACATCAAGAGATAATTAAGAGTACGTACTGGTTGAATTAGAAGTATATCCACGGATTAATTTGCCTAGAATACTCACTGCAGAAACGGAAAAGACAGAACTAAAATTATCAAAATTATTGGTCACGAGATCAGATGAAACAGGCAAGAGTGTAGAAAAACACCTCGCCAAAACTTTGTTAGAACTTTTAATGACAGAGATTATTAGAGCGTACTAATTAACATAATAATTTTGGATGAAATACCACCACTAATCAAAAGAGGCTAAAAACATCGTGCAGTACATGGTTTTTTATGGGGACCAAGATAGAAATGTACAAATAATTTACGTTACGTAGGGGAGGCAAGAAAGATACGTGCATGTACATATATATATATTTAGGTTCCCATAATTTAAGGCTTTTTCTATGTGGGTGTGTGGACGACATGACGTGTATGTTCATCCGACTGTCCTAAAGAGAAGGGGTGCAATGGGATGAAGGAAAGAGGATGGGACCCCTATAAATCAAACCCTTTTAAACAACAAAAACTAATTTATTAGGTGGTGGAAGATATAATTAATTAAGTGAGTAATAGGAAGCCAAATTAGATCTGTTCAGTTGCATGATCTTGTGACCTTGTCTTAGAGTAGGTGATGGCAGGGTCTTTCTTTTCTTTTCTTTTAAGCAAAGTGGTGGCAGGTCGAAGCTAGTTATTATATAATTCTTGCATATGCAATAGGCTCGCTAGAATAATATGTTGCATATTCCAGCTGACTAGTAATTCAATTAAATTTGGCATTGCTTCATATATTTGATTTTTTTTAATAAGAGAAATTCAGACACCCATTTACCTATATTGAAATAGAATAATTTTGAACTAATATTCGTATAAATTAAGTTTAACGATGAGATAAACTCTGGAGAGTCTATCGACACACTGATCAATTCCTCATTTAAATTACAAATTTTTTTATATAAGTAATGATTTAAACCCCTAAATATATGTCTAACTAATTTTCAGATGCTCCCTAAAGACTTTGAGGTGTCCGGATGGGTTAGTAATTTGGTTTTACCAAATGAATAATGAAGACTACTCTAGTCAACAAGTAGCTGGCCGTAGTACGTTATTCAAACTTGGCTGTTTAACTACTTGATTATAAGTTCAGAAACAAAAAAGCAATTTTGAGTTCGTCATATCATGGGAACAAAATTCTTTTGACGGAAAAAGAAAAAGGAAGACAAAACAGCACAGTCCATCCCTTTCCAAGGCAGACTCAATTAGCTAAGCAAATATCATTTGTTAATTACTGCCGTATTGACATGGAAAGAATGTCGATCGATCGCTTTCGGAGCTCGTGACTCATCTACTCACCAAAATCTCCCAGTCCCATACTTGGAAACCCAGAGCACTCGGCCTGCCAGCCCTTACCAGGCTACCAGCGATATCTGTGAAAGTAGAAATTTGCAGGGAATTTGAACTCGGCTCTTGTTATCTTTGGTTCTGCATCAATCTTTGCCTCTCCTCAACTTCAATGAGAACTTTGATGTTTGCCCGCAGATATATATGGAGTATATATATTTATCATGCAGATATATATATATATTGTTTCTGCCATAAGTGTATGATACATGGTTCTTTAATCCTAAAACTTCTTTAATTACATCATTTTTTTGTCATACGATAAACTATAATCAATACTAAAATGGTAAGTCATCAGTACTGTGAAAATGCTTCCTACGGTGGAAGAACTTATATCGTATTCCATTTAATTTGTACACCACTATAGAGTTACAATTTTGAGAGGTCCTATTCCAATGTCAATTGAGCCACCCGAATCAAGAGAGAGACACCCAGGACGGACAAAATTTAGACTATATATATATCTCGAGAATACTGCATTTAATTCGTCCATGCTTGTTAAAACCAATCGGCCTTCTATTACGGATAATGTCTATGTTTCCCGTGACGACTGACTAGCTAGCTGCCATTAGACTAGACAGATTTAGAACAAAACAAAAAAACAAAAAGGAAAGTCTAGCTAGCTAGCTGCTATTATACTAGATAATTTTTTTAAAAAGAAAAGAAAAGATAAGACTAGCTAGCTAGCTGCTTAATCTATGTGCTGCTGCCGTTTTCACCAAGTTATCGTAACGTTTTCCACCGACGTACGTTAAGGCCCATATCCTCAAATTTGTATTTTTTTTTCTAAGCACCTCACATTTTTTACTTGATGCCAACTTGCCAGAACTGACTTTGTTATAAGAAGTTACTGGGGACGACTTCTTCGTTCTACGGGTGCCCAATAAAAGATTGAATATTACATTATTTCACTGTTTCTCTTTCTGTACTAGGCAGTCCGCAGCCTATTGGGATTCGGAAAACTTAGGTATAGCTCATTTCTGAGGACGGGAATCCTCTTGAAATTCGGTAAGGAAAAATAGGAGAGAATTATAGAGAGTGAGGTGGATTCTGCTGAGATTCATACCTGTTTGAATAGGTTCTTTTGTCCGAGTAAGTGCTAGTTTCAAGTGGAATTCACACCTCTCTTTTTGTCTCTTCGAAATTACTCTGCAATTCGGTCACTCCAATTACAAAGGATCTTGATCCCAATTTTGATAACTTATAGCTCTGCCTGCAAAATACTCAGACATAAGAATTACAAACACGGTCTTTCATTTCGGAAATTATATTCTGGCTTCCCAATATATATGGTGGTAACATTTTAAGGACTTTGGAAGAAAAAAATGTAAATAATTAATTCAGTTTTTTAGTAAAAAAATGTCAAAAAATAAGCCCCCCCGATCGAGGTACGTATAGCACTGACTTATCCCATGCGCTATTCCTCAGTAATAAAGCTTTATATATGTCACGAAGTTTCCACCACTCTTTGGAACTTTTTTTTATGTAGTGGGGTGAAAGTACTTTCTCTGTCGTATTGCTTTAATTGCCTGGTTAAAATTTTAATACACAAACGCCACCTAATCCTCAGGAAAAATTAGGCTAATCTTAGAATTGCTTTTCTAGTACATATATTCTTCTGCTTTACTTGGGAGATCATGTTCATGCACTCTCACTACTTGGGAATCCTAAATGAACAAAGAGAGACCAACATCTTGATTAATCTGCTGGGTCCCCATTGCAACTGTACAACATCAACCTTTCAATCTTTGCATGGCATCTTCAAAAGCATATGCCTAACATTATTACTTTATCTTATCTTGATTGATAAGATTTTTCTACCAAACAAGAAAAATGGAGAATCTTCAATCAAGCATTTAGATTTAGGACTTTTCTCTGATTATAAATTGAGAGTGAGAGAGTGAGAGAGAGAGAGGCCACCTATCCACAATAATGATACATGTAACCGTTCTGCAGACCGAAAAGTCCAGGGTGAAAAAAGAAAAAACCAACACAAACACTAACTGAGACGCATCGGAACAAAAAGAAGAAGACTGGTTAGGTACTTGGCTGAATGGGATTACTTGTGGTGCAGAGGCTTGCAGCTACTGTATATGTCGTGTCTAAAAGAATGGCCACCTGTCTGGCCCGTAATAAGGTAACTCTGGGTTTAACGACATCCGTGTCGGTATCGTGCGATCCTTTTTGCGTCAATGAAGGTGATATTTTTTTTTTACCCAGAAGCGAAAGTGGTAAAAAAGAGCAGAAAAAAGACTTGGTGACATTGTAAAATTTGACTTTAGATTGATAATGATCACATACTATAAACTTAGAAAAAAATAAAACAACTCGACTTAGAAAAAAAAGATGACATACTAAAAGACCAATGGAGGAATTTGTGGATCTGTCGGTGTATTTCTACGTGTTTTAATATTAAGTAGCCTCGTGCTCTGTCTTCCCTGATTTCCATGTGCTTGTTTCCAAAGATGGCCGCCTTCATATTTGGTAGTTGCATTATTTAAAAATTCTGTCAAAGAGGTTGGTTTACTTCCTTGATACAGTAAGTATGTGGTAGGTTCGCTCTTCGACAAATCGTGCAAATCGGGTAAATCAGGGGACTGAACTCATACGCATCTGGGGAAATCAGAGATCCGCGGAGAATCAATCTACCTCCAACACTTCATCAGACTTTTTTTTTTATCAAAACTTTAAACACATCTGCTGGACTCCAAAACATTTGGGAAAGCGAATGGGGACATTACACAAATACAGACAGTACTAGTAATGGGCTTTCAAAAAAAAACAAAAGACAGTACTATAGTTCTGATCATGATATTGCAGAAGTAGTGAGAGCGATTTGACATGTATCATCACTCTAGCACGAATTGACACCATTTTCATTTTTCAATGTCGGCCCAACTGTCAAGAAAAAACAAAAATCTTTTCATTTCGTGGAACCCTCACAGTTCTGCACCTCCTAGAATTTCTAGACCGAATCACGTCCCAATGCACATGCCACCTACCCCAGTCAATTTCTAGATTTTTCATCAGCATTTTTTTTCATTTGTCCTGATTATTCTTTTGGTTCCTTGCCCTTTTTGTTTTTCAATACTTTACTGTCCCTGCTTGCATGTTGACATAATGGCGAGGAGTGCTATACGGAAAATTGCAAAGATTTCGGTCCCTAATTAGGCGCTACCGAAATTATATGATATATGGGTTGGGTCATGGGTGACTCTTTTAGGTAATTAAAAAAAATCGGAAAATATGTCTAAAAGAGTCACCCATATATGTCTTGTGAGGTCACATGCAAAAATCATGTCTTGAGAATCACAACCCATATCATATACTTTTAGGTAATTGAAATTATATGTCTTGTACGCTTCTTGTGATTCTCCGCTGAATCGTAGGGACAGTCAAATATTATACTTGTATAGTTGTTTTACTACACACACTCTCTCCCTCTCGCTTAAAAGGGATTTTTCCTTGGTCGATCATTCACCTACTCCTCCCTTATGTAACAAAGTAAGAGCAACATTAAGCGCGGTGAACAAGGCCACGTGAGAGGTCACATGCAAAAATCATCATTGCTGCCGGCCATAGTGCGATTTCTGCTTTTTTTTAGTCCCACGGTATTTCATAATTATCTTAATTGGTACTTTAAAGCGTTTACATGATTGCATAGAGGTGGGAAAGAGTAAAGAAATGCATCACTTGTTGTTAGGCACCTAAGAACAAGTTAACTGATTGGATAATTGTCCACAGTAGCTATGGATCGGTATCTTCTCCTACGTTAGTCAGTCAACGGGAAAAATGTCGGCACCAAACAGCTGGCCACCATTAGAACCTGGGGAAGGCCTTTTCCAGTGCTGAGATTAAATTAATGTTCATCATTCCGACTAACGTGCAGTCTGAGGTGTGTTTTTGGAAAGTTTCAGAGACTTGAATATTTGAGAGCAGGTTAAAACAGCAGCAACTCAGAAAGAAAAAAGCTGATTTTCCTTCATTACAATTGGAAGCTTTAGACATAAAAACACAAGAGAACAGTCAAGGAAAATATGAGAAGCAAATTACGGGCACTTTATTTTATCCCAGATACGAGTAAAGCCATGCAGATTGCAGAATGTGAAAATGACAGAGCAGATATCAAGGGAAAGAGACAAGGAGGGAGATGAAAGTCGCGCCGCCTGGTCCCCGTGCCCTAACGATCGTGGAAAGTTAGGCAACTACACGATTGAGTTTTCTAGGAGACGATTACATTAACAAGGACAAATCCTGTACGTTTTGAACAATTGCAAGGTAAGAGCCAAAGTTAAAATCGTTCATATCATTACTTTATTGTGTCTACTTCGCTTGCAACGTCGATATATTAATTCCAGCTAGAATACCCGAGGAAACCGCCCCCACTTGCCTCGCATTGCTCTGAATATTAATGACAAAATCATTCAAACATGAGCAGCTTCTATATTTTATCTCCTTTTTTAATTATTTTTTCTTTGTTTTTGCTGAAGTGAAACATTATTCTTTCTGAACTACCTTTACTATAATTTTTTTATTATTATCAGAACTTATGGCTTCTATTGTTTGCCAGATGAGAAACTACATGATAAATTTTTTTTAGGATAAACATAGTAATACGTCCGATATCTATGAATAAAAATTAAATTGAATCTTATATTTTTTTTAATTTATTTTATTACGTCCCATAATTGTGATTTACAAATAAATTTATATTAATTAATTAGTTTTACACTAAAACCTTTTCTATCACGGTGACCTTTATCGCATGTACTCTATATGTGTAATATTTCCTCCCAATTAAATTTCAAAACTATAGGAATCAGAATAATCAAAACATCAGTGTCACCGATCGATTAATACTGACGTACGAAAACCAAATATCAACAGCCTGTAAGATTAATATTTTTATTTTCTGTATTTTATGTTTTTCCATAAAGGTAAACGATAAGAATACCCGCTTATGTAACAATCATAAAATTATACGTCTATTTATATAAGGTGGTCAAACCTATACGTACGGGGCCACATGTGGTTTAATTTATATTCTCGTCGTAGGAGTAGGACTAGGAGGACGCATGGACACTATTATAAGGTCATTTTACCGATCGAGGTAAGTTTTCAGTGTCCGATGGTAAAGAGAAAAGCTATATAAAGGGACCGAGCGGGCGAGTTAAGGGCAGAACAAACCCCCCCCCCCCCAGCTAGTGAAGATGGGAAAGATGGGGCCTTCGATGCCCTCTCTCATGCTCACTGTTTTAGTAGCAGCACTCTTCTCTCTCAGCTTCCCCGAAGAAACCACAGCAAACTATCCGTACTCATCCCCTCCACCTCCTCCGGTTTACAAGTACAAGTCCCCTCCTCCTCCACCACCTGTTAGGCCCCACCATCCACCACCCTATCACTACAAGTCCCCTCCTCCACCGCCGCCGGTGGAACCATACCACCCACCACACCACCCACCACACTACCCACCACACCACCCAACACCAGCACCCCCAAAGAAGCCCTACAAGTACTCCTCTCCTCCTCCGCCCGTGGAACCATACCACCCACCACACCACCCACCACACCATATTCCACCACACCATCCACCACACCATCCACCACACTACCACTACAAGTCTCCTCCTCCACCACCACCATTCAAGCCCCACCATCACCATCTTCCACCACACCATCCACCACCCTACCACTACAAGTCTCCTCCTCCCCCACCACCTGTGAAGCCCTACCATCCACCACCCCACCTTCCACCACCAGAACACAAGCCACCACCCTACCACTATAAGTCTTCTCCCCCTCCCCCACCACCTGTGAGGCCCTACCATCCACCACCCCACCTTCCACCCCCAGAACACAAGCCACCACCCTACAAGTATAAGTCTCCTCCTCCACCACCACCTGTGAAGCCCTACTATCCACCCCACCTTCCACCCCCAGAACACAAGCCACCACCCTACCACTACAAGTCTCCTCCTCCACCACCACCTGTGAAGCCCTACTATCCACCCCACCTTCCACCCCCAGAACACAAGCCACCACCCTACCACTACAAGTCTCCTCCTCCACCACCACCTGTGAAGCCCTACTATCCACCCCACCTTCCACCCCCAGAACACAAGCCACCACCCTACCACTACAAGTCTCCTCCTCCACCACCACCTGTGGAGCCCTACCATCCACCCCACCATCCACCCCAACTTCCACCCCCAGAACACAAGCCACCACCCTACCACTACAAGTCTCCTCCACCACCACCACCACCCGTGGAGCCCTACCATCCTCCCCACCATCCACCCCAACTTCCACCCCCAGAACACAAGCCACCACCCTACCACTACAAGTCTCCTCCACCACCACCGCCACCTGTGGAGCCCTACCATCCACCCCACCATCCACCCCGCCTTCCACCCCCAGAACACAAGCCACCACCCTACCACTACAAGTCTCCTCCTCCCCCACCACCTGTGGAGCCCTACCATCCACCCCACCTTCCTCCACCAGAACACAAGCCGCCACCACACCCTTACATCTATGCATCACCCCCTCCTCCGCACTACTGATAGCACCGTGGTAAGCTTCCAAACACAACTTCACATTTTCTACGTTTTTATAATATTCATTGACAGCATTCCATTTTAGCAGCAAAAGGTAGTGTCCTAGTTAGTAAATCTCCAACTGAATTTCTAAGTCGAAACGAGTCTTTGCTGAGTCGAGGAACATTTCCTCTAGCAGCATTAATAACCTTTTTCGGCTAGTCAAAATATTCTTTACTATATTGTAAGTTCTCTTGAGCAAATGGACCATTGACATCAACCCCATTGTTTTCTTGCAGGAAAGCAGAATAATTGTCAAAATAAAGGAAGGTTGTTTGCAGAATTTTTATTATACAAAGGAGATAGAGTTCCGACTTTCAAATATATGTCGATTTTCTGCTTCTGGAGTTCATCGTGTTCAGCATGTGGATTGTATTACGGAGTGTTTCCATGTATTTATGCCTATTCTGTCTATGTATTCAAGAGTTTCAACCTCTTGCAAACGCGGAGGTTGATCACCATCCTAATGAAATAAACACGTTTCTCCAATGGTCGGTTTTGAATTATTTGTTTGCTTTTTCTTCTTTGTTTTGCTTCGTTTTTTTTCCTCCTAGCGAAGTGTGCGAACGTGAGACATGTTAATAATTGACCTTTTTTTCTGAAAGCATGGCTTTTTCCATGCGACAGAACCGTATCCGCATCACAGAAACTAGAAGACTGGGTCAACAGGGAATCTCTCAGTTGTCATGCAGATCGCATTTAATTAGATGAACCCCTCTTTTTCGTCTTATCCAATTATCCCAGCCCATCCAAAGGTCACCTCACGCACTGAGGCCAATGTTCAACAATATTGACAGAGCCATGCAAGAATAGATCATTTAGAGCATTCCTAGCAAGCTATCTATTCTAACATTTTGGTTAGAATAGAGAGCCAATTTAACCAAAAAGCCAAAAAACACTCCTCAACAGCCTCTCTATTTTAACAACTTTTAACAAAAATTTTGAAGAAGTGAACATTGGCTCTCTATTTTTAGAGAGCCACTATTCACTTCACTATCTTAAAATATTAATATATATATTCTTTTTTTCTTTTTCTTTTCTTTTTTTTTCTTCTTCTTTTCTTTTTTATTTTTAAAAAATTATTATTCACTTCACCATCTTAAAATTTAAAAAATTCCAACAGTTAGTAAAATAAAAAAATTTAAAAATCGATCTTTTTAAGATAAGACAAATATTCAAAAATATGACTATTACGATAAAATGAATATTCAAAAATATAAATGTTAGAGAAATAATAAAGAAATCTTTAAAAAATAATATTTAAATAGAATAGTAAAAATAGATGGTTAAAATAGAGAAGCTGCTGTGAATGTTTTTTAAAAGTTGATAGTTAAAATAGAGAAGTGTGTTTTTTGGTTAAAGTAGAGAGCCAAATTTGAAGAGGCTGCTAGGAATGCTCTTAAGAAAGATCGACTTTGACATATTAAAGAGGCTATTTGACTACTAGAAAACGAGTTTAATTAGTTTGGCTTTATATAAATTTAAGGGAAATTCGTTTTGGACCATTTTTAATTTTAGTCTTTAATTTCAAATTTTTAGTTATTGAGTTTTTTTTTGTCAAATAAATGGTCATGCCGTCAGTCTGTTATTCATATATTTAATTGTACATGAAGCGGTCGACCGGGTATATGTATTAAAAATGAGCGGTCGATCTATACAAATTTAACGATAAACTGACGGAATGATTAAATTTTATAAAGATGAAAGTTACTAAAATTTTAACTCGACTAAAAATGAAAATGAAAATGAGGTAAAATTCAAGATTAAAAACACAAATTTTCCTAAATTTAAAGATAAATTAGATGTTAAAGCCTGGGGTGGAAAATTTGTAAGTATCCGATGATTAGATCAGTTACTAAACGATAACACATCGCTAGCTCCTCAACCTACAATTTAATTCATTAATAACTTTTTTATAACTATTGTCAGACAAGAAACTTGACCTTCCGCAATCTGTCTAGTGTATCATCGTAGTTGAGTTACGCAATCGACAAACAATCGGACAATACCTAGGGTAGGAGCAATTCGGAGAGAGAGTCTGTCTCCCTCTCTCTCGAAATTGCACCTGCAATTGTGCAGGGAATCCCCGTCCCAATCCGATCATCCTCCAAAAGGCAAGCTTTTCTTGCTCAAAATTCACAAATAAGAAGGGAAGAGAGAAAGAACGAATCCAGCGGCTTTCTATAATCCTGAATATCTTGACACACGAGTAAAGGAACATAAATAATCATATATAAGGCATGCATCAGACACTGGCTTTACTATGTTGTTAGCAGGACAAAGAAAGATACTCGTAGCTCTCTAGCTCTGATTAATTATCGATTAAACCCAGTAACATTGTGGGACCAATTTTGACCAATTTTGAAATGATCGTTACCTTACCTCAGAGAACAAATATCACGATGTGCACAGGCTATGATCTGTCCTTTTCACCTCTTTAAGACGACGAAAAGACGTGTATGTATATAAAATATTGGTTTGGGGGAAAGCATTTTATATTCCAAGTTATCAACTAATATTACTATTTAATCATCAAAATAATGAGCCAAGAAAAAAAAAAATCATCAAAATCATCAGACGTGGGACAGTTTTTACCATCAAAATGTGAGGGATTTATTGTTTTAAAAGTAATAGTTAAAACTGCTGTAGTTGTCTGTTTTATGTTACGGTAGAAAAAAAAAGGTAATAGTTAAAACTCAGATTTTAGATTATTTTGATAATTTAAAAGTACGAAATCACTGTATTAGTTTTGATAAAAAAAAATTATAAATTAAGCTCTTAATGGGAGCAGGTTCAGACACAGTGGAGTCCACCAAAACGGAAGGAGTCTCCGCTTCTCACTTCTCGGCACTAATCATATGCTTGGGGCTGGGGCCACGAGAGCATATATCATTATTGTTGTTAACTTGCTATTATTCTATTAATCATAAATGGTCAATATCATGATCAATACATAATAAACTGTACTATTTTGTTGAAATGTTTAAAGCGCCCCAATAGTATCTGTATTTCTTATTAGTACACCAATGAGTAATGGAACTCTATAATGTGACATACGTCTTAATTTCAAGAAATATATATATATATATTAGCAATTTCAAGAAATATCTAGTCATATATAGTAAGGCCTGACACATCAATTTATGTCAGTATCAAAAATCCAAATTCTAAGCAAACACGGGACTCATATTAATGGTTATCGTCCTTATTTATTTATTATTATTATTTTGCTACTATTTTTAAAACCTATGATTTCATTTTATTAGATGTATCTAAAAAGTAGAGACTCAAAAGTCGACGAGAAGTACGTAGAATTGCTTTTTCTCATCTCGTCTGTGCTCATAAATGAATGTTTTTCAACGTCGAAGATAAAGCTAACCAAAAAAAAAAGGGAAAAACAAAAATTTAAGGCAGGTTATTTTTAGTAAAATTTTAAGAATTTTATGTATTGCGTGAATATTTATGTGATTTTAGAGTTATATTAATATTTGTGTAGAAGTTGAAAAATTGTATTGATATTTATAAAAAAAAGTAATTTTGAGTTGTATTGGTATTCTTGCAGAAGTAATGTTAAGATTGTAATTTTAGAAAGTTAATTCAAATTCTTAAAATTTTGACAAAACGAACATGTCCGAAATCATAAATTTACTGCCAGGGACCTACTAAATGGAGGTTTTTGCTTATTCTTTTTGGGATGTTGTCTTGTAAAAAAAGATAAGATTTTTAGGATTTTGATAGAATTGTGAATATTTATGTATATTGAGTTTTATAGGTTTTTGTGTAAATGTTTTTGAAAAGTTTTAAAGATATTTAATTTTTATTGGAGTTTATAAAAAGTTGTAGAGAAATATAATTTGATGTAATTGTATAAAAAAATATTAGAGTTAGCTGAAAGAGAATGAAGAGAAAATATTTGTTATAATTTTTTTGAAAAGGTATTAAAGTTTATGTGAAAATTTGTTGAAAATTGTATAAAATGTGTGGGTGATTATGTAAGAATTTTTGAGATATCTATTTTATAATTTTTATTGAAACTTATTATATTCTAGAATAATTTAAAAAACAAACATGTTTTTTTAAGTGATAAGACGCAGAATTCCTGGAATTGCGAAGTGCTTATTTACTACCCTTCATGGTCATGGCCCGAGATCTGAAGATAGTTTAAAGAAGAATATTTTAAGATTAATTTCCTCAAAGTCTTGTCATTCATTTCGCTTGTCTGCACAAACTAATTTAAAACACCATTAATAAGGCCGACAAGTAACTCTGCAGCGCCACGTTCTAAGCTAAATTGGATTGTTTTGTTGGCTACCATTTACTGAGAAGCCCTAGATTCTTGTTAAGCAAAAGATGAATGTTTCCCTACATATATAATGCATATATGTGTGGTTGTCAATAAACAGAGGTACAGGAATACTGATAGCGTAAGGTTCGATTATTCTCCTGCTTGCATATCCATTTTTTTTTTCCCAGACAAATGAGGACGTACTGTTCTGTTTTCAACGATGGTAAATGCAAAACCCTACCGCTTTTGGTGACTTTTTGTTTTCGGCTAGACTTTTAGTTTTAAGTTGTGTTTCTGTTTGTTTTGACTCTTCGGTGGCCTTAGTTTTTGCTTTGTTGTCCGACTTGTTAGAAAATTTCCTTAAGGTGACCTAATTGACATATGTAAATAATCTTTTAAAGTTTTAAAGATTATGGTGTTAGTTAAAATAAGATTATGGAATCTGTAGCAGATTCAAATTTAGAACTAATTGGATAAAGATTGCAATTTGATTTCTGATTTAAATTGGAATTCAAATTGTAACCAATTAGATAAAGTTTGCTATTTGATTTTGAATTTGAATTTGCTATTTGATTTTGAATTTGAATTACCTTGATGGAAGGAACAAATTCAAATCTACAACAGATTGAGGGTCCCTGACCTAGCCTATAAATAAGAGGCCTGTGTATACCATCTAATGCATTCTCTGTAAGGCATAGGCATAGGTTGGAAGAGCCTCACTAAAATACTTCATATTCATAAAGTTACTCTGCAGAGATTCTGTTCGAGTTCTGAGCAAGATGGCTGGAGGTAAAGATCCTGCTTTATTATTCCGCTGCATTCACAATCAAATTGATTGATTGTGATTTTACTCTTACATGTGGTATCGGAGCAATCCTTCAAGCTTCTTGTTCAGTGAAGCGATCTACTGATTAAATTCAGATTGTCGCTTGAATCAAGAGCTAAAGGTTCTCTGTATCAGTGTTTTAAAAGAAATTTTTTTCTTTCTTTGACCGGATCTCTATTATGTTCGGTATAAGTTTTTTTTTGTATTTTTTGGTGACAATGCAATTTTTCTAATGCCTGAAACCTTACACAGTGTGCTTTCAGTTACTGTTATATTCAATAACTTTGTTTATGAATTGGAAAAGGCACTACGTTGTTGTTGGTGCAAACAAAAGCATATTTTAAAAAAAAAACCGTATGATTTGGGTTTTGATTTTGCAAAATGTTCATAAAACATCTTCATGAAAACCAAGTTTTTTGATTCATTGGAATGGTAAAATACTGTGTTTTGGTTCTTGAACAAAGAAGATGAAGAGTCACCAGAGGAGGTGACCCTCCCTGCGGCAGCAGGTGGCCGGCGAAGGCTGGTGCAGGCGGCGGCGTCCATTGGGACGCCAGGCAGTGCAGCGGCGTCCCCTAGGACGCCAGGCCGCTGCATGAGTTGCGGCGGCAGTTGCCGCCGCAAGTCTGCTACAAACACAGACCTTCAGGTCTGTGTTTAAGATGACCGGGTCATTGACCCGGTAACCCGGGTAGGGTTACCTACCCGGATAAGTCAGGAGGCCAGCCCAAGGGCCTTGAGGCCCAAAATGCTTCTGACCAGATGGGCTGGACTGACCATTGGGTCAGCCCAAGGCCCTTGAAGCCCAAAGCCCTGACCCGAATGGATCGGGTCAGGCGACCCGCGTGGGCGGGTTGCGGTATGGACCGCCGGTCCGGTCGGACCGGACCGGACCGGCAGATTATATTATTATTATTTTTAAATTTTAAATTTTAATTTTAATTTTAATTTTTTTTTTAAAAAAAAAAAAAAAAAACTTTTATGCTTTTATGCTTGCATTAATTTCTAGAATTATTTGTATGTTCAATGTTTCATTGATTAAATTCTAGAAATATTAGTTTATGCTTGCATTAATTTCTAGAATTATTATGATGTTCAATGTTTAATTGATTAAATTCTAGAAATGTCAATTTACTTTTATGCTTGCATTAATTTCTAGAATTATTATGATGTTCAATGTTTAATTGATTCCATTCTAGAAATATTAAATTTATGCTTGATTTATTATGTGAAAAATCTAATTATATAGATAGGTTGATCATGCATAAAATGTATGATGTCTAGACCAAGCATGATTAAATGAACCTACTAAGGTTAGTGGGAATATGGGGTATGATCGAAGAATACAGGTCAGGGACAGTTCTGGCTAAGGCAAGTCTTGGTATTTAAAGGTCCTCAGACCTACCTCACTTACCTGGGAGCTCCCCTGCTTGTGTTTTAGAAAATACTATTGTCTCACTTTAAAGATTGGTTCATTTTTTTATTCTTGGATTAAGATTAGGCATCTATAAAGTTGACGGATATTGATGAAGTCGTAATTATCATAATGATTTTCGGAGAGCCACAGCATCCCAATTTTATATTGATGATTACATCAAGATTAATATATGAACTTCATAAAGTGAAATTAATCTCCGTGTGGTAACTAAATTATAAAATTGATTACTTTCCCCGCAGGGAATTTTTTAATTTTGTGACTTAGTTAGATTAAAATAATAAATTTTGTATTAACAATAAAATTTTCTTAGGCTCACAGGTACGGAGAATTTTATTCTTAATATTTAAAATTGTTAGATTTAATAATAAAGAGTAAATTCCATGCATATGCAACCTTTGCCCATAGGTAGGTTGAAATTTACTATTAAATTGACATTGGTTGATTTAAATATGGTTACTTCATAGCAATTCAGTAGTTTTATGTTTCTTTGGTTATATTGCAGTTATTCCTTCTTCCCTAATTGATAGTTCGTTGCGTGTTCCAATGCTAAGTGGTGATAATTTTGCTGACTGGAAGCAAAGTTTGCTTTTCACTCTGGGGTGTATGGAATTAGATGAAGCGCTCCGTGTAGTGGAACCCACTATCACGGAATCAAGTACGCCACAGGAGATTTATTCTTATGAACGATGGGAGCGATCAAATCGTCTCAGTTTGATGTTCATTAAATCTCACATCATCAAGAGCATTAGGGGTTCTATCCCTGAAAGCATTAAAGCTAAGGATTTTTTAAAGTCCGTTGAAGAACAATTTGTTACTTCTGAAAAGGCATTAGCCAGCACCCTGATGAGAAAGCTGTCAAGCAAATCAATAAAGAGTTCAACTAGTGTGCGTGAGCACATAATGGAGATGAGAGACATTGCATCTCAATTAAAAACTCTGGAAGTTGAAATTTCTGACTCATTCTTGGTTCATCTAATTTTGAACTCTCTACCAAATGAGAATGGTCCCTTTAAAATATCATACAACACACATAAGGAAAAATGGTCAGTGAATGATTTACTGACTATGTGTGTTCAAGAGGAAGAGAGGCTGAAACTCGAGAAACCTGAGAAACCTGAGAGTTCTCACTTTGTTTCTCGTGCTAAGGGGAAGACCAAGAAAGGCAAGGTTGTCCACAACTTCAAGAAGGAGAACAAGGTGCCAATTAAGATTAATGGCACTAAGGATACTTGTTTCTTCTGTAAGAAGAAAGGACACATGAAGAAGGATTGCCAAAAGTACCTAAAGTGGCTCGAGAAGAAAGGTATATTCCTCTCTCTTGTTTGTCATGAATCTTTAGTTGTTGAAGCTCCTTGCAATACTTGGTGGATTGATTCTGGTTCTACAATCCACATTGTGAATACATTGCAGGGTTTTCTCACAACAAGGAAGCTGAAAAAAAAGTGAACAACGAGTTTACTCTGGAAATAAATTGTTCTCAAGTGTGGAAGCGGTTGGGACTTACAGAATAATTTTGAAGACTGGATTTATTTTAGATCTTGAAGATGTATTTTTTATTCCAAACTTTTCAAGGAATTTAATTTCAATTTCAAAACTTGATGTATTGGGTTATGGTTTTTATTTTATAAATTCAGTTTTCAGTTTATTTCGAAATAATCAAGTTATTGGTGGTGGAATAAAAATTGATGGTCTTTACAAAATTGAATTAGATCCCAACTTTGAGAATAATTGTTTGTCAATACATACTATTGGCATAAAGAGAAGGCTTATAAATGAGAATTCCGGTTTGTTATGGCATAGGAGATTGGGACATATCTCCATTGAGCGAATCAAAAGGTTGGCAAATGACGGAGTCTTACAAACTCTTGATTTTACTGACCTTGGCACTTGTATAGACTGCATAAAGGAAAGCAGACTAACAAGTCCACTAAAGGTGCCAGAAGGAGTTCAAAGATTCTAGAGATCATACACACTGATCTCTGTGGACTTTTTCCTACTCCATGTTTCAATGGTCAGAGATATTTTATCTCATTCATTGATGACCATTCACGTTTCATGTATCTCTACCTTATTGATGAAAAGTCTGAGGCGTTGAATGCCTTTAAGACTTATAAGGAAGAAGTAGAGAATCAAAAGGAAACGAAAATCAAGATCGTAAGATCTGATAGAGGTGGAGAATATTATGGAAGGTACACAGAAAAAGGACAAATGAGTGGTCCATTTGCGAAATTCCTTGAAGAGGAAGGCATTGTTGCTCAATACACAATGCCTGGTACACCACAACAAAATGGTGTAGCAGAAAGAAGGAATCGCACACTTATGTACATGGTAAGGAGTATGCTTAGTAATTCTAGTCTCCCTCAGTATCTATGGAGTGAAGCTTTAAAAACTGCTGTGTATATCTTAAATAGGGTTCCATCCAAGGCTGTCCCAAAGACACCTTTTGAGTTATGGAATGGGTGGAAACCTAGTTTAAATCACTTACACATATGGGGTTGTCCTGCTGAAGTGAGGATTTATGATCCGAATATAAAGAAATTAGATCCAAAGACAACCAGCGGATTTTTTATCGGCTATCCAGTAAACTCTAAAGGATTTAGATTTTATTGTCCTACACATAATACTAGGATTGTTGAATCAGGAAATGCTAAGTTTTTAGAGGATATTGAACCTAGTGCAAATTCCCAAAAGGTTGAATTTAAAGAAGCACAAGAGTTGTCTGAATCTTCTCCTTCTGGAGAAAGAATGTTTGTGTTTAGGAAAGATCAAATTGATTATCCTGAACCACAACCAGTTCAAGAAGAGCCAACCCATACAGAACAGGTTCAGACTGAGTCTACCCAACCTCTGCAAGATGTTGAGGAAGTAGAATTAAGACGGTCCTCTAGAATAAGGAAATCAACAATCCCTAGTGATTATGTTGTATACCTTCAAGAGTCTGACTTTGATGTTGGACCTAAAAGGGATCCAAATACGTTTTCACAGGCCATGAATGGAGATAACTCCATGTTGTGGTTTAATGCCATGAAGGAAGAGATGGAATCTATGGCAAAGAATCAAGTCTGGGATCTTGTTGACTTACCAAAGGGAGCTGTAGCCATAGGCTGCAAATGGGTTTACAAAACCAAAAGGGAAGCTTCCGGTAAAGTTGAACGATATAAAGCCAGACTTGTAGCCAAGGGTTTCACTCAAAAAGAAGGCATAGATTATCATGAAACCTTCTCTCCAGTATCAAAGAAGGATTCGTTTAGGATAATTATGGCATTAGTAGCTCATTTTGACTTAGAGCTACAACAGATGGACGTGAAAACAGCCTTTCTAAATGGGGATCTTGAGGAGGAGGTGTATATGAGACAACCTGAGGGGTTTGGTGATAACAGTCAGAAGGCATGTAAATTAAAGAAATCTATATATGGACTAAAACAAGCCTCCCGTCAGTGGTATATTAAATTTCACAAAGTTATTACTTCATTCGGATTTTTGGAGAATCTTGTGGATCAATGTATATACCTTAAGGTCAGTGGGAGTAAAGTAATCTTTCTGGTCCTTTATGTAGACGATATTTTACTTGCAACAAATGATTTGGGTTTGCTATATGAAACTAAAAAGTTTCTGTCTAAACACTTTGAAATGAAGGATTTGGGTGAAGCCTCTTATGTCATTGGCATAGAGATTCATAGAGATAGAAAACAGAAAATATTACAACTGTCTCAGAAGGCCTACATTGAAAAAGTTTTAGAGAGATATGATATGAGCAAATGTGCTCCTAGTGTAGCACCCATCATTAAAGGGGATAAATTCTGTTTGGATCAATGTCCCAAAAGTGAATTGGAACAAGAACAAATGAAAGGTTTACCATATGCATCTGCAATCGGCAGTTTGATGTATGCTCAGGTCTGTACTAGACCTGATATTGCATTAGCAGTTGGTATACTGGGAAGATACCAAAGTAATCCTGGATTAGAGCATTGGAGAGCTGCAAAGAAGGTCATGCGGTACTTACAAGGAACCAAGAATTACAGTTTGACCTACAGACATGTTGACCATTTAGAAGTGTCTGGGTATACAGATTCAGATTTTGCTGGATGTATAGATAGCAGAAAGTCTACGTCAGGGTACATTTTTCTCTTTGCTGGAGGAGCTGTATCCTGGAAAAGTTGCAAACAGACTATAGTTGCTACCTCTACAATGGAAGCAGAGTTTATTGCGTGCTATGAAGCCACTACACAGGCATTGTGGTTAAGAAATTTTGTTAGTGGTCTCAAAATTATTGAGTCTGTTGAGAGACCAATTAAGATCTTATGTGACAATTCTGCGGCAGTATTCTTTTCAAAGAATCATAAAAGTGGAAGCAGGAGTAAGCACATAGATATCAAGTATCTTAGTGTGAGAGAAAACATCAAGAGACATGCTGTTTCTATAGAGCATATAAGTACTAAGTTGATGCTTGCTGATCCCATGACTAAAGGTTTACCGGTAAAACAGTTTAAAGGTCATGTGGACCATATGGGGCTTGCAAATTCATTTTGTACTTAGTTTCTCTCAAATTTTGAATTACAGACATGAAGTTATTGTAATAAAGATTTATTGCACAAATTCTTTATTATTTATTGTTATCTATGGAGATAAATAAAATAGGACCTGAATGACTTATAGGAAGTTCATTCATAAAGTTTTGATTCCCATAAAGTACTCATATAATGAGTATTGTGCTGGTAATACATGGAAGGGACGACCGATTATGTTACGGTTTTACCGCTATGATTCGTGTGTAGCATTCATTATGTGGGTGGGAGGATTCCATAAACAGTTGGTCATACTAAAGAACTCCAGACACCATTAAGACATATGTCGTCAAGGTCAAGTGGGAGAATGTTAGAAAATTTCCTTAAGGTGACCTAATTGACATATGTAAATAATCTTTTAAAGTTTTAAAGATTATGGTGTTAGTTAAAATAAGATTATGGAATCTGTAGCAGATTCAAATTTAGAACTAATTGGATAAAGATTGCAATTTGATTTCTGATTTAAATTGGAATTCAAATTGTAACCAATTAGATAAAGTTTGCTATTTGATTTTGAATTTGAATTTGCTATTTGATTTTGAATTTGAATTACCTTGATGGAAGGAACAAATTCAAATCTACAACAGATTGAGGGTCCCTGACCTAGCCTATAAATAAGAGGCCTGTGTATACCATCTAATGCATTCTCTGTAAGGCATAGGCATAGGTTGGAAGAGCCTCACTAAAATACTTCATATTCATAAAGTTACTCTGCAGAGATTCTGTTCGAGTTCTGAGCAAGATGGCTGGAGGTAAAGATCCTGCTTTATTATTCCGCTGCATTCACAATCAAATTGATTGATTGTGATTTTACTCTTACACGACTCTCACGTGGGCCTCTTTGGTCTACCGTGGATCTTTTCCGGCCCTCTTACGGGCTTTGTTGCGTCCAGTTGTCCCAACGCTTATTACTAGCACTGTATCTAGACAGCTAAGTCTACTATTATCAGCAATCCGCAGCCTATCAACGAGCATATAATGATTTTTCCAATTCTTTTTAGGATCATGCTAATCTTCTTTTACACTCTGGTTTAAGTAAGTTCTTATACAGGTTTATCTTGTATGGTTATAAGTTAGTAATGCAAGCCTTATGGCATGTTTAGTTTGGGGAAAAAAAAACCCTACTGCGCACTGTAAGACAGCCTGTGAACTGTGAACCTGACTGACTACTCACCCAAATGACTGGACTGTTATCAATGTTTGCGTCTCTTATCAGAATAATGTTAAGTGAGTACTAGACTGAGTTTGTTTGATAGTGAAACCCATGATCTCACTTTCCGAGTTCAAAATGTCGTCGGATTCGTATATATATATTACATCGGTGAATCATCCAATGGCAGGTGTTGCTTCTTCCCGACGATGGGGTCATTGTCTTCTTCACCAACATGAAAATCGAATCACATGGAAAAAAATTGCCACCACAGTTGCAACTGGGGTCTGCAAGTGCTGGCAGAGTTATAAAAAGAATATGCGGCTATTCTTGACCTAAAAAAGCTGCTGAGGGCCCGGAATAATAGAGAAAAAGGACAATGCACAAAAGCTTAAACTAGTGACCAAATAAAAATCGCACTGTCATATTTGATAAAAACTTACCATCTGAGGTCCACCAAGTTGTTTCTTTCTATCGCTCACCATCAATTGCACTCGTTATTATTGGGGTAGACATAAATACAAAGACAAAAGTGAAGCTCAATATCAAGCCTCCTACCCCGCACGTCTTTAATTCTTTTATAAACGCAATTGTCGTATTTATGAAGTTTCTTTCCCGGATGTCTATCAATTTTTTAGCTTCTTCATTTGACTTCTCATATATCTCAAAGGAGCCATTAGTTTGTGGGGGGTACTACGTATGTATAGAAACTAAAGAAAATAGTTTCCCTCCAACCTCGAATTTCGAGAGTTCTCCCTAGCTACCATGTAAACTATATAGGACCACCTTGTTATTGGAGGCGATAAAAGTCCTCCATCCATAAAGCCAAGTTTCATGCTTTTGTCATTTTCTTTTCTCTCTCCGCCCCCACGTAAAATGCATCTTATCTTTCAGAACTTAAAGGTAGCCCTTGCAAAGTTCATAAATCTCGGAGCTTAAGCTTTTCTTCATCGGACATTTCACAGACGGCACTGTTGAAATCTTTCACAGTCGAAGGTGTTGAAATCTTTTACCAGTGTCGAAAGACCATCACCTACGTCCCAAGCACACTCATCAAAATTTGGTTTTATGGGTCGTATGTATCATTTGACAGTACCAGCTATACCTATACATAGCGAACTGTCTTAATGAAGTATAATAAGCTTTTGCTCCCATTTTAATTAGCTGATTAGATCACGTAGCTAAGTTCAGCAGAATTATCAAAGCCGTGTTGGAGTATTCTCAGTAACCAGTCCAGACCAGTCCGGTACCGCCCTCATACAGCCTGTCTTCTCGTGTCCCTAAATGGGGAGATTATTCAAAGAATAGCTTCTAAAACATCGTTTTCAAGTATTCAACCATTATTTTTGTATTCGTACTATGTTAATTTGAATATCTCAACGTGGATTAGGTGGAGTTTTGATCTATCCTGATCTTTCTATAGCGTCGGCTAGTGGCTATCATACATTATTGCAGCTGCACTCATGTGAGTTCTGCAAGAAGAGATATGTAGGGTTCAAGAAAATGCTGGTCCACCAGAAAAGAAAGATCGATATCTTTTTCTTTCTCAGTGATTTATGGAACAGAAACCGGAATCTGGACATTTTAATACAATCAATCTTTCATAGGTTTCCCTGTGCTCTAAGAAATCATTAAGCTGCATTTGGCCAGATTCTTGGGAGGAATACATCTTATTATCGAGCTCAAACTTCTCTTCAGAATTTATTTTGCTTTTGTCTTAGTTAATTGTGGCGAAAGTTTTCTCCTTGTACTTATCCAAGAAACCAAAACAAAAACCAATCTTTTGAGTGGGGTTTTTTTTTTTCTCAGCAAACGCAAAAGATGCAAGAGAGCGTACTTATTATCTTGGACATGACCACATGAACCTCCACTCCTTATAAAATTGCTAGATAGCCATAGTTACTCACCTCGAGAAAGGAGAACAATCACCACAATTTCACAATCGTGTAATTGATTTTGGAAGCAGAAGAGTTCAATCCATAGACCTCCCCTGCAACTCTGCTCTTATGTGCCCATATTTTCACACACCTCCAATTCAATTAGGATACGACTGTTCCAATAATGCTTGAAGTGGTTACTTAGCTTTCAGAAATAACTATTGTTTTCAACTACTTCCTTTAAGGGATTGTTGGATGCTTTTCAAAATCATGAGAGCGTAACTGTTTTTTTAGTATAAGTACAGTGATATTCCAATACTGGCCCAAATGAAAAAAAAAAAAAAAAAAACAGGGAAATCCTACATCCACGGAATTAGGACCCTCTTTTTACGTTTCCTTTTTATCTCTCTATTTTAGGTTTCCCTGAGCTTTTTCTCTTTAGGTAGTACAACGATGTCTCGGTACTGCTACTTCTTTCTTTTTGGTTTTTCACTTTATATATTTGGCTACTTGGTTGTCATGTGTTTGCTGCCAAACACAGTAACAGATGAACATCCAGCCGTTCAATGTCTAGCGTGTAACCCTACAACCTTTTGACGGATAATCTGGGTCAAATTCTCCAACTCTATGGTTTCTCGCAAATGTTTGGCAGTGCTAATCGCCTTAATTGACGGATTGAAATACAGAAGAACAAACCCAGTAGTTGTTGAAAAAAAAAAACTAGTATTTAAAGAACAAAAAGCAGGATCAACTAGAGGAAATTTTTACTGTTGATTATATATTTGTTAGAGAGAGGGTACACTGCACTCTCCAGGAAAAGATTGCAGTCTAAAGCATGGGCTCCAAATGAGGTGACGGGCTTTTCTCCCTTAGATTTGGAAAAAGCAATTATTGGCCGCTTAATATAACAGTGTTGAACCTGATGGTTTGCTATGAATCTTTTCCCTATATACTATTGGCATCCTCCTCATCTATATCTTGCCGCTTGCGCAAATCTTGGGGACGAAATACAGAGTATCTGATTACTACTACAGACCCGAGACCTGTTTATCGAAATACATCTCGATTATGTTGACTTGTTTATATCGTATACATAATAAAGGAATCGTATATCATATGGAGACCTACAGCAAAAGAGTTGCACCGTTGATTCTAAGTAGCACATGAAAGTTCGATTAAACTGAGATGTGCCGCATAGTACTTTTCTCACATCCAAGATTTCTTGTTGTGGTAAATTCTACGGTCTCAAAATGATTTTGTGGGGCAAAGCAGTCTAAAGCTTCTACTCAAAGATCTAAGAGTTATGGATCAAACATGACGACGGTGCAGACTGGAACAGGTAGGATAGGGGCCACAGGGCTGCGCGAATTGAGGCTTCTTGTGTGAGATCTCGATGAGTTCTCTTTAAACTATGAGGCAGGTGTGGGGATTTGGCATAAACAAGTCAACAATATTCGGTAAGCTTTTTCCTCTTCCCAGGAATGAACAATCGGATAAAAAGGCACTAAGGCAGTGAGAAAGGTGGAGACGGCCGGGTCCCACAGTTTTCAAAACAAGTGGTCTGTCCTGTCAATTAGTCCGATGCCACCCGTCCCAACTCCCAAGATGTTCCCTTTTTTCTTTCTATTTTTCTTTTTTAAAGAAAAAGAGGCATCTCGATTGTCATGCCATAATCTAGATTGCTAAATATTCAAGGCTGAGACACAATTATGAAGGATCCTGCTACTACCCTTGGTGTTCTCACTCTTTTCGACCCAAAAGCAAACGCTGCAAACCAGAAAAAACGTACTCTTTTTAAGAAATATAACCTACAAACCTTCTCTGGAACGAGAAAAATTTGAGGGGTGTTTGAGCTGGAAATTTCAACTTTCTAAATTTTTACATAATTAGAAAATAATTTATTTCTTATTAAATTATACAATAATATTATAATATTCAATTAAATATTCTCTCTTTATTTTTTTATCAAATTCCATAAAATATTTTTACTTTTTAACGAATGTCAATACCCCAAAATTTTACTTTCAAACACCCCATGAAATTGGGACGTCTGGAGATGCCACTAAAATGAGATGGACATAGGCTAAATAAAGAGCAAAGGAAAGAAGGATACGAGTGAGGATGGGCAAATCGGGTTTGCGCTCGGCTTTGGACATCCCCGAACCCGACCTGAAAATAGATGGAACCCCGAGCCGGACCCGCAGATCGAGCTCGGGGCGGGTTCGGCTTAGTGGGCCTCACAAAAAGTGGCCCAAAATGTTTTGGATTTTCAGGCCCAGAAACATTCTGGGCTAATTTTTTTAAGCCTTGGCTGCTTGGCATGTCTATTTTCAGCCCAAGACGTCGACAACACCCTGAATCATTTTCTCCCAGGAACTCAACATCCTCGTCGTCTTCCTCACAGGCGGAGGGAGGGGGGCGAACCGGCGCCATTGCCCCGATTGGCTCCCCCCAAATTTTTTTTTACATGTATTTTTTTATTTTTTATTTATTTTTATTAGGTTTTTCCCCCCTTGGCCAATATAAAAATTATGCTTGCCCCACTTGCCTGCCTAGATTAATCAGCCCGCCCCCCTTAAAACCCAAGCAGCCCAATACCTCAAAATCAAATTAAAAGAATAAGCAGAGAGATATTTATTTATGTCAAAACTTGAAATCCTACATTAACTTGTCGACGTTGTCGTGAATTTTGCGACGAATATTTCATATACTTCTCTTGAGTCCTAATAATCGTTGTGTGTTGTAATCATTGAAATAGATGTTTTCACTATTCTAGTACTGCTTTTTTTGTTCTTTTGCCTTTTATGTTGGACTTGGTTGAAAATTTAGATATCGCAAATACTGAGAAAGGGGGTGGTGTGCTCTTGTTGGATAAGTGATAATTCAATTATTCAAGTGTGTTGCGTGTCCATCTTTACTTACTAGAGAATCATTGGTTATATCATTTTATTGTCACTATCATCATCTAATTTTACATGTCTGACTTCTCCACAATTTATGAAAATCCAAAGTTGAAGTAAGACTCATTTTCATCTATCTTTTGTTTGTTTAGGTCTGATTTTTCATAGCCCATGAGATTAACTTGTTTTTAATTGTCTTTCTCTAAAGGTGGAACTTCTTTTCCATTGTAATTTGTGACGTTTGGATCAAGTTATAAATCTATTTCTTCAAAATTTTAGCCATTAATTTAGCCAGGTAATGGGCACTTTGAACTACGATTTTTCTGTTTTCTCATTTTGTAAGGGGAGTAGAATAGTTATTATGATGTTAAAATTGAACTTTTTGTCCAATTTTTTTTTTCTATTATCATTTACCAAGTATGTATTTCCTCCTTGCAATTTCGGGTTATTTTATTGTTGATAGAGATTCCACTCTTGAGAAGCCCGTGTTCAATAGTACTGTCACACTAAAAAAAACTATAGCAAGGGTGAGAAGTATTTTTATGCCATTGGAACCTGGATTCTTTTTGAACTTTGGATAATTTGGCTTCTTTTTCTAATATGCTTTGTTTTGCTATTGTTTCTTTCAAGAATAATAGAAATACAATAATTGTTTATTTTTCTCATTTATGTGTTATGTTTTCTTTTTACATATCCCAACAAATTCAGCAGGACTTATTGAGCATAGGGCACATCCTTTCTAGCAACAAAAATAAGTACTTCATTTATGGAAGTAAAAAGTTATATTGCTGAAAATATTTTATTTAATTTATGTGTTTTGTTTTACAAAGAATATATATATATATATATATATATATATATATATATATATATATATATATATAAATAGTTTTGTTTGTGTGATTAGTTGGTACTCTATTGGTGTATTGAACAACAAGAATTTAATCTTTAATGTCACCTCTCAGTATCAGCAAATAGTACGGTACGTGTATTTCAATATTTTTACTGTTTTTAGTCCTTAATTTTTTTTTATACTCTTAAGACTTTTTTTGCATTAAGTAGTAAAAAAATTTTTTTTGTCATTTTTCCTTAAAAAGTTTGCCCCCATTAATTGGGTTTCTGGCTCCGCCACTGGTCTTCCTTCGAGCTTCACTGAGCCTTCCACTGTTGAAGGACTCGGAATGTGAGTGTTTCCATCTCTTCCCGTCTGTCTCTTTTGTCCTCGTCCTCAAGTCACAAACACGAAGATCTCCCAAGACTCTCATTGGATTTTGACAAACCAAACACAAACCCATTTTCCTTCACTGGAATCCGAACAACCCATCAAGGAATCCAATCCGCACTATATCTTGAGATCAAAGGCTCAGAGCAAAGACTCTAATCCGCAATAGGGCAAAGGCGCAAAGCAAAGAGATGGAAGAGATGAGAGTTAGGGCAGAGCAGAGATACGGAGAGGGAGTGAGATATGGTGGCCAGAGGAGTGGGGTGTGAGAGAGGGAGGGTCGGATGGGGGATGCGGCGTTGTTGAGGGAGGGAAAGGGGAGAGTTGGAGAGGAAAACTCGATGGAGGCCGCAGGGGGGATAGGGTTCTCGCATGATGCATAGTGGGTACTGGGTTAGGTTAAACATACAATAGGGTTTGGGGTTTTTTTTTTAAAAAACTTCGGGTCGGGTTCAGGTTATATTTCGGGTTCTCTATGGTACCCGAACCTGAACCCGCCCCGATCGGGTCGAACCGGTTCGAATCTTCAGGTCGCGGGTTTTTTTCCCACCCCTAGATACGAGAAGGATACATATACAGCAGGCCTTTTGAGTGCCACAAGTTTCCTTTTGTCGCCCCAGAGCACTGACGCTATAATGACTTACCGATCATAAACAAATAGAATTTTGTTTTAAAAATTTATTTAAAGAAATTTCGGAATAAATTTATTCAAATATAACTTCAATAAAACTCGATAAAAACCTCTTTAAAACTATATCAAAACACAAAGACAAATCTAAATATGAATAGGTTGACACTAGAGTTAAACATTTATTCAAATAATCTCTCAGTAATTCGCCCACTTGCCATATAATCCTGACTATCGACACTCTCCTGATCAATATCTAAAAATAAAGAAAACAATAGTGGGTAAGTTCAAAACTCAATAAGCAAAATCATTATGTTAGTATGTATCCCATGAGTCATACTGTAACAGTAAGAGATAAAATATTTAAAATCTTTTATAAACTGTTGAAAGCTACTTTTGGTAATTTCAATAAAACAGTTTTTATCTATATAACATAATGTTGGCTTTTGTGCACAATCGAGATTTTGATGATTTCAATAAATGGATAAAGTTTACAAAATGGACATCTTCAAAGACAAAGACAACTTGACGAAAAGAGTCAAACCTTGAAGAAAGAAGAACAAGAAGATGCAAGGAGCTAAAAGTGAAGTTTCAAGACCTTAGGGTATAATCTTTGTAACTCTTTATTCCACATTTGACAAGAATTTGAATCACGCACTTGCATATCTTTCAAAACGTCCATAAACCGTTTTACCTTTTGTTTGAAAGATTAAAATATTTTTAAAGGTTTCAAAACACCCCAAATATATTCCTAAACCCTTCATATACTTATGAGAATTAAGTCTTTAAAATTGGGTCTTTAAAAGTGGTCAAAAACATGTTTTTAAATGAACCGGTCGATGAACTTTTTGTAGCGGTCGACCTCTACATGAAGCGGTCGATCATTGACAGCATTCAAATTTATGACCGTTGGGAAACGACTACTTGAACCAGTCGACCGGTACATGAAGCGGTCGACCGGTACAACAGTAAAATTGTCAAATCGACCCCCAACGGCTATAAACGGCTAGTTTTCATATGTGGCCTATAAATACACATCCAAAACGTCTAAAATGGAGTATCAACGACCACATATCATTTGTATAGCTTGAGAAATATTCTAAACCTTCTTATTTCATATTTCTCATATCATTCACACAAATTGCACTTTCACATCCTTGTCGTTGTGTGAATCAAGAGATAGAGCTTTCCACTTTTATATCCACTCTTTGAGAGAGTCTTGTTCCTAAATCTACCTATCAAAATAGGTGTTTCCTTTAGTGAGGTTGTTCACTAAAGAAGAAGCTTTGAGAGTGTTTATCTCAAGCTTGGTGAAGTTGTGAGTGGTGAGCCAGAAAAACCACTTGAGTGGGTTTGAGTGTTGATCCCGGGAAAACACTTGTACGGTTCACTAGCACCCGGAAGCTAGTGTGTAAAGCCATTGAAGATAGTGGAAAACTTCAAGGCTCGGTGAAGGAGCTTGAGGGGTGGATGTAGGCGGGTTTGCCGAACCACCTAAAAAATCACGTGTTTGCTTTCTCTATCCCTACTCTTTAAATTTAGCACATACATACTTGTTATATCATTATACTTGTGCTAAATTAGTATTTACTTTGCAAACACGGTTTTGGGGGGTTAATACCAAAAAGTTTAGAAAACCAATTCACCCCCCTCTTGGGTTGCCTTAATCCTGAAACTAGGACTCACACATAATACTATAGAAAATCATTTTGACAATAACTGTGGGTCACGTTTACCCTCGTGACAGGGTTGTGCAGTTGCTACCTAGTTTGGGGATCAGCCAAATTAAGCCAATATTATGAGTAAAATTCTTCCTTACTAAGGTTTGACCATGTCCAAGTATGCACTCGGTAAAAATCTACAAAATAAACCACTCCGTTTTCAAAATGGGTGTACTCAATGAGTTGCAATTGGTACCAATGCGCTATCTCTGTAACTTAGGGCATCAGGGTTTAAAAATACATTACATATCATACTATAAACATCACTTTGAACTTTGCATCTTTTTGTTCTTTACATGTAACATAATGCACATAACATAAAATAACTATTAACATCAAAAAGATTTGATTTAAACATTGAAATCCTCACGTAAAATCCTTGAACGTAAAAATAGGCTCAAGTTTACACATTTCATGCTATAATCTTTTACAATTTTATCATAACGTAATGCACATAAAACTCTGAGGGTTTTCAATAAAACATGCAATTATCAAAATATCACTTCATTCTATTAGGAAAATCTAGTATAATAACCCTGCTTACCTAGATCTTCAACCAAATAAGCCTTTGACTTAGCACCTATCAATATATAAAAAAAATTAACGTATTATAATAAGCTCAAATGAAAATACAAATGAAACTCTAAATTTGTCCAACATGATTAAATCCAAAATTCACTTGTCAAATTCTAAAATATAACTTACCTATCTCGGGTTTCCCTAAAATACCCAAATTAAACTATGTTATTCCCTAAGATGTTAACTATACACCTGTAAAATTGCATATATCTAGATTACTCGTACAACTCTGTCAATAAAATTGACATTCACCACTGTTCACGGAGTCAAACTATACCTTGAATAATTCAGTACTCATCACTTCCAAAATTCATAAAGATCTCTTTCGATATCCTTAAATCTCGAAATTTATAACAATGATTCATATATGTGTTATAAAAGATACCCATAAAATTTCATGCCGAAATTCGAAGCCTAGCTATGTCATCCGGTTCAAAACTCTAATATGCATCAAAGGATCTTTCTCAGCAATTCTGATTTCTCTAAGCCTAACTTCAAAATTTTCAAAACCATACCAATACATCTTCAAAAATTACGAAAATTTAACTCAATCCTCCTGCATATGTCTAGTACGAATACCTAAAAATCATAATTTATCGATGTCTAAGGTCGGCTATAAAAATATAATTCGATCGACTATTCAGATCAAGAACCTAAATTTTTCCTGCACAAATCTTGAACTTAAATCTCAATTACTCTACTAAACCCTTCAAAACTATTCCGACAACCAAGAAATAATTAGAACTTGATCTAGACACCCTATGGTTTGATCTCATAAAAATATTGATAAAAGAATACAAATAAAATCTTAAGAAATTCGAAATACTTGACTCTACTTCAAGAAATTAAGTCTAGATTGTGAAAAGTAAGAAAACTCTTTTTTTCTTCTTCTTGATTGCATAAAAGTAAGGTGCGCAAAAATTAAAACCAATATGTAAATATATATAGACTCACTGTGATAACCAAATTTTAAAAAAATAAAAACAAAAGAGGCGCATGAGATATTCGAATTAGGGCGCTTGGGAGAGGAGAGAGGCGCGCAGCTCATGACCACTGAGGCGCCTGACGCTTTTATTCTGTTTAATGAAGTTTTAATTTACTTAAACTTCTTTTCTCCAGAATTTATTTTAATGAAACGTTTTTTTAATCTTCTTCTTCCTCAGCCCTAGCTTTTCGAATTTTGCAGCGGTTTCATGTCTGTTCGCCTACTAGCCGCCTCTCTCTCATAAACCAATATCTCTCTCTTCATTTTCTCTCCCCTTACACCTCTTTTTGCCTAGATTTCGAAGCCTATTCAATTCCTTTGCAAATATCTCAAAGATTCTTCATAAATAATATGATTTATCATGTTTTATGGGGGTTTTTGAAAGGACATCAGTTTCAAGATTGTTTAATTAATTTTTTGGCTAAATCTTGGGTTCTCCCCACCTATAAAAGGGGGAGCTCGTTCAGAGGTCAAGCACACCTCTCAATTTTTTTGAGATCTCTATATCTTTCTTTCTTTGTCTCTCTTTCACTGCTGGGAATTCTTGAAGTTTTTCGGTGTCGGTATGTTCTGTTCTTTCTCTACTCCGATCACGTGTGTAATTTGTTTCAAATAGTTGAACGAATTATACATTGTGAAATTCAAGTTCCAAATATTGTTTTGATCCCTAATTATTTTTTCGGATTACTATTAGGTTGTGCTAATAGCGGGGATATTAATTTTTCAAGCGAGTCAGGTAAGCGGGTTAACGATAAATTTTCCTCGATAATATGAAATGACGGGTTTAGGAAATTATACCGAAGTCTGTTTTGAATTTTTGGATTCACTATTACCCAATTACTGTTTATACTGAAATATGATTATTGTTTTATGTTATGAAATCCCGGTGGCAATGTGTATTACTGATTACTGTCTTTGTTGGTACCAACTCATTGATTACTGATTACTGGTGCGTCTATTCTTCGGAGTGCTGGCACAACCCTGCCATAGGGTAAACATAGCTTACTGATATTGCCTAAGGGAAATTTCTGAACTACTGAAAAATCATTTGGAAATTTATTTTAAAAGATTATTATTAATATTTTTATTCTCCGCGTACTGAGTTATCGAACTCACTCCATTAATATATTTCTATCTTCAGAGCATAATGAAGAGCATGTTGGAGATTAAGCTTAGATGGCATGCACGCTGGGATAGGTGAGGAAGGAGTTTTTCATATTTATGTTTTACTAAGATTTTTAATTATTATTAAGATTTTAAAAGTGAGAACTTTTATAAGTGTTCAGTTTCAGAATAAACGAATGAATTATCATTATTTTAAATTATATTTTTTTTACTGTTGTCAAGAGAAAAGTCCACTATTGGACCCTGATGGTTCTCAGGTGTGATAACTATTTGTAACAATCCAAAGACAAACACTAGCCACATTTGTGCTTTGACTTTAAAAGGACTAGTCTAGGTTGCTTGAAGCCCCTTGGATCATTATAAAGCTCAGTTCAACCTAGTAAGGTCTCAATGCGGGACTTGACTCTTATAGAACTCATCTCCCATTCACTCCTCTCACTCCATGTTGGATTCAGGGTATCACAATCTCCCCCCTTAAATCCTTGACGTCCTCGTCAAGGCCCACCAAGCCCATATTGGTGGTTACTAGTAGGGTTGTCCAATGGCCGGTCTGGTCCGCTCCGGCCAACCAAATCGGTATGTTTGTAAAGTGAACATATCGGACTGGACCGGTCATTCTAATAGAACCAGTCCGCCGGTCTGGGTTGGACGGTTTGAGCCTCTTAGCATTTTTACTTTTTTTAGGCCTTTTTGGGTTTTTTTTACCGGTAAGGACCGGTATAGGTAACCTGGAACCGGATTGGAGTACACCAGTTTCAGTCTGGGTTGGCTAAAATCTGTCCAGTTTCGGTTCGGATTGGCCAAAATCGGTCCGGGTTGACCGATCCGGCCGTTTTTTGGACAACCCTAGTTACTAGGACCGCTCTGATACCATTTGTAACGACCCAAGGACAAACACTAACCACATCTGTGCTTTGACTTCAAAAAGACTAGTCAAGGTTGCTCTTGAAGCCCCTTGGATCATTATAAAGCCCAGTTCAACCTAATAAGGTCTCAATGTGGGACTTTCCCTTATAGAACTCATCTCTCATTCATTCTTCTCTCCCACTCCATGTGAGATTCGATGTATCACACTAGTAATAGTCCCTTTTAAACGGTAAAAATTTTAATTTTAAATAATCACTGTAGTAAAATCTTTAGAATTTTAAAAAAGTTTGACTGGATTCCACATGTATTGGAATTCGGGAATGCAGTCGTGAAATCTGGACTCTAACCCAACCGGAGACGTCGCCTCGAATTACATGTCGCCGCCCTACAAGTTGCACCAATGCAAAGCCCAACAGATGAAAATTGAAATAGGGATTTTGGGCAAATTGTACCTTAGTTTTTTTTTTTTTTTTTGGATAAGTAAATTGCACCTTAGTTTAACTCCTTAGTGTCTAGTTATTTTCACCCTCAGTCCACTCAGAAATAGCTGATGAAGCGAGAATCTGACTCAAACATTGCCTATGAGGTCTTTCTTTTCCCTAAGCAAATGCTAATATCATTCAACAAGAAATGGAAGTGCAGCAGTGGAGAAATCACAAAATGCAAGCGCAGAACACAGATCCCAAGAGGCCAGCTACAAGACTAAAGGGGCATATAGCCCGAAACATCAAAGTAAAATGATCAAATGACCATTGCAAAGGGATTGGGATACCCAAAAGAATCAAGAGAACCACAATCGTATCCGAGTTGAAAGATCTGAGGTGCCTGTCAGCCGGAGCTTCGCAAAAATCGGTAGAAATTTCTTGGACTCGTCAGAAAGATAAATCCCACAAGAAGCAACCCAGACGGAAAAGGAAAATAAGCTAAAGGAGAAACTAAGGGAAAAACGGAAAGAGACGCAGGTCAGGGGACTCTCATAAGCAGGGAAAAAAAATCTAGAGAGTGAGGAGCCCCTCTCTCTCTAGACCACGGGTGTTTTTTTTTTGCCTGAGGTCTCTTGGTCGAATAAGTTTGCAGCATCTCTCTAAGACAATGTACATAGCTTCATCTGATGACATATAGGGAGGACTACCCAGGCTTTCTATGCTCGTCAAAAAATATGGCACAGCATCGCTTAAAGACTGGTTAACTCGGGCTTTTTGTAGTCCTCGTACATAAGAAGCTGCGACTACTGAGTTGATTCGGTCGTAGTTCACTCCCGATCGCTATTGCACTTGTAAAGGATTGTCTGATCGTCAATCCTGAATAAAATTCTTTGCTTCTTTCAAGATCTCAAATATGGTAAATGGAGATACCTATAATTGAAGACCTTGAACAGCAGCGGCCACAACAAGCAAGCACCAGTGCCCAGTGTATTCAAGCTTGATCCGCTCAAAAACCTCTGCTCGTAAAAAATTTCAGTGGAATTTATCGGTGTTGCTTAAAGTCCCTGGAAGAGTATGCATTAAATACATATTATGTTACTCTCCCCCCCCCTCTCTCTCTCTCTCTCTGGTATTGGACAGCGTCCTCGTATCTAACTGAAGAAAACCAAAAACAGGCAAAAACCCCAATTGTAAAAAAATCCTCACCCAAATGCCTAAAATAAACCGGTTTGAATATCGTGTCAACTACCATTTGCTACATCCGAAGCTTTCTGAAAATGAGATATCGAGATCAAATGTTAAAATAGACCACTTTCAAGAGAAAATAATGGAAGAAAGGGAGGAAGGGGGTTCTACCTGAACTTCGTGAAGGAGATTTTCAAGTTCAGCTGTTATCTCGGAGAAGGAAGGCCGATTGTCAGGAACTGCTTCCCAACATCTCTGCATTAGTTCTAACAGCTTCGGGTGTGCATTCTTCGGAAGATCAGGACGGAGTCCCTAGAAAGCAGAATTTTTATATAACTTTCAGATACAGATGAATTCAGAAGCCTTGCTTTCATCTTGCGACAACACGTATGCATATACTACAGAGTCTCATAGGCACTAAGATGCTAACAGTTGCCTTTCATATATACTCAGGGATCGTTCCAATCTTTTCCAACAAATAGCAGAAATAATGTAGCTGAAATTTTTCTTTCTTCTAAACTTTTGGGGTACACAATATCTAGAAACATACTTCTTCGTCTTTTCATCTCAGCGTTCAAGGTGCTATTATACCCCTGATGTAGTAAATTTCTAAACCCCCGTGTTTTGAGACTTGAGATTTCAAAATCTTCTCGCCAGACTATTTTTTATCAAATCTTAATGAGCCTGAACTGTTGTTATATGCATATGATATTTATATTCTGGAACTGATATGAGGTGCACACTAGAACTTAGAAGTGTCATTTCAGAAGCCATTAAGCTTTGCCATGTTACCAATGTCTACCTCTTTCATTTAGAAGTGTCATCATTGAGCATCTGCTAGTCTAAAAATCTAGTGTCTATAAATTGGTTGAACTGTTAGATTTCAAAAGTAAGACAAAAAAATTCTGAAGCAGCAAAGCTTTATGAAGATCCACAGAAATTCAGCCCCAAGCGTGTGGAGCATTATGCACGTAGAATGCATTACAATTCCAACCCCGCATTCCAGGGGAAGGAGGATGAGGAAGATAGTTCATGCTGTGATAAAGCTTCTACAGCAACTATACGAGACTTGGATGCCAAATCATGGTTCAGTTATACAGACGTGCAAACCTGTCTCACTCCCAGGGCCGCTTGTAGTGGAGTCATTGTATCATAGGGAACCTGCCATTCAAAGCATTACATGAATGGAAGTTATCTTGACTTGAAATACAGACTTATCTTGGAAATTGAACTGTTTTAGAAAGGAAAGAATATAAGTTGAGTCTCGCTATAACTATAGGACATGCCTTGGCTGTCACTAGCTCCCACAATACTATAGCAAAACTGAATATATCTGCTTTCTGATTGTATGGTTGATGGTTTATAACCTTGTGAAGAACAAAAGAAACAAGCAGCAAGGTGAGATGTAAATCGTGACAGATACATCGAATGGCATATAAGGACATAAACTGTAAGAACATTAACCTATGAATGTCCCATAAGACATTAAAGTACACATTGTTCTGGTATAAAATGAAAACAAGCAACAGAAGCATATCACTGCTGCTAGCAGAAGTCTGCCTCAACTCTGCCACCAACACATTAGCAAATAGAAGACGATGACAAGTGCAAAGCCGGCATGCCTATATTATAGCAAGCATCCCAAGAGAATTATGGGTATCCAACATGCTTCTCTTTAAGACGTCATTTGTTATTAGTTTGCCGATAAAGGCACATATATTTAATAATATGATCTTTTGTATGCTGAAAACATAACACTTCTCAGTTTTCATGCTTAAATTGCAAGGGAACAAGATGGCTGGTGTAGATAGGTCAGCATGGGCTTTATAATCGATGACTACGAGTTAGAAAACTAATTAAGAAACAAACAAAATAAACGAAGACTCAGAATCCATAAGCTTATTTTACTTTGAAAGAAAAAAAAAATTACCTAGTCACGATGGGAAGATGTTAAAAGACAATATCTCCATAAAACAAGGGGAACGAGAGAAATTCTCCGAGGAAGGGTACAACAATGAACTAAGAAGATCTAAAACCCTTGAATGTAAAATCTATACACAAAATTTCAATAATGGAAATCATAAAACCAAAAGGTAACATCAAACTTGAGCAACGCAGACCTCAGGTGCCATCCATCTGTATGTTCCAGTCTCTGCTGTCATTACTCCCCCTTGATTTTGAAACCGAGCAACGCCAAAATCTGCCACCTTAACAACCTTGAGACCAAAAAACCACCATCTATTATCATCATAAATGATAACAAATCTTGCCTTTTTAACTGACTAGAGATTAACAGCAGAGAGAACAATCAATTACAATTGGAAGTCTTGCCATTAGCAATTTATACTTATTGCAGTCAGGTCATTACCAAAAGACAACAATAAACATGACAGCAAGATCAAAACAGTGCCATAGGGCATGAGGATGAAGACAGTAGTAGCCAAGGTTCGCTAAATCTATTTCAAGAGATGAGATTTCCAGTGGACATTCACATGCACAATCCAGGAAAATGCTAACAATAATAATAGCAATAAACAACAACAATAATAATAATGGTAGGAATTATAATAATGACACCAACAAGAACATCAATATTAATAAGAAAGTTTACTCCTTTATAATTAAATCCTACTGATCACTATGGGTTTGAAGGCATGACTTCTGAAACCAACTACCAAATTAAATACGAGCAAGTCATGCAAAAACACAGGAAACAAAATAATGATTCCTTATATCAACATTTAAACTTAATTACAGACAATTTACCACTGGCACTAATATTTCGTCAAGTGGAAACTGCATCATTGGCCAGATGGAAGGAAACGTGGATCAACATCAAGTTAGCCTACAGTTCAGGAAAAATTTTGTCGGACTCTACATAGCATTCTTGACTAGTAAGTCAGAAAGAGAATGTATACTTTGGTTCTGGAAGGAGGTTTGTGAGTTGAAAGTTCATAAAACCTACGTTTTGAACCATCTAAGAGATATTCAGAAAACCAGATTTAACATCCAAGCACCGCAAGTTGAGCCCAATCAAGGAAGTAGCCAAAGTTTTCTGGCTGATTGTTACACATGTAAGTGTAAACAACCACAAATATAGAAAATTGCTGCACTATCTGAAATGACAACAGAACGAGATTGCAACGAACATGCGCAAAAGAGTAAAACAACTTTCCACCAACATTCTTTGGCAGAGTTCTTTCTATTTCCTTCAGACCATATATTGAATTGAGACTCAGACTGCTTGTCTTCAGCTAATTGGAGGATCCAACTATTGGTGTTGGTGGATGTCCACTGAAAAAATCAGAGTTCCACACCTATAATGATTTTTATTCTGAATATGACCCTAACTTCCATGTAATTGAAGCCACTTTCAGATGGCAACAAATAAGTTTTAAAGACCACAGTTCTTAAGAAAAGAATTCTAAAGCTGGATTACAATGTTCTATCCAACTGGAGAAGGATCACCAGAAGAATGTTTAGGATGGGATGCAGCAGTTAGCAATACGCAAATGACCAATCTTGTCTTAAAAGCCACTATAGACGGATCATTATGTAATATACGCAGTTGTATTGATATTTTTCCAGAGAGAATCTAACATTGCGCTTTCTGTATATTTTTGAAGCGGCTTTCGCTGTCAATCAATCAAATCGATAGTTTTCATAAGTTCTTACATTGTGATTATCCATTAGCAAATTTGCTGTCTTCAGATCCCTATGGATTATGTTGTTTTGATGCAAATACTCCATTCCCTTGCTGACATTGATTGAAAACTTCAGCAGCTGAGAGATTTCAAAGATGTTCTGATTCTTATGCAAGTAATCATACAGACTTCCACCTGGCATATACTCTGCAGACAGGATCAATAGCATAAGTATCTCGATTACTAAAATGGAAAAATCAACAATGATACGTAAAAAGAAGTCCATCGTAAAACAAATCTCAATAACCACACCAAACCTCACAGCTGCAATAGATGAAAATAGATCCTTATTCCGCATACAAACAACAATAAATGTTTTTTTTAATATGTAATCAATCTCATTAGAAAAAGCGAAAACAGTACAAAGAGCTATACTGAAATCTCGCAGTCTAAACAAGCCAAAAAACTAAGAAAATCACGAAAATCAACAAAAGGGCAGACAAGCACCGCATTAGCCCAACTAAAAAGGGAAAGTAACAAATATCCTTGCAACTTCACCAAAGACGAGGAACAATCCTCAAAACATCTATTATTTCGTTCCTTCTAAATACACTTACAAATGCACAAAGGAATCATTCTCTAAATAGCCCAGGCAATCGGATTTGAGAACCTCTTATTCCAACTCCACAACACTCCCGACACCTCCGGCATTACCCAATGAAAATTCGTAATGACACATGATTCCAAAGCCCCCACGAGAATGGACAATGGAGGAGCACATGGTCAACCGACTCTCCATCATCACGACAAAGATGGCACCAATCTGCAATGTAGATACCTTTCCTTCGAAGATTATCCAAAGTAAGAATTTTCCCATGCATAGCCTCCCACACAAAGAAAGAAACCTTCAAAGGGAACTTAGACCTCCACACTCCCTTCCAAGGAAGATGAAATATGCTCCAACTAGCAACAGAAGTGTGCATAGACTTAACCGAAAATATACCATTTTTGAAACAAGTCCATGACATCTTATCTTCCTCCCCCCTCCTAATCACCGACCCATACAACAAGGAGAAAAACGCGGAGAATTCCTCCAACTCCCAATCATTAGCAGCCTTAACAGAGGAAACATTCCACACAACAATACCATCATTCCCCACCATACAATCCGCCACCGTAGCCTCCTTATTAAGAGCCAAAATAGATCACTGGAAAGGCAAAGACAAAGGAATATCACCACACCAAACGTCTTGCCAAAAACTAACCCTTACACCACTCCCCACCACAAACCTAATAGGCTTACTGAAGACCTCCCATCCTTCGCAAATATATCTCCAGAGGCTAACTCCATATGGCCCCCAGATAGAACGAGATCTCCAATCATCCTTTCCTTTAACTTGATGAACATACATGATTACATGGAGAATTGCTTCAAATAATTAGAGCAGCAGCTATAAAGAAATCCACATTAAGTTGAGAGCCAAATGACACCTCCGAAGTTCAACGTCTCATGACCCAATCTTCTCCATAGCATGTAACACTTGGACAAATTTTGAACTATACCTGGACCTCCCTCATCCTCTCTCTTTCTTTCTACTCTCCTTGGGCGTGACCATAAGAACCTCTACCCGCTGCAAAATGTCCGAATTTTGCTATAGCTACAAACTCTGGAACGAGAGACCGTCACCACAGCCACATAAGAGTGCAATTGGTTTTGGAGGCAGGAATCAATCCATAGACCTCTTGCCCCTATAGCCGCTCCTGGGTGCACCTATTTTCAGACCCCCAAACCAATTAGGCTACCACTCTCGTGGTCTCAAGCTCTTTTTCTTCCCTCTCAACCTTTTCCCCAACACAGGCAAGGGTAGGAAGATAAATGCCATATAGGAAATTTGTATGTGATTCACTAAATGTTCAACAACCGTGTCATAACATCTCAAATAAAGTTGAATTATATTTTGACCTCCCAACTTAGCTTTTACACTCAACTGGTGGACTAAATCCTGGTTGTCCTAATACTGAATCGGTTCCTCTCCATCACATATAGGAGCCAAAAAAATGCTACAAAAGGATTCCTTTAAATGAGTGAAAAAATCATCCCACGGTTCACCTTCTATCTCCACTATCAAAGTACAAAATGTTAAATGCTTCCGTAATCACACACCAGTTGACAATACACAAGAGATATGCAACCAAGACTACTGAATGATATCCTGCGAGCCAAAGACTATGGATATAGTCCTTAAGAAGATATTCAGAATATAACGAATAGACATTCTTCAAGCCTATAATGTTGCAGGCGACCTATGATACCAAACAGATTCATAATAGTTTCAACTAAGGCCTTGTTTGGCAACACTGAAAGCTCTCATTTTTTACGAGAATTTTTCAAAAAGTCAAAATTTTTACTCCAACAAATTCTCCCAAGCTTTGACCGAATTCTTTTTTTGCCTCCCTCGATTTTGAAGCTCTGCCAGGTCAGCGGGGCAGCTTTTTGTTCCTTCTGACCTATTAAGTTAAACAAAATATAAAGAAATAACCTAATTTGGTGACAGATTGGGAGGTGGCTGCGTGGCCACAGTGAGGGGCCACGCCGCGCCTGCAGGCCCCACGCAGTGTCCACGACCACCTCGCAGGCTTGGAGGCCACCACAAGCCACCCTACGGGTCATCAGAAACCACAGCGCGGGGTGGTTCGTAATGGTCTCAGAGTGGCGCAAGGGGCCACAACTACTTTGCGGGCTGGGATTCCACCACAAGCCTCCAGACAATTGCAAACAATTGCGCAAGGTGGTTCATGATGGTCTCTAATTGCCATGAGGCCCCTCCCGGTGGCCCCACGCCCAATGAGGTGCCTTGCAGCCACCGCAAGACCCATGCAGGGTGGGTCGCATGCCTCCTCCCCCAATGGTAGCTTGCGAGCCCTTTGGGGTGGCCGCAACCCACTAGAAGGCAGCCCGACACTGTCACCGTGCATGGTGGCCCACAGAGTGGAGGGTCTCCTCCCCCTTATTTTCTTTTTTAATTTTAAATAAATTTTTTACCTTTTATTCATTTAATTTTTTATTAATAATATAATTTTCTATATTAACATAAAAAAATTCTATCAAATCACCTCGTCTACACTTTTTTAGAAACCCCAATAAAACTTAATCTTCTATAAAACAACCCCAAAATTTTCTAGCACAAACCTCGATATTTTTAACAGAGACGAAGCCAAGATTAAATCTTAGGAGGGGTCAATTACATATAAATAAATTTGGGGGGGGGGCAAAATCCAAAATATACTAAAAATCGTTAAAAAAATTTGTTTACTAAAGGAAAAAAATTCTTTTAAGGATTTTTAGGGAGCTAGGGGGGCTATGGCCCCCGTGTAGCTCCATCCTTGCCCATAAAAGTCAATAACTCCAAAAACTTTCTCCTAAAAATTTGGAATATTAAAATTTTTTGGATGCTAAACACTTAAAGGTTTTCTCAAGTGAGAAATTCAGAACAAGAGTTTCTCGAGCAAATTTTGCTGATTGGTATTAACATCTGAAACTTGGATATGTTTATCAAACTTTTTCAAGTCTCACTTAAAATACAAGTGCCTTTACACATCCGACTACTTCCAGTTTCAACCACAACTTCTTCAAGGTAATCATATATTCCAGTGGAAGAAACCAGAAAATAAATTAATGTAAGGGCCAAGGAAAATGCTTAGTTAAGCCAAAGCCAAATATATGAGTTTTACAAGATGTTCTACCTTCTTCTTTTTTTCTAGGCAAGAGGTTCTACCTGTTACAATGCACAAATGTGGAGCCTTTGTACATGCACCAATGAAACGAACCACATTTTTGTGCCGGACCTCCCTGCATTCAGATAAATGAAAGCGAAAATGAAAAAGAGAAAAAGAGGTCAACAACCGTATGACGATAGTGAGCAGTAGTCTTGACACTCATCCTAAGCAAATTCATAACTAGAAGAATGCCAAAGACTAGAAAAACTAAAATAACTTAGAATTACCACAATTTAAGAAACACTGAGAAGAAGAGGATAGGACATTGTGTTATATTCATAGATATGGACTTGCTAGAAGATTCAATGGAAGTCCTGACTCTATGACAATGACTGCTGGATCCTATGCTGTTACTAACCTATAATGAGAAGATTCTGCACCATTTTTTTTTGATAAGTAAGCCAATCTTATTAAAATAAATAAAAACAAGGAACACACAACAGCAGAATCAACAGTACAAGAGAATATACTGAAGAACCCAAACACAAAGGCCCAAAGAACGCCAAAAAACTCCCACCCACACACAACCCCCTAGCCAACAAGAACCCGCCCAACAAAAATCTCCCAAAAAACAAAAGCACCCCCAGCCCGAAAACCACCCAAACGAACCCCCTATCAATCTAGCCCATGGCTCTTAGTCATCCGAGCGATCGAGTGAGACCCTTCATAGTTAACTAAAGACTTCAATCCCTGCAGTTCTCTGATCATCTTCCCCTTAGATTTCCGAGACTTTTTCGAACAAGGCTGCACCCGATCCCGTTCCAACGCTACAAAGAGATCTCTCAGTTTTTCCTCTTGACCACCACATGACAGCCCAACCATATGACCCACAGAGGAGACCATATCCAAAACCCACGCCAGAGATTCACCGTCCAAAACGTTACTAGGGACACTAACAGCATGAGAAGAAACCGCAAGAACTGGTCCAAGAGAACACTCCCCCACCTCCTGACCACCTGAGAGGGACCCAAAAGAAGGAGCCATCACTGCCCGTTCCCTCGCGTCGTCACACCACTCCAGACTGCCCGAGATAAGCCCAGCAAGCCCAACGAGCCCATCAATCCCAGCAAGCCCAGACCCCCCTTCGGTCACTACCAAAGCCCCCGATACACCATCTAAGGCCTCCGGTTCACCAACCCCAGCAAGCCCAGTTTTCTGATCAGACGAGAGCTTTCCCGTGCACGTTCCTTCATCAAGAGTACTATTATTTTCCGACGTAACCTCCGACGTCGGAAGTGGTGCCGGGCAGTCGCCATCCACGACAGAAGGTGCCGACGCGTGAGTAGTCGTCGCCGGCGAGTGGGTATCACCAGCTCCCTTGCCTCCGAGACCCGATAACTTAGCTTCAGCAAGAAACGCATCATTTTCCAGCGAAACTTCCGGCGCCGGAAGAGCCTCCGTGCAGTCGCCAGCGACACCAGAAGGCGCCGGCGAGTGGGTGTCCGCTGCTGGCGAGTGGGTAGCACCACCTTGCTGGCCTCCGAGATCCACAACGCCAGAGACGAGAGGGGGAGTTGATTCGACCCAGGTCCCCAAAATCCCAACCGAGGCCTCTGGGCCTCCAAGATTCGGCCCGGATGAGTAGGCCCCTTCAAAGATGCGAGGCCCAACTATTTGATCCCTTCCCCTTCCAAGCCGCATACCAACATCCGGGTCAGGGTCCAAATGCAAGACACCCGACCCATACTCACTTCCCATCATCTCAAGTAGCTCTTCCACCTCTTTTCGAATTCCCAACAGCTTGTTTCTCCACACAGACACGTAAAGTGCTATACCGACAGCCGCCTCTGCAGTTAAAGTCTGGCCCTTGGAAACTGAAATGTCAGCGTTCAAAGTCTGGCCCTTCGTCTTCCCCACTCCATCCCTACTTGCTCCAACCCCCTCCACCACCGGAGACTGCCCCCCTAACCTCTCCCCCAACTGTCCCTTCTTGAGAACTTCAGCAAAGGAGAGTTCTCTACGCACTCCAGCCCCAAACGAACCCTCTTTCCGACTATTAAGCTGACTGAGGTGAATCACAACCTCCTGAAACACATTGGCTAGCTTCTTCCAACCAACTCCCTCCTTTCCTTCCGGTATCATAACCACGCCCTGCCTGCGCCCCCTCCAAACTCTGCGATAGCAACAAATCTCCCAGCTCTGTTGCTGCACCTTTGCGCCAAGAAGCCCCGAGAAGCTTCATTAAATTTAACAACAACCTCCTCCGTAAAGGCAACCAGCTGCACCCTACGAACCAAGTTCACAATCCAATCAGCTCCATACCTCCCAAGGAAGATCGAGCTCGTAACTTTGCGACTCCACTCCGACAGTTGGACAACTCCATTGACTAAAACAGAGACCTGGAACTCCTTAGCTTCAACACTGAAGCGATGGGAAAAAGACATCAGAACAACCTAACTACAGCGACGAGAGAAAGACATAAGGACTACCTAACTAACCTAAGGACAACAATCTGCCGGAAAAACAGACAAGAGAGACACCGGACTCTCAATCTGAAAAGTCTAAACAGAATAACCACTAAAAACCGAAGCAAACAACAGGGAGGAGGAGGAATAAGAGGCTTATTGGAATCCTAATGCAAGTGGCAAGTGAAAATTAGTGCTCTCTGCTCAATTGAAATTTTTACCACTGATTCTGCACCATTAAAATGAGAAGCTAAAGAATATTGATTTGAATCATTCTCCTCTAAGTGATGACCTCCATTATGAAAATGACTCATGGTCTAAGTGAAATGTTGAAAGACAGATAATGTAAAAACTTCATTTACCATTCTGGACACAAGCTAGGGAACTTATGGTGCAAATGTGGTTTTTTAAATCCTTACTTATCTCAGTTACGAGCTTCTGTGTGTACAACCGCAGAAATGGTGCCAACAAAAAGATGTCCCACTTAGAATAAGAGAAAAAAACCTCCTATAGGTCATCATACCGGAGTTTTATAATTGAGCACCAAAATCATGTTTTACGTCTCATGGATTTGTATAAAAAGATGGAGATATACACCAAAACAGTTATTCAAAGCACACAATGAACTATATACCAACAGCTGCTAAATTATTCACCTTAGGATTGCCACTTCTTGAGCAAACTCATCCTCCAGAGCATCATTCAAATGCTCAGATCTAAGAATCTTGACAGCAACATCTTCATTGAGATAAACTCCATGATACCTTGAGATGAAAAGCAATAGCATGATAAGCAACACAAGAGGGACAATTTAAGAATGGAGGTTTTTTTTTGTTGGTTGGGGGGGGGGGGGGGGGGGGGTCGAGCAACGGCCTCAAATTGCAACTTACAGATCACCACAAGAACCAGATGCAATTCTTTCTCCTATCTTCAATAATCTTCTATCTATTTCCCAATCTCCAGATTTTGCTTCTGCTAACAGTGCTTTTTCCACGGCTGAATGAGAATTGGAAGAACGTGACCACGATCCCTGTATCCCCAAAGGAGCATATTCATTACACTCTCATTGTGGTGTTCACATTTCACTAATATGAAAAGAAAAATATTAAGCAAAAGAAGGCTGTAGAAGTGCTCTACTGGGCCTTGAAATCCATATTCCACTAAGATATTAAGCACATCCTGCAAATTCAGGGACCAAACAAGGATCCATCAACATCAATCTCTTACAGGGCACAAAGTAAGACAGGATGAAGGGTAGTAAACTTGGATCAACGTCAGCAATGAGAAGCTCATGGTAGTAGTGTTGTCAAGAACCAGGTCTTACCCTTTTTTGGCTAACACGACTGTCATGTTCAGAGCCGTGGAGGAACAATTGAGGGCTGTAATGATTTGAAGATGATGTTATCTCTGGCTAACACAAGGTTGAAAATTGTGGGCCAAAGGCACCAAATAGAAAAGCAATTAATTGATTCCAGCACCATAAAGAGCTCCATTTGACCCAGTACCATGATAAGAAGATATGGTATGTCTAGAAACAAGCTGAGTTAGAGCAATTTAGCTTTACTCTTGAAAGGGCAGTTGCCACACCTTTCCAAGATTCATGTGAACTGTGATGTCTAATTACGATTGGTACTAAGTGGCTTCCTGGATTTAAGATCTCCAACAACAACAATCCGTAGCCACAAAGACTTCTTTCAGGATTGCGATTTCAACATCCAAAGATCCCCATAAAAGAAAAATAACTAACCTAAAGTATGATCACAATAAGACATGGATTACCTCACTTCTAGCAACTGCTTTGTTCATAGCTTCATATAAACCATCTGTATCCTGGCCACAACATTGCAAAGTCAGCAACATTTGAACTCAGCACAGATCCCTGTCATAGAAGAAATATAATCACAATGCTCCTTAATCTATTACAAGGTCACTGCTCTGGGAAAAGCCACAATTTGTTTAGTTTAGCCAATTTGAAAGACAAGCATGATTGATATATCAAATTTTTTTTTGATAAGCAACCAATCTCATTAGAAAAAAGTGAGAACAGTACAAAGTGCTATACCGAAATCACTTATTCTAAACAAACCAAAAAACTAAGAAAATCCTTGAAATCAACAAAAGGACAGCCAAGCACCACATTAGCCCAACTAAAAAGGGAAGTTAACAAAAGTTCTTGCATCTTCACCAAAGACAAGGAACAATCCTCAAAACATCTACTATTTCGTTCCCTCCAAAGACACCACCAAATGCATGAAGGAATCATTCTCCAAATAGCCTTGGCAATCGGATTGGACAACCTCCTATTCCAACTCCACAACACTCCCACAACCTTCTCCGGCATTACCCACTGAAAATTTGTAATGCCCAGCACATGATTCCAAAGCCCCCGCGAGAACGGACAATGAAGGAGCACATGGTCAACCGACTCCCCATCATCACGACAAAGATAGCACCAATCTGCAATATAGATACCTTTCCTCCGAAGATTATCCGACGTAAGAATCTTCCCATGCGTAGCCTCCCACACAAAGAAAGACACCTTCAAAGGGCACTTCGTCTTCCAAACTCCTTTCCAAGGGAAATGAACTCTGCTCCTACTGACAACGGAAGAATACATAGACTTAACCGTAAAAGAACCATTTTTGGAGCCAGTCCATGCCATCTTATCTTCTTCCCCCCTCCGAATCGCTGACCCATACAACTTGGAGAAAAACGCGGAAAAATCCTCCAACTCCCAATCATTAGCAGATCTAACAAAGGAGACATTCCACACAACTATACCATCATTCTCCGCCACATAATCCGCCACCGTGGCCTCCTTATTAAGAGCCAAAGAATAGACCACCGGAAAGGCCAAAGACAAAGGAATATCACCACACCAAACGTCTTGCCAAAAACTAACCCTAACACCACTCCCCACCACAAACTTAAGAGACTTACTGAAGGCCGCCCACCCTTTGGAAATGAACCTCCAAAGGCTAACACCATACGGTCCCCGAAGAGAACGAGATCTCCAATCTCCCACACAGCTCCCATATTTAGCAGCAATGACAAGCCGCCAAAGCCTATCTCTCTCATGAGCAAAACGCCACAGCCACTTACTCAACAGAGCCTTATTGAACATGGATAAACTTCAGATCCCCAGACCCCCATCATGATGAGGAGAACACACCAACTCCCACCTCACAAGATGAAACTTATGCACAGTCTCATCGTTGCCCCATAGGAAATCTCTCTGAATCTTTTCCAATCGATTAGCCACTGCAACCGATATAGGGAATAAAGAAAGGAAAAAGGTCGGAAGGCAAGAAAGAGTAGATTTAATGAGGGTAAGCCTACCCCCCTTAGAGAGATACATCCTTTTCCAACCCGCAAGTCTTCTTTCCATCCGTTCAATAATCTCATCCCAAATGTGAACACACTTGAAGCTTGCCCCCAACGGAAGACCCAAGTATTTGAAAGGAAGCGAGGCCACCCCACATTGCATAATTCCCGCCAATTCCTGAACATTATCAACCCTACCAATGGGAATAACTTCGGACTTCGACAAATTGATTCGAAGGCCAGAAACAGCTTCAAAACACAGAAGAAGACATCTAAGACTCCGGAACTGGCGGGCATCCGCCCCACACAACACCAAAGTATCATCCGCGAAAAGTAAGTGAGATATGCACACACTCCCCCCTGAACCCCCTCCAACCATAAACCCCTCTAAGCTTCCATGCTCGACCACTCTCCCCAACATACGGCTAAAAGCTTCCATGACAATAACAAACAAAAGGGGAGAGAGGGGGTCCCCTTGCCGTAAACCACGGGAGCTACCGAAAAAACCCTCCAGACAACCATTTACCATCACAGAAAACCTCACCGTCGAGATGCAAAAAGAGATCCACCTACACCATTTTTCATTGAAACCACATCTGCGGAGAAGGTACAAAAGGAACTTCCAGTTAACATGATCATAAGCTTTCTGCACGTCCAACTTACAAAGCATTCCCGGCACCCCAGATCTCAACCGCGAATCTATACATTCATTAGCAATGAGCACCGAGTCCAGAATCTGTCTCCCCCCGACAAAAGCATTTTGAGAGGGTGAAATAATCTTGTCAAGAACAAGCCTCAGCCTATTAGCCAACACCTTGGCTAAGATCTTATAAATGCCCCCCACCAAACTGATAGGACGAAAATCCTTAAGATCAACCGCCCCCGACTTCTTAGGAATGAGGACAATAAAAGACGAGTTCAGGCTCCGAACAAACCTCCCATTCCTAGCAAACTCATCAAACATTGCCATAACATCCATCTTAATGATCCCCCAGCAAGCTTGAAAGAAAGCCAAAGAGAACCCGTCCGGGCCAGGAGCCTTGTCGCCCTTGAGACTCTGAACCACCCTAGTCACCTCCTCCACATCAAAAGGTCTCTCAATCCACTCCGCGTCATCCTCTGAAATCCTCTCAAACTCCAACCCATCCAAAGTGGGCCTCCACGCATAAGGCTCTTCATATAAGAGTAAAAATCAACGATCTCCGCAGAGATCCCCGCCGGATCCTCCACAACTTCCCCCTCCACCTCTAATCTTGAAATCAAGTTCGCCCTTCTATTAGAGTTTGCCACTCTATGGAAGAACTTAGTACACCGATCGCCCTCCTTGAGCCAGAGAGCCCTAGACTTCTGCCTCAACACGTCTCCTCCATAGAAATTAAATTTTCCAGCTCCCTAGAAACCTCCAACCTCCGAACCCTACCCGCCTCATCTATAGTGCCTCCCTCATCCGCACCATCCAGAATAGCAAGCTCAACCAAAAGATTCGACTTTCTAACCCCCCAAGTCACCAAACACCTCCCGATTCCACACCTTAAGATTTTGCTTCAAGGCCCTCAATTTCGAAAACAGAACAAAGCTCGAGGAACCAAAAAAAATGGAAACCCTCCCACCACTCCTTAACCAAATCCACAAACCCATCCTCTTTAAGCCACATATTTTCGAAACGGAACGGTTTCCTCAAACCCACAAAACTACCACTTTCCAACAAGATCGGGAAATGGTCAGAAAGCATACGGGGCAACCTTTTCTGGACAAGCTCAGGGTACACCGACTCCCAACCCACACTAACAAGAAAACGGTCAATCCGAGACCAAGACTGAGACGATCTACCATTAGACCAAGTGTACATACCTCCAACCAACTCAAGGTCCATGAGATCAAGATCAGAAATAAAATTCGAGAACTCCAACATAGCACGCCTACAACCCCCACCCCCCAACCGCTCACTCGGAAAGCGAGTCACATTAAAATCTCCTCCAATGCACCAAGGTAAATGCCACCAACTCTGAATCCCCGCCAACTCGTCCCACATAATCCTCCTACTACAATCATCATTAGGACCATATACACCGGAAAAAATCCATTGAACACCATCCTCGACATTCCTAAAGATCAAAGATAAGGAAAATAAGTCAATGCATGACTCAACCATCTCCAGAACACGGGAATCCCAAAGACACAAAATACCACCCGACGCTCCATCAGCCCCCAAACAACACCATTTAACATGACTCCCTCCCCACAACCTCCTAACCAAAGCCCGGGACACCTCCACAACCTTAGTTTCATGAAGACAAATTAAATCCTCTTTCCACCCTCGTAACAAATTACCGACCGACAAACATTTACCCCTCTCATTCAAACCCCTCACATTCCAGCTAATGATTCGAGGCTTCATAAAGAATTAACAAGAGCCCTCCCCGCCTTCTTGTTCCTTCTAGAAGTAGAAGTATTCCCATCATAGTTTACGGAGCATTTCAAAGCTTTGAGCTCCCTCATCATCTTGCTACCAGATCTGCCCGAAAACCGACTGTCACTATCCCTCTCCATCTTCAATGCAGCAAACAAATTCATTAATGCGGATTCGTACCCAACACACGAGACCCCAACCATAAACCTGAAAGACTGAACCATCTCCAACACCCACTTCGATGGCTCAACCGACCCTTCACCCTCAACTGTGTCATCTCTAGGGTACAGCACCCTCAAAGGTACAACACCCACCTCACTAACCCCTTCCTCACATCGAACCAAATCTCCTCCAAATTTCAGTCCCAACTCCGACCGGTCATCACCCTTAACACTTAAAGGAAGAGAAGACTCCACCTCAGGATTGAGAGAAAGACCCTCAACCGAAGGCAGCACCAAGTCACCAGAAGGCAGCACCAAGTCACCTGAAGGCAGCACCAAGTCACCAGCCAAACCAGGACCAACCGAAGCCATCTCGGCAGACACCAACTCAACCGCAGCCGAGAAATCACCAGCCAAACCAGAACCAACCGAAACCATCTCTGCAGAAGCCAACGCCGACGTTGTTTGGCACGAAATATCCTCCAACGTATCCCCGGAGAGAATCCGAAGCTCCCGATCCACCGAGAGAGCACAAGACACAGTCTCGGTGGACCCCGGCAGAACCTGCGGCAACCCACTGCCTCCACCGTCCACATTTGCAACTCCAATAGGCTTGGGGTCCTCCGGCGACAGCTCCGGCGCCGAATCCTCCATAGCACCCTCAGCCATGACATTAGCGGCAAGGCGAAGCCCGACAGTGCCCAGTCCAAGCGACGAAGAGAGTGGGCCAATCCCACACGAAGACACTTGTGGCCCACGCAGCTTTTCGCATGGGCCCGACTCCAGCCCAGGGTCTCTCGGCCCAGAACCAAACTCCGAATCATGCTTATTAAAATGCCCAACAGAGGCAGGCCGTTGAAGTATACAACTAACGCACTTGGAACTTGAAGGATCTCTCGGCCCAGAAACAATGGGCTCGGGCTCGGGTCTAAAAGTCTTACCCCATTCACACTTACTCACCAGCGCAAACAACCCGTCCAGCTCAGATTGAATCTTCAATAAATGCAGCCACAAAGCCTCATCTGCCCCAGCCGCCGACGCAGACATCCCAGGAGAATAATTATCCTGGGAAAGCATGTTGTTCTCTGCGTGGCGTGCATGCGGCGCCAGAGAAAGTCCACTCGACAAAAAATTGCCAGTTTTGCCCCCGACGTACTGAACAGGGGGGCTCACACTTTTTCCAGCCTCCATCTTCTCCGACGACCCCGTCCTCACCATCTCAGCAAACGAGACATCCTTACAGAAGGAATTCGCGGCATTCCCCATTCTACGACGCCTCAACACACCGATAGCTTTAATCAACTCTTCACAAAGCACAACCACAGACCGCCACCCTTCTATCCGCTTCCCCTCTGGGATCATCACAGCCCCACGCCGACGTCTCTCGCCAAACTCAGCAAGGGCCACGTATCTGCTATTCTCGTTCGCACATTTCTGCACTAAAAACGCTCTCGTCGATTCATTGAACTTCTCCGAGTAGTCACCTGGCTCGTTCCCCTCCACCAGCTTACCAAACACGTTAGCCAACCACACCGCACCATACCATCCAAAACGTATAGAGCTTTGCGCTTTCCTATTTCGTTCCGTTAATGTCACCAAGCCAGTCGCACTCACAGAAAAAAGAAAAGACTTAGCCTCAATCGCTAAGCTGCGAAAAAACGCCATTTCCACGTGAAATCTTAACCGATCAAAAGTATTTTACAAGAAAGGACAGAAAGCAATGCATGCGCTCGGGAAACTCCTGAAGATAACGTGACCGGAGCAGCGGCCGCAGTGGGCGGCTACTGCAATTGTTCTATAATAAATTCAATTACATATCCGGTTGTTGTCGGCATTAGCGCTCGGATGACTTGTATCTTTTGTCTGAAGAAGGAAAGAAAAAAGATTACAACTAAGATGACTTAAAAATTTGGACCATTTCTCGATTTGTGCGTGTCATCCTTGTTTCTGCTCTGCAAAAACAAGCAAAGGAAACTCTAGTCTGAGCTACCTGGTAAACTGTATCAAGAGTGTCTGATGCATGATCAGAGATGTCATTTCTCAGGCCAATGAATAGAGCTAAGGAGTCAGTTTCTTTGTATGAAGAACCCCCATGATTACCACTGTCTGTCATGCCATGGTCACTTACAACCACCTAAGTTCCAAAAACAAGATTTTTGATATATCAAATGAAAGGGCTTGAAAAGTTATTGATAAGAACATCAATTTCATATGAGAATATACTAGAATTTCTAATTCCTGACAAGGAAACCAGGAAAGAAGAAATAAAACCATGACAGAGTGCTGATTCACTGATGTAACTTTATATGGTACTACTACTGAGGAAGGATAATAGTTCAAAAAAATAGGAAACTGATAAAACTAGAAGCATTATGGTTGAACCCAAAGAAAAGGTCATGGGTGTATGGCAATTGTGATTCATATTATATAAAACAAAGATATCATGGGAGAGACAAAACCCTGAAAGTACAAGGAGCAAAGTGAAAGACATTAAAACAATTGAAGATGATAAATGTACCTCAACAGGCCACCCATCCACCACAAATACATCCAAAGAGTAGCCGTCAGTTGTTGAGAACACATGTGCCTCACGGATGTTCAATCCTATATCTGAAAGCAACGCCGAAAGCTAGAACAAAATAACACCAGTTTAAAAAACTTCGTAGGCCTTATATATTTCCAGTTTGCAAATCTATAGTATGTATAACCCTTGAAAGACAATGGTGTCCACCAGAAATACGATGCCTACACTTTTAAGTCTGTTCTACAGAATCCAGTTTCCCAAAAGGAATCTCCATATCATAGTTTTTCAGGAATATAAAATTTTTGAGGAAGCCATATTCAAATTAATCTTAATTCCAGTTTGAAAGTAGGATAACAATCCTACAATGGGAATGTTTGTTATGCTAGTTAGTATGCAATATTTTTTTACAGGGGAGTAATCATATTCATTGTTAACATAGTACCATGTCTGTCAGTCATGAATCAGTTTGAAAGAATTACTACTTAATGAAAATATAAGACCTTTACAAGAATCAACAAAGTAATATGAATTTTGAAAAACATACCTGACTAAGAAGCTTGGGCTTGTCAATGGTAGAAAATATTATTTCATGTATGGGAATATTTGAATGTTCCTGCCTGCATTTTATTTCAACAATAATCAACTTAATTTACAAACAGATGCTAAAAGTGTAAGCAATATTGTAACTGAATAACTCCAAATAAATACACGAAATATTTGTACCACGAGAAATACGCCTATATGCTACTTTAAACTATCCACAGAAGTATCACAACAGTTCCGCATTGGACACAGTTGCTAATTGGAAGTATCCATGCTTCCAAGATATGAGAAAAAAGCTCTCCCAAGCCCCACCATCCCACAAAGTGGTGGTTGCTTTATCTGAAGTATTACACAATAAAACCAGCATAACAACAAAAACAAACTGCTGCTGTTTTCGAATGATAACAATAATTTGCTCAGTTACCTTGTTTGAAATTTCTCTGTATGATATTTCTCCATGTCTCCACGATTCCTTCTAACATCCAAATTTAGGCCCTCAAGCTTTGAGCAAGGTTCAAAGTCAATAGCACAATCCCTGGTTCAGTTAAAGAAATGGCGTTAATATGTACATATAAAAAACAAATACTTCAAGTTAGAACTACAGTCACTGGACCTCCCGCTAGGAACACAATGATGAGAGATGCGACCACCTTTCCATTGAGTATTTTCCCTACTTCTCTTCTCTTTTGTGGGGAGTGAGGAAGAATAGGAGAAGGGAGCCCGTGGGGGGGGGGGAGAGAGAGAGAGAGACTGCCAGGCATGCACGTGAGAACAAGAAAGGCAGAGTACCTCTTATGACCTTCATCAACAGCATCACACGATGGCTTCGAGGTAGACAAAACACTTACAAGTTGTTGATCATCATTACCATCTGTTCTACTACATGTATTCTATGTAGCAAAACACAAGAAGGTAAAAACATTTGAGGATATAGAGATAAAAAACAACAACATAAGAGATCGATAAATGGGAGATACATGGCTCAAAGAAAAGCAGAAGGTAAAAGCAACACCAAGGTTACAATTTCCCATAAAACAGATCTGTTCATAATAGTGAGATTCCTCGTGGTTTAAGTGTTCCAAGTTAGACCAGAACAACTTTGAACACTGAACAATTAGCATATGCAATTTTTTTATAAGTAAGAATAATTTATTAAAAGGAAAAAACAGTACAAAGATTGTACTGAAAACACTTAGAACATACAAACAAAAAAGGTAATGAAATCTGGAAAATCAAAAAATGACCCCCCACGTGGCAGAAATTAGCGTATGCAATTAACTTAGAACATTCTCCATATAGGTCAACTACAGGTAAACTTGATCCACATTGATCCTCATCAGATCCATCGACACAATGATAATGGTTTACTGCATTGTCCTGATCAAACTTTATATGTAGAGTGGACGCAACCCTAAGACAGTTGGTGTTAGTGCCCTGCCAATTGCATGTTATCATTTTCACTAATTTGCCACTTAAGTAGCTAAGAGTCACATTATATTACCTGACTCATTATCCTTAGTGGTAAACAGCTTTTACAATAAATTCTAATCTCAGGAGTGCCTAGATAGGCAAATGACTGGTAGGCTTAAAAAAATGTTATACTTTAGGCAGAAATGAAAATCCACAGATTTAGCATAGACATATGTATTTTTCAAGGGGATGAATATCAGAAGGGCAACAAATTTCCTAAATCCAATTTTGGCCATTGACCACACTTCTTTTAATGATCATTCCCTGTAAAAGATAAGTAACCGATATCAATCTCTATCTTCCAAAAACACTATTTGGCACAACAAAAGCATCAAAACAAATAGATCTCCTTCTCTAACGACAGGAAAAATCAGTTAAAAAGTGTTAACCGTTGAATTAAACAAAACGTTTTACCTCCAAGAAACGGATATTGTAAATAGGTCGCTTCTCTGGATCCTTTGCTAATGCCAGAATCTTTTGGTGTAACAATACGTCTTCTACTCTATCCATATTTACATCAAGTCCGTAACTGCCAGAAATGGAAATGCAAAGCTATAAGTTTATGAACTGACAAGACAAAAGGCTTTACCCAATATATAACCATTTCACAGTACTACTCGCACATTAAATCTTCTGATAAAAAATCTTTCCCTGAAGCTGAAGAAAATGAAAAAAAAAAAAAGACATGGGGAATGATCATTTAGCGTAGCACACTTCCGAGCTCTTGATGCACAATTCTGTCATTTTGAGTTGCTTGGATAAAAAAATGTTTTGGAAGGAAGCAAAGGAACCCTTGTTAATGGTCCAGGAGCTTCAGAAAAATGTTAAAACTACTTCAAAGACTATGGTCAAAGAAGGATTAATATATCCCTACAGCATGCCAATTGGCACCCTAAAGGTCCTCCAGTCTCAAACACTGGAGAGAGGATAAGACATTGCTGCAGCCCTCCCTGTCAATTCTAAAGCGTCCAGAGCTAACAATATGTAACAAACACTGAAGTTGCCTACCCGTAGGATCAGAAAGTTTTTGACCTTATATGAGATGCGTAGTGTGGTCGAGAAACTTCAACCTGCTGTTGGTAGGGAAGTAGTGTTCCTAATGCCATCAAAGTCGGGGTACTTTACTCAACATGAACCCTGGAATCTATCAGAGAGAAACTGTATATTACGTGGTTCCCAAGGTGCATTCCTAGCTATGCATTTGTAACTTGGTTGGCATATTGTTACAGAATAACAGTCCTGGGAGTAAAGTCAAAAAGGAAATATTCATCCGCACCTTTTTAAAAAGATTAGGTTCGGAATTATTCGAAGAATTCTTTACCGAGGAAGAAGAGTTTCTTTCTTTGATCTTCCCAATAACTTCTTTTACTTTGCGGAGGTTATATAGATGGTGAATTTGGTATTTGGATATTATTTGTATTACTGGTCTGGCCATGATTAGGAAAAAGGAATCACTTGGACAATAGGTTCTGAATAAATATAATGGGAGTTTTATGGCTGTGCTTGATCTTTAGAAGGCATTGTTTCTGGGACTTCCAGTTGATTTTTGCTATAAAAAGACTATGGATAAAAATATTGTAATCTTATTGCTTAAAATTGCTGAGGCAGCTCATATATATACCATATCTGGTTGGAGAAATGTACTTAACATCCCAAATTTATATAAAATATAAGTATCTCTACTGCCATTGTTGCAGATATAGTGGCCTGCATAGCAAGTTTGATAAGTGAAAGACTTTGCCACACTCTGCTACAATAGACTGCTATTGTATCAATACGAATTTTATTTTCCCCCAAAACATTGATGGTTCAGTAATTTGTTTGCTTAGCTGGCATGACAAGAAGTTGGTTACTTATGTTAGTGTTTTTCAGGTTTTCAATATTGCACTAAATTTCACAGGTGCGGGGAGAATATAACCACTGCTTTTCAGAAGAATGTTTTGCAGTCTATTGGTATTTCTTCCTCACACAGCTGAGATCCTTAATTATCAGAGGAAAAAAATAAAATGATGCTAAAGATGCATTTGAAGGTAGATATTTATGAACTACATTCTTGTAATGTCACTGGAACAGTTTTATAATACAGACAGGAATTTGAACTGACAAGTCCATGCCAAATTCCATTCTGCAGGCGGAAATTGGGCAATTTAAACAATGCACAATCTTGGGAAGAGAGTTTTTATGCAGTATCAAAATTTTTAGGAATACGTTTTTGAAACTGAAAAGAAACGCACAACTTTGTTACTGTCAAAAAGTCAAGAAATCAACTACGTACCAATTACCAGGTCACTATGTGACACCCCAAATCCCACATGGTGTAAGAGAATAAAAAGAATGAGAGATGAGTTATATAAGAGCCAAGTTCCATTGGGAACTTATTAGGTTAAATTGAGATTTATAATAATTCAATAAGCTTCCAGCGCAACCCTAACTAGTCTTTTTGAAGTTAAAAGCGCAGCCGCATAAGGCTAGCTCTGTGCTTGGGTCATTACACACTACCCTGTAGAATCAAGACCGAATAAGAATATCATTTAGCCACATAATCCAAATGACCGAATAAGAATATCCTTACACCTACTCCAACTCAGAGGCTGCATTCAAAATTCAACCACTGTACGGAAGCCACAAATTCACAACCCATCACATACAAACACTAAAGTGATACAGATGTACCCACCTAGTTACACGCATATATGTATCGACGTAAATACATTCCGAACCGACTCAGACGGTAATCGCATTAAACTTAACGACACTAAAAGTTCTCTCAAAAACTTAAAACATTAAAAGACGACGACTTTCAACAGGAAACAAAATTGAATCCAGAAGCAATCAAATGAGTACCTAGGCGGCAAGCGATTGAAGTGAGCATCCAAGAGCTCCCGGAACTCAGGATTACAGACAACCTCCTCGAGCCCGCTGTCCACTAACCGATTGTACACGTCGTTTCGTACATCGTAGCCGCTGAACCCGCCACCGCCAAAGCTCCGCGGAGGCGACGAGCTCTCTCCCATGCCTTCGATCAAATCCATGCGCTTTCGTGGTATATGTAAAGCTAGCTACTAACCGAGATTCATGCCCGAGAAAGTGAGGAAAAATGAGAGAGAAATGAGGTGGGAAGCTCCGAAAAATAGATTAGCAGAGGATCTTTGACTACAGTAGAATCTAAGAAGACAAAGGAGAGGCCGGGAGTTTTGTAAGAAGGCACAGGGTATTTCCGTCATAGAATATTGAAACAGATTGAAGGAGAGCCTAACTACTACTTTCCAGATCGAGAGAGAGAGGGGGGACAGTTCGGACAGATTAATATTTTGTAATGTCAAGCAGAGAGGAAGAATGGTCTCTGATAGTTTGCACTTAAAATATTACCAATATTTTTCTCTCTTAATAAAATATTACAATATAATCTCTCTTTTTCATAAAAAATATAAAAAATATAAAAAATTATCTCTCTCTTCACTTTCTTACTAAACTCAATATCAACACAAAACTCAATACTAAAAATATTTTAACGCAAACACAACCTTAGTAGCCTAGACCTAATCGAGGTTTTTTGGGAAACAAATAATGGTAAATTAACAGAATTAAAAATTTGGGAGAGTCAGAGTGACAGGAATGCCCTTGGGACTGGAGAGCATTTACGGTGGGAGACTTTTTTCTTCCTGTCCAAGATCAGAGCAAACTCATTTATAACAAAAGATCAGAGGGAAACTCACGGGAAGGTCATTTCATACTAAAAATCGATCACTTGCTGTCGTGTCCAATTTATGACATGGTACATGCGATCAGTGTTGGCCACTCTAGGTTTTGTTAGAGTGACAGACCCGTTGTCTAGGTTACTAACGTGGCATTTTTTAATTCGTTCCAGTGCCCCTGCACTGGATAATTCCCTCGTGTGTGAAAAGTTGCCTTGGACAAGCTGAGTTTGGATAGCCTCTTTAAAAGGGACCGGATTCTCTGCCACTCGGGTGACTAAATTACATATCAATTTTGGAGAGGTATGAATTCTGGACGGGACTCGTACATGCTCGGGCAGAAAAGTTCTGTTCGGGTTGGGTGGGTCCGAGTGGAACATAACTCACTTTTTCTGACTCTCTCTTATTGTCTCTGCAATTTGGTCACCTGAATTGCAGAGGATCTGCATCTCGTTAAAGGTAGCCTTATGATCGGTGAAAAGGTTATTCAGGTTTGTAAAATGATATTGGAGTTCGTAAAAAATTATTAAAATTTTAAAAAAAATTGTGAATTTTATGAAAAAATTATTTCCTAATTTTAATATAAAAATAGTAATAAAGGTTAAAGAAGTAATATAGGTAAATTAAGAGGGACATTTGTAAACTAGGGAACACGTTTAAGAAACATGTTACATGTGGGAGAATCTCGTAATGGACCGGGATTCCTTCAATTAATTCCTCTCAAGTCAGGACTCTATTAGGTAAAAGATGGAGAAATCAAGTGTGCGGGCCCACAAAAATTAATACAATATAAGTCAGGAATTTATAGTGAAAATGATGAATACAAAGCCTCTTGATTGTAGAAGATTAACTTGAAACTACTATTCTTTTATTTTATTACAAAAAAATTTAAATATTACAAGATGTATTTGTCTTCAATTATCCAAAAAATAAATAAAAGAAATTCTATACTGATTTTGACAACCTTGAAAACTTAAAGTCTAGTCAATTTTTGTTATTATTAAAGTCTCCTACTGGTGAAATTTTTTTTTTTCAATTAATTACTAAAATAACCTAGAGGTAAAATTATTAAATTTTGACATAAGAGAAGATAATTATATATTTTAATTATTTGTATTTTGTTCATTGAATCTGTATGTTCTTAGAGGGAATAGAAAAGTTCATACATCGCTGCTAGATGCTTTTAAGGGAAAGCTTGTCGATATATGAACATGAGAAAGTGAAGGTGGTCAAAGAATAAAAATGTCCGTTTCTGTAGGTCACCATGTCTCTAAAGAAAACCCCTTCTGTAGCACTTCTACTTTGTTTTTGGGCAGCATTTAATTAAGCATATGATATAATCGGTCCATTATAATATTATATAACCAGCTAATTAATTCATCCACAAACTTTCCCTTATTCCAATACCTCTTCTCGATCATGCATAATCCTCCATCTATTCCTGATCCGATTCCTCTGTGGTTTGCCTATTGTATGACAACTGGGGACCTGGGGTACACAAAAAGCAAGCAGCTGATTCTATGACCCTTTAAACATATATATACATTTAAGCAATTGTTAGACAAAGCTTTTGGCTATGGAATCTCTCTACCAGCATGACATAAACACCCTTGACAAAGACAGGCATCCATAGTATATATATATATGTTTCTTTAACAACGTTTCATCATCGTGCAAGCAACTGTAATTCATTGGTGAACATTTTCCTTAGTTTACCAATTGACCTTAAACTTAAGTCCTTGTTAAATTAGGTAAATAATAATAATAATATTTAAGAAAAACGAGTCTCCTTTCTTAAATGTTACAGAGGATGAACCGTGTGCGGTTGGTTTACCAAACACATTATTTTCTCGTATATACCATCTCTACCTTCGGAATCTCAATTGAAAAAGAAGATATATAAATTAAACAATTAGTTAAATCTCTAATCATGGGAGAGAAAGATTTTATATAATGTTTAGGACTTAGGAGTCCTCCGTTCAATTAATCTGGCTGTGTGTGTATATATATATATATATATATTGTTTCGGTTGAAACAAACGGGACGGTCAGATTGTAAGAGAGGGAAAGAAAAAGAAGCGAAGACGTACAAAACGGTTTAAGGTGGTTCGGTCTTGCAACCTATGACTCTAAGTGTGTCTTTACAAGAGATTAGAGAGTGTGTACTTATATAAAATAGAGAAGACAAATGTCCGCAAATTAAACTTTGGGTGGATAAAGATGATGGCCGTGATCATTGTATATATGGAGCTATCGTTCAGCTAGAATGCATGCTGCAGTACTGCAACTATCTGAAAAGAAATACTAAAGAAAGAATCACTTTCGTATGCTGACACAACCATAAATGCAATCACATTGGTGAGTGGTAAATCTACTCTATACATAATGAAGGTTTTGTTCTCATACAAATGGGGTTTCTTTCTAAGACTGATAATTAATACTCCATGTGAGTCATTTTATGTCGCATTGAGAATATATAGTCTACGTGAATGGTGAATTCATTGTGTATCTAAACGAAAGAAGAACACAGAAAAAAAGAAAGAAAAAAAAAGGGTAAAAGAGCATTGAAAATGCATGTATCTGCCTTTAGGCTGCAACGTGTTTCTGTATTAGCTCGTTTAATTGCTTTGAAAATGCATGTACGTATTTGAGGCAAACGGCACCAAAGGAAGATTTTTCAAAAATAAGTGCATGCAATATTCCATATGTATCGGGCTCGAACGGATTTGATCCAATCTTCACACTCATTAAATTTAACGTTATGACAAATTCTATAGATCGAAATTGACTGATTTAGTGACCTGTCCCTAATTTTTTGTACAAGTAGTAATTTGAATCCTAGATGTGTAACCCATACTCTCAGAGCCCCTGCCACTTTAACTACCAGTGGTTGATCCTTCCAACCTTGCTAAGTTGAAGGGTACCAGTTCTTGGCTGGGCAATATAAACTTTCTTGAAAAAGCAAGAACCACATATATGTTCGTTTTATGAATTATCGTAGGATTCGAATTCTAAAATGATCATGTTCGGCTAGCAGTAGAATTTTTTTAGGATTCAACAGCGCCTGCAACATGTCAGCGCCTGTTCCATATTTTTTTGCTTTCTTCCTTCTTTTTTCTTTTTGTTTTAACTGCATGTCAGTAGCACCTGCAGCTGCTTTTGTTGACTTTTTTTATCGTTTTGTATTTTTTGTTTTCTTCCTTTTTTTTAACCGCGTGTCAGCAGCACTTGCAACTGCTTTTGTTGACTTTTTTATCGTTTTGTATTTTTTGCATTTTTTTTACTTTTAAATATTTAAATTTTAATTAAAAATTAATAAATTCGAAAAAAAAAAATTTAAACATCATCATTATTTTTTTACACATCATTCATCTCTACACAAACACCAATATAATTCTAATATCATCTAAAAATTTACAAAACACTAGCTACAAAAATTCTCAGACCGAACATCACAAATCTAAGCTAAAGTACAGCTGGTTAAATCTAATACCAAAAATAGAAAAAAGATAAAAGGGGAAACATATTGTGTACTTTTACACAAAGGGCAATAGCTGATTAGGTATGAAACGTCTTTCGAGTCTCGACAGATAGTTTTGTTTTGAGCCCAAATATTTGGGTTCAAATATTTAGGTTTAATCATAAAAAATTCACCACATAATTTATTATTATTATAATAATTATTAAAAATCTTCTATCTTTTTACTTTTTTACCCACTCCAACAACATATATTTACTTTATAATATTTCCTAAATCTCAATACTCAAAATTTTCACCCTCAAACATCCCAAGATTTTACAGTAGTACTGGTCCGTCATATCGGATTTACTTTCCTTGACAAAATATTCAAGGACAAAGTTTGGAGTTTGCCGTCCAATCTCGTTGGAGAAAAGTACTGGTGTACTATTGATCAGAAATCACGGAATTAGTTGGGTGTTGCTGTATTGACGTGCTTGAAATTCATGAGTCGCCGGTGATAATTATAATAATAATTATTATTATTATTATTATTATTATTATTATTATATATATATATAATTATAATAATAATTATTATTATTATTATTTATATATATATATATATCCAACCCTAGTTTACTTGACATGGTTGAATCTTCCTTAAGTCGAGCATCCGTTTATTTTAATTGTTATTCTTTTTTTCTTCTTTCGTTATCAGATAATACTATTTTAAATTTGTTAATTCTAAATATTAAATCTTCGAGTTATGATATGATGAAAAATACTCAATATCTTGATGTCGTATATCAGCGTCATTATAAACTTATGAAAACTACTATTGACCCCATATCTAAGGTATGTCCTCATTTTGGAGAAAATTTATTATTAAATACTAGTACTTAATTTTTAAATATTATTATCCCTAGTATGATTAAATGAGATAATATCATTCTTTCTGATCAATGGAAACTTCCTTTGATAGTTCCTCCACCTGAAAAAGAAAATAAAAAAATCGAATATTTTGCTTAACATACATATGAATCTGTTACTTTATCATTTTTAAATAATCGTCCCAATTCAAGATCATCTTTTGATTCTCGCACTCCCAGTTCTCAAAATTTAAATTTTTAAACTGTTTTAAATTCATTCTTACCTAATACTTCTACTTTTTCTTCAAATCGTATTCATCTTAATATACTAATACCTGAAATAACTAGTGTACTCGAACTGAAACTCCAGTTCAATTTTCTCTTTATAATAAAATTGTAAATCCTGTAAAATAAGTTGGTTTTTAAATAAATATTCATTAGATGAACAAAGTATTATACAAACTCAGTATTATAATCATATGACAAGTATTCAACATAATATTTCTTTCTTTTTATGGTTTGAACAAAATCTTTCTTCTTTAAATGTTCTTACTCAAGATATTCAATGGATCACACGTAAACATAAAAAAATATTTGAATTTTATCCTCCTTTAGATACTATTAGATTTAATAATAATTCTCGTAATTTTTTAACCATTCCTTTTAAAACTAATAATTTATTTAATAATGACAAAATTTAGATAATATTATTCAACAAAATAATTATATATATATTCCTGATCTAATTCTGATCGATAACTGTACCCAAAAAAATATATCTGAGATCTTGCGTCATTAATGCAGTTCAACATCATCTTGATCCCTGTCATGTGTTTAATAACGGACTCTAAGGCTGTTCGGTATTTGTGTATTCTCAGGATTTTTTGAATCCTGAGAATACACAAACCGAACATGTTTTTTAACCTCACCTAAAAATAACTACCGCACGCATACCAATAAAGTTAACATAACGTAAAAATTTTCAAAACATAACTAACCAACCGAACATCCTCTTTATCTTGTAATGACATCTGACTTTAGCATTGGGAAAAAGACCCGCACCTTCAAATGAAAGCAACTTCAAACTCATCAGAAAAATAAAATGAAAACAACCCTTCAAGTTTCAACAACCTCAACTGTAAAGAAATCTACAGCAGACATTGGAAGGACGCTGTGCTTTTAGTTTGTCGATCTCTTATTTGATAGACAACAAAATGAAATTTATAATTTTCTTTATGTAAGTACGTGTACGTCTTCAAGTGTGTGTCCTCGTAATTATCAATTTGATGATCTCATATTATCATTTTCATCACGTTAAACCTTTAATCTATTAAAATTGATCGATACTCTTCAATCATAAAATTCTAACTGTTGATACACGTTTGAGTGTAGAAATTTTGAGAATTGGAGTTTATGAAATATTATAAAATAAAGATATTTTATGAGAGTGGGTGAAAAAGTGAAGAGAGATAAGATTTTTAATAAATATTATAATAATAAAAATTATGTAATGAATTTTTTAATATTAACTCCAAATAATTGGCCACCTCAAACATCCCTAATTATATAAGTCACTTTATGTACATTTCAACTATATGAACATATTAGACAGCGAATATTCTTCATTTTTTTAATTATTTGAATATATATATAATCCATCAAATGTTAAATGAAATTAAAATTATAACGGTGACCATGCATTCGCATCTTTAAAGATTACTATACAGATGTTTGAGACCCAACAATTTCACTCTTCAAAATTTTCACCCCAATAAAATAACTCGTTCAAATTTTTCTATCCACGTCAAATTATCACTTTTTAGGCCAAGAGTAATATTTCCAAGTTACTTAATGTGTTTGAGAAGTAAAATTTTAGGGTGGTTAAAATTTTAAGTATTGGGGTTGATGAAAAAGTGAGGAGAGAGAGTGAAAAAGTTAGTGAAAAAGTGAAAAATTGAATGAAAATTGATGAAAAAATAGGAGAGATAATATTTTGTAATGATGATAAAATTTTAGGTGAGTAAAATTTTGTTTCGCAAACGCAGTCTTAATAGACTCGTAGGGTTGATGAAAAGTACCGGAGCCTTTTTTTGCAGCTAATGCATGTCATTTTAAGTGCGCCATTGGGGGCACTTTAATTTGGATAGTTTTTTTTTATAATAATGTGGGGTCACTAAAGGGAAAAGGGTATAGATAATGCATGCATAATTGAAGGCAGAAGCTCCACCCGCATGTCCTACAATGGCCGTCCTAATCCGGGCATGACTCACTACTGCACAGTCAACGAAGAATTGTGTAATATTTGCAGAATTATGCAGGCGGCAGGCCAATCTAGTACTCACTGGAGCAAAGATTGAATATGGAGAGACTAGGAGGAAGGTTAACCAAGCACAAATTACTTCTTTACATCGACGACCTTTCCTGCTGATAAATGATTCCTCTGCTAACTTTAATTTGAAAAAGGAATAGAAATCCGATATCACAACCCTTTTATCAAAACTATAGAAGTAGAAATTGGAAGGGGGTGGATTTATGAAAAATTTGAACCGCGGACCCAAGATATTTTGTTTGGCGAGAGAGTTGAGAACAATTTTGTTTTATCTGACCTTAGGCTTTTTCCCTACAGCTGTTTGAAAAGTTTACCTTGTTTCGCCTATAATGCATACAACCAGACGCTTAACAAAGACTACCACCATGGTTCACATGAGCCTCTAAAAATCTCTCTAACCTCTCTCTAAATCCATATTCTCTCCGCTTCTTCAAAAATGTCGACGGTCAGGAGGAGGGGGGAGCTCCGGCTCCCAAACCCCCTCCTTTTTCCTTTCCCTTTTCCCCTCCTCCATTTTCCCTCTCCTCCTCTCTAGTTTGAATGGCTGCATCTGTTGGTTGGGTTTTTGTTTCTTTGCAGGTGGCTTACAAGCAACGATCAGTGGCTTCCACTCAGTTTTTTCAAACACACGCCACACAGTTGGTCTCAGCAGGCCGAGATCTACGCCTCCAGTCCCTTCCGCTACACAGATGACGACACATGACTCACGTGACGACCACTTTAGGGGCCTGCATGGCCTCCTCCGCCCCCAGCCACATGTCTCTCTTCCCAGAACTGGCCTCTGTGGCTTTTGTCCTCCCTTTTATGTCGTGGATCTGCTCTGACCACCACCACGCGTTGCCTCTGTCGTCAATATCTCTGATCCCATTCTGGCTAGTCTTCACGGACATTTCCGTAGCCTACGTTACACTTTCGCCCGTTTGAGTTTGCCTCTTTGTTTAAGGTTTGTTTAGTTTTACTTGTGTGTTTTTTCTGCTGTTTGTAATTACAGTTGTAATTACATGATTAGTGATCTAAGGGAGCAGGATTGCCGACACTATCATCGGTCCTTTAGCGGCAGTTGTCACTGCCTTGTGCGGTGATTTTTTTTTCTTTCAATGGACTTTTGGGTTCATTTTCCTCGGGTTTCCCGTGTTTTCAAGGACCCTCGGGTCCTCTCGATTCGGGTTTCATGCCCGCTACAATTGAGGACCTTATGTCCTCCATTATAGCCACTTATTGTTAGCCCTAAACTCGGCGCTAACCCTTTATCATTTTCTTGTTTTTCTAGATCGCAAGTTTTATTTGTGCTTTCAATATATAACATTAGTAGTTTCACTTAAGTTTTTTTTCCCTTTTTTCAATTAAGAAAAAGGCTAAATTAATCCACTGGTCTATCAAGTATGGCAAAATCTCAAACTGGTTCTCAAGATTTATTTTGTCATATACTAGTCCCTAAAGAATCTTTCGTGTCATACAATAACCATTCTGTCAACTTAGTTGACCTCATTAATGAGACAAATCGCACAAAGACATACCACCACCAATCACAAGCAACCATCTTTTTCCAAGTCACTTGGAGTGCATTGTCTTTACAAAATACTTGTCCAATATATAGTGTGATGAGCTACCGTTTTAAGTTCAAGTGACATAGACAATTTTATGTGGATTTTAAATTAACACACTGATCAAACTTGACAGTTTGAGTGACTTGAGGACATGTGACTGCTTGCAATTGGTGATAATGTACGTTCTCGTTTATTTCGTTAACGAGGTCAATCAAGTTAATAGAATAGTCATTTTTGGACACGGAGGATTCTCTATGAAATAGTATAAGAAGAAACAAACACTAAGGACAGGTAGACTAATTAAGCCTAAGAAAAAATAAGTGGAGTGGTGGTCTACAATAGTCTCACTTCAACCCACAACAAAGAGGATAACTTAATACGACTTACAAACCAAGTTTGTGGCGGCTTGCTAACCGCAGAGATATTGCTCTGCTTTCCAAGCAGCACGCCAACATGACACTTTTCCCTGGATGTAGCCGAACAATCTCAATTCATACACCTGTGACTTCACGTTCCTCTCCACAAAGAGTTCAGTTCCGAGTACAAGACGTACAAGGCAATCTGATTGTATACTCACTAACAGAAAAAACATATGTGGGAGGTCCTGTAACGGATTGCATTCCCAAGAATAAATTGATACCACCCCGCAACCAAAAGCACGTTTTCAAGAGAAGCAAACAAAAGCTGAAAAAGGGAAACTGTGGAACAACAGGCCTCTTCCCAGTGTTCACTAAAACAAGAAAACGTCATTCTCGGTTCTCCTGCAATTAGTATGACCTTAAGATTACCAAACTGAATTTCTTGCCTCTACGAATTGAACTTTCAGAAATAGGGGAGCATGTATTTAGCAGAGCTAGTGGCTCAGAAGTAGGACATGTCATACACAAGAAGACAGTTACATCCTCACAGAATATGGCACAAATAATATTGCGATGGAAGTCTTAGTGAAATGCATTACTCCAGTTCATAATGTCTATATAACCAATCTGATAGTTTCAAACGAATTTGGGGAGGATCATGACCAGTGCCAGCTGCAATAATAACAGTTCAGATAGTTTTGCTTCCATTTCAATACAAGGTAGAATGACCTATTGGTAATATTAGGATTATAATATCTACCGGTTATAATGGTACATGAAAAAGGATTTTGACTATGCTTATTAGGCCCACCTGTAAAGCTAATGTCATGTTTATGTCCCACCCGGGGAATATATTCTCCTTCCACACCCTTTAAACTCGTGAAACATCTATAACATTGGAGTTAATTATCCAATATAAAAATGTTACCATGAGAGGCAGAGTGGAACAGCCACGACACCTAGTTCCTTACCTTAGCTGTATCTTGCTGGTGCCACCTAAACAGTTGCCTAGCTGGATCTGGCTGGTGCAACCTAAACAGTAGGTAGGTGACAGATGTGTGATGTCCTGAAGTAGAAGCTCCCCCATCATTTGACAGATGCAATGTAAATATCATGAAACCTTGGCAGTGTAGTTAAATCTGTCTCATGTACTAATAATACCGAGCTAGTTATTTTTGCAGCACATTTAGGGTTGTCTACATTATCAGTCCTATTGGCACTGACCAAGCCAGAAAAAAACGCATCCTTTTCTTCACAAGTTAAAAGCCACAAGAGAACTAAGCAGCAATATAGTTTAGGTCACAGCATTCAACCCCAATGAAGAGTAAAAGAAGGGAATCTGAAACTTTGACGATACAACTGTAATGCTATCAAGGATAAGAGAGCTAGTTCATCAATGCTTCTGCATTCATCAGAACCATAATCCTTAGTTTAGAAGGTCCATGAAAACCACAGATTCAAAGTCATCAACCAGGGCGACGGATCACATCCCTGCGCCAACATTTGGATAAATTAGCATAATGCTCTTCAACAAAATGAATTCTGATAAGAACCTTAGTATACACATACAATAGGCAAAAGGCTCTTTCCAGGTGGAATGACTTGCTATCATACTGTAACTTCCTGAGAAATTCATCTTCAATTCCCCACCCACGCCCACAACCAAACGCACACACATCACACATTTTGCAACAAAAAATTGTGGTTGACAAGGGCGATATGAAAAGCCTTATTCTGCACCTTAACAACATAGAGTTGGACTTGGTAACACACATAGGGAGAACAAATGAATTGTGAAAGAAACAAAACGATTCTCAGGCGTTGGAACACCATGTTCGTGTTTTTGAGATAAACCAAACATGATAAAGAAACATTGATTTAGATTGTCGAAGACTCGAAGTACAACATGTAGGCAACCCTCAATTATCACGGATTGAAGTATTCTGTATTTCCAAATACAACAATATGGTACAGCATAATTGAATGACGATGATGCGAATACAACAACAACACCCCGAACCGTAATTGCCATCAAGGCAATGCCGTGAGACTGGCCTCGAACAGGAAACCCCGGCAAAGCCCGTCACCAACGCCACACCCGGGCACACCGTTGATCCAGCGCCACTCTCCTTTACCTTCACAGCGGTCCCACATGGCTAATTTGCCAACCCTCTTGGCCGAGAAGCAGACCCTATGACCACCCCCAAACACCTTGAACTTGCTCGACTCCTGGAAGCACTTGAACATCTCCACGGGCATACGGCCCGCCTCATCCCACTCCAGCGTTTCCAGATCCAACCTGAAAATCAGGATCGTCGAACACGACGCGTTCAGTGAAAACGAAGACTTTAGTCCCCCGACCATCAGGATTCGGTTCCCGTTTCCGCGGACCAAACGCGGTCGTTTCAGGATGTCGAACACGTCCCCCCACTCGTGGCGTGCGAGGCGAGTCCAGGTGTGGGAGTTTTTGAGGTTTGCGATTGTGCAAGAGAACAGCTTCCATTGGCTTCGCCAAGGTGAACCGACATCGCAGAGTGCGTAGACCGAGTCAGACACTAGGATCGGGCTTCGAGGTTTCGAGGGGAGGTTAGATGAGAATTTGAGCCACTGGTTCGTGCCGGAAAAGTATAGGGCCGCGAGCTCGGTGAGTACCATGACTCGGTTGGCTGAGTCGACGAGGACTGAACCGTGGCGTGACCAGGCGGAACCGAGCTGAGGGAGTACTTGGAATTGACGAGTTAATGGGTTGCAGACGACGAGCGACTTGTTCGGCTCGGGCGAGTTGGGCGAGTCGGCCCAGAGGTAGACGAGTCCGAGCGAGGACGCGACGGGGTGTGGGGACCGGAATGGGAGAAAGTCGAGGGTGAATCTGAGCCATTGGTCCTGGTCAGGGTCAAAAACACGGATTCCTTGAGGAGAGGACAGGTGGAGATGTTGGTGGCGGTGGTGGTGATGGTGTGGTGGGCGGAGAGCGAGGAGGGGGAGAGGCGGTCGGGTGGAGATGAGGTCTATGAAACAGGATGAGGTCAGAATCTGGTGGAAGAGCTTGCAGACTGAGCGGCAGACCATGATCTGACGGAGAGGGAGGCCAGAGAAGATCTGATGGAGAGTGTCCTGCGGGAGCAGGTAGATCGGGGAAGCCTCCATTTTCCGGTGGGCGGGGGAATACAGGATCACAGCGATTCTGGCTTGAGGAAGCGAGATGAGCCGAAGGTCGGTTGGGGTTTTGATGAGGATTTCAGAAAATTTGGGTAGGAGTCCGTGGTCGCACGGTTCGTGTTTTTTGATGCTTTGTTGACACTTGTCCTGCCACTCGTTTTTCAGTTTTAGGGGAAAAAAAACGTACAATTAAGTTGTTAAACTTTCCAATGCAGGGCTTTGGCCTGCTGCCTCCTAAAGGTCTTGACAATATATTTTTCTGACCTGTTTTTGTTGTTGTCATTTTTTCTCAATTAAAGATAAGAGCCTACATCTTTTTTTATTAAAATAAACAAGATTATCAAGTTATTAATAATGTTTTAAAAATTGATTTTATAGATATCAGCAGCTCTTTGTTGTTTCCACTAAAATAACAAAAATAAAGAAAACATCATATGACATGACATTGCCTGCCTTCTAGTGAAACTCCACCTCAATATGACAAAAGTTATTGTGTGAATAGGGTTATTGTGTAAGTGTGTGAGTGGACGGGTGAGATTCGAAGTTGAGAAATCTAATGGCTGAAAAAATGTCACGTCATTTAATGAACCCAACCCACGAACTCGACCCGGTTTCATTAAATGACGTGACATTTTTCAGCCATTAGATTTCTCAACTTCTGATCTCACCCGTCCACTCACACACTCACACAATAACCTCACTCACACAATAACCGACCCCACCTCAATATAACTACTTTATGTTTGTTAACAAAAATTTTACACTTCTTAAAATTTTAACACAATAAAAAATTACAATGCAATCTCTTTTTAGATCTCATCATTAATTTTCACTATAATAAATATTAAAAATAATTTATCTTTTTACTTTTTCACCAAATTCAATACTTTAAAATTTTAACATCTCCAAAATTTTAATACTCAAAAATAACTATAGAAAAACAAAAATTTCCCTACTTAGTTATAACTTAATCTGGATTGGACTGAAAAAAAAAAAAATATATATATATATATATATATATATATATTCTGTGTGGATTGGATTCGACGTCGACATAGGATTCTGCCTCTGCTATCGGCAGGGCATTTTGTCTTAGTGTGGGCCCAGCCATACAACTCCGTGAATCCTCCCACCCCTACTTCACCAGCCGATCCATCCCAACGTGGGACCCGAAGAACACCCAACCACTAAGTAGATGACGATGACACGTATGCAATGTTTAGTTTCAGCCGCTAATTTTTTTCCTCGGCCGCCTGCCTCAGAGTCACGGACTCACGGGGACAACTACAGTTCTACTGATGAAAGGATTCCCAAACGAAAGACAACCCCCGTGCGAGTGACGCGAATGTTCGTCGGAGTCGGGGCTCTATGTCAGAAAGTCTCCTAGCCCTCTAGTGTTTTTCGGTCAACGCGGCCCACGATGGAAAAGCTCGGCTTTGGATTATTATAGTAGTTCTCAAGCGAGCCACAAGTAAAGTTCATTGATGGGCCTAAAGAAAACAAGACGGCCCATCTTGAGACGAGACGAAGTTAGTTGAAGAATTAGGGCACTTGACCGTGCTTTCTGATATAACATAGACCTCTAGAAAGAATCTCTCATTTTCTGGCCGGAACAATCTATTATGGTAGGGTGTGATATGGACGGCCCAGTATTATTATAAGGGGCCCGGGCCCGGGCCCGGGCCCAATAGCTTTTATAAATATCTCGGTAGCCTGTTAAAAAGATAAAATTACCGTAGGATTCTTCAGTTAATTTTTTTTAAGATTCACAAAGCACCCGAACTCGCGGGTGGTTGTGTCACCTCGTAATCTTTGGCATTCATCATGTTGCAATGGCTAAAGGAAATCTCTTGCATTATTTTTCAAGAATCCCATATTGGCTAATAAGTGATTAATTTCAATATATTATTTTTATCAAGAATTGAATATCTGATTTCTTGATGAGATAATTAATAATAATAAATGAATAATCAGCAATTTATTAACCTAATTAATAAAATAATAGCTGCTTGTGTGGGTTTGCCCTTTTCCCTGCCTTATGGAAAGGGATCAACTTGAGTTGATCTTTCAAGTTCCAACGTTATCCAACCAAAGCCCTCGAGTGCAAGGAAGCCACGACCTCCGTGGCCGTAGGACCACACAGGTTTAGACTATGTTTGAGAAGTAAAATTTTAGGGTTGTTAAAATTTTAAGTTTTAAGGTTGATGAAAAAGTGAGGAGAGAGAATGAAAAAATTGGTAAAAAAATAAAAAAGTGAAAAATTGTATAGAAATTGATAAAAAAGTGAGAAGAGAGAGTATTTTGTAATGATGATAAAATTTTAGGGTATTAAAATTTTGTTATGCAAACAGAGCCTTAGAAACGAGGGTAAAAATGAGAATATAATAAAGAATATCTGGGCTTTTACACTCTAGGTAGAAATTAGGATATAATAAAAATATCTATCTTTTGAATTTTGATATTTTATATTCTTATTTATAAATTTTTTCATATTATATTCGTCAATTATTAATTTTAAAGAATTTACACAGTCTATTAAAATTAAAATTAATTATTACTCTTATAATTATCATTTTACCTTAATAAAACAGATATTATCAAAAAACAAATGGGTAAAAAGTTATTATTTTAAGCTAAAAAAATAATCATTTTTCATCAAAAGTAATACAAATTTGAATGTGTATCTAAAATTAATAATAGATGAATGTAGGTAATAAAAATAATATATGCAATATAAAATATAAACAATTAGACGGTGCAAATGCATTTATCTGGATTTTAATATCTGCTGCCCCACACGAGGAAGGATAAGATTCAAAATGGTTCCACGCGATTCTTACGTTTGTCTGATTCAGACACATTTGCCAACGGAATCTTCGTTCGTATCGACGTGGCGATCTTCTCTGAGGAATTCTCGAAGCGAATCCTCCGTCTCACCACTCAGGTACTCTCTCTCTCTCTCTCTCTCTCTCTTTCATTTCAATTTCTTAAATGACATTGATTTTGATTCTCCCCTTTGGTATAGTTTAGACTCGGGCTTCTGCTTTTAGGTGAAGTCGCTGGGGAAGGAAGCAATGGTTGGGAGCATCGAGAACGGGGGGATGGAGGTCTTCTCTGAGGAATTCGATCCGATTGCTGTGGTGGCGGAGTCCTTGCCTCCGGTGGCGGTATCCAATGGCGATCTGGCTCAAGCGTCCGCGAAAGCCAGAGAGATCGTGCTGGGTCGGAATGTTCACACTACGTGCCTGGCTGTCACGGAGCCCGATGCCAACGACGACTTCACCGGGGATAAGGACGCCTACATGGCCAGCGTCTTAGCTCGTTACAGAAAGACCCTCATGGAAAGGACCAAACAGCATTTAGGTGATTCCCAAATTCGATTCCTTAGCTTCATTATCATTACTTAGCCAATTATCATGGCCTACGTTTTATTCCGGAGACGGAAGAAGACACAAATACAAACAAAGAGAAGCATACTTGTTTGTTCACACTTTTGATGTCAAACTAGTTCAGTTAGTCCACTTGAAATCTCGGTTGCTTTACTGAAGATTAATTTAACGCACTTACCCAACAGAAAAAATTAATTTAAGTACCGCGCTTCACTGGGACAAATATCCTCTGGATACTACTTGTCGGAGATCTATGTCCTCTCTTCTATTTTTGACGAGTGATGGCCCTGCAAGGAAAGGGAGGAACCAGTGACTTCCCGTTTCCTGAGACAAGGCCCGTGATTTCAGAAACAAAGAATTGATTATGAGTATTGGGTCGTTTTGAAATAGAACTCAATCTTGCAGGACCAAAAGCGAGTTGAGTGGCCAAAACCTCTGTAATAGATCAATGGGAACCTCTTGAAGTTTTCATTATTTACCACTACGTAAGAGGCAAAAGATATGAGAATCTGGCACCTTAATCTTTCTATCGTAACGGACAGTTTCTTGCTTTGTTACCTCCATTACATCAGTTTTGTCCTAACGGAACTTTGTTTTCAACTTTTGACAACCTCCCTAATGGGGGATGGTTTTTCTTTCTCTAATTCGTATCCTTAAAAACATTTCTGGTTCTTATGTGTAGTGGTATATTGCTTGCAGGTTATCCTTATAATCTGGACTTCGATTATGGGGCTCTGGCGCAGTTGCAGCATTTCTCCATTAATAATCTTGGTGATCCTTTTATTGAAAGCAACTATGGTGTCCATTCAAGGCAGTTTGAGGTTGGCGTTTTAGATTGGTTTGCTCGACTATGGGAAATAGAGAAGAATGAATATTGGGGATACATCACAAATTGTGGTACAGAAGGCAATCTTCATGGGATTTTAGTTGGGTTAGTAATGTTGAGCATTTGCCTGCTTATTTTTGCTTTACATCATGAGAGATTCTTTTTTTGTCAAAGAAGAGAGAACCTAAACATAGCTCAACTGTGCAGGAGGGAAGTTTTCCCAGATGGGATTTTGTACGCATCACGGGAGTCTCATTATTCTGTTTTTAAAGCTGCACGAATGTATAGAATGGAGTGTGAGAAGGTTGGCACTCTGGTTTCTGGTGAGATTGATTGCACAGATTTTAAAGTTAAACTACTAGCTAATAAAGATAAACCAGCCATCATCAATGTTAACATAGGTATCTCTCTCTCTGTAACTGCTTATCTAAGCGCACACATGCTTATTCATTTAATTTGATCGACTGAGTCTTGTATCACAGGTACAACCGTCAAAGGAGCTGTTGATGACCTCGATCTTGTAATACAAACTCTTGAAGAAACTGGATTCACACATGATCGGTTCTACATTCACTGTGACGGAGCTTTATTTGGACTTATGATGCCTTTTGTCAAACGAGTAAGTTAAATATGCACTGACCATGTAGAAGGCATGGTCAGACAGCTGTTTTAGTACTTTAAGAAGTTTCGTTGCCTTCCTATTTACTCGTATTTACTTTTACAGTATGCTTTCTTTTACTTTTAGAAGGCATGGTCATACATATGCACTGACATAGCTTTATCTGGGTTGAATTGCTTCCTTTGGCTCATTATTCTTTCTGTTAAACAGGCACCAAAGGTTAGTTTCAAGAAGCCCATCGGAAGTGTGAGTGTTTCTGGCCATAAGTTCGTTGGATGTCCAATGCCTTGTGGTGTCCAAATAACAAGGCTAGAGCACATCAATGCCCTGTCAAGGAATGTCGAGTATCTTGCTTCAAGGGACGCCACAATTATGGGAAGCAGGAATGGTCATGCTCCTATCTTCCTCTGGTTCACCCTCAACAGAAAAGGCTACAAAGGGTTCCAGAAAGAAGTCCAGAAATGCCTTAGAAATGCTCACTATTTGAAGGACCGCCTACTTGCTGCTGGGATCAGTGCCATGCTTAATGAGCTTAGCAGCACAGTTGTGTTTGAACGACCTTTGGATGAGGAGTTTGTTCGCAGGTGGCAGTTAGCTTGCGAAGGAAATATTGCACATGTGGTGGTGATGCCAAATGTCACCATTGAGAAGCTTGATGATTTCTTGAATGAATTAGTCGACAAACGCTTAGGTTGGTACCTAGATGGAAAAGTCAATCCTCCTTGTATTGCAGTAGAGATAGGGAGGGAGAATTGTCGCTGTATTCTGCACAAGTGAGTCTTAGTGGGCTAGAATTGTCTTTGAACACTCATAGGGAGTGAGAATTGTCTGTCTTAAGCTGCATGAGCCATTGTTTTATTCAGATTCTTCCCTTCTGTTATTGTTTTGACTGGAACGAAGCGCTTTGTTTAAGTAGAATCTAGGCCCCGAGAGTTTTTCCCCTGTTTCACTGAAGCCTTCCTATTGGCTTCGCAAAAGATAGGAGAGAATAATGCTTTATTTTCAAACTCTGATTTATTCACATTGTGGGTCAAGCTGAAACTATTCAAGTCTACCAACGAGGACTTGTATGTCGGCAATTTGAAGCTTCTTACGTGCTTCTCGGTTGGTTAGCACAAGCCTCCACCGAGACCTTGGTATCTGCTATGGTTTTATATGTTGGGCCGTGGAATGGATCTCAAACAAATTAGGAATTAAGTAGGCTGAATTTTTCTCATATCTAAGCCGTTCAAAAGGACGTCCAGAAGACAATCATAAAGGATTCGTCTTAGGTCTGGTAACCGGAAAAATTGCAATTTATTAACATCATCTCGATAAGTTTCATCATTCTAAATCAGAAGCTACTTGTTCTATTAGCACCACGTAAAACATGTTCATCCAACCATGAGTTGCAATAGGAGTTGCTCTACAGCACATCTTAAAAGTTATTCTATTCTAGGAGTGGTACAACATAGCCATATCTGCAACTGATACAAGGGACTAATCCGAGCAACATCGTTCACAATTTCAACCTGTTACACATGATATGTATAGATAGATATCTGTACAAGATTCTCACTCTCTAGGTCATAAACATCAACTTACTGCTAAACCTACGATGTGGCCTAGGTCCTCTGGTTGAAGTCCAAGAAGTTAGGACGAGGCTGCCCATTTAAAGTTTGGTTGCTGGTGGATGCCTGCATCATATGAAGCTGTTGCTGCTGGTGTGGCTGGCTCTGAGAGCCACCAAAGTTAACTAATGCTGGCTGGTGGGAGGAATATTGAGGCGGTAACCCTCTGCCGAAAGGGCTGCTGCTGACAGCTGGAAGTTGGCCTGCTGCTATCTTAAGCCTCTGCACTTCCTGCCTCAATGCTTCATTCAGAGCTGAGTCAACAGACAAGGTATAAACAAGTCAATCGTCACCCAACTGATTCCATTCCTCAAAATCCACCAGAGGAGAAGACAGAAAGTCATCATACTCCAACGGTCACTAACTTTAGGAATTTAGATACCAGAAGGAAAGCCAAGTACTTCATACTCTTTTCAGTGGCACTTTGAAAATAAGAATTCATAATATTAAAGAAATGAAATTGATTCAGTTGTTTGGTACGGACTCCATTGATGGTTTCCTGGGGTTCACATGAACTTCTGAATGGGAAAATATGTGCCAACCCATCCTTAATGCTTCATAAGACACCTATCAGAGTAGAATAAACAGAGCTGCTAAAACACATACCATCTCTAAGATGTGCCTGTTGCTCCATAGCTTGTAGCCGCAGTTTGAGTTCCTTGTTCTCCACAGTCAAACCACTAGTGTCTCTCTGCATCACACAAAATAGAGGTAAGATGCTTTCTTTGTTTCTAACATTTCCTTAAGAGCGATTCTATTCTTTAATGAACTTTTGTGAGCAACCTTGAAACAATATGATAGCCCGTACATTGCAAGATGGATTCAAATTTCGGTGACCAGCAGGCTTAGCCAAGAATATCTTTATACATGTAAACACACTATTGTTGTCTACTATCCTCGATGCAACCAAAGCTGAGACTCAAATCAGTGAGGATTCGTACAGAACGAAAACAAACAAATGGAAACATAGTATGCTGGAGATTTTACGGGAATCATTAATCAACATTACATAGACCCTCATGGAACACACTCATATGTTCTTGCACAATGTGATAACCAATACTTACCTTCATATAAACACCACAGCACATCAACAAAGTGGATTCATAACTAACACATAGGCAACAATTAAGGGTAAATGGTGCTGTGCTTCTACTTGTTATGGCAAAATAACTGGAACCTGCAAGCATGCAGGCAGGTTTAAGCACACAGGTGCCTCGAGAGGGATATGCAACAATGGCAGAGAAGCATCTTAAATATCATAGGACTATTTATATGAAGACTATTCTGCTGAGGCTAGATAGTTCAAAATGCATTATATATTTTGAAGCCTCTAGGTAACTTGCTTTCTCTTCAAGCACATGTGAAAAGACCCTCTGCTCTCTCCCAGCAGGAGAGTAAAGTCTGTAAATCATGGAAAATTCTTCCAACGCTACTTAGAGGTTACAAATGTGAACCAAAAAGAGAAGGAAAGAATTTAAAGCTTGAATACTGATTTTAGCCACAATGGGAGTCAAGCTGTTCCACAATTTTGCTTGTTCAATGTGTTACATCCATCTATGCAAGAAAATGATGAAAGCAGCACAGTGGATATTTAAGTCTAATCAGATTTTAAATATAGGATCCGATTGTTAAACTACTTCATGTAAGCGTATTAGAAAGCTTATATCTAAAACATCTATAACAGATGACATTTGGTGGTGTCTCGAACTTTGGCATTCCCAATGTACTCCAGATGCTTTATGGGTAACATAAAGTACCGACCTATTAAGCATCCAGATACATGGGGACGCACAAACATGGTAATTTTTTTTTTTGATAAGTAAGCCAATATTATTAAAGAGAAAACAACAATACAAGAGAAAATACTGAAGGCCCTAACACACACAAAGGCCCAAAGCACGCCAAGAACAAAAGCACCCTCCCACCCTCAACTCACAAGCCAACAAAAGCACCCTCAACCCAACAGCCAACCCTCAACCCTATAGCCACCCAAACGAGACCCCTATCAGTCCAGCCCAAAGGCCACAGGCTTCCTAGTGATCGAAGAAGACCCTTCATAGTTAACCGAAGACTTCAAGCCCTTCAACTCCCTGATCATCCTCCCCCTGATTTTCTAGACGGTTTCGAACGAGGCTGCACCCGATCGCGTTCCAACGCTGCAAAGAGATCCCGCAGTTTTTCCTCTTGACCACCGCACGACACCCCAACCAACTGACCCACAGAGGAAACTATGTCCAAGACTCATGCCGGAGATTCTCCCCCCAAAGCTTTATAAGGGGAACAAACCGTCAAAGGTTCATCCACAAACCCATCAACACTACTGATCATAACACCCTGATCATCCTCCCCTCCCCCTACTCAGGAAGCTGCTGACCTCCCAAAATCCCCCTGGGGAGCCAACGGAATAAGCACATCTGCCCTGTCAGGGCACTCAGAAGGACCAGTTGACTCTGACAGAGCACCGACTAGGCCATCAGAACCTCCAGACGGAGGCGACCCCACCTCCACATGTCGGACGACGAGATCCGTCGCCGAATCGAAACCGGTAGAGACTTTCCCCGTGGTGGACTCCGCTTGATCCTGTGCTGCCACAACTGGACCAGGAGCGATAACGCTCGCAACATGATTACCGGCGACAACAACCTCGATCGCCTGGGACGAGACACCCACCGCTGAGCCCCTCGCGTCTCCACCGGCAAGAAGCTGACCGACGAAACCCAGCCCAGGCGAGGAAGGCTCCTCGAGCTCAGCCTCGTCCACAACGTGCTGGAGACCCGACCCACAGCCCACCTCAGAGCGGCCCACCCCAGCCTGCCCCAAACCAAGACCCGAATTAAAAACATCACGCTGGACCTCCTTAACACTGCACTGGGATGGATTAATTTCACCTGTTGGGCTTCTACAAACATAGTTAGCCTCCCAAAAAACAAAACATCCAGCTTCCACTGAACTTTCGGGTTGGGACGATCATCTATACCTTTTATGAAACTAATAACCTACTATTAGGGATGGATTAATTTCACCTATTGTTCATAAATTACGAACCAAACACCTCCTACTCCTAAGAAAAATCACTTCTGTCTCCGACAAACTATGTTTAACATCCACCAACACTTGATGTTGTACCAACGAAACCCTTTTGCACAAAATCAATATATCATGCCACCAACCCTTGTTTTTTTTTCAATCCTACAATCAATCAAATATAGGGAAAATAAAAACTAGTATATCACTTATACTGATATCCTTGACTACACAGACTATGTATTTTCTCCAACTCCTTTGAGTCAACATAATTGTACATTATTCAATGCTCAAAACCTTAAAGGCTTTAGAAACCAATGAAAATATTGATATCAGGCAAATAGTGTATGAAATCTTTAATATATACCTCTTTAAACCACCAGCACTGCAATATGCAGTGTGGAGTCCCAAAGAGAAGTATGATACGCAAAAGATAACTCATCGACTGCAGTAGAAGGTGTAGAGGATTTTAGTCTGCAGCTTTCTGTTATTGACAGAATTACAACACCTACAATGCCTTTGATTTTAGTTCTTTCTTTTTGTAGTTCCTCCTTACCTTTTTTACTTAGCTAAAACCTGGCCTGTATTGATATCCACTTTGTTAATGGGTTATTACTTTGACTAAATTGGCTGCAATAGTAACTAATATCTAGACAACTTCTAGAGTTTCTCCAATGCAGGTATTTCTGGGGTTAACTACCTATGGCGACTCCCAAAATCTATGTCAATCTAAAGCTCAATTAAGTGCACTGTACCAGTTGTACATGTATCTTTCAAAGTAATTGCAAGGTCAAACCGTCCATCACAAAGTGAGACAGGTGTCAATGGCAGAGACTGGATGGAGATGTTATGAGAAAAGTTAATTTGAAGGCACATCATCAGATAAAATACTAAATCGTAATGATTGAGATTTAGAGAGATATTGTAACTGGACAAAATTTCCTTTTAAAAAAAAATCATTTCGACATATACTTTCTATACCTGCTTCTTGCTTTGTTCAGATCTCTTGTATCGAAATAGCTAATCATACCATGGTCGTATCCCCCGTTGGTATTTATAACGTACAACTCATCCTAGAACATGGCAAGGAAGGGAAAAAAGAACAAAAACTAGCTCTAAAAGAAAGCATTGAAGCAGGTCTACCTCTTAAACCTCAATTTTATATCACTTGTGCAATCGTGTTGCTTTGGGAGAAATGGCCATCCCACTATCCATTAGAACAAACAAAACGTAATCTCTAAAATAATTGTTCTTTAGAATGAATTCTTCTTCTTTTACGTAGGCTATGCAGTGGGTTCTGTTGGATAACTCCATAATCACGAGATCTGTGACCACAAAATTCAAAGCCAATATGCATGATAAATCCTCATCATAATTCATAGCTAGCCAGTTGGTTCCATTTCACAGCAACGACCTAAGATCTTTCTCAATCCATATATAACTCCACCAAAGCTACAAGTAAAAGAATTTTACCTGTAGCATAGTGACCTGAGCTGAGAGCGTAGTTGCTTCTGACTGAAGCGTCTGCACCTTCCTCTCCAGCTCACCAGTATAACGAATCTTCCTTTCCTTTGAACGTGCAGCAGATTGCCTATTAGCTAGAATCCTACAATGCAAAATGAAGCCACCAATTGCATCAAGTTCGAACACAGAATCAGTACTTCTTAGTCCTAAAAATCTAAGCTAAATAACAGCAAAATCGACACCCAAGATCCCTAAGGGAGAACCATATCGTAATCAGCCACAAATAATGAATAAATACAGAACAGAAATCCAGAAAACAGAGCATAAAAAAACCACAGCCATAAGCAAAAAAAGAAAAGAAAAAAAATGAAACCAGAAAAAGGTTCTTCCCCAGCTATAATTAATCACTTACCTACCACGCGTTTCAATTTTGGTATTGAAAATAGAACATAAAGGCTGATGTGAATCGATAAAAAAAAGGTTCATACGGATCACAAAATTTCAAGCAATTGAACGAGAAACGGATTTAACTAACTCGACACCACAAAAAAAAGAAAAAAGATAATCCATACAGTCTTCATCCTAGAAAAAAAGAAGGCCCTGCCTTTTAGCTCTTTTCGGATCCATCAGAGAAAGCTCCGCGAGTCTATCAGGCCCCATCGCCTTCTTCACGCCATCCAAAAGCGCCATCGCGGACTCGGCCTCAAAGGATGATGTCAATGAGCCATCGATCGAGTTGCTGTGCCTGTGATGGTGCACCCTCTTCTCCCCCACCACCTCCTTCCCGCCGCCGAGGCCCAGGCCATCAAAGAAGTCGGAGTCTACGGACAGGCTCCGGAAGTGGTGGCCCAAGGGCGCGTTGGGCCTGGGCTTGTTGGGATTGGCGGACTCATCCGAGGACTTGGAAGAGGAATCGACAGCCATGGGAGCTCCACTTGGCTGGGGGGAAGGAGAAGGGGAAGGGGAAGGGGAGGGGAGGCAGGAGAGGTCGAGGTCGGAAGGGTCGAAGAGGAGGAGGTCGTCCAAGTTGGGGAAGCGAAAGGAGGTGTCGGAATGGGCCCGCCGGTGGTGAGACCCGCGGTGCGGGGTGTCCGGCATCTGCTCTAGGTCCACTACGGCCGGCGGTTTCCCGGTGAACTCCGGGTCCATTCTCTTGGTGGCGGCGGCGGCGGCCGTTAGGCAGTTACAGGTGGTGGTGGTGGGGAACAATTAATGATGTCGGGGGCGTGAACGAGAGAGAAAAAGTGGGGTGAGGAAGACTTTAATTTCTGGCCCACCGAGACGGTGCAGTTGTATTCCAAGAGACTGGCTGTGGAAGAAGTGACATTCACTTTTATTCCCAAGATTTTCGTATATATTTATTTATTTATTTATTTATTATAATATACAGTATTTTATGAGTTAATTATATTTATCCCCTCAAATATCAACCGATTCTCGTATACTTAACAAACTTTAACTCGTTGTAACTCGTTTCATAAATTATTTTTATCGTTGCGATTTTATCTCTCAACTTATTATATCAAACGGTTTCCGTCCCACGTAAACGACACGTGATCTTCTACTTACTATAAATTTGATGATACCAATTTTAAGTGAGTCTTTTTTTTAATAAAAAATATTATTTTTTAACTCTACAAATTATTAAAAACAATATAAAAAATTAAGAATTACTAAATTATGATAAAATTATCTTGTTACATAAACAGAATATTACATAAATGTTAGGTAAGATAGAAACCGATATAATTTTGTAAGCCCTCTATTTTGCCAAGAAGGTGGTAATGGGAGGGTTGGGCCCATCAATGGGACTTCGTGCTAGTGAAAATGACAGGCAAAACTCAAAAAGAATATCATTTTGTAAGCAACTGTACTACGTACACGTTAACCAAGTACGTAACCCGGCCTGTAAGGACTAGATATATATATAGTATATATATATAATTCATGTGAGCCCTCCATTTTGCAAAGATAAAGATTTTTTTTTTCTGTAAATATCGGTGAAATTATCTACATAAATGAGTACTGTTGCATGATAGACAGATATATAGAAAGCAAAATGGCTAACTTCTAATTGAAGAAAAGAATATTAATATCTTCGTGAAATTGCGAAACCCTAGGCGCTTTACGATCTAGTTTACGCCATAGACAACTGTACTTTATTTGTTCGTGTATATAGCGTAGACTTTCTGGATTCGTATATTGCCATGGCCCATGCATATATAAGAGGTGATGATCAATCCTAATTTGTGCGGCATCTAATTACTACGATAAAAACATATTATGATAGAATATATAGGTGGGTTGGAATTCATATTCCGTGCATTAATTGTATGATCTAATGCACTAGATATTGGGTTGGTTCCTTTTGGTTTTGTAATTTATTATTAATTTTTGTAAGATAATATTAATAGTTTACGTACGAAATATATATATATATATATGTCAATATTGCTCTCCTAATTTTCCTTTGATTTTGTTCTGTCATCCTTTTCAATCATCTTTTAAGACTGACAAATTTTAGATTCCTTACTCTGCATATTGCTTATAATTAGTGGCCTTTCATATATAGCTTTCAAGTGTTATATTATATATAGTTACGTTTTTAGGTTGCTCACTTTGGGTATTGCTTAATTATAAGAAGTTAAATGTGTAGTCTCATATTGCTAAAGCGATGTGGGCATTTGTAATTTATGACTTATAAATAAGTCTCTATGTAAACATTTTAAATATAGGTAAAAAATAATAAATTCAATATTTCTAACAGCCTTTTAAAACTTTCGTGTTTTATATAGTGTCTAATTTTTTATTAACAGAGCAACATATAAGTTATTATACTTGTATATCCACTATTTGAGTCTCCAATAATTATTCTAATAATTCGATGTCTAATCGCAAGCAAGCAATGGGCTGTGTTAAAGTTGCTTGAATTTTGGCTTAAAAAAGTGGTCAAAAGTCTTAACGTTGAGGTGATGCGCTAGCAACTTCCACCAACGAAAGATTCAAGCACAATTATGCATGACTTTTTGACACCTACGTACTAGTTAGTATACTGTGTGAAAGCAAGTTGACATCTACGTGAAAAATAAAGAAGGATTATTTTGTAAATTGTGAACTTTTTAGAAAGAAAAAAAAGGAGCTGGACGTATGGTCTTCACTAAGGGCAGTTTGGTCTTTTTTCCATGTTTCTATAAGAATGAGAAGGAACTAAATGTGGTTTGGTGCTGTATGCGTGATTAAAGAATTACAACAGAATGAGTTTCTTGCAACGGAATAGGTTTTTTACAACGGAATGAGTTTTCGCATAGAACGTCCAGATTTGGCCATTTCGAGTGAGCCCTCCGTTTTTCATTGTTTCATGTTCATTTTCTCCCTTCAAGAAAGCTCTCTAAGATGTGCGTTGATTGATGATGCTCTAGTGCTCTTGATGAAGCATTGAGGTTTTGCTGAAATAGAGAGAGATAATCAGATCTGAAGGAGAGCTTGGTTTTTTTATCACCGATACATATTCATTACGATTGATTGAGGCTTCTAGAGGTTCTGGAAGAGTGGTTGCTGGAGGTTCCAGCAATGGCCATTGATTGCACAAGGTTTGTGCGTGAAGATCAAAAGGCGTTCGAGATTGTGGTTTCCATTTGGATGTAGAGGTTCTACGTCAGTAAGATTTAGAGTGGGTTGATAGGCTAGGTTAGTCGTTTCAATGGATCACTTTGTAAATCGATTGGAAACTAGTGGATTCGAACGGCCTACGGGCCCGGAGAGTTTTTCTCCTTAAGGACGTTCCTTAGGGAGTTTCTCTTCGTAACCATTTCCGGTGTTACATGTTTATCATTGTTTCTTGCTTTGATTAATTGTTATTTTACTAACCAATTGTTTTCTTTGTGTTGTGAGTATTCAACTGTGATATTTGGTAGATATCCTCACTGATTCGGTTGGTAAGAATTCTTTGTGATTTTCTGGTTCAAGGTTTAGATAAGCAATTGTCTGTGATTCGATTGTACAAAGTTAATCTGAAAAATCTTGGTTCTGTCAAGTGTAGTTACTTCGGAGTCACTTGAAGATTCTTCTGTTATCTCTATTTTTCAGATTTGTGAATCTACTGTGTATTTGTTCTTTGTGCATATCTGTTTTGTAATAAGGTAGTTGAACCTTGTTAAAAATTGATTGAGTTTATATTTTAGAGAATAAGTTGTGGATTGAAAAAGAAAATTGTTATTGGATAAATTTTTTAGTATACCTATTTACCCCCTCTAGGTTATTTGGGTCTAAAACGGTTTGTTCAAAGTGGCATCTCAAATTAATTCATGAGTCTCATCTTTTTGACACGTATACCCTCTTCATCTTTTCTAACGTGTCCTTTCCAACCCGTGTAAAAGAGAGATACTTTAGCTTTAGCTTTTGAACTGTCTAATTGTTTTTCTGACAGTAATATATGTTATTCCATTCGTATGAATTAAGAAGATACAATTACCGGGAGGTGATCTGCAAAAAGAATTTCTCAAGGAGATAGGTGTGGAGACTGGATCGAGGTAGTTTCCTGTAATTTCCTTCTCTACAAGCTGGAGGCAGGCACAGAAATACCCTTTTGGATGGGAAACTACAATCCCTATTAACCCATTTAATGTGGCTTTGCAGAAGAGAAGATGCAGACTAATTCTTACTAAAAATTGTTGCTCTCTTGGAAATGCTAAATATCTTGTATGCCCACATACAAACATTAAACGAAAAACAAGGGGGAAGTGAAACAAGAAAAAAAATCGGGATTATGCAGGTAGGATTGTCCATAGAGCCTCCAAAGTTCTGTCCCAAGGTATCAGATCTGGAAGGAGAAGCTAGAGCAAGTCTCTTTGCGGTAGAAAGAGCTACCCATCAGCGATACATAAATCTCATCCTAAAAAAAAGATTCATTAATGGCGATTAACGCCATCCAACACTCCAACTCGATTGTCAATTGGCGAACTCTCGACTTCTTTTTCAACATGGAAAGTCTGCCATGTACAACGTTAGTGCGAGTTCCTATCACTATCAGCACGAGTGGGCGCGAGACAAGGCTAGGGAGTAGGGCTGAACAACCGGAAATGCGGTCCGGTTTTCGGACCGCAATCCGGTCCGGACCGCATTTTCGGTTGTCTTATATTTAAAGACCGGACCGGACCACTTATAAGTGGTCCGGTCCAGTTTTATAAAATGTGGTCCGGTCTGGACCACTTTAAAAAGTGGTTTAGACAGGATTTAATTTTTTTAAAAAAAAAAATTTAAAAAAATTTCGAACGTGCAGTCTACACTCTACCGCGCAGTATTTTAAAATTTTTTTTTTTTTTTTAATTTCAAACGGAATGCGGTAGGCACTGCAGAGTAGGCTGCGCAGAAGGCACTGCAGCCTACTCTGCAGTGAATTTTTTTTTTAAAAAGTATTTTTGTTTTTTAAAATTTCGAACGGCATGCAGTAGGCACTGCGGCCTACTGCTCTGCACAGTAGGCACTGCAGCCTACTGTGTAACTATGCAATGATTTTTTAAAAAAATATATATATTTTTTTAAAATTTCGAACGGCATGCAGCAGGCACTGCAGCCTACTGTGTAACTGTGCAGTGATTTTTTTTAAAAAAATATTTTTTTAAAAAAATTTCAAACGGCATGTGCCTACTGCGTATTTTAAAAAAAAATTCGAACGGGATGCAGAGAAAGAGTAATAATGTAATATTGTTTAAATAATTAAAAAATAAAAAATATTAAATGCGGTCCGGTCCGGTCCGGACCGCATTTAAAAAATTAATGATCCGGACCGGACCGGATAAATCCGGTCCTTAAATCCGGTCCGGACCGGACCGCATTTTTAAAATTAAAACCGGACCGGACCGCAAATCCGGTCCGATCTGCGGTCCGATTTTGTTCAGCCCTACTAGGGAGGTTACTCTACAAGGCAGGAGATTTTTATCCCTCATGGCCTCATTGATCATGACAAAGACCCACCTATATAATATATATAAGTTGTATATTTTGTTTTGCCCACAAAAAAAAAACATGGGTCGTTCCTACTTTACAGTTGGGCCCATCTTGATTTGAGGTCTATTCCACTGAATCCCAATCCAACTAGACCAGATACAAATACAGGCCGACCACAGATAAGCCGATAAGACGTATTCAAGGTGACTGTAGCAAGCCCACATCATATAAAGCACACCATGTTGGGGGGCAAACAGAAGACAAGAAATGACCCATCGATTGGCTTTGATTTGCCCAAGATCGCCATCGTTTTCTACACGTACAACCCAGCAAGTGCATGACCCTGAATCTACACATAAACCCACCACATGAACAGTGTACTAATGATGTTCTTGTTTATACACGTGTCCGATTTAGAATGTTGTCCCAATGAATCGCTTAAGTTGTACACCATGCCATTTTTTATTTATCTTTTGTACTTTAATAGTGGAAACTATTATTGCCAGAAGTGGTACGGCTGTTCTTGTTTTATTCTATGCCTTGGTCAAAGTTTTAAAGCTTGGAGCGAGTATGAAGATTTGGAGATTAAAAAAAAAAGAGTAAGAAGATTTGGAGTGCTATGTTTTTTTCTCTAAGCTCTCGATTTGGAGTGTTATGTTGTACGAAAACAAAGCTCTCGTATGTTGCCGTTTAGGATGAACAGGGAACATGGAAATATTCATAGAGGCTGAAGTAAATTACTCCTGCAACTTAGGGTGGGTTTGTGTGGTAAAATTTTTGGTATTGGGTTTAGTGTTGGTATTGGGTTTAGTGAAAAAGTGAAGATAGAGGTAATATTTTATAGTTTTTGTAATATTTTATATTTTTTTATGGAAGAGAGAGAGATTATATTGGAGTATTTTATTAGGAGAGAGATAAAATTTTGGGTAAAATTTTAGTGACAAGCGCAGCCTTAGTCGGATTATATATATATATTATCCAAGGACGAAGCAAAGTGGGGTTGGGGTGGCAATGACCCCTAACTATCTCAAAATTGACTAAGGGTATGTTTGTTTACCGAAAATTTGGAGAATATTCTCAAAATTTTGAGAATCTTTTGAATTTTGAAATTTATTGGGGTTTGTGAAAAGTTTGAAGTTAATGTGTAAAAATTGAAAATTTTGAAGTATGTTTGTTTGTTAGAAATTTTGGACAAACAAACATGTCCTAAAAAAGGTATATTTTTAGAACATTTTAATGGATCTTTAACCATTTATTTATCTTTTATTCATCTTGGCCCCAAAAAAAAAATATATATCTTGGTTTCGTTGTTAATATATCTGTTCCCTTTTACATCGCAGGAGTACTCCCCAAACTTCATAGGTTTTTTTTTTCCTCCTTTTCAATGATCGCATGATGCATTCGGCTGCAACATAGAGAACTCGGCTGTCAAATGCTTGCATTATTGTGCTAGAGATTAACTATGGTTATTGGTGTGAATTAGTCGATGTGTGGTGATCTATGTGCTATAAACAAGAACTTCTAGAACTAATGGTGTCTGACAATGTTATGTGTGGTCGGTTTCAAACACAGAGCAAGGCCTAATTGAGCAATTTAGTTTCTTGAAGAATCATTACGACAATATTCTCATCGGAATAATTAAAAAAGTACTTCTGTTCTAAATGTTTGTCGGCTTTCAAGACAATTAGAAACCAAGTGATCGATAGTACAATCAGCATATCTCCATATTTCAGGGAACGTACTAAATCACTGGATTTGAACCTCTCCCCTATACTGGGGTCAGATTTACTCATACAAAAGGGGCGAGAGGGAGTGAGAGAGAAAGAAAGAAGGAAAAAAAAAAGATATAGAGAAAGCAGTACAAGTTGTTGGAAGTCCCACATTGACTAAGTCTCACATTGCTAGAGAAACTAGTCAATGTGCTTCTTATAAGGTTGTGACATCCCTCACTCCTCAAAACGTCTTTTGGAGTTGAGTTAGGCTCACCTTTCACATATTGTGTAAATTCTAATATGATATCAGAGAAATATTCCTAATTTGTTGTCCTACCGTCACCCGTTTCCACGTGTTGGCTTGAATGTCCTCCCGCCACACGTGAGGGGGCGTGTTGGAAGTCTCACATTGCTAGAGAAACTAGTTAATGTGCTCCTTATAAGGTTGTGGCACCCCTCACTCCTCAAGACGTCTTTTGGAGTTGAGTTAGGCTCACCTTTCACATATTGTGTAAATTCTAATACAAGTCCTCCAAATCCTCTGCGCATAGGGGTATTTTTCGTGATTGTTCATATATAACATTCACAGGGATCAATGGAACTACTGACAGAAAAAGAAAAGTAGAAATTTTGCAGAAACATTCAATGTGTTTCTCCCAAAAGAGATAACTACGAATCTGTTTGGTTAAAAAAAATTCTCAGAATTTTTTTGAATTCTCACAATACAAAAAATTCAACAATAAAAAAACATCATTTTTAACACCACATAAAAATAAACTACAAGACGCATACCAATAAAGTTAACATCACCTAAAAATTCTCAAAAAACAACATAACCGAACATCCTCTACATCATCAACCCCCTCTCTCTCTTTTTATTGACAATTTAATTACTGAATTTATATCATTTTTTTTTAATTCGGTTCTTTTAATTCAAACTTTAAAACCAAAGCTCTCATATTTAATAGGAACCAGTGGTGAAGGGAATCTTGAGGAATCCACGAGCATGTCAGGAGATCGCAGGATGCAAGGAAATTGGTCACTTCCGTCCGAATTATCTTAAAGACAACCAGAGCAAAATCCAACTGATTTTCCTTCGTAGAATCTGTAGTATTGGTATTTATAATAAGCTTGCCGGATCTCCTCCCGTTACTTTGGCTCATTTCTCGCAAAACGGAAACAAATTCAAGTGAGTACTTATTCGCTAGGCGAGAGAGATTGCTTTCCTGAAAATTTAAAATTACTACAGCATGTAGTAAGCTTTTTTTCTGTTATATTTCTGTCGTTTTCTTAGCAATCAAACAGACTAAGTAGAAGGAAAACAGTTGACGACATAAGAAAATGAGAAAAGAGAGAAACTCAAGAGATCTGCAATAACGAAATAAAAGGTCATGGCTTAGCCTAAATGGAGTCAGAAACCCGAAGAAAACACCAAAAAGAAAAAAACAATTCCAGCCTCTGGATATTGCGAAAACAAAAGACAGCTGAAAAACGAAAACCCACAACCGACAGATGCTGACGTTGCTTACAAGCTTGCCACGTGGATATGCTGCTGAGGTGTTTTGGGCTTCTTAAGATTAAAAGTATAAAATATAAGGATTTTAGTTTCAAAATTTGAATTCGAAGGAACAAATTAAAAAGTTGTACAAACCGGCCCAAAGATTAAATTACTAATTTTCCTTTTTTAAAACCAAAAGTCTTGTGGCTAGAAAAGCCACAAACCGAACTATCATATACCAAACCAAACCAAACGTCAATACAGAACAACGAAATCCAAAAGAAAACTACAACACCAACACAACAACGACTGCCTAAGGGGGATCAGAGCCCTCAAATACCCACGGAAGATGCTTCCTATCTATGCCCACAGAATTCGGGCATAAGCAGCGTAATAGCTCAAAAGGTCTCTTTATAATGTAAGGCCACAATAGGACTCCTCACCTTGTATTTTCCATCTTCATCAGCCCAGTGTAGTGCACCGTACGAAACACTATCCCAATGCATCCATATTTTTTCATATACTATATAGAGTATAAGATTGTCGCTTGTACTTCTTTTGAAATACCAAGGTCATTGGCGAGACTGTAATTGTTGTACCCTCTGGTTCAAACACTCTGGCTTTGTAAGATTATTCGGAGTGCACGACGATGTCGTTAATCTGTTGTACATCAATGACAGGTTTGGAGATAATGTATCACCTGGGAACATAGACCATCCATAAATGGTTTCACCGTTTCCTAGAGCCAAAGATCCAGCAAACCATCGATCAATGGTACTTGATGCGACAGTTAAAACCCAGGGAAATCAGTTATCTACACCTTTCAATGCCCGTCCTTGATTTCCTGCTGCAGTTACAACCACACGTACTATGCCCTTCTTCATGCAACTACCACGTGGAATTTCCACATATACTATGTAACCTGCGATCTCCTTCTGTCTGCCATTGGTCAACCTCCTTGCTAGCCGCTTTCTAAACCATTTTTTCAGTAAATATTGGTGAAAACAGTTCCCCGTTATATATGCAGATAAGCAAACATGGCAACTTCCAATAAAAGAAAAAGAATAATAATATCTTCACTAAAATCCGAACCGACCCTGGGTTAATTTACGATTATTATACGCCATAGACGACATCGACTGTACTTTATTTGCTCGTATATACACACGTACGTAGACTTTCTGAATTCGTACACATTGCCAACAAAGAGGCGATCAATCCTTATTCGTGCCTCTTATTCGACACATCGAGTTGTCTGTTGAATGCAGCTTCCGGCGGCCACATTGAACAGAAGCAGAATATTAAAGGACAAACAGCACTACATATATGAACGGCTTATATATATATATATATATTCCTGGGGGTTTTTTAACTATCAATTATTTGTCATTTGATTTGAATTATTTCCCGGTCAATATTAATTTTTGTAAGGAAAAATCAATAAAAAATTTGTACCGAACTAAGGTTGATCGATCGATCAATGCCTAATTGTTCTTCAAATTAATTAGCTTTCGAATATTTTACAAGATACATATGTCAATGAATTGCGCTACATTAACGTCCGTCCTTTGATTTTGTTCTATCATATATATCTTTTTCAATATTGTTTAGACTAACATAATTTAGATTCCTTTCACTCCAAATTGCTTATAAGTGGCCTTTCGTAGCTTTAATTCATGTCCTATATATATAATTACGTTTTTTGGTTGCTCACTTTGGGAGTTATAATTAGTAGTAGCCTTTGAATTTTATATTCATGTTTTATATATATAGTTGCTTAACTTCTGTCTAATATTTTAGTAATTATGCTCTTTAAGATGAGGGTTGGATCATTGCTTTGAGTTTAATTTGGCTTAAAAAAGTGACCCAAAATATTTGGGGTCGAGGGAAGTACTGCTGCATGCGCTAGCTACTTCCACCAAAGAAAGGTTTTGCAAGCGCAACTCATGAAGTGTGCATGACAGCTTTTTGAAACGTACTACGTACGTGTGCCGACCGGTTCTCAGACTTGTAATTAATTAATTCATGATCAGTCTCGCCTTTTTGACACGTGTCCCCTTCTTCTAATTTCTCGATCATCTTGTTCTAATTAATTACCTCACACGTATTAATATATTCTAGCTTGTGCTTTCCATATATATGTTTTAACCCCGGGTCTGTCTGAGGAGACATGCATCTTCTGGTCATGAATTCCCTTGAAAGACTACGATTTTCGGCTCCCCGTTGAAAAGGCTTCAAACTCTGGCAGAAAATTAGTCCGCCTTAGAGAGTATATAAGCTAGCTGAGGTTCTGAGCTTTTCATATGAATTTAGGAAACTGACCTGAAAGCATGCATGCATGCAGGTGGTGAGGTGGAGGATTAATTTTCGTTAGGAGTTAAAGAAAGAGATGTAAATATGGGTGGTTCCTACTTTGCACTTGGGCCCATCTTGATTTGAGCTGGTCTGTTCCACTTAATCACATTAATCCAATTAGACTATAAATAAATACAGGCTGATAAGATGCAAGTTGAGGCTAAGCATGCAAGCCCACCTTATAGAAAGAAACACACTATATGTTGGGGCAACAGAAGACAAGAAATGACCCATTGATTGGCTTTGATTTGCCCCAAGACCACCATCGTTTTCTCCACATACAACCCCGCCAGTGCATGACCCTGAATCTACAGTACATAAACCCACCACATGAACATGGTGTACTAATGATGCTCCTGTCTATACACGTGGCTGACTGCCCTTATTTATCTTTTTAGTTCTTTAATAGACGAAACAATTATTATTCTAGCCTCGTGAAATGTTTAAAGCTTAGAGCATCTAAGGAGATTGGGAGTGTTATGTTGTACGAAAACAAAGCTCTAATATTATACCTCTGCTATGAAGTTGCCGTGTAGAATGAACAAGGAACATGGAAAATCATAGAGGCTGAAGTAAATTACTCCTGCAACTTGGTCGGATTACAAAATATAGGTTCCCTTTTATACCGCATTCAAGGACAAAACAACTGGAGTACTACTCCCCTAACTTCATTGCTAGGCTTTTCCTTTTTTCTTAATTTTCGCTTCAACGAGCATGCTTGACGCATTTGGCTGAAACCCAAACAGGGCCGGCTCAACCACTAGGCAACTTAGGCAGTTGCCTAAGGCCCCACTTTGAGCAAGAGGCCACATAATTTAAAAAAAAATAAAAATAAAAATTTAAAAAAACCCTTAAATATATGAACAAATAAATTAAAAAAAATGAGATTTAGGCCCACTTGATTAGTAATTTTATATCTGAAAATTTATTTTTAAATAAAATTTTAAATATTTTTTCAAAAAATTGATATAAAAGACCTAATTTTTAGTATGGCCTTAGGCCTCATTTTTTATTGAGCCGGTTCTGAACCCAAGTGATCTCAGCTGTCAAACCCTTGCATTATTGTGCTAAAAAAATTAAAGCTTTCTAAGCTAATGGTGTCTAACAATATGTGAGGCTTTCAAACACAGCAAGGCTTAATGGGGGCAGTTTACTTTCTTGAAGAATCCTTACGAAATTCTCACCGGAATTAAAGTGTTTATCTCTGCTCTAGATGTTTTGTTGGCTTTCAAAACAAATGGAAAACAAAGTGATAGTACAATCAGCAGAGGACCATATTTCAGGAAGTAGATTTGAACCTCTCCCCTATATTGGGGTCAGAGTCAGTACTCATATTCCAAAAGGGGAGAGATCAGAGAAATCAAGAAAGAAGGTGAAAAAAGAAAAAGAAAAGCTACAAAGAGGACTGATTCAATTTATCCTTCCTATATCTTTATCAGAAGTACTAAAAAAAACAGATAGTGGCATTATGAGTGGAAAGTTGAAGGGAAAGGCGAGCATAAAGGAACCCAACTTCCGTTCAGTGGATCGAATAAGATATTGGAGTTGTTGACGTACGGTCGTGTGGATTGCACACACTCCTGTCGATTTCTTATATTATCTCGTTCCAACACTAACTTTTTTGGATGAATGGTCTTTCACGACTAGCTAGGTGCTTTCCTCTTCAGCAATCCATTTATGAGCTTTATTTATTTAGTAGCTAGTTTCTTACGGGCCGGAGAGAAGGCAAGTTACTCAACCTATAAAGTTGGTGACACGATGAAAAGATGGACCCAAAAAGTTAACAGCATCTGCTTAAGAGGATAACTTGCCAATAAATTTGGATGCTTTGGAAATAATTGGAGACTGGATCCAAATTACTTTCGTTGAAAATTATTATAATAATGCCGCTTTTCGAGCTGTTTTATACGCAAACTTTCGTGTAAAAAGGAGCTGAAAATATTTACAATAATAGTCAATTAGATATCTCCAGAAAGACCGGGAGATATTATCGTTCTTTTACGCTAATAATTCAGCTAAAAGTTTTTTACAGTGCATTTTTCTTGATATTTTTTTCGTATATATGCTGTGAAAGAATATTAGTCAAAGTAGAAGATCCTCTTGCAGTCTTGCTCTCGGGTGGAGTAGAGCTTTAATTTCTAATCAGAAGTGCTAGAGTGGGTTCATCTGCAATTTACGTCCCATGGGCAGGGTGTCGTCTAGGCATGCACTGTAGGTTTTCAGCGGTTGACGAAGCCTACTCCTTACTACCGGCCATGGTTATTATGTGAGTGAGATTATGGTGTGAGTGTGTGAGTGGACGGGTGAGATTAGAAGTTGAGAAATTTAATGGCTGAAAAAATGTCACATCATTTAATGAAACCGGGTCAGTTTCGCGGGTCGGGTTCATTAAATGATGTGGCATTTTTTCAGCCATTATATTTCTCAACTTCTAATCTCATCTGTCCACTCATACACTCACACGTACAATAACCTCAATCACACAATAACTTTTGCCCCTTACTACCCCGGTCCATCCTTGGACTTGAATGGTTTTCAGACTACTTGCTTGCGTATAAACAGATCCAAAACTGAATGCTGAACATGAAAACCCTTTGTGTTCTAGAGAGAGAGGCTCTGCCTTCTCTCTAGAACTTTCCCCCTCTCCCCCCTTAGAGTTCGTTTTTCCGTTCGTTGCCTGCGGTGGGAGGAGCTTCGGCTCCTCCCACCGGTCCCCCCTCCCCCCCTCCTCCTCCCCTCCTTCTCCTTCTTCCTCTTGTCCTCCATTTTTGTTCGGAATCTTTGCGGTCAGATCCCGGTGTTTTCGGTTCTCACCGGTGGGTACTGCCTAGCTAGACGTTGCCATCTCCTCCCGGCGAGTCCAACCCTCTCGGTCCGGTTCACTTTGGTCGGCGCGTGACGTTCCACGCGCCCCACGCGCGGCGCGTGGATCTCACGCGCCCGACTCTGTGCTTCACGCCTGGACCGTTTTCCGGTGGTTTTGATGGTCACGCGCCTCCTGGCTGGCTCCCTCTCCGGCTAGCGAGTTCTGTGCAACTTTGTCGCCGCCGGAAGGGAACCACGCGCCGGCAGAGTCGTCGCGCCTCGCAACTCGCCGCCGTCCTTCGCCTCGCCTCTCGCCTGGTGGACTTCAGATTCCGCTTTTGTTGCTGCTGTTGTGTTTTGGTTTCTGTTGTGTTTGTCTGTGTTGGTTTATTTTGTGGTTTGTGTTGGTTTGTTTCCGGCCCCTGCGTGGGCTTGTCTGATCCCTTGTGGATCTTTTACTGCCCTTGTTGGGCTTACTGTACCAGGTTGTGGTGCATATTTGCTGGCTTGCTTAGGTCTTGGTAGTTTAGCTACCGTATCCGGTCACCGCTCCCACTGCCTTGCATGGAGCATATAGTGACTTTTCCGATCCTGTTTTGGATCCCGCCGGCGTGTTCGCCTGGTCAGTGTATTTCGGTTCCTTGTTTGGAACTTGACCTAGAAAAAAAAAATGCTGAACATGATGTACGGGACTAGAGTTTCCAAAGAAGAAAGCTTGTCCCATTTGACAATTCCCAGATTAATTCAGGGAGGCTCCCTCTCCAGTCCAAATCTAGTTACACAAATATTACAACAATTTGGTTTCTTTAAATTATATGATCAATCACGTAATTGAAATAGACGGGTAGTACAAACAGCATATGCCTCCCGGCCCGTGCGGACTGCATAGGTGCACCCACAAGAACTTGGACTATAGATCACGTTGGCCGTCAGGGTCTCCGAAACGTCATGTGTATATCCAATACAATACATCTGATCTCCACGCAAACCTTTCTCACCCACTGGTTGTCTTATCCAGAACGCTAGTGAAACTACTATAACCGAAGAACCAGTACAACTTTTCGTCCGTTTCATTATTTCTGGACCTCTGGTCATGCTGATTGTCATGCTTAGTCGTGAACAATGAGGACTGTACTCTAACGTCCCTTAAAGCGCATCTCCTTTTTCTATTCCCTCTTTTGGGATCACTAAAGTGGGCTATTTATTTTCTTCTTGAGAGGAAGTAAAACTCCAAAGACTTCTACCTCCGTTCCTCGTGCCTTCTTTTCCTTTTCACCCCCACTAAGAAAATGTCATTTTCTTCCTTTCTTTTATGATATAAGTTTTGGAGGTCCTCCTTGGAAGCTGATCTATTATAAAATCGGATTAGCAGATTGCGTTAGATTATGCTTTTGAAGTTAGTTCCAATATGTCATCCACACTGATCGTGGATAATTGTACTGTTTTTTTCAATTATTCATCAATCTTTTGAAGAGAAATCCCATTTATGGGTCATGTATAATTGCTTAAATGAAATAACTGGTGATACTTTAGTTTCAGTCGACGCTTCTGTGCTTAAGATAAATTTTGTTCTTTTCTTTCTTGTTTTCTCATTGCAAAAACTCGTTTTCTTGTATTGTTCTACATATACGGAGATTTTTCATCTTCTCTGTACTTATTCTAAACATGTTCATAGTTTTTTTTTATGCAAAAGCACTGAGCCATCCGCGGCGATTTTTACTTTCATTTCTTTTAAACCGTTAATTGGATGAACTTTTTATCTGAAAATAATTTCTGAAGTTTGGAGCGCATATATATAAGTAATGCCACAAGACCGAGTGGCCATTTAAGTGCAAAAGACAATAGGTCATCCGTCATAGCCAAATTTGGCAGCGGGCACAAAAGTTTTACATCCATGTTAAGTACTTATCCTTTACCAAATTGAATTTGGATTTTCATGTCACTTTGCCAACTGTGTGTCCCGTCTGCCACTACTTGTGCGTAAGGGCCGGGTAATCACTTCCTCATCGTTTCCTTATTTGTTGGTTCATGAGGCAGCCTTGATCAGCAGAGTTTTTGGAGCATATTGAAGGAGGTTCCTAATTACTTTTTGGTAAATAGTACTGAATTATTTTCTCCATTCGTGGGCATACCCCACATTTCCTTCCACCATAGACAGAGATCATCCATAAATACCCATCAATAGGCCGTGTGTCTTCCACACTACTCCATTCCCTCTTCTTCAGTACCTCCTTTCTCTCAGCAGCTAATATTATTACTTTCCAGCCATGGCATCCAACCAAACATACCTAAGTGATGCCAAGTTCACCATTCCCTCCACGGACCTCGAGCAACCGTCAACCCTAGAGCTTGAAACCAAGGAATTTGACTACTCCAAAAGATCGCAATGGCTACGAGCCGCTGTCTTAGGAGCCAATGATGGGTTGGTCTCGACTGCCTCATTGATGATGGGTGTTGGGGCAGTTAAACAAGACATAAAGGCCATGATACTCACTGGGTTTGCAGGGCTGGTTGCTGGGGCTTGTAGCATGGCCATAGGAGAGTTTGTGTCAGTGTACTCACAGTTGGACATAGAGGTGGCCCAAATGAAAAGAGAAAAGCAAACTGAGAATGGCGGAGGGACAGAAGAGGGAGAAAAAGAGAATTTACCTAACCCCTTGCAAGCTGCTGCAGCATCTGCTCTTTCCTTTTCTGTGGGTGCAATTGTTCCATTGCTAGCAGCTTCGTTCATAAGGGAGTATAAGGTGAGGGCGGGGATGATTGTGGGGACAGTGAGCTTGGCTTTGGTGGTTTTTGGCTGGCTTGGGGCTCTCTTAGGTAAGGCGCCAGTGTTCAGGTCTGCTATGAGGGTCTTGGTCGGAGGTTTGCTTGCTATGGCTGTTACTTTTGGGTTAACCAAGTTGATTGGGTCAAGTGGGCTGTAAAAGACCAACCTACCTCTAACCACAGAAGAGCTCTCAGTTTATATATATGCTGTTAAATATAATATGATCTCTCTCTCTCTCTCTCTCCCCCCTCTCTCGATTTTTTTTCCTCCTCTTTTGTAATGAAAGGAATAAGTACTGATATTTGTTTTCCTTTTTCTCTTCTGTTGCATCTCTCCGTGTATCAAATGTTAAAACTACTGAATCACGATTTATGATGCTTTTTACGACTCTCTCTCTCTCTCATGTCGAGCACATGTATAATATATGTACATGTAGAGGAAAAGAGAAGTCGTCCACGACCCTCGTCACCAAGGAAATTAGATTGTCCTCGTGGCAAAATTTATAAGGTGAATCAGGCTCGATAGAAAAAAGCAAGCCAATTGTAATGAAGGGCTTGTGCTGACTGCTGTGTCAGTGGAGAAAGGCATATCCTAATTAGCTGCGATGGGGGCAAACTCCAATATCCAAATTGGAGATTGTGGATTGTCATCAAAATGGTAATTGACTATCTTCATGCATGGTATTTGTCCGAGCATGGAGCTATAGGTTGAGCACACCCAATTTGGAGCTAATCTGATCATTTATATTTATATATATTTTGGTAAATGTATACATCTTATAGACATATATAGAAGTAAGACCAGGGTCAAATCTAACTGGTTTCGAGTCGTTTAACTTTTATCTATAAAATTAACAATTCAAACGTCAATTTTAATTATAAATTCACACGTACATAAAATAAATTATAAATTCACATGTACCTAAAATAAAATTATGTGACTAATAATTTTTTATTTTTAAATAAAACAAACTAAATTATTTTAAAAACAAAAAAATTACTTAATGATTTTAGTTTTGGGTTCCCAATGTCAAATTTATGATTGTAGCTGATGTGAACCATTAACTTTAAGAATAGAATTTTAAGAGGACTTCTTTGACAAAAAAATAAATAAACCGAAGGACTGATCAATTTGAAAATCAAAATATGATGCTGAAACTGTTCAAAACTTAGGGAAGATCATCAATTTGAAAATCAACAGACTGTTTGTTGAAACAGGTCAAAACTTAGGGACGATTTTCCCGCAGTCGGCTGAGTGGAGAAAGGGTTGGTGCACTAGGGTTTTCGTATGAGATATAGCGGGTATCCCTGCTGTCCCTATAATTTTTGGTGTGGGTAAAAAATAAATTAAATCATATTAGTTGAGTTAATCAAATAACCTGACCGTTAGTGCAATAAACGAAGAGTGCCAATGCAATTACACAATCTAACTAACTCGATGGAAACCGCACGCAATCCAAAATTAGTCTTTTGCCGACAATTGTCATTCCCTGTGTTTTAAAAAAAAAATCCACATAAATCAAAAAAAATTTACATGGTTTCCCGGGTCATTTTGTTTCCCATCTGGACATGCCATCCGGGCAATGAACTGATCCTCACCATGAAAATTCCAGTGGAGTTAATTTTATTTTTTTTTAAGGAAAAAAAAAAACTTGCTGCCAAGACTATCAAACATCTTATGAAACCACTATATGCTCGCACACCCCAGTTACATTGCTTCACTTGCCTGCTCGTACAAAAAAAAAACCTCTTTCCTTATCCCCCACTTACCTGGAAAAAAAAACAGCATAATTCGACAAAAATTAGCTCCACCTGTGGTGGTGGTGATTCTGGATAACGGGTTTTCACGTGCAAGATGCACCACCTCCCTTCCACATTAAATTCAGACCAGTAATCGTGCGTCTCTATATCATACCAAGTGGCCAAATGGTGGACGAAAGCCCTCTTCCCCCAACACATTCCTCTATGCAGCTTTGCCTGACACAAACGAGTCAAATGAAGCTCCTTTATTCTTGGAAAGCCACTCCAGTAAGTGATGCAATGTCATTGTATCTTGAAAAGATTCTTCAGTTTCACAACCAACCTCCACTCCTCATTTGACAGATCATCCTGCATATTTTAAAGTCGGAATAAGCATCCATTGCAACATAATCCATGCACAGAAAACTGTGTGAGAGAGATTCAACAACTCACCCTATAATGCGTTTTAAGTACATCGATTGATGTCCTTGAGATGTGGCTGACAAGTTCATCATCAATCTCAAAGTGCCTACCAAACATCTTTTGCTGCTCCTCAGAATTGGTGCCAATTATCTGCAAAAGCACAAAGAAAAGGCTACCATAAGGTACCACATCAAAGCCATTCCATATTGTTTTGAATCACTTTTTCTCTGATCTTGTTTTCCTGAGAGATTTCTGCTGTCTGCCCCCTTGTAAATGTTCCTTGAAACATGACAGATCAATTCCATTTCCATGGGTTCTACAAGCCAACTGGGAGTTAACAAAGAATGCAATATTGAATAAAAGGTTCGAACTCTTACCTTAATTGCAACCTTCTGCCCTTTCTTTGCAGTATCCACAGGTTTATGGTTATTTTCAATGGATGCAATTCGTCCAATATCAATGAAATCCTGTTGAGGAACACATATTGGAGTCCCGACCTGTGCAGAAAGCAAAATATGTCAGAAGTGTACAAAAACATAAATTATATAATTTATGTATGACAGAAACTCTAGAGGATAACTAATAACCATTCTCCAAAGTCCTAGGTGCAATATTCCCGAATTGTCATGAACATACGTTGTCACACATGGGATGAGTGGATTATGAAACAGTTATATAGGTGGTAAGGCCACATTGGATGTTTACGAGATGGAACTAACCTCTATACGCAATTCCAAGGAGTTCAAATTAGACCTTTGATTAATCTTTGTAGTGTATTGCCCAGATGTAACTATCTTTTCCTTATGCCATAAGGATACAGATCCCTAATAATGAGCATTATGCAAAGTACAACATACAACCAATAGTCCTAAAACTGACAACGTAGAGCAATGTCAAGATTGGTATTTATTGCTATCAAGCATTCTTAGGAATTATGTACCATAAAAGAGACCTATGACTGATACATAAGCCATAAGCTCAAGCAAAAGATCAGGAAAACTGAGGTAGCCTTTGCCAAAAATCTAGATAGACTAGATGGAGCATCCCAGCCTCAACTCAAAGTATATAGAATAGAGGGATGAATTCTAGAGACAGTGCAACGGCACATTTAAGACGCGCACATGTGCAAACACCCACATAAGTCATGATCTTTCAAACACTTCCAAGCCACGTTATTAAGATAAATTATGGCACACAATTGCAGAAGAGTTCTAAAAAATTACAACACTTGATCCACAGGTACAGAGAAAAAATCATTCTAGTGCACATGGTTCGGAACTCTACTAGGTTATAACGCTTGTAGTGGAGGAAGTCCACCTTTATGCAAATTAAACAACACCGACACATCCATGGTTCTATGTTTGTTCTTCACTCGTTTGACTAGTCAACAAAGCCCCAAAATTTCGTACCTAAGACTAATTTAAATACTGGACATTATATTTGTGGAGGGTAAGGATGGAAGGAATGCGGAGTGTAACTTATAATCAGCCCCTATAATCGGGCAAGCAAAATAAACAAAGGTGAATCAATGCACTCCAAAAAAAAAATCTAGGGCCATTAAATTGAAAAAAGTAAGCTTCTGGTTTTGAGTTTAATTGCAGTTTCCCTACCCTTTTTCTCCACTTTACCAAGATAAAAAAGGCCTAAGTAGACTAAGGGTCCGTTTTTCACAAACACTTTGGCTAAGAAAAGAAAGTGTAAAGTTTTGAACTTATACAGCGACCCAGAAAGACCTAATACCCCACAAGACAACTATACATCAAAAAAATTAACTGTCCCTAGAACCGGGAACATAAGACAAAAGGAAAGAAAGTTACCTTAGCAATGCCTTCAAGGACATCAACCCCTAATACAATTGGATCCTTCTTATTGAAAATGCAGTTTGGAAGAATTTTAAGAACACATGGAAAGACTGCATCGTCAGCAGCTTCTTTCTTCTTCTCCTCTTTGTGAGTGTCAATATAGGCCTTAAATTGATCAAATAAGTGATATATGATATCAGCAGGAAAAATCTTCACACCCACTTCCTCTGAAAGATCGCGAGCCTCTGGCGTAACTTTGACATCAAAAGCCAATATAGTAGCATATTCTTTTTTCTTCTCAAGCATTACACTGGCCTTCATAACGTCCTTTTTATGTACAGGGCCTATACCTATACCACTAACAGGAATGTTTACAGCTGGGGACTTCAAGAACTCCAGCAATGCTTCCAACGAGCCTAAGGTAGATGCTTGTACATAAACTCCCTCGCCACTCTTGTCAATCCTGCTCATGACTGACTTCATATCTTCCATAGCTGATTCCTTCACATCCTCTATATCATCATCTGGACCAACCACATAAAGACCGGTACCAGCAATAGCATGCTCAAGGCCCTGCATTAAAAAATGAGATAAGAAATTGGTACCGCTTCTGAAAGAACCAACTGTTCACTTCAATTGTGCTAGTGACTTGCTCCAATTGTGGATAAAGCAGGAAGTTGGGCTGGATTGGCCTTGACATAAATATGTGCAAAAAATACCTGTCCCGAGATTTTGATGCCCATTGCAGCCTTGATTTCCTTATGGTGCAGATAAGTCCCCTGACATATACCACATGTAGAATATCATTGCCTAACTCAGTCTTGCTTAACCAACACAGGACTTAACTACAGTTAGATCTTTCACCCAGATTTTTTTAAAAAAAAGTGTGCAGAAAGTGAGTCACTTGAACCACAACTGGACAGATCAACCTCTCAGAAGAAAATCAGAAAAAAAAATATATTTCTAAAGCCAGAGCAATTTTAACAACTGAATAGACTACTACATGCTCACATTCCCAATTACACGGGTATACCCAACAAAAAAAAAGGCTAAATTACTGCCAGTGAAGTAGTTATAGAAGGCCGTCAGATAGGCCAACGGAATTTGGATCTGTAGTTATTTTAACTCCTTCGCTCATGAATTTTGTCTTCCAATGTGCCTAGAAGGTTTTAAACTTGCAAACAATTTGCCCGTCTATCACTGGGAGGCAAATAATGCAGCTTACAAATTATTTTCAAGATTCCAACTACTCAACAGCCTAATTCAAGACCTTGGCCTTCTGGGGTATTAATATTGATTCAAGTTGTAATTTCTTCATTAAATTGTTCCATATAAGAGAGAACAACTAATCTTCTTCGTCAGATTAAAGACAGATTCACTTTAAAGTCTCTTCTGTACGTTTTAATGAAATTTCAATGTAGAGCTCAACTACCTCTTCTTTGCCAGTTATTTTACCAGCAGTATACTGCAGTTCTATTTTTCTACTCAAGAACAATGAAACCAATGTAAATAGAAAAAACCGTACCTTAACTCGAAGTTCCTTCATTGGATGGGGGGTCAACAAAGCCCGAATTGTGGTAACAATTGGTCCCTACAAAGCAACATTTATTTGTAAGAATTTGAAAGTTAGCAAGAGATCATCTGTCAACATGTTTTAGGTGCTTACCTGCATGCCACAAACAACTATTTGATCTCCTTCATGAAGCACACCATTGACTAGTACAACATCAATTGTTGTTCCATGGCCTTCAATAACTTTGACTTCTAACACAGTACACTGGTGCACAAGTTACTCACAATAAGATTTCTATACTATGATCTTGAAGGACTCAACCAACTAAAAAATGTGTAAAAAGATTGCACACCTGCACTTCATTGCTGTATGTAAGTTTCTCAACCATACTTTTCTGACTCCATTGAATCAATAATAACAACAAATCTGGGATACCTTCACCACTGTAGTATCCACCATCCCAACAGATTAGGACAATAGCATTGATGGTTTGAAACTAAATAGTCTAATCAAGTAATATAAATGCAATACTAAAGTCCATAAATTGTACCTAATAGCACTTGTAGGTACAATGCTGAAAGTTTCCCCCATTTCCTTATTTTTATAATACAATTCAGTATTTAGCCCCTGCTCCTTGAACTCGGTGATAATCTTAACAACCAACAGAAAGAAACATAATGAATGAGATGTAATGAGCGAAACTGACAAGAATTAAGCAATAAAAAAGCAGAATCTCTACAAAACCTGAGTGAGCCTCATATTGAATTCATTTTGCACATCCTTAGATTGTTGCTTCATGGCCTTCACAATAGGTGCATTGCGACAGGTTTTCCACCCATAGAGTCTGTCCACCTGCAGAATTAGAAGAAAAAAAAACAAAAGAAAATCTAGCATTGATAGTCCGGAGAGATGGCAAACCTGTACCAAATGCAATTGTACAATGGTCTCACCTTATTCAATGCAACAATAAATTCCGTATTCCTCATTTTCAAAAGGTTGAGTGATTCTATTGTTTGTGGCTCCAAGCCATGCATAATGTCCACAACCAAAATTGCAATATCACATAAGCCTGAGCCCCGTGACCTTAAATTAGAAAACGATTCGTGGCCAGGGGTATCAATAACCAATAGACCGGGGACCTTCAGTTTAGCATCAGCTTTCAGTTCCTTGGTTCTGTCACGTATGTTTTCGGCAGGAAAATATGTTGCACCAATCTGTTGAGTGATACCTCCGGCTTCACCCTCCTGAACATTGGTGCCTCGGATACAATCCAGCAACTTGGTTTTACCAGTATCTACATGACCCATGATGCAGCAAATTGGGGAACGAAGGTTATCTTCACTCTGTTTGGAGGTAGCATCTGAACTGGATGCTGCTTTTTGCAGGACAGCATCATTTCTCTTAGCTTTTTCGGCAACATCCTGAGATGTTATTGGCTGGGAAGGAATAGTTTTCGTAGCACCAATTGTTGGCTTGGCTGGTGCAGGAACTGCTGTAGAATGAATAACCACAGAAAACAAAGTGAAATTAGTAGACCAGTGCCAGTATAAATGGGGGAAAATGGACAAAACAGGCACTCCAAGGGAAATATACTTTAGCCAGGTAATTTCAGGCCGTCCCATGAGAATTCTACACCTAGACCTTGCAAATTCAGAAACAGTGCATAAACCTACTCATTTTAATTATATCTCAATGTTTATTTGACTTTTTTGACAGTCAGGGCTGCATAAGAGACATCTGGCTATAAGGCAAAGTTTCAAAAAAGAAAGATGGAAAGAAAGAAAATATGAGCTATAATAATAGGACGTTTACAGTAAAAAAAAACCTTACCAGACAACTATAATATGGAAAAGCACATTTTGATGACTTGGTTTTCTTAGGGAATGTACAGCACCCCTAGAAAACCAAATCCACAACAACACGCCAGTGTGCCCTCAGAAAACAAAAAATACTAAGGATGATATATTCCAAAATAAACGTTACCTGCATGTACTGTACCCTTTGTCTCTTTTTTCACCACTTGCTCAGACTCAGAGTCAGCCTCTTCATCAGCAAATGCACTTTTAATTGAAAGATTAACAGCAACGTCATCCCAACTCTTTGTGTCCCATTCATCCTCATCATCATCTTCTTCCATCCCATTCTCTTCAACACCCTCCACAACTTCAGATTTTTCCTCCACATCCATCGACTCCTCGTCAACTTTCTCCGACTCAATGCTATCCATCTTGGCCAGAATCTCTTGTGGTTCTTCTTTTGGTTCAACATTTTCCAGGGCCTTATCAAAGGCAGCACCATTTACTTGATGCTGACTTGGTTTTTGCTTCTTATTCTGATACTTGGGCCGTTTAGGCTGTGCAACGGTGTCTGTTGAAGGGGGAAGCATCCCTGCATTAGAAAGTATCTGGCTCCTCATTGCTGCCAACCGACGGGCTTCTTCCTTCTGCTTCGTAGTCAAAAGCTTGCCTTCTGCTTTTTTCCTCTGCAATTTCTCCTTTTCCTTTTCTTTCTTTCTACGCTTAGCTTCTTCTGCTTCCCTCTCAAATTCTTCCTGCTTACGCCGCTCCTCTTCTTCCTTCCTCAACCTCTCCTCTTCTTCCCTTTCCTTCCTCTCTTCAGCTTCTTTTCTCCTAGCAAGTGCTTCTTGCATCTCCCTAACATGTTTTGGCACTTTTTTGTCCGCTGCTTTACTCTTTGCATCATTCTTTTTTGTCTCTGTTGATTCAGTTTTTATTTCCTCCTGTTTTTCCTCCTTTACCTCTGCAGCAGTGGCAGCCGCTGCCTTCTTATCCTTTTCCTTCTCTTTCTTCTTCTTCTTCTTCTTTGCTGCAGCAGACTCCACACTCTCTTCTTCTCCTTCCTTCTCGTCAGCTATAGCATCTGATTCAGGCTGAACTTTCTCTTCTTGTGGAGGAGGAGCAGCTGGTTTTGATGTAGAAGGCACCTCACCAAGCTCTGCAAGAATCTTAGCCAACTCATCCTCCTCTTCAACTGTCCTTCCAGACTTCTTCTTCTTCTTTTTATTTTTTGAAGTTTCTTTCACCTCTTCAATCTTATTATCTTCAGAATTACCAGGTTGAACATTACTAGGTCCCACACTCGTTTGTTCAGGTTCAAATACACCTCTAACTTCAGCTCCATCTCCCAGTGCAGTAAAAACACTATTACTCTTTTTCTTAGAAGACTTCTTCTTACCCGAAAATGTGATTGCAGAGACATCATCGACCTCAGCATCATCATCAGCTCTAGTAGGTTCAGACGCAGAAGCTTCTTCCTCATTCTCCTCATCAGCCAACACTGCACTAAAAGAATTAGTGCCACTCTTCTTTGAAGATTTCTTTTTCTTACCAGCGAAAGTGATCGGACCAACATCTTCATCCTCTTCTTTCTTCTCATCCACAGCATCAAGCCCAACAAAACCAGATGCAGAAAACACACTACCAGAACTTCCTTTGTTGCTACCTTTACCTTTGGATGACTTCTTCTTCTTCTTCCCTGTAAACGCAATTGCCTGCTCATCATCATCATCACCGTCCTCGACTTTACTCTCAGCCACTGAATTATCCACCTCTTCATCTTCATTGTCCCCATCATCATCAATAGCATCAAAAGCTGATGCAGTAAACAAACTACCACCACTCTTGCTTGAGTCCTTCTTGGACGACTTCTTTTTCTTCCCAGAAAAGCTCACAGCTTGTTCATTATCGTCTTCGTCATTATCTAGCTCACCAGTTAATCCAGAGCGCCCATCCTCATCATCTTCTTCCTCTCCCAACAGTCCGAAACCAGATGCACTAAACGCGCTATTCCCATCGCCCTTCTTCGACTTCCCTTTATTCTTTCCAGAGAACACCGTCTCAGGAACTTCGTCATCTTTGTTTCCGCCGTCTTCATCCTCATCATCTTTGGGTAGTGGAGCTTTGGCGCTCCCCTTCTTACCCTTCTTCTTCCCAGTAATTACAACCTTCTCCTCTTGACCCTCTGGCTCCTCGGACAGCTCAACTCCAACAGAGTACTCGTCGTCATCAATGACGACCCCCTTCTTTTTTGATTTCAACACACCGGCAAGGACATTTTCTTCGTCCCCACGAGCGGTCGGTTTCTTTCGACCCATCAAGAATCGTTATTTCTTTTCGAAGAATTGGATTCAACGTCTACGCGAAGAAACTAGGACTGCAAGAACGCCCAACAACAGCAAGACTAACACTCAAAGCCTATCAAATCAGATCTGTGGTTAAAAAAAAATCGCATGAATACGGTGCAATTCAACATTGAAGGCAGGAAAGAAGAGAAAAAAACATCAAGCAAATAATAATCACAGAAAATTGCTAACACACACAGACGTGTATCTATAAAACTTTGTACTTCTTTATTCAGACGCACATACACAGAGAGAAGGAGACAGAAAGAGAGCTTAAAATAATGTTCCTCACTCGTAAAAACAATATAAATACAAGAAAGCGGCAACAGGTAGTCATGGAGAGACGTCAACCTCCAAATCCGAGAATTTATCCACACAAGAATTTGATATCTTGAACCCCACATCATAACTCAGAACACTTCATGGAACATCATCAAAGAGAACTTTATAAAATCGTCTTCTTTCTTCGGGGTCAAACAGACTTCCCGACTTATCTCCCCGATCATCATTATCAGACATCTCAGAATTTCTGTCCTTGCTTTTTCCTAATCTAGTCAAAATCATGTTCTTCTTTTTCTTCTCTAAATTCACCATATACCGCCTCCTATTATATTCATGAAGACCCTCCTGCATGAGTTCCCCAAATTTTTCTTTCACAACATCTACAGGATCCTTATCAATCAGCTCTGATCGATTATATCCCTCTCTAAGAAGCACAGTATAGAGTTGGTACTTATTTGAAACATAAAATATGCCCGGATGCTCGAGCAGCAGAACATTCAATTTCTCTGGCAAGCCAAATTCTCTCCGAAAATGTCCCAGCTTCACAATTGATGCTTTCTTCCACATCGTCAAGGACAACAACTCGTGAACCAAGCCAACAGTCCTCTTCTCCATCTCCATTGATCCCTCTGCCAAACCTCTGAAGTCCGAGTATGGTGAAATATAGGGAGTTTCATTGAATTTGCCAAATCTCTCCCATGACTTCTCCCAAGTTGAGGGCAATGAGGATGAAAAACAGGGCTGAGAACCATTCTTCAGAGCAGAGGCTTCAATAGCAGAAACCGCTAATTGAGGGTTCCAAGAAACCAGTTCAATCTCCATTGAACTTCGTCTCCCACTATAATTAACAACCCGAAACATACCGAATGCTTGGCCACAATTCCAATGAGATACTCGTCGGGCAAACCGAAATTTTTCTTTATCTCATTGAGTTTCACAACATTGAGTCTATGATTCAAGCTCATCATGAGCAACTTTGACAATCTCTCGACTAATACAGGCTCCTGCATATCTTTCACAGTCTCTTCCTCTTCCACCAAATACATCATCCACTTCGTCAGCCTGCAGTAGTACTCGTCCCCATCGAGATAAACCTCGAAGCAGCAAGGGTATTTTTTGGGCCAATTGAGAGCTTTACCTTGGAGATCGAGGGTTTTGAATTTCTTCTGGAGGAACTTCACTGGCGCTACCCGGTCGGGGCATCGAAGAATTACGTTCTTGAGCTGATTATTCACTATCCACCTACGGTTCCTAGACAGAGCGGATTCGAGATCCGGATCCTTTTTCATTGACCATAACGAGAAGTTTCGGACAAAGAGCTGAAGTGATACCGGAGCATAGAATCGAAGGCGACCAAGATTAGGGTTTTGCAGAAGCATTTTGATCACCAAAGTTAATTTCTTTACACAGTCCTCTTCAATATCAAGCAAAAACACAACGCAGAGAATGAGAATGAAACGAAGAAGTAGTGCAGATGAATAGTATAGAACGAACAAACAAGTTATAGTAATTCCAGAAGAATCAGGGATTTAAGGGTTTAACGGGCTGTTGTTTGTTTTAACATTCTTCCTAGGAGAACACAGCCATGGAGCAAAAGGAGTGTTAAGGATGTACCTTTTGAACCTCTTTGTGCTTTTCGCAGGAAGATCTAACACCTTCAGGTTGGTTTCCACGCACAGAGAAACAAAAAAATGTTCGAACAGGATTTCCGGCTCAAATGCTTCTTTTGAACCTCAAATGCTCCTGTGTTTTCTTCTCTCTCTCTCTCTCTCTCTCTCTTTTAATAATAATTTCTTTTTAGGTTTTAAAATTGTTTGGAAAAGAGTTTTTGTTTTTTATTCAAATTTTAAATTTCAAAATTTAAGATTTAAATATTGTTTTGTTGTAAGGGGTAGGGGTGTCCAAGTTACCGGCCGGACTGGCCAACCCGGACCGAAACCGGTGTACTCTGGTCCTGTTCCGGGTTACCTATATGAAAAATCGGAACTCGACCGAAGTATATCACTCCAAACCGGTCATTATCGGTAAAAAAAATCCAAAAAATGCATAAAAATTTAAAAATGCTAAGAGGCCCAAAATGTCATGACCCAAACCGGCCCATCCGGACCGGTGAAACCGGGGACCGGACCGATTCTATTAGAATGACCGGTCTGGTATATTCACTCTATAAAAATACTGGTTTGGCCGGCCGGCCCGGCCCGGCCATTCAACAGCCCTAGTAAGGGGTTTGTTTATTGGATTAAGAAAAATAAATTTTAATTTTTTTAAAATATTTTATTTTAATTTTTGAATATTATAATAACTATTAAATATTATTATTTTATTTAATAAAATGTAGATCATTCCAAATCTTAATACACCAGACAATTCCTTACAACAAAATAATATTTAAATCTTAAATTTTGAAATTTGAATCAAACGCCAAAAACAAAACCAAAATCAAAACCCTTTTCCAAACTATTGGTTAGCTTATCAAAACCCTTTTTCCAAACTATTGGTCAGCTTACCCATTTGAATTGGACTTTGTTTCTGTGAAGCTCGTTGAATCTGCCTTTGCTTGATGACATCCCCTCCCCTCAAGATTTCACGACAGCAACGTCTTCTGTACTCCGGTCAGCAGATTCACACTTCTTTTCTTTAATTACCAATCAAAAATTAACAAAGCTTTCAGAATCAAACTGGAAGGGATTAGGTGATCGGATGTATTAGCCATGGGAGTCTATTTGAGATTGCTACAATGAAAAAACATTCAAAAGAAAAAAAAAACAAATTCATACGGAAACAAACACAGGAAAATAAAAATGTTACATTATTGGTTAACACCTCAAAATAGAGTTCTCAACTCAAACAGCAGATTTGAGGTAAAGTTGTGTGCAGGGGAAGCCTCGAAAAGCAAAGACTATGATATTACAGCCGCTTGCAACAGCAACATGCCAACAACATTGCCCATAAAAATAAAATTAAAAAGGAAAACAGCAACAACAAATTTTATGTTTATCATTGACTTCTGACGACCTGAAAAGATCCTCCAATCAAGGATGAAGATAGTAACATGAACGATTTTACAACTCGAGTGAAGAGAAATATCACAAAGTTCCGTCCCTTGGGTAGTGTTGACATATCAAAATCTGATTTGAGTGTCAAAGATAGAGCAATACATAGTACAATGGTTATCCACAAATTTCAGATTGAGAACCAATCAACGGATCCTATTCATGTGCCTCGAACTGCAACCAAACCAAACTAGAAAATCTCTCCTTTACCTGTTCTTGTTTTTCAATTTGTGCTCTCTATGATTCCCATAAATAAAGATTCAGGATATAGTCAGAAACCATCACACAATACTTGGGTGGTCTCCCACCCAATTGCAAACGGCACGCAGCCAGCGGGTTCTTATGCAGTCCACCAAAGGTGCATGTTGACAAGGCTCTGGTTTGGCCACTTCAGTGTCTTTCCCAAGGGATTCATTTCCACCTGAAGCAGAGGACACTGCTACATCCGCCATGAATTCCTCAGGCGTCCATCTTGGGGGTACTGAAACCCTCAATTTTGTAAGCCTTGGTCTTTGCACAGGAGTCTCACCTCCGGACATTATTTGGCTGCCATTCAAATCTGATTTGGCTATCCCATTAAAATGGTAAAGCTCAAACACCTTCTTACCCATCAATCCAGATGAATCCTTCAGGCCTCCCACGCTCTTGTCTAAATCTAAAATAACCTGCCAGAACTCACTCCACACAATAAAACCTGTATTGCAAAGGTGATCAACCTTCTCAGGGGGGAGTTTGATATTTGTCTCCCTCACGACCTGATGGAAGCCTTCCACACTAATAAAACCACCACCTCCACTCTGATCTTGAGCATCAAAGGCTTTACGGATATGTGATTCCCTTTCTTCCAGCTCATTCTCATCTTGAACAGCGGTATCAAGAGCAAACAGGACAGTATAATGGGACTCACTCCCAACAACCCATATTGGCCACTTTGGGCATTTCAGATACTGACCAACCTTACAGAAATTGAGGGATTCTAACAGAGTGAGGAATCCAACTTCCACATTTCCGGCTATGCCCTTCAGAAACATGCCACCCCCCAAATCCATCCTCCCATCAAACACGTTAGGGACAGCCTGCCCACAGAGCAGTAGGTTCACAATTTCCTGCTCCAAACATTCAAGAGAAGGGTGTAACATTAGGCATGGTCCAATACAATGCAATATTCACTGGGAAAGCTTCTAATGGATCAATTGCTGAAGGACCAAATCAGATAAATCAACACATGCTTATACCTGGGAGGCATGCCCAAAGGGAGCAGTGACCAGAGGTAGGCTGGGATCATCCCTGTCCGCTTGAACAGAATCCTACAAGAAAGAGAATTATGGATTTGCATTAGTAACGAGGCCCTCCAGAGAGAATACTGAATCACTGTAACTGCATTCAATTGACAAAACTTGGAAAGTGATAAACATTATACGATTGAGAATTTTGGAACTGCTACCAAAATTAACGCAGCAAAATCACGAGAATAGGTGTTCTACAGCTAGATCATATAAAATGTTTCAAATTTGCCTAGAAGTACTACTGACCGACTGGAGAACCAAACTTGAACGATATAATTGTTTTAATATAATTGTTTTTTATTTCGTCTCTTTTCTTTCCTTCTTGCATTTCTCCCTAGGAACCAGATTCAACATGCACACAAGTTTTTTTTACCCAACAAAAAAAAAAGCAAGAAAAGAAGTACTCAAGAGGCCATCACTAAAAGGGAATACTACTGCACAAAGTTATTTATTAAATAAATAGTTCTGATGCTTTGAGGTAATGACACTCTCAAATGATAACTAAAAAACTTCACCTGCCTCTTGCTTTCGGCACCAATATAATCTTTTCCCCTTTGTTTTGGCAATTTCATTATTTCTTCATTCGATTGAGGTGTATTTTCAACATTGCAAATTATCCTAAACAATTTGGATTCACTTAATTGTGGTACACTCATCTCTTGACCTTGTAATCACGAAATAAGGTCAGTGTCTAACTGAGAGAATATCGAAAGATTCACACTTTTCACTGGGTGGGTGTACGAACAAAAAACAAAAGAGCTTCAGTTAGAGATTCATACCAGTCCTCGAGAAAGTAAAGCTGAAATAAGAAATAGCATTGCCCCCATACGACTTTGGAAAACGGGAATAATTTGTTGGAGCCTCTGAAATGCACTTGCTTGAGACGTGTATATCTCAACTCCTAGAATTCTCTGCAAGTCAGAAGCTGATTCAATGGACAGACGTTCGAGCGCTTTCACAATGATCTGTAAAAACAAAGCCACTTAGCAATCATAAAATAGGAAATGAAAAGGAGTTCAACGAGGTTGAACATTCAATTCAACCCAATTTTCGACTAAATGCTGCACAACTGGATTAATAACAGCACAAATTCTCGTTACCTCTTCCTTCAAACCATCTTCAGACCCCTCAATGTCGGGGCTTATGACACTCAAAGTTGCAACTGCAACCCTTTTATTCTCCCCGCACGAAAACAATATCTCGCACATACCTCTAACTAGGGCACTGTCAGAAAATTAAATACAGGTTTCATCACAATACTTCTAACCAGGGCTCTGTTAAAAGATTAACACAGGTTTCAACCACCATATTTCGTAAGAAATTTAATCAACTAGTCAATCATGAAAATAATCACCAAATTGCCAGACATGAAATCACATTGCTTTCCAGTTAGTATCACAAGATCAGAGTAACACAGATTAGATGTTTCTCCAATTCACGATTATAAGGAATCACTCAATTAAACTTTGAACAAAGACCTTGAACGTGGATGTATAAGCTATTATTGAACTTCAACTTTAGCAATAGCATGATGCACTACTTACCCAAAAAACAAAGCATGAAGCACCAAAATAAATGACGCATTTGAGGTTCGAATGAAGCCGCTTGTCTAATTACATTACAAAGATCATATGCAAAAATGAAAATGAAAACGGCTTGTTCTATAACAAGAGGTAGAACTCAAGACAACCATAGAGACCAATAAAATTGAAAAATGTTGAAAGAAAAAACGAAATAACTTGACCTAAGAAAAAAAATCCTGAATTTATAAAATCAAGCAAATAAAAATAGACTATTGAAAATAAAAATGTAAAACTTAAAATATATTCAAAACATCCAAGAAATAAGTATCATCTCTGGTTTTGGGTGTTCTCTCTGCATGCATAAGAACCAGAAATAGTGCATAACCAAATACACCAATATGTACAAGTTTTTTGACAGAAAATGGAGGGAAAAATGGAAATCGTAACTGTATACAGTTATCAGGTGAAACAAGGTCAATCCCCTTATGACTCGCGCAACGAATGTTGGACACTGGTGGGCAAGGTGTGCATCCTCAAATATAAATGATATCAAAAGAACTCCACAACTCACAAAATAACATAAAAATAGACCAAGTGTAAACTTAAGAGATTCAAATCATTATGAAATATGGGGAAGTCAATATATGGCTTTGACAAAAAGGACCATGTGATCTAACTATGATTAATAAGAGAGCTGAAATAGCATGCACACTCACAATCAACACGCAATAAACACTGCGTCCTCTGCATGAATTAGGAAGCAATCAAACTTGAAAAGGATGCTTTGACACAATGCCTGTACCTACACTAAGATAAATCATATATACTTTACCACGCTGCATGGAAATCACCTTGCTTTTACATCTTCAGTAAGAGAAGCAAAATTATTCGACGAAACACATTGACTTTTAGACAATCTCCTTGAACCCAAATTCTGTGACATGCCTGGTGCAACTTTACCTAATTCATTTGGAAAGAAAAGAATGTATTTGAGAACAAATGCCTGCAAAACCCAACAGAACGTATTGCAACCTGTATAAGTATCAGAACAAAATGTTTCTGGAAGTAAATAGCATAAATTTAGTACACTACCAAGAACCAAAAAGAAAAATGACACAATCCAGAAGCAGATAATTTATTAAACCACACTAAATCTTTTTTTTTTATAAGTAAGCCAATCTTATTAAAGAGAAAAAAAAAAAACAAACCCAACAGTACAAGAGACTATATTGAAAATCCAAACCCAAACGCACACCCACCCCCGAGGCGCCAACCGCTGCCAAACTCATCCAACAAACCCAAGACGATCAAAGCCAAGGACAACCCCTCCCTATAACAAACACAAAAGAAAACCCACCCTATAACACGATCGAACCCAAAACGATCAAAGCCAAGGACAATCCCTCCCCAAACACAAAAGAAACCTATTACATAATCAAAGCCAAGGCCTGCCCTTTGTTCGGAGTATGCCTAGCGGTCGAAGAGGACCCATCATAATTAATCGAAGAGTTCAATCCCTTTAACTCCCGAAGCATCATCCCCCCTGATTTTTTGGATTTTTTTGAACTAAGCCGTATCCTATCGCGTTCCAATGCAGCGAAGAGTTTCCTCAGCTCCTCCTCGTGACCGTCACTCGTCACTCCAACCAATTGTCCAACCGAGGAAACCATATCTAATACCCATTCCGGAGATTTCCCCTCCAAATCATCTCTAGGGAAACTGACCGCCAAGGGGTCAACCTGCACCAGTTCCCCCACGGGATCTCGATGAAGCTCTCCAACCTCCATCTCTAGAGAAAGTGCCTCAAGAGATGATTCCCCACGGCACAAGCCAGAGTCCCCCGAGACAACATAAGCCAGGGTCCCCCGAGAACATTCCCCCACGGGATCCAAAACTGCCCGCTCCCTCTCGGCAACACAAGTCTCCTGAACGTGGGCCTCCTCCATCGGGACCCCACTCAGGAGCGTCCCATCCTGAAGATCGGCCTGGTCTGGCACCGAAAAGCTGCATCCCGACATCTCCGGTAATGCCCGCTCCTTCTCGTCAGCATCTTCGGACTGTGTCGGCGCCAGCGAGACGCCAGAACCCTTCCCTGCCAACAGACAGCGTCGCCTGAGGCAAGACATCCACCGGCAGAGAGTTCCGGCCAGCACATGAGTTCGGGTCATCCTGCCCATCACCAGGCTCAGCACACCCACACGGCTTCTCCACCCCAGCAGGCGAGATCAACTGGGTCACTGGGCCGGGCTCACAGAAATGAGACCCACGGCCCAACTGAAGAGAGACCAAGCCAACCTGCGTAGAACTGCATGCCAAGCAGCTCAAGGCCCTCCCGGGTTCCTCTATGATTTTGAAAAGGCCGTCCAGCTCAGCACGCATGCGCAATAAATGTGCCCTCAAAGGTCTGTCTGTCCCAGCCGTCCCAACAGTCCCCCCAAAAGCCTCCTTACGAAAAGAATGCACGTGACCTACGCCCATTGGAAAACCAACTGAGGACAACCTTCGGCCTGCAGATGCTACCATTGGGAAACCAAATGTGGCCTGCCTTGTCAAGTTACCGTTGCCATCGTGATGCATACGCAACTCCCCCTCACCCTCCTCCTTCATCATCTCCGGCAAGCCACCCCTCACCAGTTGGGCAAAGGAAACTCCTGGCCTAACCTCTGGCACTGCATGCCCCGAGTCTGATCTGCACAGCTCTCCAATGACAGAAATAATCTCCTCGCAAGACTGAGCGAAGGCCTGCCAGCCAAAACCCGCTCGCCCCTCAGGGATCCTGACTACCCCCCTCCACCGTCTATCCCCAAATTCTACCAACACGATGTATCTACCATGCTCATTCGAACATTTCTGGGCAAGAAACGCACAGGAGGATTCATTGAACTTCACCGAAAGACCCTTGTCTTCTTTCCCCTCCTCCAGTTTGCGAAAAAGGTTGGCAAGCCAAACCACCCCATATCTGCCAATACGAACGGAGCTTTGCGACTTCCGACTCAGCTCCGATAACGTAACGAGACCCAACTTGCTAACCGAGAAATGAAACGTCTTCGCCTCAATCACTAAACTCCGGAAAAAAACATCACAAACCACGGACTAAGAAAACTAACACAGCTCGATGGACCTACGGGGAGGAGAACGGAGAGGGGAGAGAACGGGACATTACGCTGTCTATATTTTACATGCACTAAACCACACTAAATCATACAGAAAGCAAACTCTGATAATGTGATAATGGACACATCCATCGTATAAACAAATTCGTGATATACAGCATAAGTTCCACAACTACCATAAAAAGAAGGGGGGAAAACTAGAAATTCACCAGAGAAAGAAATTAGCTGAATGGAAAATCTTGGACTGCTTGTCCCCAACCCATCGAACTTTTGTTCACGTTGTCAACACTCAGTAAACTAATTTAGACCCTATCACAGGTCTGATATAACAAACTTATTTCATACTTAACAAATGTATTTGACAGTTCAAAGGATGTCATACATCCTCTGCAATCGCACTGCACGATTTTAGAGCCCCCATAAAGTTTGGCCAACCAATTAATATATCCTAAAACAACATGCATCTACAAAGTTTTTAGTTCACATGAACAACCAGAATCTTCACTAATTCATCTAATTCTGCAATTCAAAGTCAGCCAAAAAGTAGTAGATGTAAACTCTTGCATCAAATTGAAATCACAAATAATCATATTGTAGTATGTATCTTGTAGAAAATGGCCTGTTTGAAACAGGAAACCTTTACTAAGAGCAGATGTGATAGCATAAAGCAACAGACACCTTACATTATTATATTATCGGTCACACATTGCATGATACATGAAACACATGCACTAAGTTGAGTAATAAGGGTATTACTTGTATGGCTGCTAAGACGCCACAGGGCCCACCTTCATGCTGCACTAGGCCCATAGAAGTTTCTGGATCAGGACTAAACCTATATGAAAGTTTTTTGGGATATTAGCAGAATAAAATTCAAGCAAATGAATCTACTGTAAAGATTTACTCTCTTTTATTACAATATGAAACAGAAGACACTGGAAGCGATATTGACAAGGAAAATGAAGACTTGCATAGATATCAAAGATGAAGGAAGTACATAGAAATTCTCAGAGAAGGCAAACGAGCTTATTAAAGTAATTTGCTAGAGAAGTACTAGTTTGATAACAGAGAGTTCAGGGTCTGGAACTGGCCAACACATAGAGGAGCACAGATTCTAAGAGAATAGAGTCAGATTATATATTTCCTCATAAGTTCACTAAAATAGACAGCGCCTACTCAGATGTAAACTAACTAATATAAAAAGACTAAACAAGCACTCGTATGGTATGCTAAAGTTAAATCTTGTCTTCCCATCATAAAAGCAATACAACTGATCAATGGCTGGACTCAAATTAAGAAAGGCATTAGATTTGGCTTGAGTTATGCAGCTGCAGGCATCACCTCAAACCTAAGTCGTCGCTCTATTAAATGTGATTATAGTGCAATGGTCTTCCACGCTTTTTTTTTTCTTCATTTACACTTTTTTTCTGTTCCTTGCTGACATGTATGGTGCTAATTCTCAGTGAGATATGATTCGGGTGATTCGTTCCTAACATGTTTAGTTGTACATATGGTATATGAGTGGTATATGGGCGAGATATCATTTCCTTGTATAGAGTGGGTAGGTGCAATGTATCAACCGAGTAAAACCTTGTAAATTTGTGTCTATATAAGAGAAGCAAACCCTACCGTGAAGGGGTGTATCTTCACATTTTGTAAAGCATAGTTTCAGAGACCAGACTTTTAAGGGCCCTTTGCTGGTCGTCCTTAAAAAACTATTGTGCGTCAAACAAAAATTATTGGAAGGATCCAGCTTATCTGCTCTGGAGACCTTTTGAAGTTTCCTATACACAGGTTGGCATTTTACACTCTTAGCTCTGAATGTGATGATAATACCTTTTTTTTTCATATAAGTAAGCCGATATTATTAAGAAGAAGAAAAACACGAAACACACAACAACGGAGTCAACAGTACAAGAGAAAATACTGAAGAATCCTAACCAAACAAAAAGAAAACCAGAAAAGGGAACACAAAGGCCCAAAGAACGCCAAGAACTCCCAACCACCCTCAACCCACTAGCCAACAAAGCACCCTCACCCACCCACCCGCAAACCTATAGCCATCCAAACGAAACCCCTAGCAGTCCAGCCCAAAGCGCATAGTCTTCCTAACGATCGAAGAAGACCCTTCATAGTTCACCGAAGACTTCAAGCCCTTCAACTCCCTGAGCATCTTCCCCCCTGATTTTCTAGACGTTTTCAAGCAAGGTTACACCCGATCGCGTTCCAACGCTGCAAAGAGATCCCTCAGCTTTTCCTCTTGACCACCACACGACACCCCAACCATCTGACCCACAGAGGAAACCATCTCCAAGACCCACGCCGGGGATTCTCCCCCCAAAGCTTTATGAGGGAAACTAACCTCCAAGGGTTCGGTCGAAGGTTCATCCACATACGCCAACTCCCTCTCATCATCACCCAGAAACTCCCCATCCTCCAAATCTGGTCCAATAGAGCTCTCAACACAAACCAACTGCGAACACTCCCCCACCTCCGGGCCACCCAAACAAACCCCGGGAGAAAGGACCACCCCTGCCCGAGCCCTCTCTAGTGCAGCATCTACCACAACAACCATCGCCCCCCCCCTCCTGCCCTATTGACACTCGGTAGTCCCTCTTCACTATCAAAATCTGCCTTGTGGTGAGAGGCCTCATCGAGTTAAAACGATAATTTAACAGCATATTTTGTGAAAGATGATATAGTTGATTCGAAGTGAGTACTTGTAAGTTCGTTAATATAATCCCATATCCGACCACAAGCAGTGCAGTAGACCACAAAATTTACTCCAGATGCAATGGTCTGACAATGTGTTATGTATTTCAAATTCAACGTGTCATATTACTTCATAAGTGGATGTTTCTGATGGAATTACAATAACATATTCATAATTTATGCTTTTTCTACTAAAGCTAGACTTTAATAGCTCCAACCACCCTCAAGCCGCACACAAAGATACAATCTTCAATCACAGTATCACCATATGAATGTTAGCGACACCTTGTTGTTTGGTGTGTAACATATGCAAAGTAAGTTATGCTTGCATTTTTATTATGGCTCCAGTCTTTACTTGAGTTTTTTTAATCAATTGTTACCGAAAAAATTCAGGTCCAAATATTCAACAAATAGACAAATAGATACCAATGAATGCCTTACCAAAAGATTTAGAAAAAAAAATGGCTTACCAAAAGGGGAAAATTCAGGGGGGCAAAGAGAATGATAACATCAAATGTCTGTAAAGGTTCCCATTGCGTTTGAAAAAAAAAAAGCCCAATGAAGGAGTGTATCTTCACATTTTCCAGAAGTTACCACAATTTTTAACAAAAGCAAACATTGGAAGCACAACTCACAATACCAAAGAGGAAGAAAACTGTCCTGGTAAACATGATCTAAATTTTCAACATACACGAAACAGAAATAAAGTATCACATATAGAATGACCTCTCCCAATACTAATAAGTGTCATATTAGACAATTGCATGGGAATGAATATTGACCTAGAGATTGCCAAATGAAGAGGAAAACTGGGGCACCTAGCTCTTCTGTTTTGCCAGAATTTGTAAGTTGCTAGTATGAATTTGCAATGGAAAAAACTCTTGTTTGTTGTAAGATCACTGATGGAAAGGTTGGTCGACAACCATTGTACAAATACGCTTAAACAGCTCTATGGTTAGGTATAGAATCTACTTAATAAGGAATGTGTGCATAGGACGACATAAGCAGTCAATGGAATCCGACAACATAAGCAGTTAATGGAATGCGACAACGTAAGCAATTAATGGAATGCGACAATGTAAGCAATTAATGGAATGCGACAACATAAGCAGTAAGCACCAAATTAACAGTTAACTGCAGTTGACAGTTATTTACAAACGGCCATAGCATTTACGTCATAAGAACTCGACTGTGACAACATAAGCAGTCAGCACAAAATATAACAGGTAACTGCAGTCAACTGTAATTACGAACGCCATCAAACAGCAGCTTTGTGGCTAGGTATACTGGTATAGAATCTATCTCATAAGAAATGTACCACTCACAGTAGTACAATGATTCAGTCTGAACAATTTGCAACTACCCACATTAAGACAGTAAACTTAATCCTACATAAAATAGCTGAAAAATGATTGACCAGCAATCGAAAACTCAGCCCTACTACGATAAAATGAACTGACACCGCAGATCACCCCAAAACAACAAACTTTCAATTTGAGCGTAATAAAATCATTAAGCATAATAGCATATAATACGAACGACTGATTTAATATACACAAACTACATTCAAACTGTAGGGCACCTATAAAATCGACACCATTCGAATTTTTTCTCCAATTCCTACATCTCATACAATAAATCCCAACTGCCGATAAAGGGCAAAGTGACTTGCATCGGATAAATAAAAGATTCATCCTTTGAAAACCGACTTTATAAGTCAGACATTACCTTATTCCCTGATTAGTCCACTGTGCAAGAATGTCCTTGGAAACCTCATTCCCAAACACCATCGAAAATAACTGCTTCGCTTCCTCCTCCGATAGCTCCTTCCACGAATTCACACCCCGCGCCCCCAATTCCTTCTCTTTCTTCTCCACCTTCGGTACCGAAACTGCTGAGGGGGTGGCAATCCTAGCCGCAAGCATTCTCTTCTCGGCGGCGGCAGCCATGAGCTCCCTTTGCAGCCGCCGCGTAGTGGCCTCCGGCGACTCCTGCGGCGAGTCAGCCGGAGCTCCTGCCGGGGCGTCCCTGGGCTTGCTCCGCTTGGGCTCAGGTGGAGAGTGTTGCATACTCATCCTCAGGGCCATTCGCAGGTCCTCCTCTTCCTGATCCGCCATCGGACCCTCCCCGCAGATCAGAAACCAACGAATAAATAGGAGCCGAACGTAGTGTTAAAACCAACACTTTGGTCAATTCAGAACAATTCCGTACAGAAATTCATCATTGAATCGCAGATCAATAAGAAAAGAAAGACCTGTGCGACGAGTAGTACTAGGGCTTGGGTCGAGGAGAAAGAGAAGAAGACAACGACGAACGAGACGGAAATGGAATTTTGAACCCTGCGGAGGGTTAAGGCTGGAAATAAAGGCGCTCGTATGCCCGTTACGCAGCTGAGACGGTGTCGTATTCGGAAACCCATAATTATTTTGGGGAAGGATTGGTGATGGAAAGACTGTTGTGGCCTCGCCGTTGGTTTCGTTGGGGAAAAGGCAAGGGTAGTTTGGGGAGTTGGAAGATTTGGATTTAGCGGGTGTAGTTCAATGACCGGCTATACTTTCCTTTTGTGGAGAGTAAACCATCTTTTATGTTTCCGGTCGGATAGAATCTTGCCAGCGAGACACTTTAAAGTTGGAGGAAAGGCGGATTCGATACTGTGTTCTAGTTCTACGATGCACAGGTAGAGTGAGTTTGGGAGAAGGACGGTGGCTTGGTAGCCATGAGATAACTCTGCGAGTGGGTCAGAATTTAAAGTTGGACAGGGAAGCAGTTTTAAGTAATGCATTGGTGAGAAACCGAGAGAGATTCAGGGACGGAGCTACGGGGACTGCTGGGACCATCGCCCCCCTAGCTCTCCAAAAAAATTTAAAAGTATTTTTTTAATTAAAAAATATTTTTTGACAATTTTTTAGTATTTTTTGAATTTTGACATTTAAAATTTATTTTTATATAATTGGCTCGTCTCCACTTGCAGTGATACTCGTGCACAAATCATGTCATATGTATTATAAATGAGCCATGTAATACAGTTTTAACCGTTATTTTTATATTTAAAAGGTAAATTGATTAGTTTTGAAAATTTTAGATCTATCAAAAATGTAACCAACCTGTTTGAGATTGGTTTGCTAGATTAGGATTTCAAATTAATAATATTTTGGGAAATGTACATTGACCGTGTAGATAAGGACATGTTTGTTTAGCCAACAATTTGGGGTCTTAACAATTCGGGCAAGCCAAACACACTCTAAAATTTTTAAATTTTACACCTACATACTGTACTTTTCACAAACCCCAATAAATCTCAATAAAGTAAAGATTCTCATAATTTCGATAATATTCCCCAAAATTTTGACAAACAAACAACGCCTTAGTAACTGCCATTGGAATTCATGAAATAACGCATGCCAATTATTAATGATTTATGTGTTTTACTTTTAGATATAAATGAATTGATAAACAATGTGACAAATGGTGCATATTTATCACTTATATGGAGTAAACAAGCGGAAACGAGGAAGCACCTCCCTCACATTATCACATAAGAAAATAGAGGTGGGCTTGAATACGATCTAACTAAGTTCATGTCCGTTTATCACTTTTTTTAAAAAAAATTGCATCCTACTTTTTTTTACAATCAAAACATCACAAAACACATGTATTTCAATACAACACTTTATTACTTTTTTTTACAAACATCAATCCATTTTAACAACTTCTGCACGCATATCAATACAACTTTAACATCACCTAAATATTCACTATTTTATCATAATCTTACAAATTTCTTCCAAACAAACATCTCCTATAATGATTCCACATTAAAGAGGGTCGGACAATTACCTTCGAGTAATGGGAAGCGGACTAGTCCCAAAAATGCTCATTCCTTTGTTGGCAGCGCCTTATCTTGCTGAATCAGATTTTCTCTTAAAAGCAGTTTCTTATTCGGATTGGTTCTTGCGTCCCTGTGCCCAAAAGGATATCGAGCGAGTTCGGTGCAAGTGTAGGATATCGGGCGAGTTCGGTGCAAGTGTTCATCCATCGGGTGGATCTATATATATGCTCAGGGGCAAAATGGATTTAAAATAATTTCATTCATTTGCACATCAGCAAAATAAAAGGAAAATGAAAATAAGGAAATAATTTCAAATTTTTTCCTCTAGACAAGTAAATATCATAACACAGCCTTTAATTATTCACAATCTTCATTTATTTGTAGACCATTTAATTTGTTTTTTTTTTGCCTTTTTTGGGCCATAGATCTTCAAAAGGCTTAGATTTGGCAGTGTGGGATAAAAAATTTATTAGAATTTGCAATTGTTTTTTGGGGACTGGATAATGTTATCGAATTTAAAAGAACATACACACGAAATCCATATCTCTTGAAGATCTAAAATGTCAATTTATATTTTAAATTATTTAAAGTTTTAAAATTATACTCATATCTATACATCTTAAGTTTAGTCTATTTAATATAAATATATATATATATATATATATATATATATATATATATATATATATATATTTCACCTTACAAACTATTTCTACACTTTACACTTCACTATCCCTTTAATTTCCTTCAGTCATTTATACTTTACATTACGTTATTAATTTGAATAAAAATTTATATTTTAATTAAGTAAAATAACGAATTTACCTCTACCAAAATAAAATATGAGAATAAAATCATTATTTAATTGATATCTTACTAAGCTTCCATGTATGACAACTTTTTTTTTGGAAGTATTCTGTCATAAAATGATGTATGTAATTAAACTAAGCTAAACAATATCATTTTATCTATTATCCATTTACCCAATTGTTTTATTTTTAATATTTTGACTCAATCAAATTCTGAAGGAGTAGTTACATGTTAGACTTAAATATACCCACAATCCTTGTGATATAAGAAAATTACAAATTAGTCACTTAGGTAAAGAAAGTTGTAAATTAGTCCATATGGTAAGGTTTTTATTAAAAACACGTCCTTTCGTTCATCTCCGTCTCTGTCACTAACAACATATGCTAGTAAATTACGGGATCTAATTAGGTACGTAGCATGCTATGGTTAGTGTTGGCTAGCATATGTCATTAGTGAAAGAGACTAGGGTTGTTCAGTGCCACCGGAAAAATCCGGTGGCACCGGCACTTGGTTGCCAGTACCCAGCTTAACCGGTGCCGGTGCTGGTTTGGTATTTCTTGAAAAACTCAGGGGTATTCTTGATTTTCAGGTACCGGAAAACCAAGTTTTTATTTTTTTTATACAAAACGATGCAGTTTGTTTTGTCACACCCCACCCTCCCCCCCCATTTCTTCGACAAAATCCCTGGCCCTCCCTCCCATTTTCACTCAACGGCTCACCCCAGATCCCCACCCCGTGCCTCTCTCTCATTCTCTCTCCCTCCCCTCCCTGACTTCCTCTCCTACGCACATGCAGCACAACCATTCTCCGACCACCACGCCTGTCGCCTGCCATGCCTTCTTCGCCGACCACATCTTCTTCCTCTTCTCCCTCCTTCATGCGTCAATCTCTTCCCATCTCCTCTGCCACATATCTCTCTTAAGGCTTGAGATTCATTTCGGTATGATGTTAAAATTCAATGAGTTTGTTGATTTTAATTTGTTCTATTGAAAGTATTGTGACATATATTATTGCTTAATTTTTCCCAATTTGTTTGGGATTTTTAAGGTTCAATTTTGGAGTTTCAGTAGAAAAGAGAGAAAATGGTTTGCTAGTATATTTGTATCATTTTTAATTTGTGAACTTGAATTGTTTAGACCGAAGGTGACCAGCTTTTGATTCTATGAATTTGTTTTGTTTTTGTGGAAGTTTCTTCTGAAGTCAAAGAAGAGTTTGGTGGGTAGTGTACATTGGGTTGTTTCTGTCTAATTCTTTTGGAGGTTTGATGACAATGTATTTTTCCCGTTTCAGGATATGTAATTGGTCTGTATCGTTTCTCCTTTACCCTCAAGGAGAAGCACCGTTGGCTTCATGATCTTCAACTTTCTTTTTGTGCATGAAATGTAGAGAATGAACAACTTGATAGAAGCTCTAGTTACTGTATTTTTTTTTATATCTCCTGGTTTGTTGGGGGTTTGAAGCTATTGCAAGGAAAGAGATACTGCATATGCAATGTTTATGTTCTATAGAAGCTCTCTATACACTTCATTTTTATACTGTACATGTTACTCTTGACTCAAAGACTACAAAAATTGGCACAATATAAATGTAGGTTAACTGGAAACCGCCACCGTTAAGAATCGATTTTTTCCCTTAACAGTGTAGGTGTAGGTGACAATTATTTGAAAACAAGCTTATCCGGTGTAGGTGACAATTATTTGAAAACAAGCTTATCCCGTCTCTTTTAGGGTTGTTCAACTCCAGTGTAGGTGCCGATTTTTGCCAAAATCGGCATCTACACTGGAGTTGAACAACCCTAAAAGAGACGGGGATGGACGGAAGGACGTGTTTTTTACATAAACTTTACCATAAGGACTAATTTGCAACTTTTTTTTAACTCGGGGACTAATTTCAAATTTTCTTATACTACAAAGATTTTGGGTGCATTTATGCCTATACTTTACAATGCTTTTAAAGAATATCATCATAGTAGCTACATCTCCACTTTATCATATTCTAACAAGTGATATTAATTAATAGGAGAACGGTAATTAATAGGAGAACAAAATCAATATGTTCATATAATTTAATTCAAGCCAATTGCTTTAAATAATATGGGCCATGGTTTTTTTTATAAATATGTAGCTATATACTGTTTTGCGATTTATTGTTCTTCAAAGATACAAACGATTATTTTGTTCATTTTATTTCTGTCAAGAAGGTTTAACCATCCATAAATGATTGTTTGATAATTATGAGGTAAATTGGTCTAGTGTCTATACAAACAATCTTCAAACAGGCAGCGGCGGAGCTAGAATTTTTTTCTTAAGGGGCTGAATAATAAAATCATATTGTTAAAAATAACATTCACAAGTGAGAAACTGGTAAAATAGAAGGGCAAAAAAGTTGAAAGCACATATCATTGTAAGAGGAATTTTATTTAATTTAAGAAGTTATTGCTGATTTTGTTTAAAAATAAGGGAAATTTCACTTTTGGTCACTAGGTTTTGACCACTTTTACGAGTTGGTCACTATTTTTTCAGTTTTGAGTAACTGAATTTAGGCCCCTCTAAAAAAGGTTATTATGTGAGTTGACCGTCTATTGACTAACGAGACTTCTCTCCACGTCAGCATCATTGCCCTGTCATCGAACAAATTTCCACGCCACTTCCCAGTCAGCTTAAAAATGACAGACCATTGATTTTATAAGTGCTTTAGTTCCAAACCGCACCGTTTTAACCCAACTTCAAGCTAGTCAAATGCGAAGCCAATCAATGCAGACCGTTTTAATCTGGAAAAGCTTTTCATCTACTAAATCTCGCAGAACACCCCAAATCAGAGAAAAGCCCTAACCAGTCATATTATCTCTCTCTCGCACACCCTCAAATCAGCTTGCATAAATCCTCTCTCTCTCATGGAACACCCTCAAATCCCCGACTTAAAACCTTCAACTTCAGACCTGCGAGATCTAACTGAAACGTGTCTAACGAAATCGAAGGAGACTCATTGAGCTTATCAAAATCGAAGAGGAATCGGTGGGGTTCTGTTCACGATGTCTGAGCAAAGGTGAGTTGATCTGTTTGGGAAATGTCATTTAGATGTGAATGTTTTTGTTTCTGAGTTGGACAAAATACACTCTCATATACAACAACGTCATGTATAGGAGCCTCAGGTACATCCGATCGACTGTGTGAAGGAACTGGGCCAGTAAGTTAACAAGGGTTCTGCAGACTCAACTAAGACAACCTTGTCTACCGCATGCTCAACATATACATTTAGAATGCTCTTCTTCCCCTCGAGGGATCTATTTATCAAATCATAAACATCTTTATCATTCTTCAAACTTCTCATAGCAGCCCATTCTTCGTCGTCGAAAGAATACCACAAATCCCTCGTCTGTACATATCCAAGAGCCAACACTGCATGTTTAATTTCAATTGAAGATATATAATCTATATTCATACGCCCCACATCATCCACCATCCCCCCGAATAGATCTGGCCTCGACTTCCAAGGAAATGACCACCATGATAGATACGTATCTTTAATGTTTTTCCTACAAAATCATATACAATATTTCGGTCTTTAATTCCAACAACAGTTCAATTGTAAGTTGAATTGAAATTTAAGACCCATGCAAACCGATGCAAATAAAAAATTGATTTTGCCCAACTACACATACATCCAAGTTAACTATGAGACCACATCTTTCAATATTCAAATACCTTAAAGTGAAGAAGACAAAACACAGTGGGTCTTCTTTTCAAAAAACCTAATGACCCCATTATTATGTGTAGGTACAACGACAGAAACTTTGCATAAATAGACAAGGCATGTGAGTGATTTTTGTCCCTACCTCCAGACGTTGTTGTCCACACAGTGGGTCACCTGAAACAAAAGGGTGAGCCTTTCGGTCCTTGATTCTTTGTTCTCCAACAACAAGCTTCTATTATATTCACCAAGCTGCAACGAGAAAGCTATATTTAGTTATGGATAGTCATATACTTCTTTAACGGACAACCAACGTGCTATTAACACATTACCTTCCGGAGCTGGTTAACGAAATTGAGCACCAAAGCACGAAGACTGATTTGACACCAAAGATTCACGAAAATTTCAACAAAATGTTAACACCGTAGCACAAAAACTGATATGGCACTCAAATCCCACCAGTTTTGTTCAAAGTTTCACAAATTCGTTCGTGACAGTACATAGATAGGGCAAAGCTTTGGGTTCGACACTTTAGGTGACAAGGGGGTTTCAACACTTAGAGTGTGTTCGGTTAAGGTGTTTTGTGAGGATTTTTTGTGTTTTGAGAATTTTTATGTGATGTTAACTTTATTGGTATGCGTGTTGTAGTTATATTTATGTGGTGTGAAAAATGATGTTTGGTTGTAGAATCCTGAGGATTCAAAAAATCCTGAGGATTCTTTGTAAACGAACATGCTCTTAGAAGAAAAACATGATCGGCCAAATGTAAGAACAATACAGTTTTGATTCTTTCTTTAGGCTTCAAAACGGTGCGGTTCAAAATCTATTAAGTTGCATTTGTTTGTTTGACATTCAAAACGGTGCGGTTGAATATTGTTTTGATTTTGCAAATCACGTTTTTCAATCACAATAACGGTGAGTCGTTTAGGCTGACATGGACAAAGCATGACAATGATGCTGACCTGAAGAGAAGTCTCCTTAGTCAATGGATGGTCAACTCTCAGAATGACCTTTTTTTTTAGATGAGCCTAAATTTAGTGACTCAAAACTGAAAAAAAAATATCTTATTAACAAAATCGTAAAAATGGTTAAAACTTAGTGACCAAAAGTGAAATTTCCCTAAAAAAAAATGTAAAAATGCAAACAAGGAAATATTTTCAATTTTTTTTCTCTAGTTGAGTAAATGCCTTCCTAGTTTTGCCTAAATGAGAATGGAAAATTTGCAAATAGGGAACCGTTTTTAATTTTTTTTTTCTCTGGACAAGTAAATACATGTCTTGCTCAAACAACAATTAAAAAAAATGCAAAAAAAAGGAAAATTTTCTATTTTTGCTGGGTAAGCAAATGACATAGCACACCTTCAATTATCCACAATCTTCATTTATGTGTAGACTATTTTATTTTTTTCTTCTTTTGGGCTATAGATTTTCAACAGGCTTAAATTTGCAGGTGTGGGGATAAAAAATTTATTACTTTGCAATTGTTTTGGGAGTGCCCACTCTATTACTTTAAAATTAATAAGCAATATGCCACATCAACAGCAATCCACTAGTCACATGTTTACTCGTCTCAAGCACGCCCCAATTTTTAAATTGCTGGCCACGTCGTTCTAATTAGGGGTGTCCAACAGCCGGTTCGGTCCGGTTTGGCCGGCCAAACCGGAACTTTTTCAAAGTATATAGACCGGACCGGACCGGACCGGTTATATGACCGGACCGGTCCGGTCTGGGTCGGTTTGGGCCGATTTGGGCCATACCATTTTGGGCCGGTTTTGGGTTGGGCCATGCCATTTTGGGCCGGTTTTTGGGTTGGGCCTTGCCATTTTGGGCCAATTTTCGGTTTGGGCCGGTTTGGAGAGGTATACTCCGGTCCGGTCCCGGGTTTTCATGAGGGTAACCCGGAACCGGACCGGAATACACCGGTTTACCGGTCCGGTCAACCTCAACCGGTTTGGGTCAAAACCGGTCCGGTCCGGACCGGTTTGGCCGGTCCGGTCCGGTCCTTTGGACAGGCCTAGTTCTAATGGTACTATTGAAAAAAATAAAAAGACAAGTCCATTCATACAATTAAAAAAAAACGATTGGGTTGAAATTATTAAATAATTAATCCAAAGATAGAAGAAAGGGCAAAAAACGATTGAGCTTGCATGCGTCGGGTCTCGAAGTCATGGGTCTTCAGCCTTAACCGGTTCGAAGTCCACCGTATCGTACACTTGGAACTCACGCACTCAGAGAGAGACCGACGAAACCTGGGAACCGCCGAAGCAGATGGTACCAGGAATCGGAAGAGGACAAAGATGCTATCCGCACGGTTGAGACGACCACTCTCTCGCTCCACGCATGCCACGTGTCGCCCGAAACTTTCTCTGACACCAGATAGGCCCATCCCCACGCTCAACTGATTCTTCCCCTCTCTGCCACAGCGCCTCGTGCTTGGCACTGACCGCTGAGGAAAAATCTTACCGTGGAGAAGAGAGAGAGTTAGGTGTTAATCGAAGCTGAGTGAGAAATGGACCACGCGGCGGACGCCCACCGGACGGACTTGATGACCATAACTCGGTTCGTGCTTAACGAGCAGACCAAGCACCCGGAGTCGCGCGGCGACTTCACTATTTTGCTCAGTCACATTGTTCTCGGCTGCAAGTTCGTCTGCTCGGCCGTCAACAAGGTATTCCTATCACTCTTCCATATCTTATCGGTCTGTTCCTATTTTGCTCACTGTTTCCAGCTCCTAATGCTATCATTTGTTTGCGATTGGGATTTTGGGATTGCTTGGGTTTGTATTGCTTTCACCTTTCGTCTGCGCCGTTGGAATTATTGGATGAGAAACGTTTTCAATTTCATTTCGGTGCGTTTCAAAACGATTAGGGAAACAAAATCAAAGCGTTACTTTCATATCTTACTGAAAGGGAGATACGCTAGTCGTTTTCACCCGAGCTAAATACTCTCCCTTTTTCTTTTCTTGTTGTTGCTGTTGAAGTTCAATAGGAAACCAGATGGTATTATCTTCTTCCTCTCTGTTTTTTTTTTACAATTCTTTTTGGTTCCATCGTCACTTTGAGAAGTCAATTATCATGCATAGATTGTTCTGTTCTTAGATATAAAACTCTCAACCTATCCGTTCACTTTATGCGATCGATGGAAGTTTTACGTATTTGTACATTTCATTCCGATGCTCGCACGGAAATACGAAGATAATTTTGCGGAATACTAGCAGCTAACAGCTTAGATAGTTCCAAGTTGAAATTCTTGCTGCATATTGGAAGTCCAGAATGGTCCTCACTTGTGATTCTTAATGTCCAAAACGTTCCCTTTTGTTTTGTTTTTTGTGTGCAGGCGGGTCTTGCCAAACTCATCGGGCTTGCTGGAGAGACCAATGTTCAGGCTAGTAATATATTTAGTCCGAAAGGCTTGTATGGTTTTTATGTGTTCCCCCGTTTTGGTATCTAATGATATCCCCCTTTTTGTCATGGTTTTTTGTTCCTCAGAGATTATCCTTTTTTTTTATACCATCTATCTGAGTTTTCTGTGCCTTTTATAACTCTAGGGCGAAGAGCAAAAGAAACTAGATGTGCTGTCCAATGAAGTTTTTGTCAAGGCTCTGACAAGCAGTGGCCGAACAGTGAGTCACTAGAAGATTGTTGATCCGTTATTATCTAAACTCATCATGATTTGCTGATAGTTCGAATTTTGTTGCAGTGCATCCTTGTATCAGAAGAGGACGAAGAGGCAATATTTGTGGAGGCATCTAGTCGCGGAAGGTGCTGTCCAACTTCTGGACTCTTTATTATAAGGCTTTTATATTAAATTTGGCTGAAATACTGTCTCCTACTCAGGTATGTGGTGGTTTTTGATCCATTGGATGGATCCTCCAACATTGACTGTGGAGTTTCAATTGGAACTGTATGAGTCCTCATCCCATTATGTGTTTAATAATCATTGTGATGGCTTCTCTGCTGATTTCTATGTGAATTGATTGCACATCCAGAATACGTGAAATTAGAGTTATTAAATGCCTTCTCTTTCATCTAGATATTTGGGATTTATATGGTGAAACATACCAATGAACCAACTATAGATGATGTGTTGCAACCTGGGAAGAATATGGTGGCAGCTGGCTATTGCATGTATGGGAGCTCTTGCACTGTACAAATTCAGTAATTTTCAACTTTTCTGCCCAAGGTTTCCTTTTAGTGACACAATGATAGGTCATTCCGAGTGGAGCCTTTGGCTTGATCTTTACTGTTTGATGGATTAGCGTAATGTCACCCTTTTCACATGGGAGCTTAATGATTTGCAGCTTGTATTAAGCGCTGGAACTGGCGTTAATGGATTTACTCTTGATCCATCTCTTGGAGAGTTCATTCTTACTCACCCAGACATCAAGGTATATGTTTGTTTGGTTGTTATTTGAAAATTAGACATGTCAAAGATGGATCATGCTGTCTCCATACATGCTAGCCTGGATGTTCCTATATCAGGACTAATTGTGGAATTATTTTTCTTTAATGGTGAATTAATTGAAATTAAAAGTTTCTGCTTTTTTCTTTTCGTTTTTCCAAGTAAATGTACTAAGCTAAATTGGTTTTTTTGATTGTAATAAGTTGAATGAAAGAGGTATTCTACAGATCTTCTTCACGCTGTAATAATGCTAACAACCCAATGCCATCTAATGTTTTCTTCATAAACTTATATTAATCTTCTCTCTATTATTTCCAATATGCTGATCTGAAATTTCTATACAAATATTGACATAATTGTCTTCGTGGTAATCATGCATGTGTTCTTTTCTTAAATGGAAGAGGGATTGATATTTCAATCACATATAGCTCTTATATGGGATACATATGGGCTCTGTATAAAATATCCCCCCTTTATTTTGGAGTACCTACACAGATTCCAAAGAAAGGGAAGATATACTCAGTAAATGAGGGAAATGCTAAGAACTGGGATAGTCCAACTGCCAATTTTGTGGAAAAGTGCAAGTTCCCCAAAGATGGTTCATCATCAAAGTCCCTACGATACATTGGAAGGTATCATAGTTCTGAACCTAGCTAGTAAATATGTAACTGTTGGAATAGTTTTCTCATATTGGTTGCCAGCTTGCCGCAATTGATCTAATGTTAGTTATTGCCACCATTTGAATGACAGTTATAATCATTAAAGTCTATCCTTCATAGGCACCGGTTATTTAAGATGATAAACAGTAACTTTTTCTGCACACATATATGGAACTGTGTTCTGCTGACCAAAAACATAAAACAAACAACAAGAAATAATATGAATTTAATTAAAAAAAGAAAAGAGGTGGCTTCTTTAAAGTTTTCTTTCCATGCTCAGCTATTGAAGCTACAGCTAACATGTACTATACCCATACTCTCAATTTTTCGTTACAATTCAAAGTGAAAAACATCTGGGAAAGATAAACCCTTTCCTGTTTCATCTCTTATTGCAGTTATATTTTTATTTGATCTCATTTTTCTGAGAGCATCAAAATCACAGATAAAAGCGTAGTATAGACAGCTCCAGTCCACGGTTAAATGAGAAGTCTCTCCTGTGAAGATAGGCCCTGTCAATGGTGTGCCATTAAATAAAACTGCAACAATTACTCTTGATGCCGTGTGGGACAGACAATCAAAACACCCCCTCTTCTGCTGCACATGTTAAAGTCTCTTGACTAAGTGACCTTGAAATAATGCTTTAAAAAAATGATCTTCAAATAAAAGATTAAGTAGTTGGAGCTGGTATTAAATATCATTTCAAGGTTTTTAGTTTTTTTTTTCAAATTTCAAGACATGACCAAAAGTGTCCAAAAACAATGCATGATACATTTAAAAGTTGTAACAATTGGTTAACTAGAAAAATGCTAGCAACTGCTATTGATGCTCTTACAGCTCTTGAATCTCGGTATATTGAAGCAAATTCATAAATTCTTCCTTATTTAATCCATTGGCTTTATTAGTTACATATTTGTGGCCACTCTTATGCTAGTTCATATGATTTGCAAAATGTGGACCGAAGAGGATTTAGGGTAGTAATCTGCCACTCTTCTAAGCATTACCAAATACTGACAACGTATAATTTTATTTGATCTGTGCTTGTTTTTTGACCTCACTTCATCTTTTTCATATAATTAATGTAGTTTCTTGTATACTATTGATTGACAGCATGGTAGCTGATGTTCACCGCACATTACTTTATGGGGGTGTCTTTTTATATCCCGCCGACAAGAAGAGCCCCAACGGGAAACTGCGGTAAGTATACCTACAATTAGAGCTATGGTTTGTATTATAAAGTAGTTGGAGCTTGATGGTAGATCCTACGGCCTCAGCTCATAGCTGTGGTGAAGATTAAGTTGTGTTGAGTTCCACTTGGTTTATGTGAACAGTGTTCTCTATGAAGTCTTCCCCATGTCTTTCTTGATGGAACAAGCGGGAGGGCAGTCCTTCACCGGCAAGCAACGGGTATTGACTTGATTAGTTTTTATTGACTGTGAATAATAAGATTCATATTGAAAACCTTACTTTTGCTGGAATACTTATACCTACAAATTTAATCCATTTCTATCAGCAAATTACAAGTTCTAATGGATTACCAAGTTTTGAAACCAAAGTTTCCTAATAATTTACACAGCCTGGAACAATATGTTGCACAGGCAATACCTAAGCCACTTCAGTCTTGGGATGGAGATTACAGAAGGACCACTGAAGTCTTGGGTGTTAACGAAGCATGAACCATCATGAATAGCGTCGTATATATTTAATTATTAATTAACTTTTTTGCAACAAAATACTAATGCTTCATTTCATGGTCTTAGCCTAGACAGCTAATAAATCCCAAATTAATTGAAAGTTAAAGTTGATCTGTTTTTTCCGGATTGGATCAGACTCGACTCCTTACAAGAATTAACCTTTGAGAAAATCCGTCTCTGAACTTTGAAGCAACTGTTGCAGCTAAAACTCACCATGTTCTAGAAACTGATTGAAACCCGTTATCTTTGCAGGCACTTGACTTGATGCCAAAGGACATACATGAGCGATCTCCTATATTCCTCGGCAGCTATGATGATGTTGAGGAAATCAAAGCTCTCTATGCTGCTCAAGATAAGGAATAGTGGAACGTATCATTTCTGCAATTGCTCATATTTGAAGCTTACAGCAATGCTCTTGGCCCAATTCCTCTGATCGATTCATAGGATAAACTTGGGGTTTCTTTGTTATAAGATGTTAGTCTGTTGAGAGATAAAATAAGGTCAAGTTCCTATATTTGAATATGCAAATGCATAGCTCGTTGATCTAAGATAATACTCCAAAACGCCTGCTTGTCTATCCTTCATCTCTTTTTTTTTTAGTATTTTTGAGTTTATTCAACCATCTGATATTTAATTATCGTTCTATTTCAATTTCCATACCTTAATCTTGTTAAATCTCATTGAGTTGTCTAGATTAAATCTCTACTTGAACCAAATCCTTAAATCGCATAAATTCCAGATTCTCAATTTCAAGATTGAGATTGTATAGATCAGTGGCTTGTTGTTGGATCCGGAGCCGGGTCCTCAACACAATATCATGTACTATTCCAACATACCAGCCTTTTCTGATTCTATGTGTAGTGCAGTCGATTCAGCCTCGCAAATCCATGGACTTTGAAAGAAATTAAAGGAACCACCAAAGGAAAAGATTACATCTTTACGCAAAATTGGAAGTCTACTCAGGTGTTTTCTAGATTAATTAGTCCAGAATCATACACAACTGCAAAGTAATCTTGATAAGGTCAAGGATACACTACATAGGTGACAGCAGGTGTCCTACAAAGAGTGAATGTCTCACTTCCTATCAAAAATCAAGCTGTCCTCAGTGGTGGGGAAACCAATATCACACCATCTCCTCTAACAAAGAGGAATGGCACGGTGCGCCTTGTGGTCTGCAATGGGAGAAATAAAGATCAACATAACGTAGGAGGAAAAAACACATGCGCAAGTGTGTATAAATACTTGTATGTGTGTGTGTATATATATATATACCTGGCTCAAATAAACACAGTGAATCTCTATAAATTCCTTGATTAAGCGTTTTCATATTTCAATGCATAACACTAACCCTATCCATCAGTTTGGCTAAATTTGAAAGGCAATAAATCATCCAAGGATACTTCTATTGTAAGTGTTGATAAACAACTCCTATTTGGAGGGTAAATCAGCAAAAAAAATATTTATTATGCGTCGCCATACAAAGAGTGGTGTGTTCCCATTTCTGCTAATGTCGTGTGGAGCTCTTTTCATTGGAGTTCCTACTACGAAGTTTCATTTATTTGAAATTGTCTACATGATTTGTCAAAGTTAGCTAAACAAAATAGAAATAGAGCGCGCTTCCAGACTAAAACACTTGAGATTAGGTACTTCATGAATAAATTCTACTAAGTTTGGATTAAAAGGTTTTCGACATAAAAGTATAGATCTCAAACTCTCACGATCAGAGAATGTTTATATGGGAATATATCTCATCAATCCAACAATTGGAACAAACTTTCAATGAGAGCAACTCTGTCTTCTGCTAGAGAAGCAAGCATTCTCAAATACAAAAAAAAAAAATAGCAACATACACTGAGATAAAAACATACCCGGACTATCTCTTCATATGTTTCATCATCAATTTCAACAGTGGTAACGATTTCCTCCACATCACCAAGAATCATATTCAAATGCTGATCATAAGCCTGCAAAGCCAGATTTTAACCTCAAAAAGAAAACACACTTGCATCTAAGGACCTGATGGCAACAGCCATCAATGAGAACATACAAGTTATTGTTTTCTCGCTCTTTCTTTCCTTTTCTCTGTTCAATAAAATTGTCTTCTTGCACAAAAGGTTCCAAGTATATAGCTCAAACATGCTGCATCCAAGCACATTGCACTAACAAGTTGTAAATATGAAACACTACTCACACAGATTTTATTTTAAGAGATGAGATTGCTTCAGTAGAAGACTCCTTCCTTTTACAATTGATTTTTCAGAGAGAGCCTGCTAGATAAATACTGATCACAGTGGAAATTCCTTTTGGTTTGGGAAGCAGTGTAGCAAAGGTCAAGTAGGACTATCAATTAGGAACTGACAGCATTGTGCATCCTCGAAATACCAATGTTGGCTAGGAAGTGCACTTTGTCCCCGGACTAGACAAATTGCCCATGATACACGTACTTGCATATTCAATATCTGTGGTTTTGGTTTAAGAGTAACTTTGAGAAGCTTAAGTGGGAATCTTTTCTGCATTCAACAATATTGGTTCTAAAATTTATGATCCACCTTAAACATGACAGTTCATATACAATGTTACGAACAAAATTTTAAGTCCTAAAACCATGTATTTTAATCTCTTAGGAAACACCAATAGTCATTAGTTTCCAAAGCACCCTTTCTAATAAACTAATTTGAATTACAGGGTAGTATGACAGCCCTTGGGGAAAAGCGACACAGAAAATGTTAGCCACAATAGTCTAACACTAACCATTATCCTCATTCTCACGAAAACCACTGTCAGCCTTTATGTGCAAAAGAGAGGCCTTGAATCTGGCATGGTAACACTCCCATCCGATATTGACACCAATTGATAGCTACACCAATATGCAAGACCATGTTTTCAGGCACACAACAAAGCAACTAAACTTTTATCCCTGAAATTTCCTCCAACTTAGGCTTTACAGCCAATGTTACTGTATATTTTTTGAGCACGTAAATGTTACTGTCTATCATAACAACTGATTTGGAACAGATATTGATGCTTACAAGAAGCCCAAACAAATTATATTTACTGTACAATCAAATGGCATTTTAAACTAATAACTTCCTAAAAACTAAGCTTCCTCAACCATCTCCTTTCCTCTGATAGACATATTCCATAGCATTGTCTTTAAGCATGTCAGCATCTTTCAGTCCACCAGAATCCCAGAGGTCAAACCTCGTACCCGTTTCTTAGCGGGGAGACTGAAGAGTGGATAAAGATACTGTCTTTCGGTGCAGTTCTTGCCACCAAGAATCTCAAAAGAGGAAACCAAATGCCATAATGGAAACCTCAGCAATGTCATCGAGCTGAGTCATGCGGACCTCCCCATAATTCCAACTATTGGAAGAGAGGAAAAAAAACCCCACCTTTTTAACAACTTTCTTGAAATTAAGCAACAAGTTCCCATAAATAAAACTATTAGGTATTGCTAAATTACGTTTTTATTTACCTGAAAATATAAAAAAAAAATCATTCCTATGCAAACCCTAATCCTTGTCCTCATTTAGGTCCGTAAAGCAAAACCCAAGAAGCGTACGTCAAAGAAAAAAAAGACTAATACAGCAGACAAAGGCCCCCCACAAAGCACTGAGACCTGTGACGAGGAGATCAGAACCATTGGCTAGAGTTTATGCTGGAGAGAGAGGTACCCACATGGAGTTTGCCGCGAAGCTCACGGTCGGATCGGAGCTTAACGTAGATACGCTCGTCGAGGCTAAGCCTAATGAGATCCAAGGGCTCCTTCACTGCGCTATCTTCCTCGCTCGCCATTCTTGATTTCTTTCCTCCTTTGTTCCTCCTATTTAGCCCCCACGATAAAAACCCCTTTGGCACACTTTGGATCCGCTATATAGCCCACAGGGGCAGCCGCGCAGAAACCTTCTGTACTATCGGGTCCAATTGGACTTTTCCAAAGTGCGTCCCGAGCGCAAATTAATGTCTTACGAGATATGACATAAACCTTCGGTCTGCACGCGTTGTACGCCTGGCCCCTGAGTCGACCGGTGATTCATAAATTTACACTGGCCGAAAGTCAATCAAACGACATGTGAGGGCCCTTGCACTACGCCATTTTCCCCCCTTGGCTGACTCTCATCCTTCAACTGCCACTCCAGCCGCTCCACTTTGTCGTTTGGTTTAATTTTTTCCGTTGAACATTTTAGTTTTCTGCCCTTTTAATTTTATATGGCCTTGATGGCGGTAACTAAAGAATGATGAAAAGGTGTTGGGAGATAATTCGATTTGGGTCATTTTGCATTGATTTTCTCCATGTAATTAAACTTCTTTGCTTATAAAAATGAGTCCTCTGCTTAGAGGAGGTCGAGCACACCTCGAAAACTCATTCCCTTCCTCTAAAGAAAATATTTCATAATTATTAATATTTTATGTAAAAATAAAGTTATTATTATTTGTAAAATGAGTTTATAGAATTTCGTTTTGTATGGATTTTATATTTGCTTATTTAAATTCTCTAACTGTTTCTATTATTTAATTATGTTATTAATTATTATATCATTTTAAAACCTGTTTTGAAAAGTTATTGCTACATCTGTGATGTTAGTACCAAAGTCTTAATAGGACAAACTTCACTTTCTATTTAATTAAATTGGTTGGCTGGTAATTAAGTTGTGGCACAATCCTCACATAGTTAAATGTGACTTTATGTTAATGTCGATTTTTTTATTAATATTGATAATATTATTTTATTTACAATTTTTTCCGTTAATATTTTTAGAGGACTTTGAGGAGCGATGATTGTGGTTAGATGATACACGGGAGTAATTAGAGGAGAATAAAGTATTGGAGACTAGAATTTTAGAATGTGAAAAGTTTTATTTAAGTTTACGTTTTTAAAACATGCGAACTACAAAGGTTTTAATTTTAATCAAATGTATTAAATTTCTTTATGCTTAATATTTATTTCTGAAAAAAAGTGCCGCACTTGACTCTATGGTCTAGGGTGTGACACATCGCCGCTTTAGAGAGTCTTCTTTTGAGTAGCATATAATTGAAATCTTTAAATTTCTTTCGACCGCGAATGGAACTGTTGTGAAAAAACAAAAACAAGAAGAGACAAGCATCTTCACAATACTAAATTTGAGCCTTTAGGCCCAGATAAAGAATCAGAATTTCTAGTTTCAATTCCGGTGGGTGCTGGAATCGGAATGTTCTGTCTGTTCCGGTGCCCACCCTTATGTCAGCAAGCGCGGAGTCAATATTTTATTTTTAGAGGGGCCAAAATGTAATATGTTAAATTTGGTGGGGCTAACGTGGAAAATAAAAAATCTTAAATCTTAAATTTGTTTTTTTCTCAATGTTTGGAGAGTTTGGAGGGGCCACAACTCTCCTAGGCCCCCCTCGGCTATGCCGACAAGAAAAATACCCAACCCATGATTAAGGAGTTTGTTTATCCGATGAATAGACTTCCCTAAAATTATTGTTTATTCATATGGAAATCACATTTCAAATATCAGCATAATGGAGCGACTATTTAAGTAAGCTCGAATCCATGAATTTCGACCTTTGAGTTTCAACAGCTAGCTAGCTAGTAATTCAAATCCTAAAGGATATCAAAGATTGAAACGGCACTTCATGACGAAGACGTGTATGTAAAACGACCCGACCTATCGATGTGATCGATACTGCCTTTCTGGGCATAACATTTAGTAAAATTTCTTAATTTCCACCAAAGTTCGTCTACTTTTTCAAGATTCAATGACTAAGAGAACGGTAAGACATGTTGACGTAGAGAGGAGGACATGCCTAATTATGTCATGAGATGTCAACCTTCTTACAAAGACTTAGGGTACATCAAAGAGCAATAGCCCCAATGGAGTTCCTACCTTTAATTGATCTTATCGGATGAGGGGAGTTTTTTTTTTGTTCTCGCAACGGAGACGTCGAGATGTTTGTATATGGGACTATGGGTGTTGATTTGATTATTGCTTTCTGTCTTTACTTTTTATTAAGGGTTAAAGACCCTTTACACCCCTTATGTTTAGAGGTGTTGACACATTGCACTTACATGTTTTATTTTTGAGATATTGAACCTATTATTTTATCTTCCTCAACGATTTGCACCCCGAGTGAAATTAAGCATCAAATTAGACCGAAATTGTACTGCCTTTGCCATTGCTAAGATATTGAGAGGGGAATTTGTTAGTAAGGACTTCAAGAATGGTGATTCTAAGGCAATAAACGTCTCTCTTCGGAGAGATATGCTGATATTGTACATATTAAGGTGATCTATAGACAAACATTATTTGAGACTCAAAAGCGATACGATAATCTAACAGAGATTGAGGTCACTTGAGAGGTACATGTAAAATGATTTCCGTCTAATTTCACTTTGTGGTGCAAATCGTTTGAGGAAAAAACAAAATGTAGGAAAGGAAAAGTAAAATTCCCTGAGATCTGAAAGTGGACCTTTTCACTACTCAAAAAACATGTTATTCCGCCAAGAAAAAAAAGTTATTCCGAGAGCATTGTGATCATCACTGTTCACCAATATAGGAAATTCTTAATGCAAGTAGTCATTTTTCTGTAGTACGTCTCATCCAACTTGTTCCTTTTGCATTCTGTATTCGTAAAGAGGGATTCTTTTTTCATTAGTTCAATGGTCAGAAAAACGTACTTTTAAGGAGTTTATATAGTGGATGAGCGTGACTTTGAATTTTATTGTTGGAATGTAAGTTCTTGATTTAAATGATACTTGTCTTGTGAGATCGATTCAAGTGTCTGAAATTTATTGTTAATTTCTCAACTCAATGTATATTTTATAAAGGCCAAACTGCTGCACACGTCCCTGAGGTTTAACTCTTTCCCCGTTTGGTTTTGAGGGTTCGTTTCTCCCTACAAACAACCTTAGGATTTGTATCAAATCTCAATTTGGTTCTACCGTCAACTTAATGGACGAAAAAACTGACCTGACTAACAGATTACATGTGGAAATGACAGGTCGGTTAAATTTTTTTTTGTCCAATCTCATTATTACACGTGTAAGTAAAAAAAATAATCTATAAAAATTAATTAAAAAACATAATTTTTTTTAAAAAAAAAACCCCGAAAGGGAAGGATCGGAGGAGACCTCCGATCTTTTCATAGTGGAGGAGCTGGGGCTCCCTTCACCTCAGGCCGCAGGGGAAGTCTATTCGGAGGATGGAGGGATCCCTCCTCCACCCCGAGCGGCTGGGGAACCTCTCCCCTCCCCCATCCCGCATACTGTTGCGGGATGGGGGAGTTCCCTGCCGCCGGAGGAGCAGGAGTGGAGGAGGGATACCTCCTCCCTTCGCTGGCCAGACTCCCCCGGGCGGGGCCCTGGGGTTGAGGAGGGATCCTTCCATCCTCCAAATAGGGCGGCAAACTTTCTCGGCGACCTAAGGTGGAGGAGCTGGTGAAAAGATCAGAGGTCTCATCCGATCCTTCCCTTTCGGGTTTTTTTTAAAAAAATTTATGTTTTTTAATTAATTTTTATAGATTAATTTTTTATTTTTATAAGATGTTTTTATTTTTATTTTTACTTACATGTGTAATAATGAGATTGGACCAATTTTGTTTTTAACTGACCTGTCATTTCCACGTGTAATCTGTTAGCAAGGTCAGCTTTTCCGTCCATTAAGTTGACAGTAGGACCAAATTGAGATTTGATATAAACCTCAGGGTTGTCTGTAGGGAGAAACGAACCCTCAGGACCAAACAAGGAAAGAGTTAAACTCTAAGGACGTGTGGAGCAATTTGACCTTTTATAAACCCCCATCTAACCAGAAACAATGTCTGACAACTCGGTCAAGCCCAAAAAGTTTTGTTACTTTATTTTATTTGGTCGAAAAAAGAGGTTTTTATTTCATCGGTAAGTACGAAGAAGGTTAGACTAAAATCAAAGGGTTAATGTCCTTTTTAGTCCCTAGGTTTTGGGGCGGTGTTCTTTTTAGTCCCTAGGTTTTATTTTTGTTCAAAACAGTCCCTAGGTTATTTACGTTTGTCTTTTTAGTCCTTCCGTCCAATTCCGTCACTCCCGAGCCCAGTCAGCTAACGGCGGGACACGTCACACCCAATAAAATTTTGCCACGTGTACTATTTAAAAAAAAAAAAAACCAAAAGAAGGGAGATACCCCTGTGGCCACCACCGAACGGGGGTGGCCGGGGGCACTCACCCCGGTGACGGGGAGCCCAGATCTGGGCTCCCCGTCTGGCCACCGACGAGCGGGAGCCCAGATCTGGGCTCCCCGTCGACGGTGGTGGCCGGGGGCTCCCCGTCTGGCCACCCCCGTTCGCGCGAGGGGTGGCCTCCCTGGCCACCACCGAGCGACGGGGAGCCCAGATCTGGGCTCCCCGTCTGGCCACCGACGAGCGGGAGCCCAGATCTGGGCTCCCCGTCGACGGTGGTGGCCGGGGGCTCCCCGTCGGGCCACCCCCATTCGCGCGAGGGTGGCCTCCCTGGCCACCCTTCGCCGGCGACGGGGAGGTGGCCACGGCTCCCTTCTTTTGGTTTTTGGTTTTTTTTTTTAAAAAAACATGTGGAAATTGTTTTTTTTTTAAAAAATAATAATACACGTGGCAAAATTCTATTGGGTGTGACGTGTCCCGCCGTTAGCTGACTGGGCTCGGGAGTGACGGAATTGGACGGAAGGACTAAAAAGACAAACGTAAATAACCTAGGGACTGTTTTGAACAAAAATAAAACCTAGGGACTAAAAAGAACACCGCCCCAAAACCTAGGGACTAAAAAGGACATTAACCCAAAATCAAAATCAAAACCAAAATAAACAATAATATTAACAATGATAATTACATGAAAAATATGAAATTTTAATTATATTTGTTTACCATCTTGCGATTGACAAAAGTTAATATCATAATTAATCAATTAGTGAGAATTAAAAAAAGGTAGTAAACCCTAGCGGGCGAGATGAATCCCATCTAATTAATTTGGCTGCGTTGAGTGTTAAAATTTTAGAGAGTTTAAAATTTTAGAATATTAGAATAGATGAAAAAGTGAAGAGAAATGATTTGAATAAATTTTTTTATAATTATTATAATAAAAAATAATGATTTGATGGTGAAAGAAATATTATGTTATAATTATTTTATTACGTTAAGTGTATCTATGCAGCTTAAGAACATTCCAGACGCAGAGGTAATTCGCTAGTCCACAGGGCCTTCGGCTGCGGGGTTGCCAAACGCACGTAGGAACCTCCGCCCTTAGGATGTCTACCGGATACACTGGATACAAATCCTTTCAATCACTAAACATTGTTTTCAATGAAGTAATTACTCATGCATGAACTTAAAAATTCCATGCGAGAAATACCACAACGGCAACAACTATGGTTGCTCTACTTGCCACAAGTGAAGTAAGTAATAGGGAATTTAGGGGTGTGCAAAATTTCTTTGAAAATAGACTTCGACTCAATAGAGTTGGATTGGTCGAAGTCGGAGTCGGGTTTGAAGTCCACAGGGTCGACTCTGATCCGGAGTCGAATATTATCTCTCTGACTTGTGTTTGAGTGCTAAAATTTTAGGGTATGAGAGTTGATAAAAAATGAAGATAGTTTATGACAATTTGTACAAAGTGAAGATAGTTTACGAGAGTTGGTGAAAAATTGAAGAGAGATAAAATTGAATGAATATTATATTAAAAAAGAATGATTTAATGGTGAGAGATATATTATTTTGTAATTTTTTTAATGTCGCCAAAATTTTGGCGCTCAAAGAACAATCAAATTAACTAAATTCAACTTAAAAAGATATTCATGTCATGTTTATCTAACTCATATTAAAGAACTAAACTTCTTTAAATTTGCATGTATTGCATTGTATCATGTGCATAGAATTGTACGTTGCAATTCGGAAAGAGATAGACATAATATGTGGAACTCATGGTAGAGTTCATGCTACCCAAAACTTTACATTAACAATATTAAATGATGTAGAGTCCACCTGTTGTGTCTGTCTCTCCGAATTACACCGTATAATTCGAACAATAAATTACAGGTTAAATGTTGTAAAATTCACATGATATTTTTTTAAAGTTATACGATGTAATTCGAGTAGCGATTTTTAGAACATACTTATTGTAACACGTGTTTGTTTGTGGAAATTTCGGGGAATATTCCCGAAATTTTGGGAATCTTTACTTTATTGAGATTTATTGGGGTTTGTGAAAAGTAGTGTGTGTGTGTAAAAGTTAAAAATTTTGGAGTGTATTTGTTTTGTTGGAAATTTTGAACCCCGATTAATTGGGGAAACAAACGCCCCCTTAATACGCTCCTACATATTTACTCAAAAGCGATCATTGGTTGAAAAATGACGCGCAAAAGCATACCTGCAAAATTCAACAACCCCCAACTTTCCTTTCAAGTTGTCCCATTAAAGGAGCATATGGAATCAAGCAAGACAAATATCTAACTTTTGATCGTGTGCCGTACACGTGCCAGCACAACTAATATAAACAGATCAAAACGCATATGATTTATAAAATGAAACAGCGAATAATTCAATTAAAGTAACTTTGAAAAATCGTGCCACGTTCTGGGCTCGTTATATTAGATTAGGCCTATGGTCATCATCCAATATTTTGGGACGAATAATTTAGTGCCAATTGTGTCACCTAGCGTGGTAAAGCGTGAAGTCCAAATCAGTAGTGACACAAGCTCAAGGTTTAAAAAATGGTGGACCGCACCCTTTCATGTGCCCGATAAACTTAATAAATTTGAGCCACTTGGTCACATGGATGGAACTTGGCCCACGTCCCTTTTACTAAACTTCTAGCCACTCTAATTAAATGTCCTCATTTTTATCATATAATATAAAAAACATTTGTCCTCACTCAAACTTTTGTTGTTATTATCATTCCATAAAAAATTATTAGGGAGGTACGCATCTAAATTACATATATATGGACCCACCGAATCCTCCCATACATTGAACCTGCAAAGGCCCTCCATTGGCTTGCTACTTAAAATATACGAGGCAACCCTGCGTGTAACATATAGAGGGTCACATCTTCATAAGCGTTCTTTGTTCTGCTAGATACCGAAGATGTTTCTCGTGATCTGGGGCCCAGGATTCTCGGCTTTTCATTATAAGGGGTTCCCGCTGTAGCGTTTTGCAGTTGAGCAGCTCTCTGGAGATTTCGGTTCAGATAGGTTGATTTTGCTTCTTTGTGGATGAACACTCACCGTTGGGTTCTTTTTTTTTTTTACTCTTTAGTTTGTCGAGCGGTTTGGGTGAGTTTCTTTGTGGGTGTGTCAAAATATTTTCACATAAATTCGTGGAATTTGTGAGTGGTATTGAAGTTTTAGAAGTGGGTTTCTATTGGTTTGATTTACATGGGGAATGAGTATGCTAGCTTTGATAGTTTGAATAGTCCCAGGAAGGCCTTAGAAGGAATTGAAAATGCTTAACAAGTAGAAATAGTTTGATACATGGGTTTAGTTGCCTGATCTGAGTTGTTTTTTGGGAAGAAGAAATGGAAGGGAATCTATCACAAGGAGGGATGATTCCAGGTGGGGCTTCCTATGGAGGGTTTGATTTGCAAGGATCAATGAGAGTTCATAATCAAGGACAACACCCACATACAATACACCAACATCAGTCTCGTCCTCGCCAAGGGTTTTCCGTGCATCCTTCGGTTCATGTGGGGTTTCCCCTCACGATGGGGAGCATTCAAAGCTGTGATCAAACAATTTCCGTGGCAGATTTCAATAAGGGAGAGAGGAGCAAAAACTCAGCCAGCGATGAGGATGAGCCAAGTTTTACCGAGGATGGTGTTGATGGTCATAATGAAGGAAACAGAGGGAAGAAGGGGTCTCCTTGGCAGCGTGTGAAATGGACTGATAAGATGGTGAAGCTTTTGATTACTGCTGTTTCTTACACAGGTGAGGATTCTGCTTCAGATTGTGGTGGTGGGGGGAGAAGGAAATTTGTGGTGCTACAGAAAAAGGGTAAGTGGAAGTCTATCTCGAAGGTCATGGCTGAGAGGGGTTATCATGTATCGCCTCAGCAGTGTGAGGATAAATTCAACGACCTTAACAAAAGATATAAGAGGCTTAATGATATGCTTGGAAGGGGCACGTCTTGCCAGGTTGTTGAGAACCCGGCACTTTTGGATTTGATAGATTACCTGACAGAAAAGGAGAAGGATGATGTTAGGAAAATATTAAGCTCAAAGCAGTTATTCTATGAAGAGATGTGCTCTTACCATAATAGTAACAGATTGCATCTGCCTCATGATCCGGAATTGCAGCGTTCATTACATTTGGCTCTTAGAAGTAGAGATGATAGTGACAATGATGATGCGAGGAGGAACCAACATGATGATCTTGATGAAGATGATCAGGATATGGATGAAGATGATCATGATGAGTTTGAAGAAAACCACGCTTCCCATGGGGATCACAGGGGAATATATGGAGTATTAGGGTCAGCGAAAAAATTGAGACAAGGCCGATCCCATGAAGATCTTAGTTTTGGGAATTCCTTGAATTCCCAGGACTTCAATAAAAGTCCTTATTGTCATTCACAAGTCCCCCAAGCTGACGTGAATCAAGCCTTACCTGAGAGCATGAGACCAGCTTGGTTACAAAAGCAGTGGATTGAATCTCGCTCACTTCAGTTAGAAGAACAGAAGCTACACATTCAGGTCGAGATGTTGGAATTGGAGAAACAGCGGCTCAAATGGCAGAGATTTAGCAGGAAAAGAGACTACGAGTTGGATAAGTTGAGGATGGAAAATGAGAGGATGAAAGTAGAGAATGAGCGTATGGCACTAGAGTTGAAGCGGAAAGAAATGAATTCTGGCTTTAACTAGTTAGCTGGTCTTGCAATAGCTGCATGCTTGCTATAAGGTTGTAGTCTCCTTTTGTTACTGGCAATCTGTGGTTGGTCCCAAATGGAGTATTACATATTCAATACGGGAACCTTGTTGGCTCTCAGTGATGCTGCCTGCCTATCTTTGTAAATGTAGGATATTGACAAGACCTATGGCTAATTCTCATTCATTTGCCTTGAGGAAAATGGTATTGCCTATGTTTGAAGAGTTTTGTGGCTAGTATTTCCTGTTTTTACATTTAAAGTTCAGATATTTGATATTAAATTTTCCTTGCCATTTCTCGTTTGTTTTAAGGGATTTTCATGCCCAAGCATTAAGTTTATTTATAATTGTTCTTTTTCTTAAAAAGGGAAACTGTTAGAAGTTACAAAGTCATGGGGGTCACAGATGTTCCTGGTAAGTTTATTTTAGAAGCCATATAGGTTCAAACTTCCCACTCAAGGACAGGTAACGTGATTGCTTAGTTGTTTGATGGGGATAGAGTGTAGGGAAACCGTGAGCTGGATGACCTCACTGAGGTGGGCTTGCTAGGCCTCTATGCTGGCTTTTTAGGCTTCACTTGCTGGGGTTGTATATTTCCCATCAAGTGCATACTTCTGAAAGTCAAAATCCGGTTCATTAAAACAAATCATGCGTAGTAAAAAATGTGTTTTATAATATTAATAGGGTTCAAGAATATTATGATTTCTAAATTATTGAGTCCTACTATGCTCCAAAATTTACAATTTTGGATTCAGGCTTGATATTTTTCTGTTGGGCTGTGTCTGATACTAAACTTATATCTTTTTCAGGGTAGATTAGGGAATTGTGCAAATAATATTGCTTAGGTTCTATGTGGTTATTGACTGTTACTTGTGAGATGTACTCTTTCATTAAGCATACCTTATATGTACCCTACCGCTATAGGGTACAGCGAACAATATCTCAGAGCCACACATGATACCCTATGGGTTTTGCTTTTTAAGAAGGTGGCTTGTCTACATTATCTTTGACTATGGAAATATTGCAGCCTTTCTATTTAGGTGAGCAGAGATATAGAGCAGCAACGTAATTTTGGTAAATTAAAGCTTTTGGAAAGGAAAGAAACTGAGTTTTAATATTTGGAAAATGCCAATAGAGTTCTTTATCTGCTTGAGTTGTCTGGTTTGGTTAATGCATGGTTTCTGGTAATCTCTTTTACAGGATGAAAAGGGGTTGAATCAGGAATCTTCGATTCTCTAGCAGACAACCAGCTCAATTTGTAGGATTCAGTTCTGATTGATTGTGAACTTTCATATTAGAATTGTTGAAAGGTTGACATTACTAGGTAACTAAGTGAGCGTCTGATTGGACCATCCTAGTTGGGCAGCGTATATGTTGTGGTGTTAATATGCTTGGCATGCATCCTAATGACCAAAACTTGCCCTTTGATATTGCTGCTTAACTATTCAGACGTGCATATTAAACTAGTACCTGGTTCTCATTTTGCAATTGCTTCTACAAAATATACCTAGTTTTTGATCTATGAAACTATATTGGGTACTTAACTAATTATGTCCTTTTCCTGAAATATCATTAGCTGTATACTCTCTTTATCTCCCTCTCCCTCTCTCTATCTCTCTGTTTCTCTCTCACACACAGGCGGGCGGTCGTGCACATGCTCACTCACCCACACATAAACCCATATAAGTGTGTACGTGTGAACTCTCGACATTGGAGTAATCCCTGAAAGGCATTTCTTGGAGCTCGACTCAAATTGCAGTTTAAACTTGTTGCTGTTGATTTTTATGTATAATTATCTATTTATGCTTATGGTCAGCCTCAAAGTTGGCTTATTAACATCTTGTACCAGTTCTTACACGAGCAAGAAGCTATAAATAACAGGCATTACTTATCAATCCCATTATCTTTTTTATGTTTTAAATGAACATTGAACCAATGAAAGAAAACGGGATGGAGATGTATAATTGATCTTGATTCTGGAAGTGAATACTGCATCTCGAAATTGGATAAAGCTAAATTTTGCAGCTGGTCTGCAATGGCTTTTGTGAATTGTCATGTATCTAGAGATGCAGTTTGGGGCATAGAAGTCTTGACTCTTAGTAGAATCTATCCTCTGCTTGAAAACATGCTATGGCTAATATTGTGAAAAGGGAAATATATAAATTGTTGATCCACCTTGAATCTAATTCCTAGGTGACCTAGGTTGGTTTTGAGGTGCAACGTGACAGATCAGGAAGTCAGAAATCGGATACAAATGGACAGAAAGGGTTTGGTTGGTGATGAATCTGGTCCTGATGTTCCATTATAATGTAAGAGTCTGGAGTGTGACTTTGATTCGTAGATTGTCCATTATAATGTAAGAGTCTGGAAAAGGAAAATAGAAGTCTTTTCCTTCAATTTCTCAGTGTATTTGTAGCAGTAAAGGTGTGGTCCTCCCGCCAAATTTTTTTCTGTACGAAAATTTTTCCTTCTACTTGCATCCTGCAGTTGTACCAAGATTTTGTATTGCACCATGGGGAAGGTTCAAGCTCCTTTCTTACAATCTTTTCAACAAAAATTGTTACGGGTTGTAAATATTTGAATGTCATTCCTTTCGGTTCTCACTTTCCTTCAACTCACTTTTCTCTAGAAACCCTTGCCTGGAATACTTTTGTGCTGATAAAATGCAGCATAAATGGATATTGGGAACTGTTTTGGGTGCATTCTCACTTAATACTTGCAATTGATTTTACTCAAATTCAGAAGGTAAGTATGCTCATTGGGAAGAGGAACCTGAATTGCAACATTCTGTTGATCTTTACATTGGCAAAGGCTGCAGCAGAATGGCTGATTATTAATTTGAACAGTCTGTAATGTATGGTTGCTCGATTGATCTCCACAATCGCACCTCTATGTTTTGCCAAGTGCTTGAAGGAAATATGTGTTCTTGATTTCCAATGATTAGCAACTGAGATATTTAATTTTCTTGGTTTTTAGAATGTCAAAGGAAAGCATAGTTGTGCATTTGTTCTGCATGATCAGTTATTCTTTTGAAAGTTATTGCTGCTCTTACCTTTATTTGCCTATTATGTTGCCAATAAGACTTCAGCTCTGATTTAGTTGCTTTGGCAAAGAGGTCTGTGTTTTTCGTAGTTGTGTTGTGGAAATTGGAATTTAGCCATTACGAATTGTTGTACTTCTGAACAGGATATTTTTTTTATCAGATTCTTTCGGGTGCTGATATATTGCACTTGAATTATCTGGGACTGGTAAAGGTGAATTTCCAATGACTTAATGCAGCCAAGTATGATGGTCCTGGGACATACACTTGTCTCTGTCTCAAACTTCTGTGCATAGCAAAAGGAATAAACCAAAAAGTTTATGGAAGTTTTGGAAACTAAATGTGTTTCGTCATTTGGTTTGATCATAGATTATAAGAAAGCTGATGACTTTTTTTTTTATCAGCGACATAGCAAATGCAATTAATGCTTGATAGTTGCAGTTTTCAAATTGGTTGTCTAGGATGATCATGCTCACATCTTGCCAGTATGACTCACATTTTTTTTCTTTTGTATGGTAGTTTTATGGCTTTTTCATGCCTTGATGATTGACAATTGTTCTGATCTGTTGAGACTACCTCAGTCTTGTTCTGGACAATGAGAAAATTAGTACTTGTTCCACCAAAATGACAAAAGCTCTTGACCTTTTTCGAGTTTCCCTATATTTGGGTCTACTGCACCAAATTTCGCCCATGGTCGGGGAAATTCTTAGACTTCTGAGACAATCCTTGAATTTCCAGAATGATTTCCATATTCTGTGCCACCACGGCAGAAGACAATTTTGGCAATTTAGTATTCCTGTTTAATTACCGTAAATGAGTTGCCCACTAGGCCTCTAAAGTGGCCCAAACGATATGCAGCTGCTTTGGATCAGTGGCAATTGTGTGGTGTTTCGTTTACGTGGGTGGGTGGGGGGAGGGGCTTGTGGTTGAGCATGGTTACGTCTAAATGTGTTACTATTAATGGAAAACTGTGCGAATCCTTTCTACCGAGTATTGACAAAATAAAATTTTGGAGAATGCCATTTTTTTGCTTAATCTGTCTCTGGAAAAGCCAAGGTCTGCAATTTAGAGAGAAAAGATTGGATCTGGGCTTGTGAATATAGGGGTTTTGGACACTACTGGTTCCATAATTGAAGCAGGAGTTAACAGTGTTGCCCATCATGGACAGTTTGGAAGATAGCAAACAGGAGCATTACAAAAAAAACACAATCAAAGTTTATTGGCAAAGGCTTATCCTGTTATCAAAGGGAGGGGGGTGGGAGAAAAAAGCAGAGAAGTTGACGTGAGAGGGAACGTGGTTTTTTGTGCGTACTCTCCCTTTCTTCCCCAATTGTAACTTGGTTGTTTATGCCTTATGGGCACATGGGGGCCAGCTTCCCACCCTCCCTCGTTCAATGTGGTCTTTTTTTTTGAGTGCTTTCTTTTGGCCCACATCAGCAGTAACTACTTTAAATATAAATATCTATTTTTTTTTGTTCTTGTAATTCTTGCTGTAATGGGTTCATAAGCCATAATTACCCCACATCAGGATCGTTCCCTTTTTTAGGGGCTTTACTCCGTGTGACATCGTTTTGTGGCTGCACATGCTTCCACGTTCCAATGATGCCACAACTTAGCAGGCATTGAGCCATGGTAGGCAAACTCTGCGAGCTTTTAAGCACTGACATTATCAAAAAGCAAAATCTTTTGCACATGGTTATGATTGCTTGCGATTCACTCCCTTCCACAAGTCTCAGTTGTTCTAATTTACTCCAAGGTGAGCTTTAAGTTACGTTACAATATTATCTCTGCCAAGGGATTCCTCACAGAATGAATATTAATTATTTTAAACTAAATAAACAAAAGGGTACTTAAAAGCAAGCCACTATGGAAGGTTCCATTATCCATAGATAAGCCCAAGCACAAAGGATAAGAAAAAGTGTAATTGTTGGGTTAAGATTTAATCGCAGTCACTTCATCCTTGTAATCTATTTCTAAGTATTTGCAATTTTGGGTATAATTCCAAGTATTTGCTTTACTTAGGCTGGGTTGACAATTATCAATTTTTACTATCCAAATAGCTTAATACAGGACACATAAGGACAGAAGATTACAAAATTAGTTTTATCCTTGGTTGATGGGTCACATTCAAGTGCTTACCATATGGACAGAAGATTACAAAAGAAACAAAAATCACTTTAAGGGGAGAAGAGAGGAGAGGAATCAACTTGGTGGGCTGCTTAGCTGGTGACAGGTAAATGCAGGGGTTAATCCAAATGGTAGACAAGATGTAAGTGTACATTCACATCACATGCCCACCCCATGTGAAGTAAACCCTTTTGTCTACATGTCAAACTTTTCCTCATATGCTCCTGTAAATATAAAGTCGTCAGCCACCTCCACATGATTTGTTTTGGTATTTAATGCTTGCATATCATGTATTTTTTTTTTACAATTAGCATCATTTAAAAAAAAAAAGAAGTTTTGGGTCATGATTAGGTGAAGTAATATTAATTCTTACTATTATATCACGGACTGAGATAGCTATGTGTTGGTCTCAACTATATCACTTATTTTTATCACATAATTTTTTGGGTCCCCCCATTTCATTTTTTCTTTGGCAGATTTTCACAGCCACACCTCCCCCCACCCTTATGTCAGTTTTGTGTGCCGGTGCAAAGCTGATCGTTTGTCTAAAAACCGAGGTGATAAGATTCCAGTGATCTATTGCAGTATAAAGGAAGCCTCCAACTTTCCATGAGAATAAAAGAGCAAAGAAAAAGAAAAAAGAAAAGAGAAAGAGGAAGAGGAAGAGGAAGAGCTAGCAGTGACCCTCGTTTCTTCCACAGCATGTGAATCTGCATCTTTCTTCTTCACCGTATAGAGCCTTGAGTAAATTTGCAGGTGAACCCGTGACATCGTCTAGGTATAGCTTCGAAAGAGGGGTATAGCATCGGGAGAGGAGAGGAGAGGAGAGGAGAGGAGAGAGAGAGAGACATGAACTATATATTTGATTAAAAAACGTCCCATTGACGTTTTACACAAAGACTTTGATCACTTCCACATTAATTTTCAAAACATCACTGTTGCATTGCTCTATTGGTGGGTCTCCAAATTTGTGGAGAAGAATCTCAAATATTTTTTTTGGTTTCCTATACTGCGCAGATGAATCTCTCTCGCTTTCTCATATTATAGTCAACTTTTCCTATGATCACATCTCTTGTGTAATTCTCAAACCCACGAATCATTTTGTAACATGTGACTCCCTCTGTACGTATATTTTTATATACTTTGCCAGCCAGCCTGCTCCAGTTGATCAAAATTTACATATATATATATAGAGAGAGAGAGAGAGAGAGGGAGGGAGGAAGGGAAAGAGAGATTTACGGTGGGAGTAGCTGTTAGGCTGTAAAATTCGAAATAGTGGAGGATAGTGGGAAAGGCATCTCATCCAGCTAGTTAGAGAAGCTCTACAAGGCATCTATCCTATCCAGCTATTTAGATGTTCTCCCAGCGAAGCAACCCGACATCAAACAAACCCCTCACCCATAGTAAATCTAATGTTTTGTAAGACAAGCAATATACACAACCCATATATAAAATCTTTATAATAAATAAATAAATTTTAAAAAGGGTAGAAAACAATATTAATGTTATCATGACAGCGCCCACTTTTTTGTTTATTTATGTACTATTTGCCTTCCTTTTCTCCTCCAACATCTCAGGCGAATAGATGCTCCGTTAACAATATGTCGAAAGCACCTCAAACTCATTCAACTCAACTTCACCACCAAACATTATATTCCAAACAAATGTACAAAATTAAGGAACAGTAATTATTACGACTACTTATTTAACATGGTACAAAAGCAAACTCATTTCAAATTCGACAATATAATACTAATATCTTCGTACATCAGTGATCATCTATTTCTGATCACTTTAACTTCTAAGTTGTAAAAATTAAATCTTGATCTATGAAGTATTTTAGATAGTCTCGAAGCCGGATCAGATTATACCTATCTCTTTTTTTGATATAAAGAGGTATTCTATTCGGCAAATCTACTGAACTAAATCTACCTAACATACGAGTAAATCCCGAGAAGTCTAACGGCTGTATGCCTCTTTCTCACGCATTAAATCCCCAGTCCAAAGGAGTAGTTGTCTCGTTGGCGATTACGTGCCATTCACCCATGTCCAAATTAAACAGAAACAAGCGGTGGTTAATGGCTTATCTTATGCCCTTTGAGATTACCTAACTCAATACTCCACCTCTTTATCGTTTTTCAATTTTACCATTATGTTCTACTATTAAGCTTTCTATTACCAACGGGTTACGTTTTCTTGGTTGACGGAACTGCCCCTACTACAAAACATGATTTTCATGGGTTTCCGGCCTCAACTTTTTGCACCTACTAATGATATCGATCGAGTTTGGACGGATCGGGATCCTCTGTAGGATATTGCAGAGAGAGCAATTAGAAGAAAGAGGGAGAGAAGGGTGTGGGTCCTGATCTACACTGCCCGAACAACACCCACACTGCTCGGGCAAAGTAAATCCCGACCAGGATCTAGCCTTTTCTCTCCCCCTCTCTCCTATTACACCTTTGCAGGAAATTCCCGTCGAGTTTGGACATGAAAAATTATCTTTGATCATTTGTGCATTAGATGACATATTGATTGAGTGGGGTCCCACTTTCCCCCTCCCCTTCCCTCCCCTTGCATTCTATGATGTGTTGTGTTGGGCAATCCACTTGGGTTTTGGGGGTTTCAATAATTGAGTCACTGAAATTGATTGCAAAGCGAAACAAACGCCTCCTTTTCATTTCCTCCACTCTCCGATCTCTCTCAAATTTACTCTCAGTACTATTTCCAACTCCACTTGCCCGGGGGGGGGGGGGGGGGAGGGGTCTCTTGGCTTTTGAGTGCCTTTCACTCTTTAAAATTGAACCCAAAAAGTCCACAACATGAAAGATCATTTGGGACTTCAAAATCAGAAAAATGAGACCAATTGAAATCATTACCAAAAGAAGCCCAAAATATTTATCAGATCAGAAATCATCACTTTTTGGTAATGGGATTTGAAGGGGATGGACCTTCTTATATATGGGTAAGTTTGTTTTAATCTTTCTTGTAAAAACGATGTCATTTCAATCTCATATACACCAAAATAGAAGATTGGAAAAATTGTATTTCAACAACCATATCATATAAGGAGAGGTCATTTTCGACTGCAAGTGCACCTACGATTTTTCAAAACATTTGACAAAAAAATTAAAAAATATAATGTAACATTTGTGTACATACGTACGCTTTCTAGTGCCAAATTTTGCATGGCTACAACGAGGCCAAGTTTTCTTCAAAATTAGATAAAATTTCCAATTGGCTTATGGTCCCCAATCGAATACCCTAATAATGTTTTTATCCGAATCTGACCCCTTTGTATAAGATCAAGGCCATCCAAAAACTTTGATACCATATTTATTACGGTAGGTTGCAATCCAACTGAATTGGTCACCATTTACTTCCTATTCATAAATGACTTTGCCTAATAACATGACCTACATCTAACCCGTTCCATTCAACAGTGGATCCCACTTACAATTTAATTTCTTTTTAAGCTAAGTTTTTTTTTGGGGGAATTTTTTTCCATTCCGCACTTGTCAAGCTACTACGATCACGGTAGGCCCCCGTTACGCCACACGTAGAGTACCAAAGTCCAACCCAACAGGTTTGAATAATAGACCCTAATTTTCCCCTTCTTTTTTTTTTTTTTTAATTTTTTTTTCAAGATTTTCAAATCTAGGGGCAATTTCGGTATTCGGTATTACCGAATAAAAACCCCTAAACTAAACAGACAAACCCAGATCACAAACGGGACGATCTAATAAAATATTATCCCGAATTAGCTTTAATGATTAAATGGTCAATGAGTATCCATGGTTAGGGTTAATTCGGTCATTTCACACACTTGTGTAGCCAATAATTTTTTTTGGAAGAATCTGACGGCTCAGGATTCATTTTAGAAATGAGCCCTATACAATCAGAGATCCTGAACCATCAGATTCTACGTCAGAATAACTTTAGAAGAACTCAGAAAAAATTTGTAGCATTTCTGATTTTAAAACACATCCGAAAAAGCAAAGCTCCTGAGATAAATCTATCTCCACTCTCCAGCAACAATAAAAAAGAAAAAAAAGAAAGAAGAAGCTGACCTACATGGGCCGGCTTTTAACTAAATTTAGCTGGACAGACAAAAACCAACTTATTATCAATATCGTCCGTATGTGCAGCTGTTCACAATTTCCTGCAGAAATTATTTTATCTTTTTCTGCAGCAATATAATTGTTTTTTTCCTTCTGTATCTTTCTGTGCCACTTTTATTATTGCTGAGACTACCCATGTGATCCCTCCCACGTTTCTTTTTGTCTAACTTTTACCGAGAAAGAAAATTCTTAAAGGAAAAGAAAAAGAATTGAAGATGTATATATGTTTGTGTATACATATAAAAAGATACAAACTTCTTGAGATTGACAAGCAGATCCCCACCATAATAAATTAATAAATTCACCCTACGCCCATCTTCATAAAACCCTCAGGAATTCACCTTCTTCGGTTTGATTTTTTATTTTTATTTTCTTTCTTCGGCGCTACTGTAATTGCTGGAGAGAGAGAGAGAGAGGAGTCCTATGCTGGGGGACTCGAGCAATAGTGTGATGGGGAGCTCCGACGATGTGGTGGCGGCCATGGCAGTGGCTGTCCCAGCTCATGAAGGCGCCGAGGTTGGCGGCGTTGGATCAAACTCGGGTGAAGAAGATAAGGGGTATAGAGGTGACGAGCTGGGTGACCGAAGTTACGGTGGGAACCGGTGGCCTCGACAGGAAACTTTGGCACTCTTGAAGATACGGTCCGACATGGACGTGGCTTTCAGGGATGCAAGTGTTAAGGGTCCATTATGGGAAGAGGTTTCCAGGTGATTCATTTGTTTTTTTTTCGTTCTCCTTCTGATGTAGTTGGTTTTTGGTGAATTGCCACGGGAATTTGAGCTGCTTGGGTTCGTGGGTACAGATCTGCCGTGTTTGCTCTTCTTTTCATTCTCTTTCTTTCGAGTTTGTTTCAGTAGTTCACAGTTTGAACCCTTTCGGGCAAGTTCGCATTTTTCACGCTGTCTGGATTTGAGGGCTTAGTACTGTTTCCAAGTAAATCTTTTTCTGGGAAAATTTTATGCACTGGTGGACTCCCAAGTGTGGAAGTTTACCATGAACACAGAGAATTCCGACTTGGAGAATTCAGATTTTGGGTACATGTAATTCGGGTTTGTTTTGTCCTCTAGCATTTGCCTTTTCCGGTATCCCAAAAGGGCTATGAAAATGGAAGTATTCGTTCTATGAACCTGAATCGGTTCTCTCTATCTCACTTGTTCACTACTCTCATTCCTTTTAGCTCTTGGAAAGTAGATAAATTAAAGAATAATTCTCTCAACTTGGCCTATGTATTTATCAAATTTCCACTTTTAGGAACTAACGCATTCTTTTAATCCGCGACAAATCATTTCATCTTCTTAATATCATCTTGGTCTTGAGCCCTTAATGATCTCCTTTCTTTCATCATCTCTTGCACTCATTTAGACATGACTATGATGTCTAATTATTGTAATTATCATGTTTCTCGTATGCGGTAATGCTTTTCTACTTTGTTTTCTTGGCGAATTTTAGAAACAAAAACAGAAAGGGAGTGTATTTTTCTCGTTTTTGTTTCATTTTATGGAACTGTTTTTATCAGGAAGCTAGCAGAACTTGGTTATCATCGAAGCGCCAAGAAATGCAAGGAGAAATTCGAGAACGTGTACAAGTACCACAAAAGAACCAAAGAAGGCCGAACGGGGAAACCAGACGGGAAGACTTATCGTTTTTTTGATCAATTGGAAGCTCTGGACAGTCATCCTTCTATTCAATCACCCACAACGCCAAAGCCTCATCAGACGGCTCCGGTGGCTGTGGCGACATCGACGACGACCGTGGCAATGCCGCCATTAGTGAACCCTCCAAGTCTTACTCAGATCACTGTTACATCAGCAATACACAGTAATATGAATATGTCTCAAGGCATCAATGTCGCACCGGCGATATTAAACCTTACAATTCCTTCCTTTCCACAAGCAAACCCTACGGTTCTCCCACCGCCACCAATAACGACAAACCCTCCTCACAGCAAAAACATTCAATCTACCTTTCAAATCCTTCCCGCGGATCTTATTTCTAATTCCACTTCGTCGACTTCATCGGACGAAGAACTGGAAGTGCGGCGCAAGAGAAAGAGGAAGTGGAAGGACTTCTTCGAAAGACTAATGAAGGAGGTGATACAGAAGCAAGAGGAGTTGCAAAAGAAGTTCTTAGAAGCCATAGAAAAGCGCGAACACGAACGCATGGTTCGCGAAGAAGCTTGGAGAGTGCAAGAAATGGCTAGAATCAATAGAGAGCGCGAAATATTAGCCCAAGAGAGATCCGTAGCGGCGGCAAAGGACACCGCAGTGATGGCATTCTTGAAGAAGTTATCCGAACAGCAAAATCCGGGTCAAGCAGCTCAGTACGATCTACCGCAACCTCAGCCAGGACCACATCCGGCGTCCCAGCCAGCGTTACCAGTGGCACAGCCGGCACCAATATTATCGGTGCCAGCAGCGCTGCCACAATCAGTAACAGGTTTGGAAATCCAGAAGATTGATAATGGGGAGAACTTCACGCCAGCTAGCTCTTCGAGATGGCCGAAAGTTGAGGTTCAAGCTTTAATCAAGCTACGGACCAATCTTGATGCGAAGTATCAAGACAGTGGACCAAAAGGGCCTCTATGGGAGGAGATCTCGGCCGCAATGAGAAAGATTGGATACAACAGAAGCTCCAAAAGATGCAAAGAGAAGTGGGAGAACATCAACAAGTACTTCAAGAAGGTCAAGGAGAGCAACAAGAAGAGGCCCGAGGATTCAAAAACTTGTCCGTACTTTAACCAGCTGGATGCTCTATACAGAGAGAGGAACAAGTTTGAACTCCCGTCCTCCAATCAAGTAAAGCCGGAAAACTCGATGGTGCCATTGATGGTGCAGCCGGAGCAGCAGTGGCCTCCTCAGCAGGACCACCCATCGGATGCGCCCATGGAAGATGCGGAAAGCGATCCAATGGATCAAAATCAAGAGGAGGATGATAAGGATGGAGACGAGGAGGAAGACGATGAGGGAAGTGGTAATTACGAGATAGTGGCAAGTAAACCTGCTTCAATGGGTGCAGCTGAGTGACAATTGGCGATCGAAGCTAGCAGAAAGTTCAAAGAAACGTGGGTCGGGTTGCACGTACGGGATGTCGGGCGGGTAAGTGGCTCGGGTTCCTGCAGGCCGGCGGTGGTAAATTTGGAGAGGAGAAACTCAAAAAATGTACGGCAAAACCACATGGGGATCAGGGGTTGTAGCATATAGTCGGTGGGATTGTATGTTTAATTTATAGATTATTTAAATTTTTTGGGTTAAATAAATAAGTTAAAGGAGAGCGAGATCAGGTCCAGGTTCCACAGAATAAAAACGATCATGTTTCATGGTGGTGTAAATGAGAGATCAAATCTTTACTAGTACGTAATTTGTATTTTCGTATTTTCCGAGTCCATATTGACTTTTCTTTTCAAAGCTTTTACATTCATTTTTCCAAGGCAAATTAAAGTAGTAAATCTATATATATATATGAGTAGTTATAAACTTTAATATAAGAATACGACCCCGTTTGAGGATCGAGATTATGTGATTTTCAGGTTTAATATAGATGAGAGAGAGTGAGAGAGGGGTATGTAGGAAGGCATCTTTTTGGGTTTTGTTTCTTCCTTGTTTCTAGGTGTAATTAATTCGAAGGCGTGATCTTCTGAATTTGCAGAGGAATTCAGATGCTGTTTATGATGGGGTTCTGATATATATAGTGCAGAAAAGCTTAAAAAGGAGGGGACGCTATGGCTGCCCTTAGGACCAGGGCCCTTACCACAAAATGGCAACATCACATGGAGTCATGAACCCCACGACAGGGTCCAGTGTCCACCAAAAGGAATCTTGGAAGTTTTCTTGGCCTCGAGGACCTTATAAGTTACGTGCAGTACTTTTTTCCTTGTACTGCTCCTTTGGTTTTCATTAATTTCACGATCGTGGTGGTGTCAGTCCTAAGACAACAAGGAGGGACCCAAATTTAGTAAGGCTGATAGCTGCATCAAATTACTTTTCATCAGGATATTTTGTACTTTTTTTTTATTAAAATTAAAAATTAAGATCAAGATTTTTTTAATTTTTAATTTAAATTATTTATCTAAATTACTTAATCATTTTATTTTAATCTAATTCGCCATAGTTGGTGGAATTATCTTTTTGCTCTATTCTTTTTTCTCATCGACCTTATATTTATTTGACATAAATGATAAGATTCCAAACTAGCTACTTCCATTTTCTCGATCAGAAGTTGTGTTCCTTTTTTCTCGAAGCTAAAAAAATGCACGGCATGTGTCTTTATCACAAAGCCATTATTGGGATATTAATTGTGGATCGACTGGCTGCCAATGGGATTCTTAAATAATGTACGTAAAGTACAGCTTAATGCTTATGTAATCCAACCTTAAGTTGGACCCGTGAGTCCAGACTGCGCAATGTCATTCTTTCCATTCCCCCACCGTGGTGCATGCCCTTTGACTTGCGTGCAGCATGCAACAGTTTTGTCCATTTTTTTTTTGTGAGAAAAGAATATATAACGATATTGTGCAATAAAGATGTCATGTCCCGCAAGTTGATTGGTCTGGGTCTGTCACCCATCGATAAGAATAAAGATAGAAGACTCTTACATAAGTCACAGTGTAAGACATATACGAATTAGGCTCGTATATAATGCAATCCATCACATTTATAGATGGACAAATTTGACTGCCATCTTGCTCTTACAATTCGTTAATATAAGTGGGACAGGGATGATCAAGTTGGTTGAACTTATCATGATCACCCATAAATGTTCCAGAAGAGAAAAAAAAGGAGATTTTTTTTTAATATATCTGCATTTGAAAACTGCTGCTCTTATATTAATAAACTTCGTAGTTCTCTGCACTCAATGTCGTTTAATTTACCACTCTATTAAGCAATTCGGAGTAGCTAGCTCTAGCTAGCTAGATCATGTGAAACTTGAGTAGCCATTTATTGATGTAATGATTAATCCAGCCCCCAATAAGAAAAAGAATTAATATATAAACCTTCCAAACAAGGATGAAAAGAAGTCAGAAAGGAGAAAACATTAAATTTGATCCTCAACCACTTCTCTATAATGCACTGATAATGCCACAGATTATACGTACGTACCCCCAGAAGGCCAAAGACATGAACAAGGCAGAAAGAAACCTAGCTACTTACAGCAGTACTGTTCAGTACAACTGATCATCTCTTGAGACTTACTTAATCAGTCGTCCCAAACTCCTTTGAGTCAGGCCAATTGCATCCCGGTGGGTGTCTGGTTCTGTATTCAAACCACTTGCAGAATTTATTCTCCGACAAAGTCACCAGCGGCACGCAACATGCCATGGTCCCCATGATGACAAACGACGTCTTCAATACATGTGCCCTGATCGACTAATTAAATAATATCGTGCTATCGTCAAAATCAAACGGTCGAGCTGCAGAGACTACTGTGTGTGGCATGATCCAGTACCGATCCTGATTCACTGAAGAACGTCCTATTTAACCTCTCAGTTGACCTATAACACAAAAACAGTAGTAAATACGGCCTTCGTCATTTCTCCGGCCTCAGGTCTCTCTCTATCTCCTCCGCGCGCGCGCGCGCGAGCTCAATATCTTCTTTTATAGCATGGCACGGGGAAGTCTTCTCTTGATCTTCTCGTTATTATTCCTACTCGAAAAATGACGTTTTCTCATTACGCTCGAAAGTTTGTTGTCTCTTCTTCCATCTGCATTATAAATGGGGTAGGTTGGACCATATGGAAAGTGCTGCGATTTGCGAAAGGTGGATGGATTGGATTTGATAGGAGAGCGTGTAGGGATATTCTATCAGAGTTGTTGGAATGTCTTATTAGCTAGAGCAGCTAACGGTGGTCCATTGGAGACAAGAAATTAAATTTATAATCTTAAATCAGTGAATATTGATCTTCATGATACTGTATGTATGCTTTGGTTTGAATCTTTTTCCGAAAAGGCAATCTCTAACCGTTAAAGTTAGAATTAGGACATGAAACAAACCCAAAACTCATGAATAAATTCGTTTGTTTTTGGACTAATTACAGAGCACATAGCAAATCACGAACTCCATCATGCTAATTAATTTGAGTTTATAAGCAAATTTTCCAAAACTTATCGTTAAAAATGAGATTAAGCTAATTTAGTTTATTCAGATTAAATATATTTGTATTGTCATTAACCTAAAACCTTTGGACTTTATGCATATAAGATTTCTAACAGAATAAACTAGCATGAGTGCACATGTGAGCATGCGTGCCTCCAATATAAATTAACAAAGTTCAAATGTAATTAACTAGCAATGTCTTGAAAAGATTTGCAGATAAATAAATTTTGTTACATTAATTAATTACATAGATGCAGACATGGATGATATATATAATTATAGGGATCCAAGAAGAAAGGGTATGTCTCTAGTTATTTATTCCCTTTTTATTTTGTTAAATCCCATCAAACGAGTGTGCTCCCCAACATTATGGCCAAAGTAATTCGAATCCCCCGTTTGACGAAGACCTTGGAGTTATCTGTGCGCCAAGTTAATTCGTACACCAGTATGTACAGATCTGTTCCTAATTAAAAAAGAAAAGAAATTAACTCAAGCCAAAACAAATTAAGAGGTTAATTTGTGAAAGATGAGTGGACATGATTTCGCTTATTGTATGAATTTGAAAAACTAGATCAATTCTTATTATATGATATAGGGAAGTAAAAGCTTGACATGATATATCAATTAATTTTTATTTACAGCAATTTTTCAAAGGCTTAAGATCACCCACTAAATACTTTGATGCGTGGAGAGAGGTAGGGGACGACTATGTTAAATTCTTCCATAGATTTTGGAGGCCAATCAATCAGAAAGTAGTTCCAAGTATCATGGGGGATACAATTTTTTTTTTAAAATATATTCCAAATTAAGGTTATAAAAGTTATAAGACCACATTCGTTTCCCCTGATATGTCTAGCTTAATTATATATATATATTAGAGAAAATTAAATAAATTTATACAATTAAAACCTAGTGACATCATTTAAGCTTGAAACAGAGGTCGACATGGGTAATTATATAACAGTTAAGGTATCAAGAAGAATGAATAATCCAAGCCATGTGCAGCAGGCGAGCCGCGCCCAGAACTGCGCGACTCACGCCACGTCTGGGTACCTAACTCAAGGACTCCCCAATATCTAATTGAATATATATCTTCAATTTTCGGGTTCAAAAGTTAACAAATTATATGAAAATACACAATTTGCTCACTAGGTTTACATCACGCTTACGATTTAGTTACTGGGTTTCATTTTTTTACTATATAGTCACTGAAAATATATAGTTGTGACGATCTGGTCTTTCCGTCAAACCTCCGTTAAATTTTTAACTGGAATAGCGGTCGACCGATTTGTTTACTGTTGCGGCAACGGTAAATTGTAGCGGTCGACCGCATTCTATTCCGTTAAAAATTAATGAATATTTGAAGGAAAGACCAAATCGTCACAATTATATATTCTCAGTGATCATATAGTAAAAAAATGAAACCTAATGACTAAATCGTAAACGTGCTGTAAACCTAGTGACCAAATTGCATATTTCCCTAAATTATATAGTTAATACATCTAGTTGGGTCGGTGGGGGCTCCTTAAGGTCAGTGCCTATTCTTTCTTTTCAAACGCGCTGGTTGAAGTTTGCGTTGCCAAGCAACCCTATGCTCCCAACTCAGCCGACAGACTCTATAGGCTAGCTCCAACGCTTCACATCTCCTCCCACCATGCACAATTTGATTTCTTGCTGCCCAAACCATATCAATGGCGTTGACAACAAAGATTTGGAACAGATGTTGATCTGCAAGGGAATCCTGATCGACGTATGAGGTAATAAAACACAAGGACCTGACCAACATGAAACTTGTTTAAAACTCAAGTTCCTAGCACACGTTTGGTACCTTTCTAGTTTGTTCTATCTTAAATGCTTTAAAACTTACCCTTTTTTTCTAAAGCAAAAAAGAAAATTCATGAACTCAGATTTTTTTTTTTGAGGTGACGAGAAGAAACCCAACCCGACAGACTTACTGGAGTGAAACCCACCTAACGCGCTGATAAACTCCGGGTCAATGCAGTCCCAAGTTACACAGATCAAGTAAGTTCAACTTTATCGTGGGAATGCCTAATGGATTTTGAGACTTCTAGGGAGCACACTCCTAGATCGATAAATAAGGAGATGGTATATATAGGGTATACAAATCCTAGTTAGGATGTTATACCCTTGATCATCCCTGCATAAGAGATGGGTTAAATCTCTGAAAGAAGAGGCACAAAGTTAGAAAGTAACTAACTAAATATAAAATGGAAAAATATAACATTTGACTGATCGGGTCAGGTTGGTCCTCGGTGCAATATCATAGGGCTAGGCTTGGGTTGCTAATACCAGGACTAAGGCTGGACGGGGCTGGGCTCGGGCCGAACCTAATTGAGGCTAAAGTGCTGGAGCCTGGCCAGCTCGGCCCCTAATATGAAGTATATTGCTAACTATGGTGGTGTTTGTTTGTGGAAATTTTGGGGAATATTCCCGAAATTTTGGGAATCTTTACTTTATTGAGATTTATTGGGGTTTGTGAAAAGTAGAGTGTGTGTAAAAGTTAAAAATTTTGAAGTGTGTTTGTTTTGTTGGAAATTTCGAACCCCAAAATTTTGGGGAAACAAACACCCCCTATATTCTTGGCTAAATGCATCTAGCTAACCTATATATACAAGGAACTGGGTTTCCTTTAATTTTGGAATGGAGTTGGTTTTTACCACAAATGGTCAAAAGCTGGTTGCTGGTACGTACCTGATCAGTCGCCATTGCAGTTTGCAGTGTGCCTTTACATAAGTTTCTGGAAAGTCTACGGATTGCTGCAAAAAATAATGGCTCATGGATCTGCGGGCATAGTTATTGAACTCTGCAGTATCTATCCAAGTTCGTTGCACTGGCTAGCCAGTAGATCTTACAAGTTACAAAAGTGTTGCTATAATCAAAGGATAACCCAATTGAATGCGATGCAGTCGTAGCTCGTACCTAAAAGATGTTCTCCGATTTCGAGACAAGATTGGTTTACTTCAGATTAATTAATGCTTGTTCGGGCACTCATTCTTCTCATTAAAGGGGTACGGCGCGAGTGCACGACCCTGTTTCAACAAAAAACAAAAGAATTATCAGACCCTGCTTCTCGTTTGAAAGATCATTAAAAAAACTCTCAATTTCCTTCGGTTTTGATATTTACAGCTGCAATTGAATTGAACTCATGTTTAATACAACTGTCTGAGAAAAAGGTGTTTTTTTTTGGTGGAATCAATCATCTCTTGCCACTGTTTAAGCCCAAAAGAAATTTAAACAGATGAGAAGAGGAAGAAACCCACTGATAGGAATAGATGATGGTAACAAAATGATGATATCCAGCAAAGTCCTTCGGATGGTCTAGAAGTATCTCTTTAAGTGATAGTTCCAGTATAGAGGATAATGTTAACTAGCTAGGTAAGTGGTCAAAGCTCTCTGCTAATATTGCGTAGTTTTTCCCCGCAAAGAGGCCACCTATGCACCTATGGCTGCAACCTATTCCATTGTCTTTTCCACGACGACATATTATATTTTTGAGTGATTGCAACACTATACCAGTTATAGCTTTGCTTGAAAAGAGCTGAATGCATATCTGATGCGACAGCGCACGCCCTAGTGTGTCGTTATTGGAGGATTATCAGATGTGCACCGCGAGGGATTCACTCAAAAAAACAAATAGGCAACAACTTTGCTTCTTTTATTAAAGCTACTGCACTGGCCGCAAGGTATCAAGTAAGAAACAGAGACCAGATTTCGAAATGGGGTGGTCATTATTGAGAGGTAGCTTTTGAGTTAGCTTTAGCCCATCTTTCTATATATAATTATTGCAGCAGGGAATTGACCAGATCATTGAATTCTTTAGATGTCGTGTCTTTGATAGAGAAGCTACCTCGGAAAAATATGAGAAGGATGGACTCGAACCCAAAAGATAAATGGATATATATTGCTTTTACAGAGTGCTTATTTCCGGATATTATGCATAATTAATGGTCACGTAACCTTCCGTTGTCTTTTGCCAAAAGATTATATGATCACTTCCACTTAAACTAGATGAGGAAAAGGCAAGAAAATAAAAGGGAAAAGTTTTTTCCCCAGATAAATTCAATTATACAACGAGTATAATTAAGTGCTTCATCGATCACTGATATTCTTCTCGTACTTTTGGTTTTAAGATAAACTACGAATATTCCACTCTTTTTTTTTTGCAAATTTTCCCCACCTATAATAAATCGAATATTTGAAGTACCTATATTGACATATATACTTCATTCGAGACGTTGACTTCCCTAATTGAGGTAAGAGAACCTTAAAATCCTTGAAACATATGGAGGCTAACAAATAAGATCAGATCAGAAACAGAACTTATAAGAATCCCACCCACTGGCGGCGGGTGGCCATATTCTATTCTATCCCTGACATCATTGCATATTGCAGACAAGCATGCACGTTGGTGGTGGGGTCGACACTCATCCCTTGGGCTAAACCCCGGGTTAGTGTCCAGGAGCAGTGCGACTACTTTAGGTTTTTTTTTTCTCCCCTACAAAATGATGATTCAGCCAGGAGCGTACTTATCCTGTTCATTGATATCACTGAAGTGGATAGACTTCTCTGCATGTGCTACGATAACAACAGGAGCTTTTGTTTCTTACACAGTAACTTTCCGGCCTAGTATATATATATATATATCTTTAATTAATCGTATTCCTAGATCACGACCTCTCAAATTCGATCTGGTGGGCCTCATGGGGGAACCATCTAGCCAGAGTGCCATATTCCCTAGAATCTTCGTCCAAAAGCATGGTGCACAGCACTGCAAATGTAAGTCGAAGTACAGGGCCGGGGCCATATAAACGAGGAAGAGTTTTTTTTTTTCGAGTTCCTTTCATTGATCATAATTTGGTCCTTCGATCGATTTCAACTGGCGTACGTGGGGACCGGGGTGGTTAATCAAGCATTATCAATATACTTTTAATACAGGTGTTACGATAATGAGTTTCTCTGGGTTTATATTGATCAAAACTTGTTATATATAATATTCCTCTTAGAAAGAACGTATGAACCGGTTCAATCATCTGACATGCCTTTATGCAGTAAGAAGGATTAAGTACAAGTAATTCATGTCATCTTCATTAATTCAAAATAAAACTCTTTCAATAGTCAGCCATTGGTGATGATCTACTAGCTAGCTTGTGCTACGATATCAAGAATCTAGGACAACCGACATAAATTTTATTCCAAAAATCTAGGACTTTATCTACATTAAGACAGAGGTAGAAGGTATTGGAGAGTAAGAATAATAAATGATACAAGTATAATTGTAATGGCATATATCATTTCCATCAATAGTTCTAAGAGATGGAAAATTGGAGTAGTAGTATATGAGGCAAGCTAAATGTACTGCGGAATGCCTAAATCTAAATTTCTCCACCTAGCTCGTCGTCCTGCCAAAAATGTCCGATGGAAATTGAGTATATTAGGCGTACGTTTTGGATGTCTTTTTCGTTCTTGTCCTAAAAAATAAGAGAAAAACTTCTGCTCTTTTTCCAAATAGAATCGGGACATTCTTAATCCTTTCTAACAGGATGACAAAATGAGGTATATATATATAGCCTAAGTTGAAGTAGAAAGATGTAAACTTTATATGTAGAGGTGCCGGAGTCTTATAGTTAAGGTTGTAGACGTAGTTGGAACTCATGAGATTTTTAATTTGGGTACGCAAAATGATATTTCTATAAGTTTTTTGGGGAGTTGGTGTGGTTAGCATACAACTTGCAACAAAACCCATCACGTCCCCATACCTATAAAATCCCAAGGAATGGAAGTTGAAAAACAACACTCCAATAAGATCTAAATTAACATGTTACTCTAAAATTTTGTTTGGAGAATACTCGACTGGTCACAAAATCTTTAAGCTCATTACTAACTGGGGTCAAAGTTAATTATCTTATAACCATTAGGCTTAAGTACTGCATCAGAAGCTTAGAAAAAAAAGTACTGCATCAGAAACCAAATCTGGTTTCTAGTCTATGGCAATAGCTATTAACCTTGCAATAATTAACAATCAACCAGTGATAATATTCCATATATACTCTTCATTATTAATTGAGTCAACAAATTAACTCATTATCACCCATTAGGCATAAATTAATGTACGGAGACCAACTGATCTTTCCTTTTAGCTACGGCAGTGGCCATGGACTTTGTTTGGATGGATGGGCATACAATGATATCCTCATGACTTCTTTCATAATTATTCTAGGCTCTAGCTAGTTGTATATGACGTAGTACTACTCAAGATTTCTTCTACCTAATGCTTGTTGTTTACTTTAGAAAAATTTGAAATGCTATCTTTTCATGTGAATTACCCGTACTTACCGCGTGCGCGGTGCGACATGAGAACCGGCCCTATCCCCCAAAACAACAATGAAGGAAAAAAGAAGAAGAAAACTGTCACACTGCTAGTCCCAGCTATTTAATCGGTGGAGCTTTGAATGATCATCCTTTGATTTGTCACGTTAATTTGCGACCCATGCATGAACAGAAAACAAAATTTATAAGAACATGAGATTCTTTATTCATTCAATGCTCGCCCTAAAAAGATAGAACATTAAAAAAAGTAGTCACGCATCTGATTGCATTGACTTGGCAAGAAATAAGATCAAATGGCGTGAATCCACCTGTAAACTACACCCATGTGCACTGGTACTACAAATTCTGAGTTGTCTTTTCCCCCGTCTTGGACAAGGCACAGATTCAGAGTGAACTCATACCGCTTTCCCAATCAGACTCAAATCTGAAAATGGGTCATAGGATACCACGCATCGATTTGGTTTTTGGCAATCATTGGGATTTGAACTTGGAATAATTGCTTCTTCCATAACCCTTTACCATTTAAATGACGCAGGTACTCTAACCTCTTATAATAAGAAGCTTCCCTGGTCTCATTCCAAATTTTCTATTGAAGAAGGTTTGTTTATTACCATCTCATAACGGACGCCATCATCGTCTTCCTCACTCTCTGCATCTTTATCGACTTCTTGATTTTGTTCCACATTGTCCCTATCATCAATATCTCCCACCACTGTCTCCGGTTGGTTGTCTTCTTGTGGAGGCCACTGCCGCTCTGGCTGGACCATCAACGGCTCCATTAGGTCGCTGGGCTTCACACGGTCTCTGGGACTGACTGAACTATCAGTCTTGTTCTTCACTTTGTATAGGGCATCCAGCTGGTGGAAGTACGGACACGTCTTTGAATCCTCGTGCCGTCTCGTGTTGCTATCCTTCACCTTCTTGAAGTACTTGTTAATGTTCTCCCATTTCTCCTTGCATCTCTTCGCACTCCGGATGTATCCAAGCCTACGCATGCCAGCCGAAATATCTTCCCAAAGAGGTCCTTTTGGCACAGTTTCCTGATACTTGAGATCAAGACTTGTTCGAAGCTTTATCAGAGCTTGAACTTCAGCTTTTGGCCACCTAGAGGAGCTCCTTGGCGTAGCATTCTCAAAGCTATCCATTTTCTGAATATCTGAATTGGTCAGTGGAACCGGAAGTGGTATGGGTGCAGGTGGCCGAGGCATTGGCAGTGACAGCGGTGTGGCACTATTGGCATGTGCTTGTGTTGGGTGGTGTTGTCCGGATATCCTCTGCAGGAATGCAATTATTGCCGCGTCCTTTGCTGCTGCCGTGGATCGTTCTTGGACTAAGATTTCATGCTCACTATTGATCCGTGACATTTCTTGCATCCTCCAAGCTTCTTCTCGAACCATTCGTTCATTTTCTTGTTTCTCTATGGTTTCCAAGAATTTCTGCTGCAGCTTCTCTTGCTTCTCTATCACCTCCTTGGCGATCCTCTGGAAGAAGTCCTTCCATTTCCTCTTTCTCCTATACCGTCCTTTGAGTTCTTGATCCGACGCGGTTGAAGAGGAGGTCGAAGTACTGGAGAAAAGATTTGCAGACACGGTGCTTAGCGAGAGATGTCTTGGGTTGTTTGTTTGTACTGAAGGAATTGCAGGGATTTTTGCGGCTATTGGAGGAATTGTAGGCTTTGATATTGAAGCGCTAGCATTTTGAGGTACAATTGTAGGGTTTATTATGAATGGAACAGTGATCTGAGAGAGGCTTGGAGTACTGTTTATCCAGGGCAGCGCCGAAGCCACCGCTCCAGAAGCTTGAGGTTTAGGTTGCGGAGCACTAGGTTGTTTCTCGAGGGCTTGTAATTGATCGAAAAACCGATAGGTCTTTCCAACTTGTTTTCCGGTTCGACCTTCTTTGGTTCTTTTGTGGTACTTGTAGACATTCTCAAACTTCTCCTTGCACTTCTTGGCGCTTCGATTGTAACCAAGTTCTGCTAGTTTCCTGATAGCAACATTCGCAAAAACGCCATTTATCATGTTTCTGACCTATATATATATATATATATATATATATATATATATATAGTAAGATTACTAATTAATTGAAGAAAGCCTGAAGCATTGGGTTCCGCAAATACCAGATAAAAATCAAATGGTTTACCTAAAACTATATAAAAAAAGGGATGTAAGTGAAGACAGCCTTCGAAGATGAGAGAAAGAATAGAAAAAAATCACGACAAAAGTTCCTCCAAAGGAAAACACATTACAGATGTTGGAAACATCTCAGCTGTCGTATTGGTGTCCTATTCTATAATTCTTCAAAGATGAAGAGGAACATAAAGTAGATGATAAATTGAAACCACTGGTTTTGCGTCATATGGGATATGGATTTTCTCTAATTAGTCTAAAATAGCATTACCAATCCAAAAACATATGGATTTTGAGTTTCTCAAATTGATCTAAGAGACATATATAGCCAAAAGAAAAAACAACGGGAACTGCAAACGTCCCGCAAGATTATACTTTGAAGGACTCAAAGCAGTCCTTCAAGGAAATTAAAACAAACTTCAGTGACAAACCAATTCTGGATCTTAGACAGCAAAATTATCATCAAAAACCGACGGTAGCAAAAGAAAAGAGATCACCTTGCGACTTCTTCCCATAGTGGACCTTTAAGACTCGAGTCGCGGAACACGGCGTCCATATCAGCCCGTATCTGCAAGAGTGCCAAGGTTTCTTGGCGAGGCCACCGGTTTCCACCACTGTTAGTCCTGTCACCACCCTCATCATCGCCTCCAGTACCCTTATCTTCTTCACCTAAATTCAACCCAAAAACACCCGCCTCGTCCCCAGCTTCATGAGCTGCACCCACCGCGGCTGCCTCGCCAGAGCATGCTAAAACACATGAATCCCCCATGATGGTGCTCGATCCCAAAGCAATTGCAGCTGAAAAATTATATCACGATAGAAAGTGAATTCTCAAGGGTTTAATGAACATCGGCATGTGGGTGATGTTATTTGTTTATTTGGGTGGGATCTGCCTTGTCAACTCAACAAGGGAGATCAATTGAAAATAAATTAAAGTGAAAAACAAAGAAAAGAAGAGAGATAAACAATAGTTTATTTATCTTCTGACATCTATCTTAGTTATGGAATCTTCAGTAATATTTGCTCTTTTTTGGTGGTTAGACAAAAGAACACCAGAGCGATCACTTGGAATCTCCTATATACATCATCACACCCGTGAAAAACAGCATTTGCCTGAAACAAATAATTGAGCAAAGAAAAAGGGGAAAGAAATTGGAACGCAAAATAAATTATATATATATATATATTACAGCAATGGAAATCTATGAGCAGCAGTGGTAACAGCTGCAGATAGCGACGATGGGGATAACAACTTGGCCCATTGTAGGTCAGCTTTGCTTTTTAGGGTTGGATTTCAGTAGCCGTTGGCTACGCTTGGGGTTACTAAACTACCCCTAACATGCATGCCAGTCACCTCTGAACCACGGAAGCTAATCTTGCAACTATTTTATTCGATCGGGTCACTTACAATGTGGGTTTTGCTACTCTACAATTCCTTTCTTTGGGTTCCTTTTTCTCTCTCTCTCATTTGGGTTCGTTTTACCCACTACTGATTCCTCTGGGAATTGTTTTGATATAGATAATCTCTGTATATATGAACAACCAGTATAAACGCATTAAATAGAAGAGAGATCAGAGAAGACTTATATATAATTGCACCTTGTACGTTGTCCAACATTTTTGACTCAAAATTTTGGTGCTTATGCCACCACGTGGCCCAAAAGGAGCCTTAGTGTGTACATGTGATCGATGTCGACCATATTGGTGCAGCTCTAGCGTTTAACCAATTTTGCTTTAGGAAGGGGGCCGGGACACAAAAGGCAATGATGAGTTTATCTTAGTTTATAAGTTGTGAATATGGTTGAATTTTAATTACTAGTTAGATGAAGGTCAAGTTTTTAGGCGAAAGCCATTTATTGAACGGAAGTAAGTAGCGACCAATTCCGTTAGGATGTGACCTACCGTAATAAATGGGATTTGATAGTTTTGATGGCTGAGATTTTTCAATTCGTCGTGATTTATCTAATTATTTGGAATTCCGGGACCATAGGGCGCCCGTGGTAGCTTGAGTTGTTGGGCGTGTGAAATGTGCCAACTTCTTTATTAATTCTGAAGTCTTTCATATTATTCATGGGCTAGCTTGATTGCCATATATATTTGCCATATTGAAATTGCTCGTTGAGCTTTGTTCGTTGAAGGTCCAATATCCTATCTTGTCACTTCGGGTGTCAATTAATTTAGCGATCCGAATGCAGATCTCACGTTGAAAAGATGCATGAAAAAACTTTGGAAAGTAAATAATCCCGGCCCTAAAGTAGAAGGTAATGGGATAGTAGTCTCTTTTTGTTTCCCTCTCTTTCCTAATGAAAATTTATGTTTGAAATTTTCCAAGAAAATGCATCGACCCCACAACGTGCTTCATCGTGGTGGACTTTATGAGCAAGCCATATTTTATGGGTTGCGAATATTCAAACTTCAACTCACATGACCACTATGCCTAGACAAGTATTGTGGTCGAAAGAAAGTTTAGTTAGGAAAGATTAAAGGTAGATTAGAAGAAGCATTTTTTTTTGTATAATTTGCTCAATTAGACGTGCAGCTGGTGATTGTCGACCTGTTCGATCTAATGGATCCTATTTGATTGGGGCAGTACTTCTTCTGTTGAGTTGACGCCAGTTTGTACAGTTATCTATGTAGGGTAATGTTCCTCATATAATAAGCTATAATATACTTATGGTTTATTATTAATGGAAACGTCTGAACTTACCTAAAAAAGATTCTTAACTTTTCCTTATAATTTCATACAAAAGTAAATCATGACAGCTCCTCATGAAGGATGATGCTATACAGGAAGTAAGCTAAAATCTGCCAAAATTGATTGGGAGCTCTGAATTAATTAATTAATTAGTTGACATGGTACACAAGCAAGGGTTCAGCTATAGCATATACATGGCCAGCTGTCGACGTGGCAATTCTAAGGCTGTTTGATCTGACCTTGATGCATGATAGGCCACTTTGGAAAGTTACATGTGGACAAAGGGGTCGCTTAACATGGAGGGCTTGTGAAATTACTCTTGCATATATATATAGTATGTCATCCATGTGGACAAAACCCAGCGTACGTTTATCTGGCACTAGCTAAGCAATCCACCTCTATGATTCTCCATAATTCACTATTTTATTTATTCCTTTTTCCTTCTCTAAAATAATTACGAGCAGTTGATCACAGACACATGACACATTTCCCATGAGGAATTCCACGTGAAATATTTGGATCACTTAAACAAGCTGTTGCAGAGGAATAATATTGTACGTTTAGCAAACTTTCTATTATGTTGCGGGAAATTATCTACTTCTGCTAGACATTGGCATACGTTTTCTTTTCATAGTTATATATCCTGCCCCTGCCGGTGGTCTTTCACTTAAAGCTATATATATATATATATATATATCTGCTTTACCTATCCTCACCCCACAACCAAAAAAGACAAAGGTTTATTGGGCCACAACAGAAAATCAGTGTATGAATCGTATAATATATGTAGCTCTATATATTATTAAGTATCACCTGTTACATTATACCTGAACCGTACAAAGGAATGTGGAACAGCATTCCATTGTGTGATCATTTTCTAAGATCCATTTTATATAAGTTATATATGCTTTACATAGCATTAATTTGTTCTGACATAAATATCCGTCATATTAATTATGATAAAAAGTTAGAAAAATTGTACTCATATATAATAATTAAACATATAACATGTACAAGTGCCATATATAATAACTAAAAGGACATATTATTAATAGACCCTCGGTGCTTTTGTTTGTGTAATTTATGGAAGAAAAAATAAAACTTAATTAAGAAAGGAAAGTTGAATAGTAGAGAGACAAGAAAGGAAGAAAAGGACATAAGTGTCATTTTAATAATGAAAAGGACATAATTAATATTAACATACACTGGGTGCAGCTTCTATTTGTGTAATATTTTATGGAAGAAAAAGAAACAAGAAAGGAAAATTAAATAGAAGAGAGAGAATTTAGAACACTACTAATTGAGGGGGATCTCTAAAGGATCAGAGACCGGAGCATATGAAAGTGTTGTGATATTTGTATTTGTCTCCCTCAAGGCAGTGATGTAGTGTTAGGTAGTCTGTTAAAATTAAATACAAGCTTGGGAGTCCAAGGTTGTGGGTTCCAACAAGTTCCACTATCAGCTTGGATGTCCCATGCTATGAAATTATGCTCTTGGACTACCGGGGTTAATGAAATTACCAACGAACCTCTTTTTTACTTAAGAAAAAAAAATGTACTTACCATATACGTTTCATTCATGCCAACCAGACACAAATTAATGGTGCTATGACCCAATGTGTCCTACTGGAAGATACAGGCATGTGATCACTCTATAGTGACTTTATTAGATATATGATGCTTTCAATTAGCGATCAAAGCTCTCAAAGACTTGTTACGGAAATTTCATGGCTAATTAGCACATCAACCAATAAAAAGTAAATAATAGGCCGCCCCCCCCCATTTGGATTTGTCTATAAGAAGGTGAGTGAAGTGCTTTTTATTTTTTTTAAGGAAATTGACAATTTAGTCCTTGAATTTTTACCCTTTTAACAGTTTAGTCCTTAGGTTTTAAATTTCAAATCTAAAGTCCTTAGGTTTCATACTTTTGACGATGAAGTCTTTTCGTCAGTCTGCCGTCCATATGCTTAAGGACCATATAGCGGTCGACCGCTTCAAATTGCTGACGTGTCATAGAGCTCCGTTAAGCATATGGACGACAGACTGACGGAAGGACCTTATCATCAAAAGTATGAAACCTAAGGGCTTTAGATTTGAAATTTGAAACTCAAGGACTAAACTGTTAACACTACAAGAAATTCGTTCTCTGCCGACGATAGCAGTCGAGGCAGAAAGCCTTAAAAATCGTCGGGGAAGGGTTTTGGCCACGAATTTTCGTCGTCGAGGAGTCGTCGTGGATGCCGCGTCCATAGAGACCTAACTTGACAACTGTGGCTCATCGTCGTTGATGCGGGGCCTTTCTCGCCCACTGGTGTGTCGTCGAGGTTGCTTCGTTGCCGACAACTGGTCTGTCGTCGAGGTTGTTTCGTTGTCGACAACTGGTCTATCGTCGAGGTTAATTTCATGGTTTTTTACCGACGACATTAAGACGATGGCCATTCTCTGTTTTGCAGGACCCATAATCGACGACAACAGACAAAAATCGTGGGGAATTGACATTCTCAACCGAAATTAGGAAACTCGATGGGCTGACAGAAATGTTGTATTTCATTAGAAGACTCGAATGAGTTTTACATAGAGCGTTATACACGGATTACACAGAAGATTCAGGCACAATTTGAATATGAAGAAAAGCAACCGGGGATGTATACATGATAAAATTGTGTAGACTTTTCTTCACTGAACTCCAGCAGCCGACTCATCCTTCAAGTCAGCTGCAGCTCCAGAACCTTCAGCATCACTACTGCTAGGTTGTTATGTATCTTGTGTTGTGTTGTATTTCTATGGAATCTCTATAACCGAATGACTTTGTATTCCTTCCAAATTTGTGGTGCACATCAAGTGCTTGAGAATATTCATGTAAATATAGGAAATCTGTTAGTGATCATTCAATTATGTATAAAATAAACATTGTACACATATAATTGATATAATGAAAATCCACACAATTACAAGTTCAAAGATGACAGAATGTTGGGCGTGCTCTGTGTTGTGACGCTGATGACAAGAAAGTTTAAATTTTTTGAAGAACTGTTCAATATGATCCAAGAACAAGTGGAAATCAAACCAGTCTGAATTTTAAATAAACAGCCCATATTCTGACCAGCCTTATCACAGTTGAAGGAAGCAAATACTCGCCCATTTTGTGCAAAGTTTGGGAATGCTATTCCCATCATCCCAAATTCCGTATCAAAATGTACTTCATCACTTAGATCAACAAAGGGATTAGATTCATCAAGCTGCAGTGTTCCTCCTGCTCCCTGGTCAGGAATAGTTGCCAACCAAATCAAAGACAGTCGTCTGCTGGAAGTCATAAATGAACTCGATCACTACAGGTTTCAGAATAGAACAGAGCAATTTTGTCAATACTTATCAACATCTATTGCTTCAGAAGTTGATACTCCAGTGCTCCAAACAGAACCTTTAAACCCAATTGACCAGCCCTTTAAAGAATAAATATGGATAATTTGGTTGGACTACAAATGGACAGCACCAAGCAGTGTCTTTTTACGGATACACAGATACTTTAGTGCAACATTGGCATGAGATTTGGCTTAATAGCATACCTGTGTCTTGCAAATAAATCCAACTAAATCTCTATGATCCGCAGGGACTGAGCAGCAAGTTCTTATGGAATGCTGCGAAGGCAACAGTGTCATGCTAAGATAATCAAGATAAAGAGAGGCATGCTGGGAACTCATATCCAAAAAGAAGCAAATAGATTTCAACGGATCACAAAAGAACTCATCTGTGAAAATGGAACATCTATGTAGGCAAATTTTCCTGCATAGATTCACTATCTTTGAACATAATTGGTCAAACACTGCACAATAGATAAGCCCGTAGGGAACAACTCAGACATGGTTTAACAGAGAAGAAGATAAAACATAGCCACAATTAGAGAATTGTTACACATTCCCTGGGTTCTTGGTCAGTCAACTGAAATACGACTAGTGCAGGACATTGCAGGACAACTCTCTCCTCTCAAGCTTTTTGATCTATCTAGAAGTTATACAAGAGTACGTTGACACCGACACTCAAAATCTTGCAAAAACAAGTCCACACCAGTGTAATCTCCAGCTCATAGTATAATATTATTCCTCTCATGTAACTTATTTGCAAATCCGTTTGTAATGAATCCATTTTCATTACAGAAGGGTATAAACAGAATCAACAAATTAGGTAGCCAAAAAGACCAAGTAGATGAATACACCGAAATGCTTATGATCCTGAAATTCGTGGAGAAAGCTCTGTCCCGACGATTTCTGCCGCCGGAATTGCACTTCTGGAATTTCAAACACCCTGAAGGGACGAGTAGAGGTTGGTGGCAATTGTGCTTCGCCGAATGTCTATAAGAGAAATTACTTACCTGAAACACAAGCCTCTTCTGTCGCCTATCAGGCAAAGGGAATTCAATTTTTCGATCAAGCCTTCCAGGACGAAGAAGTGCAGGGTCAAATGTATCTGCTCTATTAGTTGCCATTATAACCTTAACATTCACTGTCTGATCAAACCCATCCATCTATACACAAAAAAATCACAAAACCATGACAGATGAGAAGCCAACAAAATAATTGAAAGCACGTTCAGCAAGCTAATGGTTTCTATCTAGATGACAATTCCTTTCTAGAACAGACTGAAACATCTATATAAACTTCAATTCGACACATCCCATTCCCTTTGATATCAACATTTCTTTTTGTCAAGTTTTCAACTCATACCTGATTCAAGAGTTCCATGAGAATACGCTGAACTTCTCTGTCAGCACCAGTTTGGGCATCAAATCTAGTTGTAGCAATAGCATCAACCTCATCGATGAAGATAATTGCAGGGGTATTTTCCTTAGCAAGGCGAAACACATCACGAACCATCCGCGGGCCCTACAATGAAGGAAACAAAACAACCGAATGCACTCAATCTTTAATCCAGAAGGTTGCAACAGAAAAACAACAAAAGACAGAAGACTTCTTTCTATAACTAAAACCATTTGTTCCTCCTAAATTCATTAAGGAAGTTGAAGAAAGATGATCGTACATGCCCAAAACAAGATATCAACACATTTGTGCCTTATGACAGTGAACAATTCAAATAGGATTGAGAAACTGATGAACTGTGCCTTATGACAGTGAACAATTCAAAGCATCATAACTCACCAATTCCCTCCAATCCACTAGATAAAGTTTGGGATAACTTTGCAAAACCGGTAGACAGCAACTAGAATGCATTATTCAGTGGCTACACGAATGGTTGAGGAGCTCAACAAGATTTATGACTTGATTGACTTCAGCTTGAAAAAGATAGCATTAAAAAGAAAAACTTTCTTGTTGAAGTGTCGTACGTAGTGGTTGAGGAGTTGCAGATCATCCCGTCAACAAAAAGGAAAATAAAATCTCTACTCCATGAACAATTTCCTACTCTTATCTAAAGATGACAGGAAACCCTAAAACCCAATTAAAATCTCGAGGTCCTTCCAATTCCCGCAAATCATCCCGTACAACCAATTTCCCTTTCAGTGCCCAGGTTGAGAGTAAACACGGCAACAATGAAATCGACCCCAGATTAATCCGAATTAGTCTAGCACACTCTGTAATCGAATTATTCAATGCAAAGATTGGACGTGCAGACCAAAAGAAAATTCACCGCAATAAGTAGACATACCAGCAAGACTTCTAAACAAAACAGGACACCAAAAAAAAAGACGAGAACGTAAGAAACTCTTGTTATTTTCAACTAAGGACTTTGTCATCTGCAAATCCCCAATCGCAATTGCACAATATAAATACCTGACACCGGAAAGGATTTGGGCAGTGATTGATTCGAGGTTTGAGACCAAAGAAAATCTCAGTACTGTTCCAATCACAGATAGGTCTCAAAATACACCGGTAATGTCAATAAACTCGAAAGAAAGAGGAAATTAGTGAGAAAAAGGAAAAGAGGAGCAGAGCTGAGAGAGCAGTCAGGCGGATGGCAAGGAGAAGGATTCGACAGAGGGAAATGGTAGCAGAGCAATAAGCCTTAGCGCTAAATGACAACAGCAAAAGTTGATTTAAATTTTGAGTTTTAGTAACGCTAACATTTGACTTTTAGTAACGCTAGCAAGAAGGGACGCCTTGTTTTGTACCTTTAGTGACCACTATTCTATTCTTGTACCTGCAGTGACCAATAGAACGATTTGGTCACTAAAACTTGATTTTTTAGCGACCACGCGGAATGAGTTGGTGGCCGTAACTCGATTTTCTTGTAGTGTAAAAGGGTCAAAGACTAAATTGTTAAATTCTTTTTTTTTAAGGTGAGTAAAATCCATGGCTAGACTAGGGCCATTAGGGAGATCACTCAACTTGTGTGAATGGGCTGGATCTGAGTAGACCAATAGGCCAGATGAGCACTCAAAAAGCCCAGTTTGTTTAGGCCGTATATATTATTAAGGACCTTCGTCCTTGGGCTACAAACACACAGGCTTAGCCTAGCTATCTCCTTGATCCCGTATATTTTGGTACCAAGTGATATCTTCCTTAATTAACAAGGCCTAATTAATCTAGGTAAAGTTCATTTGCTTAAAAAAGGTACGGAATAAAATGTTACAGGTTAAAAATATCTCCTTAGCACTGCAAAATGGGAAAATAAAAAGTCTACGATCTGAGAGAGAACAAGGATTAATAATTAATGGTGCGCAAACATATACATAATTATGCCGTAACTATGGAATTTCTCCCGATGTTATAAACTGATGAAAAAAACTTCTGGTCGACGCTATAAAGGTATATCTATGTGTGGTATATATATCATGGCCTGTATATATTAACTACTCTTCCACAGTTTGTGGGCATGTACCCAAATAAACAAGCTGTGATCGGTCAGAGTAGTTTATATATGTACGTACGTAGTCAAGCAAGACTCCTTGTGGGGATGCGTATTTAATTAGTAGTCGATGGTCTGGCTCCTACAGTGACTCTGAAGTTTTTGCTAACACTACAACAAATTAATATAGTTCTAGGTGACAAATTTTTGGGAGTTAAACTAAATTTTATCACCTAAAGTGAACTTTCTATGACAAAATATTAATTTTGTCATCCAAAACCATTCACGAACGTCAAAACCGTCCGGAACGGTCAAAAACACGTTCGGACGTATTTTTGGTGTGACGACATACACAAGTCGCGAATGAGTGACGATAAAACTCGTCACAAAAAATAAAATTGAGTCCGAACGAACAATAACCCGTTCGGACTCTATGTAGAGTGACAAATTCTAAATCGTCGTAACTGGGTGACAATTACAATCGTCACAATTTTTACAATACTGTCCGGAATCTTTTTGTAACACGTCCGAACGGACATTGCTTGACGAATAATAATCGTTAGGATATAATAAAAAATTCAAAATCGTCACGAACACTCTATTACGTCCGGACGTTATCAACATCGTTCCAACCAAAAATATTACATCGCCTGGACGGTATGAAAAAAGGTCCACACAATTATCAATGCTTCTTCCACGAATTGTGTGATTCTACTTTGCAAAACTTCATACAGGTGACATCGATACTGTCCGGACCAATAATTAGAGTCTGGACTGTATAAGTTCTAGAGCCTTTTCGGAACGGGCATATTTAAAGAGGTTAAATATGATAAGGACACGTGTGAATATAACCACTGAGAAGAGTCTGAACACTAATCGCAAGCGTTCGGACGGTGACTGAGCACATTAAACTCGCCAGACTTTGTCAAAATCACAAATACACTAACTTCTCTCCTAAACGTTTTCACTATCCGTTTTAGACCTCTCAAGGAATTTCAGGTAAAACTTCCTTCATGAATTTGCTTCTCAATTTCTTGCATTTCGATTCAATATTGTCCGTTTTTTAGTTTGTTGTGTTGTTTGTGTCTATCAAATCACGTTTTTTTGATGATTTCATCGAAACACGTTCGGAAGACTTTTTACACCGTCCGGACGTTGAAGAAAACGTCTGGACGGTAATTTTATATTCGGACGTTTTCTTTAACGTTCGAACTGCCTAAAATTTAAACGACGCGTTTTGAAGTTCGTGCGAACGATTTATGATAATGTTCAGACGGTTTTTACTAGGTTGACTATGGAATGCTCTGGGGGAAGTATCACCAATGTCGGGGGGGACAAACAGAGCGACTAGCTTGGGATGACGTCTATTTAGCGAAGTTAAACGAGAGTATTCAGGCGATAGTGCAGCCGACACATTCGTGGTGCATGGAGCTGCAATGTCGTTTGACCAGTAGGCACCAGAGTAGTTGTGCATGTAAGTATCTTACCCCGTCAATCTTTATTAATTATTATTTTTTAAAAAAAATTTATACTTAATTGAATTTTAAATTTATTGTTATTCATTTGTAGCGACCTTCGGAATCAGACACGTTCGAAGTAGTACGCGTGAGATTGCCTTACTCAAGGCTTGCACCGAGGAAAGCATATTGTCCATATCCCTAATGGACGTACAGGCGGTGATGACAAGACTTCCTCTATGCTCTCGAGTCATATTGGTACGCTCGTTCGGCAACATGTCCCATTTGAGACGAGCAAGTGGAAGTTGTACCCTGACGAGGATAAATCGTATGTGATAACCGAGTGTTGGTAAGTATAATTTATTAAATTTTAATTGTTGATACTTTTTTGCGTTTCTAACTGTTATATATGTTAAGAATGACTTCCAACTAGATTACGACCGAGCTGAGGATCGCATCACTGTGACGTCTAGGATGAACACATCGTATAGGACGCACAAGAATAAAATGTTCCAGCATTACTCGATATTCAATTCCAAAGAAGAGGCGTTAGAGCATCTGTATCCCGGTATGAACAAGGAAGAATAGACTCGTATCCCGATATGAACAAGGAGCAGCAAAGGACCCTAGTGGAACAACAAGAACGGATGATGTAACTAATGGCGGAGCAGATGATGGAGCAGATCAGATAGCTGCAATCTCATTCGACATCCAAACGAAAAATTGGGTAGATTTATGTATTTTTACAACCTTATTAGTACTTATCGATTATGTATTTTATTTACTTTTTTAATGACGATTGAATATTTGTAGATATTTTATTACATTATGAGCATCAAATATCTTTCTATTTATATTAATTTTAAATTATTTTAAAAAATTTAATTAAATTAATTTAAATACATAGCAACTCATTCGAACTGTAACAAAGGTTGTCCGAACGGTTATATGGCGTCTATAACGTGTGCACACATAACTACCCGTCCGCACACTTCGCGTTTAATTATTCTGTCCGAACGATTTATAAAGGCGTACACACAGTTCAAACGTGTTCGTCTGACGAAGAGTCCGAACCGGATATGTAGTAGTTTCAAACGGGTTCTGAGGATGACAAATAGATATTTCTTCATAAATGAAACAACAATGCAGACGTCTTTGCGACAGCGTCCGGACTCTATGTAAGCCCGTTCAGACAATTTTATATAATCGTGCGCGCGGATTGTACATGACGAAATTCATTTCGTCACATTGGACGAACCGTTCGCATGAGCGGTCCGAACGTGTAGAGAATACATTTGCACAGCTCATGTGAACGGATGGACAGTACTGGGCATGTCAATTTTCAATTTTGTCGCTCTGAGAAAAAACCGTCCAAACGGTTTTGAGCGACATAACTCAAAAATCGTCACCTAAAACTTTGTCTGACGGGCTTTAGGTGACAAACCGGTTTTGTCACCCAAAACCATAACTGATGAACTGGGCACTTTGGGTGACAAATTTTTTTGTCACCCAAAGTGTGTTTTCTTGTAGTGTAATTGTAACCCTTTTGGTTAGGGTTTTAATAATACGAAACAAACAAAGATCATTATTCTAGTCTTGTGTGGTTCCCATTTTTCCTTTTGGTTAGGGTAAGTCTGACCTCAATCAATATCGCTATGGCCAATGTTGTTCCCGTACATGGGTAGGCATATAGGAGAGTGAGAATACAGGTTTTTTGTTTCTTCAATAAAGGTAACTCGAAAGATATACAGTTGTCTCTAAAGGAAGTGTAATTGGCTAAGTTCAAGGCAGACATAACCATAACCTTACCTTGAGGTCCATATATAAACGGTTCATAAATGTGAATTTTCTACTCATCCCAAAAGGTTAAGCTGACAGGAAGATGAAGATTTTATTATTTAAATTATATTCTCTAACACTCCCCTCAAGTGTGGGCCGGACTCTCTTTTAATTGGAAGGGCCAACACGTGCAATATTTAATTGAAATTGGGGTGAAGTGCAGAGTCAGGTCTCGAACTCAGGACCTTGACTCCGATATCATGTGAATCTTCCACTTATCCCAAAAGCTTAAGCTGATAGGAAGATGAAGATTTTATACTCATCCCAAAAGGTTAAGCTGATAGGAAGATGAAGATTTTATTATTTAAATTATATTCTCTAACACTCCCCTCACATGTGGGCCGAACTCTCCTTTAATGGGAGGCCCAACACGTGCAATATTTAATTGAAATTGGGGTGAAGTGCAGAGTCAGGTCTCGAACTCAGGACCTTGACTCCGATATCATGTGAATCTTCCACTCATCCCAAAAGCTTAAGCTGATAGGAAGATGAAAATTTTATTATTTAAATTATATTCTCTAACAATAAAGTCCCAACGTTAATGCAGCTTGGGGATGAACTTTCGTGATGATTATTCCCACCTATTTGTTGAGGGTCAATTTCCATGGACAAATTATAACTAGTGGTAGGGTTTCCATAACACTTTGCTCGGTTGCAGTTGCTGTTGAACTACAGAACTGCACAAACAACACATGCTCATTTCTATGGAAGGATCTTCTTCATCAGAAAAAGACAACCTTATCAAGTGCACTGTCAAAATCGAACTTGAGATATATGCAAGCCTTCACTTCATAACATCCACGTGTGCAGAATAGCCAGGCAGCATTAAGAGATAGCTAGCAATTATTAGGTACACAAGGGATCACACAGAATCGCGTGGGTACTATAGTGTATATATCTTTTCCACGTAGCAGGATATTCTTGGACATCATATTGTGCTTCTTTTCCTGATCTTGACGTGATGTTTGGATTTGCGTTATAAAAGATAAGCTTCCTACCTGTCGTTGAGGTTTTATATGTTCACAAATTTTCGACATGTAACAATCCTTGCCGATTGCCATTGGCAAAGGTGGATACCAGAGGTTTAATGATTCTCCCGCTGAAGTTAATCATCAATCTAGCCGTAGAATTTCCAGTCTACGATCATTGGATCACAAATGTTGAACCAATGAAAGTTGCGATTTGAGAGAGAAGACCATGCCTAACGATGATCAATGAACTGAAGGAATAATTCCCCTAAGCTGATATGCAAACAGATTAAAGGCAATGTATCCTTCCAGAAAACTAAATCGTTAAAAAGAAGTTCCATTATTGCAGAAGGAGATCATGGACCCAACGTTGCGCGCATATACGTACAGAAAAGTGTAGAAGATGTTGACCTTTTCCTATTTACCTGTCTATACCATCTCAGACACTGAAGCTCTTTTTTATGCGTATGTCCTCCAACCCAAAAAGCACTTTTTAAGAGATGGGTAGAGCTTGCTTGTTCTTTTTTTAAGAGTCCCATGTCAAAGTGCATTGTCTGAGTACTAGCTTGTGCATTAGCGCCCACACAGTTCCCTCAAAGTCCAAGGAATTTGTTGAAACTGATACGAAAAGTACTTCCTGCCCTCACTCACGCTTGTCCTCGTAGATGGTCCTCCAATTCAGGATGTACCTCCAAGCTGAGGAGCCATATTTCTAACAAAGTCCTGTACAGATGCAGAGAGACTTGTAATATTAACGGAACGGGTGATATTAGACTTGAGTAGGGACATGATCAACCTATAAATACTTGCAGCTGACCTTCACACCATATTTCCAGAGGTACGTAGAATGGATCGAAAAGTGTAAGATCAATATGCAACATTTTACCCTGTCATGTGAGTGCGACACTGTTCCGAGTGGAAAATTGCGAACATAGAAAGTAGCATGCCTAATCATGTAAACAGACCAAACTGCTGTGTGCTTAAATCTCAAATACATCAATTAGATTAGGATAAACCTGGCAGCTTCTAATGGTAGGGCTAGACTCTAGCTAGTACGTCCCCGAACATTAATCAATGCATCCCAGAAACTTGATAAGAGCACGTGTTCATTTTTAAGGGAAAGGATATGGTACCCGTCACAATACATGCCTTATCACAATGCAAAAGCCCTAATCGATATTCATGATTCCCGCCTTGACCAGTAATTGCTATGATGCAACAGTAGCGGAATACGTACAGCAACTCTACTCACTCATGATATAGCTGAAAAATACTGACATCATTACCCATGACGTGATGATATCTATAGTAATGAATTGAAAGGCCTTGGTAGTAGCACTGTTATGCGATGCTCTGTTTTGTAATGTGATAGGGTTATATCCCTCTGGCTATGAGTTTCAAGCGCACTGGAACAGTGATTTCAAGCTGGTGAATGGTGATGAAAGTTCACGGTTCGCAGTGGCAGAGTTAGGATTGCTGTGTTGGGGGACAACGATATAATATAGTTAATATAGATTAAAAAATTTCAAAAAATATTCTGAAATCAATTGATAGCAAAAAAATATCTATAAAATTGTGTAATTAAATAAATAGAATAGGCTTACAAAAAGTGAAGAACAAAGAGGATTATGGATTATGATGAAGAGAAAAGGTCTAGTACTGACTGAAGAAAGAGAAGATTCTTTTCTTTGTTTATGATGTTTAATTAGGGTAGTTTATTTATTTAAATTTGAAGTTGAAGTTAAAGTTAGAAGTAATATACACTTACGTAGTATTGAGAATTTATATATATTGAAAAGAACAGATTTTCTTTTTTAACTTCCAAGGAAACATGAATTGAGTTGTTTTACTGTAGACTATACGCAAATCCTTTTAAGTAGCGCACATGTGATTCCTGTATACAATCCTATTTTAGTATACAAGCAATTTTTTTGGGGGGAGGGGGAGAGGGGCTACCCGTTAACAGATCTAGCGAGTACTTTTTGAGGTTAATTTGAGAGGCTGTTCCTCGAATAACAGAGAATTTTTTTAAAATTTTGGTGTGAGGGTTGGTGGCAGCCACTGCCGATTCGAAGACTAAAGAGCATTAATATGGTGTATAGATTCTTAATGTAATACTCGGCCAATCGATCCCACCTGAAATGAGAGAGTAGAAGAAATAAAAGATAGAATTCTTTAAGTAACTAGCTCTTTTTTCTAATCCTTACAGTTAATTATAGACAAAGGATAATGGACATCAGCAACAACAAGCCAGTTGTTTGTTCCTTTCTTCAAGATAAAAAGGGGAAAAAAAAAGACCACTACTCGAAATAGTGGCAAGATTAGCGCAAAAAAAAAAATGGTGGCACGAGTCGAACACGTGGAGAGCTTATAACATAACAAGCACGTGGTAAACTCACATGCCATGTCTCATGGGTCATTGGAGCCGATCCAGAAGCATAGTGATTATATACCAACCTCTTGACAAATTAGAGTTTTAACAGGATGATTGGTCGGTTAGATTTAGGTAATAAGGTTTTGGCACCTTAAGGTTAAGTATAATTTAAGGTTTTTATGCAACTAAGGAAAACATGTTGACATATCACAGCATCAGTCACTACAATATGCATCCATGAATAACATGATTGATCTCATTCTCTATCAGTAACAACTTTACATTATTCAATTTGGTCTAAAATTGTGTAACTCACAAGAAATTACTTGTTTTACTTAAGTTAATGACGTTGCATTCCATGTCCTAAAAAAAGTAATAAATTAAAAAGAAGTCGTTTTTTAATTAAAAACAAAGGTGGAGGCCGAGACCACTCGAGGATGTGACATGTTCCACCATGTTGCCAAATTTGGTCGTGGTGATCGAAAACATCGGATGTCGATGCCGCCACCCACAAACTGACCAATAACGATTCTGGTAACAAAAAAATCTGAAAGTTGGGCCATTTAGTGCACTTTAGACCACAATTTATGGTAACTTTTGGCTGGTCACCGATTGCCATGTAATCTTTCTAGTTTACCCTAATCGAAATTTTTGCACTTTAGACTATTCCTTGTTTAGTGCACTTTAGACCACAATTTATGGTAACTTTTGACTGGTCACCGATTACCATGTAATCTTTCTAGTTTATCCTAATCAATTTTTTTACTTAAAATAATCTAATTAATTAGATTGAGAATAAAGACAAGTCAAATCTTCTGTAGAGGCGACGAATTAATGAGTAAAAAGGCGTAATGACCTTACAAATCTAAACTCAAACGAGCTGAGCTAGAAGAGACTACTGATTTAGTTATTTTTATTGGTAATCATTTCACACAAAGCGCTACTGATTTAAATAGTCGAGAACTACGAAAGTAATAAGACTAATACCATGGCTCGGCTGCATTATTTCTAAAGCAATCTCGATAGAACTGGTGGCTTTCGATTGCCCAATATGGTTTCTCTCCAAAAAGAAATATCTAAGGCAATATCGACTTATTTCTGATGAAATGACGTTTTACAACTATTTCCGGTAGAAAATAGTTACGTGTTTCACAAGTGTATATCCCACTCAACCACTTGGATAATTAAAAGCACCGAATCGACATGATGGGATATTCTATATATACTTGATAAGTTTTATCTTTTTACCTCAGATAAAAACTAAATATTTATGAGAGATCAGTTTTGTCATTGCTAGCCATCCTAGTTAGCTAGCTAGAAGCTCAAACGACGATGTTTTGGGTTACTTGTCATGCCTAATTGTGTCGCTGATTCTTCTTCCTTATTCTAAATGCAGCAAGATCAACTTCCGCTCATGGTGCTAGCTCCAAGCAATCACGTGGATGTTAAGTGCCTAGCTAGAAGGAAGATCAGCGAGAAGAAAAAACAAAGAGAGAAAAGCTCGATTCTTTCCAGGGTTAATTACCAGTAGCTTACGCTAAAAAGGATAATAGTCCATTAGCCCTTATAAAAGCCGTATCCCATGGTGTTAACTTTTTGCTACACGGTCGATGGATCCGCAATTGGACACCTTCTTCTTGTCATACGGTCATAATCGTGTGGGCTAGAGAAAAGCTTTTTTCTCGCAAAGATATTGGCTAGTGCTCGGAAGAAACAAAAAAGACCAAAAGGCATCATCGTCTAGCGCAATGCTTTCCTATATAAACAGAGTGTCCCAGTACAAATAATAATGCACCCGAATAAAGGCCTAGGACTGTCCAATATGAAGAATTTCCTTGGCTACGTTAATGCGCTTGTGAAGAGCCAGAAGCCTTATGTTGCAATGCTTTTCACTCAGTTCGTGTACGCAGGCATGGCCTTGTTCTCCAAGGCAGCAATTGCTAAAGGGATGAACCCTCAAGTGTTTGTGTTTTATAGGCAGGCTTTTGCCTCACTTGCCTTGGTTCCATTTGCTTTCTTCCTCGAAAGGTTACTAATTAAGAAACAGCAGCTAATTTCGTATTAGTCTCGAAACCCTTTGCTCCTTTCCATATATATATATATATATATATATGGATCTAACTGGTTTTTTACTTTTGCTGATTTTTTCTCTAATGTACAGTAAGAAGACTGCTCCCTTATCATTCAACTTACTTTGCAAAATCTTCTTGGTTTCACTTTGTGGGTACGTACTTGGGCTTGTGAGTGATATTTCTGACAATTACCACAAAATGGAGAGTCGGAAAACGACATTTCTTATTTATGATCAAGCTATAAACCTCCGTATGTAACCATTTTTAGGATCACCCTCAGCTTAAACCTCTACTATGTCGCTATGAATTACACGTCTGCAACATTTGCTGCGGCCTCCACCAACACAATTCCTTGCATTACTTTCATAATGGCAACTTTCTTGAGGTAAGTAGGAAACTTTATCAATTCTACAAACTTGGTTCGTAATTGTACAAAATTCATTTAAAATGAAGTTGGTAATAGACTGGCTTTCCTTCTTTGGTTAATAAACTAATTAAATTGGTTGTGCTTACTCAGAATGGAAAGCGTTACCATAAGACATTTGCATGGAATAGCCAAGGTGGTTGGTTCTGTTGTAGGTGTTTCTGGGGCACTAGTGTTTGCCTTTGTCAAGGGGCCTCCTATAAATTTCATGCACTGGCATCCAGCAACTGAAAAGCCAAATGCGAGCTCATCGACACAGGGGTCTTCTGGAGGCGAATGGATAAAGGGCCCTCTTGTCATGCTGTTAGCCAACACTGCTTGGTCATTGTGGCTTATTTTTCAGGTTTCCCTTTCACATAATTGATCATGTTTTCTTGCTATTCTTTTCGATTTCTTTGTTCCTTTCGTCTTGACCTGCATGCTTGTTTTAGGGTCATATTATTCAACAATATCCAGCAAAATTACGGCTTACTGCTCTACAGTGCTTTTTTAGCTGCATTCAGTCAGCAGTTGTGGCCCTTGCAGTTGAAAGGAAGCCATCAGCATGGAAGCTTGGATGGGATGTTCATCTTATTTCAGTGGCATACTGTGTAGGTTCTCTGTTCCTAGGCCATTATCGTACATATAACCTTCGCACAAAGCAATAATCAAGGAATAATCCACCAGATCACCAATTAAAACAACAGATCATAATCTCAAAAGAAAATGTGGAGAACAATATCACTGCTCTCTCAATCAACATGGTCTGTCTGGTGAAGTTTCTTTGGAAATAATGGCCCAGTCAGATATCATAATGATCAAATTATGATTATCTTGTCGCACGCACGCACGGTCGAAGATGAAAAAACCTGATTTGTCAGCTCATCGAATCAACTCAAAGGCAAGTGCCTTATTTCCAAATTATCGAGCAAAAGTGGGATCTGTTGGGTCTCAATGTGGTTGCATTTCCCTCCCAGGGGATAGGACGATATCTTATTTCATGACCCTTCATCGAGTATAGATTGATTGCGACATGAACATATATTTTCTCCCTATAACATCGTAATAATTCACAGTAGTCCATTGCTATGCAGGCAATATATATAATGCCTACTTTAAGTGCATAGATAGTGGAAACGCATACATGAATAAAGAGGCAGGCATTAGCTCTGGCGCACACAGACAAGTTTCACCTCCTTATAAGTACTGAGAATTCTATTGAAAATGGCAGGGTATAATTGTTACTGGGATTACTTACTGGCTGCAAGTTTGGGTTATAGAGAAGAAAGGTCCAGTTTTCACAGCAATGTTCACTCCACTAGCACTCATTGTAACGGCCATCGTATCAGCATTCCTGTGGAAAGAGAACCTTTATTGGGGAAGGTTACATGATTTATATATAGACCTATCTATTTTCTTTCCTTTCTTAATTATTAGCATCAGGAAATTTACACGGACGGTCTATTTTTAATATTTTGGCAGTATTGGTGGGGCTATTTTGCTTGTGGGTGGCCTCTATATTGTATTGTGGGGGAAGAACAAAGAGGGGAAAAGTGAAAGTACAGACAAACAGAGACAAGAAATCAAAGAGGAAGTGATACTGGAGTGCATTACACATCACCAAGCTGTGTTGGAATATTGAGGTTTGTGTCGGATGGCTTTGATGGTAAAGGAGTTCCCACAACGGGAGTTTCTAATCAAGACATTGTTGACACTGTAGAGCATCCTTTATGCCTAAACCTTTCCAGGTAGTGGAATGTTATAGCAATGTAATGTATCTAAAACTGTTTTATGTTGTAAATGCAGTGCCTAATCTCTCGGAAACTTTATATTATTTTTATTTCAAATTGATGTTGGAAATTAATTTTATTAATCATATAAAATTACGAAAAATATAATAGATAAAAAATATTGAAAAATAATTTCAGAAAATATATTTGATGTAACAACCAAACACCGAAAATTAGAATACTACATTGTAAACTGATTTACAAAACAAAAAGTGCTTTACAGTGACGCAAACGGAGTCTAAAAATCTTTATAATTACTTTTAAGTACACAATTCTGTCTAGGAAATATGACCATGGAACTGTAAGTACTTAAGGGGCTGTTCGTTTATGCAGTATTCTCAGGATTTTTTTGTATTCTCACAACACAAAAGTCCTAAAATCAAACATCATTTCTAACCTCACATAAAAATAACTACAACACGCATACCAATAAAGTTAACATCACCTAAAAATTCTTAAAACACAAAAAATCCTCACAACACACCTAACCTAACACACTCTTAATATAACCCATGCACCTAATTTAATACTTTTGCTTCATACTTTCATGGGCCATGAGTTGGCCAAGTCCCAAGGCAGCTAGGTAGGGCGTCGCATGGGAGCTGGGAGCACATAGCGCATGGCAGATACAAATTCCCAGTCCTTCTTTTAAGCCTCGACCCAGCCTGTTATGGCCCATGCCCAGCCAGCTTTGGGAACCCTACCTGTAACTCCCTGGGCCCAAAATCCAAACTGGAAGAGTTCTTATAAAATAAGACTTTTTTACCTGTAAGTGATTTCTCCATAAATATTTATAAACAATAAAATGTCAAAAACATCAATAAGACTTTCCAAAAATTAATTTCTAAAAGTACTTAAACATCTCTGACTTCGGCCAATTATGAAAAATGTGAAAGTAAGTGATGAATTAGGACTAGCTCAATAAGTAGCAAGTCAACAAATAAATTTTCACAGTATGCTCACAAAATAAGTTTCAACATTCTAACATATCAAGTCAAATATTTCAAATGAATTTATGAAATTCCAACAATTTCATTATTTTCAAAATTTGTACAATTTCCCCATAAGAATTTCATAAAAATCATATTGAATAATCACTTACCTCAAACGCTTAACCCAAAGTTTAAAATGGTAACTTTTGATAACCTCACAAATAATAAAATTATTGCATCAAATAAAAAATCTCTTATACAACACTCTCAGCCCTAAAACTATATATTAGTCATAATTTTAGGCCATATTACATTTATTTATTGTTTATTAAGTGACATGATCTCTTCAACATCATTAGATCTCTATCATTATTTTTAAATTTAAAAATACATTCAGCCCCTAATTTTGTGCCAAATAACAGCTTGAGTTTGGTGTGCACTGTGTACTTTCAGTCCCTAATTTTGTACAAATTAAACAGTTCCGATGAAAGTTTCCGATGAAAGTTCAATCTCCGTGTGTTTGACCAAATCTGAAATTCTGAACTTTTCTCGTAAATAGGAACCCAGATTTTAAACTCCTCCTTCAATTTGAGCATTACGATTCTTTGTAATTTTTTATTCGGATTATACGGTATAATTCGGAGAAAAATCGACCGACCAAATAGATGAACTCGAAACTATTTAATATTACTTATGTAAAATTTATAGCAGCATGAATCTTACAACGAAGACCACCTATTCGGTCTATTTATCTCTTTTTAAATTATATCATTCAATCCAAATAAGAAATTGCTGAGAACCATCAACTTAGATCATGTTAATACACATGAAAATGACTGACAGCAATGATTTCACCTTGGGTATAAGCGACACATGTTCCCAAGAGGTCTGGATAGAATGGGAGACATGCCCTTGTATAGAAAAAAAAAAATATATATATATATATATATATATATTAAAAAAAGCTTTAAAGGAAGATCTTTTAATCTGCTAGGTTACCAACCAAAAGCAACAGAAAGAGAAATATGAGAAAAAGTACTATGAAGATAACTAAAAGCACGATAAGAAACAAAGAGAAGAGACAAATTAAAAAGGCACTGACTACAGGTTGGAAGATGCGTGTGTACATGCATATATTATGTGTGTTGAGGGAATTGAGAAAGATACAAAAAAAAAAGGATAGATATTTATTTTTAGGAAAACCTAAACGTGAATCCTTTTCGAATATGATGTGGAGAGGCAGAAGAGTTTTGTTCCAATCATGTGTTTTTACCCTTAAATCAAATTAATGTATGGCCAAAATGCACTAAGTAGCTAGGTATTTTTTTTTTTCTAAGCAAGTAGCTAGGTATATATGTATTAATTACCACCATCCATAGTGCTTGTCAACATCCCCTCATATGATATGATAAAGATGAAAAGCTTTTACGTTGATGGACCCACGTGGCCCAAAATTGGAAACAACAATTGGAACCTCAATAAAATCGGCAACAACCTCGTACGGTTTTTGGTAGTTTATTTTTGTCTTCTTTTCTACTTCACATTCAAGTTCCTGAATTCCATGTTGGGTTAAGGTCTGAATTAGTAGTTTCACTTTTGGTGCCAGTTAGGCAGTTAAAGTATATATGCGGGGACGAAATCAGGATTTGTCTTTAGAGGAGTTAAATGTAAATATAATTTTTGTTTGAAATTTTTTTTCTAATTGGGCGTCGACGTCATTTTATGTGTATCTTGACTAATTTTAGAGCTTTCAAATTTTTATTATAATTAAAATAAGCATAGTCCAAATATAATAACATATTCTAAAACTTAAAAAAGAAAAAAATTATAAACTTTAACTTAATTGTTAAAGTCAAATCTTCATCAATTATGCTAATTAAATTGGATATTCGATTAAAAGTCATCAATTATTATATTACTATTAAAATCTTGTGCGGCTGAATGCAACCAAAAGTTTAAATTCTTCAGAATAATTGGCTCATAATTTATTGACAAAGACACAAAACAATGTTAAAATATAGGCACAAAAAAATAATAGAGCAATAATATTTTAATTAAACAATAATAATGAAATGAGTATATTTTTTTAAACAAAACAATAATAATTAAATGTAATAACATTTCGACTTCTAACTTTGAAGATGACCTTTTTTGTGTGCAAAACAAAAAATATGTTGTATTCCAATAGTTGGATATGAATTTTGTTATTTTTTTTTATATATAAGATAAAATAGTGGGATAGAGAGAAAAAAGAGAGACTATTAAAAGAAAATCTGAGGAATCAACCATTGAAAGGCAAAAATGAGAAAGAAAGAAAAAACATGAATTAAAAAAAAAGGAAAGAGAGTAAAAAAGATACTCTAAAAAAGAGCTAGAGAAAAATAAACATTCTAGAAAAGAGATAGTACTGAGAGAAGAACTTTAGAAAAAATGAAGGGAGAGAGAAAAGTAAAAAATAATAAACTATTTAACTTTTTTTTCTTTAAAAAATTAGAGAGGTCACTTATTAAGTAGTTATTCACTCATATTCTTTCATTTTCTCACGTTTATTTCTTCAAAAAATTTGGGAGGGTCATTACAAAAATTTACTACCAATTTTTCCCTTATTATTAAAACAATTTGCAAAAAATTGAAAATTTCGCCACGTATAAAAACAATTTGCAAAAAGTTTGGGGGCCATGGCCCGTAGCTTCGTCCCTGATTTATGTGTAATGTTTATGTATGACCTAAAATAATTGAGTAGCTAGTCCGTACGTATTACGGCCTTCTTCGTTTTATTTTCTACCTTTTTATTTATTTATTTATATTTTTGTTAAAAAATTATTTTGCCATAAGTATACACAAAAGAATATAAAATATCAAGATTAAAAAATTCTGCTTGAGAAATATAATTTTATTGGTGTCAGTCTCGTCAGAGTATACCTAATTAATCCACTAATCAGGGATGCAGCTAGTAGTGGGCCCGGCGGGGCCTATTTTCCTTTAGCAAATTTTTTGGGTTAATTGCACCGTGTGATATCACCTTTTGACAAATTCATCTTTGTGGTATTACTTTCTACAAAAAGATTTTTGTGGTCACCCTTATAGGGAAAAAGTTAATCATTCTGTCTATCAGGCGTTAACACACTAACGGAATGAGAGCGGTCAACTGGTTAATGTAGCGATCGACCGACTCATTGTTAAACACACAACATCATTTAATGTAGTAGTCAACCGGTTAATGTCCGTAAGTGTGTTAACGCTGATGGACGGAATGACTAACTTTTACCTAGAAGAGTGACCACATGGACCTATTTGTAGAAAGTGATACCACATGGACGAATTTGTAAAAAAGAGATACCACAGGGACCTACGGTGTAATTAACCCAAATTTTTTTAATAATTTTCTCAATTTTTCTATATTTTGTTCCCAAAAATTTATTTATATATAATAATTTATTTATTATTTTAGTAAAATTTGACAGAAAAAATTGGTTGACTGTGTAAAGTATCTAATATTGATAATTAAAAATTATAATGTAGTTTACGATGTAATATATTAAATTCTCCATAATTTAAGGATGAGAAGTGTACGTATTTACCTTCTCTTTTTTAGCTCCTTCTTACTTTCTTCGTTACTTATTGAATCATTCTAGTACTGTAAAGAGAGAATCTATGGGGGTAAATCTTGATTTCTACCTAACGCTTAGATCCTATTGTATATATATAATACAATCATCAACTTAACTACTCCATCTCCTTGATCACTTGGCAAGATTCTTATGCTTGCCATGGCATATTGAAATGACGAATTCTTGCACATTAATTAAGCAGTCCTTGAACGTTTTTTTAAACTCTTTAAGCTATCGCTGGACAATGTTGCATGCCACCCAGACCACGGTAATTAATTCGCAGAGATTGCTTCATCATGCTTCTCTATGATATGTGAGACATCACAATAATTTACCTACTTAATTAATTAAATTCAGTATCTTTTCTTTGAAACATCGTTACCCATGATCTTTATCCCCCACATCTCTTTCGGGGCACCACTTTTATAATTTGTCTACAGTACGTTAATAATTGCCCTTAATATTATTAGATCATTGCGGCGCTTTTGGCTTTTTTTTTTCCTCTCTCTCGTAAATTTAATTGACAATGCGTGTAACAAGAGACCTGCTAATTAATATTAATTTTAATGAAACTAATATGTTATTTTTTATTCAATCGTCTGATATAATGAGAGGGCCAATTAGTTGTTCAACATTTTGTTACGTAGTGTCCCCACTTTACCTCCATAGCAAGTAATATGATCGATCTATGCAAGTTGAGAGGTCATCATGGAGGTAAGCTTCACTAACTGATCATTTAGTGAAATCCAAGCCAGAAGATCCAAAGAAAGATGCCGTAATCGACAGATCAGTACGTGGCTGCTCAGGATCACTGACTTTGCTTAACCTTAATTAATTTAGTCCATAATCTGCAGCTCAAGACGAGCCACGAATTCCCCATACCACAAATCTATGGGCGCGCAGAACATTAAATCGTGTACCAACTACATATTGCCACGTACATTACACCGATGGAGGCCGGATCCATGCAGTTTATAGCGTCGATCCAATGAGAAAGTGTCACCTGTAACTATTGGATCCCATGAGTGTAATTCTCACATACATTTGAAATCTGGCAAATAATTTCATTGAGTAGAGATCCAGCAAAAGATATTATATATCCAATTAGCTGGATCATTATATATATACGTAGATCCAACACAATCAGAAATTACCATGTATTTATATTTGAATCTAATGTACACAAATATATATATAGCTGCCCAGTTAATTAAATAATGTCGTTTTTATTTAAGACCCACATATTTTCTAAACAAATTGAATAATGACACGTGTTACCTTGGAGAATCTGTTCTCCCTCCAATTAAGTTATGACATCTGTGATCTTAATCTAAATTCATTATAGGTGCATGCATGATACTTATAAACGTCCCACCTCTCGATCGAGATCCCTGAAATATATATATAACAATCTAATATACGAGAAAGACTTGTAATTGACAAGTAAGTACTCTCTTTGATCTTTAATACAACAGATATACACGGTGGCTGAATTAAGATTTCAGTGAAGGGATCAAATTTTTAAGGCGAAATGACATCTCAAATTTTTTTCCTACGAAATGCAAAAATGTCTTAAAGTTAAAATATCGAAAATTAAGGAATAAAAATATTGAAATACACGTATCATACTATTTGCTGAGACTGGGAGGTGACAATTAGATCTTACGAGACTGCATCTTCTTAAAACGTTGCAAAATGGTTTCGTTCTCAATAATTTCAAAATTTTCTCTCTCAATGTATACTACCACCCCATCATTCACTCAGTCATCTCTCATCTTATTATGCAAATCAGTCTTGATAATCTTCATTGCAGAAAATACTTTTTCAACAGTTGCAATCGCAACGAGTATAGAAATATGAGTCTTCCAACAGTTGCAATCAATAAAATAGTATTGATAAATAAGCAGAATCAACAAACAGAAAGTAGTCAGAAAACACGAACAACCTTTACACCCATTTTTTTAAAAAAAGAGTATAGAAATTCAAAAGAAAATATAAAAACCAAATCTTTCACACTCCCTGGCTCGTTCCAAATAATCATTTAAAAAAAGTGCTAGCTTAGGGGCAAATATATTTTAAAAAATAAAAAAAAAATCCTTTTAACTTTTCGTAACATAGGGGGCAGCCGCCCAGGGTGCCCCTATGGTTCCACAACTGGCCGACTCATATACATAAAAGCATAATTTTCTAGCAGATAATTTATAACGGATTGATATATACGTTGGCTAACACAAATAGGCACAAGTTTTCTATTTTCATTTGTTTGGCATGCAAAGATACCGACTAACTAGTCAGGCTGAGATGGTATATATTAATTGTGGCTTTGGGGTTTTCAGATACGGATGGCCATGAGCATGAAAATTACCTGAAAACGATGCTGGAAAATTTGTGTACCTAGGAAAATGACAATTAATTATAATATATACACACAATTTGAAGGTGATTTATGTATCTCTTATTATCTTCAAATTGAAAAGTCCATATGGGGAAGCAAGTAATTAAGAACAAAGAAAACGATGAAAAGAGCTAATTAAGTAATGCATATATTAATGCAAAATGTACGTATCTTAAGTCCCAAAACAAATTTGGATCGGAATTTGGAAGTATTTTGCAATATTGCTAGCTACAAGTATTAGGATTAGGGAATCTTAACAAAGAAATTAATTATATACAATTATTCTCAGAGGACAGAAAATATACAATAAAACTAATGAAGCAACGTGATTTTGACTTTGTTTGTGAGAATGACAGATTAGAGCTGGGACAAAATTGCAGCATGCATGTAATATGATCGGCCGATCGAGAGGATAAACACTAACGAATTAGCTAGCTAGCTGTGAACGTACGACAAGATTTTTATTTGTATTAAATATGTACAGCTCTTAAGCTCTAGATCATTCATCAATTTGTCAGACTAAATCCTAGTCAAAACCTGTTCATATATCATTGAGTATTCTTTGAAATACTTTGCTGTATAATTATTTATTGAAAAATAAAATATTGTGAAAATTAGATTAAGGGAAGAGATATATCGATCATATCCACCGTACCAAGATCTACATCAATATCACCTTCACGTGAATGTATGCAATCTAATAAACCACGTTCATACCATTCGCACACCAACTTATACCAAACAAAACCCATTTTTTACTCTTCATTTGTACTGAAAAGGCAGTGAGTCACCTACCTTCTTCAATGCATGCCTTGTAGGGAACCAACACGTCAGGTTAGGTCAATTTCAGATCAAAATATGGAGTCTTTTATCTTTGGTATAACAAACACCAATTACCAAACTGATTATTATAACCACATTGATGGGTTAATTAAGTTGGATTTTCAGATTAGTGAACTATAATTATGGTGACTTAGTGTTAAAACTGACGTAATAGTACTATAATATTATATATCTATTAATCCCTTAATCAAGAACTTCTCACGTTTTCTTGGCAGGTTAACTTTCTGCTACACCAAACAGATCTTGTAAATATGATTATTCTACTTCACCAAAAAGAGCATCAAACAGTCGGACGTATGAAACAAAGTGGGTAATTACTCTGCTGATCAACTTTCATGCTTCCAAATCACGCCGTGGGTTCTGGCATATATATATATACATGCATGCAGTGCACAACCGATCGAGGTTCGGGTTTCAGGGACAGTACTCTCAAAGTGGACAAGATTCTCGTCATGTTACATCGCTAGCTAGCTTTAGCTTTATCTGGTTCCATCATGACAGCGTGCCCCATGTCATAATTTTAGTCACATGAAACAATCGCACGTTCAAATGAAACAAACAAAATCATGGCCTTTCACGACGCCTCTCCCACATATCCCAATACTTCCCATAAACAGTCACCCCGTGTACATCATGAATTCATGATTCGAGAGAAAAAAAAAAAACACACCCAAAACAAAAGACCCATGTATATCATATATCAAAGAATATACACGTACGGATTCGTAACACAAATTATAATGCACAGGCAACAAACGTACCACACATTTGGTTTTACGCTAGGAAGATAAAGTCCGGCCCGGTCTAAATTCTCCCCCACTTGACCAATAAACCAAAACTATTAATTGTTCCCAATTGCTCATTTAGTGGTGTATACTTGTAAAATCAAAATTTTATTTATTAGAATTGGTAAAAAAATTAAAGAAATAAATGATTTAAATAAATTTTTATATTTATTATAATAAAAAGATACGATTTGATGAGAGAGAAAGATTATTTTATAAATTTTATTTACTACAATTTGAAAGCAATTTTACTTTCTTTTTTTTTCTCTTAAGGTTTCTCTTCCAATCTTAAAAATAAGTCTGGAGAAAATAAAAGATTTCTCCATTCTCGGTTGTGCTGTTTCTTGTTTGCCCAACGTGAGAACGCGCGGGCCGTTTGTTGGGTACCGTAACGGAGGTTAGTAGAAAACGGAAAGGTCAACCGTTAAGGGCAAAAAAGTAATTCAAGAGGCGAAAAGTCACTGCCTCAAGTGGATATTAAACAAAAATTTAGAACAATGATATAGTAGTAAACTAGTACTAATTACGGGTTAAATAATTAAAGCAGCTTTTGTTATGTTCGTGAGCTGGATTTAATAAAGGCTTTAGGTCCGAGCCTAAGCTGAGAGAGAGGGAGCAAGACTGCGAGTGTGCGGTGTGAGGGAGGCAGAGAGAGAGTGAGAGAGAGCGCGCGTGTGGTAAAGTGGGAGCATCGGAGTGGCCGTGTATGAGGACAGAGAATTAGATAGTTTGTATGTGATCTTCATTTTTGGGTAGGTCCATCTTTGGTTTTCCAATTCCTTTTCTGGGTGTCATGAGTTTCTGTTTGCTTCCTGGTAAAGTTTCGGAAACTGAGGTTCTGCATCTCTGATGGGTGGGTGATTTTTGGTGTATAACTGTCAAAAGGGTCGTAAAGTTTTGGTATTTGGAAGCTTTTCATGGTGGTTTTCTTCAGCCGATGATAAGTGTGAACCTACTAAGATATATTATAATTCCGAAAGATCTTGTATGGCTTCTCTGCGAGGTGTTTGAGGCATCAACCTTCAATTTGTGTTCTGCAACTTTTGGTACATAACATTGTTAGTTTTTGTACATTTAGCAGAAATTTAATATGCCTTTACCTTTGAACCTTTTCAAATTTTCTGGTCTCGTGCTTAATTATGAAAAAAGGGATTCATTTCGGTCGCATTTCTAATATTACGCTTGCTTCTTGCAGAATTTTACCTAAAATATTTGATCTTTGCATGTTCGTCACCGATCTCTGAGAGCTTTTCGAGTGGAGGAAACGGATCTTAGATCAGTTTTAAGGCATGCGCACCTAGTCTTTTGGCTCTGTTATTTGATTCTTTTCTTGTGTTCTTTTTCTTCGCAGGAGGTTTCTATTTTGACTTCACGTTGCGAGTAAAAACATTAATTGCAGCAAATGAAGCAATTTGTTCCGTTATGCCTGTACAGAACTATATAGCTCTCTCCCAAGCTATTGACTTCTAGTTATGGAGCCTAGCTTATGAGTTCTGTTTTGTGTTGTTTAGATTTTTTTTTTTCTCTTTACCTCTATGCTGCTGTGAAGGTTTTGGATTTAATAATAATGGATAGGGTTCAGAGAATGTTACTTTGGTTGTTTTTTTTTTTTTTGCGCCGATATATGGTGGGGAGAAATTTGCATTTGACTTTATCATGTGAGCATCATTCTTTCTGGTAGATTCTTCATTTAAATTACATTCCACTAGTCGGAAGTTTTGTTCAAATTAGTGGTCCTTTAGAATTCCGGAACGGTTGAAATCCTGCCTAAAGATGTTTACGATAAAAGTCTGATATTTTGTGCTGCTTTAGGTCCATGTGAGCCTTCTTTTCTGAGAATCTCTTTTTCTTGCTTTGTTGCTTTTCCCTATCTGTCTTCTTCTCTTTTCTTTCTTTGCCCTCAAGCATAGCAATTGGAATTTGAATTAGTGAATTTGATTTGCAGTTGCACTGTTAGTGAAGGGATTGATGTCACTGATCATCCTTGATTAGAATAAAAATCTATACGACCATATTGAAGCTATATTACATCTTGGCTATTAGTCTGTCAAAGTAAATGTCGTTCCGGAGTATAGTTCGTGATGTAAGGGATGGACTAGGAAGCTTATCAAGAAGAAGCTTTGAGGTGAGGCTGCCTGGCCATCACAGGGGGAAATCACATGGCTCAGTCCATGAGCTGCACGATCAGCCTTTGATAATCCAGAACAGCCGTTGGGCTAGCCTCCCACCTGAGCTTTTACGTGATGTGATCAAAAGATTGGAGGCAAGTGAGAGTACTTGGCCTGGTCGGAAGCATGTTGTTGCATGTGCTGCTGTCTGCAGATCATGGAGAGAAATGTGCAAAGAAATTGTGAAAATTCCAGAATTCTCTGGGAAGATCACCTTCCCCGTCTCCCTGAAGCAGGTGAGATCTTTTATCTTGCTTAGCAACTAAGTGTATGATATGATTGCTCAAATATCTGTTTCTTAATGACGTTACATGGTTTCTGTAGTGAGAAATTTAGTTGAGTGTGAGTATATTAATGCATGTGCTTACTTCAGTTTAGAGAAGAGATCTATGATGATGGGTTAACAACTCACAAAATTTGATTTGTTTCTTTGTGTACAGCCGGGGCCTCGGGATGGAACCATTCAATGCTTCATTAAGAGGGACAAATCAAATTTAACATACCACCTGTTCCTTTGTCTTAGTCCTGGTATGTTCATCTTCCAACTTTTGGATTGCAGTTAATATCTTGTTGACTGTAATATGAATTGCCTTGTTTTGTGATTGATTGGGGTCTTAAAAGTGATGTAATCTGCATACTACTTTTGCTTTCTATTTTCTCAACATAATTGACAGTTTTATACAATGAAATTAAAGGAGTTTTGCAGCTCATATTAGATGGTTTCCTTATTTGTTAACAACATTTGCACTTACAAAAAAAAAAACTTTATCATGGATTGCAGTTAATTTTTTTTGTTTTCTTTATGATAGTATTTGTTGGATTTTGCTGCCATACATAGTAATGGGCCCTGTTACAAGTGTTATTTCTGCAACATGAGAATTATGTTCTCGCTCATGCCAGAACCAGGAGCTTCACCTTACCTAAGAGGCATTTCTTGGACACATGATTCTTTGTGAATAAGTATAATGAACTCTTCTATGTAATGTGGATAGAGATGTGGCATCCTTCAAGTATCTATCTTTCTCTCTGTGGGCATTTCACTCTCTACTAGGAATGTAATTTCTTAGTGTCCTCCTCAAAACTTCTTGCCATTGACAGTCTCCCTGTGGCAATTGTTTAGCATTTACTAGGCTTTATATGTAACAAAAAAACATATATACAGCTTCTATCCATTTGCCGACTTCTTTGCTTTTTCCAAGTTCCAGCCTTATCAAGCATCTAACCTTCAAGACATCTGATGGCTATTCCAAATTTTCCCTGGTCCTGTGATGATATTGCACGGGTTTTAAGTTCTCCTGAAATTCCACATAGGTTCACTGTCACGGAGAACTTAGGTTCTCTGTCACTGGTGTAAATGATTGGGGATGGTTTGGAGAGTGGAAAATTTGGCTCACTAGTTATGAAATCTACCAACTCCTTAGGAAATATATTTGGCAAAAACATTGTGACTCAAGTCTCTTCAGGAGAATTTGGCTAATTTACCAAGAGACAGATTTTGGGTCATGAGATAACAGTACAGGCCAATTCCTTAGAGCATATGCCTAATGATCTAAGAGGGCTCCAATGTCCTCAAGAATCTCTGCCTATGTATGATTCATTCTACACTATCATTTCTTAATAAATAGACCTGTGAGACTGGGTAGTGTATCTGTGGGCACTCAATATGTGTTATTGAACAGTAATGTTTGTGAAGACTTCACAACTTTTGCTCCAGTTTCTGCAACAGTTTTAGCTGAGCATTTTTTTCAGCTGTCCTTTCTATGCGATGTGCAAACTGCAGTTTTCTTGCTGTGTTAAATTGAATGTCTCTCCTACATTTGTGATTTATGTAGTTTTCATCTATCCCCTGGATGGCATCTGTGCTTTGTTAGCACAATTGCAGCCTTTTTCAGCATCTTCCCTTTGGCATTGTTGATCGTCATTCTATTTGGGATGCACTTCTAACCAATCTATGGTCCTGCAGCTTTGCTAGTTGAAAATGGGAAATTTCTTCTCTCTGCAAAGCGGACTCGGCGAACAACCTGCACAGAGTATGTGATTTCCATGGATGCAGATAACATTTCCAGATCAAGTAGCACGTACATTGGAAAACTGAGGTAGATATCGTTCAACTCCCTGCTTTATTGTTATAAATGATACACTGAAATATCTTATACTGGGACAATATCTTTGTAGCAATGCCCCCTTCCTCCTCTTTTACCAACCTTGACATTTGATCGTATATGTGCAATAATCATACAGTAGTTTATATTTGAGTTCTTTTTATCACTTAAAGCTTGCCTCAAAGTTTCTTTAAATGAGCTTCTTAACAAGAATAGAGAGTGCTGTATTAGAACCACCGTTTTGATAAGCTATCTTCTCTAGCATAATCTCATAAAAAGGTGAACTGCATGTGTTGATGCCTCTTTAAGTTGCGATGTAGTAATATTGTCTAGCTTGTTTAGCTTGTTTATCTTATGTGATTTTTACTGCAAGTTTAACAACATGGCAAAGCAGATAAGGACCACCGGCCCCAATTCCTTCTTTGGTAGTCTAGACCCATCCTTTTTCCAATTTCTGTCTTGCTATATCATCTGTAAAATGTTAGTCAAACAGTTATAATTTCCATATCTTGGACAACCATTCTAAGATTGCCCATTCAAAATTCATTACCCCATTCACCCCCAAGGGTTTGGTGTGGTGGTAAGGCTTCGGCTTGGGTTCTAACATGTCCCAAGTTCGAGCCCCAACATCCCCATTATCGCCCTTGACTTACCTGCTCCCTGGGTTGTGGGGTCGGTCCAGGGGGCCGGGGTTTGTACTTCAGGGTTGGGCCAAAAGGGTCCGGCTTTGGGGAATTTCCTCGTCATCAAAAAAAAAATTCATTACCCCATTCTTGAGCTAATCTGAACTATAGTGCAGCTAATCAGTATTAGTTGCACATCGTGTATTAGTTGCAACTTAGTTGTCTTGGCTTTTGTTTCATATTGGGGATATGCTCGTTTTTTTCACATATTCTTCACTTTAGCACTTAACACGAATTAAGACATTCCACTTGAAATAATTGATGCTCCAGGAAGATGTACATAGTAGTAACATCTTCCCCAATTATCAAAGATTTGATTCCACCTGAATTGCTCTTACCACCAGAGCCCACTATATTTTACAAAGAAGATTCATCTTGGTGTGCTAGTAGCTTCACTTTATGATTTCAAGCCTATGATCAGGTTACTACTATGAGTGTCTTTGCATCTATCTCTTCTACTGAACATGCTGTTTTTTTTCAGGTCAAATTTCCTGGGCACCAAATTCCTAATTTATGATACACAGCCTCCATACAACAATGGGCAGATGTCCCCTCCTGGCCGAAGCCGTAGGTTCTACTCCAAAAAAGTGTCTCCAAAGGTCCCCACTGGAAGTTACAACATTGCCCAGGTAATATACGAGCTTAACGTACTAGGTACTCGGGGTCCACGCAGGATGCAATGCACAATGCACTCCATCCCTACCTCGGCCCTTGAACCAGGTGGCACTGTTCCTGGCCAGCCTGAGCTCCTTCCTCGCACTCTTGAAGACTCATTCCGGAGTATTTCCTTTTCAAAATCAATCGATAACTCAACTGAGTTTAGCAGCTCCAGGTTCTCTGATATTATTGGGTCCCGATATGAAGAAGATGAGAGCAAGGTGAGGCCCTTGGTTCTCCGTAACAAGGCTCCAAGGTGGCATGAACAGTTGCAGTGTTGGTGCCTCAACTTTCGTGGGAGAGTGACGGTTGCATCCGTCAAGAACTTTCAGCTAATTGCTGCAACACAGCTTGCTGCTGGTGCACCAACACCAGCACAGCCTGCTGCTGGAGCACCACCAGCATCACAGCCAACTCAACCTGATCATGACAAGATAATTCTGCAGTTTGGTAAGGTTGGCAAGGATATGTTTACCATGGATTACCGATATCCTCTGTCGGCATTTCAGGCTTTTGCCATTTGCTTGAGCAGCTTTGACACTAAGTTGGCTTGTGAATAGAGGACCCATAAATTGTGATGAAAAATAGGAAAACCTAGATGGTACTCTCCTTCTTTTATAGGGTTTTATAGGATATTGGGTGCTTGTATGCAGTTATTGTAACACCCAACGTTCTACAAGAAGTGCAGAACCATACCCGTTCTTTTTGTCCTTTTGTTCATCCTTGTTATTTACTGTATGGTTCCATTGTCTGTCATTTGCCGCAGTTCAAACAAGGCGTAACATACAGTTGTCTTCAGTGCTTTGAAAAGAACAATTCAGTATTTAAGTTGTTTGTTTGGTAGTTCATACGTGCATTTGGCGGCAGTGGTATGTGTATTGATCTGTTTACGTGCAATTCCATTGCCTCTACCAAAGAAGATAAACCAGTTCAGTGGAGACACTTTGGTTGCTAATAGCAGAAACCAGAGATACCAGAGGAGTTAAACAGGTTAAGTTGATGCACACTTTGGTTGGTAATGGTAGGAATCAGAAATGTCAACGAAAACTGAAGAACAAAGTGAAAATATTCACTTGTGTAAGTTGGGGTACAAATATACTATTCACCAGGGGTGCCGGTTATGTTGCTTAGAAGGTGTAAATGAGCTTCTAGGTTCAGAAGTGGGTTTATATCAGGCCACCAAATCGGGGACGCCTAGAGGTATTTGGATTTTTTGGCCGCATCAAACTGAAGTTTGGTTCACCGAGCCATGCTCATAGGACTAGCTGAATGGGGGCAATCGTGCTGATGTTCCAGTTCTGGGAAGCGACAGCAGTGATCTTCTAGCTTCTACTTTATGGATTTGTTAAATGAACGGATAGATACAGAGTCTCATATAACAGAGCATTTCCTACTCACAGATCATGAACTTTGATGTGTCGAGCTTTAGAAATCATACTTTAAATCGCGAGTTTTCTGTCTTTTGACCAACATAGTCCTCTTTTTCTCCTTGGCTCTTGGCCAAATCAAGAAAATTGTGTGAACAGTGGTTATAAGCCAAAAAATATGGTAATTCCCTCCCATATTGAAAATCTGCTTTATGGATGTCTCTGCTTTTTTCTTTTCACTGTGAGCCCCTTTACTTAAGTCACGCAGTGGCTAAGATAACAGTTTAGAACAACGATTTAAAGAAAAACTTCGAAAGAACTGCAACTTCCCCAACTATTCTTTTCTCCAAAATTCCAAGATCTGTAAGAAGCTATTCAAAATGGAAGTTTTGTTTATGTAGAACTGAGTGAATTGCACAGAGCCACAGACTTTCGATTTCGGATCCAAATGGAATTATGCGAAAGAAAATTTCACTTGTGCCCCAGTATGGTTTGGGTCACAACTCTGATCCGGTGGTTTCTTGGCTTAGAAACTCTAGATAGTCCCCACCATCCCTGCACGTTACATCCAAGAAGTGGCACCAAGTAAAGAAACATGAAAGAAGATGAAGAAAAATAAGAAAAAGGGAGTTAACGGCCGGCTCTGTGGAGGTGAAGAAGAAAGGTGAATAGCAAAGTAAAGGAACATAAAAGAGGATGGTCAAAGACTTTTCTGTAGTAAACATTCAGGTTAAAGGAGTTTCAATTCACCACCTACATTTTACAGCAAATTAAATCTTACAAATTGGGACCAAAAGAACCATTCAAAGAGCCTGCAAGTTGCATACTTGTCACCACGCAGACATATGCCTCGCATGCGTTCTCTTTCGGACAACAAAGCAAGCGATGCAAGACCTCTACCGATCCGCAGCAACCATACTTGCGTGGTCCTAGACAAATTTTTACAAAGGGTGACACGTACAAAGACGATGTTTGACTGTATGGTAGAAAACAACTGACTGAGGCTTGGGGCTCAACCCCTTGACAGACTTTCGAGAAGTGAGCACTGTTTCCCATCCTAGCTGACGGAAGTGCCAAGCTGCACTTCAGAGCTTGGAACAAAGTTTTTGGTTTCTCATGGAGGCATATATGTACTCCAATCCTTTCTTTGGACTACATGGATCAGGGTAACTCCGATCATCAGAGCCTGAGCAGTCCATCGAGAAGTGGTCAAAGAGGATGAGGTTGAAGAGCTCTCTCTCTCTCTCTCTCTCTCACTCAAAGACATACACAAATGCACACAGCTGCAGAGGATATTAAATACCTAAATGATATCATATGGAGGTTGATGAAACACATGGTGTGCGAAAGTAGGGAAGTGTGTAAAAACCATTCAGCTTCTTAGCAGCATGGCTTCAGCATCCCTTTATTGTCTTTCGTGGGCTTTTGAGTTTGAGAGGATTGCCTAATTATGATGCAGCATTTGGTTCACCGATCAATCAAAACAGACGTTGAATTGCAGCAAGAATATTAAATTAAGAATGCCTTTCTGCTCCCAAAGATTCAGTTCCTTTAACAATAAGTATATTTTGGTCCATATTTCTAAAAGCAATAGCCGCCTATACGCAGTCCTTGAATTTGCGAAAGAATCTGATAGGGCCCATGATCACATATGGTCTTAATTAAATTCAAATATAAGAACTATAGGACAAATGAATCAACACTAAGGATCCATCTAGTGTTCATGAAATCATAACGTGGTCATGAACCAACTTGCTTTCAAAGGATAATCTTTCTCCTAAGTCCTAGCACAAAAAGGTGAGTCTTGTGGATCTAACAGAAAAAATAGCTAAAGAGTGGTGGTCCATAAGGGCCATCTTTTGCGCATGTACATATTGGCATGGAGAGAGAGAGAGAGAGAGCTCTGTAGTGATGTTTGGTGGAACATTTCGTCGGATTGCAATTAGGAAGTAGATGCTTATAAATAGTGGCCGCTATGCAAGAATGAATAGCAATTGGACTCACATAGTGGTCACTAGTGCAACTTTCTAGAGGATAGAGCACCATGGGAATTTTATATTGGGGATACCTTTTGTGTAACTACTAGCTGGTAAGCTTACAGAGATTTTGGGATGCAGTGCGCCAGCCTGGGGACTTCTTCTTCCTCATCAATGATGAATATGAATACCATTTGGCAGAGCTAAAAGCAACTTATATATATGCTTTATACAAGGGCAGCTTCATAGGAACCGTCTATATATCTTTATATAAGTTTAAAAGGAAAAGATCGGATCATGTAAATTAAATATGAATGCACCCCGCCCGTTAGGTAAGATTTTTCTCATTTGCATTGCCATATTGCAGACTCGAATAACCCAAATAATATTCTTGATGCCTGCATGCCTTTTTTCCATGTGCAAAGCTAGCTGCTGCATTGAAGTATCCAGTTAAGTATAAGATATATGTGCTGAATTTGTTCCTTTCCTGCCCCATCTCAAACGTCCTTTAGTCTGGTGACGTGACGGGACCAGAGAGTACGTAGCAACCTAAAGAAGGTTGAAGCTCAACTATATATTGATCGGGACTCGAGCCTGCAAAAACTGCAGAAGTTATTTGATACAATTAAGACTGTTAGTTGGTTCTGTCTTGTCATCTCGAGAGGAATTGAAGGAGCTGAAGCCGCCTGAACGAGTTCACTTACTTTTATACCAGCTTTTCTTGTTGCAGTTTGAATGAGAAAGGGTGGAACCTGGCACCAACATTAAATCTACTACCTTTGGTTTTCCGTTGTCATTGCTATACCTAAAAAGCTGCGTACCCATTTACACCCGAAGCTTATAATTAGCTGCGTCGATCCTAGGACGATGTCAGTAATTAAGGATGATAATTATTTCCAAGATCTCCTTTTTTTTCTTCTGATATAGGGCATGTTTGAGACCCCAAATATTTGGGGTCTCAACAAATTGGACAAACCAAACAAATTCTAAAATTTTTAACTTTTACACCTACACACTTCACTTTTCACAAACCCCAATAAATCTCAATAAAGTAAAGATTCCCAAAATTTTGGGAATATTCCCCAATATATTGGCAAACAAACATCCCCATAAATTTTGCTTGCTATTCAACTTGACTTCTAGTTGACCAAGACAGAGAGGCTGCAAACCCTAGTCACTTGTTTTTGTCCTACATAAAAAGCTTTCATAGTCAAAATAAAAAGGAAAATAAATATTTCTTAATTAATGCTGCATTCACAACAACTATGAAGCATCATGTTAATTACTTTCAAATCTGTTTTTTTAGAACCAAATACTAGGATTAGTTATGATTCAATCATTCAAGAACTGAAACTTATAAACAGGATAGAGTACCTTTTAATTAAGAGATGCTAGTGATTTGATACTTATTTTGTGTGTTACTAAATTAAGAAATCATTATAGTTTCATGTTATTTTTGAGGACTAAAACTTCAACATCAAATACAATCTACTCTCACACCAAATGTTTTTTTTTAATCCAAACAATCTATGTTTGTTTAATGGTTTGGAAAACATTTTTTTTAATTTAAACATGATTTTTTCACACTAAAATATTTTCTATCCTCATTAATGAAATTTTCTATCTAATTATTGAACTTAGTTCTGTGAAAAATAATTTCTAAAAAAATTCATAAAAACTACTCTCACAAAAATGTTCTTTTCAAACATTTTTTTTTACTTTTACACCGGTTAAGAGAATAAAATTTAAAAACCTTATCTTTCTAAACATTTTTTTTCTATAGGCCTACTATTCTAAACATTATTATAGAAGAAATATTTTTTTAAAATGATAAATGAAAAATTGGTCTCTGTGCTATACACAAAAATCGATTTAGTCTCCGTGATATGAAAAACATAAATTTAGTCTATGTGATTCTATTTTCGTTTGTCATTGGTCCTCCATTAGGGACTGATTTTATCACTTTATGAAATTACATGGACTAAATTTATGATTTTCATATCACGAGTACTAAATCGATTTTTGCGTATACAAGACTAATTTTGTATTTATCACTTTTTTAAAACACAAACTAAAGCAGAATTCGTTTCCCCGATTTTCTGCGGTTATTCCTAAACATTAAAATCTTCTGTACGAGTCACGACAAGTATTCTTGGGCCCGTTGTTGGCCACTAACGATTGGACGTGCCACTTTGTAGTCTTTACAGAAAAGCCCATCTAGAGTAGATGAAAGGCCCATACCCGCAAAAGGATATATTGGGAACGCAAATCCAATATATTTAGTCCAGGAACAGCCCAATCACACAAACCCTACTCGTAAGCCCATCTAGAGTAGATGAAAGGCCCATACCCGCAAAAGAATATATTGGGAACGCAAATCCAATATATTTTTCACACAAACCCTACTCGTCGTCTGCTCTCTCTTACGGCTCTCCTCTCTAATCTCACTGGTCACTGCCTCTGCTTCCTCTACCTACCGGTTCTGCTCCGTGCTAGCTCACTCGCTTAGTGAATCGTTCTCGTTCCCTGTTTTGGATCTTAACGTTTATGCTATTTTTATTTATCTTTTGTTATTTTTTCCGTTGAATTTATTGGATATGTTTTCATGATCATTAGCCGTGGGTTGCATTTAGCACCGGCCAACCGGCTCTACTTTGCCCGATGATGTACACCTCTAACTGTATTGAGCGGTTCGGGTGGTTTTTATTCATTATTAGCCTTCACTCACCACCTCCACCGTCTCCAGCTTCCACCTCCCTCCATTCTTCATATACACATACGTCTACACATCCATATCCAGGATATCCTCATACTGTGGTGGTTTGTGAAGGCTTTTGGTGAATGCCATTCGCATTAATGACCGTGGATGATTTGGTTTTGAAGCTATGAGATCTGAGGGCTTACACATGCAATGATTTCACATGCATGTGTTTTTTGGATTTTTTTTTTTTTATATTGTGGCCGGGTTATATCTGTGTTTAGGTAAGTGTAGTAAATGATGATAAATGCACTGGGCTCTGAGCAGTTTGTCTCTGCATTATTGATGGACATTGCAGCCTAGAAAGCTATATCTGATTGATGGACTGCTGTAAATTGGAGAAAGTGTGGGAGTCATCTTCTCTCAAATTGTTCTACCCAAATAAAGTTGAAAATGTTGCCAGTCTAGTAACTGATGTATAGAAGCTGAACTGCAGAAGGTCGTGGGATTTTGCTCCAACTTCCAACTTGGAAAGGCTTGGGGACATATCCGAATCTCGAAGACAACACGGCCCAGTAACTCTCTTAAGTGGATGTTAGACGAGAAAAATTCGTTGCATTCAATTGGAATTTCAACCCATTTATTTCTGTAGAAAATGCGAATCCCCTCGCACCCCAATATATATACGTTTGGTGGAGCTTCTCCCTTTATTTTATGCTTAATTGCACCTAGGATCCCTTAGTTATACTAAGGTTGCAAATGAGCCTCTTAAGGTAATATTTTCAACAAATAGACCCTTGAGTTAGAGTTTAAGTCAAATCGAGGGTCTTGTGTCCATTTTCTGTCAATTTCGGTCAGCCCCACTAACTGTCATTGTTGACATGACTTTAAAATTCACGTTAACTAGGTGTGGTGAGATGGCAAACACCTGGTGCAAATGTCGTGTGGATGTTTTAATTGGATAAGTGACGTTTTTTAATTCGTTAAGATGTGAATTTTAAAGCCATGTCAGCCATGACCGATAATGGGATTAACGAAAAATAGACGGGGAGGCCTCGATTCCGCTTAAATTCTACTATAAGGGTCTATTTGTTGAAAATGTTACTTCAGTGGCTCATTTGCAACTTTCATATACCTTAGGGGCCTTAAGTGCAATTATGCATTTATTTTATGGCTTAATTACTCTATTGCTTTTTTTGAAATTCAAAACTAGTCTTGAAGGTATTTATTTGTCACTATATAATAGTAAAAGAGGGATGGATTTTCAATGATAGAAATTCTGTTTTAAGGCTGTCAACTACGTCGAACCTTGCGTATCCCCGCTCATAGGCACCCGATAAATTGGACATTTGCGCAAAAACACTTTTTTTGCTTGTTTGTGTTGTGATCACATTGGCATGGCAGGTCGAACTAAGCCGTGTTCGCATAAGGTCTATCCCTGTTAACAAGCGGCCTAGAGTGAGCTACGCTGCTAAAAACGTGAACTACGACTCCGTTCGATGTCTCATACGAGGCACCATCACTCCATCGAATCACAACTAGACTTCCGAATCTGGGGGTTCCTTTCAAATAGGTCCTTCCTTGCTCCAACTTCTTCTTGGTCGTAAGCTAAAAGCCTTCCCTTTTGTCAGTTCCGTCAATATAACCCTCAAGTTGGCTTGGATGATCAAGACTTGGGATCTAGGGTATGTTTCTCTTGAAATCTCAAGTTCCAATCTCCTTTGAGTGCAAACAGTGATTTAGGTGGAATTTTTGATATGATATTACTGCATATATGAGGTGACATTGACACAAAAATAGACACATGAGGTGTAACAAATTTCTCTTGTTATCGTAATATTTGATTTTAAACGCAACTATTGAAATTAAAAATAATTTTCCTCCTCGTATCGTAAAATTTTGATGTATAAAGGAAAGGCAAGTAATTTCTTTTTTAAAATTTTATTAAACAGGTAATTGCATTTTTTTCTTCTAAGCAACAGGTAATTGCATTGAATTAAAGAAAAGGAGAGAAAGTAAATAAATAAATAATGGACGAAGCGGGGGTCCTCAAACTGGAAAACCTGCGCGCTTGTCCTGTTGTCCATTCCTCCAAGTTGCCAGTGGATTGAGCTCAGCAGTCAGCTCCTCTGTGAAACGTCACTCAAAGTGAAGAACCCTTCCCCGCTATCGTAAATTCCATTTAACATTTTCGCGCCACCGCCAGACGTACACACACAGCGAGACGCTTGCGTAGAGAGGCGGAGAGAATGACGTTGGAGGCAAAGAGTCTGACGAAGGCGGTCGTGCCGTCCGCCCTCATACCGAATCCCTCTCCCGGAAACCTCCAGTCCACTCGTCTTGCCCTTCATGTATCATCTTCTCTCTTTCGCTCTCTGCTGTTGTTTAATTTAATTCTGTTAGTGTTTGAGTTGAATTTATTTTTATTTGTTCGTTGGCCAGGTTAGCGAGGACGGTTCTTCTTGCTGGGCCTACGTCGCCTCCGGTTGCCACATTTACAAACTCAAGGTACAAGCACACGCTGCACGTGAATTTTTGTATAATAGCTGCTAACTTGGAATGCTTAGAGGAAAAAAAAATGCTGCTAACTTGGAATTCTTGTTTGTGGCTTTTTGAACTTGTGTTAGATTTCAAGTGCTTACTGCTTATGATGGTTGGCCTTTAAAATGTTTTACTTTGGCGTTAACTTGACTTTCTTCGCTGCCCTGCGGGAAATACAAGGAAAAATAAAAACTTGCGTTTGTGGACGGATAGCTATAAATTGACAAACAACTAGAAATGGATTCTTATTTCCGATAAGATAAAACAATTGGACAGTTGTCTGGGACCATCTCATCAAACTTCTAATTTTGCCATTTATCATCCAAAACACTATTTAAAAGATGCAGCTCAACCTCAGTGAAGAATTTAGGCAATTGGGCCCATTCTATCCTTTCAGCTTTTGAACATCTGTCTCCATTTCGATCTTAAAAATTGTATGTGTTTCTTGTTTTCCTGAGACCATGTTTCGGGTGTCGCTTTTGTGCTGACTGGGCTCATTCCAGGCTGCCGTGGCACGTAGCTTCTGCAAAACTGTTGATGTTTATGACCAGGATATCCATGTCCGGACATTACGTATGTAAGTAATATGTATGGTGTTTAAATGTCCTCTTTTATTTCCCTCATATAAATTAGCATTTAGTCTTCCCTGCTGTTTTTCCTGTTATCCTTTTATTTAGTTATTTGGTAATCAACTACATGCATCCAAGTACTTTCCTTACATGACATGAACCTTGATAAGTGTGGGAATAAAAACTGTGAACAATTAGCCTTGGGCTATCTTGCTACTTGCATATGCATACCATCTTTTAGATTAGAGGGTTATGCTGTGAGTACATGATAGAATTGTGGACTTGATCACTAACCTCCAAACTGTTTCATCCAGTAATAAATGCATTTGATCAGTATGAATCCTTATTATTTGTTCCCTTTTTTCATTTCAGTCCCCATTTTGTGATCTTCTAACTGTTCCGTCCTGTGATCAATTTTGAATGGTGAAGTTGACTTATTGCAGTGACGGGGATTTACCATTTGTCCTCAGTTTACTGCAATAGGGCATGAAATTATACAAAATTTTTGAGAATTGCACTGGGGTGGGGTACAACTTTATGAACAATAACCACGTCTGATTTCTTATGCATCTGCCCTAGTCTTTTAAGTTTGCCTCCCTTGGTGATTTTCTATAGCCATAGCAGGACTCGATCTTGCAGATTTCGTTAGTTCTTCTGAAGAAGGCGCAGTCATTACCTAAGATTCTGTTAGTTGTATTAGCTACGTTTCACTCAGTTCTAGAATCCACTAACTTGAGCTTTGTTGCCAATGTGTGGATGTTTCTTCCCGGACGTTATGTGTGAAAATGTTCCAGACTCTGGTATCCATCTGCATTGAACTTTATGCAAAATCTGTCACCTGCAAATGAAAATTCTATATTAGCCATCACTGAAGGCTGCCAGGTACAATGTTGTGCTTTTGTACATTTTAATCTCCTCAATGTCAACATGAGCTATGGTCTTCTGCACTTTAGTTGGATGCATTGCTGTCTTTCATCTGTCAGTAATTTGCAGCTGACTATATGGGACTTAAGAATGAAAGAAAATGGCGGTTTTCTGCACCGTATCTGTGGTTCCCCAGGTGATGTCTTCTATGCCGTCTGCAGTTCTTCAACCGGTAATATTGCGGTGGGTGGTGCCGATCATACTGTGAAAGTCTATGATCCTCGCAGGTTGGTCATCATTAGACTGTTCTAAATGCAAAAAAGACATTGCTTAACTACTTGTAGGCTGTAGCCTGTTCATTTTACTTTCTATCAGTAGTACCTGCATATATTGGTGATGCGTGGAACTTGAAAATTCAATTTTATTCTGCATGTTAGTGTATATGTTTCTTTTCCCAATGCTCCGTGTGGTTTCTGAACAGAAAGCAAAATGCTATAAATGTTCACACCTTGCACAAAATGAGAACCTTATTTGGCTTTTAAATCTTGGATTTAGATGGGCATCATTATCAAGATGGGTGCACTGCTCAAAATATGAGGTTAGTGAATATGCATAATGACTTGTTCTAACTTGGTCCTTGTCACTGTTTGGGCTTTTTTTTACCATATACTATGGAAGCAAACACGTGGAACTGTCCAAGATTTTATCTTCTTATCTATAACCGGTATTCTTTTATATATTAGTTTAACTATAAGAAAAATACACTTTCCGCCCCCGACTATTGGGGTTCTAATGCTTTGCACTCCACATTTCGCCCATCAACTACCAACCTTTTACACTTTGCACCCTCAACCATTAATTTGGACGGAAATTGTTATTTTGGTTCAGTGAAATAACGAATTTGTCCCATACAAATATAATTATAAAAAAATTATGAGGGTAAAATCATTATTTTATTGAACCAAAATAAAAAGATTCATCCAAATTAACGGTTGAGGGTGCAAAGTGTAAACGGTTGGTAGTTGATAGACGAAATGTAACGAAGTTGATAGTACGTTGTTTAAAGTGTCGGAACCCCAATAGTCAGGGGTCGAAAAGTGTATTTAACCCTTTAACTATCCTGTGCAGGAGCCATAATTATGTAGAAATTTACTTGATTATGCGAAGATATTTTTCCTGCGTTTTCTACAGAATTTGTTTTCTTATCCGTAATTATTACAGTTCTGTGGAAGTTACAATTGGCAAATGTGTAAGAGAAGCTGTGAACAGGTCATCGTATTTCCCTTTTTCATTTATGTACTTGTTTCAAGGATTTGCTGCTGCGGAGTTACTTTGGATATTTTTCCTTTGTTAAGTTATTTGATTATGCACATTCAAAGAAATTCTGGACCATGGAGAACTACTCATTCTTTCTTTCTGGTTCCTTGGGGGGCAAGGGGACCACAGGGCCAGTACCTCGGTCAGTAGCAAACACTCAAACCCATTCATCCCCAGTCAATGATTAATATGATTTGCTTGTAGCTGTCGTACAATACTGGGGTGAAGACTTGGTTCACATATGAAGGATTAACAATAGAGAATTTTGGGATAGGAATTTAAAGAGTTCAAACCAACTTTTATGGGGCAGAAACTCTGCTTAATTCCATTGTTATAGTAGGAAGCTACAACAGTTCCATCATTGGGGTGGTTTTTTGGATTTGGAATTGCAGGTAGGCTAACTCTTTTCTTATCAGTACTGCAGATAACCGTGCTGGCTTTTTCGTCGATTGACCCTGACCATATCTACATACAAGGGGTTGACTATGAGGTAACTAGTTTTAAAGAAACTTGAGCTGAAATCGTCCCCTTCATTTCTTATTTTGTTGTTAATTCGGTTCATCAGTTACTTTGATGATTTTATTGCAGGTGAATGATATGTTCTTCGTACTTGTTGGCCATAAAGAAACATATTTAAAGTAGAAATTGTAAATTACTTTCGATCCATAATCTAAACAGGATTTTCAACTATCATGATTTTCACATATACCAATAATCATAATGCGGAATTAATTATCAATAATAAGACACCAGAATCCATGTGATGAGACCTCTTTTGCTTTCCTTTGGCCTTCTCTCTATCTCCGTTGTTTCAACCTGTAAAATAATAGCGTAGAAACTATTTCTCTCACTTCACCCTTTGAACTTTCATCGACAGAAATTAATGGGTATCCTGACAGTTAAATAGGGTAGAGAGAGGACAGTTTTCCCACGTTAAAAATAACTCACCACTCCCCATCAGAGTGGGCAAAAGGAAAATAACTTCCCCTATAAAATCTCACTAAGTGATATTGCGTTAACTTCCTTTAGAGCAGTTACCTTATTTATTTAAAATTCAAATAACGTCAAATATTCCCATTATGTAAGTCACGTGGGACATTAAATCCAACATTCTCCCACCTGGCCCATGTGACAATAACAATTACTTGAATTTATAAGGTAAACATAATATGCGCATAATATCAGCTCATTTGCACCTTAGTGTGATTACGTTAATATCATAGTTAAATAATTCACTAATACGAGTCATGACGGTAAACATCATTAAAGTGACATCTTCCCTTCCATGCACTACAATACTAGTAAATCACTCAATTATGATTCATAATGGGAAGTACCAATAAAGTCCCTATAATGTCTTTGTCAAAAGACGGTTCTTGTTATCAATAATCCATCTCTATAATTACGTAATTGATGGTAAACAAGAAACAAAAACACAGTCAATGAGATCTCTAGGATTGTCTTAGAGCGAAAAAACATAAAGATCCATAACATACCTTAGGGTTCGTACCCAAGACCCATACGATCAACGTGTTCCTTAAAAGTCTTTGGTGGTAACCCTTTAGTTAAAGGATCTGCAATCATGAGCTCAGTCTTGATATGCTCTATTGACACTCTTTGTTTCTGAACTTCCTTCTTAACGGCTAAATATTTGAGCTCCATATGCTTAGCGCCTTTAGAATATTTGTCGTTCTTGGAGAAACTGACTACTGCGAAATTATCACAATACAACCTCAGCGGCCTGGCAATACTATCGACAATTCTAAGTCCTGATATAAAATTCCGTAGCCATAAAGCATGAACTGTGGCCTCAAAGCATGCCACAAATTCAGCTTCCATAGTAGATGCTGCTATGACAGTCTGTTTGACGCTTTTCCATGATATTGCTCCTCCAGCTAATAGAAACACATAACCAAGAGTTGATTTCTGACTGTCAACGCAATCGGCAAAATCTGAGTCGGAGTAGCCAATCACCTCCAACTGATCACACCTTCTATACGTGAGCATGTAGTGTCTTGTTCCTTTCAGGTACCTTAACACTTTCTTTGCAGCTTTCCAATGCTCCATTCCGGGATTACTTTGGTATCTCTCGAGCATACCAACTGCAAAACTAATGTATGGTCTCGTACAAGTCTGTGCATACATTAAGCTTCTAACAATAGATGCATAAGGAATATTTTCCATTATCTTCCTTTCCATAGCATTCTGTGGACAATCATTTGCACTTAATTTGTCTCCTTTATTGAAAGGACCAGGAGTGGCTGCACAATCAGCCATATTAAATCTTTCAAGAACTTTATCAATATATCCTTTCTGAGACAATCCTAACATTCCACGTGATCTATCATGAAATATTTTGATTCCTATCACGTAGGATGCTTCACCCATATTTTTCATTTCAAAGTTCATTGAAAGAAATTTCTTGGTCTCATGAAGTAAACCAAGATCACTAGTAGCAAGCAATATATTGTCAACATACAGAATCAGGAAAATAAATTTGCTCCCACTGACCTTGAGATATATACACCGATCAACGGTGTTTTCCTTAAATCCAAAGGACGTGATGATATCATTGAATTTAAGATACCATTGTCTGGAAGCTTGTTTAAGTCCGTAAATTGACTTCTTTAATTTGCATACCATGTGCTCCTTTCCTTTAATCAAGAAACCTTCAGGTTGATCCATGTAGACCTCTTCATCTAAATTCCTATTCAAAAAAGCAGTTTTCACATCCATCTGGTGTAATTCTAAATCGAAATGAGCCACCATTGCCATTGTGATTCTAAGAGAATCCTTTTTCGATACAGGAGAGAACGTCTCTATGTAATCAACACCTATTTTTTGAGTGAAACCTTTTGCAACAAGTCTAGCTTTATGTCGTTCAATATTGCCATTACAGTCACGTTTGGTCTTAAAGACCCATTTACACCCGACTGTATTAAAACCTTCCGGCAATTCAACGACGTCCCAAACTTCATTTTGTTCCACTGATTTCAACTCATCATTTATGGCATTGATCCATTTTTTAGAATCATTACTTTCAATGGCTTGTGAAAATAAAACCGGATCTTTACTAGTCCCGAAATCATAATCAGATTCTTGCAGATAAACCAAATAATCATCTGAAATAGCTGATCTCCTTTCTCTTTGAGATATCCTTAATACTATTTCTTGTGATTGTTCTGCAATTGGTTCATTGGTGATGATCTCATTATGGCGTGATTGACCACCAGATTGTTGTTCGACGTTGTCATGCTATTCTACAACTGGTGAAACAACAATATCCGTTGAAGTTACAGGTATTGGGACCGGCACCCGAACTTCTTGGATGATTACCTTACGTGATACATCACTCCCACTAATTTCACCATTTTCAAGGAATCTTGCATTTCCGGTTTCAACAATCCTCATACTATGGTTGGGACAGTAAAACCTATACCCTTTGGGCTTCTCTGGGTATCCAATAAAATACCCGCTCACAGTTCTAGAATCCAATTTCTTTTCATGTGGATTGTAGATCCTAGCCTCCACTAGACAACCCCAAATGTGAAGATGTCTCAAGCTTGGTTTCCTTCCCGTCCACAGTTCAAAAGGAGTCCTTTGAACTGCCTTACTAGGAACCCGATTAAGCAAATAAACGGCGGTCCTAAGAGCTTCCATCCACAATGAAATGGGTACTGAGGAGTTACTTAACATACTCCTAACCATTTCCATAAGAGTACGATTACGTCTTTCAGCTACACCATTCTGCTGAGGTGTACCAGACATTGTGTATTGTGCACAAATACCATGCTCTTTTAGGAATTCAGCAAACGGTCCCGGACATTGTCTTATTCCATCATACCTTCCATAATACTCACCATCTCTATCTGATCGAATGATTTTCACCTTTCTATCTAATTGTCGCTCAACTTCATCAATATATGCCTTTACAGCATTTAATGCTTGAGACTTTTCGTGCAACAAATAGACATAACAATAACGTGAAAAATCATCAATAAAGGTTATAAAATACTTTTCTCCACCAAAAGATGGTGAGTCAAAAGGTCCACAAATATCAGTATGGACAATCTCCAAAAGCTCTTTACTTCTTGTGGCGCCTTTCTTTGTATATTTGGTTTGCTTTCCTTTAATGCAATCCACACATACATCAAAATCTGTAATGTCAAGATTCATAAGAATCTCGTCTTTTATTAATATTTTCATTCTTTCTTTGGATATGTGACCCAGTCGTTTATGCCACAAGATAGAAGAACTATCATTAACTCGTCTTCGTTTAGTTCCAACATTATGATTCAGGGTCAAAAGAGTTTGAGCAAATTTTTGGTTGAGATTAAAACTATATAAACCTTTATATAAGATACCAGAACCAACAAATGAGTCATTCATAAAAAACTGAAAACCTTTGTCTTTAAAAACAAAGGAATATCCTTCAAAATCAAGTCTAGACATGAAAATTAAATTTCTAGAAATAGTAGGAACATAAAGAGTATCAAATAGGTCCAAATAAAGGTCTGAGTCTAAAAACAAGCGTAAAGTTCCAACACCAACAACAGGTACTTGAACTTCATTTCCCAAGACTATGAAATGCTCATTTTGTTTTATGTTCTGGATCGAAAGGTATCCCTGCATCGAATTTGAAACATGAATAGTAGAGCCAGAGTCAATCCACCAAGTATTTGAAGGAACTTGAGTCATAGTTGATTCGAAACATACATAAGCTAGAAGCTCACATTTCTTTTCGAACCAAGCTTTACGTTTCAGGCAATCTTTCTTTAAATGTCCAGAGCCATGACAAAAATAGCACTTTGGTCCACTCTGTTCCTTCTTGCGAACCTCAATGACATGAGAAGGCCCCGCAACCTTTAATGGATCTTTCTTGAAATTCTTATACGGTTTCTTTCCAACCCCATGACTCATAACATTGACTGAATGATGTCCTTGTTGCTTAAGCCTTGCCTCTTCTTGAACAACCATACTTGCCAATTCATTCACATTCCACTTTTCCTTGATAGTGTTATAATGAATTTGAAATGGCCCATACTGAGTAGGCAAGGAATTCAGAATAAACTGAACAAGAAAACTTTCATCAACATTCATGCCCAGAGTTTTGAGTCTGACAGCCAGATTAGTCATTTCAAGGACATGATCGTGCATTCCACGGTTACCATCATATTTCATGGTGGTAAGTTCAGCCATTAATCTCCCTCCAAGGGACTTGTCTGCTGAACGGAAACGATCTTCCACGGCCTTGAAATATTCCTTAGCATTATCAATTTGAGGAAGCGATGACTTAATATTATTCGCAATACACATTCGCATAAACATAATGCTCAATCTGTTAGATCTTTCCCATGAATTAAACAAAGTCAGCTGCTCCGCACTGCTTGTTTCAGTAATAGCAGTCGGTTTCTCAGTTCGCAGTGCTAAGTCAAGATTCAAAACACCAAGATGAAACTGAATCTGTTCTTTCCAATCAGAGAAATTAGATCCATTAAAGATCGGAACAGATGAGGCTAGCGAATGAAGCGAAATTGGAAGTGACACTGCAATACAAATTACAACATTAGTGCTTTGAGAAAACCTTATATTAGTACTATTGCGTTCAATCTTTGGATTAACTAATGGAATATACTATCAGTTAAATTTAATGGTGGTTCTAACTCACCTAGGCATAATTGATAACATTCAAAGTTCAATTGGTTTGTTACCTTCGGGTATCCATTCCAATATCACTACTAATTTTATCAATTATCCCATTTATTTAATAATTATTTGAAAGTTGGTGCACCTTTGGGTCAAACCGTAATAATCAAATAATCATTCTATAATTTTGCAAAGTCATAATTCAATTAAATATTTCCTACTTTCTAGCAGGTTCACTTTGGTGATGACAAGCTAACCATAATGTAAATATTGATTGATAATGACTTAGCAAAAATAAAATTTAGTCTACGTTTAAATCAGATAAACATAGAAAACAATCATATCAGAATATACAATAAAATTTGTGTCGTTAAGAAATCCATCAGAGTTTAATTTGGCCAGAATCAATATTAACATATCAATTCACAATTAATAGCACGTGACAATATTTTAAAAATTGACACGTAAAAGCCAAAACGAAAACAGTGATCATATATTTCCCGAAATTGTTGTCTGGATAAACCACCAAATAAAGTTCGTTTTCAAAAACAGAATTACAAAACTTTTCAGACCACATAATGGCGTTAAAACAAAAACAGTACGATTTGGTTTCTTAACTTCTCCAATTTAGTGCGTTTGTTTTAGGGGTGGGCAAAAAACCCGAGACCCGACAACCCGAACCGGCCCGACCCGTTTCCGACCCGATCGGGTCGGGTTTGGGCGGGTTCGGGTTCGGGTTCGGGTTACATGTAAATAAAAACCGATTTTCGGGTTCGGGTTCGGGTATATGAACAAACCCGAAAATTAAACCCGAACCCGACCCGAACCCGAAAATATAGCATCATCACCCGTGACCCGTCTTTTCCGAACCGAACCGACCCGTTTCGACCCGATATTTTCGGGTTTTTTCGGGTTCGGGTTCGGGTTCGGGTTCGGGTTCGGGTTCTCTTCACAAAAAACCCGAAATATTCGGGTCGGGTTCGGGTTGAAAATTTCGAACCCGAACCCTTCGGGTTCGGGTCCGGGGCAGGGCAAAACCGAACCCGAACCCGGTTTGCCCACCCCTAGTTTGTTTAATGAAAATAAACAAAAAAAAATATCCCTTAAATAAATGAAAAACGTTAAAGGTTTGTTACACCCTTTTCCAAACGTGAAAGGTCTGTTTTCCAAGGTCAACAAAAACAACCTATTTCAAATGACATATATCTGTTACGGAAATTTAAGAAATATTAAACCAAATATGTCATCTATTACAAACTCATGAATATACAGTATATTCAACATTCGCCACAGTCGAATTTCAATTGAAAGTTTCAAACAGAAATTCATATCACAATCAACATGGATTATCGATGATAATAACAACAGAGATGATAAAATAAAATTGATTGTAAAATATCAACCAAAATCTCTATATTAATCGGAAAATCATGAGAGTTTCAACAATGGCTCCGATACCACATGTAAATTACTTTGGATCCATAATCTAAACATGATTTTCAACTATCATGATTTTCACATATATCAATAATCATAATGCGGAATTAATTATCAATAATAAGACACACTAGAATCCATGTGATGAGACATCTTTTGCTTTCCTTTGGCCTTCTCTTTATCTCTGTTGTTTCAACCTGTAAAATAATAGCGTAGAAACTATTTCTCTCACTTCACCCTTTGAACTTTCATCGACAGAAATTAATGGGTATCCTGACAGTTAAATAGGGTAGAGAGAGGACAGTTTTCCCACGTTAAAAATAACTCACCACTCCCCATCAGAGTGGGCAAAAGGAAAATAACTTCCCCTATAAAATCTCACTAACTGATAGTGCGTTAACTTCCTTTAGAGCAGTTACCTTATTTATTTAAAATTCAAATAACGTCAAATATTCTCATTATGTAAGTCACGTGGGACATTAAATCCAACAGAAATATCCATCAATCACCACACTGGTTAGCATGCACATACTGAAAACACGGGAAATACTAGCTCCTTATACTTCTAAAGTTTTCATTCTCTGTTTTATCCCATTTTAACCCTTGGATTTTTGACGCTGTTGGAGTAGAGGATGGTGGTGGTAGTGTATAGGTCATAAGCTTTAAGGGTATTTGGATTTCTCTCTGGTATGAACTTCATAGGTATCTAAAGGCGTAAACATGATAGGGGATTGTGTCACTTTGTAGCTCACCTGAAACATCTTTCTGAATAGGTGACTGTTAAAGTTCCTTCAGATTTTCATTGTGTTCTCTAATTTCAATATAACAAATGTGTTTTCTGCAGGTCTTTTGTGGCCAGTGGAAAGAAAACACTAAGGTGTTTTCGTTTCGGGGGGACTCGAACTGGCTTGGTTTCACTAAGGTATTACGTACTTCTGTATTCAACATGCTAGAATGTATATACATGGATGTATGTAAAGGAGGTAGGCCATATATAGCTGTTTCATTTTCCTTAACCGTGACAGGACGAATCCAGTTTGGACAATCTGGTTGAAGCCAGTATGTCCATTTGCAAGGACAATTAGAAATTGACTGTACATATGTGAGGAATAGAACCAGGCCAACCTAACTACTGATTGGTTCTCATCCCTGTGGTTCATGCATTCAGCCTGGTACTTCGTGCCTTCATTATCAAGATTTGAATTTAAAAGGTGTCAAACCAATTTTGAAACTGATATTTTGCGTTCCAAAAGATTCCGCATTGAGCATGCATAGATACAAGATTCTTTTGTTTCTTTAATGAGTACACGGTATCATGATATGCTCCACTTATATGTCATCTCAAATGATCTATTTCTCTCCCCGTGGAAAGTGAAAACAAAAATCAATCTTTCTATTTGTTTGGTGCTCTTAGCTTTTAGTCCACATCATATTAAGTTGCACTTATAGCGCACATAAGCGCAGCCTCTTGTCAAAATTTCACAATAAGGCCAGTGCCATCTCACAACCTCTCATTTAACCTGGTTTGCAGTGCCACAAAAGGGATGTTATAGGCGGATGGTGCGACTCAGGTAGCGTCTTTGTGGCTGATGTTGTAGCTAAAGAGAGTGAGATCAACACAGTGAAAGGTTTCGTCAATGGGTTTTCCTAGAATGCAATCTTCTTGTCTACATACATGTAATTACTTCTGGCGCAACTTCCTTCTGGGAACTCTTTTAAATCAGAAGCCCTCAACACATCTGCAAGCACTCAATTCAAGCAGCCACAGATGCCCCAGTCGAGCCGTCGTGGAAATGAATGACTGCACGGGCAACATGTATTGTATGCAGGTTATTTTATTCTGTGATTTTGATTTTTACACACATAACGCCCGTGTCCGTACTTGTCCAGCTTTTTTATACCACAGCAAGGATAATTGAGCCTGAATTATGGATGTGGATATTCCTTTATATTAAATGAATGGCTCAATCTGGAAGTGTTGACTGGAGTAATGTTGCTGCTTGTTGGGTACTTGAATGTGCAATTGACTTGTTTTTGTTGGATGTACTGTGTCTTGTAACTGGTATTTTATATGGCTTCTAACATTTGTCCTGGAGGATTGTGTTTAGTATGGCCTGTAATGACACTCCCCTTTAGGTGTTGTTCCGAGGGAAAAGAGATTGCAGGGCTCATGCTCCCTAAGTACTATTTGTTGATTTTTTTTAGGTTAACTATATATTGGATATGAATATATTTACCATTCACTAAAAAAAAGAGTGCATTCTAAATACAATTGCTTTGTTAATGTGCAGATTTATATAGAGATAAACAATACTCTTATATCCATGTTCTGTTGATATAGATGCACGGTACATTATATAGAGATTCATATGCATGTTTTTGTAATGCCTCCTTGGTCGTTCCTCACCACTTTTATCGCTTGTCCAAAAAGAAAAGAAAAAAAAAAGATGCGCAATACTATTCTGTAGAAATTTGGAGAACTCTTTATGGCGGATTGAAATTTAAAAAGGAAAGTGCACATTGAAAAAAATAATTGCAGCACTCTTAAAAGTGCACAGACAAAAACAAAGAAAGTATTGTCGGCCTTTCTTTGTAGCTTCTCTCAACGCGCTTCATCCTCGACGAAGATGACACTTCGTCGACCAAATGTATTTGTGGTCGAGGATCGCGTAGGAAATTTAAAAAGGAAAGTGCACATTGAAAAAAATAATTGCAGCACTCTTAAAAGTGCACAGACAAAAACAAAGAAAGTATTGTCGGCCTTTCTTTGTAGCTTCTCTCAACGCGCTTCATCCTCGACGAAGATGACAGTTCGTCGACCAAATGTATTTGTGGTCGAGGATCGATGCAACCGCTACGCGGTAAAGCCTTTAGGAGTTGGTCCGAGGGAAAAGAGATTTGACGTTCGACGAAGCTTCGTTGAGGACCCAATAGCGTGGGCACGGACTTTCTTCGACAGCTATATATACATGCATTTGGCTACGAAATCTGTGGTCAAGTTAGCCTGAAATTGTTGTAGTGAGTGAGTTTTGTTGCAAAGTGTGTTCTTTAGCAGTGCAATGTTTTGGGTATCACTTTCGTAGCTTATTCTCTCATCAGGAGAAATAAATTAGAGATCTAGTTCAATGTGCTAGATGAACAACTTCGACGATCCAACCAGAGACGAAGCTTAGAGGGGCTAAGAGAATGAGCAGCAGCTGAAGGGATCACGGACGAAACAAGCGCACCTAACCCAATTCCTTTGGTAACTCACGGTAATATACTTTCCCCTTTTTAGTTTTTATACGCTTTTTAGAGAAATATATATATATATATATATACTTTTGCCCCTTCTTTCAGTTTTTATAAGCTTTTATATTAGTGATGTAGGTGGTATGTACTGGCAGGTAAAAAAATATTAATTTATTTTCTAAAAAAAATATTACAGATTTATATAGGTTGTATATATGTATATTGCTACACTTTGAAATAGAAGGTACTATGCTTATTTTTTTAAAAAGAAAATTTAAAGATTTTTTTAATTATGTACATTAATTTTTTTTGAAGCAAAAATTGTATCATATTTGACCCCCCTATGGGTAAATAAGGGCTTCGTACCTGGATCCAACTTCCTACATAAATACGGAATAAGCTTCCGCTAATAAAGGTGGAAGGTTTAGGAGGACACGATAATGCGGATAAATAAAAAGCAGATAAAAAAAACTAGTGTGTTGATGAATAACTATTTTATATCAATATTGCATGCAAAAAAAGCAGCTGTCTTCATGGGATTTTTCAAATTACGTGATTATTTGTTATGTTTTATAAATTTTGGTAGTCGTATTTTAGGAGGACGTACATGATAATGTAGAGATAGGTTCCATAATTTGATTCCTCTTCCTAATCTAAGGCTTGTGTACAGAATTTAACAGACGAAAAGTCACTTTTCAAACATCTACGTACACCAGAACAAATGGAACAAATAAGTGTTGTTGTGGAATCAAGTTTGCCAAGCGGAAGCCCAGCTCGAGTTTCTCAAGCCGAATCGCCGACTTCCCAGACAAATGCAGCATTTGACAATAGTAATGTTCTTTTCTTCGCCTGTTTAGTTTTCATTATACCAATAGTTTAAGGCTGTGAATTCCTTTCCGTAGAGACATACTTGAGAGGTTCTAATTGTCTTTCTTCAACACCAGTATTCCTTACTTTTAACTCACAAAACTGATCATTTAATTCTTACAGATGGGAATATGGCCACAGTAGAACAAGTGGCGGATATAAGTATCGTTGTGGAATCAAGTAGCCCAGCTCATGTTCCTCAAGCGGAATCATCTACTCCCAGCAGAAATCCGTCATTTGACAGTGATTTTCTATTCCCTTTCCTTTTATTTTTAATCTCTTTTCCTTCTCTATATATATTATTTTTATCAAAATAAAAATATTTTTCCCTTTTAAATTTCAATGAAAAAATGTATATTTAGTTGAAAATATTTATTCAAAAATATTAGAAGAAACTGTCATATACAATAATATGCACAACTTTCGGTATACTAGCTTATAACAAGATACAAATGATCATCGGGTTGTTCCATATACATATACCTCAATTTGAGAATATTCTTCATCACTTTTACCCTCTGGTGGAGTACTGCACTACGAGAGTGATGCTCACAAATTTCATAACCTAAGAACCTCACACATGCACTTGGAAAAACATGAGAGCGATTTACAGAGAAATCTATATATTATGTGATTTTGCACACATATAAGGGTCAATCATTAATATATATATATGGGCAAGTACAGAATCTCCATGCATGCGCTTTTATTTCTTACATGTTTACTTAAGGAATAAGATTAATTAATATATATTTGGGCTAACATATAAGGTGAGGCTTGTTTCTTTTTAGAATGTGAGGAAAGGTCTCACAAGTTGTTTTATTTCTCTGATCACTTTAAGACTAGTTTGCCTTTTAACACGCGAGAAAGTTATTTTCTGAAATACAGGTTATGTGTTATCCGAACCAGCGGTAACCGAGGAGATCACTGGGGAGAACAATTTACCAAACCTATTTCCTTTTTCCCAATCTGACTTATCAAGTTTCGACACAGATGATCTAGATGACTGTAATTTTCTTTCCCTTTTCTTTTTATTTTCCATTCATCGAACAAATATTTGTTTCTCTTTTTCCTTAACTGAAAATCTGTTATATGTTTGGGCTAATTTATAATTTATTCAGAATGTGAGGAAATGTCTCACAAGCTGATTTATCTTACTAATTTAAGGCTTGGGTGCCTTCAACTGACAGAAAGTTATTTCGAATTACAGTGATGCCTCTATCTAGAAATAGAGGAAAAAGAAATATAGGGACGGCAGGAGGAGGAGGAGCGGAAGAGATCACCGACGAAACAAGCGCACCTAAACCCACGGACAAAGCAAGCGTACCTAACCCAAATTTGGCAACGTCTGATGGTAATTTTTTTTTCCTTTTTCAAGTGTTTATACGTTTTTTAGCAAAAAAAATTTATATACTTTTGCCCGTTCTTTCTTGACTGAAAATCGATCGAATAGGGCTTAGAAAAAAGAAATTACGCTAATTTTATTTTACATTCCCTCCTTCCTCGCGCGGCACCCGTTCTTTTTCTCTTGGCTGCGGGGCTGTGTGTTATACTATTAGGATTCTCGGCCTGAAACCTCAACAGTAAGCCGCCTGCAAGCTTCTGATTCTCACAAGGTTCCAAACGGTTCTTCCATGACCGATTAAGCAACGAGGAGGAAAGAACTTCGAAAGTGATTATGATTTAATTATTTGAACAATAACAATAACAAGAATAAAGTGAAAAGCAGACAATTAGTTATATCATATATGGGACAATCCGAATCAGTTAACTACGAACTCTGGCTGAGTGAGGCTCAGGGTTAGAAAAAATTGAAGAGCATGGCTGAGAGCGATATTTGTTTTTTGAGTTTTGGCACCCGGAGCCTAATCGAATAAGTTAATTTGTAAGTTCCCATACGCATGTCTCTGATATTCAAAGGTCTACAGGGGACATCAGATTTACCCGCAGTTTGTGTCTAGCTGCAATTAAAGGCGACTGGGAAACTGCTAAGTGGATCATTGAAGAAGATCCCAACCTTCAGATATACCCGCTAGTTCGTGCCGGGTTGACCAGAGAAAGGGATACAATTCTTCACATTGCGGTTACTGGAAAATGCTTGGATTTTATAAGAGAATTGGTGGCTTTGATGCAACCGGATGACATGCTGACTGTAAACATCAATAATGACACCGCCCTTCACATCGCTGCCGTATCGGGAATGCTGGAAATCGCAAAATTAATTGTACAAAAGAATCGTGAATTGCTTGAGCTCCGAGGTACAGATGATTTGATACCACTTGCCATGGCAATTCAAGGTGGGCACAGGGAAATGGTAGACTACCTATACGGGTACACCAAGTTAGACAATCTAGCTGATGAGCAATACATAAGACTGATTCTCGATTCCCTTTCCAGCAACCTGTACGGTATGAAAAGATTGATACATGTTTTACTTTACTGAATGGGTATAACTGGTAACATGCTTATTTTTGCATTGGTAAAACTTTCCTATATTTGATGGTATTTTTGGAATTTGGATCTTCTTTCCAATGACAAGCTAACTTTAATGGTTAATAACTCAACAATATAAATCGTCTTTCCATCCATAGGTATAGCATTGCACTTAGTGAATAGAAGGGAAACAATGGCTTATGAACGTGATCGCAAGACTGGAAAAACAGCTTTGCACGTGCTGGCTCAAAAGGCGCCTCCAGAAGTTACAGTTGTCAGCTATGGGCTCAAGAGTATCATGGAAAATTTCTACAGTAAGTTTCTCTAACCCTAGCCCAATTAATGTTACTATTCTATGTATTTGATGTCACCGCATCGATTCCCTTTCCAGCAACCTGTACGGTATGAAAAGATTGAACCATGTTTTACTTTACGGATGAGTATAACTGGTCACATATATGCTTATTTTTGCATTTGTACAAGTTTCCTATATTTGATGGTATTTTTGAAATTTGGATCTTCTTAAAATCTATGGAGAATGTTGCTTTCCGATGACAAGCTGCTAACTTAATGGTTAATAACTCAACAATAAATCGTCTTTAATTTCCATCCATGGACGTTACAGCAAATGCAAGGAAATTATTGACTAGAAGGACAACTGAAAGCGATTGGCTCAAGAATATCAGGGAAATGTCCCGTAAGTTTCTCTAAACCTAGCCCAATTAATGTTACTATGTATTTGATGTCACCGCAACCTTTTTTTCTTTTTTCCTTTGTACTTAAGTTTCTACACGAAGTATTAGAAATCATGCATACCCCCGCAAAGCAACCCGATTGCTTCGCGTGCTTATTATTGCCCAGCGATTCTGATTAATTTTCAACCCCATTGCTTCACATATCCATTATCTTTAGTCTAAGCCTTAATCATATATTCCACTCAAAATATTTTTCTGAGATGCGGCATATATATATATATATATATATATATTGTACTTTAGTAGAGAAATAACAACCAACATATATTTCGAGTTCATTGGAATATTGATTTTCGTTCTATAGTTGGAAGACCAATATAAAGAAACAACAAAACTTAGGCTACAAGCAAAAGATTAATCCAAAATTATATATATACTTCGTCTCAAATATTGCTACTACTAGTGATAACTATGAACCAAGTAAGTCCGCGGTGGTATTTATGCCCACAAAATCCACGCGGTTCAAGAGCACCAATGTCTAAAGTAGGTAATGTAAGAGTAAAATCACAATCAACCAATTCGATTGTGAATGCAGCGGAATAATAAAGCAGGATCTTTACCTCCAGCCATCTTGCTCAGCACTCAAACTCAGAATCTCTGCAGAGTAACTTTATGAATTTGTAATTTAGTGAGGCTCTTACAACCTATGCCTATGCCTTACAGAGAAATGCATTAGATGGTATACACAGGCCTCTTATTTATAGGCTAGGTCAGAGACCCTCAAGCTGTTGTAGATTTGAATTTGTTCCTTCCATCAAGGTAATTCAAATTCAAAATCAAATAGTAATCTTTATCTAATTGGTTACAATTTGAATTCTAATTTTAAATCAGAAATCAAATTGCAATCTTTATCCAATTAGTTCTAAATTTGAATCTGCTACAGATTCCATAATCTTATTTTAATTGACACCATAATCTTTAAAACTTTAAAAGATTATTTACGTATGTCAATTAGGTCACCTTAAGGAAATTTTCTAACATTCTCTCACTTAACCTTGACAACATATGTCTTAATGGTATCTGGAGTTTTTTAGTATGACCAACTGTTTATGGAATCCTCCCACCCACATAATGAATGCTACACACGAATCATAACGGTAAAACCGTAACATAATCGGTCGTCCCTTCCATGTATTACCAGCACAATACTCATTATATGAGTACTTTATGGGAATCAAAACTTTATGAATTAACTTCCTATAAGTCATTCAAGTCCTATTTTATTTATCTCCATAGATAACAATAAATAATAAAGAATTTGCGCAATAAATCTTTATTTTAATAACTTCATGTCTGTAAATCAAAAATTGAGAGAATCTAAGTACAAAACGAATTAGCAAGCCTCATATGGTCCACATGACCTTTAAACTGTTTTACCGGTAAACCTTTAGTAATGGGATCAGCAAGCATCAACTTAGTACTTATATGCTTTATAGAAACAGCACGTCTCTTGATGTTTTCTCTCACACTAAGATACTTGATATCTATGTGCTTACTCCTGCTTCCACTTTTATGATTCTTTGAAAAGAATACTGCCGCAGAATTGTCACATAAGATCTTAATTGGTCTCTCAACAGACTCAATAATTTTGAGACCACTAACAAAATTTCTTAACCACAATGTCTGTGTAGTGGCTTCATAGCACGCAATAAACTCTGCTTCCATTGTAGAGGTAGCAACTATAGTCTGTTTGCAACTTTTCCAGGATACGGCTCCTCCAGCAAAGAGAAAAATGTACCCTGACGTATACTTTCTGCTATCTATACATCCAGCAAAATCTGAATCTGTATACCCAGACACTTCTAAATGGTCAACATGTCTGTAAGTCAAACTGTAATTCTTGGTTCCTTGTAAGTACCGCATGACCTTCTTTGCAGCTCTCCAATGCTCCAATCCAGGATTACTTTGGTATCTTCTCAGTATACCAACTGCTAATGCAATATCAGGTCTAGTACAGACCTGAGCATACATCAAACTGCCGATTGCAGATGCATATGGTAAACCTTTCATTTGTTCTTGTTCCAATTCACTTTTGGGACATTGATCCAAACATAATTTATCCCCTTTAATTATAGGTGCTACACTAGGAGCACATTTGCTCATATCATATCTCTCTAAAACTTTTTCAATGTAGGCCTTCTGAGACAGTTGTAATATTTTCTGTTTTCTGTCTCTATGAATCTCTATGCCAATGACATAAGAGGCTTCACCCAAATCCTTCATTTCAAAGTTTTTAGACATAAACTTTTTAGTTTCATATAGCAAACCCAAATCATTTGTTGCAAGTAAAATATCGTCTACATAAAGGACTAGAAAGATTACTTTACTCCCACTGACCTTAAGGTATATACATTGATCCACAAGATTCTCCAAAAATCCGAATGAAGTAATAACTTTGTGAAATTTAATATACCACTGACGGGAGGCTTGTTTTAGTCCATATATAGATTTCTTTAATTTACATGCCTTCTGACTGTTATCATCAAACCACTCAGGTTGTCTCATATACACCTCCTCCTCAAGATCCCTATTTAGAAAGGTTGTTTTCACGTCCATCTGTTGTAGCTCTAAGTCAAAATTAGCTACTAATGCCATGATTATCCTAAACGAATCATTCTTTGATACTGGAGAGAAGGTTTCATGATAATCTATGCCTTCCTTTTGAGTGAAACCTTTGGCTACAAGTCTGGCTTTATATCGTTCAACTTTACCGGAAGCTTCCCTTTTGATTTTGTAAACCCATTTGCAGCCTATGACTACAGCTCCCTATGGTAAGTCAACAAGATCCCAGACTTGATTCTTTGTCATAGATTTCATCTCTTCCTTCATGGCATCAAACCACAACATGAAGTTATCTTCATTCATGACCTGTGAAAACGTATTTGGATCCCTTTTAGGTCCAACATCAAAGTCAGACTCTTGAAGGTATACAACATAATCACTAGGGATTGTTGATTTCCTTATTCTAGAGGACCGTCTTAATTCTACTTCCTCAACATCTTGCAGAGGTTGGGAAGACTCAGTCTGAACCTGTTCTGTATGAGTTGGCTCTTCTTGAACTGGTTGTGGTTCAGGATAATCAATTTGATCTTTCCTAAACACAAATATTATTTCTCCAGAAGGAGAAGATTCAGACAACTCTTGTACTTCTTTAAATTCAACCTTTTAGGAATTTTCACTAGGTTCAATATCCTCTAAAAACTTAGCATTTCCTGATTCAACAATCTTAGTATTATGTTTAGGACAATAAAATCTAAATCCTTTGGAGTTTACTGGATAGCCGATAAAAAATCCGCTGGTTGTCTTTGGATCTAATTTCTTTATATTCGGATCGTAAATCCTTACTTCAGCAGGACAACCCCATATGTGTAAGTGATTTAAACTAGGTTTCCATCCATTCCATAACTCAAAAGGTGTCTTTGGGACAACCTTGAATGAAACCCTATTTAAGATATACACAGCAGTTTTTAAAGCTTCACTCCATAGATACTAAGGGAGATTAGAATTACTAAGCATACTCCTTACCATGTCCATAAGTGTGCAATTCCTTCTTTCTGCTACACCATTTTGTTGTGGTATACCAGACATTGTGTATTGAGCAACAATGCCTTTCTCTTCAAGGAATTTCGCAAATGGACCACTCATCTGTCATTTTTCTGTGTACCTTCCATAATATTCTACACCTCTATCAGATCTTACGATCTTGATTTTCGTTTCCTTTTGATTCTCTACTTCTGCCTTATAAGTCTTAAAGGCATTCAACGCCTCAGACTTTTCATCAATAAGGTAGAGATACATGAAACGTGAATGATCATCAATGAATGAGATAAAATATCTCTGACCATTGAAACATGGAGTAGGAAAAGGTCCACAAAGATCAGTGTGTATGATCTCTAGAATCTTAGAACTCCTTTTGGCACCTTTAGTGGACTTGTTAGTCTGCTTTCCCTTTATGCAGTCTATACAAGTGTCAAGGTCAGTAAAATCAAGAGTTTGTAAGACTTCATCATTTGCCAACCTTTTGATTCGCTCAATGGAGATATGTCTCAATCTCCTATGCCATAACAAACCGGAATTCTCATTTATAAGCCTTCTCTTTATGCCAATAGTATGTATTGACAAACAATTATTCTCAAAGACTCAAAGTTGGGATCTAATTCAATTTTGTAAAGACCATCAATTTTTATTTCACCACGAACAACTTGATTAGTTCGAAATAAACTGAAAGCTGAATTTATAAAATAAAAACCATAACCCAATACATCAAGTTTTGAAATTGAAATTAAATTCCTTGAAAAGTTTGGAATAAAAAATACATCTTCAAGATCTAAAATAAATCCGGTCTTCAAAATTATTATGTAAGTCCCAAACGCTTCCACACTTGAGAACAATTTATTTCCAGAGTAAACTCGTTGTTCACTTCTTTTCGGCTTCCTTGTTGTGAGAAAACCCTGCAATGTATTCACAATGTGGATTGTAGAACCAGAATCAATCCACCAAGTATTGCAAGGAGCTTCAACAACTAAAGATTCATGACAAACAAGAGAGAGAAATATACCTTTCTTCTCAAGCCACTTTAGGTACTTTTGGCAATCCTTCTTCATGTGCCCTTTCTTCTTACAGAAGAAACAAGTATCCTTAGTGCCATTAATCTTAATTGGCACCTTGTTCTCCTTCTTGAAGTTGTGGACAACCTTGTCTTTCTTGGTCTTCCCCTTAGCACGAGAAACAAAGTGAGAACTCTCAGGTTTCTCGAGTTTCAGCCTCTCTTCCTCTTGAACACACATAGTCAGTAAATCATTCACTGACCATTTTTCCTTATGTGTGTTGTATGATATTTTAAAGGGACCATACTCATTTGGTAGAGAGTTCAAAATTATATGAACCAAGAATGAGTCAGAAATTTCAACTTCCAGAGTTTTTAATTGAGATGTAATGTCTCTCATCTCCATTATGTGCTCACGCACACTAATTGAACTCTTTATTGATTTGCTTCACAGCTTTCTCATCAGGATGCTGGCTAATGACTTTTCAAAAGTAACAAATTGCTCTTCAACGAATTTTAAAAATGTCTTAGCTTTAATGCATTCAGGGATAGAACCCCTAATGCTCTTGATGATGTGAGATTTAATGAACATCAAACTGAGACGATTTGATCGCTCCCATCGTTCATAAGAATAAATCTCCTGTGGCGTACTTGATTCCGTGATACTGGGTTCCACTACACGGAGCGCTTCATCTAATTCCATACACCCCAGAGTGAAAAGCAAACTTTGCTTTCAGTCAGCAAAATTATCATCACTTAGCATTGGAACACGCAACGAACTATCAATTAGGGAAGAATGAATAACTGCAATATAACCAAAGAAACATAAAACTACTGAATTGCTATGAATTAACCATATTTAAATCAACCAATGTCAATTTAATAGTAAATTTCAACCTACCTATGGGCAAAGGTTGCATATGCATGGAATTTACTCTTTATTATTAAATCTAACAATTTTAAATATTAAGAATAAAATTCTTCGTACCTGTGGGCCTAAGAAAATTTTATTGTTAATACAAAATTTATTATTTTAATCTAACTAAGTCACAAAATTAAAAAATTTCTCTGCGGAGAAAGTAATCAATTTCATAATTTAGTTACCACACAAATATTAATTTCTCCTTATGAAGTTCATATATTAATCTTGATGTAATCATCAATATAAAAATGGGATGATGTGGCTCTCCGAAAATCATTATGATAATTACTACTTCATCAATATCCGTCAACTTTATAGATGTCTAATCTTAATCCAAAAATAAAAAAATGAACCAATATTCAAGGTGAGACAATAGTATTTTCTAAAACACAAGCAGGGGAGCTCTCAGGTAAGTGAGGTAGGTCTGAGAACCTTTAAATACCAAGACTTGCCTTAGCCAGAACTGTCCCTAACCTGTATTCTTCGATCATACCCCATATTCCCACCAACCTTAGTAGGTTCATTTAATCATGCTTGGTCTAGGCATCAAACATTTTATGCATGATCAACATTTCTATATAATTAGATTTTCACATAATAAATCAAGCATAAACTTAATATTTCTAGAATGGAATCAATTAAACATTGAACATCATTATAATTCTAGAAATAAATGCAAGCATAAAAGTAAATTGATATTTCTAGAATTTAATCAATTAAACATTGAACATCTAAATAATTCTAGAAATTAATGCAAGCATAAAAGTAAACTAATATTTCAAGAATTTAATCAATTAAACATTGAACATCCAAATAATTCTAGAAATTAATGCAAGCATAAAAGCATAAAACCAATTTATTTTTCTTTCTTTTTTAAATAAAAAAATTTGATTTTTTTAAAAAAATAAAAAATAAACACAAAATGATTTTTTTTTTAAATCTGCCGGTCCAGTCCGCGGTCCATACCGCAGCCCGCCGAAGCGGGTCGCCTGACCCGATCCAGTCGGGTCAGGACTTTCGGGCTTCAGCCCTTGGGCTGACCCAATGGTCAGCCCCTAAATATGTGAATTGGGCTGGGCCAATCCCAGCCCAATTGACTTGTCCGGGTAGGAAACCCTACCCGGATTACCGGGTCCTTGACCCGGTTACCTTAAAACACAGACCCGAAGGTCTGTGTTTTTCTGCTCAGGCGCTGTGGCAGCAATTGTCGCCGCAGCTCCTGAGCTTGGCCTGGCGTCCCTTGGGACGCCACCGCATGCACCGACGACGAGAAATTTGTGTGCCTCTCGTCGCCGGCAGCTCTTGAAGGCCACAGGTTTCTAACCCGTGGCTGGGAGAGGAGGTTTTCCTCCCCTCCGGCCACCTTCTGCCGCACGGAGGAACACCTCCTCCAAGTGGGTCCTTTTTCTCCAGCATTCCAAAGATTCGAAAACAAGTTTTTTTCTGAAGATTTTTCAAAAAACTTAAATTCAACCGAAGAAGGATTGCAGTACAAAAACATAAACTTTAATACTTTAATTGACCGTCGGTCAAACTTTTGCAGTTCTACAAACTTCTCAACAAACACGAATTGCCTAGCCAAAATAAGCAAGAAAACATAGGCAGTGTTGTAAACTTTAGTTGGCCGGATTGTTTTAGAAGAAAATATAAAACATAATACAAAGCCGGTCAAGAAATAAAAAATTCTTTTGAAACACTGATACAGAGAACCGGTATATCTTGATTCAAGCGACAATATGAATTTAATCAGTAAATCGCTTCACTGAACAAGAAGTACGGAAGGTCGCTCTGATACCACATGTAAGAGTAAAATCACAATCAACCAATTCGATTGTGAATGCAGCGGAATAATAAAGCAGGATCTTTACCTCCAGCCATCTTGCTCAGCACTCAAACTCAGAATCTCTGCAGAGTAACTTTATGAATTTGTAATTTAGTGAGGCTCTTACAACCTATGCCTATGCCTTACAGAGAAATGCATTAGATGGTATACACAGGCCTCTTATTTATAGGCTAGGTCAGAGACCCTCAAGCTGTTGTAGATTTGAATTTGTTCCTTCCATCAAGGTAATTCAAATTCAAAATCAAATAGTAATCTTTATCTAATTGGTTACAATTTGAATTCTAATTTTAAATCAGAAATCAAATTGCAATCTTTATCCAATTAGTTCTAAATTTGAATCTGCTACAGATTCCATAATCTTATTTTAATTGACACCATAATCTTTAAAACTTTAAAAGATTATTTACTTATGTCAATTAGGTCACCTTAAGGAAATTTTCTAACAGGTAATCCAAGGCCGAATCCCTTCGTGCTCCCAGTAAATGCACGTCCTTGTCTTCCATATCTATGAACACATTCCAGGTTTTTGAAACTGAGTACAGAAGCAAGGCCTTTACTTGTCCCATGGAATTGATCTTTGATTCTTTATCGTAACAAGCCTGCTAATTATAAATTTAATTGTTTGCTCCCCATGTCTATGTTCGAGCTAGATGAATCGGCTGTTTGGGAACAAGTACTTTCAAGGATTTTGTTCCTGGTTATGGAGATAGCAAGTGAGGACATCACAGACCTGATAAGAACGCCTTCAAGTGTCATCTTCGACGCTACAATATCGGGGAACGTTCAGTTTTTAGTTGTGCTGCTTCGCAGGTATCCTGAACTACTATGGGAAAAGGATGAGAGAGGGCAAAGCGTATTTCATGTCGCTGTTGTATACCGGCAAGAAAATGTATTTAACTTGATATATAACACCGGAGCCATTAAGGACTACCTTGTAGGAATTGAGGATTCTGACGGTAACAGCATGCTACACTTAGCTGGAATGTCTTCTGAAAATAAGGAAAAACTTGGCGGGTTGCGAGCAAACCTTCTGATGCAACAAGAAATACTATGGTTCAAGGTATTCCTTTAAACCAAATCTATTTTCTCCCTTTCCAATACCTTTTCCTTAGCGATAGTGTCGACCATCTACAATGGCAAGTGACTCATGTTAATTCATCCTACCTATGGGATTCTGTACTCTCAATTTTTCTTGCCAATCATTGCAGGAAGTGGAAAAGATTGTCAGACCTGATCAGAAGAATAAGAAAAATTCAAGAGGAATGACACCAAGAGAGGTATTCATTGAAGAGCATATAGGGTTGCTTCGAGGAGGAGAAGATACAATTAAGGGGACGGCCAAATCATGTATGCTTGTAGCAACGCTCATTGCTACAGTTGTTTTCGCTGCGCCACTCAATGTACAGGGTATGAACAGTCCAAGCAAAAAGCTGCAATCTTGGATTTTTGCGCTCTCAAATGCGGCCGCACTCTGCAGCTCGACATCATCAATAGTCGTGTCACTCTCAATTCTTACCTCAAGCTATGCACAAAGTGACTTCCTCGACTCGTTGCATAGAAGGTTGATAATCGCCCTCACAACACTCTTTGTGTCTATAGCAACCATGGTCGCCGCCTTCGGTGCTGCCATGTTTGTGATTTTTGACCACGTTCCGTTTCTGTTTATGTTTACCATTATCCTATTTGCCGGCCTCCCCGTGTTGTTGTTTCTTATGGTCCATGGTGATCTTTTCGCCGATTTGATCCGCTCATATAGATGGTCCAAGTCCCTCTTCAAGCCAAGCGTACACAAAATTTTCGTAAATGAAAATTACTTTGGGTTTTATGGGCGGCTGCCCTCCCACAGTTGGGCCAGGCCTACCCCTTCCGCCCCCTTAAGCCTGCCCTCCCACAGTTGGGCCAGGTCTACCCCTTCTGCCCACTTAAGCCCAACCTCCCCTTCTTAAGCCCAATCTTCTTTTTTTTAGAAAAAATCATCAGAGGGTGAAACGCCCTCTGTTTCACAAAGTATATGTTTCTTCTCCCTCCCCGAGCGTCTCCTTCTCAGTTCTCAGCCCACCGATTTAATCTCTACCTCTAGCCAGCCTCCCCCTCTCCTCCACGGCGGCAACCTCTCAGCTCCTCCTCCTCGGCTCCACTTGACCACCAGCGACCTTTCAGGCTCTCAACTCACCCCTTCTCCTCACAGCTTCTCTTTCTCTTTCTTAGAAATTTGCCCCCACTTGACTAAAATATTGGTTCCGCCACTGGTTGTATAAGTACTAGTTGACAAGAGTGTGAAGCTTTTGGTGTGGTGTCACGTGTGCTTCCTTCGAGTGAGAGCTTTAGTTGAGATTATGTTTAGTTCTCTCATTTTTTGTCCCCAAGCAAGAGGTGTCGTTTAACTGTACGAAAGCTTTTCATTTGTGTGTTGAAGTATTTTACCTGTGGAACTGTTGGTGAGTAAAGACTTGCGTCTTTACTGTTTGAGTGCTCCAATAAAAAAATTATGTTTCTTTTAAATTGTACTTTCTAAATCCACTAGCTGTTCGACCGTGTGAATACAAACAAAATAGCAATATTAGCATGAAAATTTTCTTTTTATTGATGTCGACCGGTTTATCAGTGTTACTATATATTTGAGTATTGACATACTTACATGTCAAATTGAGTCCAATTGAGTTGTAATTAGTTAGCAAATAAGTTTGGTCTAAACGTTCAAGAAGATAAGGTGTCGCTCGACTATTGTTTAAGAAAACTTTTTCAAGAAGGTCGCCCGCTCCAAGCTTGAGCGAGCTCTGTGAAATTGCCACAGTGTTTGCGCTCGCCTAAGACTTGACCTTTGATTCATCGAACTCAGTCAGTTTGTCGCGGAATGTTTGTACATACTCGCCTGATGCTCGCTTCCAAGCTTAGGCAAATATTGAAGATTGCATCACAGATTAGTTGCATCAGCTTACCACTTGCTCTCTAGCTTAAAGCAAAGCCTTCACAGAAAAGCTCGCATAACTTTTGCCTAATGATAAAGTGTTTAATATGCTTAATTAAGTGGCTTAAGTGAATCAATTGTTTAATTGAAAATGAATTAAGCTCTTAATTAAACATCATATTCTAGTACTTAAGTTAAGTCTATAACAGTTGATGTTTTGCACTTAAAGTAAATGATTTATGTTGATGTTGTAACAAGAATCTACCCTCACATGTTTCACTAAATGATTTTCGTAGTGTCGTTCGAGCAGTTGTAGAGCACTGATCGAGCGTTAGACAATCTGTCTGGAATTCTCCAAGGTCGCTCGAGCGGTTGTCGAGCGTCGATTGAGCGTGCTGAATCTGTATGAAATTCTCCAAGGGCGCTCGAGCACGGGTTGAGCGCCGGTCAAGTGTGACGAACGAATCTGTTTGAATCCCAGGACGCTCACGTGTGTCGAACAAAGGCTCATTTTATATTGGCTTCTTTACTAGGGAAATTTTCGGAAGTCACTTGGGCATTGCTAAGCCTAGCTGGAGGAAAGGATTTGAGCAATGAAAATCAAAACAGAAATAGGTTACAAAACGAGGGGACCAAGGGCAGCAGCAACGAAATGGGCAGATCAGGAATTTTGGCGGATTCGGGAGCTTTCTCTATATATTTTGAGATTCGGCTGGAGTTTAGGGAGCTCGGTTGTATCTTCGTTTTTCTCTCGAATGAATATTGCTGGGTTGAATTATTTCTCTCTAGTTTTGATTTCAAATATGATAGGCTAGATTTTCAGCTTGAGATTCAAGGAGTAATCCATGGCTAGTTGGGTTGGATTTCTTCTACTTTTTATGGAGCTTGAATGATTAACTTGTTGGATTGTATTTCATTTTACTCTTAGAAAGGATTGAAGTTCTTTGTTCTAGCTTTTGATCGGTCGTAGACGTAAAGACACAATTGATGCTTGATCTTGTAACAAGACTTTGATAGTTTTCTTCGTTGCTTAAATTTGCTATACAATCTAATAAGTACTGCAGATTATATCCAAAGATTGAGGGCTGATTGTTGTATTATCCGATCATAATCTCTTGGAATGAGAACATGGTTGAGAGAAGAGAAAAGTAGAGGTGAATTCATTACCAATTCAGTTATTGGAGAAACTTGCATCTCAAGTGTTCGCTTTATTGTTTCTAAGAACGTTATCTTATTTTTATGCACTTTAGTTCTAGAGTATTTTGCATCTGTCCATTTCTAAATACATTGTTGTTCACTTCTCTTAGTCTCTATTTCAATTATGAACCATAAACCTCAAAAAAACCAAATCTGAATTTCTTTCTATTTTCGTTTGTAAATAGTTTACATATAATAACCAATGCTTACATTAAATCCGTTGTCCCTGTGAATTCGATCTTGGGATTTACCCTTGTATTAATTTGACAGCTTCTACACTTGGAAGTATTATCATAACTTGATCATGAGCCTTTGTTCGACACACGCGAGCGTCCTGGGATTCAAATAGATTCGTTCGTCACGCTCGACCGGCGCTCAACCCGTGCTCGAGCGCCCTTGGAGAATTTCATACAGATTCAACACACTCGATCGACGCTTGAAAACCGCTCAAGCGACCTTGGAGAATTCCAGACAAATTGTCTAACGCTCGATCAACGCTCAGTACCTAGAGTCAGATATATCTGGTTGTTTATCACAATTTCTTGCCCTTGGGACCAAGGTTGGTAGATGAGTTCCACTTGATTTTTAGCACAATTTCTGTGTGCTTGTACAGATGCATGTATATCAGTTTCTTAGCGTAATTGGGAATGATATGGTTTAAATACATTGAGTATTATAAATTAGGCAAGCATATGGTGTGGAAAGCATCTGAAGATGACTCTTATGTCAAATGAGGAATCTCAAGAAAAGGAGCACGATGACCTATTTTTCCAGGTAACTGATATTTGAAACAGGGTAAGATTTATTTAAAGATGTTTCATTTTATTGGTCATCCATAGCCTTTGGCTTGAATTTCCATGTGATTGGTGCTTTTGAGTGGAGATGTGTCCTCATCAATTGACTGAGGACAACTCTTCTCTCTCAAATTGCGCATGTACTACTTAAAGACTTCCCTTATAGGTTGGAGGATCCAATTTTTCTTCCAACACGTCTTTGTTCTTATTCTTCAGAAAAGTCGCTGCCATAGTATTTGCTATAGTCAGTTGTTGTGCTCTCATAGGTCGATATCATCTCCATTTTGGTTTTTAAAACTTTGACACCCCTGTCATGACTCGTTAGTTTGATCATCTGTCTGCTGGTGTAATATGTCAACTATCTTATTATTATGAAACTGCTTTTCACATTATGAACTTAACTTTTGCAGCTGATTTTGGATTTGTCGGGCTTCTCTGCTGCTAGCTTTTCGGCTTTGGCGAGATTGGTAGATGCACTATGTTCTTGATGCTAATTGGAAGAAGCGTTAGCTAGGGAACTATTAATTATGTGTAATTTGAATCCTCCAAGGAGATTGGTAGATGCTGCTGCCAAGGAGATTGAAGACATTGGAGGACTGGTGGACCTCTCAGTTGATCTTGACAAGTTACAAGGGAGATGGAAGTTAATATATAGCAGTGCATTCTCATCTAGTACTCTTAGTTTATATAAGAAACTTGTTACTTTTTAGATTACTTGTAGAGACTTTTGTTTTTGTTGTAAAATGTTATTAATCAATAATGAAGTATATTTTGTTTTATTATCTTTGGTCTTTAAATTTTTACATTCAATGAATTTTGATTATTAAAATAAATTTGTATTACCGATTAAAAAAACATGTATATGAAAATATAGGAAAAATTAGTAGTGTATTAAAATGCTAGCAAAAAAAAAACGTTGGCACAGATCTATAGCGGCGGTATCTCTGCATCAAATCTAGCACATTAAGCTATATGCTATAGGATTTTCAAAAGAATATTTTATATTATTTACAATAATAGTCACACAGATTTTAGCAGCCTACATTTGGCCAAAGCAAAAGAGGGACTTTCCTAACACAACCTTAATCCCTTCTCACTTTAGTCGACAAGAGGCCTATATATGCCACAAGTTGTAACAGCAGCACCAGCATTTGTAGATAATAGGGATTGGTTTTAACACAATACACTGGTAAGCGAAAACAAGCACGATTCGCCCAACAAGAAAAAATAAGTAATTTGACAATTTTGGGAGAGAGAGAGAGAGAGACCTGATAGGTGAAAGCACCGAGTTTGCTATTGTTGCTTGGATTCTCTTTACCTTTTTCTCTTTGGGGATCGAAAGCTCGGATGGGGAAAGACCTTTCTGCCGTTGTCCTTGAGAAGGGAATTCGGTTCTCAATAACGAACTTGACAGTGTCCATTGCTTTCCTTGTTGTTGGCTTTGATGGGCGGTTCTGGGAGACTGAGTAACAAAGAAGACAAGAGAGAAGGACTGTTATTTCAAATAGTGTGGAAGGGTAGAGGAAAGAAAGCATACTCATCGCGAAGGAGGCAGACGGCGACGAGGAAAAGGAGACTTCGGGACCTTAGGGTTCAGAATCTCAGGTGGTGTAATGATATCGGGCGGAGCGGGTCGTGCCTCCCTATATTGATGCCCGACCGAATATAGGCGGGCTTCAGTATTTTGGGCCCGCCCCGCACGAGCCCACGTATAGCCCGACCCAATTTGGTTCGGTTGGGCGAGCACTGTACATCTCGAGCCACGATCAGGATGAACAATCATCTATAGTTGCATTTATTATAATTCTTACAGGCATGTACCTATTTCTTCTAAAGTATTAAACGTATCTTTCCTCTTGCAAACCTCATCCGACTCTCTGTGAGCATCTAATTTTTCATTACTAGAAAAATTTTCGTTCTCCGCTTTATCATTTCTAAGATTAAGTCTGGGGTAGATTCGATGCCCTTTTTAGTTGTTCTTTTTCTTCTCGGTGTGTAAATGTCTTAGCACACAACCTTGTTCAATGGACTGCTTCCTACCTTCGGGAGGGATGCAATCCCAAAATTTTTGGACAGTATCATCGCTATCACTGGGTTTATGAGGGTTTTGATCCTTCTCAGGGGCGGAAGGAGGGGGAGCAAAGGGTGGCGGCCGACACCCATCGCTCCCCCAAAAAAATTTGTTAATAGAAGATGGTCTGGGCCCGATACCCATAGGCTCAGACCAACTTCATATGATACCCATAGACCGGCCTAGGCCAGATCCCCATCAAGCCCAGGTCGTTTTTTTTTACAAGCAGAGTGAAATGATGTCGTTTCACTCTGCTTGTAAAAAAACATTGAAGCATAAAACACAGTCGCTTCGCTCCCCCTCCTTCCGCCCCTGAAAGCCTGACCATTCTCTCTATTTCTCTCTCACTCTCACTCGTTTCTTGATTCTTTTAGCCCCGAGTCCTGACGCCAACAGCCACAGCTAACAGCTCTCTCTTTGCCCTTTGCCCACCTGCCACCGCCGACGCTCGTTCAGCCGCTCCCCACGGGCCGCCAACGCCAGGTAAACTTTTACGACCATTCCCTTCTCTTTTGCCTCTTCAACTGAGAGTCTGAGCTCTAATGTCAGGGAAGAATGGATTTGCAAATTGCAACACTAATCCATGTTGTTTGCAAATTGGGTTTTCTTTTTTATCTAGATCGTAGAAAAAAAAAGCCTAAATTTTAGAATAAGTTGTTTAGATTTTGGTATGAGTTGGATTTGACAGGGTTAAATTTTACCTTGGAAATGGTGGAGAAAGTCGATTGATCTTGCACCTAACTTGTAGCTTTTTAATATTGTTGTTTGTTGTATAGGAGTTGGAATGTTGGATACTTGGTAACTTGGATTCTCATTGAGTCATTGGGTGGAGACATTAGTTGTTTATGAGAATTGGTGAAGCTTTCCGGGTGTTGGTTTCCGAGTTTGGGACTGCACGCTGATTTGTTGTTGTCATAATATTGTTGGTGCCAAACTTTGCAGAATGAACTTAGAAAATGAAGAGAAAATCTCAGTTGATCAGCCAGCTGAATGTGTGGGTTTATATGGTGAGATAAGTCGCAAATATTGTGCTGGTTTGGGCAAAGAAGAAATTATGTAGATTTGGAAAAAGAGTCGGAAGCAGTGGTTAATTATGTAGCTGGCAATGAAAGCAATGAAACCTAATGTATTAGAATTGAAATTAATTATGTAGCTGGCAATGAAAGCAAATAATTTTGTGGATTGATGTTATTTCTAGTGTATTAGAATTTAGAATTGAAAAGGTTGCTAAGACACTTAGACTAATGCTCCTGGAAACAATCAAATGACTTCTCCAAAGGTGCAGAAGGAAATGATGAATACTTGTGCAGCTGAGACTATATGTGTCCTTATTAAAGAAATTGGGGACAATTTTTTTTCTATTATGGTTTATGAGTCTAGAGATAATTCAGTGAAGGAGCATATGGTAGTGGTTTTGAGATATTTGAACGAATGAGGACAGGTGATTGAAAGGTTTCTTGGTGATACTTACTCTGAATCTTTGAAAGAAACTGTAGATAAATTGTTTGCAAAACATGAGTTGTCAATATCCAGATTGAGAGGTCAATGGTATGATGGGGCATCAAATATGCGAGGTGAGTTCAATGGGTTGAAGTCACTTATTTTGAGGGACAATCCTTATGCTACCTATATCCATTGTTTTACTCACCAACTTCAATTGGTTATTGTGGGAATTGCAAAAAATAACTTCCAAGTTGGTGATTTTTTCAATTACACTTTGTCGATTGTGAGTACGGTTGGAGCTTCTTGTAAAAGGAAAGATGTTCTTCGGCAAATTCATTATGAGAATATAATGGAGCAGTTGGATAAGGGAGAGATTTCTAGTGGAAGGGGTAAAAATCAAGAAACCAGTCTCGCACGACCAGGTAATTACTATATCTCATTACAATCTTTTAGACCATTCAAATTTTTTCCCTTTGTTTATAGTTTTATAATTCCAATTTCTTATAATATTGTAGGTGACACTCATTGGGGTTCATACCACCTTACAATAATCTGTCTCTTCACTATGTGGTCATCAGTGTTGGAAGTGTTTGAACACATAAAAGCGGAAGGTACTCTCTCAGACCAAAGATCTATGACTATAAGTTTGATTGATAAGATGTAAAATTTCGAGTTAATATTCACTATGCATTTATTGAAGAATATAATGAGAATTACAAATGAATTGTCACTAGCCCTACAACGTAAGGATCAAGACATTGTTAATCCTATGAGTTTGGTTAGAGTTGTGAAGGAACAGTTGCAGGAATTGAGGGAGAAGGAATGAGATGGATTTTTGGACGAAGTCAAGACTTTTTGTGTTGATAACTCGATTAGTGTGCCCAATATGGAAGAAGTTATACCAACTCGTAATCGTTCGAGGCGTGAAGGACAATATATTACTTATTTCCATCACTTTCGTGTGGAAGTTTTTTGTCAAGTTCTTGATTTGATCATTCAAAAGATGGATAACCGATTCACAGAAGCAAATACATAATTACTTATTTGCATAGCATGTCTTAACCCAAGAAATTCATTTTCAGCATTTAATCATGTTAAGTTATGTCGTTTTGCTAAGTATTATCTAGAAGATTTCACAGTGAATGATCATGTGTTACTTAGAACTCAGCTTAACACCTACATTAGAGATGTTATATGAGTTGATAATTTTTCTGGGTTTTGAGATATTGGAGGTCTTGCATTGAAAATGGTTGAGACTAGAAAGAATATTGTATTTTCATTGGTTTATCGACTTATTGAGTTGACATTGGTCTTACCAGTTGCGACCGCAACCGTTGAGAGAGTATTTTCTGTAATGAAGATCATCAAGAGTGATTTGTGTAATATGATGAGAGATGATTGGATGAAGGATTGTATGATGATATACATCGAGCAGAAAATTTTTAAAACTATTGAGAACGAAACTGTTTTGCAACATTTTTAATGTTTTTCATCTTTAATTTTTGTTATTGTTGTAAGACATTTTTTGTATTATGAAAGAAATTTTGTTTTTTGTCATTTCGCCTTTAAAGTTTGACACCCTTAAATATTAATCTTGTTTCCACCACTGATCTTCTTAGTTGTTTTTTCTCCTTGTTTTGTAATGACTCTTGTATTTCCTTTCTCTATTTAATGCTATTTCGTCTTGTTGATCAAAAATAAATTAAAGGAGTGTACAGAAATCCAGCTCAAGTATATGTCCGTCCGACACACGTTTGACGTTTTTTTTATGTCAGTGAGCATCCAAGATCTTCAACGTATGCAGAGGAATGGGAAAGTTTCCCTTTTTGATCAATTACTGTTCGTTGAATCATAGACGTTACCATTCACTGAGTCTCATGTTGATTTGAGTGTTTTGAATTTTTCTTTTTGCTGTGCCTCTAGAAATCAGAGGTTGATTGGAGTATTAATTTGAATTTATGTTATATGATATTTTTTCTTTGTTATCTAAATCAGTTGTGTCATGTTTATCTTTGGTGCAAAAAAAAAATTTCTCGTTATTACAAAAAAAAACTAAACATACAATTTTAAACGAAACACTATTGAAATTAAAAATAATTTTCCTTTTCCTGTCATAAATTTCTGATGTATAATGGAAGGGCAAAATTTTTGAATTTTAGTAAATAGATAATTGTATTAAGGGATAAATATAACATCGATTCGTGTGATTTATTCTAAAATTAAATAAGTTCTTAAAATTTAAAATTATTAATATTTAATTATATTAAATCAATTAAAAGGAGAGAAAGAAAATAAATAAATAAATAAAGGAAACGGGTTCCTAAAACGGTAAAACCCGCGCGCTTGTCCTGTTGTCCATTCCTCCAACTTCCAAGTGGTCGGTGGATTGAACTCAGCAGTCAGCTCTCCTGTGAAACGTTCCTCAAGACAAGATTCTTCCTTCCCGCTTTCGTAACTTCCAATAAACATTTTCGCGCCACCTATCAACACGGTGAAGCACTTGCGTAGAGAAGCGGAGAGAATGACGTTGGAGGCGAAGAGTCCGGTGAAGGCGGTCGTACCGTCCTCGCTCATACCGAATCCCTCTCCCGGAAACCTCCAGTCCACTCGTCTCGCCCTCCATGTATCATCTTCTCTCTTTCGCTCTCTGCTGTTGTTTAATTTAATTCTGTTTGAGTTCAATTTTGTTTTATTTGTTCGTTGGCCAGGTTAGCGAGGACGGTTCTTCTTGCTGGGCCTACGTCGCCTCAGGTTGCCACATTTACAAACTCAAGGTACAAGCACACGCTGCACGTGAACTTTTTTATTATAGCTACTAAATTGGAAGTCTTGTTTGTGTCTTTTTGAACTTGTGTTTTATTTCAAGTGCTTATGATGATTGGCCTTTAAAATGTTAGACTTTGGCGTTAACTCGACTTTCTTTGCTGCCCTGTGGGAAATACAAGGAAAAATAAGAACTTACATTTGTGGACAGACAGCTAGAAATTGACAAACAACTAGAAATGGATTCTTAGACCTGGTGGGGCTTTATTCTTTGTGCATCGTTTTGTCAAGGGCAGAGCAGCAAACAGTTCGGTATAGTTCTAATGGAACGTGGTTGCTTGTTTGTTTGTCATAGGCATTAATCTTTTTTTTCCCATATGTTCGAAGTAATTTATTTTGTTTGATCTGTGGAGCGAGGTTGCTCTTCTTATAATAAGGGATGTGATATAATCATCTATTAGTATTGGTTGCTTTTAGATCCCTCTGGAAGATTTTTTCTTAAGCAAAGGAAAGGAAAGCCTTCTGATTCCTGTGCAGTCTCAGGTATGAAATGAAGGGCTATGGTCCTATTTAATAAAGTATTGATCTTTTTTGACATGTGGATGAGTGGACTCCATATCTGCTTCTTTGCTTGTTTGACTCTATTGTTTATGTGTTAACCCTGACATCTTCTATCTAATTTGTTGAAGGTGATGGACTCTTTCTTAGTTAACTGCTGCCCTCATTGTTCAGAAATTCAGAGCATAGAGCATACAGAAACTGAAAGTAAGTGGCTGTTGCATTGGCACTTAGATTTTATTTTGCTAGACCGTAGGTGACAAAATGCACTCTTAGGGAATAGATTGTGTCCATATTGTGTTGGGGAAATGTTGTCCTGATGAAGAAATCACGTAATGGAGTTTAGGACAAACTATAGCTTATCTTCCTATGGATATGAATAGTTTCAAGTTACCTCCCTTTCTGTGGGAACTGCCATTGAATGAGATCATCATATTTTCCGCCCCAGCTGATGGTTCTTCTGTTTGATGCAAACCCATTGCATAAAACTCAAAGTTTAGTCCTCAGTCGACCCTCCAAATGGATGTAAATTGGGTTATTCCTATCCAAATCCAAGGACTACTGTTCTTTCGCCACATCCATGAAACTTTAAACCCATTGAGGACTGAATTTTATATTATATTTTATGCGACACGTGTAATTGTGTGAGAGATTGTGTCAATAACTACGGAAATCCGATGATTCTGCTTTACTCCAAATCAAGTAAAGTTTGAGTAGAAGGAGACTTAAGTTGTAATTTCACCTAACGGCGAGTCATTTGGAGTTTGAACTAGATTTTCAGTATTCCCTTCTTTTGTTAAATTAATTACATGTGCTTGGGAAAATTGGAAAGATTACGGTTGCTCATAATGGTATATGAATATGTGGAACCTTTTTCAATTTAGGCCATTTGATCAGGAATTAAATGATGCCACTCCTCAGTAATGTTATGGTTTTTCGTTGGAGACAATTATGGAGGACCATATATTGGTGATGCGTGGATCTTGAATGATCAAATTTGTTGTTCATGTTGGTGTATGTCTCTTTTCCCAATGCTCCGCGTGGTTTCTGAACAGAAAGCAGAATGCTATGAATGTTCACATCTTGAACAAATTGAGAACCTTATTTGGCTTTTAAATCTTGGATTTAGATGGGCAGCATTATCAAGATGGGTGCACTGCTCAAAATATGAGGTCAGTGAATATGCAAAATGACTTGTTCTAACTTGGTCCTTGTCACTGTTTGGGCTTTTTTACCATATATTATGGAAGCAAACACGTGGAACTGTCCAAGATTTTATCTTCTTCTTATCAATAACTGGTATTCTCCTATATATTGTTTAACTATTCTGTTCTGTAGCCATAATTCTGGAGAAATTTACTTGTTTATGCAAGATATTTTTCCTGCCTTTTCTACAGAATTTGTTTTCTTATCCGAAAAGGGAAATGTGGAAATTACAATTAGCAAATGCATAAAAGAAGCTGTGAATAGGTCATTGTATTTCCCTTTTTTGTTTTATGTACTCAGTTCAAGGATTTACTGCTGCAGAGTTGCTTTGGTTGTTCTCCCATTGTCAAGTTATTTGATTATTCACATTCAAAGAAATTCTGTGACCTTGGAGAACTATTCATTCTTTCTTTCTGATTACTTCGGGGACAAGGGGACCCCAAGGCCAGTATCTGAGGCAGTTGCAAACACTCAAACCGATTCATTCCCAGTCAGTGATTACTACGATTTGCTTGTAGCTGTCATACAATCCTGGGGTGAAGACTTGGTTCAGATACGAAGGATTAACAATAAAGAATTTTGGGATAGGAATGCAAAGAGTTCAAACCAACTTTTATTGTGCAGAAACTCTGCTTAGTTCCACTTTTAAGTAGGAAGCTACAGCAGTTCCATCATTGGGGTGTTTTTTTTGAAATTGCAGGTTAGGCTAACTCTTGTTTATCAGTACTGCAGATAACCGGGCTGGCTTTTTTTTTCGATTGACCCTGACCAATGACCATATCTACATACAAGGGGTTGACTATGAGGTAACTAGTTTTGAAGAAAATTTAGCTGAAATCATCCCCTTCATTTCTTATGATGTTAATTGGGTTCATCAATTACTTTGATGTATTTTATTACAGGTGAATGATATGTTTTTGGTACTTGTTGGCCATAAAGAAACATATTTAAAGTAGAAATACCCATCAATCACCACACTGGTTAGCATGCGCATACTGAAAACATGGAATATACTAGCTCCTTATTCTTGTGAAGTTTTCATTCTCTGTTTTTGCCCATTTTAACCCTTGGAGTTTTCACACTGACCTAGGAGAGGGTGGTGGTGGTGGTGGTGGTGTATAAGGTCATAAGCTTTAGGGTTATTGGGATTTCTCTCTGATATGAACTTCATAGGTATCTAAAAGCGTAAACATAATAGGGGATTGTGCCACTTTGTAGCTCGCGTAGAACATCTTTCTGAATAGGTTACTGTTAAAGTTCCTTCAGATTTTCATCGTGCTCTCTAATTTCAATATAACAAATGTGTTTTCTGCAGGTCTTTTGTGGCCAGTGGAAAGAAAACACTACGGTGTTTTCATTTAGGGGGGACTCGAACTGGCTTGGTTTCAGTATGTAAAGTAGGTAAGCCATATATGGCTGCTTCATATTCCTTAACAGTGACAGTTAGCACGCAATCCAGTTTGGACAATCTGGTTGAAGCCAGTATGTCCATTTTCAAGGACAGTTAGAAATTGACTGTACATATGTGAGGAATAGAACCAGGCCAACCTAAGTACTGAATGATTCTCATCCCTGAGGTTCACGCATTCAGCCTGGTACTTCGTGCCTTAGTTATCAAGATTTGACTTTAAAAGGTGTCAAACCAATTTTGAAACTGAGATTTTGTGTTCCAAAAGATTCCGCATTGGACATACATAAATACAAGATTCTTTTGTTTCTTTAATGAGTGCGCGGTATCATGATATGCTCCGCTTATATGTCATCTCAAGTGACAACAAAAATCAATCTTTCTATTTGTTTGGCTCTCTTAGCTTTTAGTCCACATCAAATTAAAGTTGCACTTAGAGCAGGACATAAGCGCAGCCTCTTGTCAAAATATCACAAGAAGGCCAGTGCCATCTCACAACTTCTCATTTAACCTGGTTTGCAGTGCCACAAAAGGGATGTTCTAGGTGGATGGTGCGACTCAGGCAGCATCTTTGTGGCTGATGTTGTGGCTAAAGAGAGTGAAATCGATGAATTACTGCACGGGCAACATGTATGGATGCAGGTTCTTTTATTCTGCGATTTTGATTTTTACACAAAACACCCGTGCTTGTCTAGCTTTTCTATATTGCAGCAAGGATAATTGAGCCTGAATTATCAATGTGGATATTCCTCTATATTGAATTATTCCCACACAATTGACAATTGAAATGCCGAGATAGTAAAACGAAGTTCGTTGCCCTGCCTAGCCATTTTTTGGATTCAGCTTCTCTGTTTCTCGTTTCTCTTGGTGCTTCTTTGTAAACCAATCAACAGAAATATACCTTTCCCTGGAGGTCTATGGCTTTATTGGTTTGGCATATCCTCTACAGAGTTCGTGACTAATGGAACTTTTCTGTGGCCCGTACATATATGAATGGTATCCAATCCCATCATTGAGATATATCTATGAGGTCAAGGCTTAACCATGACCGTCCAAACAGTGGCGGAGCCATGAATTGAATCAATGGGGGGCAAATTCCTAAGGAAAAATGATAAAAAAATTACTAAGTAATGCAAAAAAATATTTTAAGTATTAAAATATAAAAAATTAAGGACTAAAAATACTAAAAATATTAAAATACAATCTAGGAGTATTAGACGACTCTACGCTGGCTAACTTTTTTTTATAAAAAACTTATCCATTATCTAAACAAAATAAAAGAAAACAAAAATCATCAACCAATTAGTGGTAATAGCATTAAAGATTAAATTATTGTAGTTCATGACACCAATGGAGCACCAACTAATCACACACACATATATATTTTTCGTAAAACAGAACACATAAATGAAACAAAGTATTTCACAAGCATTTTCAGCATTATAACTCTTCAATTTCATAAATGAAGTACTTACTTTTGCTGCCAGAAAGGATGTGTCCATTGCTCAATAAGTCCTGCTAAATTTGTTGGGATTTACAAAAAGAAAAACAGAACACATAAATGAGAAAAAGAATCAATTGTTATGTTTCTTTTATTCTTGAAAGACAACAAGATAAAAACAGTTGTCTTTTAGTGTGACAGTTTTATTGAACACAAGTTTCTTTGAAGTGAAATTTATATCACCAATACAATAACTTGGAAGTGCAAGGAGAAAATACATAATTAGTATATGATAATGGAAAAAGAATTGGAACAATTGGATAGTATCAGTTTTGACAAGAAATATATACTTGGGCTGTGTTTGCAAACCCAATTATCCCCAACATTTTATCTCTCCTAATAAAATACTCCAATATAATCTCTCTCTCTCCCATAAAAAATATAAAAAATTACAAAAATTATAAAAAATTACCTCTCTCTTCACCTTTTCACTAAACCCAATACCAACACATATTCTCATACCCAACATTTTGGTAATGCTGCTGCTGGAATGGTGGTTTTTGTGATTTGACATTTTTATTTTGCCCCTATTATCATCTTCCTGTCGGTGTAACAGCTCTTGAGCAAGAATACAAATAGATAGTATCAGTTTTGACAAGAAATTTGACCTAAAAAATCAATAAAAAATATCAAGTTTTAGGAAATAAACAAATTAAACAGCTGAGTTTAGTGGTCGAAACTAGTGGCCCTCTTCTTCTGGAGTGTGAGGATTAATCTGAATCTTTCAAAGTCACGATCAAGATACCTGGCAAAGTGATGGATCTGGGTGCCCTCTTTGGTTGGGAGGCTGATGTGGTGTCTGGTTGGTGCATGGTAGGAGACCTGAAAACTGGGGACCGACAATTGGGTTCAGCAGTTCAATCAAGCAGCTTACCCACTGCCTATTAAAGATATCACATTCCCCAATTATCAAAGACCGCCTTATCTGGGAAGCAAATATTATTGTATCCAACCGGACCCCCTAAGAAAACAAATATATTAGAACACCCATCTTCTAGTCAAAGCCTACACGAGCGGAAAGGCAACCATCTTTGGCAAAATCTGATGCCCACATCACAAGAACTGCATGACTTAGACAACGCCTATCTTCTCCGGTGAGCTTGGACTTGGTAGCTTTGTTCTCCCAACCAATCATTGTCTTCCTGCCTCTCATCGTTGAACTAGATAGGCAGATACAACTTATCGGATCGTTGAACTGTCATTTCTCTTAAAACTAATTGGTGTCAAGAGCGCATCATTCAAATTTTTTATAACATTCAACATTGCACCAGCAAGTCTGCTCTAAGAACGTTAGCAGAGAATGACACTGTAGAACTCCAACACAGCTTATCTATTCACGAATTATTAGTCGTTTCATTTCCTCTGGGAAGAAACGGGAGGACTAGGAACGCCGCTCCCCTCAAACTATTTTCTCATCCTACTTTTCTATCCTTAACTGGTTATTTTGCTTGTTGGGTCAAATGTCAAATCTCTTGTCTTACATGGAGTCATGGAGACGTGAGAGAGAACCTAAGATGCACATATCACATCAGTCCCCACGTAGTGGTCCATACATTTATTTTTAAGGGCTACCACTTGAGGCCTAGCATTTAAAATAATAGGACCATAACTTGAAGTTTGAGTTATATTACAGGTCCACATCTTGTGCATGAAGTTCTATGAAAGTCTTTCCCACGTGGTGTTCTTTCTCCATGTCTATCTCATATCTTCTAGTAACGTGTGGAGTTATTTTTGAAATTTTTAAAATGCTAACAAATCATAATTAATATCTATTAGACTATAACCTAAGTGTAAATAGCTTGTAAAAAAATAAGTTGACTGAATTCAATAAAGACAAATGGTCAAGGATTATTTTGTGGAATTAGTAAAATGAAACTTTCTTATAACCCTCTTCATTTAAAAAGAAAACTCTAATAATATAATTGTATAAATTACCTAAATGCTAGGGTTGTTCAAATTGGGTTTAGGGTCAGGGTGGTAGAAATCCGACTCCCCGATCTTGCAACCAAGGCAATCGGAGAAGGAGTTTGCAACATAACCTCGAAAAAAGTTAAAACCATCCGGTTACATTTTCTCTAAATACTTCGATTTCAAGACGGGTTAGTTATAAGATAAACACTAATTGAGTATAACGGTGCTGTTTTGTTAAGAGCATAAGGGATTTTTTTTAATAAAAAAATCATGTTATAGACCTGAACCTGATTCTCTCGAGTTCTTGTTTTAAAACGTGAGCTTATCTCTGAACCCAATGTAACTTGACACTATTGGGGTTGAGCTGGATAGATTTCAAGTCGAGAGGTCGGGTTAGCGGGTTTTTACCCACACCCTACTAAGGCTCGGTTTGTTTTATAAAATTTTACAACATTCTAAAATTTTAACATAATAAAATATTACAATATAATCTCTCTCTCATCAAATCATTATTTTCACTACAAAAAAATATAAAAAAATTAACTTTCTCTTCACTTTTTCACTAAACTCAATACCTAAAATTTTAACCACACTAAAATTTTACTTCTCAAACACAACCTAAGTGATTTATAGAAACTAATAAGGTTATAGCTTAAAATGACAAATTGATAAGCAAACACTACTAGTAATATATTTAGATGTAAACAACTAATTGAGCCTATGACCATGTGGGCTAGAGGAAGTTTTATAGTTTGGGAAACATAAAGTATCAAGAAATCTTTCTCATACTCAAGTGGGTTAACAAGTAGTGCTCTGGCACTAAATACAAACTACAATTATCTATAAAATAAAAAATGGAACAAAAATATCCAAACAAGCATCTCCTTGTGTTTGCCAGGTTGGGACAGAAGGATCGGTCAGTATAATGTTTTATATGAGAAAGACATTCATCAGAAGACTTGGAGGAAAAGAATGCCTCGTAACAAATGCAATTGGGTTCACATTTCCCTTTTTAATTAAAATTTGATTTTTTTCCCTCGTGTGATTCTCCTGGCTTTGCATTGGTGCGTGTTTATCAATTCCAAGCCCCTCGGGAGTGGCAAAAGCAACAAGTGAGGTGGGTTTCTTTAATCACGAAGAAGAAATTCTCCCTAAAACTTATCTCCAGCTGCAACTTTTTCTTTAACAGTGTATGGATAACATCGGGCTGCCTATTTCTTTTGTTTCCATAGCTCCCTATTTTCAACGCAAGTTTGTCGCTTTCACCCTATGCTTGCCAAAGCCTTTTTTAAAAAAAAAAACAAAAATTGTTTTTGTTTAAAGAACTGTTAAGCTATATTTGTTTGTATTTTTAAAAATATTTATTTTGTAATGATTATGAAAAAAAATAGATATGTTTTTTTTAATTGTTTAAGTGTGTTAGAGCACGTTCGTTTAAACAAAAATCTCAGGATTTTTTTGAATTCTCAGAATACAAAAAATTCTACAACCAAACATCATTTTTAACACTACATAAAACTAACTAAAACACGCATACCAATAAAATTTAACATCACATAAAAATTCTCAAAACACAAAAAATTCTCAAAAAACTTCCTAACCGAACAACTTCTTAAGTGTTTATGGAAAAGATGTTTGAAAATTTTATTTGGATGTGAAACTAATAATTTTACCTTGTGAGAAGTCTGAACAAATCTCTTCGAACATGTGTGCTCACTATTGACATTCTAATAATTAGTCTTAATTAACAAATTAACCTATTTGAGTTTAGATTAATTATTACTATTATTATTAATAATAAAAGGGATAAATACATACTCTTTGTAATGTTCAATTATGGAGTATTGACAATTTGTATTATAATTTAATAATTGTGTCACATTACACTCACTAATTATTAATTTAAGATATTTTATACCTTCGGTCAACAATTTTCATCGATGTGAAGGAAAAGTAATTTTTGAGACACAAAATGACAATTTTATCTAATAATTTTTTTACGGTCACCAAATTATGAGGATGAAAATCATAATTTAAGTGAGTATAAATCAATTATGTCAAAATGAACGGAAAATTAAAACGAATGATATAATTTTTGTAAAATCAATCATTGTTTTATGCAATGTGAGATAAAAAAAATAGATTAAAATGTAAAATATCAATATCTCATAATTAAATGGTACAAAATATTTTTATCCTTAGTAAAATTATCATTTCAAACGCTTAAACAATGAGAGAAGAAAGTTTCAAATGCAAAGAACGTTGTCATGGCTGTGTAACTCACTATCACCTGTTTGGTCCAAAAGAAAATTGGAAATTCTGACTCAAACACGACAACTATCTATTACGAAGCATGAACACCAAATGATATTTTAACTTTCCACCTTCCATGTCATGTGTGGAAACGTCATATCCTATTTCATCACTCTTACCAAGTAGTGTTGTCAGTTGTCACGTTATCTTTTTACAAACTCTACACATTCTCTTTTCTTATTATAGTTGAGAAATCAAATACATAGAATCTGTCCCAATCAATATAAATAAATAAATAAATAAATAATGGTAAACTACTTGCCCATCATACCCAATTAGAATATTCTTTTTTTCCGAGCACCCAATAAAATAATATTTTGTTAAATAGATAAATTAATCTGTCATCCAATAGATTTTACAACTGCTCAACAAAAATTAGAAAAATGACTTCTTCTAATTAAAGCTTCTAACCTAATAAAGAGCAATCGAAAGAAAAGGTCAATATCTTTATCTAAGATTAATTATATTCTTCAAAAAATAATTATAATAAGCTTTTTTTTTCTCTAAGAAAAGTGACTTAAAATAAGGTTTTCCGATGATATTTGTTTAACATGTTTTCACACCTGCCCCTTTCCCATTGCTAATTCTTTTAATCAGCCGGTCCGGTCCCTTTCAAGAGGTTCCATTAGGCACCACATCATGTTGACACATTCCTTTCTTTCTGCGGGAATATTTTCGTCATTTCACAATTGTGCCCGAAGCCAGACCGAGTCCCGACTCACTCTCTCCTTTACGCGCCAACGAAGACCGGGTTATGCAGTCCACGTGTCCATCCTCCACGACGACTACTTTTTTTTTTTCTAAGCTCCACGACGACTACTTGGTTGTTCACACTGTTAAGACGTGCCAAACATCCCCACGTGTCAAGGAGAGAAACTAGCCAGGTAAGCCTGATAAAACCGCAGGGTCCTACAGTGGGGACAATCAACCGTTTATTAACTTTATTTCCAATATAACGGCCTGGATCTAGCTCGTACGGATTCTTGCGGATCCCGCGAGACGAGTGCGCTGCGCGCTTTGGATTTAGAGCGAAGCGCGTCCGGGACGTGTTTGGTGCGTGTAAAAAGAAAATACCGAAAATGGAATTTTGTTTACTAATTACTGTCAAAGAAGTTAATTAGTTTACTAATAATGGTAATGTTAACTTCCCTAATCTCACTCCTTTAGACCTTTCCTTTTCCAACCTACCATTAAACGCGGTCCAAAAATCCCCCAATAAAACCCTCCCCTCCCCTTTGCCTCCTTCAGAGCCACTTCCAATCTTTCGCACTCCCTTCCAAAACCCCCATCCAATTGTATCAAGTTTCGAGTCTTTTGGAGGTTCTGAATTGAATTGGGGGATTTTGGCATTAGGGTTTGTATTTGTTGAGTAGTTATATTGTCCATGTGAGAATGCCCGCTACGGACTATCAAGGTTCGTCAGCTGCATTCAGTATTGGCCGTTCAATTCTGAGCCTCCGACGCGACCAGGCCGTACATTCGATGGAGGCGACTCACGACTTGGAGCTGGAGCTCGACGCGTTCCAGAAGCAGGTCACGGTTCGGTTTGCCGACTTGACGTCGGGCGGGCCTGAGGATTTGCTGTCCCTGGCTTGGGTGCGGAAGCTTCTGGACGCTTTCCTTTGTTGCCAAGAGGAATTTAGGGCTATTCTGTTCAATCGCAGAGCTCTGGTGCTTCGGCCGCCGATGGATCGAATGCTTTCCGAGTACTTGGAGCGGAGCGTGAAGGCTCTCGACGTCTGCAACGCCATTCGCGATGGGATTGAGCAGGTCCGCCAATGGGAGAAGCTGATCGAGATCGTCCTCTGCGCTCTGGAGAACCACAAAACCCTCGGGGAGGGCCAATTCCGACGCGCCAAGAAGGCGCTCATCGAGTTGGCCATCTCCATGCTCGACGAGAAGGACCCCAACGCCGTTATTGCACACCGCAACCGTTCGTTTGGGAGGGGCAACAATTCCTCCCCGAGGGATCATCACCATAGCCAACACCAAAACCGTTCATTGGGGCATTTCCGGTCCCTATCGTGGAGCGTGTCCCGGTCTTGGTCGGCGGCGCGGCAGCTCCAGGCAATCGGGACAAATTTGACAGCGCCGAAAGGTAACGAACTCGTGGCCACGAACGGACTCGCGGCGGCGGTTTACACCATGAATTCTGTTCTGCTGTTCGTAATGTGGGCTCTGGTGGCGGCGATTCCGTGCCAGGACCGTGGTTTGCAGGTGCACTTCTCTGTTCCGAGGCAGTTTGTGTGGTCGGGGCCGGTGCTCTCGCTGCACGAGCGGATTCTCGAGGAGTCCAAGAAGCGGGACCGGAAGAACGCTTGCGGGCTATTGAGGGAGCTTCATCGGCTTGAGAGATGCGCAAGGGTGCTGAGTGAATTGGCTGATTCGGTTCAGTTCCCATTGGCCCATGAGAAGGAAATGGAGGTGAGGCAGAGAGTGCAGGAGCTCTCGCAGGTTTGCCAGGCGATGGAGGAAGGACTGGACCCTTTGGAAAGACAAGTGAGAGAGGTGTTTCACAGGATTGTGCAGAGCCGAACGGAGGGCCTTGACTCTTTGGGTGGAAAACTCAGCAATTCGGAGTAATATGCCAGTAATTGGGTATTCGATTTGAGAATGGTTTTGAACTTCGATTTCAGGGAATGCACAAAAACGTCATGATGATGATGAGGAAGAGGAAGAACAAAGGAGTAGTAGGAAGAAAAAGACAGGCAAGAATTCGATTCAGAAGAATGAGGCGAGTTTTGTGCCAAGAATAAATTTGGTAAGGGACTGAGGAGGACAAGTTTATTGTAATTCTCATCATATATTTTGTTTAAAGTGAGAAAAAAAGGAAACAAAAGATTAGGATATAGAATGGACCACTGCGGTTCGTGGTGCTCTTCTCTTTGGCTATTGTTGTTGCTATATTGTGCAGTTAAATCGCTGAGCGAGTTGTTGCATCTTCATGTTGTAGCTGATTTTGTGTCAATGAACATATATCTGTGTCCTTCTTGGCCCTGGTGCAGGAAATTTTGTTGTGGAAAAAGCATTCTGTTATAAGAGTTTTGTTCTTTAGCTTCTTGCGTCGTAATGCATTTCGAACTTTATAGTTTAAGATGAAGTGTTGTCCGTGTATGAATCTGTTTGTAGAAAGTTATTGGCAGAGGATGACGTGAAACACCAAGTGGAATTTTCTGAATGGATTCCATTCCTCTGCTTCACGGGAAAGCCATTGTACATGAGGACTGGTCTCACTTATGGTTTAGGCATCGCTTCCATGGTATCTCATACCAGGTTGGCCTCCTCCAATTGAAGGTTGCTCGTCTTCTGTTGCTCATTGTACCCCTCCACTTCCTCCAATTGGATGTTGCGTTTCTTCTGTTACCCATTCCTCGATCTGATCCCAAACAACGTTTGCCAGTGAAAAGAGATCAAAAGACAAAAGTGAAGTTACAGTTACCTCTCCCTTGACTTTAGTCATTCTGGCCATAAAACAAAAAATATTACGGCAGAAATGAGTATTCCTTACTGCTAATTCGAACTGGCTTGGTTTAACTCAATGGTCAAGGTTCAGCTTTGTTCTAATTGGAAATGTGCCTGACTTTTGATTTGTTTCTTCATTGACATTGTTAATGCTGCTTTACAGATGGATTCGTCTGTATTCTATGTTCAAGCTCCAGCTAGTGATAATGGAGGTTTGACTTTGATTTGGTCATGCTTGGAAGTTCTCGAAACAAGAATTGAAAGATAAGTCTGCAACATGGAAGTGGGATAAGTGTTTTTTTTCCTTGGTCAGCTCACATCTTGTTGACCAGGACTCCGTGCGTGTCCGTGACAACCTTGACTTGTATACATGTATTATATTGTATACAAGAATTACATCGGAAGTCTTCGAAGGATGGTTTCTTTAATATTTGAGTCCTCTGGTTTGGGTGAAAATATTTTGTTTAATATCTTGCTTTCCTGCTTGCAAATCTTGCTTGTCGTGACCGTCCAAGAAGGAATCTAGGGGAAGACACGGTAAAATGTTGGTACATGGCTAATAACACCAGTTCTCTACCAAGTTCCTCTGCTTTACTTGGTTTCAAGGATGTTAAGAGTTCATGGCTGACCCAGTGAACCAAGTGAAGAAGTGCTAAGTCATTATTGGAGTGGTTCCATTGAAACAGTAAATTATTTATTTATTTATTTATTTGGGTTTGGACTTTGACAGACCGATTGCATTTTTTACTGCTTTGGGTTCATAATATTATTATCTGGAAAGTGGAAAGTTCTTTGCTTTACGAAACTTCCATCTGTCTTTGTGCATCTTTTTTTCATGATGCATCACGTGTGAACTCTCTTTGTTTGGAAAATTTGGACTGTTTTAAGGTAAGTTCAGTGTCTAAAAGCTCATGAAACACCGGGTAATTGGCAATCAGAGAGGGGCCTTGGACCTTCAAACTGACTGCAGGGGATCATATACAACACCAAACTGATGTTCCCAATTGCACCAAGAGATTGGATTTTCAACTTTCGGGTTCATGTTTGAACTTTTCACTCATTCTCTCCTATAACTACTCTCATTAGGACTGTTAGTTGCAAAGTAACCTTTGGACAATCCATTTTACTTTCTCTTCCTGAATTTGTGGAAAAGGTTCAGTTTGGTGACACTATAACATCATCCAAGCAGACTAGCGTGTTGCTTACCTATCAAAGAAATTGAAGAGGCTACCAGAGCCCTTGCCTTCGGCATAACTCCGGGTCAGCTGTCAAAACATTTAAAGCTTTAAATGCGAAAAGCTTTTTTTTGTCTTTTGCTGGGTGGATTTGAACTCAGCATGTGCGGTACAGATATGTAAAGAACCCTTTAATGGATGGACCACGAAAAGGATGCATCAAAGGTTTCGTCAAATGAGGGACTGCCAGAGAATTGATTAGTATCGCGCCCATTTTATGATGCACCTGACTTAAAATTTCCTGAAACTTCAAAGCCAACCCTATTGCACCTTCTTAAATTTTCTTGCCGGAAGGTAAGTTTTCTTTCTAGTTAGTTGACGGTTAATGGCTTTAGAACATTATGCAGGTTGAGTTTCAACATATTAACAGTTTTGACATATTTTTTCCTTAAATACACTTTGCACGTTGTATCTCGATATGTTATTATTGTTACATTGTATCCACTAACTATTAAGTATAGAATTTAGTTTTTGACCTCAAAATTACGATTTTACACTTTAAAAAAAATGGTTACTACCAAAAACATTATGGGGCAAAATTGTCATTTTATCTGACTTTTAGATCTTGAAAAATTGTCTCGCCTGAATCCGTACAATGGTTTGATCTTAGGCCTTGTTCTTGAAAGAAGCGCAACCCGTATTACTAGGGTTTTAGAAATTCGTAACCCGTTCCGAGCAGTAAACAGCAAAATCCATTTGGTCTGTTTATAAGGGTCCTAAATCCATTTTGCTGGTTTGTAAGGGTCCTTGACCCGTTAGTCTTGTAGCCAGCCTTTTCAGAGACTGTCATGGTGGCGCCAATTGTATGTTTCTCTCTGTATTTTTAATTTTTTATATAGTTCAATTATTTGCCTAGAGGACCAAAAAAAAAACCCAGCATCCATATCATATGATTCTGATTGACCTTCGTTCCATCAATAGTTATCTAGTTAAACAAAAAAAATAACCTCCGGGGAGCTACCCTGCAATTTATGGCCTCTCATCTTTAAGCTAGGGATTTTTCTAGCGGGATGTGACTCCGAACCACATTCAAGCACTATATATAGTTGGTCGAGTACTTGGAATTAGTTGATCAAGTAATTGTGCCTACGTAAGTGTTCGCAGAGGTGCTAATACGGTAGCACCGGTTGGCTCGTTGGGCCGTCACTGAGGTTCTCTTAAAAGACAACCCCGTATTTTTGAGCATTTTCTTGAGTTAACTTTAAACCATCGTAGTGTAATTTGTTTGGATTTTTTAATAAGACTCAGTGTTTTGATTAGAAAAAAAGAAAAAAATAAAGACGGCCTAAAAGCGAGTGGACGGATGAACAGATTGGAGATGCCATTTCATCTTTGGAAGGTGGACACTATCTCTGACCTAATTTGCTGGTAATGTTATTCATGTTATCTCTAGCACATCATGAGCAAATTCTCCTTAATGTACGCCACATGAACTGTATTACAGTTGTTAATTTGTAGAGGCGATAATGAATAAATAAATCAGTTCATGCACCTCTTACTCATCTCTTCTTAGCTCTAATCCTGTGAAAAACAAAAACAATAAGAGAGACGAGAATGGCTGATCCTGCAACAACACAAGGAGAACAGAGCTTACACCTTTTTGAAGCGGGCTTCTTCCCTTGAGTTGCTGCCTCACCAGGTTCTCCCTGTTTTTCTACTTCTGGCGATTCATCTTCTTTTACTTGAGGACTTCTTTCTTTATTCGCCTCTTGAATTTCTTTTTCTGTACACTCAGTTTGCTCTTGTTCCTCAACTTGACCTTCGCCATGCTGCTCGACAGGATGCTTTGGTTGCGGAGTTTCTGCTTGTTCTGGTTCTTGATCACGTTTTGGATCTGTTGACTCTTGAACATCTGGATGTGAATCCGGTTTTTGGGGTTCTCGAGGCATTTCATGTTTGGCTTGACCAAATCCATCATTTGTGCTATTTTCTTCTTCCTGTCCTCGTGCTTTCTCTGCCTCTGGAATGTCCTGTTTCTTTGTCTGCTCTGTCACCTCGGGATGCCCAGTGGTTGGCACTCGTTCTAAATCTTTGGCAGCAGCTTCTTTTAGTTCTCTTTGACGCTTAAATATCTCTGGTGTATCTTCTGAAGTCTCTGCCACCTTTTTTGTTTCTTCTGGAATTTCACTCTCAGGCTCCTGCGTTTCTTCCTCTCTGTCGTGCTCTTTAGCAGCTATGATTTGCACTTTTTCTGGTTTTCCTTTCCCGATCATTTCTCTCACAACAGTGTCTTTACGAGGAACCTCTTCAACGATTTTAGTCTCTTCTGGAACCCCTCTATCCATCTCCTTTTCTACAACCGGATTTGTTTCTTCTGTTCTCTTAATCTCGGGCCCTTCGTGATCTTCCCGAACCATCACTCCGACGTTGTCTCTTGCAGGAATCACGTTATCTACAGTGATAAAGCACCTTCAGCTCATGACTCTGTCACAGTGCTACGCACCTCACAGACACCTGTCACAGTGCCATGCACCTCTTCCAAATGATTCCTTTACACACCGTCAGCTCTTCTAGAATATTTTGTATAACAAATTTATTCTACACGTGTAGCTCTCCTCGTAAATTCTGCAAAAGTTGTTAGAATTTACTGATTATATATTCTCTACCTGTACGCATGAATGAGATAAGGAAGACATCATTTTCAGAGCATTGATTTGCGTTACTGCTTTTATTATGGTATCGGAGCCTTTCGACTAACTGTCATATGGCTGAAGAAGAAGAAGTTCTTGTGTCTACACCAGCACCAAATTCTTCTACTCCCCCTGGGATTTCCGCAAATTCTTCTACACTTAATACTGTCACTTCCCTTCCTCATTTGGTCACTGTAAAGTTGACTCATGATAATTACTTGCTTTGGAAAGCCCAGATGGTTCCATACCTTCGTGGGCAATTTTTATTTGGGTACATTGATGGCAGTATTCCTATACCCTCCCTCTTCCTTGATGCTTCAGGGACACTAAATCCTGCCTATGGTCACTGGGTACAGCAAGATCAATTAATATTGAGTGCGCTTATCTCTTCTCTTTCTGAGAATCTCATTGCGCAAGTGATTGGTCTTACCACTTCCCAATCTGTTTGGTTTGCTCTTGAGCGCTTGTTTGCCTCAAAGACTCAAGCTCGGCTTGGTCAACTTCTATTCCAACTTGCAACGTTGAAGAAGGGTAGTGATTCCATTACAGATTTTTTTTCGCAAGACTAAACTCTTGGCTGATACACTGGCGGCTGCAGGTCGACCTCTCAGCCCTCTTGAGTTTAACTCATATCTGATTGCTGGTCTTGGAACAGAATATGATTCATTAGTGACTTCTGTCACTACAAGGATGGATCCTCCATCCTCTGAAGAGCTTTTTAGTCACTTGCTCACGCATGAAGCGCGTCTCACACATCAGGCTACCTCTCTTAACACCACTGACATTACAGCAAATGCCACTATGAAAGCATCTGGACCTTCTTTTCGAGGTGGTCGTTCAGGTCGCAACAAAGGTGGTTTTCGGGGTGGTTCTCGTGGAAGAGGTGGTCGTGGTCGACATAATATTGGTTCTCCTTATTTTCCTGATGATCGACCTGTGTGTCAGGTGTGCTCTAAGCCTGGTCACACTGCTCTACAGTGCTACAACAGGTTCAATCAAGCTTTTCAAGCTTCGTCGCCACCTTCTCTGGCAGCTCATTACTCCTCTATTCCATCTCCCGTGGATTCATCTTGGTATCCAGATTCGGCAGCAACACATCATATGACTAATGATTTTTCTAACCTCACTTTATATCCCACTGAATACACTGGAGACGAGCAAGTGCGTGTCGGCGATGGAACTACACTACCCATTCATCATACAGGAGGTTCAACCATTCCCTCCGCCCGTGGCAATTTACTTCTTCACAATCTATTACATGTTCCTTCTCTTACTAAGAATCTCATCTCTGTTCGTCAATTTTGTGAAGACAACTCTGTTTATTTTGAGTTTCATTCTCGTTTTTTCTGTGTTAAGGAACTACGAACAGGGCAGACCCTGCTCCAAGGCCCTACTAAGCATGGCTTATACACTCTTCCTTCTTCCGGGTCCACTAGTCCCTTGCCTTGTGCTTCCTCTGGATCTCCTCAAGCTTGTGTTGGTGAGCGGACATCTCTCACTCATTGGCATCAACGATTGGGACATCCGTCTTTAGTTCTTGTTCGTCGTTTGCTTCGTCAGTTTCAACTTCCTGTTAGTTCCTCTTCCACGGGTTTTCAACTATGCTCTGCCTGCTGCCAAGCGAAGTCTCAAGTTCTTCCTTTTCCTCGTTCGTACTCAGTCAGCACTCGTCCTCTTCAGCTCATCTTTATGGATGTCTGGGGTCCGGCACCGGTGCTCTCCCGAGATGGCTTTCGTTTTTATTTGTCTATTGTTGATGCATTTAGTCGTTACACTTGGTTATTTCCTATCCAATGTAAATCTGATGTTTATCAACAATTTATCCATTTTCAGTCTTCTGTTGAGCGTTTTTTCAATACAAAGATAGCTTCCGTTCATACTGACTGGGGTGGAGAATTTCGTTCCTTATCCTCTTATTTTCTGACACACGGTATTAACCATAGACGAACCTGTCCTCACACTCACCAGCAAAATGGCATAGTCGAGCGCAAGCACCGTCACATTGTAGAATCTGGTCTTGCGCTCCTAGCCCATGCTGGTATGCCTCAAAAGTACTGGTCTGATGCTTTTAGGACTGCTGTTTTTCTTATAAATAGACTGCCTAGTCCAGTTATACAAAATCAATCTCCTTTTTTTCGTCTTTTTCAAAAGCAGCCTGACTACTCCTTTCTTCGTGTCTTCGGTTCCGCCTGCTATCCTCATTTACGACCTTATAACAGACACAAATTGGACCTTCGTTCTACCCTCTGTGTCTTTCTTGGTTATAGTCCACATCATAAAGGCTATATGTGTTTACATCTCCCTACTGACCGTTTGTATATTTCGAGAAATGTTGTTTTTGATGAACAGGTCTTTCCTTTCCGCTCTTCTGTCTCTGACGCCTCTGATATGGCTGCATCCCCATCACAAAGTCAGCTTCCTTTTTCTCTTGTCATCCCGCAGCCTGTCCTACCTCCTTGCTCAGTCTTATCCTCTCCAGAGGCTACGTCTTTGCCTCCTGCTGTGTCTGCACCAGCTGAGTTACTTCCCTCTGCTCCAGATGCTTTAGCAGACTCTGAGCTTCCTCCTGCTCCTCGTGTCTCCACTCGCATCCGCAAGCCCAAACATCGCACAGATGGGACCATTCCGTGGCCACTACCCAGATCTTTTGCTACCACAGTTTCTTTAGTTCCTCTTGAACCTCGATCTGTCACAGAGGCATTGAAGCATGTTGAGTGGCGTCAGGCCATGCAAGCAGAATTTCAGGCTCTGCTTGACACCAAAACATGGCAGTTGGTTCCTCCTTCCCCTTTGCACAACACTCTTGGTTGTAAATGGGTTTTTCGAACTAAACACCTTGCTGATGGTGTTGTTGAGCGCCGGAAGGCTCGCCTTGTTGCAAAAGGCTTTCATCACCAACATGGGCTCGACTATACCGAGACCTTCAGTCCTGTTGTCAAGCCTTCCACAGTCCGAATGGTTATCTCTCTTGCAGTGCAGGCAGGCTGGTCTCTTCATCAGTTGGACGTACAAAATGCGTTTCTGCATGGTGATCTTACTGAGGACGTTTTCATGATTCAGCCACCTGGGTTTGTTCATCCGGAGTATCCTCACTATGTCTGCAAGTTACGCAAAGCCTTGTATGGGCTCAAGCAAGCCCCACGGGCTTGGTTCTCTAAGCTCAGTTCCAAGTTATTGGAGCTTGGGTTTTCAGCTTCACGGGCAGATTCTTCTCTGTTTATCTACCTTAGACCTCATCTTCGGATTTACTTCCTTGTTTATGTAGATGATATCGTCATTACTGGCTCAGATTCAGCTGCTGTTCGTTCGCTTATTAATACCTTGAGTTCGGTTTTTCCTCTCAAGGATCTTGGACGGTTGCACTATTTTTTGGGGGTTGAGGTTCATCATTTACCCTCTGGCCTTCTCCTTTCTCAGAAGAAGTATGTTGCTGATCTTCTCAACAAGACTAACATGTCTCTTTGTAAACCTGTTAGTACACCGATGGCTACCACTGTTTCTCTTTCAGCTCGTGATGGTTCTCTTTTCGAAGATCCAACTCTATATCGCAGTGTTGTTGGCAGCTTGCAATATTTATCCTTCACAAGGCCAGATATCTCTTTTGTTGTCAACCGGGTTTGTCAGTACATGCACTCTCTACGGGTTCCTCATTGGCAAGCCGTGAAACGAATTCTTCGATATCTCCGCCATACTCTTCAGTATGGGCTTTTCTTTGCTCGGTCCTCAACCTCTGTGCTTGTTGCTTACTCAGACGCCGATTGGGCAGGGTGTCTTGATGATCGTCGTTCCACTGGAGGCCTTTGTGTCTTCTTCGGCTCTCATCTTATCTCCTGGTCCTCTCGCAAGCAGCCTACTATTGCCAGATCCAGCACTGAAGCTGAATACAAGGCTGTGGCTAACGCCACTTGTGAGCTCTTATGGATCCAATCTCTCCTTCGAGATCTTGGTGTTTTTATTCACTCACCTCCGGTGTTGTGGTGTGATAATCTTGGAGCAACTTATTTAACTGCCAATCCAGTGCTACATGCTCGTACTAAGCATGTCGATGTTGATTATCATTTTGTTCGTGATCGGGTTGCCTCAAAATCATTGGTTGTCTCATTTGTCTCTAGCAAGGATCAGCTTGCCGATGTTTTTACCAAACCTCTGTCTGTTCAGAGATTTTCTATGCTTCGGTCGAGCCTCTCTGTCCTTCCTCTCCAGCTTGGCTCGCGGGAGGATGATAAAGCACCTTCAGCTCACGACTCTGTCACAGTGCTACGCACCTCACAGACACCTGTCACAGTGCCATGCACCTCTTCCAAATGATTCCTTTACACACCGTCAGCTCTTCTAGAATATTTTGTATAACAAATTTATTCTACACGTGTAGCTCTCCTCGTAAATTCTGCAAAAGTTGTTAGAATTTACTGATTATATATTCTCTACCTGTACGCATGAATGAGATAAGGGAGACATCATTTTCAGAGCATTTATTTGCGTTACTGCTTTTATTATACAGCATGCTCCGCTCCTGATCTTCCTTCTTCTTTCTCAACCTCCTCATCCTTCATTTCCTCAATTTCGACGCCACGGATCCCTTTTTCCAATTTAGGCATGACAATCGTTAAGATTGATTCTTCTTCGTTAAACTTCGCCTTGATCCCATCCAAAACCACCCCTTCAGGGATTTTGAATACCTTCCTAAACCCCCTAAGTTCCACCCTTTTCTTGTACTCCATACAACCTATCATCACCATCTCCTGCACCGGCTTCTCCCCGCGAACTGTTATCCGAGTTCCATCTTCATTGATGGTAATATCAATGTTCTGTCTTTTAAGACCTGCATTTTGCACAGACATTAGATTGAAACATCTCTAAACCAGGCAACACAAGAGTTTCTGAGAGGGAGAGAAAAGTGGACCTCTGAGATGGGCAGTGAGGACGAACATGTCGTCATTTTCTCTCGACAAGAAAACAGAACCCGCTCGGTCTTTGGCGATCCGAAAGTCAGACATGGATACGAGATCATCCATGGCTTTGGTGATCTTGAGTCCTAATTCTAGCTCCATAGCTGATTTCACCTCTCTTTTTCTTCTATTTCTATGTTTGTTTGGTTCTCTTCTTTCTTTTTGGGTGAATATAACCTCTGATTTTCAGATACTAAAACATAAGAAGAATTTCCATAGAGAAGCAACTTAAAAGGGTTTGAGCACATGAGTAAAGCACATATTCATTGCTTCTTGATGTGGTATTTGCGGTGGGAAGAGCCCGAGGTTAAAACGGTTAAAGTCGGTTGCTTTTCCTCGTATGTTTTTCCTTGGCGGGAAGCTAACGGCTTCCTTGGATAGCAAAACATGCATCACCCTGGGCCCGGTGTGCTCCAGTGAGCTCCTAATTTAATACGTGGAAAAATTAATCTCTATTATTATTATTATTTTTAAAAAGCAAAATAAATTGAAGAAAGAGGAGAGAGAGAGAATGATTATTGCTATTAGCATGAAGGTTGCGATCTTCCTTCCTCCGTTCATTAAATTTGGCAGGCAGAGACGGCAAATTGTTTTCCTCCCCCAAAATGCATAGAAATTCTGCCCTAGCCTGGGTTTCATTAGAGTAATGATAGTGGATTTTTTTTTTGAATAACGAAGGAAATATCGGCACTCATTCATGTGTAGTACACTGAAATAGACTTGGTTTAATATACACACGAGTTAGGTTTAATGACCACGGTAAATTCTGAAGTGACTGACAAGCTCCAACTATTTAAATTGTAAGTTTTTTTGCACCAGTGGTGGTTTGAACCCCTGAATATGCGTCTAACCTACATTCTCATGGGCCCTCTGCTGCATTTGAACTACTCAGGTGAGTTATGATGGTGGAAAATTATTGAAGCAAACTAACTGTATAGTCCCACGGTTTAGTAATACAAATAATTGATTAGAAGTCGAAAGGGATTAGGCCTAATAATTGGTAATTCTTCAGAAAATATCACATTATGAATTATCTTTAATTGAATCAAATTGGCCCCTGCAAACAAGTAAAAAAAAAATTGGCCCTTGCAAACAGGTTGACGCAATGCAGGTAGATCAAATCCTATTAGACAATTAGTAATCTGTTTATTTATATAATTTGCCCTTCAGAACTCGGTAATGGCATAAGCATAGACATTTTTGGGCCCTTTGTTTCAATAATGGGCGTCAAAAGAAGGGAAAGCAATTATAGGCAAAAAGGACGATTACCCAGAAAAGGAATAAGAGATAAGGAAAGAGGTGATCCAAAAGTTATAAAGCATTGGATTAAACAAATAAACTTTAGATTTTTAACGCTAAATCTAGTCCCGCGTACAGTCAAACTTAACCCTAACAGGGTTTTATTTTATCTATGCTTGATCCGGGTTCCAACAAAATTTTGTTAATTTTTGTCCCCTCTTGACATGAGCTGCGGGTGAGAAAAGATTCGGTAAGAATAGGAATTTCCCGCTTCAATTTCAGAAATTTCGTTTCCGTTTCGGTGTATACTAGAAGTTATTTTTGACAATTTTTGAAATCGAAACAGTAACATAAAATTTTAACGGAATTATCGGAATCTTTAGTTCTTATTTTTTTTTTAAAATAAAATAAAAATAGTGATTAAAATAAAGTGTAACATATATAATTTGATTGAATGTTAATTTTAGAATCTAAATTTTGGATGCAAATTTTACATTTATTGTTAATTTACGATGAATAACTAAAAATTATCGAAATTTTCGATTCTGATTTTTTTAAATAGGGCTCAAAATAAAGTATAACATATGATGAGTACCGAATTTGTTTGAATGTTTATTTTAGAATCTATATTTTGGTTGAATGTTTCCATTTATTGTTAATTTAATGAATAACATAAAATATTCTAAAAATTCGGTCCAAAAATATTTTTAGCTCGTTAGGGCTCCAAAAAAATGTCCAAAAAAGTTCACATGCCTAACCAGAATTGCCGGTTCCATTCCGGTAAAATACAGGAAGGGAACCAGAACAAAAAAATTGTATTCCGGTGAATACCGGAACGAAATCGAAATTGGTCATTCCAGTTTCATCCGTTCCAGTACTCACCCTGCTGCCCTGATGAACTGATAGGTTCTTAGGTATAATGTTACGCTGGCAATGAAATTGCTGCCCTGATGAACTGATAGGCTTCTTAGGTATAATGTTACGCTGGCAATGAAATTGCTAGAATATTATTGTGCAGTTAAACCCTTCGTTTGTCATTAATGAATGATCTTTGAAGTTTGAATTTGATATTACTCTTGTCTCCTATTTCAAAATAAATTAATATGCTATTAAATCCGTGCACATAGACAATGTAGATAATGATTAAGTGCTTAATTTCATGATCCCTATCAAGTCAAGTGTTTTATAAAAGTAGATAGTAAAATAAAATTAAAAAAGAAAAGAAAGAACAAACCACTGAAACTCAAAAATATGTACCCTGCGTGATCTTTAAAGTTGGCTACTATTTTTTTTTGTTGGAATGCTTTCCAAGAGCAATCTTTGTCCTATTGATCACTGTTCTTGCAACCTGTTTGTGTACTCAGAAAAGTTTATGGCCCTTGGAATGCGAGCAATCTTATTGAACTGTGATGAAAAGGGAACAATGGACACAGTCTTTTGTTGATGGCATTGATCACTACCTTATCTCTTTGACCTACCAGTGGGACTGGGACATAGATGTGGCTTTAGTTCTTAATCTTTTGCATGAAAATGATGAAATAGTTTTCGGAAATGGGATTTCCTTCGTCAGAAGCCAGACTTCCATCAAAGGGCCATCAGAGCAATATAAATTATTCACTTTCTTAGGGGCTCTATATCGTACACCTTCCCATGCACCATTGACCAGTATTACAGGAGTTGTTTGACCAAGACAGTTCCTTGGCCTTGGAACTTCAATATAAAAAGAGGAAAAGGGTGGGGGATAGGGAGTGAAAAAAGAGAAGCATTAGTACACCAGAGCTTGATTGCAGGGCAAAACTAGAGACCAAAAGTGCCAAATGATTCCAAAGCGAAGGGTCTAAATTGATATGCATGGTATAATCAATCTCCCTTAAAGCTAGCTACTTTAGACTGGAACCGCTGTTCACGGTTCTCATTACCCTAATATATTTTACACAGATGGCAACGAATTTCTCTCTTTCTACAGCGTCAGGAAAACCGCACAACATAGAGCCATTTGAACTGCGAATAACTCCATCATTACCTGCAATCCCATCGGATTACAAAAGGAAATACCCAATCAAAACCCACATATATATATAAAAAAGGTTTCTATTTTACCCTCCACCTTCCACTTGCATGCGGAGTGAGTAAAACTAGAAGTGAAGCATGCCATAAATGCATCTACGTATGTACACATGTATATATGAATACATGTAAATTTAGAGAGAGAGAGAGAGAGTTGCATACCTTTCCTCCGTGGCCAGAGGTAGGTAAAGGACGTATCGTAGCAGAGTCCACTTCTCCAGTAGGCAGAGGAACCGCAGGATTGCTGTTAATAAATGGTATACCACCATCTTTATCAGGGACCATGGACGGCACATTCACAGGAGAACTTGCACTGGGTGCCGGACTCGGCGAAGCCGCTTGGTGAGGATGGAATGGCCACGGGAATCCCGGGGAGGACGACACGACTCCACCAGAAGAGGGCTCTGGAGATGTCACTGGGGGTGTTCAGAAGGAATAACGGAGGTTTCAGGTGGCGGCATTGAAGACACCTTTATGGCAAGCTTTTTAGAGGCTTGACATGCTTTGAGAGACCCCTTGTTGAAGGTAACTGTGCGATCTGTGCGAGAGTCGATCGAGTGTGCGAGAGAGAGAGAGAATCGAATGCGATCTGGTCTCACGGGTCTGGCAAAGAAAACGGGCCGGAATAATGTGTTAACTTCATTAATTGACGTGACCCTCCCTCAACCGTTGGATGTCTGATTTTTAATCTCATCCCTTGCTTCACTTGGCTTCACACGATAAGGCTTAAACACAATAACCGAACCCCAACTGGAATGATGAAGCAATCGCTGGTGAAGTTCAGAGTTGGCTGACAAACGTGGGCAATAAGAACGAAGATCTGCAAAGACTCATTGCAGATGTAGAAGTAAAGAAGACGTGCTTGAATGGGTGGTGCCCATGCCGCAACGGATTCCCTCCGAAGGGGAATCCGTTCTCCATGCGAAGTCCCGTTATTCCTTTGAGTAGGAAAACTCAGAAAAATATTCAAGCCATCATTGAGCTTCTAGAAGAAGGTGGAAAATATGATAGGGTGTACTATTCTGCTCGTCCACTTGAAGTAGCATCGTCATCTAGAAAAGATTTTATTGATTTTGAATCAAGAAAAACTCTGATTAAAGATGTTATGGAGGCTCTAAGTGATCACAATATCAACATGATTGCCCTATGTGGCATGGGAGGGATCGGAAAAACGGAATTGGCGAAAGAGATCCAGAGCAGAGCAAAAGCTAATAATCTATTTGATGAAGTTACAATGGCGGCGGTGTCCCAAACACCAGACTTGATGAAGATTCAAGCCGAAATTGCGGAAAAGCTAGGTCCGAGAATTGATGAAGATAGTTTACGTGGAAGCGCAGCTCATCTATGTTCAAGACTCGAGAAGAGGGGGAATGTCCTCATAATATTGGGTGATATTTGGGAACAGCTTAACCTAGAAGATATTGGAATTCCTTGTGGTGGTAAAGACCAGAGGATGAAGACGATATTTAAAGGAACAGAGGGAGAGGAAGACGAAGGTGGGCGGCTAGCTGCTGTGCTCGCACGCGGGGGACTAGCGATCTGGCGAGGAAGTAGAAGAAGACTGCGGGAAACAATTCGTTTTGAGTTCAATTTGCGGGTGAGTTATAAAACGGGTACGTATCGGTGTTATTCGGGTGCGAGTCAAATTCATTTAACTCGCATGTCACGATCTGGACCCTTAAAACTTTAAGACGCAATTTAAATCGTCGTTCAGTATACTCAGCACCATATCTCAAAGCATTATAACCGCAGTTCTTGTCCAGTTCTCAAAGTCCAAGAGAAATCGCAGCGTAGCTTTCATATGTATCTTTCTCTGGCCATTCTTCGAGCTTGTTCGGTTTATTTGAATTCTTAGGATTTTTTGAATCCTGAGAATACACAAACCGAACATGTTTTTTAACATCACTTAAAAATAATTACTGCACGTATGCCAATAAAATTAACATCACCTAAAAATTCTCAAAATATTTCATAACCGAACAAGCCCTTCAATTTCATTGTCAAATACGACCTTAAACCCGTGCTCATCTCTTGATGCAATTGATATCGCAACATCCCGTACAATATCGTGCATTCTGATGTACTTTTCGTTCCTCCCGCTGTCCAACAATAGATTTGATCTTCTGAGATATCGAATCATTGCGTGGACTCTTTCTCTTGCTTCAGCCACCGCGCCAATTCCTCGAAATAACCTTCGTCCCACTACATATCTGACTATATCTTCATTAGGGATGCGATAATCTTCGGGAAATAGACAACATAGTAGAAAGCATGACTTGGCTTCATCACTTTCTAGGCAATTGTAGCTGAACTCTATACTCTTATAGACCTTTGGATGAAGACCAGGAATATTTTGTGGAATAGACTTTTTGAGCTGCTGAAGCGCCGCATTCCACTCATATTCGGCGGTTTTGTCTCTTAGAGCACTTCCAACAGTTACAACTGCAACAGGTAAACGCCCACATTCATCTGCAACCTGTTTTGGAATCCGGCCAAGATTTGGATTGTCGACACACTTTCCCCGTTCTGCTTGAGTTCAGGAGTTGGATTCTGGTAGCTCAGGAGAATACAGCTCCCACAAGTATTCTGCAGGTGATAAGTATACTTCATAAGTGCTGCCTTTAGTTATATATTTCAGTAGATAGTTAAAGCTTGCTATCTACATCTTTGACATTATTTTCAATAGCATACTGAGGGGTGACACGCATCATTTTTTGCTTTAGCTGCTTTTCAAATATTGTGCTAAATCAAAATGACTGATGAGAATTGTAATCAAATTTGCATGACTCGGATGCATCACGATTGGTATTTGGTTTTGAAGAGGTAGTTGTAAATGAAATTGGGGGTGGACGAGTTGTGGTGGTGGTTGGATTGCAATAAGCGATGCATGCAACGCTTATGGCTCTGTTTTTGTCATAGCCTTGGTCGTGGATACGATGAGTGATTCTTACTTAGCTAACATGTGGTTCTTATTTCCCTTTTCAAAGAGTTAACATGGTCCTTCTTGTGGTTTTAAGGGGAGTATGTATATCTTGTTTGTCATTTCCATTGATGCTCTGGTTTGACACAGAGAAATGTGTAACTTATTTTCACGCAGCAAAAACTGAAAGGCAGATTGATGACGACTTTAGAAAGATGATAATCAACATGAATTGAAAACTGAAAGGCTCCTGCATAGCTGGCTGCAGTGCGCACGAGCAACTTACAGAACTGGTTGCAGAGAACTAGCGAGGAAGACGAAGATCTGCGGGAAAAAAAAAATTCGGCTGATTTCAATGCAGGTCAGCTATTTAAATCCGGGTGGTCAAAATATTTTAATTGACATGACACGATTTCAGCTGTTGGAATTTGAAGGCGTAATCTGAGCCGTTGCTCAGTAGGCCAAGCATATTAACGCAAAGCATATTAACCGATCCCCTTCGAATGTTGAATCTGGCAGATTGTTCTTTAGAAGATGTGTAGGCAATTGGATCACTTGGGACTCTAGAAATCCTTAGTTTTCGTGAATACACAATCAGAGAGTTGCCGAAGGATATAGGCAATCTTACTCGGTTGAAGTTGTTAGATCTGTTGGCTTGCAGCCAACTTGAGCGAATTGTCGGCGGTGGTCTATTGAGTTTAACTCGACTAGAGGATTTGTACGTGGGAACAAGCTTTACGAATTGGGAATCGACGGAAGGAAATGGAGAAGGAACCAATGCAAGCCTTGCCAAGCTAATTCCCCAGTCCCATAAAATGATGGCTTTAGATATTGTGATACCAACATTCGAAGCCTTGCCGAAAGACTTGCGCTTCAATCGACAGAAGCTGAAATTCAATTTCACAATTGGAAGCCTGGAATATGAGGAAACAAAGATGCTCCTGGGACCGTATTTATTGGAATATATGGAAAGAAAGACGAGGTATTTATTGGAAAATAGACTACAACTCGAATGTTGCGGTGCAGCTGAAATTAGGGAGAGTCCGATACTTTGTCTAATGGAGAAATGTGGGGCTTTGAATCTAGTAAGAATACAGAACTTAAAAAATAATTTGTATGAGTTAGACCGAGAAGGTTTTCAATGCTTGAAGATTCTCTTAGTTCGTGGCTGTGATGACGTAGAATATGTCAGCGATGGCAAATCGGATCGGTTTCAGCTTGCTGCCTTCCCTCACTTGGAGTCATTGAAGCTTCAGTTCTTGAATAATTCAAAAGAGATCATATGTGGGTCCTTAAGTAAGGGTTCGCTTGGCAGCCTAAGATATATTCAGCTTCGGCGGTGCAATCGCGGGAAAGGATTCGGTCCAAAGAACGTGTCTTCAAAGCGCCTCAAAGAAGCGGTCCAAATTTGAAGAAGCGGATCGAACTGTCTAAGTTTTGACACGTCATTTAATGAGGATAACCGACTCCTTACTCAGCTAAATTCGAGCCCAGCTGAACTCAGCCACACTCTTTTGTTTTTTTCCCTCTTTTCGCACCCTCCCCTCCCTCTTCCTCGTTCATTTCTCCTTCCCCTTATTTTCCTTCCTCTTTTCGCACCCTCCCCTGCCTCTGCTCAGCAATCACTTAGCAAGAGAGGTATGCATGATATGTCGGTACAAGGGACGAAATTCGTGAGATTGTGAAACACGAATTTAGTTACTGTGGAAGGCCTTCACACGGCCAGACGTATGGTGTTGGGCTCCTGTTGGTTTCTGTGAAGTTTTCCATAGATGAGTATGTCTGCCATTGATGGTAGAGACACAAAACGGTGAGTGAGTGATGCATTACAGCTTGCGAAAATGCCAAAAGATTTAGAACAGTGCCCATCATTTCCCTTCCCACCTTTCGATGAGACAACGATTAAAGAATGAGACATACAATGAGATTCGATCCAAACTTCTTCGTTACTGAATATAGGTTCTGGGTTTACTGAATATAGCTGTCTCTTGTGTTTTTGTTTGGGTTAGGAACCAGAAACAAAGAAGGATAGGTTTATTTAGCTTACGTTATTATTTTGGCAGGTGGGCTATTCAGCACCCACTCAATCCATGTTCGAATTATTTTGTTGTTGGAATATATTTGATTCTAATTAGAATAATCAGTACTTAGGATTCTTCAATGTATTTTCAATCATGTACCATTGTAACACTGCACTGCACACCATATGCTCGATATAAGGCCCAAGAAAAGGGAAAGGAAAACTCAAGAATCCAAGAAGTTTTCTCACAGCTTACTCTGCTCTGTATTAAGACTCTTTTTTCGTGTGAAGATGGAATGTATTGAATTGGAACAATATAAAATGTAAATGGTTACATGTGTACGAAAACAAATACATTGGACGAATTCATTAAGATTTTATTTATAAATAAAAATATACCAAACACAAGTCAAACTGCTTCAAACGTAGTTGGCCTGTCTCTGTTTACAAAGAAACTGTAGAGCCCAAATTACAAAAGCTAGAGATCCAAATTACAGAAACTGTAAAAAAAACAAAAATCTCAGCCTAGAATTACAAGTCCATTACAAAAAACTCTGCAATTAAAACTTTCTTTATTAGCTCAATCTTGGCCACAAGATTGGACTCCACTGCAACATCAACATTCTCAGAATGCAAGTTTCTCCCCAATCCATCATTCTCGGTCACCGACTCAAAATCTACAATTATTCCTTCAATACTATATACTGGTTTTGTTCTTTTCCTTGTATGGTACTTTTCAAGGTCAAGACCAGCCTGTATACAAAGCTCCACATTGGCAGAGCTTCTTGGTAGCTATAGCTCTCATCATGCATAACCCTTGGTTTCACAACACAATCATAAAGATGAAAGCATTTGGGAGGAAAAATCTGGTCCTGAACTCCCCCTTTCTCCAAAATGAGTAGCACTCTGGAAACATGGCCAACACGTACCTCAAAGCAGTGTCTGAAAAGCAAAAGGGGGCAAAAATCATTAAAGTTGAGAGAACATTCAAATGATAAATGTGAAAAAATAAAGAATTCCAAAAAACATGCAAAAATTGTTCTTCCCCTTTTGTCTTTTTTTTTTCTATTCTTGAATCCAAATAATCCTGCTTATGCCATGGGTTATAGTTAGCATCTTATATTTCTCATAGACCCAAAAAATTCACAATGTCATACGAATTGGCAAACTGATATAAAATGTACTGAGCGCAGGTCTGCAAGTTTTTGAAAGTTTCCGCCCTCTACTGAACAGGACTCCAGGAAAGCAACATTCTTGATACCTAAATCATGACCACAAGACCCAAAAAACATGACTCCTAGATATATCAATGAATCATTATAATAACAAATAGCCTATTAGGCTTATTGAAAAATTGGCTAAGGCTTCTCTACATCCGCCTTTCGTCTTCAGCAATGCTATAAATCTCGAGACCCAAAAACAGATCCATAAATCAATTCAGCATTTCCAATTGCCAATTCAACATGTAAACATACAAAATATGCTGCCATGTTCTCCTCAAGTGCTCTAACTTTCGGTGTTTCTCCAGTCCAAAGTATTCCAGCTGCATACAAAATCAAATAAGTGCTCGAGTCCTTATGCCACATTGAAAGAAAGAAAAAGGCAATAGGAGCAGGTATCAATTGCTCCCTCTATTAAAGAACATACACAGGAAGAACATGTAAACAGACATATGAAATGTCCTCTCCTATTTCAAAACAATGCGGATGGCTAGTCAAATCTATCTGGATAGTTTTTCTTTGTATCATTTTGTTTATGAATTTGGAATCTTGAAATCACAAAATATATTTACGGTAAACAATGAAAAAAGGAAAATTTGAAAGTTTTGTTGACTTCCAAATACTGAATAAGAAATAAATGTTCTTGTTACATTGACCAGATGGTCAGAGAAGCTCAAATCCAATGTACCCAACTATTTGAAAGTAAAAAAGAACAATTTTCATACTAACCAAGAGTTAAATGTTCTTATTATGGTGTTTGGGCGCTCAAATGAGCTCAAATCTAAAGGACTCCAACTAAATACCTTGAGTATGTAAACATTCTATTGGGAAGGGTTGTAAATCTTATACTCTTGAAAAGAAACACGGGAGATCCATGTTCGCAGGCGTATTCCTTAGTGCCAATCATAACCAAAAATTGAGAAATCAATACCAATAAAAATTGACGAAAGTTATCCAACATATACCCTAAAATTAACAAATCAGCAATGAATAATTTCGGGGGACAGATCGGATACCACAAACGAGGAATCTCTCCCAAAATCATAACATATACCTCACGCCTAACTGCAAATGGGGAAAATTTATTCCAAATTCCTGGCCCTTTGGCCCGTAACCAGATTCATGGATGAATCTACCTGTTAATTGTCAGAATATTGCCTTCGAGCTGATCTGCTATTCCCCTTGTCGTCGGGCTTCCTAGACGAGCAAGACAACTGAGGTCAAAGAATGGACCTTCGCCAACGTAGATGAGATTGTCGGCCTTATAACTCGTCATGAACCCATTGGCGAAGACGACATTGCGTGGGGGAAGAAGAAGCTTATTGGGGATGACGGCTCAAAAGTGGGTCGTAAAAAAAAAGCCAAAGTCGAACAAAAAGCCGAGCTGTTTATGTCTCACCCTCATTAAATGAGTTGTTTAAATTCCATCCCTTAAACTGCTTCTTAAAATCTAAACCGTCCCTTTGGAGCTCTTTGAACTCCACTACTTTGGACCGAATCCTTTCCCTTTGAAAAATGTCTTTTGGTTGCCCATTGCGAAAGGTTTGGGTAAGCTCCAACGGTTAGAAATAAATAACTATGAACAGATAGAAGAAATTTTCTCTAAAGAAGGAGGAGGCAGTGATGAGAAAGCTGTTGACGTCATCAAGTTGCCAGTTAAGGTAATTTGGGTATGTGGTACCTACCAAGGTTAACTGGGTTTTGTAAAGCCATGGATAGTCTTGCTAAGGCCACGCAACCATCGATGAATGAAGTTGAGGTAAATATGAATTTATAATTTGGTTTTTGAAGGGGATAGATAACTTAGTGCTTTGCGCTCTTCATGGTATACTATTCTAACACTTCAATATTAATTGCATGTGTGTTTTACAGATTCAATTGAAGAGCACGAATGACGAAGACAAAAGCAATATTCATATTAGTGGATCAACCTCCCTCTCTCACAAATTTTTTTCATCCACCTCCATTTTTTCGATACCCAATTTGGAAGAGCTTAAAGTGCAAAGTTGCGAGCCACTAGAAGTGCTATTTGATCTCGAGGGACTTACAACAAAGATCACCAACCAATCAGAGTACTCACTCAATTGCTTGATCTATACATAATGTCGTCATATGCATTGGTACACGTGTGGAAGAACATTCCACGTGGACTTCAGGGCTTTCAAAATCTAAAAACAATGTATGTCACGAATTGTGTAAGCCTCAGATCATATTTGTTCCCTGCTTCTATCGCTATACAATTGGTGCAACTTCAAAGCGTAACAGTATCGGGCTGCAATCTGAAAGAAAACATTATTCAGAGAAGGGAAGAACATGGAGAAGACGTTTCGTTTGAGTGGCCATCCATTGGGTCCATCAAGTTGTGGAGTTGTCCCAAATTGAAAACATTTGGTTTCAAAATTCACAGCCTAAAAATTTCAACGAAAATCAATGTGGACTTGGATCCAAGATCCCAGGAGCCTAGCTGTAAACTTGTCTCAGCCTCAGCAGAGGACTCTGGTGGTTTTTTCAGTCGATGCATTGAGTGTGTGTCATGCCGTAGAAATTCCAATTCAGCGGTTTTGTCAGATGGAGGCACCACCAAGGAATCCCATGGAAGCTCCTCCTTAGAAGGGATTGGACCCCACTTTCAAGGACGAAAGTTGCATCATCCGATTAACAAAGAGGTATCGATTTTGCTCATATTTGGCTGATATTAATTGTGTGTGTTGTTTTTTTGTTTTGAGAATTTTTAAAATCTATCCCCTCAGCAAAATGTAGTATATATAGCTGTTGTACTTACTGGTCTCAGCGTAAGTGGAATGCGATCCCACTCTTTAGAATTGGACACTAGAAGAATTAAAACGGTCTTCTAATTAACAGTATCTTCTTCCTATTTTTGTCCCTTCTTTAAAACAAATTCGGAAGTTTAGCCAAGGGAATTTTGATCCACAAGTATATTACTTTGGCACAAGGAGCTTATTGTGAATGGAATCCATTATAATTAGTACTTTCATTTATTCTTTCCTAAATATCATGTATTCCTTCATGGTTTTTTTATGTTTTGGTAGGTTACATTGGCCAATCAAGAAGAGCCAGTTTCGAGTGATGCAGACAATCAAAAAGCGAATGTGCGCGCTCTTATTCCCTCCAGTTTGTATGCGGGTTTGAAAAATCTAGATCAACTTGACGTATCGTCGTGTCCTTCATTGGAAGTGATATTTCAACTTGAAGGTCTACATGCCGAGGAAAGCAATGTCTTCAATAACTTGAAATTGTTGCAGATACAATCTTTATCAAAGTTATTGCACATATGGAAGAAGGGTCGACCAGAAATTCTAGGCTTCCATGACTTGAGACAGTTAGTTGTAATTGGATGTAATAGTCTGAAATACTTGTTCTCACCATCAGTTGCGAAACTTCTTGTTAAATTGGAGACAATAATAGTGGAGAACTGCAAAGAAATAGAAGAAATCCTTACAAAAGGATTAGGAGATGAAGAGAAAACAAATGAGATTGCATTCTCTCAAGTGAATACTCTTTCTCTTGTGAATTTACCAAAGCTCGAGTGTTTTTGCATCGAAGCTAATATATAATATATATATGCTTCCAATTTTAAAATTGAAAAAAAAACTATCGAAATTCCAACTTTAAGTCAGTTTCTTAATTCTTACTGTATTCATATTTTCATTGTTCTCCTCACCAACGTTTCCTTATCTTTCTACTCTGAAGGAGGGTTCGGTTATGCATTAATATCCTACCCTTCCTTCTTTATTGCTCAATACTTCTAAATTGATATCCTACTTTCACTCTTTTGTTCATTATTTTTCCTTATTTTTCTATTGTGAACCTCATATCCTTCATTCTTTATAGCTAACTTTCAAGTGTTGATTCAATTTCAAAATCTCAAAGCCTCTTCTTCCTCACAGGTGCTATTATTCTAACATTTTAACTTTTAAATTAGTTTTATACTTTTATTTTATATATGTTGTAGCTATCACTTTTTTATCTACGGAAAATTGAGAATTTGAGATTAAGATTAGTTTTATTTTAAATTTCTGTTTGTGTTGATTATAGTTATTATTTTTTAATTTAGGATAATTTTGAGATATTTAATATATCTAATAGAAAATACAATCATATATGAAAAGTTAAAAACAAAGACTAAAAACTGTTGCTTCTGCATAAAGAAGTTTTTCAAAATTAAAACTAATAAAATCATTTTGCACATATTTCGGAGATTATTAATTGTATGGGTGTGGGTGTGTGTTTTTTCAAAATTTGTCCCTCTCAACAAAACGTAGTATATATAGCTGCTGTACTTATAGGTCTCGTAAGTGGAACATGATTCCCCTCTTTATAATTGGACACCAGAAGAATTAATATGAGTGTTGCTTTAACCAATCATGGAGCAAGATATATGTATATTCGTGTCACATAACATTATTAATTTTTAAGATAATTTAACAATTTGGTATTGGATTTACTGCACTAATTAGAACCAAATCCTATGCAATCTGGTATCTTTCTTTAAAAAGTCCCTTGAATTTGATATCTTTTTGAAAAAGGTCACTTGGATTTCAATCTGATCACAGACAGTGGGTTTATCTCTGACCCCTGGGCATTAAAACAGCCCTGTCCTTAGAATTTGTCGCCGAGTAAAAACATGACACGCCCACGTGGATATTGAACTCCATGACCGTCACACATACCATGTCAATTAAAAAATCCACATCACCCGAGCCTCGTCAATTAAAATAAAATTTTCGAAACACGTCGTCCCCAAATCCCCAATCCACTCGTGCCCTAAATCCCCAAAACATGCAAAATTGTTCTTTCCGATTTTCATCAAGGCTTCGAAATCCTTCGTCCCCAAACTTCCCAACTCATTCGTGCCTGTAAGCTTCGTTGAAAATTGACAAATGAAGTACCGCTGCTGGTTTTCGTAGGATAATAATAGGGTTAATGACTTCTTTAGTCCTTAGGTTTTGACAACTTTACTTTTTAGTTCTTGAGTTTTCTCATTTATCACCCGTAGTCCTCGGGTTTCATGGTTTTGTCAAAATGGTTCTTCCGTCCTCTTCCGTCAACGAATTGTCCAGTCAACTAATGGCATACACGTCATCAACAATCAAAACGTGCCACGTGTAATTTTTTTTAAACAATGTCACGTCATTTCGCTAAAAAATACAAAAAAAAGATTTTTTTTTTCCGTGAAAATTATTAAAAAAAAAAAAAACCCAAACTTGCCGGAGTTGCAGGCCACCGGCCTCCCCTTGTCCAGGGAAGGCCGGGAGCCACCCCGCAAATGGGGGAGCCCAGATCTGGGCTCCCCCGTGAGGGGTGGCTCCCTGAGCCACCGGCCTCCCCTTGTCCAGGGGAGGCCGGGAGCCACCCCGCAAATGGGGGAGCCCATATCTGGGCTCCCCCGTGTGGGGTGGTTCTCCAGGGGTGGCTTACGTAAAAAAATCCTTTTTTTTATTTTGTAATTTTTTAGCTAAATGACGTGGCACTTTTTTAAAAAAAAAAAAGAAAAAAAAGTTACACGTGTCACGTTTTGATTGGTGATGACGTGTATGCCGTTAGTTGGCTGGACAATTCGTTGACGGAAGAGGACAGAAGGACCATTTTGACAAAACCATGAAACCCGAGGACTACGTGTGATAAATGAGAAAAGTCAAGGACGAAAAAATAAATTTGTCAAAACCTAAGGACGAAAAAAGTCATTAACCCATAATAATATACCTGTTTCCTACTCCTTGGGACCGGGTTGATGTTCGTTTTTAAGTTTTTTTTGCTAAGATTTAAAACTATTCACAAAACTATCACCAAACATCTTAAGAATTCATATACAAACATCAATACATTCACACAATCTCCAGCAACTTTTTACACAAATTTCAATACATTTTTTTAAAAAAATTATAACAAATTTTATCTCTCTATATTTTTTCACATAACTCTAATATTTTTTTTATTAAACAATTACATCAAATCATTATTTACACAAACACCTATAAAACACTATTCTACATAAAATATTTACAATTCTACTAGAATCAATTTTTTACAACACGAACATGCTTCTGGACTCTGCAGCGGACTCTCGGTTCTTAATAAAAGAAACGTTACGAATCCCAAAAAAAAAACGGCGATTTGAGCGGAAAATTGTGTAGAATGATTAAAATGTTCTTTCATGATAATTTTTTTAAAAAATAAATAGAGTTTTAATAATTTTATTTAAAAACTATTTACTTTTTTAAAATATCATTTTTTATTTTTTATGAATTTTTTTAATAATTTTATTTTGAAAGGGTATTTTGATTATTTTACATACTTTTCAGCTTAATGTAAACATAATTTTTAAAAAATACGAGGTTAACTATGACTTTATTCTTAAAAAAAATGTACATTATTTATGTCAATTGTCGAGAAAATTGAAGAATCTTGACTGCTTCAATCGGAGACAATTTGATTATCTGATTCATTACAATAGGAACATCAAGAACCTCAAAAAACATTTTCCGAAGCTGCGTAACAAGAGGGATGAGGTTCAGCAATCCGTTGATGCAGCTAGATGGAATGAAGAAGCGATTGCTGGTGAGTTTGAGAGCTCGCTTACAAATGTGAAGAAGAAATTCACACATCTCCCAGAGCCTCTTCTTTAGCTAGCTTAGATTGCTAGTAAAGTTCGAGATTCTTGAAAGGCCCGCCTGGAAGACCCGTACAGCGGTACAAGAATTGAAAAAGAAAAATAAAATGGAAGTGTTTGTCTGTGGAAATATTGGAGTTTTGGAAATTTTGAGTATTGGAGTTTGTATAGTATTTTACAGAAAAGTGAGGAGAGAGAAGATTTAATTGAATAGTATAATATTATTTTATAATTTAATGATAAGAGAAAAATTATTTTATGATTGTTTGAAAATTTTGAAGGGTGGAAATTTTGGGAAACAAATGCCCCTAAAGGATAAGGTCGGAGAAATCCTGACCTGGCGCCTCGCAATTGATCGGAAATCCTTGTGCTTGTGGATAATGTGCCCCTGAAAGAAGACTGTGGGACCGCTTTAAAGTGTTAAATTAATGCTTGTCCATCACATGACGGAGAAAGAAAAGTGAGGGTATGGATCTGTCGGTCAGTAGATTCAGCCAACGGCTTTGTCTGGGCCACGTCCGCTCATGGTTCACCTGTGCCCACTGTTTTTTTTTGTGTTCTAAATAAAGATCCATCGAAGGAGACGACAATCAAGTAGGAACCCATTGTGGCTAAATAGTATGTTGAAAGGGATACAAAGGAATATTGCTCTCTAAAGACATGGAAGAAGTTTATTGAACAACCTGATGGGCAAGAGCATTAGCATCTCTTGTAACATGTTCAAATTTCCACTCGACTCTACTAAGAACTAAATTACGAATATCAGCAACAAGAGTAGAAATCTACCAATCGTCTCAATGATCATCATTGTTGATAGCCTTCATCACCAAAAGAGAATCACCTTCCAAAATGAGGGGGTGAGTAGGTAGAATGAACTCCTCCTGAGCAGCAAACAGGGCTACGCTTGCCTCGCTCACAAGAGGGCTGGAAGGAGGAAGCCTCTTTGTGTGAGCAAAGAGGATTTGACCTTCAGAGTCCCTGCAAACAACAGCTGCAAAGGCGAAGGATTTTTGAATAGCAACGTCGAAATTAATCTTCTAAGAATTTCTAGGGGGAGGCTTCCAAACCGGGAGAGGGTTGGCCACTTTTTCCAGCCAGGCTGAAAATTAGCTCCTGGTACTTGGATTGAATTGAATTAAGGAGCTGCATAATATTCAGGCTTCCCCTATTATGAATAATTTGGTTGTGAGAAAACCAAATTGAGTCCAATAAAATAGTAGCGAAACGAGAGAAATTAGTTTGCTGGTCAAGAGGCAAATTCAAGATCGACGCAGGCTTGATCATAATGCTTATCCATTCCGCAATATTAAAAGCAGGGAGATTAGTGATTATAAGCGGCCAGGGTGCCTCTCGCCAAGCAATTTGAACCACCGGAGACTCAAAGAAAAGATGGACAAGCAATTATGTGGCTTGGTTACATAACACACAGAGAGACTCTTCTGCATTCCCAGACGTGAATCGGCTAACAGAGGCCTTATAAGGAAGGGAATTTCAGGCGATTTTCCACATTAACAACTTCAGTCGATCCTGCATAGGGAGATTCCAAAGTGTCTTCCAATCGGTAGTCACTAAAGGGTCATCTGCTGTATCGGTTCATAAATGAGAGAATGAGCATATTTAAGTGAGAAAGTTCCACGAGCATCCGCTGTCTAGATAAGTTTATTAGCAAGAGAGGCACTCGGGACATGCATATTCAAAATGACATTTGCATCGTCTGGGCAAAATACGGATAAGAGAAACATTCCAACTATGAGAAAAGGCAAGATAAGAGAGTCAACCATGGAGTCTACATCCTGGATAATGGATGCCACCCGAGGAGAGGGAGAGTGGGGCACTGGGGACGGCAGCCATGGGTCCTGCCAAACTCGAACTGTCTCACCAGAGCCAATTTGATAACAAGTGGCTTCTTAAGAATATTGGCCACACGACTAACCCCACGCCAAAACCAAGACGCTCCAACCGAAACTGAATTTTCCCAAATGAGCTTAGATTTCAAATATTTAACACGTATAATTTGAACCCACAATTTCTCTGGATTATTAAGGATCTACCAACCCATTTTTGCAATCAAGGCTTTATTATGATCTGTCATCATCTTGAAGCCTAATCCGCCCTCGCTTTTAGGTCTACACATCGATGCCCAAGATTTAAGACAAAGGTGGTGACAGTTGTCTTCAGGAAAACCCCACCAAAAGCGCATCATCATAGAATCTAATTTCGAACAGATGGACTTAGGGAGAAAATAATTAGCCATGGTATAGGTCGGCAACGCAGCTGCAACAGATCGAATCAGGACAAGCCGACCAGTCTGTGAAAGAGTTTTCATTTACCATCCCTCCAATCGACTTTTAACTTTCTCACAAATAAATTTAAATTGTTGATGCCTATTTCTAGCCACTACCATAGGAATCCCCAAATGATTTCTCAATATTGTCTTTGTGAGAAAGCTGTAAAATAGAACAGATAGCTTGGCTAGAGGCACTACTCACATTACGACTGAAGGAAATAGATGATTTCCTAGAGTTCAAACGTTGACTATATCAATTCCCATATCTGTGCAAGCATTCCGAAATGACATTAGCTTCCTCTCTAGTAGCACGACTGAAGATGAGTAGATCGTCCACAAAAAGAATGTGAGATATAGCGGGGATGTTCCTACCCAATTGAATGCCATGAAGGCAACCCAACTGTTCCTCACGAATGAGCATCTTGGAGAAAACATCTGAGCCAATAATAAAAAGAAGATGTGACAAAGGATCACCTTGGCGGAGCCCACGAGATGGTTTAAAAAAACCAATGGGGGATCCGTTCAATAGAATGGAATAAGAAACAGTCGAGATACATTGAGAAATCCAGTTGATGGAAATATCATTAAATCCAAATCATTTAAGAGCTTTCAAGATTAGATCTCATTCCATGCGGTCATACGCCTTTTCAATATCAGCTTTAATCTCCATAAATTTCCTCGCAGAGCGTTTCCGGCGAAACATATGGAAACTTCATAGGTAAGCACCGAAATATCTTGGATCAATCTCCCTTGAACAAAAGCAAACTGAAAAAGGGAGAAATGATGTTAACCATAACCAAGAGTAAACGCTTCGCTAATATTTTTGCAATCAACTTGTACGTAACATTACAAAGACTAGTAGGTCTATAATGAGTAAGCAAGCTAGGACCGTCAATTTTTGGAATCAAAATGATATGAGAATGATTAATCTCAGAGGACATGAAACCACTTTGGAAAAAACCTTTCACCATAGCAGAGACCTCCGGACCGACAATGCTCCAGTAATGTTTGAAAAATAAGCTCGTCATACCATCCGGGCCCGGACTTTTGTTAGGATCAATATCCCGAATGCCTTCAAAAATTTCCAAATCAGTGGGAATAGAACTCAGCACCTCATTATGGTCCAAGGAAATAAGAGGTTCAATCTAATGGTCAATATCTTCAGGCAGCGCCGGGGCCGAAGTAGAAAAGTGGGTCTGAAAATAGTGGACAATATGGTCACCAATCTGAGGGTTAGACGAAATCCAGTTTCGATCGTCTATCTTGATGAACTCAATCGCGTTGCGACTACGACGAATAATAGTGGATAAATGAAAATGTTTCGTGTTCAAATCACTAGTAGTAAGCTACTCCTTTCTAGATTTTAGGTTCCAAAAAGTCTCGTCCGCACAAAGTTCTCCAGATAGAGCCAATTTCAGCTGCCTCTCTAGAACGTGGTTGGCCAAAGAAGAATCTTGAGATTGTAGAAACTCAATGTGCATTTGAAGGGACCGAATTCGGTTTTGCAACATACCAAACTGAGATTTGTTGCAAACTTTCAAAGTCCGCTTAACTTCTTTAATCCGTTGGCAAACTCGGAAAGCAGGTGAGCCTCAGATAGGAATAGACCAACTGTCATGTATAACTTGCTCACAAGTATTGTCTCTGATCCACATGGATTCAAACCAAAATGGTTTTGGGTAAGAGAAGGCATCACCATCTGTCTCCAGGAAGAGAGGGACGTGATCAGAAGAAGAGCGGATAAGATGAGTGATACGACTTCACGGAAAAAGAGCTTGCCAATCCACATTAGATAGAGCCCGATCAAGCCTTTCACAAATATTAGCGGGCCCATCCCGATTATTAGACCAAGTAAATTTTTGTCCTTTGAAGCCGAGGTCAATCAACCCACAATAATCCATAAGCTAGATAAGTGGATTATAAGAAGTGGAAGCAAACAGTCTACCACCCTTTTTTTCCGAACTGTTCGTAATACAGTTGAAATCCCCAAGGAAAAGCCAAGGGCCCACGAAAGCAGCTGCAGTAGAATTAAGGGATTGCCAAAATTGCCATTTTTTACTCCATTTCGTAGGACCATTAATACTAGAAAGCAACCAAGGAGTATTAGGAGGATCAAAGTAAATCAAAATGTTGATAACATTCTCATTAATACTGATAACATCAACATCTAAACCCACACGCTAAGCAAAAAGAAGATCGCCCTTCCTATCAACATCAGGGTGCATAACAAAATGAAAAAAAAAAACAATGCGGTACATAGAAGCATAAACAACAGCAGACTTGGTCTCAGCCAAGAACAAAAAGTCCAGATTGTGATTCCTCACAAAATTCAGAAGAGTACGAACTGCCGTGGTCTACAAAGCCCACGACAGTTCCAAAATCCGCCAATCATGGCGAAGGAGGGGGCATGGGTAGGCCCGCCTCCTCAGCCAATTTGGATTCATCAAGGGATTGCTCATCAAATGTCGTTTCAACAGATTGGATTAGACGATGTATCTCCTTTTGCATGTCGGCAAGAGCTTTTTTTACGAATGTGCACCTTCTTCCTCTGGCCTTTCAAATCGGCCAAACACAACATCCGTCTCCAAAGAGGATTCAAATTACGCTTTGCTCGGCTCTTAAGACCAAGAGAGAGTATCCGTCGGTTGCCCAGTGAAGAGCGCAGACTTCTTTAGACAAGGGATGTCTTCCCATGAGAATGCCAGTTTCCGTTTGCCTTTGTCAATACTCGATCCAGAACACATAGAAGATGGGCGTCCAAAAGCACTGGGCTGAGACTTACTAGAGGGAAAGCCTAGAGACCGCGAAAGAGAGGTAGCGTGTGAGTTACATGATGGGTGTCGGGAAGGATTTGAATCAGTCAAATTAGTCCCCTCGTTCAAAGGCTTCAAAGGGGCCTTCGAAAATAAGAAGGGCCGAATTGGACCTCGATTCCCAGCCTTGGATTTGTGAGCCCACTTTTTCTTTTTAGGACATGTTCGTAAAAGTTGTATTTATGTGCGTAAAAAAATTAATATTGAATTATATTAGTATCGTGTAAGAATAATATTAGAAATATAAATTTTAAAAAATTAAATTCAAATTTTAGGGCATGTTCGTTTTTAGAATATTTGTAGGATGTTAAGGCTATGTTTGGTTTATGTTTTGAGATATGTTTTTATGTTTATGTATTTTTGAAAGTAGTGTCGATTCTTTTGGGATTGGTGAAAAATGTGTTAAAAGTTATTAAAATTTGTAAAAAGTTATTGGGATGGGTGAAAATGTATTAGAATTAATGAAAAATTGATAAGAAAACGTTTTGAAACATGAAACAAAAATAACCTAAATGTTTTGAGAATTTTTAGGTGAGGTTAAAGTTGTATTGTAATGCGTGTAGAATTTGTTAAAGGAGATTATTATTTATAAAAAAATAAAAAATATTGTAAAATACGTATATTTTGTGTGTTTTGTAATGTTTAAATTGTAAAAAAAAAAAGAAAAGCAAATCCTATAAAAATGGTAGGACGTGACCTTATAATTTTTAAACAAAGGAACACGTCCTGAAGTATCGAACGAATGAGATCACGGAGGGCTGGCAAATTCCACCGCAGCGTGACCAGGATTCTCCAAATTAGCCCTTGGAAGATCAGATTCCAAGAGAAAAGGCTGCTGCTGCAGCTCTGCCAGGACGTCTGCAGCAGCTTCGTGATGCACCATAGGCATTAAATTGTGGCTGGCTGAAGGAGGCGTTGCAGAATGCTTCTCGTGCTTGGGCAGACCGTCCATAATAAATAAGGAGCCAGCTGGCAAGGCAAGATTAGCTGGCCGACTGCTCAGGAGAGAGGACCCAGCGTCGTTCACCTTAGGCCGCACCAGAGATGGAGTAAGCAGAAACGTCCTCCGTGGTAGTAACAGCAGATTTATGAGGTGAGATAAGACCACTAGATGCAAATGGAGCCTCAGATGATAAATGAACATTAATGCAAGAGGACGTGCCAATAATAAGATCCGTGCCTTTGTCAGCCCACTGCTTTTCTCGAGTGAGTTTGAAGCGTCCAAAAATTAAAAAGCTACTCTATTATTGGAGAGCAGTTCGTCCAGAGTCTGGTGGATAGAATGCCTAAACCTAACCCCAAAAAAAATATCTAATAAACCTCATCCTCCCCTGCTTCCTTGAGCATGCAGCTGATGATCAAACTCCGGTGTTAGTGTTTTCCTCCGTCTATCGACTATCATCCATTTGAAAATTCGCCGTTTCCAATCTCTCTTTCAGCTTCTCCCTGAACTATTCTCTCTGGCACGCCATGTCGTCGGATGGATTCTCCTCAAGGAAGAACGCTCTTTCTCTAACTTCACGGAACTCTTGAAAGAATAAAAAATGGTAAATAAGGTTGGTGTTTTGTTTTTATATCTCAGCTGATCTACTAAGCTGAAGACATGATCTAGCTATCGATCTATTTGTTCTTTTTTTTCTGTGTATTTTTCTTTGACATTTATTTTTTGGTGATCCGTTGATATACTGACTTCTATTTCGTTTTTTCTCTGAACATTGTGTGGACATCCACTTGCCCGTTCAATTGGGTACACTATGTATATATTTAGAATATCAATCGCTGGTGGCCCTTTTGCGGTTTTCGTTAATATCTTCTACTGCTACGTACGTCGGAGGCAGCAGAGGTAGCAGAGGTACTTCGTCCTACAAACTTTTCGTTTTTGCGTGAACATCGTTCAATATTCCAGTTTGTTGCTGATTTTCTTATTTTGTATCCTATGCTTGTTTTACTTGTAAATGTGCAGGAGACAATACTACTTTTTGTAGTTGAAGTCATTGGTGGTAGACGGCTTGTAGTTCTTCATCCTATACTACATCTGTATTCTCGAAAAAGAAAAAAGAAAAAAGAAAAAGTAGACCAAAAGAAAAAAAAACGAAAGAAAATGTGAGAATAAAAAAAAGAAAAAGAAAGAAAGAAATGGATATTGTTATTTCCATTGTAGGAAAGATCGGAGACTACTTTAGTGGCTCCAATCGGACATCAGTTTGGCTATCTCATTTACCACAACAGGAACATCGAGAATTTGAAAGAACATTTTCTGAAGCTGAGTGACAAGAGGGATGCGGTGCAACAATCCATTGATGCGGCCAACTGGAATGATGAAGCAATCGCTGGTGAAGTTCAGCGTTGGCTGACAAACGTGGGCAAGAAGAATCAAAATCTGCGGATACTCATTGCAGATGTCGAAGTAAAGAAGACGTGCTTGAATGGGTGGTGCCCAGATGTGAAGTCCCGTTATTCCTTGAGTAGGAAAGCTGAACAGAATACTCAAGCCATCAATGAGCTTATAAAAGAAGGTGACAAATATGTTAGGTTCTACATTTCTGCACCTAGGCCACTTGAAGTAGCATCGTCATCCAGAAAAGATTTTAAGGATTTTGAATCAAGAAAAACTCTGATTAAAGATGTTATGGAGGCTCTAAGTGATCCCAATATCAACATGATTGCCCTGTGTGGCATGGGAGGGATCGGAAAAACAGAATTGGCGAAAGAGATCCAGAGCAGAGCAAAAGCTGATCATCTATTTGATGAAGTTACAATGGCGGTGGTGTCCCAAAACCCAGACTTGAAGAACATTCAAGCCGATATTGCGGAAAAGCTTGGTCCGAGACTTGCTGAAGAGAGTTTACCTGGAAGAGCAAATCGTGTACGTTCAAGACTCGAGAAGACGGGGAATGTCCTCGTAATATTGGATGATATTTGGAAACCGCTTAACCTAGAAGAAATTGGAATTCCTTGTGGTGGTAAGGATAAAAGATGCAAAATCTTGTTGACATCACGAGACTCAGAAACCTGCAAACTGATGAGAGCAGACAGGATTTTTGAAGTCAAACTCTTGTCTAAAGTCGAAGCATGGAATCTTTTCAGAGAGATGGTGGGAAAGTGTGTCGATAATCCAAATCTTGGCCGTTTTCCAAAACAGGTTGCAGATAAATGTGGGCGTTTACCTGTTGCAGTTGTAACTGTTGGAAGTGCTCTAAGAGACAAAACCGCTGAATACGAGTGGAATGCGGCGCTTCAGCAGCTCAAAAAGTCTATTCCACAAAATATTCCTGGTCTGCATCCAAAGGTCTATAAGAGCATAGAGTTCAGCTACAATTACATACAAAGTGAAGAAGCCAAGTCATGCTTTCTACTTTGTTGTCTATTTCCCGAAGACTATAACATCCCTATTGAAGATTTAGTCAGATATGTAGTGGGACGAAGGTTATTTAGAGAAATTGGTACGGTGGCCGAAGCAAGAGCAAGCGTCCACTCATTGGTTCAGACTCTCAGAAGATCAAATCTATTGTTGGATAGCTCCTGGGGTGAAGAGTACATCAGAATGCACGATGTTGTAAGGGATGTTTCCATATCAATTGCATCAAGAGATGAGCACCGGTTTAAGGTCGTATTTGACAATACAATTAAAGAATGGCCAGAGGAAGATGCATATGAAAGCTACGCTGCCATTTCTCTTGGACTTCGAGAATTGGACAAGAATCCTGACGTATTGGAGTTTCGCAGACTTGAGCTTTTCCGGCTTTCATATGGCAAATATCGTTCCGAGAAGCTCCCGGACGACCTGTTTAGTGGGATGAAGGAACTAAAGGCTTTGTCTTTGGAATGTATTTCCTTCCAGTCGCTACCACCATCAATTCGGGTCCTTGAGAAGCTTCGAATGTTGAATCTGGCATATTGTCCTTTAATAGAAGATGTGACGACAATTGGATCACTTGGGACTCTAGAAATCCTTAGCTTTCGTAATTCCTCAATCAGAAAATTGCCGAAGGATATAGGCAATCTTACTCGGTTAAAGTTGTTAGATCTGTTGTATTGCATGAAACTTGAGCGAATTGACGTCGGTGTCCTATCGAGTTTAACTCGACTGGAGGAGTTGTACGTGGGAATAAGCTTTAAGAATTGGGAATCGATGGAAGGAAACGGAGAAGGAAGGAATGCAAGCCTTGCAGAGCTAATTCACCAGTCCCATCAAATGACGGCTTTAGATATTGTGGTACCAAATTTTAGGCACTTGCCAAAAGACTTGTGCTTCAATGGACAGAAGCTGAAATTCAATTTCACAATTGGAAGCTTTTTGAAAGAGAAACATAAAAGAAATAGGGGCTATTTATTGGAAAATAGACTACAACTCGGATGTTGCAGTGCAGCTGAAATTAGAGAGAGTCCGATGCTTCGTCTAATGTTGGAGAAATCTAGGGCTTTGTATTTAGAAAGCATACAGAACGTAAAAAATATTCTGTATGAATTAGACGGGGAAGGTTTTACATGCTTGAAGATTCTCAAAGTTAAAGCCTGTGATGACCTAGAATATGTCATTGATGGCACATCGGATCAGTCTCAACGTGCTGCGTTTCCTCTCTTGGAGTCATTGAAGCTTTGGGACATGAAAAATTTAGAAGAGATCATATATCGTTGCCAATTCCAAGAGAGGTCCTTAAGTAAGGGTTCCCTTAGCAGCCTAAGAGATATTCATGTAGAAGGGTGCAATCGTTTGAAAAATGTCTTTTGGTTGCCCATTGCGAGAGGCTTGGGTCAGCTCCAAGAGTTAGAATTACGTAACTGTAATCAAATAGAAGAAATTTTCTCTAAAGAATTAGGAGGTGATGATAAAGCTGTTGACGGCATCAAGTTGCCAAAGTTAACGTCTTTGAAGATGGAGGACCTACCAAGGTTAAGTGGGTTTTGTAAAGCCACGGATAGTCATGCTAAGGACACGCAACCATCGTTGAATGAAGTTGAGGTATGAATTTATAATTTGGTTTTTGAAGGGGATAGAAAACTTAGTGCTTTGCGATCTTCATGGTATTCTAACACTTCAATATTACATGTGTGTTTACAGATTCAATTGAAGAGCACGATTAATGACGAAGACAAAAGCAATATTCATATTAGTGGATCAACCAGCTCCCTCTCTCACAAGTTAATTTCATCCACCTCCATTTTTTGGGTACCCAATTTGGAAAAGCTTCGAGTGAGTGGTTGCAAGTCACTAGAAGTGATATTTGATCTCGAGGGATTAACAGCCAAAGTTCATGAAAGCCAACCAATCAGAGTACTCGCTCAATTGAGAGATCTACGGATACAGTCGTTGAAAGCATTGGTACACGTGTGGAAGAACATTCCACGTGGACTTCAGGGCTTTCAAAATCTAAAAACAATGTATGTCACGAATTGTGTAAGCCTCAGATCATATTTGTTCCCTGCTTCTATCGCTAGACAATTGGTGCAACTTCAAAGCGTATCAGTAGGGAGGTGCAAGCTGATAGAAAACATTATTCAGAGAGGGCAAGAAGATGGAGAAGAAGAGGCAGCCTATTCGTTTGAGTGGCCATCCATCAAGACCATCACGTTGAGGTTTTGTCCCAAATTGAAAACATTTGGTTCTGAAATCCAAAGCCTAAAAGAGCCAAAGAAAATCATTGCGGAATTGAATCGAATTAGATCCCAAGAGCCTAGTCAGCTTGTCTCCTCCTCAGTACAAGACTCTCCAGGTTTTTTCAGTCGATGCATCGAGTGTGTGCCATGTCGCAGAAATTTCGGTCCATCGGTTTTGTCAGATGGAGTCACCACCAAGGAATCTCAAGGAAGCTCTTCCACGAAAGGGATTGGACCGGACTTTCAGGGACGAAGATTGCACCATCCGATTATCAAAGAGGTATCCATTTTGCTCATATTTTGAGGATATTAATTGTGTGTGTGTGTTTTATTAGAATTTTCAAAATATGTTTCTCTCAACAAAATGTAGTGTATATATAGATACTGTACTTACAGCTCTCGGCGTAAGTGGAACACGATTCTCCTCTTTAAAATTGGACACGAGAAGAATTAATATGGTCTTCTAATTAAAACTATTTTCTTTCTTTTTTGTCCCTTCTTTAAAACAAATTGAGAAGTTGCCAAGGGAACTTAGAATTTAGTCCCTCAGTGACTCTTCAAATGTGAAGGATTAATTCTAAATTACTTCATGGACTAAATTGATGAGTTTTGAAGTTTCAGAACTTATTTTTAATTTTCGATTGTATTTAGAGAGTGAGGCAAATTAGAGAGAAACAAACGTGAATAATCTAGTATAGCCAGCTGTAATTACTACAAGGCTCGTTGTGCGTGGCATGTTATCCCACCATTAAGAATTGCTAAAAATATATCTTCTTCTTTGTGCTTTTTCTGAGACAAATTCGGAAGTTGGGCCATGGGAACTTTGAGCCACCAGTATATTACTTTGACAAGGCTTTTATTGTGAATGTATTCAAATTTTGTTAGACGTTGTTTCGATCACATTGCTCAAAAAAAAATCTCCTCCCTCTTTGAAATATGTTAATTAATAATTAATTATTTCCCAAGTATATCTGTATTCCTTCATATATAGCGTTTTTATGTTTTTTGATAGATTAAATTGACGAAGCAAGAAGAGCCAAGTACTGTGAGTGACGCAGACAATCAAAAAGACAATATGTACTGCCCGGCTCTTATTACCTCCAACTTGACTAAGGGCCTTCAAAATCTAGAAGAACTTGAAGTACGAAAGTGTCATTCATTGGAAGTGATATTTCAACTGGAAGGACTACATGTCGAGGAAAGCAATGTCTTCAATCACTTGACAAAGTTGAATTTATACTCTTTGTCAGAGTTATTGCACATATGGAAGAAGGGACCAGAAGAAATTACTGGCTTCCATAACTTGAGAGAGTTATGCGTAAATGGATGTTGTAGTCTGAAATACTTGTTCTCACCCTCCGTTGCGAAACTTCTTGTGAAATTAGAGAAAATAGAAGTGAAGAACTGCAAAGAAATAGAAGAAATCCTTACAAAAGCATTAGGAGATGAAGACAAAACAAATGCAATTGCATTCTCCCAAGTGAATACTCTTTCGCTCCTAAATTTACCAAAGCTCATCTGTTTTTGCATCGAAGATAATGCAAAAGACTGGCCATCTCTGAAGAAACTCACGATAGCTAATTGCAACAAATTGAAGAGGTTTGTTTCATCAACAACTACAAAAACTCCAGAGCTACAAGGAATTTCTACAGAATCCGAAAAGTTTCAAGATATGGTGGGAGATCTTAATACCACCATACGACACATTATGAAAGGGAAGAGGGAGGTATGCTAAAATCTATAGATAACATTGCTTGATGTTAAATTCTTATTTCAAGTATGGGTGGACCCCATATCACCGTATAGATGTCAAAAAATTACATCACATCCACTTTAACTAATTTGGAAAAATAATCAAGATCATTTTTTCAGCGGTATACTTTGATAGGAATTAGTCACTATTTTTCTGTTGCAATGTATTCTATAAGTCGGCTTATAATGAGTCGCAGGATGCTTTCTTACACAAATCTGATCTCTTGTGTGAAAAAGTCACGCGAGGAGAAAAAGCTGGAAAATCTCTGTTTCTCTCTCTTCTCTACCTTTCAATCATGTTGTTTCCTTGCTTTTAGCGCTTGCATCCAATCTCTTCTTCGACATCCTTTGCACCAAATCTCCATACGTAATATTTTATACGCCGAGGTGTCGTTTCAAATCTGATTTTCTTTTTTCTTTTGTTTCTTAGTTAATTTCAGGTAAATTACCGGGAGATCCCAGTTCACTAGCAGGTGAATTCCTCAATGTGTCCAATTCCCTAATTTCAACCTTTTAAATGAAAAAAGAGATCTATTGTTTATATGCATTTTTATTGTCTAACGTTTTTGAAAATTCTGTTTGATATCAGGCCTCTCTTATGAATCAGACCACTCTTCTGAATCTCATTAGGTGTGGTTTTAAATGTATTAATCAGGTGAATTTTCTCGTAGTTCGCCCATCTTGTAATCTGCTTGTGTAGTAAATATTTTTCTTTTAGTTTGAAGTCAATTATTTTTGCTAGCTAAACCAAAGAGCACAACGTTGTGACTCTTTTGAGGGTTAAAGTATCTTATGACTCATAAATACCTGATGCTGCATGCACTTTAGCTTCAATTGTGATATTGTATAAGTTTTTTTTTCTAATTCAACACATGATTCCATGAAGTACTACAGCTGGTTTTCGTATAATTTTGATAGTATTTGCAGGGCTAGAGATGTATGTGGCCTGGTTTCTCCCTGCTTAGTCTATCTGAAACTGTTCACTCTATCTCTACTGCTTCAATCAAGCTGTGGGTTCTGTGGAAGCTGTTGTTTGATGGATTACTCATTGGTGCTGCACTCTGCTTTCTACTGGGTTGTGTTTGCTGGTTATGCAGTCAGAGGATTTATTTGCTGTCCACTATTATCCTTAATACCATTTATTGTTGTGCCGTTAGTTTCCTGTCGTCATCAGCTACAAACTCTATTCTGTATTTTCTCTAAGACCAATACAAACTCCATTCAGTGTGGTTCATGGGTTGTTTTATGCTTCCCTGTTCTCAGGAAGTGTCTGCAATTCGATATGTATGGTTGGTATATTTCATTATTATGATGATGATAATCTTTCGTGGATTCTCTTCTCTGAAACTGAATTGACTTTTCAAGTTATTTTACTATTTCAGTGGCAAACTATTGAGTATATGTTCCTACTTTTGGCCTTGTCCGTTGAGATGTCAATAACAACTAAATGTCTGACATATTATTGCTTTATTCAGATTTAAGTTTTTGTTTAGAGTAGCATAAATTGTCATTTAGCTTCTATATATAACTTTGATCTGAGATGTCCCTTCTTTTTGAAAGAAATAAAACATGTCTCAAATTCCACATAGTTCCCATTGATGATATAATTCGAATAAAATGGACACCAAGAGCTAACAAAACTTACATAAATGGATAAACATTACTTTTACCACATAAACTTACATCAAAATATCAAAAAGATGTCCAAACTACCAAAGTTATTACATTTAGCCTAAAACAGCAGGTTACTTGGCACAATATTGATGGTTGGAAGCACTACTTGTGACACTTTTCAGTTGCAATGCATTTTATTAGTCAATTTATAAGTTACCGGATGACTTCTTAGACAAAAGTTATATCCCTGACGTGTAAATGTTACGTGGAAACTCCAGTAGTTAAATATAGCAGAAAAAGGTGATCAGCCCCAGGAAATTACAATCTTTCCTGATTTGAGATTACTAGTAATAGTTTTAGATTCTGGAAAGGCTCGGTGATTAGTGACTGCAACGTACAAGATGTAAACTGCTATGGCTCACCAAAAGATTGCAGGTAAAATCCTCGATGAAATCTCCTCTTATGCGGTAGTGTTGAAATAGTTAGAAGCTTTTTATATATTTTAGAGAAATTCGATTTTTGATCTCTTTTACGAATTAGTCACTAGAATTTTTATTTTTTTCAATTTTCGGTCCCTCAGTGTATGCCCTTATAAATAATTGGTCATTTTGTCAGTTTACCGTTGCTTTGACTAACGGTAACCCTGTCAATGTCAGCCATGTTGCCCTGTCACCTATGTTTTTTCCACTCACTTCCCCCTCAGCAACATTTATAAACTACACTGTTGCTGGCTGAATTAAAATCCAATCCGCACCGTTTTTTGTGAACTTTGTCGTTGAGGGCGGAGAGGTCAGTGGCTGTTGATTGGGTTGAGCTTGGGGAGAACATCCAGAAGCCATGAGAAGCCGAACCAAACCTCGCAAACGATCGACAAACCCCATAGCCACATTGCATCCCGGTTGGGGTTGCGGAGACGCCATGCGAGGAGAAAGCTAGTATACGGATCACGATCAGTAGCCTGTTCAAATAGAAACAACTTACAGTCATGTTTCACCAGGCGCCTGCTACATTATGCGAAACTGTGTCTCCTTTAATCTGAGTTGAAATTTTCCAGGTAGAACCCCACAAGTATTCAACAATATTTTTGTCCTAGAACTACTTGCCAAGAGCAGAGCAGAAAACAGGGGAGATAGAATGAGTTCTGGTCTAGCGGATAAGAAAATTCCACTTTGAGCACAAGAGTCCAGGTGAGAGACGCTGCCATAACTTGAAAATGGCATGAAAGTTTTGACAGTTCTGCACCTGGTTCATCTCTTTGAACCGACCCTCGAGCCCCACTATCACAATCTAAAGCCTACTTCCCTAAGGGGTGTTTCACCGTGTTTGTACAGCTTAAGCAAGCTCGTGCATGCATATCTTAACGAGAATGTCATGATATATTTAGGTTGTGCACCTGTAAGGGCTAAGAACAGCTGTTGGAATCTTGAGCTTCCTTGTGAGCGGCTTACAGGGCTTGTACATAAAATCCGACATGCTCATCACGTTGTCTTGTCCATAATCATCCCCCTCCTTTGGCCAAAAAACATTACCAATGTCGTACTTCCCCTTTGTCTCTAACAACCAGCGGTTGTGGTCGAAGTCCCCAGTTTGGCTCCTCTTTTTTTGTTTTTTTTTCTTCGCAAGGCATTCAGAGAATGGATAACGTAAAATAAACAGTACATCAATGCATTTGCCCTTGAAGGAGAAGGATTACAAACTCACTGTGGTATTCAGCACAAGGATAGCCATAATACAAAAGCCAGAAGCGCAAACAACATACTACCTAGCGTTAACCTGATAAAACTTACCTCTATATTGCATTGAAGTGAAAAAGAAGAGAACTAGCCCAATATCCCGCCAAAAAATCGAATTCACGCAGCCTCGGTATTGTTGCCCAAGTACATCTCCACGGCTTCGCCATCTGCCGTTTTCGCTTTTTCCTCTATTTGGCGAGGAAGAACGGCTCACGGTGGCTAGGTAGTGGCAGAGGATCCCCAGTTAGGCCGAGAGGGAGTGACATGTGAAAAACATGGGACAGGGCCAAGTGGTTGATATGGACAAAGTTTCCGTTAGTTAGAAAAACTGTCAACTTACAGAAGAATCAATTATTTTCAAAGTTTTAAATTCAGTTATTAAAAATGGAAAAAAAATTCTTAGTAATTAATTTGTGAAAGAATCAAAATTTACTGACTAAAAATTGAATTTCTCTGTATTTTATGATGGTAGAGTGGAGATTAATTTGTTTAGTGGTTCTAGACTAATCAATTACGTTGCGGTTTATTACTAATCAAAATGGTGATTTTCAGTCCTCTCCATACTTTTTTTTGATACTTTGGTTGATATATCTTATTCTTATTTGTATTATGGTTGATATCAATATATATTTATCTTTATCTTTTTTTAAAAAAAAAATCAAAATCGGTACTTATCTGATCCAATTTTCTTTAGCTCTTTGTCATGGGTCCCACAATGCTGGTGACGTGTTTGAACCCCATCACGTAAACCGCGTGGTCTATATTAATCTACCTAGCAAGCACCAATTTTACAAATGAAGCGCAATTAGATTGCTAAAGATATAAGCTGAACTTCTTGGCCCTTGATGACAGGCTTGACAGCAGGACGTATGATAATAGGTGCTTTTCGCCTTCGAGTTGTCAAAGCTCAAAAGAATAATGGAAGTAGCTTCTCAGCTTCTGCGTATAACTTGTACCCATTTGGCTCTTTAAAACTATTTATTGCTGTCTACATTGCACTTGAAATTTTAGGGTCAGGGCATCACAATGTTCTTAATGTGAAATTGACAGACTAGTGCTTAAAATCAATATTGTCCTCTTCTTTCGCCCGTGAAGTCTTCAAGACACCGAAAGTATACCCAGATGTCTAAATTCCAGATTTTAAAAGGAAGTAGATGATGGCCGACACAGGCAAAATGACTAGAAGCGCCAAATGACTTTTGAAGTTATTTTACTATTTCAGTGGCAAATTAGTATTTTTCTTTCTATTTTTCGTTGAGTCAAAGGACATGGGTATCTCTATTCTTCCATCCAACTTGATTGGGCTTTGCAAAATCTAGAGAAAATTGAAGCCTCCGAGAGCATGCAGCCCGTGATCAAAGTCCGCTGTTAGTGTTTTCCTCCGTCTATCATCCATTTGAAAAAGGCGTCGCGTTTCGCATCTCTCTTTATATTTATCTCTGATCTATTCTCTGATCTGGCATGCCATGGCATCAGATGGATTTTAATAAGGTTGGTGTCTTGTTTTTATATGTCAGCTGATGTAGCTACTAACTATTAGAGTTAGTCCCACATTGCTAAAGCTATTGCAATCAAAGGCTTATAAATAAAGCCTCTCTGTAATCTCATCCTTACACTAGTGAGTACACACATCTGCCCATTTGGGCCTTCCCACAGTGGATGTAGGTCTATGGACCGAACCACTTAAATTTTGTGTCTCACTTCTCCTCTCTCTCTCTCTTAGTCTAAATTTTTATTCTCTTTTATTTAAGTCTTAACATGGTATCAAAGCCATTTCGATCCTGTGGCCCATTTTGGCTCAGGCTGGTCAGCACTCTTGTTGGCTTAGCTTGGCCTAGTTTAGGCCTAGTCCAGTCCGGCCTATTTTAGTTCTTCTCTTGGGCCTTCCGGCGCCCATCCGACATCATTCCGGTAAACTTCCGGCATCTTCTCTAGGGCCTTCCGGCGCCCCGTCCGGCATTCCTCCGGCATCTTCAATCGGGCCTTCTGGTGCCCCGTCCGGCATTCCTCCGGCGAACTTCAGGCGTCTTCTCTCGGGCCTTCCGGCGCCCCGTCCGGCATTCCTCCGGCGATCTTCCGGCATCTTCTCTCGGACCTTCCGGCGCCCCGTCTGGCGATCTTCCGGCGTCTTCTCTCGGGCCTTCCGGCGCCCCGTTCGACATTCCTCCAGCGACCTTCCGGCGTCTTCTCTCGGGCCTTCCGGCGCCCCGTCCGGCATTCCTCCGACGACCTTCCGGCGTCTTCCCCATTCCGGCGACCTTCTCCGGCCATCTTCAGGCGATTGTCGGCCTCTCCGGTCAGATTCCGGCCAACTTCCGCGCGACTGTCTGCCCTTCTCCGGCCATCCTCCGGCGCCATTTTTTCTTATGGGGAATTTCTTTTTCTAGTCCAAACTCAACGTGTATCCACCTTGCGTTTGCGGGGGAGTATTAGAGTTAGTCCCACATTGCTTTAGAGGCTTATAAATAAAGTCTCTCTGTAATCTCATCCTTACACCAGTGAGTACACACATCTGCCCATTTGGGCCTTCCCACAGTGGATGTAGGTCTATGGACCGAACCACTTAAATCTTGTGTCTCACTTCTCCTCTCTCTCTCTTAGTCTAAATTTTTATTCTCTTTTATTTTAGTTTTAACACTAACTTATTTGAGTTTCTTTATAACTGGATTTTAGTTCAGATAGGTGAATCTTCCAATAATTCACTGAAAGATTTGTTTCTTTTTTCTTTTTAATTTTTTCGTTATTGCTCCAAAACAAAGAGGAGAGAAATAAATACAGGTATTAATGAAGGTTCGCACACGATTCAATCAAAAGTATTTCTAATTTTCTTTTCACCTTTTTTAATTTGGACTAAAATCTTAATATATTTCGATCTTAGTTCGAGTGTATAAAATAGTAAGATTTGCCAATTTTAGTGGTTTCAAAATTAATTTCTCATCCCATCATAATTTTTCTTTTAAAATTATTTCTAATATGAAGTTTTCATTATAATCATTAACATTATTTTTTATCACAAAAATACATGCATGTTCACAAAACCTTCCTTTTCAAATCTGTGTTTGTAATTTTTAATATTTTCTCTTTCTAAACATCTTTAATTTTTATTAAAATTAATAAAAAATATAAAGAGATGATTTGATGTAATTTTTAATAAAAACGTATTAGAGTATAGTGAAAAAGCATGAAGAGAGAATATTTGTTAGAATATTTTTTAAAAATGTATTAGAATTTGCATAAAAAATTGTTAGAGTCCGCATTAAAGACATGTAGAATTTTTTGCGATTTTAGATATTATTAGGTAAATTTTGTTGCATTCTTTATAAGTTAAAATACTTTTGCAAACCAACATGCCCTAAAATTCTCACTTATGGCTATCTTGAACTCTATATCAAGACAATCACATTTCACAGCATAACCATCAACAGCACGCCAACAAGTATAAACAGAACCCCCTTTCTATTTTCACCAAAACCTGTCAAAATATAGAAAAATACACTATCTAATAGCCCAGAATCTCCTGTTCCCCCTTGCATAAGCATATAAGAGAGAGATACTCGCATTGTGCTGCTAACTACATAATGTGACTTCAGATTTTTGCCTTTAACTCCTTCAATGAAGTCCTGTTTTCTTCAGCTGTAAGGAATTTCCCTTCACGACTCGGGTTGCAATCCCTTCTTCTATACTGTAACCAGTAACCACGATTGCTCTTAGAGGAACTATCGGGTTCAAGTATCTACCTGGAAAGATGATTAATTTCCAACTACAGTGTTTACATTTCCCCCCTGCGTCAGTGAAGAGTGTTTCTTTTCCTCTCCACAGCTCAAGCATATAAAATCTAGTAGTATCTACCACTGCCAGGAGCGAACCCTTCGGAGGACACGTGGCGGCCTTCGTTTCTCAACAACTGGGATAACTTTTTCCATGATCTGCAGGAAGGAAGAAAACTGTCAGCTGTGAAGTTCCTTAGTAGATCATATTGTTGCTGACGTGGTTGCCAACACTTCCTCATCCCATCTATCATGTGAAGTGTAAACTTAATCTACAACAAAAATTCAGGTTGACCAAATTGAACTTTCCATTGTCAAAAACAAGGTGCAATGCAACTCCACTCTGTTTTTCCATTTTTCCATTTCACAAAAGACTACAAAAAGCACACAGCAGAAATCCTCTCAATCTATCAACTAGACGTGCGATGCATTAAAGCAACATTTCACAGTAGACAAAAGGAATTTATATCCAAAAGAAGACTTCAACAAATACTATCATATTTCTCAATGCGCAATTGATTATTCTCAACCATGCTTCCTATACATCACACCATCTAACATAATTACGAAACAAAGAGTTTTTACTTTTCAACTGTTTTTCCTCAAATTAACCACAGTCAACTCTTGACAATTCCACAAATTGCATGCAATCATTTGCCATATTTTATCTAGGGGTGTTCATTTTCACCGGCGGTGGAAGTTTAACCGTCACCGTAACAGGTAAGAGCGGTTATTGTGCCTTAGCGGTGCAGTGACGTTGTCAAATATGTGATTCCGTCAATTACGGTGCCGGTGAAGGTTTTCACCAAACCATCACCTACACTACCGTTAATCACCCATAGTTTAGACTTGAGATGATTATTGATTATGTGATATACTTTTATTGCGCTTTTGTTGGAATATGTTGGTTGGTTTATGTCACATTGTTGGACACTTTTATTAGACTTTAGTCTTTATGTTTGAATATGATATTATGTTGGCCTTTTGGACAACTTATTATATTTATTATGAGTATTAATGATTATGATATTATGTTTGAATAGGTTATGATATTTGTTCATTTAATATGATTATTGATTATGATATTATGTTGCAAAATTTAAACAGGTTATAACATTTGAATGATTATATTTATTGCTTATATATGGGTATCAAATGATCTTAATGGTTCAAAAAAAACTCAAGAAAAACAGCCCAAAATAGTGAAAAAATGAAAAAGCCTATTTTTTTGCCTAACGGTTCCACGGTTTAAGCGGTTACCGACTAACCATTACGGTTAATAACGTCACCGGCAAGAGCGGTTATTGTGAATTAGCGGTGTGGTGACGGTGTCAAATGTGTGATTCCGTCAATTGCGGTGACGGTTTGGCGGTTTTCGCCAAACCGTCACCTGCACTACCGTTAACCACCCTTATATTTATCACAAAATACTGTGACAAAAAGAAAAAATCTACCTGCTTAAACCTTTCCTTGATTCTTTCAGCCTGCAAAAAAAAATCTTTTGTGTCACTATGAACTCTTACAGCATCAAGAGAGAACAAATGAAGACCATAGAAAGTGAACCAAGAGTGGAACATCAACCGGCAAGATTAAAATAATATAAAATCTCAAACAGTGATTATATACAGACTGAATACAGAGAGAAGCAATTTATAAATTGGCCATTACCCTTTTTCCAACCAAGCCACAAGACACAGGATAATAATGCAAGGGAGTGAACTTCAAATCAGAACACCAGTTGTTCAGACAATAAAGACACAACGATGTAGCAAGATGGATTGGATTCAAGCATAGCAAATATATGCTCATTCAGTACAAATTAACATACTCGAATGATAAAAAATTAACTTCCCAGTAAGCTTACAACAATATTTATGATGGAACCCATAGATAATGCCTTGAATCAACATCAATTTGGCATAAGTATTACACAAACTCCGAAAAAAAAACTTTCTAACAAAAAAATTCAGTACGTAGAATCTTGTTTAACCTAAAACATATAACACGCAGCGTCACAAAAACATGTGAAAGAACAAAGACTGAATTTAAATGCATCTGCGATCTGATTTGATGGTGAAAAGCAGAATGGAGAAATTTACCCCCAAAATAACAAAAAAAAAGGCGAAACAAAGGTCAGCAATAGCACGGAAAATGTATGGACAAGAAAATCAAAACATCTTGAAACCTACAAAATATTTATTTCCGAAGACAACAAAACCAACAGCATACTTCCGAGTTCACCTCACCAAATCTTCTTATCATATATATCTCATTTATGACACATCATTATAATTCCTGAGAAACTCAGATTTAATCACATGAACTCTAAGAGAGGAAACAGGTGTAAGATGTAGTCTGGCTTGATTTCTCTAATCAGAAACTTTCCATCGTCTTCTATACTTAATTTTAAAGTTTTCATAACACTCACTGTACTCAAATTTATTGATGCATAATGAAGAAACTTAACTTAACATGAAAAGAAAAATCAAACAGGATGCAAGTTTCTTTCTGTCTAATTGAAGATCATGGTTATTTCTGTCGGGTCTACCAAGATCCGATACCTATTTGACAATAAAGTTCATGTCTCCAAAAACAAGTATATAAAAAAGAATAGAAAAAATCTAAGTAAGCTAACATTTCATATCCAATAGGTGATTATTCGGCCATACTATTCATAATTGAGACAGTGGACATGCTATTTGTAAATGTCATCACATAGTATTGTGTCCGACGATGAGTGACCAGAGACAAGATCCATATATATATATATACATGCCCAACCAATATAGGCCCGGTGAACTCTTGGTTCCCAAGGAACCTTGATACAAATCTCATAGGTTCCAATATGCTTTTGGCACTTGAGCCATTGATTGTTTTAACAACACAGCTCTATGTTACCTATATCCTGCCTTATCATCACCATGCAAAGGAAAATAGCCAACACAAAAGACGTTTTTTCATTTGCATATGCCCTTAGCGTTTTAGGAACAAGTGTTAGAAAAAAGTTCCACCATATCAACGTTGTAGTTCTTACAGTAACAAGCAGACAGGATAAGTATTAAATTCAAGAGTTTCTAAAACTTCATGAAACTGGAACAATCAATAGGTTTGGAGGGAAATCAAAATGTGAGGCAAGGAGCAACATTGTCATGGCATCAGAGATAGTGAGATGAGGACGTAAGGTTGATACAAACGAAAACTTTTAGTGAACGGGACGACCCATATATTTGAAAAGGGGACAGGACTGGCCTCCCGTTCGAAGTTGTACCTCGAGACTGATTTGTTAAAAAGTCAATATCATAGGGACTGTAGCAGTAATTAAGTCTAATTGGAGAAAAGAGTTGAGTTGATTAAAAGCTTAAGACTTTAAGCTAGATTACTAAGTGCCAAAATTTAACTTCATATACGGTTTACATCAAACTATACTTTTAACCCTTTGTGTTGCTGAGCAAATCGAAAGTAACACCAACAAGAGAAATGTACTCCATTTTTTTTGAAAAATCCCAAAATCACATTAAACATGATTCAAACCCACAATTACCCAAAAAAAAAAGTAGAAGAATTGATGATAAGCGATACCTGTTTCCTCTCCCGGGACCTTGCAGCGGACTCTCGGTTCTTAATCATCTGCCGTTGTCTCTGTTGGGCAGCCTTATCCAACGGCTCCAAGACCGCGCGGCCCCTCTTCCCTCTCCCTGAACCTGAAATTATATTCACCCCGATTCCGAAACCTACAATGGCCCCTTCGACACTATCCAAAGCCGTGAACGGACTCGGTGGGACGGGATCGAAAGCGAAAACCCCGCCGCTGAGCCGCTCAGTGGGCAGGACCTTAATGTCCTCCTCTTCGACGACCCCGGCCTTGGCCAGAAAATCCTCGAGAGTAATCGTTTCTTCCTGCGCCTCCTCCTTACACTCCTTCCGGTCGCCCGAGACGATCTCGCGCCACACCTCGTCCACGGTTTTCGGATCATTGGAATCGGAGCGGACCGGGACTGGGGTCGGGGTTTCCATCACGGTGATTTGGGCATCCAGGAGGGTGGACTCAGTGGTGGAGGGATTGGAGTCGTAAACGGTACGTAGAAGGCCGTCGACTGTCATTGAGGAGGTGCCTCCGAATTCGCTACCGTAGGCGTTGGCACTTGCTTTTTTTCTCTGATCCGAGAGCGACATTGTTTTCGCAGCGGAGGCAGAAAAAGAGCGTCGAGGTTGATCCGGTTACCTCGAATTCGAATTCGATGATGTCATCACCTTAGACGACGCCATTTCAGCCAAATCCAACGAACTTGTACACTGTGTCTCAATCCAGAAATCCGAGGTATTTGGAAACCAAATTACAAGAATTTCTCAGTTTTGTCAATTGTGGAATTCTAACGTCACGGACGGGTGTGGCCGCTGTGAGTTTTGGTGGCGCATGCGTATCACACGGTGGAAATACAGCGACGGTCTGTGGGCTTTTGTCCAACACTTTTTTTTGTTTGGGGTAAAATGGCTTTTGTAAAAAATGATTTTGGTTATTACGGCATGGTGTCATCTGGATATAGGTCCATCATACAGAGATGACTGTACCTACTAGTCCAGCGTGGCACCTCGAAGCCAAAATGGGCCGAAGGCCCAATGAAAGGGTTTCATTAGACTGTACATGGGCCCAAAAACTTATGTGCACTCCCAGTTTTTGTCCATTGGAGACTACTACCCATGCAACAAGCACCGGGTAAGAGACACCATTCCGATTAAAGGAAGGTAGAGGCCCGAGTAGATTCATTCAGTTTGGCATGAGTAGCCTTAAAACTTACTTTCTCTCCTTCGAAACTAGGGCGGAAAATTAGAAATGCGGTCCAGTTTTCAGATCGTAATCCGGTCCGGACCGCATTTCCGGTTCCTTTTATATTATAAGTGGTCAGGTCCGGTTTTATGAAATACGGTCCAGTCTGAAAGTGGTCCAGATCGGATTTAATTTTTTTTTAAAAAATTCGAACTGCCCACTGCGCAGTGCAGAGAAATATTTTGTTAATAATTAAAAAAAATTTAAACGCGGTCCGGTCCGCAAATCCGATCCGGACCGCATTTAAGAAATTTATGACCCGGACCGGACCGCATAAATCCGGTCCTCCAATCCGGTCCGAACCGGACCGTATTTGAAAAATTAGGACCTGACCGGACCGCAAATCCGGTCCGGTCTACAGTCTGGTTTTGTTCAGCCCTATTCGAAACCGGTCTTTTTTTTCCTCCCCCTAAACAAGAAGAGTACATATATAAAAGGGATTTCCATCATTTTCTATCCCCCTTTTTTTTGGGTAAAAAAACGTCAAACAGGCTTCAACATTTTTATTTAAGGGGCCCAAATTAAATAAAGGGAATTTATGAGTTAAAGATTAATGAGACAATTTTGTAACAAGTTATGTGGGAAAAACATAGTCTTGGCCATTTTTATTTTATTCTATTTTATCTGTCTTTTCTTTTCTTTATTCTTCTTTTCACAAAAAGTAGTTAATTTGAGATCCCCAATCTTGAAATTGAAACTACACTTTTAGGACACGTTCGTTTACAAAAAAAATCCTCAGGATTTTTTGAATTATCACAATTCTAAAACCAAACATAATTTTTAACACCACATAAAAATAACTATAACACGCATATCAATAAAATTAACATCACATAAAAATTCTCAAAATACAACAAATCCTCACAAAACTCCTTAACCGAACATCCCCTTTGATACCCTTGAGATTGATCTCTAAGGAAGCTAGGCATGAGTGCTTGTGAAGCAAAGAAGAGAATTTACAAAACCATGGAGATTGATGATCCAAGGAAGGTATGAGTGCATGTGAAGCAAAGAAGATCATTTACAAAATGGCCTAGAAAGAACAACTTCTCTTTCCATTCTCATCTTCTTCCCAAAGGCATTTGCACTTTATATAATCCCACCATCCCATTTTCTACCATACTTTGCCATTTCATCTACAACTACTCCATTATTCCACAGCTAAATTGCTGTCCTCCAAAATTCATTCCTGGCTTTCTATTGCAGGCAGAGGTAAGTGATCCCATGAAGTTTTCCTTCCTTCTAGCTGCTACTTTTTCTTTAAGATGTTTTCTGTTCCAATTTGCTGCTGTTTTTCTTTTTCCCGATGGTATGCTTATTTTATTCCTAAATTTATAGGAGGCACACTGGGTCTAACTAATTGTCCCTGTTTCTCCTTGACATAATAGTTTCCCAATCCTGTTGTTCTAGTCATTAATGGTCTTATGTGTACCCTCTTAATTTATTGTTAATTAATAAATACTAACAAACAAGGAAAAAAAATAGTAAAAAATTAAGGGGCATATAGTACTTTTTATATTTATGGACAAAAATCAATAAATTCCTCTCAAGTTTTATAATATTTTATTCTACTCTATATATTTAAAAAATAATCAATTCTTTACTTTCTTTGATTTGACGCTTAAAAAACACACAAATTCAACATTTAGCAAGGTGAAAGAATTAAGTACATTAATTAAGGACAACGTTCTACACGAATTCGATTGTCCTACTCTTTTCGATGGTTAATAATGTCTCAAGCTGTTTACAAATAGATAAAGATAAACAGATGTAATGTAGGCACATCTCTCTGTCTCAAATTCTACATTTAACTTTACAGTCAAATTCCTAGTTTACAACATTTAGTCTTTTTTCCTCATTCTGCACTCCACATCCAATTCTACATTTAACTTTACTGTCAAAATTTAATCTTCGCGGGTGCACTGCATGTTTCGCTAAAATCTCTTACTGCTAGATTTCTCTTTGGTGCCAATTGTTTGCTTTGCATTGGAAGCATACCGGATCATTTTGGTCCCCATGTTTGTTATGAAGACATGATCTAGCGATCTATCTATTTGTTCTCTTTTTTCTTTGACATTTATTTTTTGGTGATCAGTTCATATACTGACTTCTATTTTGTTTTTTCTCTGAACATTGTGGGGACATCTACTTGCCCGTTCAATTGGGCACGCTACTTACTTAGATCAATCGCTGGTGATCCTTTTGTGGTTTTCATTGGCAAAAGTTATTGTGTGAGTGTGTGGGTGGACGGGTGACCCGGTTATCATTAAATGACGTGACATTTTTTCAGCCATTAGATTTCTCAACTTCTAATCTCACCCGTCCACTCACACACTCACACAATAACCAGTGCCGTTTTCATTAATATCTTCTACTGCTATTTACATTTCTGTGAAATGTTAGGAATTCCTTGCTTTACGTAGGAAGAGGTGCTTCGTCCCACAAACTTTTCGTTTTTTTCGTGAACATCGTTTCGAATATTCCCAGTTTGTTGCTGATTTTCTTATTTTCTATTCTATGCTTGTTTGACTTGTAAATTTGCAGGAGGCAATACTACTACTTTTTGTAGTTGAAGTTATTGGTGGTAGACTGCTCGTAGTTATTCATCCCATAGGACATCTGTATTCTCGAAGAAACAAAGAAGAAAAAGTAGACCAAAAGAAAAAAAATAGAAAAAAAAGAAACTAAAGAAAAGGGTGTGAATAAAAAGAAAAGAAAAGAAATGGAAATTGTTACATCCATTGTGGGAAAAATCGGAGAATGCTTAATGGCTCCAATCGGACATCAGTTTGGCTATCTGATTTACCACAACAGGAACATCGAGAAGTTCAAAGAACATTTTCAGAAGCCGAGTGACAAGAGGGATGCGGTGCAACAATCCATTGATGCGGCCAACTGGAATGATGAAGCAATCGCTGGTGAAGTTCAGCGTTGGCTGACAAACGTGGGCAAGAAGAACGAAGATCTGCAAAGACTCATTGCAGATGTCGAAGCAAAGAAGACATGCTTGAATGGGTGGTGCCCAGATGTGAAGTCCCGTTATTCCTTGAGTAGGAAAGCTCAGAAAAATATTCAAGCCATCATTGAGCTTCTAGAAGAAGGTGGAAAATATGATAGGGTGTACTATTCGGGAAAAGATTCAGTCGAAAGAAGCTTGGTTCAAAGGGGTTCAAAGCAAGGGTCCAGATTTAAAGAAAAGGCATCTAATGGTCTCAAAAGTTCCACGTCATTTAATGAGATTGATGAGAGAATCGGGTTATGGCTCAACTTTTGTTTCTGTTTTTTTGGCTCGGCTTTTGCTTTCATTTGCAACCAACAATTCGTTCAAATATTATATTGGCCAAAAGGCTTGCAGAACAAGCTTCCTCTCCTCCTCCTCAGTCTTCCTTGATGGTGAATGCGTGCCAATGGATAGTTCACTTTCTCTGCCTTCAGCTTGTAATGACACTAGAAGCACGGATCAATTCAACATTAACTCAGTCACGTATATCGGACTGGGCTCTGGCATGGACTATTTTGCGATTGATTTCATGAATCCGGTTAGAAATGGTGTGAGTTTGTCCCTCTGTCAAGATCTATGTTCTGCAAATTGTTCTTGTCTGGGCATTTTCCATGGAAGTCCTTCTCTTTCTTGTTATCTCCTCGAAAACTATTTAGGATCTATCATCTTGTCCGCCAAGCCTAAGAATGATTATTGGGGATACATAAAAGTTTTGGCAAGCTCTCCTAGTCCTCCGAAACATAAATTCCCAATAGCTGCTTTGGTACTACTGCCTTCATCAGGCTTCCTCTTATTGACCACCTTTGTAATCTTAGGAATTGTTTGTTTGAGGAAAAATAGGCTTTCTAAAACAGGAACTGCAAAATGGAGCCGATGTGACTCATCATCTTCTGCAGACCTAGAGATAATCTCTATCCCAGGGTTGCCAAGAAGGTTCGATTATGAAGAGCTCGAAGCTGCTACTGAGAACTTCAAGAATCAGATTGGAACAGGTGGCTTTGGTTTTGACATATTCTCCTGTATTTCCTTGCTATAGCTTTATAAATTTCAGTGGGTTTACTAGTTCAGCGATGTTCTGCAGCTGCATTTGTTCATTAGGTGGAGCAGTGGTGGAATTCTCCAGTCCTTTTCCTTTTTCACCAATAGTTATTTCTAGTTGTCTTATAATTTGGAGCTTTTTCAGTCTCTACAAACACTTCATATGTTTCGATTTTTGCCCTTTATTTTCTTACATTGCTTATAGTTTGTGCTTTCATTGTTCTTTTATATGTTGAGTAAAAAAGGCCGTCTCTGTGATTAACATGACCCTCGGCTGGGGGGTGTCTCATAATTCTGTTGCTGTGGCTGGCTAAGCTGGAGATGGACTGGTGCATATGAGTCCTCTCCAATACCAAGGCTATCTAAGAGAAGGGAAGTTCTGTTTGCTCCATTCACATCCCTTGTTCCATAAACCTGGGATCTGAAATTTTGCCATTGAGGGTGACTATAAGGCATCTAAGAGAAGGGAAGTTCTGTTTGCTCCATTCACATCCCTCTTTTTTACTATGTTATTGTAATATCCACTTTCCAATACTTTCCGAGGGAAATAAAAAAGAGCTTCAAATAGTTAGTGCTTGATGTACAATGACTTGTTGTCAATCTGATCATTTTATAGTCTTTTCTTTTTTCCTCCTCTCATGTCTTAAATACATATGCATCATTGGGCAATGCAGCGTTGCTTCACAGATATGGATTTACAGAGCCAGATAATGCATTTGACATTGTAAACATCGAAACTCAGAAACTCAAAAGTTTACAGGAAAACATTATCTCCATAACAAAATGAGTGATTTTATATGGAGATCCACCAGTTGGCTGATACTTAAGCATTTTCCCACGAACAGCTTTTCCATGTCTTCTATAACAACATTGCTCCTGTAAGAATCAAAATACCCTTAAACATCAGTAATGGAACTTCTCTCAATTATTGAAAAGAATTAAGCTTCGGTCCAAAGAATATTGCTAAATGCTAGTATATCCAATTAATTCATAAATAGATTCCATCGAACAAAATTAAAATGCTCAGAAAGATCATACAGGGCAGGCAACTCCACGGATGCCATCAAAATAAGCATCCACTGTATAAGACAACCAGACATGTATCTGTTAATAGGTAGCAGGAAGTCACTCTTACCAACAACATGTCGCCATAACTGCCCCAGTTACTATAAAATGGAAAAGCAATACTGAGACAACAACATAGATAGTATGCACAGCACTATGGTCATACCTGAAATAAAGACAACACAAGGAGAATCAATACTCTAAAGAGCAGATACTGCAGGATTGAAGAGTCTACAAGTAACTATGAGCCTAATAAATTTCCAAATGTAATTATGAGCCAAATAAATTAATCATATTAGAAATCATGAGATGTTTATGCTGAGTTGTAGCAAAGGCCCATATTTTGAGTCTACTCATATTACTAGGTTACTAAAATGCATAATTTAATTATGAAAACTCTTTTCTACTAAAGTTTCGACCTTCCTCAGACCATCCTAAATCGAGCCATAGATCCCAAAATGACCCTGATCTACATTAAAGGATATCACTTGGCAGAGTACTAGAGTAACTTAAAGCTTTTCACATTCGTTTTGAAAATGGTATTATTGGCACTATAATCTCTATATAAATGAATTATAGCACCAGCCGTCAAGGAGCATCTTAGACATGTAGGCTAGAGAAGCCTTATAAGGCATTATGCACGAGCACTGTGATTTCTGTAGCTATTTTATAATATATTTTTTTTCTCTAAGCAACATGGTAGCATAAATTAGTCACCAGAGGCACTCAAAAGAGTGCTTACATCGAAGGAAAATGACATCCTGCGGCAAAACTCCTCAGTTAATGTCTCCGAAAAATATCATTTAAAGAACTCCCCTAGGCAATGTTATGAGCTAAGGAATTCCCTTCTCTGGGGTCCAAAGAAACTCCAATGAGGATGGTCCTGTGGGAGTTTCTGAATAGTGAGAACTTCCCCTTCTATGCTCCAAATCAATATCTGGTTTTTTAAAGTCCAAAATAGCAGCAATAGTGTATTAAGAGTATCTTCGGTGTTCTTGAATTTTTACCATTACTTTAAATTATATGGAGTATCTTGAAACTATGCTCATTCCATAGGACCCATCTTACCTACAGGAATCTACAAAGGTAAAAAGAGGCCTACAAAATCAAACAGAATCAGAGGACTCAAAATCCCATGTATAGAAGCTACTGAATTGGTAAGAGTCAAACTTCATGGGGCCCTAAAAAGGAAGTTAACACTTGCCTTGCATGTCAGAAAATCAAAGAGCCTAAGAATATTATACTCCTAAAGACGTAACAAATAACAGCAACATTCAAACCTCTTTAGCAACAGCTCTAGCTCCAGTTGTCCCCTGTAACCATGACTGTCCCTGACACCCATTTTCGCAAGGCCCTCCACAACCACAACAGCTTCTCTTTTTATTGGGTCTGCAACTCCCAAAGGATTGGCGAAAACGGGGAAGACTGAGGAGTGGGAAGAACCGCAGGGTTGGCGAAAACAGTGAAGACTGAGGAGGAGGAGAGGAAGCTTGTTCTGCAAGCCTTTTGGCCAATATAATATTTGAACGAATTGTTGGTTGCAAGTGAAAGCCAAAGCCGAGCCAAAAAAACAGAAACAAAAGCTGAGCCCTAACCCGATTCTCTCTCATCAATCTCATTAAATGACGTGGAACTTTTGAGACCATTAGATGCCTTTCTTTAAATCTGGACCCTTGCTTTGAACCCCTTTGAACCAAGCTTCTTTCGACTGAATCTTTTCCCGTACTATTCTGCTCGTCCACTTGAAGTAGCATCGTCATCTAGAAAAGATTTTATTGATTTTGAATCAAGAAAAACTCTGATTAAAGATGTTATGGAGGCTCTAAGTGATCACAGTATCATCATGATTGCCCTATGTGGCATGGGAGGGATCGGAAAAACGGAATTGGCGATAGAGATCCAGAGCAGAGCAAAAGCTAATAATCTATTTGATGAAGTTACAATGGCAGTGGTGTCCCAAACACCAGACTTGATGAAGATTCAAGCCGAAATTGCGGAAAAGCTAGGTCCGAGAATTGATGAAGATAGTTTACGTGGAAGAGCAGCTCATCTACGTTCAAGACTCGAGAAGAGGGGAAATGTCCTCATAATATTGGATGATATTTGGGAACAGCTTAACCTAGAAGATATTGGAATTCCTTGTGGTGGTAAAGACCAGAGGAGGTCAGTTATTGTGTGAGTGTATGAGTGGACGGGTAAGATTAGAAGTTAAGAAATTTAACGGCTGACAAAATGTCACGTCAATTAATGAAACCGGGTCGGTTGCGCGGGTTGGGTTCATTAATTGACGTGACATTTTTTCAGTCGTTAGATTTCTCAACTTCTAATCTCTTCCGTTCACTCACACACTCACACAATAGCTTCACTCACACTATAACTTTTGCCAAAGACCAGAGATGCAAAATCTTGTTGACATCACGAAACTTAGAAACCTGCAAATTTATGAGAGCAGACAGGATTTTTGAAGTCGAAGCATGGAATCTTTTCAGAGAAATGGCGGGAAAGTGTGTCGACAATCCAAATCTTGGCCGGATTCGAAAACAGGTTGCAGATGAATGTGGGCGTTTACCTGTTGCAGTTGTTACTGTTGGAAGTGCTCTAAGAGACAAAACCGCCGAATATGAGTGGAATGCGGCGCTTCAGCAGCTCAAAAAGTCTATTCCACAAAATATTCCTGGTCTTCATCCAAAGGTCTATAAGAGCATAGAGTTCAGCTACAATTGCCTAGAAAGTGATGAAGCCAAGTCATGCTTTCTACTATGTTGTCTATTTCCCGAAGATTATCGCATCCCTAATGAAGATTTAGTCAGATATGTAGTGGGACGAAGGTTATTTCGAGGAATTAGTGCGGTGGCCGAAGCAAGAGAAAGAGTCCACGCAATGATTCGATATCTCATAAGATCAAATCTATTGTTGGACAGCTCCAAGGGCGAAGAGTACATCAGAATGCACGATATTGTACGAGATGTTGCAATATCAATTGCATCAAAAGTTGAGCACGGGTTTAAGGTCGTAGTTGACAATGAAATTGAAGAATGGCCAGAGAATGATACATATGAAATCTACACTACCATTTCCCTGGGACTTCGAGAACTGGACAAGAATCCTGACGGATTGGAGTTTCGCAGACTTCAGCTTTTGCGGCTTTCATATGGCAGATATGGTTCCGAGAAGTTCCCGGGCGATCTGTTTAGTGGGATGAAGGATCTAAAGGCTTTGTCTTTGCGAAATATTTCCTTCCAGTCGCTGCCACCATCAATTCGGGACCTTGAGTACCTTCGAATGTTGAATCTGGATCAATGTTCTTTAAAAGATGTGTCGGCAATTGGAACTCTTGGGAATCTAGAAATCCTCAGCTTTCGCAGTTCCTTAATCAGAGAGTTGCCGAAGGATATTGGCAATCTTTCTCGGTTAAAGTTGTTAGATCTGTTGTATTGCAGGGAACTTGAGCGAATTGCCGGCGGTGTCCTATCGAGTTTAACTCGACTGGAGGAGTTGTATGTGGGAGAAAGCTTTATGAATTGGGAACGGACGGAAGGAAATGGAGAAGGATGGAATGCAAACCTTGCAGAGCTTATTCACCAGTCCCCTCAAATGACGGCTTTAGATATTGTGGTACCAACAATTGGGCTCTTGCCAAAAGACTTGTGCTTCAATCGACAGAAGCTGAAATTCAATTTCACAATTGGAAGGTTATTGGAAAAGAGACATAAAAGAAATAGGGACTATTTATTGAAAAATAGACAACGCCTCGGATGTTGCAGTGCAGCTGAAATTAGAGAGAGTCCGATGCTTCGTCTAATGTTGGAGAAATCTACGGATTTGGTTCTAGGAGAAATACATAACTTAAAAAATATTCTGTATCAATTAGACAGAAAAAGTTTTCCATTCTTGAAGATTCTCGAAGTTAAAGCCTGTGATGACCTAGAATATGTCATTGATGGCACATCGGATCAGTCTCAGCCTGCTGCGTTCCCTCACCTGAAGTCATTGGAACTGTGGGGCCTACCAAGGTTAAGTGGGTTTTGTAAATCCACGGATAGTCATGGTAAGGCGACGCAACCATCGATGAATGAAGCTGAGGTATGAATTTATAATTTGGTTTTTGAAGCGGATAAAAAAGTATAGTGCTTCGTTCTTCATGGTATTCTAACACTTGATTGCATGTGTGTTTTACAGATTCAGTTGAAGAGCACGAATGATGAAGACAAAAGTAATATTTATATTAGTGGATCAACCAGCTCTCTGTCTCACAAATTATTTTCATCCAACTGCATTTTTTCGGTACCCATGAATTTGAAACAACTTAGTGTGGAAAGTTGCGAGCGACTTGAAGTGCTATTTGATCTCGAGGGCCTAACATCCAAAGATCTTGATCACCAACATTGTATCAGAGTACTCACTCAATTGAGACATATAGACATAAGTTGGTTAGATGCATTGGCACACGTGTGGAAGAACATTCCACGTGAACTTCGAGGCTTTGAAAACATGAAAACAATTTCTATCAGGAAGTGTGGAAACCTCAGATATTTGTTCCCTGCTTCTATCGCTAGACAATTGGTGCAACTTGAAAGCGTATCAGTAAGGGACTGCGAGTTGATAGAAAACATTATTCAGAGAGGGCAACAAGATGGAGAAGAAGAGGCAGCCTATTCGTTTGAGTGGCAATCCATCAAGCACATCAAATTGAGGAGTTGTCCCTAATTGAAAAGATTTCATACCGAAATTCAAAGCCTAAAAGAGCCAAAGAAAATCAATGCGGAGTTGAATCAAATTAGATCCCAAGAGCCTAGTCAGCTTGTCTCCTCCTCAGTACAGGACTCTCCAAGTTTTTTCAGTCGATGCATTAAGTGTGTGCTATGCCGAAGAAATTCCAATCCAGCGGTTTTATCAGATGGAGTAACCACCAAGGACTCCCAAGGAAGCCCTTTCTCAGAAGGGATTGGACTAGAGTTTCAGGGACGAAGATTGCACTATCCGATTAACAAAGAGGTATCCATTCTGCTCAAAATTTGTATTAACTATTAATATTCCACAAAATTTAAACATGAGAAATTACGTTCACGTGTGGTTTTTTTTTAGAATTTTCAAAATTTGTCCCTCTCAACAAAATGTAGTATATATATATATATATATAGCTGCTGTACTTACAGCTTACAGGTCTTGGCGTAAGTGGAAGATAATCCCCCTCTTCAAAATTGAACACGAGAAGAATTAATACGGTCTTATAATTAAAAGTATCCTCTTTCTATTTTGTCCAATCTTTTTTTTTATTGATTTTTAAAAAAATGATGAGAAATAATCAAAATCTTCTTTACAATCATATAATTTGACAGGAACGAGTTGTATATTTCGTTTTTAAGGGATAAATAAAAAGTTTATCCCTGTGGTTGGTGTCAAAACCAAATAAGTTTCTAAAGTTTAAAATAAATTTTAAATTAGTCCTGGAGTTTAAAATCCATCAAGAACTAATTTAATCGTATATGTGACTCTTTGAATGTGAAGGATTAATTTTAAAGTACTTTAGGGACTAATTTGGTGAGTTTTGAAGTTTTAGAACTAATTTAATTTTCTTTTGTATTTATACATAGCAAGACCACATTCACAGTTATAGAGTGAGGCACCAAATGCTAAGAGTGAAACAAACGCGAACATAATCTAGTATAGCTAGTTGAAATTACTACAAGGCTCGTGCGTGGCATGATATGCCCCATCTAGAATTGCTAAAAATATATATCTTCTTCTTCTTGGTGCTTTTTTTAAAGACAATTTCGGAAGTTCGGCCAAGGTAACTTTGAGCCACAAGTATATTACTTTGACAAGGCCTTTTATTGTGAATGCATTCAAATATTCTTAGATGTTGTTACGATCACATTGCTCAAAAATAAAAATTTCCTCCCTCTTTGAAATATGTTCATTAATTAATTATTTTCCAAGTATCTCTGTATTCCTTCATATATAGTTTTTTTATGTTTTGATAGGTTAAATTGACGAAGCAAGAAGAGCCAACTGTGAGTGGTGCAAACAATCAAAAAGAGAATACGTACTTGACTCTTATTCCCTACGACTTGACTAAGGGACTGCAAAATCTAGAACAACTTGAGGTATGGAGGTGTGATTCATTGGAAGTGATATTTCAATTTGAAGCACTACATGTGGAGGAACTTAGCAATGTCTTCAATCACTTGACAAAGTTGGAATTATACGATTTACCAAAATTATTGCACATATGGAAGAAGGGTCCACAAGAAATCACAGGCTTCCATAACTTGAGAGAGTTAACCCTATCTAGATGTGGCAGTTTGAAATACTTGTTCTCACCCTATGTTGCGAAACTTCTTGTGAAATTGGAGAAAATAAAAGTTAAGAACTACAAAGAAATGGAAGAAATCCTTACAAAAGGATTAGGAGATGAAGATCAGAAAACAAATGAGATTGCATTCTCTCAAGTGAATACTCTTTCGCTCGTGAATTTACCAAAGCTCGAGTGTTTTTGCATCGAAGCTAATGCTTCTGACTGGCCATCTCTAGAGAACTTCACTATTGTTGGTTGCAACAAATTGAAGAATTTTGTTTCAACCACTACAAAATCCCCAAAGCTACAGAAAGTATGTACAATTACAGGATCTAATGGGTGAACCAAAAAGTTTGAAGATATGGTGGGAGATCTTAATACCACCATACAACACATTATGAAAGGCAAGGTATGCTAAAATCTATAGATAACATTGCTCGATATTAAATTCTTATTTCATGTATGGGTGGACCCCATATCACCATATAGATGTCAATAAATTACATACATCTACTTTAACTAATGTGGGAAAATCATCAAAAGATCCGTTGCAATTAGCCATTATTTTCTGTTGCCATGTATTCTATAAGTCGGCTTATAATGAGTCGCATGATGCTTTCTTACACAAATCTTATCTCTCGTGTAAAAGTCACGCGAAGAGTCACAAATCTCTGAGTCAATATAGAAGCAATAACAGCTCTCTGTTTCTCTCTCTCGCTCTACCTCTCAATCAATGGTTTTCTTGCTTTTAGGTCTTGCATGCATTCCAAGGTCTCTTTGAAAATCTAATTTCCTCTTTTTCTCTTGTCTCTTAGTCAATTCCAGGTGAATTACCAGGAAATCCCAGCTCCTAGCAGGTGAATTCCTCAATGTGTTCGATTACTAGCTAATTTGAAGCTAGCCTTTAAAAGAAAAAAAAATTATTGCTTACATGCATTTTTATTTTCAAACTTTTTGTCTGATATCAAACCTGTCCTCTAAATCTACTTAGCAGAGGTTCTACATCTCCTTACTAGGTAAATTTGCTAGTAGTTATTTTTATATTGAATTCTATTATTTTTGCTAATTCAAAGAGCACAACGCTGCTATTTTTTTCTAATTCAACACATAATTCAATGAAGTATTGCTGCTGGTTTTCGTATAACTTTGGTAATATTGCAGGGCTAGAGATGTATATATATGGCCCGATTTTTGCCTACATCTGACATTGTTCACTCTGTCTCTATTGGCTTCAATCAAGCTGTGGGTTCTATGGAAACTGCTGCGTGATGGATTACTCAATGATGTTGCACTCTACTTTCTACTGGGATATGTTTGTTGGTTATGCTGTCAGTGGATTTATTTGTTGTCCATTATTATCCTTCATACTACTTATTGTTGTGCCTTGGTGTCTTGTAATCAGCTACAAACTCTATTATGTGTTTCCTTTAAGACCCTATACAAAATCTATTCTATGTGGTTGGGTTGTTGTATACTTCCTCAGGAAGTGTCTGCAATTCGATATGGATGGTTGGTATAATTCATTATAATGATGATGATAATCTTCCGTGGATTCTCTTCTCAGAATTGGAATTGAGGTTGGATTAGACAAATTCTTGCTTCGGTCATGGAGTCTGTCATCTGTATATATCCCATTGGAACAAATTTTAATATCTAATCCAATTTTTCTTCGACTTTTAGTCATGAAGTCCCACAATTCAGGTGATGTGTAGACTAACCTATCTTTTATTTCCCAAGAGAGAGAGAGAGAACAAAAGTACTCTTTTGATCATAGAATGAATTAGGAACAAGCAAGTGTTGAGCACAAAAACTTGGAAGTTTGGGATGTATGCCAATCTGCCTTGGCGAAGTCTCAACTTTTCCTAACTATATTTTATCACAATCTCAATGATTAATTAAGTTGTTGTAGCGACTCTAGAAATGCGATCGAGATCCCTAGATCAATGAACATGTTGATACTATTTTTTTGGATCACAAACATGCTAGTGTTGCTTTAACCAATCATGGAGCAAGATATATGTATATTTGGGTAAAATATCATTATTACTTTTTAAGATAATTTAACAATTTGGTATTGGATTTACTGCACTAAGAACCAAATCCTTGCCGAGTTCTTCACCAAAGTTGAACTGCTTGTGAAGCAACCCTCTACATCATTTTGCCATCAAGAGTTATCTGAAGTTCTTCTTGAACCCTGTCAAGAACTACACCCGCCATTCTTGATTCTGCAATTCTTTAGAAGATACTTGAGTTAAAAGGCTTTCTGCTCAACTACTTTGATATCAGTGCTAAGACTGCAAACATCTGTAGCCACCTCCTCAAAAAGCGTCATCCGCATCCAATCTCACTAAGAGTTTCCTTCAACATGCAATTGATATGACTGATGATTATGTTTCTGAGCAACTCAAAGTGAACATTTTAGAGTTAAATACGTTCATTGTCCTAAACAACCCATTTACAAATGATCCTAACGAACATAATTTTAAGCTGATTCGTGACAAGTACGCTTAATTATTACTACATCATCTTGATTCAAGGTATTTAGGATTTCCATAATAGCAGCCTGGGGGTCGATACTAGCAATTGCAGCCATTCTTCTTGCTACTCACACTCTCACAGCAGTAGTCTTGATCAGCTTTCCCATGAAGCGCCACGCTCAAAGAGAAAGTTGTCGAGCTTCGGATTCCTAAGGACGGCTTGTGGATTGGCTTCACTATGAGGTTGAACACAAAAATGCCCTGATCTAATTCTGTTTGAAAAGAATGAAGGATAAACTTTCTTTGCAAGTAATGGAGGAGATCAATAGTAGCGACATTGGGTTCAGGAAGCAAGTGTAGGAGCTTGAAAGAGCATGTATACTTGGGCCTTGTGATGACAGAGAAATAAACCGGCCCATGGTGCATTAGCCCAACCCACGCCCTGCGCAAAAGCTCATCAGAAACTAGTGAGCCCGTAGGCCTTGGGACAGGAATGTCGCTTGTTGAACCCACCAGGATGAGGTGTTCTAGCTAATACGCCCGAGGGTCGTATTGGACAATATCATTGGGTCCCCTAAGGAAAGCCCAATATGCTAATAGCTAGGCTTTGTTGTTGTAACTTGATTGGCCTTTGGCTGTACTACCTCCTTTTAGGGCTTGTTTGAAAATGGGTTTAAGTTTTGGTTTTGGTTTTAAATTTGAAATTTGAAATTTGAAATTTTAAGATTAAAATATTATTTTGTTGTAAGGATTTGTTTGGTTGATTAAAATTTTGAATGATTTATATTCTATTAAATTAAAAATTATTATTATTATATTCAAAAAATAAAAAATCAGAAAAATATATAATTAAAAAAAGTAAAAATGGTTTTATATTTATAAAAAATATAAAATAGATAAAATATCAAACTAATAAAAAATATGAGAAAATTAAAAAGATAAGATAAAAATCGTGCAAAATTTTATAAAATAAAGGAAATTTTACAAAAATAATAAAAAGCTAGAAATTCAAAAAAATTGATTACAATTTTCAAAAATAAAAACTTAACAATAATTAGCAAATATAATCATTATCAAAATTTTGTTTATATCAATTCCCATTGTGTAAAGAAAGCAATTCTATTTTGATTACATCATTATCAAAATTTGTTTACATCATTATCAAAATTTTGTTTACATCAATTCTAATTTTTTTTGTACGTGCCTATTCTATTTTGATTATTTTTTAACATTGATTTACGTCTTCGTCAATAATTTGAGCCCTTTGTTCTGAAGATTTTAAACTTTTGATTACATTGGCACAAGATTTTAGTACTAATATGATAATTAATGATTTGGATTCGTTGAAGGAATGTCCAGTTCAATTAAAGTTTATAATTTTTTTCCTTTTTAAGTATTAGAGTATGTTGCCATATTTTGATTATAATTAAAATTTGATGGCCTGAAATTATTTGAAGCACGCGTAAATTGGCCTGAACACCAGATTTAACAGAAAAAAAATCAAGTAAAAAGTATATTTGATCCCTAGAGGTAAATCCTAACTTGGGTTATGTTCGGTTTGAATATTTTTGTAGGATTTGGAGTATTTTAAGAATTTTTAGGTAATGTTAGAGTTGTATTTGTGTTTGTGTAGAAGTTGTTGATGTGTAAAAAAATTAATAATGATCTTTAAAGTTATTTTTTTTCGAAGTTATTAAATTTTTTATTAAAATTTGAATATTTTAAAGATATGTTCGAAAAAAAAGAAGCAAAAAAACACAAAACGACAAAATGAGATAAAGTCAGAATTACTTTACACAAAAAAGAAACGACGAAAAATGGTAAAAGTCAGCAATGGCGGCCTGGTGCAGGGGACAACTTCGGGGACAAGCAGGCAACATTGCAGCTTTGGTGCAGGCCACATGTAGGCTTCGGAGAGAATGACCTACGTGCTGTTTCATTTTTTTTAACTAAAGATGAGTGGAGGGTACTTTAGTAATTCTTTTTAAATATTTCCAAGGCAAATTAAAAAAAAAAACACACAGCATCCTCTAAAAATTTCTTCCTTCCCCGAACATGGAGTAACTGAGTAATCAAATCCTCAATTTTCTCACAAAACAAACATGACCTTGGTCGCTCACGTACATACAATGTCCAGTAGCTGGGCCCCTGCAGAAGTCCCAGTTGACGTTTGAAGTTAGTTTAGTATTTCAGTGACACATATTATTGCTTTACGCAGATTTAAGCTTTTATTTAGAGTAGAATAAATTTTCATTTATTTAGTTTTTCTAAACAGAATTAATAAATAAATAAATTTTCATTTAGCTTATATAACTGTGATTTGAGATGTACCTTCTATTTTTTGGTAGTTACAAATCCTGCGGCGGAGTCTGGATTTTTTTTTTTTGCATCGACGGGTTAAAAAATAATATTATTATATAAAAAATTCTAATAATTTTTGGGATGTAATGTAAGTTTTGAGCAATTTTTTTTTTTAAAAAAAAATAGAAGATGTTGTTTGACTGAAAATATTAGATCAGTATCAATGTATCATCATCAAGTTCTAAATTTATAATCGAAAACTTTAACAAAGAAATTTACATAATGATCAATAAATAACGACTACATATGAAATTTATTTCATACCATTAAAGAAATTAAAAACATCGAAACAAACGTAGTATTTTATAAAATCATGCTAGAGGGTAATAAAAACTAAACGATAATTTTATAGAGAGTAATAATAACCCTTGATTATAATTTAATAAAACCAATATATTATTACTGATAAACTTTATCAGTAATTTAAAGCCTCAAGCTACGCGCTCAAAAGTTGACTTTTGAAGTTAGACTTTTGAAGTTAGTTTACTATTTTAGTGTCAAACTAGTGAGTATACGTGCCTACTTGTGGCCAGCCTGTCGGTTAATATGTGTATAAAAATAAGTATCTGATATATATTATTGCTTTATGCAGATTTAATCTTTTTTGATGTCCACTATATATATATATTATCTATAATATTATTTATTGTTGTGCAAACTATTACATTATATTAATCTACCGATCAACAATATATTACATTGTATTATAATAAGTTGAATGTTTGCATGACGTTGAGTACAGCTAGGCACTTAAATTTCGGGGCCATGGCATCACAATATTCTTAATGTTAATGCAAGATTAAAGCATCAAGATAAGTGCTCAACAGTTGACTTTTGAAGTTATTTTACTGTTTCAGCAGCAAATTCAACTAAATATCTGACATATAATTTATAATTTAAAATTTCAATAAAGAAATTTGCATAATCAGTGTACCACATATGAAATTTATTTCGTATCAATAAACAAATTAAACACGTAGAAACAAAAGGTAGTATTTTATAAAATCATGCTTTCTATAAATGAAAGGATGTAAAAAGTAACAGCGGAAAGTAGTAGACTAAGGAAGACGGATTTGGAGTCTGCCGGCTGCCGCAAACCGTGTTGAAACCGAGAAGAAGTTGATCTTGCATGTACTCTGCTTCTCCTTTGTAATTTTGCTGTTGTAACTTGATTGGCCTTTGGCCCGTGTACTAGCTCCTCTGAGCTCATTTGAAGCCTTGCTGCCTTTGTACCTTTTTTTTTAATCAATACTACTTACTAAGTTATCTAAAAAAATTCCTCTTCTTTCTCCCGTTGGAAGTCTTCAGGAGACAGCAAGTATACCAGATTTTAAAAGGAAATAGCTGATGGCCGATAGCAAAGAGGAAGATATAAAATTATGTAAATCTTTACTAATATATTGGCATAATAGGTAATAGCCTTTGTAATGGTTCCGTCAAAAAGTTTGGAGAAAAAACACCTGAGAGCAAGAAATGACCTTATAGAGGAAATAACTACTTTAGAAACTTGATAGAGGAAATAGCTATTTTAGAAGTAGACCCCCTAATTTTTAAAAGAAAAAAAAATTTACTTTTCTCCCTCTCTCCTTTTCTAAAATTCATCGAAAATTCATCTTTCCTTTCTTTCTCAGTTACTATTTATACTTTTATTGTCCCAAATTTTCTCTCAATCCCTCTCTCACTATTTTACCCTATACATAGAAAATCACAAATCCATACTCAACTCTTGGAATAAAACAAATTTTGTTGCCTTCCACACCAAAAAAACCCTCTTTTAATTTAGAATTCTAAATGTTGTCACATTCCTCTTCAAAGTTAGAATTATAGATTTTTTTTTGTGCTTATGTTATTTTGACTAGATTTTAACATTGCTTTGTGCATTTGTTAAATATCTGTGAGCTCTTTATTCTTAAAAATTTTAAACTTTCGATAACATTATGCACAATGTTTTAGTTAAAATTGATATAACATCTAATGATTTTTATTGGTTCAAGGAATGTCCGGTTCAATTAAGGCTTACATTAAAGTTTATAATTTCCCTCTTTTTTAAGTTTCAACTTATGTTGTTAATTTTGATTATAATGAAAATTTGAAGTTCCTGAAATTATTTAAAATACGTGTAAATTGGTCTCAACACAAAATTAAAAAAAAAATGAAAGTAAAAATTATATTTGATCCCTATGGGCAAATCCTAATTTGGTCGCTCCCGGATACAGATGCCCAGTATCTGGTCCCCTTCAGAAGTCCCAGCCAAAACTGTTTACAGCACTGAAGGCTGAACAATATTAATTGATCAGATCCATAGACGTGTACGTTCATGCTAGTTTAAAGCGTCATGATACGCGCTCAACAGTTGACTTTTGAAGTTATTTTACTATTCCAGTGGCAAACTAATGCGTATAAATGCCTACTCGTGGCCTTGTCAGTTAAGATGTCTATAACAATAAGTATCATATATATATATATATATATATATATACAGTGGCGGAGCCTGAAACTCAATTAATGAGGGGCAAAATTTTTAAGGAAAAATGACAAAAAAAAAATTTTTTTACTACTTAATGCAAAAAAGTCTGAAGAGTATAAATAAAAAAATTAAGGACTAAAAACACTAAAAATATTAAAATACACGTATCGTACTATTTGCTGATACTGAGAGGTGACATTAAAGATTAAATTCTTGTTGTTCAAGACACCAATAGAGCATCAACTAATCACACAAACAAAAGTATTTATATATATTCTTTGTAAAACAAAACACATAAATGAAATATAATATTTTCAGCAATATAACTTTTTACTTCCATAAATGAAGTACTTATTTTTGTTGCTAGAAAGGATGTGCCCTATGCTCAATAAGTCCTGCTGAATTTGTTGAGATATGTAAAAAGAAAACATAACACATAAATGAGAAAAATAAACAATTATTGTATTTCTATTATTCTTGAAAGAAACAATAGCAAAACGAAGCATATTGAAAAAAGAAGCCAAATTATCCAAAGTTAAAAAAGAATCCAAGTTCCAATGGCATAAAAATACTTCTCACCCTTGCTATAGTTTTTTTTAGTGTGACAGTACTATTGAACACGGGCTTCTCAAGAGTTGAATCTCTATCAACAATAAAATAACCCGAAATTGCAAGGAGGAAATACATACTTGGTAAATGATAATAGAAAAAAAATTTGGACAAAAAGTTCAATTTTAACATCCAAATAACTATTCTACTCCCCTTACAAAATGAGAAAACAGAAAAATCGTAGTTCAAAGTGCCCATTACCTGGCTAAATTAATGGCAAATTTTTTGAAGAAATAGATTTATAACTTGATCCAAACGTCACAAATTACAATGGAAAAGAAGTTCCACCTTTAGAGAAAGACAATTAAAAACAAGTTAATCTTATGGGCTATGAAAAATCAGACCTAAACAAACAAAATATAGATGAAAATGAGTCTTACTTCAACTTTGGATTTTCATAAATTGTGGAGAAGTCAGACATGTAAAATTAAATGATGATAATGACAATAAAATGATATAACCAATGATTCTCTAGTAAGTAAAGATGGACACGCAACACACTTGAATAATTGAATTATCACTTATCCAATAAAAGCACACCACCCCCTTTCTCAGTATTTGCGATATCCAAATTCTCAACCAAGTCCAACATAAAAGGCAAAAGAACAAAAAAAAACAGTACTAGAATATTGAAAACATATATTTCAATGATTACAATACACAACGATTATCAGGACTCAGGAGAAGTATATGAAATATTCGTCGCAAAATTCACGACAACGTCGACAAGTTAATGTAGGATTTCAAGTTTTGATATAAATAAATATCTCTCTGCTTATTCTTTTAATTTGATTTTGAGGTATTGGGCTGCTTGGGTTTTAAGGGGGCGGGCTGATTAATCTAGGCAGGCAAGGGGGGCAAGCAAAATTTTTATTTGGCCAAGGGGGACAAACCTAATAAAAATAAATAAAAAATAAAAAAATACATGTAAAAAAAAAATTTTGGGGGGAGCTTAATGTGAAATTACGAGACTAGTGCTTAAAATCATTGTATCTGGGGGAATGTTATCTGGATTTGGCAAGTGACGGAGAAAAAAATTGATACACCAGATAATGTGAGAGAGATTCGTAGCCAATAAAGTCAACGGGAAAGAAAAGTCGGTGAATGTATCTGTCAGTTTTTTTTTTTTTCTAAATAAAATGTATCTGTCAGTTAGTAGATGCAACCAACGGCTTTGACGGCACCTAGTAGGACGCGTCCAAAATTAAAAAAAGCTTTCTTTGTGTTCTCCTCCGTATATAGGGCTTTGCTTGGCGTCCCGCCCCACGTCCCGCCAGCATCCCGCTGGCTGACGTGGAGGTGGGGCCCAGCATTTTCTCTCAAAAGAAAATGTTGGGCCCCACGCTAGACCTCACTGCCACGTCAGCCAGCGGGATGCTGGCGGAACGCCCAGCATTTTCCCCGTATATATGTATCATGCATGTGCCCTTTCTCATTTCACTCACTCATTCTCTCTCTCTCGCCCGATCTATTATCTCTGGCACGCATTAATGGCGTTGGAGGGATTCTCTCGAAGGAGGAACGCTCTTTCTCTAGTCTTAACAAAACTCTGAAAGCAAAGTCAGTAAATAAGGTTAGTGTTTTTTGTGATCTGGGCACGATACTGGGTCATTTTCATCTCTATATTCGTACTTTTTTATGTCTTGGTAAATATATCCGTATGTTTGTTTGAAAAACAGTAATATAATGATCATGTCATAGATTGCATTACATTTACTTTTACTTTTAGGCTACGTTTGTTTGTAAAGTAGTTTGAAATGCATTCTGTCTCAACCAAGTATTTTAATTTTTGGTGTTTAGTTGTTACATCAAATATATTTTTTGAAAGAATTTTTTAATGTTTTGACGCATATTGTATTTTTCGTAATTTTATATGATTAATAACTTAATTCTTAACATCAATTTGAAATAACATTAAAAAAAGTTTTCGAGAGTAAAAAAGGGCACCGACCAAGACAAATATGCAACAACTGAGAGACTTCATGAGAGTGATAGATGAGACTGTCGAGTGTCTAGTAAGTGATTGGGGAGGGTTATCCAAATCGGGTTTGGGGTCGAGTTTCCACCACCATGACCCTGAACTCAAACCTGAGGCAATCAGGGCGAGAAGTTTACAACCCGACCTGAAAAAAAAATCTAAAATCGTCATAGTAAGGTTCCTTTAATTGATTTGGTTTCGAATTAGAGACCGGACATGAAAAAATCAGGTTCATGTCCAAAACCTGACCACGATGTAACTCAATTAGTTCAGGTTTAACTGGATTATTTTTAAGTCGGGAGGTCGTGTCGATATTTTTTAGCAACCGCTAAAACTGAGAGAGACAGATCAAGAAAGAATGTTCTTTAGTTTCAGTAAGTAAACCAATTTTAGAGAAAGTATGAAAAATACTTTAAAAAAAGTAAAACACTACAAAACAAATGAAGTCTAAATAATAAAGAAAAATCATCAATATCCTTTTTGCAACGGTATCCTTCTATAACAATTTGTCATTATTTTCCGTTGCAATGCATTCTATATATACATCGACTTATAATGAGTCGAAGGATTCTTAATTTCTTACACAAATATTTTCTCTCTTTCTGTTTATAGCAAATATTGAAATGCATTCAATGCAATTTGCTAGAGGATATTTTAGGCTTTTTATAGGTTTTTAGAATCGATTCTTTTATTCGATGGTTACATAAACTGTACTTGAGCCTCGTTCACTAATTCAATTCAATAAAAGAAGATCCTTCAAGACACGGAAAGTTAATGCTAGTTTAAAGCATCAATACACGCGCACAACAGTTGGCTTTCGAAATTATTTTACTATTTGCAGTGGCAAACTACTGCGTATACGTGACTACTTTTGGCCTTTGTCGGTTAAGATGTCTATAACAACTAATATTATATCTTGGCATATATTATATATTGCTTTATGCTAGTTTTGCTTTATGTTTCAGTGGCAAAATAGTCCTTTTCTTCTCTTTATCGTTAAGTCAAATGAAGGACATGGTTATCTCTATTCTTCCAACCAACTTGATTGGGCTTTGCAAAATCTAGATAAAATTTAGGCTTCCTAGAGCATGCAGCTAGTGATCAATTAAGTCCGCTGTTACTGTTTTCTTCTGTCCACAAAATTACTGAATAATTTCTTACAAACATTTATTCCCACAATTCAATCGAAAGTATTTCTAATTTTATTTTCACCTTTTTAATTTTGACTAAAATCTTAATATATATATTTCGATCATCGTTGGAAAATTAATTTCTCATCCCATCATAATTTTTCTTCTAAAATCATTTCTAATATGAAGTTTTCATTATAATCATTAACATTATTTTTGGTTACGAAAATCCATGCATGTTCACAAAAACTTCCTTTTCAAATCTGTTTTTTGAAATTTTTAATATTTTCTCTTTCTAAACATATTTAATTTCTACAGACTCCACTATTTTCACAAACTATCAAAAATAAACATCTAAAAAAATTTCTTAATATTTTCAAAACCACAACCAAACGTACCCAATTTTGTAAAGCATACCGGATCATTTTAGTCCCCATGTTTGTCCTGAAGACATGATCTAGTGATCGATCTATTTGTTCTCTTTTTTCTTTGTGTATTTTTTTTTTGGTGATCTGTTCATTATATACTGGCTTCTATTTCGTTTTCTCTCTGAACATGTGTGGACATACACTTGCCCGTTCAATTGGGTAGACTACGTACGTACTTAGATCAATCGCGGGTGGTCAATCCTTTTGCGGTTTTCATTAATATCTTCTACTGCTACTTACATTTCTCATGTGAAATGTTAGGAATTCCTTGGTTTACGTACGTAGGAGGCAGAGGTACTTCGTCCCACAAATTAACTTTTCTTTTTTTTTTTCGTGAACATGATCGTTTTGAATATTCCCAGTTAATTTGTTGCTGATTTTCTTATTTTATATTCTAAGCTTGTTTGACTTGTAAATTTGCAGGAGGAAATACTACTACTTTTTGTAATTGAAGTCATTGGTGGTAGACTGCTTGTAGTTCTTCATCACATACGACATCTGTATTCTCTGGAAAAAAAAGTAGACCAAAAGAAAAAAAAATAGAAAAAAAAAGAACCAAAGAAAAGAAAAAGTGAATAAAAACAAAAGAAAAAAAGGAAATGGATATTGTTATTTCCATTGTAGGAAAAATCGAAAAATGCTTAGTGGCTCCAATTTATGCAGATTTAATCTTTTTTGCTGTCCACTATATATATATATATTATCTTTAATATTGTTTATTGCTGTCCAATTTATGCAGATTTTATCTTCTCTGGCACTCAATGGCATTGGAGGGATTCTGAGGAATGCTCTTTAAATCTCTACTCCTAACAAAACTCTGAAAGCAAAGTCAGTAAATAAAGGTGGTTGTTTTCTGTGATCTGGATATGATTCTGGGTCATTTTCGTCCGTATGTTTGTACTTTTTTTATGTCTTGGTAAATATATATGTCCGAAAAACAGTCACCCTCCTATAACGACATCGACCTTCGTTTGCTCTTTTTTCTTCGTGCATTTTTATTTGAATTTTCTGTTTTTATGTGATCTGGCCATATACTGACATCTATTCCGTTTTTGAATTTATTTTCTTAATCCCCAGTTTGTTGCTGATTTTCTTATTTTCTGTTTTATGCAGCTTGTTGACTTGATATTTAATTAAATGTGCAGGAGGCAATACTCTCTTTTTGCAGTTGAAGTCATCGATCGGTAGTAGCAGATTTCTAGTTCTACATCTCATACCACATCTGTATTCTCCAAAAAAAAAAGAAACAAGAAAACAAAGAAAGGGTGAGAATAAAAAAAAAAATGGAATTTTTTAGTCCAGTTGTGGGACTATTTGGAAAATGCTTATTAGTCGATCCAATCGGAAATCAGTGTGGCTATTTTATCCATTACAATACGAATATCAACAAACTCAAAGATCATTTTCAGAAGCTGCGTGACATGAGGGCTGCGGTGCAACTATCAGTTGATGCGTCCGCGAGGAATAATGAAGCAATCTCTCCTATGGTTTACAGCTGGCTGACAAACGTGGACAATAAGAATGAAGATCTGGAGAGACTCATTGCATATGTCGAAGTAAATCAGACGTGCTTGAATGGGTGGTGCTTGAAGTCACGTTATTCATTGGGTAGGAAAGCTCATAAGACTACTCAAGCCATCATTGAGCTTCTAGAAGAAGGTCGAAAATATGATAAGGTGTACTATTCTGCTCCTCCACTTGAAGCAGCATCGTCATCCAGAAAACATTTTAAGGATTTTGAATCAAGAAAGACTCTGATTAAAGATGTTATGGAGGCTCTAAGAGATCCCATTATCCACATGATTGCCATATGTGGCATGGGAGGGATCGGTAAAACAGAAATGGCGAAAGAGATCCAGAGCAGAGCAGAAGCTGATAATCTATTTGACAAAGTTGCAATGGCGGTGGTGTCCCAAACACAAAACTTGATGAATATTCAAGCAGAAATCGCGGAGTCACTAGGTTCAAAACTTGATGCAGAGACTATACCTAGAAGAGCAGCTCATCTACGTTCAACACTCCAGAAGAAGGGGAATTTCCTCGTAATATTGGATGATATTTGGGAAAACCTTAACCTAGAAGAACAGATTGGAATTCCTTGCGGGCACAGATGCAAAATCTTGTTGACATCACGAAGCTCAGAAACCTGCAATTTGATGAGAGCAGACAGGATTTTTGAAGTCGGACTCTTGTCTGAAGATGAAGCATGGAATCTTTTCAGAGATATGGCGGGAGAGTGTATCGACAATTCAAATGTAGGCCCGATTGCGAAAAAGGTTGCAGAGGAATGTGGGCGTCTACCTGTTGCAGTTGTAACTGTTGGAAGTGCTCTGAGAGACAAAACCGCCGAATACGAGTGGAATGCGGCGCTTCAGCAGCTCAAAAAGTCTATTCCACAAAATATTCCTGGTCTGGATTCAAAGGTCTATAAGAGCATAAAGTTCAGCTACAATTACATAGAAAGTGATGAAGCCAGGTCATGCTTTATACTATGTTGTCTATTTCCCGAAGATTGTGACATCCCTATTGAAGATTTAGTCAGATATGGAGTTGGAAGAAGGTTATTTGAAGAAATCGGTGCGGTGGCAGAAGCAAGAGAAAGAGTCCACTCAATCGTTCGGTATCTCAGAAGATCAAATCTATTGTTGGACAGCTACAGGGACGAAGAGTGCATCAGAATGCACGATATTGTACGAGATGTTGCGATATATATTGCATCAAGAGAGCACGGGTATAAGGTCGTATTTGACTATGACAATGAAGAATGGCCAGTAAAAGATACATCTAAAAGTTATGCTGCCATTTCTCTTGGAGTTCCAGAACTTGATAAATATCCTGACGGATTGGAGTTTCCCAAACTTCAGCTTTTGCGGCTTTCATATGGCAAATATCATTCCGAGAAGTTCCCGGGCGATCTGTTTAGTGGGATGAAGGATCTAAAGGCTCTGTCTTTGCAAAGAATTTCCTTCCAGTCGCTGCCACCAACAATTCCGGTCCTTGAGAACCTTCGAATGTTGAATCTGGAGCAATGTTCTTTAAAAGATGTGTCGGCAATTGGATCTCTTAGGAATCTAGAAATCCTCAGCTTTCGTAGTTCCTCAATCAGAGAGTTGCCGAAGGATATTGGCAAACTTACTCGGTTAAAGTTGTTAGATCTGTTGTATTGCATGGAACTTGAGCGAATTGCCGGCGGTGTCCTATCGAGTTTAACTCGACTGGAGGAGTTGTACGTGGGAGAAAGTTTTATGAATTGGGAATCGACGGAAGGAAATGGAGAAGGAAGGAATGCAAGCCTTGCAGAGCTAATTCGCCACGCCCCTCAAATGATGGCTCTAGATATTGTGGTAGCAGGATTGGGGCTCTTGCCAAAAGACTTGTGCTTCAATCGACAGAAGCTGAAATTCAATTTCACAATTGGAAGCCAGTTGAAGCATGAAAGAAACAAGGGCTATTTATTGGAAAACAGACTACAACTCGGATGTTGCAGTGCAGCTGAAATTAGTGAGAGTCCGATGCTTCGTCTAATGTTGAACAAATCTACGGTTTTGATTCTAGAAGAAATACGGAACTTAAAAAATATTGCGTATGAATTAGACGGAGAAGGTTTTCAATGCTTGAAGATTCTCGAAGTTAGAGCCTGTGAAGACCTTGAATATGTCCTTGATGGCACATCGGATCGGTCTCAGCGTGTTGCGTTTCCTCTCTTGGAGTCATTGAAGCTTCGTAAGTGCAATCGTTTGAAAAATGTCTTTTGGTTGCCCATTGCGATAGGCTTGGGTCAGCTCGAACGGTTAGAAGTAATTTACTGTGAACAAAGAGAAGAAATTTTCTCTAAAGAAGTAGGAGGTGATGATAAAGCTGCTGACGTCATCAAGTTGCCAATGTTAACGCATTTGGAGCTGGAGGGGCTACCAAGGTTAAGTGGGTTTTGTAAAGCCAGGGATAAAGCATCGATGAATGAAGCTGAGGTATATATGAATTTTATTTATAATTTAGTTTTGGAAGCGGATAGAAAGCTTAATTAGTGCTTTGCGATCTTCATGGTATATATTCCAACACTTGATTAATATTAATTGCATGTTTGTTTTACAGATTCAATTGAAGAGCACGAATTATGACGAAGACAAGAGCAATAATATTCAAGATATGAGTGGAATATCAACCAGCTCCCAGCTCTCTCACAAATTATTTTCATCCACCTCCATTTTTTCGGTACCCAATTTGGAACGACTTTATGTGGTTAATTGCGAGTCACTAGAAGTGATATTTGATCTCGAGGGACTAACAGCCAAAGATCTTGATCACCAACCAATTATCAGAGTACTCGCTCAATTGAAAGAACTACGCATAGTGTCGTCAGGAGCATTGGCACACGTGTGGAAGAACATTCAACGTGGACTTCAGGGCTTTCAAATCCTGAAAGAAATTTATATCTCCGGGTGTGGAAACCTCAGATATTTGTTCCCTGCTTCTATCGCTAGACAATTGGTGCAACTTGAAAACGTATCAGTAAGGGACTGCGACTTGATAGAAACCATTATTCAGAGAGGGCAAGAAGATGGAGAAGAAGAGGCATCCTATTTGTTTGATTGGCCATCCGTCAAGACCATCGAGTTGTGGAATTGTCCCAAATTGAGAACATTTGGGTACTCTGAAATCCAGAGCCTAAAAGAGGCCAAGAAAATCAATGCGGAATTTAATCAAATTAGATCCCAAGAGCCTAGCCAGCTTGTCTCCTCCTCAGTAAAGGACTCTCTAAGTTTTTTCAGTGGATGCATTAAGTGTGTCCCATGCCACAGAAATTCCAATCCAGCGGTTTTGTCAGATGAAATCACCACCAAGGAATCCCACGGAATTAGCTCTTCCTCAGAAGGGATTGGACCGGACTTTCAGGGACGAAGATTGCACCATCCGGTTAACAAAGAGGTATCCATTTTGCTTATATTTGGAGAATATTAATTATGTGTGTATGTGTGCTTTTGTTAAAAAAAAATTTAAAAATTTGTCCCTCTCAACAGAATGGAGTATATATAGCTGCCGTACTTACAGGTCTCGGCATAAGTAGTGGAACATGATCCCCCTCTTTAAGATTAGGACACGAGAAGAATTAATACTTCTTATTAAAATTATCTTCTTTCTATTTTGTCGCTTCTTTAAAACAAATTTGGAACTTTGATCCACCAGTATATTACTTTGGCACAAGGGTTATTACAGTGAATGGATTCAAATTTTCATAGACTTTCATTGAAAAATGTTAATTGATTATTTCCCTAATATCATGTATTCGTTTTTTTATGTTTTGGTAGGTTACATTAGCCAAGCAAGAACAGCCAGTTTTGAGTGATGCAGGAAATCAAAAAGCGAATATGCTGGCTTTTATTCCGTCCAATTTGGCTGAGGGTCTGAAAAATCTAGAAGAACTTTATGTACGGAGATGTAATTCGTTGGAAGTGATATTTCAACAAGAAATTACTGCAGGCTTCCATAAGTTGAGAGAGATAACTGTAACTGGATGTGATAGTCTGAAATACTTGTTCTCATCATCCTTTGCAAAACTTCTTGTGAAATTAGAGGTCCTAAAAGTCGTGGACTGCAAAGAAATGGAAGGAATCCTTATAAAAGGATCAGGAGATGAAGACAAGACAAATGAGATTGCATTCTCTCAAGTGAATACTCTTTTGCTTTTTAAATCTCCAAAGCTTGAGTCGTTTTGCCTCGAAGATATTGCTTCCAAGTGGCCATCTCTGAAGAAACTCCGTATAGTTGATTGCAACAAATTGAAGATGTGTGTCTCAACAACGACGAAAAGTACTCCAGAGCTACCAGAAATTTCTAAAAAATCTGAAAAGTTTGAAGAAATGTTGGGAGATCTTAATAGCCCCGTACAACACATTAGGAAAGAAAAGGTATGTTAATTTTTTTAATATTGATTGATGTCAAATACTGTATTTTTTTAACAAAAAAAAATTGAATTATATGTACTTTAAAAAATGATTATTAATAATCAAGATCCTCTTTGCAACGAAATAATTTGATAGCAAGGAGTTGTATATTCCATTTTTATGTTAGAAATACAAAGTTTGTGCATGTGATTTGTGTGAAAATTAAATAAGTCTAAAGTTTAAAATTAATTTCAAATTAGTCATGAGGTTTAAAATTGTTCAAGACTTTATTCCCTCCGTGACTCTTCAAATGTGAAGGTTGTATTTTAAAGTACTTCGGGGAGTAATATATTTTAAAGTACTTCAGGGACTAATTAGATGAGTTTTGAAGTTTAAAAAACTTATTTAATTTACTTTTGTATTTATCCATCGAAAGACCACATAATTAACATTTATAAGAGTGAGGCATCAATCACTCTTTTTTTGGTTTGACAAGGCCCTGGATTCAAATATTCTTAGACGTTGTTCCGATCACATTGCTCAAAAATAAAAATTTCCAAACTCTTTGAAATATGTTCATTAATTATTTCTCAAATATCTCTGTATTCCTTCATAGCTTTTTTATGTTTTGGTAGGTTAAATTGATGAACCAAGAGGAGCCAACTATGAGTGATATTGCTGACAATCAAAAAGAGAATATGTACTGTGCTCTTATAATTCCCTCCAACTTGACTAAGGGATTGCAAAATATAGAAGAATTTGAAGTAGGACTCTATGATTCATTGGAAGTGATATTTCAACTTGAAGCACTGCATGTCGAGGAAAGCGATATCTTCAATAACTTGAAAAAGTTGCATTTATACTATTTATCGAAGTTATTGCACATATGGATGAAGGGTCCACAAGAAATCAGAGGCTTCCAAAACTTGAGAGAGTTATGGGTATTTGGATGTGATAGTCTGAAATACTTGTTGTCGCCCTCCGTTGCGAAACTTCTTGTGAAATTGGAGAAAATAGAAGTTAAGAAATGCAAAGAAATGAAAGAAATCCTTAGAAAAGGATTAGGAGATGAAGAAAAAACAAATGAGATTGCATTCTCTCAAGTGAATACTCTTTGGCTCGTGAATTTACCAAAGCTCGAGTGTTTTTGCATCAAAGCTAATGCTTCCGACTGGCCATCTCTAGAGAACTTTACTATAGTTGGTTGCAACAAATTGAAAAAGTTTGTTTCAACAACTACAAAAACTCCAAAGCTACAGAGAATTTATACTGCAGAATACCCCTCAAGGACGTTTCAAGATATGGTGGGAGATATTAATACCACCATACAACACATGATGAAAGGCAAGGTATGCTAAATCTGTAGATAGCATTGTTTGATGTTAAATTCTTATTTCAAGTATGAGTGGACCCATATCCTTTTTGCAAAGGTATACTTTGATAGGAATTAGTCACTATAAGTCGGCCTAAAGTGAGTCAAAGATGCTTTCTAGTGTGTAAAAGTATCGGGAAGAGAAAAATCCGGAAAATCTTTCTCTCTCTTCTCTAGCCTTTCAATCATGTTGTTTCCTTGCTTTTAGCGCTGGCATCCAATCTATTATTCGACACCTTTTGCACCAAATCTCCTTGCGTAATATTTTACATTCCAATTAGGTGTCTTTTCAAATCTGATTTTTCTTCTTCTTTTGTTTCTTAGTCAATTCCAGGTGAATTACCGGGAGATCCCACAGTTCATTAGCAGGTGAATTCCTCAATGTGTCCAATTCCCTAATTTGAAGCTTTTAAATGAAAAAAAGAGATTTTTTTTTTGTTTATATGCATTTTTATTGGCTAACGTTTTTGAAAATTCTGTTTGATATCAGGCCTCTCTTGTGAATCAGACTGCTCTTGTGAATCTGATTAGGCGTGGTATTGAACAGGTGATTTTTGTCGTAGTTCGTCCATCTCTTCTTGTAAGCTGCTTGCGAAGTAAATATTTTTCTTTTAGGGTCCGTTTGTTTCGTTGGAAATTTTTTTTTTTTGTAAAGCAGTTTCCAATTCATTATGTTTCATTAAAGTATACTAATTTCCGGTGTACTTTGATAGCAATTAGTCAATATTCTTTTTACAACGGTATACTTTGATAGCAATTAGTCACATTTTTCCGTTGCAATGTATTCTATAAGTAGGCTTATAATAAGTGGCGTGATGCTTTCTTACACAAATCTTATCTCTCTAGTTTATAAAAGTCAAGCGAAGAGGAAATCACAGATCTCTGGTGTGAAATTGGAGAAAATAGAAGTGAAGAATTGTAAAGAAATGGAAGAAATTCTTACACAAGGATTAGGATCAGATGAAGAGAAAACAAATAAGATTGCATTTTCCTTACCAGATAAATTTGCTATAGTAGTTATTTTTATATTGAAGTCACTGATTTTTGCTAATTCAAAGAGCACAACTCTACTATTATTTTTTTTCTAATTCAACACATGATTCCATGAAGTACTGCTACTGGTTTTCGTATAACTTTGGTAATATTGCAGGGTTAGAGGTGTATATCTACGGCCTGGTTTCTCACTGCATAGTGTATCTGACACTGTTCACTCTTATCTCTATTGGCTTCAATCAAGTTGTGGCCGCTTATTTGGAAGCTGCTGCGTGATGGATTACTCAATGATGCTGCACTCTACTTTCTACTGGGATATGTTTGCTAGTTATGCAGTCAGAGAATTTATTTGTTGTCCATTATTATCCTTTACACTACTTATTGTTGTGCCTTGGTGTCCTGTAATCTGCTACAAACTCTATTATGTGTTTCCTCTAAGACCCTATACAAACTCTATTCTGTGTGGTTAGGTTACTTCCTCAGGAAGTGTTTGCAATTCAATATGGATGGTTGGTATAATTCATTATAATGATGATGATAATCTTTCGTTGATTCTCTTCCCAGAATCAAAATTGAGGTTAGATTAGACAAATTCTTCCTTCGGTCATAAAGCCTGTCATCTATATATATCCATTGGAACACATTTTTATATCTGATCCAATTTTTCTTCAACTTTTAGTCATGGAGTCCCACAATTCAGGTGATGTGTAGACTAACCTATCTTTTATTTTTCAAGAGAGAGAGAACAAAAGTACTCTTTTTAATCATAGAATGAATTAGGAACACGCAAGCGTAGAGATAAAAAAACTTGGAAGTTTGGGATGTATGCCAACCTGCCTTGGCGAAGTCTCAACTTTCCCTAAACTATATTGATTACAATCCTAAATAATTGATTAAGTTGTTGTAGCGACTCCAGAGGTGCGCTCGAGATCCCTAGATCGATGAACATGTTGATCCTATTTTTTGGGATCGCAAACAAGCTAAGTGATGCTTTAACCAATCAAGGAGTAAGATATATGTATATTCGTGTTACATATCGTTATTAATTTTTAAGATAATTTAACAATTTGGTATTGGGTTTACTGCACTAAGAACCAAATCATATTCCGAGTTCTTCACCAAAGTTGAACTGCTTGTGAAGCAGCGCTCCTCTGCATCATTTTCAAGAGTTATCTGAAGTTCTTCTTGAACCCTGTCAAGAACTACACCCGCCATTCTTGATTCCGCAATTCTTTCGAAGATACTTGAGTTAAAAGGTTTTCTGCTCAACTACTTTGATATCAGTGATGAGGCTGCAAACATCTGATCTCACTAAGAGTTTCCTTCAACATGCACTTGATACGACTGATGATTATGTTTCTGATCAACTCAAAGTGAACAGTTAATACGTTCATTGTCCTAACCAGCCCATTTACAAACGATCCTAACAAGCACGATTTTAAGCGGATTTTCAAAACCAATTTCAAGAGAATTTATACTTCTTCTAACGAAAACAAATACAAAAAAAAAAATTCAAAACCAAATAAGTAAAAAGCGATTGGAGTTTATAAAAAAAATATTGAAATTGATGAAGGAGTGATTGTGGAAGTTTTGTTTGAATAATCGTAAGGTCGTAATTTGTGTGTGTCAAATCTTCAGAAGATGTAATATATTATTTAAAGATTTTATTTTTTTTTGTACCTGTCAAATGTATATAATACTTTTCCTTCTTCTAAAAAATAAGGGGTATAATAAAAAAAGATAACAACTAACAAGGCGGGGTTCAAGAAGGAGATAAAATTTGAATAATTCATCTGCTAAGCAAGCATCCTCGAATAAGCCTCCAAATTACTAAGCACGAACTCACTATCTATTACCCGCTTGAAGTAGATATTGGTAATTAAAGCCCAAAATAATAATTGGTTCCATTTTTTATTTACATGCATAATATTATTTTAATTGAAACTCGAAAGAAAAGGCAAAAACAAAACAAAAATCTTCCACGCAGTAACAGAGCCATGTCAGCACACGAAAGACTTTTGGAGCCTCTTTCCCAACTAATAAAATAAAATAATGGTAAAATATATTTGCACCCTAATGTTTGGAGTGTTGACACATTATAATCCAATGCTTTATTTTTAAGACAGTGAACTGATTATGTTATCTCCTCCAACGATTTGCATTCCAAAGTGTAATTTGACGTCAAATTAGACGATAATCGTTTATATATCTCACGTGACCTCTGTCCCTATCAGATTACAGTATTGTCCTTAAATCTCAAATAAATCACGATTAAATGAGTTTTAAAATTCAATAGGCGAAAAATTATGACTTGTTTGAAGCTCATTTAATCGTGATTTGTTTAAGATTTAAGAAAGATATGATAATCTGATAGGGATTGAGGTCATGTGAGAGACACGTATAAACGAATATCGTCTAATTTGACACCAAATTGCACTCCGGGGTGCAAATTGTTGGGATACATAACATAATGAGCTCAATGTCTCAAAATATAAAATATTAGGTTGTAATGTGTCAACATCCTCAAACATAATGGGTGCAAAGTGTATTTAATCTAATATATATATATATATATACACTGACAGTTAAGTATGTCCTTAGTATTTGAAATATTCTCGAAAAAAAAAAGATCAAACAAAAAAACGCAATGGATGGAAGATTCCTTTATTTGCCCTGAGAGAGTTGAGAGGATTGAGAAAGATTTGCCCTGAGAGAGTTGAGAGGATTGAGAAAGTATGGAATGAGGGATTGTTTTATTTAGTTTCTACAACAAACATAATAAACATGGTTACTTAGTGGTACAAACGTCATGTGGAGCCTACACAGGTTCAATTATAGCAGTACACGGATCCAACGAGGTCTATTAAGTGCTCTATCAATATACGCATTTAAGTATTGTTCAATCCCCATAAAAGACATAGCTAGTTTAGTTGTCTTTATGGTTGTATTGTACACATGTTTTTACTAAGCTTCATAAAAGATTAGGATTTCATCCAAAAAACAAAAACAAAAAGACAAAAGGATTATGTAATTTCATACACTGTTCTACTGTGTAAAATTTTAAAATTTTGATTTTTTTAAAGGTAACAAGGGAAATATGTTGCACTCGACTTTTATATATTGAGTTCGGATACATCCACCCGTTGAAAAATTGCATTGATCGGATTGAGAGCAAAACGACACACCAGCCCCACGGTCTAACTATTATTAAAGTAAAAAATGTGTTAGCAAGTGATGTAATTTTTCTTTTTAATTTTTGCGTCATATTTTAGTATATATGCGTGGTACAATAATGATATTGAGCAAGATAATGTATTGTAATACACTAACTGGATAGAGATCAGGATTTCATCAAAAAGAAAATAAAAGGATAATGTAAATTCATAAATTGTTCTACCATGTATAATTTTTAAAATTTAGATTCTTCTCCTTAAAATGAATACTAAAAATGTCTCAAAAATTACTAGTCTAATCAATTTAAAATTTGCATCATACTTGAACATATGTTAGGCCATAAATATTTATATGTAAGATTTCATTATTCTGATTCAAAATAATTGTCCAGATTGTAATGGAGCATGGACATATATATATATATATATATATATATATATATAATAAAATAAGATACGAAGCTTCCACCCCATGGTTGTTACAAAAACGACAATTCCTTATATCCTAACATAACTTAAAACTCTCGTTGGCATATAACTGTTTAGATAACTCTTGTTAGCATGTAACTATACGAAGCTGGCTATTTCAAATTTTTATTTTATTTAAATCACGTAGCCAATCAAACATGAGTACCATTTAGGCACCAAAAAGAAGGAACATTTGGTTATGGCAAAATTGTAATATATACTCCAGTTGAGGTATCTCTAGAATCTAACAGTCAAGCTAGGCTGGCTTTTTCCTTTTCTTTTTTTTCACTAAAATTAAAATTAGAAAAAGCGGAAAAGGAGAAAGCTAGGCGCCGTCTTTTATTTATTTTTAACCATGTGGTAGACCGAAAAGACAAATATATTCCCTATTTACCCAACAGGATCTTTTGGACCGTACTTCCAACAGCCATTATGATCTTGCCAGGTCATGATGGACCCCCTTAGTTTAAAGACGGGGCAGGATCCGGTCCAGAAAAGGTAAAGTTGAGAAGGGGTAGCTTAGACATTTTAATAAAAATGACTTTAGTGACGTGAGGAAAAGGAATTCTTTCTTCCGGGATCTATATATATATAATTTTTTTTGGGTTTATATGTCCGAGTGGAAGATATCCCCCTAACAAAACAGTCTTCTCTGTCGCACGCAAAAGTGGAAAAAGAAGGGGGGGCACTTCAAGAAATTCCAAACTTTCAAACCGCCAAACTCAGATATATCTCCGTCTCTCTGTGAAATTTAAAGCAAACCCTCGGAAAAGAGGGCCGAAGTCCGAGTCCCCAATATCTTAATTCGAAGATCACGGGCAAATCTAGTGGGGTTATACTGTGATTCGGGGGTGAAAGAGGGGGGCGGGGGTTCTAAATGCGAGTGAGATGACCGACCACAAGTTCCAAGTCTTCGACTCCGTTCCTGCGTGACTGAAAGTAAGAGCGTGCGATTCTTCTATGGCGAAGCGCGTGTACGAAGCATGGAAAGGAAGTAATGTAAGGCACTTGTTTCTAAATTTTTCTATTTTTCGCTGAATTTGCAACTTTTGCTTGTCTTTTGTTATGTGCGTGGGATTGAGATTTGCGGGGGTTACGTAAAAATTAGTGGGGTTTTGGTTGATTAGGTGATTTGTTTGCTGAATGGGCCGAATCAGTTGTTTCATTTGCACAGAATGTAATATTTGGAGTTTGGAATTAGAACTCATTTTTGGAAATCTTCTTTTATTTTTACACCTCATCAGCAGTTAATGAAGGCGCTAGTTTTGGTCTGGAGGAAGGGGTAGTTACCATGAAAATCAGTGAAGGCGCTTCTTCTTTTTGTGTGTGGTGGTTTTCTTTTGTTAATTTAGCTCGCAATGTGATTTGGAATCAAGTTGTGTTTCTGTTTCAGAAGTAGTGGTTTGTCTTAACTGCGAGTAGTTTGTTAGGTATAGTTGCAATTAAGTAAGATAGACTAGAAATTCTTGCACCCCCCACCCCCAATTTTTTCCCCTTTCTATGTCTGCTACACTTCTCTTCAAGACATCTATGCATCTACAAGTGCAAACCAGGTAGCACTTTTGGTGCTAAACACGCCGGAGAAACTTCCATTTCTGCGCTGGCCATTATACTTCTCTTCACTTTGAATTGTTAACTACGATTATATCTGGGTAGGTGTTTATGATTGTTTACACATTTTTTCACAAAGTTGTTTTTGTTAGCGGACTAATTTTGAAGCACAGACCAACTCCTCAAATGGCCGGTGGATTCAATTCAAGTGTGTTTTCTTGTATAGTTGATTTGGGGAGGGGTTATGAAATTTGGGAGCATGTAATGTTTGGCGACATTTTCTTATAAGAATTATAATGCTGATACTGGCAAGCGGCATATGTTTTCATAGCTTGTATGCTTTAGTGTTTTCAGTATAGCCTCTTGTACTGTCAACTCTGTTTCTCGTTAATAAAGTTAACTTACTTATAAAAAAAACGTTAAAGAGCTGCAAAGGTTAAAAATTAAAAGACTTGCAACTGTACAAGTATGTGTTTATACAACCAACTGGTTCCAGCTACATGGATATTAGATAAAATCCAACCCATCTTTTACCGTATAGGCAATAAAAATCCAAGTATTGATATATGGAGATGCTTTTTCACAAGGCAAGCTCTTTCAGGTATAAGGAACATCCTACGCTCTTCAAGTTATGACAATATAGATCAGGTTCACATCATTATGTCAGTTTTTGGTTGGTGGGAAATCATCCTCTCAATCTAACACCCCACATATGTAAACAACTAATGAAAAAATTTACTGTGTCCATAAGTACATTTTATCTTAAACCACTCCCTTGGTGCTAAAAGACGCTTCACTCCATTGGACAAATTTTCCACTAATGTCACCATTATGGTGACATCAAGAGAAAGAACATGTAATTTGGAAAACATCAGCAATATGAAGTGTGTACCTTAGAGATGAATTAATAAATAAATAATATGTTTGTAAATACAATTATTGATATACCACTGGATCAATACATTCAAACTGGACCCTAAGTGCTCAATCAATTTAATATTCTTGATAGCTGGATCAGTCTCGTGTTTCCATGATTCTCAATATGTATTTGAAATGTTCTTTTGCTGGAGGACTTTCTGGTCGATTGGATATTCTGGTTGTGGGGGCAAGAACAATGACATTTCCTTTGTAGCTGCTCTAAGGGGCATGGTAGTTAGACTGTCAATTTTCTCCACTAATGAAAGTATCTTGCTCTATTTAATTCTGTTGTCATTCTCACGATAAGTCATCTTATGGTCAGTATTAGTGTAGGTTGGACTTGGTTACTCCACGTGCATTGGTTTTCATTCTTGTATGATTAGAGTTAAGGTTGGACTTGGTTTTCGCTTGGCACTGTGTTGTGCACAACTGGTTTTCCAGATCAGTGACCTTTATTTCAAGGCAATAATCCTTTTTGGGGAAACATCTTAGTACGCCTCATATCTTTCAGCATAAATGAATTAGCCCCCCTCGAGTGTCAAAATATTTTATTACGCCCCATATGTTTCAAAAGTAATCAATCATCGTCTTCCATTTAATTTACCCGTTAAGTCATACGAAAAGTAATGAGAATTGATTGAAATGCCCCTCCAAGAATTTTTTGTAAAAATAAATAAATATTCAAGAAATAAATAGATTAATGAAATAGAGTTTTAATATTTTTATTCAAAAAAACATTACTTTTTATTTATATTTCATTTTTTATTTTTTAATGTTTTTTTAATATTTTAACTAATTTTGTCTTAGAGGGACATTTCAGTTATTTTGCATGTGGTTTAACAGCCAAATTAAAATGAAGGTGATTATTGATTGTTTTTGAAACATATGGGGCGGAATAAAACATTTTGGATCTTGAGGGGTGAGTTTATTGATTTTTGCCCATAGATATATGGGGTACTATTATGTTCACCTATCTTTTTTATTTTGATGGGGGAGACTTTAAATGCTTATAACATTAAATAGTTGCTTTATATGTATGGCAGAGTATATATGGGGCAAGTTTTTTCAACCCTTTCTTTACCTTCCTTGAATAGGTGGCATTAGCCTTTTGAATGCTAAATGTAAGAGTTGTTAAAAGCACCTAGCATGCTCCTCGCTTTGAATGAAATGCAAGAAGTGCTTGCTTTGTGGAAGCCGCTGGTAAAAAGCTTTGTATTCTTTTCCTGTTAAGTTATTCATAATTGAATAAAAAATAACTGTAAAGATCAGCTCCTCGCTTTGAATTATTTTCAATCAGGCACGTGCCTGTGCTTTGCGCCTAGGCTTCATAAGGGTCTTTGCTAGAAAAGTTTTTTATTTGGGGGTAATTTACTTTCTTAGAAAAGATTGCAGTAACCAAACGTTCATAAAAATTAACACACGACAAATACAGGTAACAAATCTCAGACTTCAAACCAATGTAGTAGAAAAAAAATAGATTTTGATGCTTATCAACTTCAAAGATTTTCCCACCGAGGATTAGAACACATCCACATGATTATAGACATACCTTTAGGAAATGGTGCAAAAGATTTCCCGCAACCCTTTTTCACAATTTCATCATCATCTGAAAGAAAAAGATGGCCTTCAAAATCATTACCCTAGAAGAAGGGAACATTTTCCATCAGCATCTTGCATAAGGAGAAGGCAGATTTGGCTTAAGTAATCCAGATAATGATCGGTAGAAAGAAAGAGATTTGAGTAAAGAGGGGCCATAACAGAGGAGCATAAAATTTTAGGAAGATTGAGGTATACTCACAGCAACTATAAATATGGCTTTAGATGCGGTGTCGTAGAGAATAAATGCAAACTTCTATTGGATATCTCCTCAACATAAACAACTTGATTCGCTAGGAAAGAGTGTGTTCATTCAAATTTAATGAAGAACATATATGGGACAAATTTCTCCAAGCAACATTCAACTGTCCAAAATCACTGACAAGATATTAGACTTGGAAAAAAAATGAGAATCGGCAACTACATTTACCTGTCTTTTGTCTTATATCAAACTACATTTACATGTACAAGATATATGTACATTGGTCTCAACACCAATTTTTTTTTTAAAAAAAATTAAAGCAAAAATTATATTTGATCCCTATATTCAAATCCTAACTTGGTCGCTCCCGGATACAGACAATGCCCAGTAGCTGGGCCCTTCAGAAGTCCCAGCCAAAACTGTGTACAGCTCTGAAGGCTGAACAATAATTGATCAGATCCAGAGACGTGTAGTTCATGCTAGTTTAAAGCATCAAGATAGCTCAACAGTTGACTTTTGAAGTTAATTTACTATTTCAGTGGCAAACGAATGAGTATAAATGCCTACTTGTGGCCTTGTCGGTTAAGATGTCTATAGCAATAAGTATCTCATATATATTACTGCTTAATTTATGCAGATTTAATCTTTTTTGCTGTCCACTATATTATCTATAGTACTATTTATTGTTGTGCAAACTATTACATTATATTTAATCTACCGATCAACAATATATTACATTGTATCATAATAAGTTGAATGTTTGCATAACGTTGAGTACAGCTAGGCACTTAAATTTCGGGGCCATGGCATCACATTATTCTTAATGTGAAGTTACAAGACTAGTGCTTAAAATCATTGTATCTGCGTTTGGCAAGTGACGGAGGAAAAATATTGATTCACCAGATAATGTGAGAGAGATTGGTGGTATTTCGATTGCAATGTATCTTGGTAATCAGTGGCGGAGCCAGGATATTTCTTTAGGGGAGCGAATTAATTTATTATTATTATTTAAATAAAATAAAGATATATAATTTTATATACAGTCCTACCCATCTCGCTCTCACTCCTTTTATACTGCTGTTGATACTCTGCTGCCCAATCACCAGATGCACTTAATGTAGGCTCCTTGACTTGATTGTCGTCAATGATAACTTCACCACGACTCATCTTTGACACGAACTGAAGAAACTTTGAGTTCTGCATGCAACAATTGTTGTAGGTAACCAAAAATTTTGGAAGAAAAAAAACCAAAAATATGATGAACAAAGAAGCAACAAAACTGCATCATTTCAAGGAAACATGATAAAACAGGCAAATGTTTTAAAAAGGGCAAGTAATGCTTAAAACAGTTTAAAAGAAAATGACTTCTAAAGAGTATCTTGATGCTTTTCATTCCAAGAGCAGTTTTCCAAGGATCAGTACCATCCTGTTAAAAACGGCCATCTGTTTCTAGGAACTTTCGAATGCTTCCTTAAGGAAGCTATGAGTATGATAGTTTCAGACGTGCATTTGCATCATCGACTAGACCAACATCAATCCAAAGCTCATTTATTTGATATTCTCCATAAACATCCAAACCAGAAAACAGCACACACGCCTGTCAAAAATTTGTTGAAACTCTAATATCACGAGAGATCATATGAACCTGGAATTTAGGGTCATCATTTTGAGCTAACGTATTTGCAAGCATGCGAGTCTGCTCCATAGCAGCTAAGTTTGAGATATTTGCACCTCTGATGTGATCTACCGATGTCAACTGAGATCATGCAAGTCATTAGAGAAGATATCTTAGTAAAATGCCTCATTACATACAGCTAAACAAAAAAACAGAAGAAACATTGCATTGTTTAGGAACTAAGCGGGAATTTCTACCTGTTCAAATTCAGAGGCCCAACCATTGGCACCATATTGCTGTTCAAATGAGTGAGCCCAAGTGTCACCATCACCATGTTCCATTTTCTGATTATTAAATTCAGTAACCCATCCATCTGCAGCATGAGCACCAGGTTTCAGAATACCTTGGGACTCATCCCAATAGTCCTCTAGTTCCCTAAATCTCCCTGGAAGAGGCCCCTTAGCGAGCTTCACCGTCAATATCCAAAGAACATAAAAGGGCATTTACCTGGAAAAATAAAGATCAAACCAGAAAAGTTTGCATGTGCCGAGCAGTTGAGCAACAAAGAAGTCAGGATGAGCACCAAAAGGTTCAAATTAGTTTTCCTTGTGCAGATACCAAACATTTTAACAAGAGAAGTTAGGATCACAAGTACAAGCACGACATATTGGCTTTTAAATTCTCGGAGAGGGCAGTGACAACAATAATCTAACCATAATAACAATTCCTACATTCCACTACACCAGGAAGAATTTTTAACACTTTGAAAAGCAGAATTTTGAAAGAAATCTAGTGGACAAAAAAATTATTAGAAAGTTGCATTTTAGCAATGTCTTCAAGTATACAGGTAAGCGAAGTAACATTTCATTGGGAAGTTGTTGCCCAACATTAGTTAAAAGAAGAAGAAAACAAAATCCATGCAACAGATCAATGAAACCTGGTCCTCCACGTTAAAGGTCATTTCATAATCTGGATACTCATTTCCTTTTTCTAAAAATTACTCCTGAATCAGCATTACCAGAAAGATAGCGTCTAAATAACACTAGTATAAATGGGCACAGATTTAAAAATAAGAAAAGTAGCCTGATTATAATCTAAATCAAACTGAATGCTGGGGTTCAGCGAAAATGCCCAAACTGTGTAAATTGAAGAATCAAAGTTCATATTGGAATTCGACACACTCGCAGAATTTACACAAACAGACAACTTTAAAAAGCAGGGTAAAATCTGAAACAAGTATCTTACAGCGCAGAACTTCCTGTATCTCAAAGTGTTCCACTTCCTACGAAGAAACGTTCATTAAAGATAGCACTTGTTTGGAAAAAAATCAGAAATTTCTAGAGTAGAGCAGGGTGGTTAAACAAAGGTCACGATTTTCTGTCATCGTACGCGGAAGAGAAAAGCTTACCAATTCTTTGAGTTGGCAATTAACGGAAGCAACAATCTACCAATACTCTTCACTAAAAAACTCACAAATCTATATCTGTAACACTGAACTAAAAACCCCCAATCTCGAGCTTTCTTCACGTAACTTTTAGGGACCTACCGCCTGCGTCAAAACGCTGAGTTTTGGCATGTGGACTGGGCCAGTGGGTGGGCCAGTGGGGGCAGGCCTAGGCGGCTGGGCCAGTCCCGCCCCCACTGGCCCAGGAAGCAAGCCCGAGCGGCTGGACCAGTGGGGGCAGACCTGTTTAAAAAAAAATTAATGAATTTTTTTGGAGCCGACCGCCCCCACGGGCAACCCTGGCTCCGCCTCTGTCTTGGTTGGTTGGTTGGCAGAGGGAGACAATTATATTTAAAAAAATTTGAAAGCAAAAATTATATTTGATACCTGTAGGCAAATCCTAATTTGGTCGCTCCCGGATACAGACAATGCACAGTATCTGGGCCCCTTCAGAAGTCCCAGCCAAAACTGTTTACAGCTGTGCAGGGTGAACAATAATTGAACAGATCCATAGACGTGTACGTTCATGCTAGTTTAAAGCATCATGATACGCGCTCAATATTTGACTTTTGAAGTTAGTTTAGTATTCCAGTGGCAAACTAATACGTATAATACGTATAAATGCCTACTTGTGGCCTTGTCAGTTAAGATGTCAATAACAATAAGTATCTGATATATATTATTGCTTAATTTATGCAGATTTAATCCAATTTTTTGATGTCCACTATATATATATATTATCTATAATACTATTTATTGTTGTGCAAACTGTTACATTATATTAATCTACCGATCAACAATATATTACATTGTATTATAATAAGTTGAATATTTGCATGACGTTGAGTACAGCTAGGCACTTAAATTTCGGGGCCATGTCATCACAATATTATCTGGGGGAATGTTATCTGGATTTGGCAAGTGACGGAGAAAAACATTGATACACCAGATAATGTGAGAGAGATTCGTAGCCAATAAAAGAAAAGTCGTCGGTTAGTAGATGCAACCAACGGCTTTGACGGCACCTAGTAGGACGCGTCCAAAATTTAAAAAAGCTTTCTTCGTGTTTTCCTCCGTATATCTGTATCATGCATGATGCATGTGCATATATATATATATATATATATATTTTTTCCTCCGTATATCTGTATCATGCATGATGCATGTGCATATATATATATATATATATATATAGTGTTAATGATCAAAATAGTCCCTGAATTTTATGTCCATTATCGATTTTGTCTTTGAGTTTTCAATTTGGTCACATAAGTCCTTAGGTTATCCTCATTTATCGATTTAGTCATTCTGTCCAATTCCGTCTCCCAATACACAGTCAGCTAACGGTGGGTCACGTCACCACCAATAACATCGTGACACGTGTCCGATTAAAAAATAAAATAAAAAACTAAGGCCCATGTAGAATATTCGTAATAAAAAAATCGAACAGGGGAGAACCCCCCATTCGCCCAACTGAGGGAGCCCAGATCTCGGCTCCCCGTCGCCGGGGCATAAATGAAATATAATATTTTCAGCAATATAACTTTTTACTTCCATAAATGAAGTACTTATTTTTGTTGCTAGAAAGGATGTGCCCTATGCTCAATAAGTCCTGCTGAATTTGTTGAGATATGTAAAAAGAAAACATAACACATAAATGAGAAAAATAAACAATTATTGTATTTCTATTATTCTTGAAAGAAACAATAGCAAAACGAAGCATATTGAAAAAAGAAGCCAAATTATCCAAAGTTAAAAAAGAATACAAGTTCCAATGGCATAAAAATACTTCTCACCCTTGCTATAGTTTTTTTTAGTGTGACAGTACTATTGAACACGGGCTTCTCAAGAGTGGAATCTCTATCAACAATAAAATAACCCGAAATTGCAAGGAGGAAATACATACTTGGTAAATGATAATAGAAAAAAAATTTGGACAAAAAGTTCAATTTTAACATCCAAATAACTATTCTACTCCCCTTACAAAATGAGAAAACAGAAAAATCGTAGTTCAAAGTGCCCATTACCTGGCTAAATTAATGGCAAATTTTTTGAAGAAATAGATTTATAACTTGATCCAAACGTCACAAATTACAATGGAAAAGAAGTTCCACCTTTAGAGAAAGACAATTAAAAACAAGTTAATCTTATGGGCTATGAAAAATCAGACCTAAACAAACAAAATATAGATGAAAATGAGTCTTACTTCAACTTTGGATTTTCATAAATTGTGGAGAAGTCAGACATGTAAAATTAAATGATGATAATGACAATAAAATGATATAACCAATGATTCTCTAGTAAGTAAAGATGGACACGCAACACACTTGAATAATTGAATTATCACTTATCCAATAAAAGCACACCACCCCCTTTCTCAGTATTTGCGATATCCAAATTCTCAACCAAGTCCAACATAAAAGGCAAAAGAACAAAAAAAAACAGTACTAGAATATTGAAAACATATATTTCAATGATTACAATACACAACGATTATCAGGACTCAGGAGAAGTATATGAAATATTCGTCGCAAAATTCACGACAACGTCGACAAGTTAATGTAGGATTTCAAGTTTTGACATAAATAAATATCTCTCTGCTTATTCTTTTAATTTGATTTTGAGGTATTGGGCTGCTTGGGTTTTAAGGGGGCGGGCTGATTAATCTAGGCAGGCAAGGGGGGCAAGCAAAATTTTTATTTGGCCAAGGGGGACAAACCTAATAAAAATAAATAAAAAATAAAAAAATACATGTAAAAAAAAAATTTTGGGGGGAGCTTAATGTGAAATTACGAGACTAGTGCTTAAAATCATTGTATCTGGGGGAATGTTATCTGGATTTGGCAAGTGACGGAGAAAAAAATTGATACACCAGATAATGTGAGAGAGATTCGTAGCCAATAAAGTCAACGGGAAAGAAAAGTCGGTGAATGTATCTGTCAGTTTTTTTTTTTTTCTAAATAAAATGTATCTGTCAGTTAGTAGATGCAACCAACGGCTTTGACGGCACCTAGTAGGACGCGTCCAAAATTAAAAAAAGCTTTCTTTGTGTTCTCCTCCGTATATAGGGCTTTGCTTGGCGTCCCGCCCCACGTCCCGCCAGCATCCCGCTGGCTGACGTGGAGGTGGGGCCCAGCATTTTCTCTCAAAAGAAAATGTTGGGCCCCACGCTAGACCTCACTGCCACGTCAGCCAGCGGGATGCTGGCGGAACGCCCAGCATTTTCCCCGTATATATGTATCATGCATGTGCCCTTTCTCATTTCACTCACTCATTCTCTCTCTCTCGCCCGATCTATTATCTCTGGCACGCATTAATGGCGTTGGAGGGATTCTCTCGAAGGAGGAACGCTCTTTCTCTAGTCTTAACAAAACTCTGAAAGCAAAGTCAGTAAATAAGGTTAGTGTTTTTTGTGATCTGGGCACGATACTGGGTCATTTTCATCTCTATATTCGTACTTTTTTATGTCTTGGTAAATATATCCGTATGTTTGTTTGAAAAACAGTAATATAATGATCATGTCATAGATTGCATTACATTTACTTTTACTTTTAGGCTACGTTTGTTTGTAAAGTAGTTTGAAATGCATTCTGTCTCAACCAAGTATTTTAATTTTTGGTGTTTAGTTGTTACATCAAATATATTTTTTGAAAGAATTTTTTAATGTTTTGACGCATATTGTATTTTTCGTAATTTTATATGATTAATAACTTAATTCTTAACATCAATTTGAAATAACATTAAAAAAAGTTTTCGAGAGTAAAAAAGGGCACCGACCAAGACAAATATGCAACAACTGAGAGACTTCATGAGAGTGATAGATGAGACTGTCGAGTGTCTAGTAAGTGATTGGGGAGGGTTATCCAAATCGGGTTTGGGGTCGAGTTTCCACCACCATGACCCTGAACTCAAACCTGAGGCAATCAGGGCGAGAAGTTTACAACCCGACCTGAAAAAAAAATCTAAAATCGTCATAGTAAGGTTCCTTTAATTGATTTGGTTTCGAATTAGAGACCGGACATGAAAAAATCAGGTTCATGTCCAAAACCTGACCACGATGTAACTCAATTAGTTCAGGTTTAACTGGATTATTTTTAAGTCGGGAGGTCGTGTCGATATTTTTTAGCAACCGCTAAAACTGAGAGAGACAGATCAAGAAAGAATGTTCTTTAGTTTCAGTAAGTAAACCAATTTTAGAGAAAGTATGAAAAATACTTTAAAAAAAGTAAAACACTACAAAACAAATGAAGTCTAAATAATAAAGAAAAATCATCAATATCCTTTTTGCAACGGTATCCTTCTATAACAATTTGTCATTATTTTCCGTTGCAATGCATTCTATATATACATCGACTTATAATGAGTCGAAGGATTCTTAATTTCTTACACAAATATTTTCTCTCTTTCTGTTTATAGCAAATATTGAAATGCATTCAATGCAATTTGCTAGAGGATATTTTAGGCTTTTTATAGGTTTTTAGAATCGATTCTTTTATTCGATGGTTACATAAACTGTACTTGAGCCTCGTTCACTAATTCAATTCAATAAAAGAAGATCCTTCAAGACACGGAAAGTTAATGCTAGTTTAAAGCATCAATACACGCGCACAACAGTTGGCTTTCGAAATTATTTTACTATTTGCAGTGGCAAACTACTGCGTATACGTGACTACTTTTGGCCTTTGTCGGTTAAGATGTCTATAACAACTAATATTATATCTTGGCATATATTATATATTGCTTTATGCTAGTTTTGCTTTATGTTTCAGTGGCAAAATAGTCCTTTTCTTCTCTTTATCGTTAAGTCAAATGAAGGACATGGTTATCTCTATTCTTCCAACCAACTTGATTGGGCTTTGCAAAATCTAGATAAAATTTAGGCTTCCTAGAGCATGCAGCTAGTGATCAATTAAGTCCGCTGTTACTGTTTTCTTCTGTCCACAAAATTACTGAATAATTTCTTACAAACATTTATTCCCACAATTCAATCGAAAGTATTTCTAATTTTATTTTCACCTTTTTAATTTTGACTAAAATCTTAATATATATATTTCGATCATCGTTGGAAAATTAATTTCTCATCCCATCATAATTTTTCTTCTAAAATCATTTCTAATATGAAGTTTTCATTATAATCATTAACATTATTCAAAAATCCATGAATGTTCACAAAAACTTCCTTTTCAAATCTGTTTTTGTAAATTTTAATATTTTCACTTCCTAAACATCTTTAATTTCTACAGACTCCACTATTTTCACAAACTATCAAAAATAAACATCTAAAAAAATTTCTTAATATTTTCAAAACCACAACCAAACGTACCCAATTTTGTAAAGCATACCGGATCATTTTAGTCCCCATGTTTGTCCTGAAGACATGATCTAGTGATCGATCTATTTGTTCTCTTTTTTCTTTGTGTATTTTTTTTTGACATTTATTTTTTGGTGATATCTTCACATACTTCTATTTCGTTTTTTTCTCTGAACATGTGTGGATATCCACTTGCCCGTTCAATTGGGTACACTATGTACTTAGAATATCAATCGCTGGTCATGGTCCTTTTTCTGTTTTCGTTAATATCTTCTGCTGCTACGTACATTTCTCATGTGAAATGTTAGGAATTCCTTGCTTTACGTAGGAGGTAGAGGTACTTCGTCCCACAAACTTTTCATTTTTTCGGTGAACATGATCGTTTTGAATATTTCCAGTTTAATTTGATGCTGATTTTCTTATTTTCTATTCTAAGCTTGTTTGACTTGTAAATTTGCAGGAGGCAATACTACCTTCGTTTGCTCTTTTTTCTTCGTGTATTTTTATTTGAATTTTCTGTTTTTATGTGATCTGGCCATATACTGACATCTATTCCGTTTTTTAATTTATTTTCTTAATCCCCAGTTTGTTGCTGATTTTCTTATTTTCTGTTTTATGCAGCTTGTTGACTTGATATTTAATTAAATGTGCAGGAGGCAATACTCTCTTTTTGCAGTTGAAGTCATCGATCGGTAGTAGCAGATTTCTAGTTCTACATCTCATACCACATCTGTATTCTCCAAAAAAAAAAGAAACAAGAAAACAAAGAAAGGGTGAGAATAAAAAAAAAAAATGGAATTTTTTAGTCCAGTTGTGGGACTATTTGGAAAATGCTTATTAGTCGATCCAATCGGAAATCAGTGTGGCTATTTTATCCATTACAATACGAATATCAACAAACTCAAAGATCATTTTCAGAAGCTGCGTCACATGAGGGCTGCGGTGCAACTATCAGTTGATGCGGCCGCGAGGAATAATGAAGCAGTCTCTCCTATGGTGGGATCCAGCTGGCTGACTAACGTGGACAATAAGAATGAAGATCTGGAGAGGCTCATTGCAGATATCGACGTAAATCAGACGTGCTTGAATGGGTGGTGCTTGAAGTCACGTTATTCCTTGGGTAGGAAAGCTCATAAGACTACTCAAGCCATCATTGAGCTTCTAGAAGAAGGTCGAAAATATGATAAGGTGTACTATTCTGCTCCTCCACTACCTGGAGCAGCATCGTCATCCAGAAAACATTTTAAGGATTTTGAATCAAGAAAGACTGTGATTGAAGATGTTATGAAGGCTCTAAGAGATCCCAATATCCACATGATTGCCATATGTGGCATGGGAGGGATCGGTAAAACAGAAATGGCGAAAGAGATCCGGAGCAGAGCAAAAGCTGATATTCTATTTGGCGAATTTGCAATGGCGGTGGTGTCCCAAAAACCAGACTTGATGAAGATTCAAGACGAAAATCGCGGAGTCACTAGGTTCAACAATTGCTGAAAAGACTTTACCTAGAAGAGCAGATCATCTACATTCAATACTCCCGAAGAAGGGGAATGTCCTCGTAATATTGGATGATATTTGGGACAACCTTGAGCTAGAAGAAGAAATTGGAATTCCTTGCGGTAGTAAAGACCTGAGATGCAAAATCTTGTTGACATCACGAAAAGAAGAAACCTGCAGGCAAATGAGAACAAACAAGATTTTTCAACTCAAACTCCTATCTGAGGAAGAATCGTGGAATCTATTCAGAGAGATGGCAGGAAATTGTATTGATAGTACTCCTGAACTTCGCCGAACAGCAGAAAAGGTTTCAAAGGAATGCGGATGTTTGGCAGTTGCCATTGTAACAGTTGGAAGCGCTATGAGAGACAAAAGGAAGGAATATCAGTGGAATACGGCGCTTCAACAGCTCAAAAAGTCTATTCCACAACATATTCTTGGTCTTGATCCAAAGGTCTATAAGAGCATAGAGTTGAGCTACGATAACATAGGAAGTACTGACGCCAAGTCATGCTTTCTACTATGTTGTCTATTTCCCGAAGATTATGACATCCCTATTGAAGATTTAGTCAGATATGTGGTGAGTCGAAGTTTATTTGCCGAAATTGGTACGGTGACAGAAGCAAGAGAAACAGTCCACACAATCATTTGGGATCTCAAAACATCGAATCTATTGTTGGACAGCTCTAAGGGCGCAGAGTACATCAGAATGCATGATATTGTACGAGATGTTGCAATATCAATTGCATCAAGAGATGAGCACGGGTTTAAGGTCGTATTTGACAATGAAATTAAAGAATGGCCAGAGAATGATACATATGAAAGCTACGCTACCATTTCTCTTGGACCTCGAGAACTGGACAAGAATCCTGACGGATTGGAGTTTCGCAGACTTCAGCTTTTGCGGCTTTCATATGGCAATTATGCTTCCTCGAAGTTCCCGGGCGATCTGTTTAGTGGAATGAAGGATCTAAAGGCTTTGTCTTTGCAAAGTATTTCCTTCCAGTCGCTGCCACCATCAATTCAGGTCCTTGAGAAGCTTCGAATGTTGAATCTGGAGGAATGTTCTTTAAAAGATGTGTCGGCAATTGGAACTCTTGGGAATCTAGAAATCCTCAGCTTTCGTAGTTCCTCAATCAGAGAGTTGCCGAAGGATATTGGCAATCTTACTCGGTTAAAGTTGTTAGATCTGTTGTATGCAGTGGACTTGAGCGAATTGCCGGCGGTGTCCTATCGCGTTTAACTCGACTGGAGGAGTTGTACGTTGGAAGAAGCTTTAAGAATTGGGAATTGATGGAAGAAAATGGAGAAGGAAGGAATGCAAGCCTTGCAGAGCTATTTCATCAGTCCCCCCAGATGACGGCTTTAGATATTGTGGTTCCAACATTTGGGCTCTTGCCAAAAGACTTGCGCTTCAATCCACAGAAGCTGAAATTCAATTTCAGAAACTTATTGGAAGAGTGGCATGAAAGAAATAGGGGCTATTTATTTGAAAATAGCCTACGACTCGGACGTTGCAGTGCATCTGAAATTAGTGAGAGTCCGTTGCTTCGTGTAATGTTGGAGAAATCTGCGGAATTGGTTCTAATGAAACTACAGAACTTAAAAAATATTTCGTATGAATTATACGGAGAAGGTTTTCAATGCTTGAAGATTCTTGAAGTAAGTCACTGTGAACAAATAGAAGAAATTTTCTCTAAAGAAGTAGGAGGTGATGATAAAGCTGTTGACGTCATCGAGTTGCCAAAGTTGACATCTTTGCAGCTGGGGGATCTACCAAGGTTAAGTGGGTTTTGTAAAGCCACGGATAAAGCATCGATGAATGAAGCTGAGGTATGAATTTTATTTATAATTTGGTTTTGGAAGCGGATAGAAAGCTTAATTAGTGCTTTGCGATCTTCATGGTATATATTCTAACACTTCATTAATATTGCATGTTTGTTTTACAGATTCAATTGAAGAGCACGAATTATGACGAAGACAAAAGCAATAATATTCATGATATGAGTGGAATATCAACCACCTCCCAGCTCTCTCACAAATTATTTTCATCCACCTCCATTTTTTCGGTACCCAATTTGGAACGACTTCAAGTGGATAGTTGCAAGTCACTAGAAGTGCTATTTGATCTCGAGGGCCTGACATCCAAAGATCTTGATCACCAACCAATTATCAGAGTACTCGCTCAATTGAAAGAACTTAGCATTAGTGGTTTAGTAGCATTGGCACACGTGTGGAAGAACATTCCACGTGGACTTCGAGGCTTTCAAAACCTGAAAACAATTTATATCAACTGGTGTGGAGGGCTCAGATATTTGTTCCCTGCTTCTATCGCTAGACAATTGGTGCAACTTCAAAGCGTATCAGTAATTGACTGCAAGTTGATAGAAAACATTATTCAGAGAGGGCAAGAAGATGGAGAAGAAGAGGCAGCCTATTCGTTTGATTGGCCATCCATCAAGACCATCACGTTGGACAATTGTCCCAAATTGAGAACATTTGGTTCTGAAATCCAGAGCCCAAAAGAGGCCAAGAAAATCAATGCGGAATTTAATCAGATTAGATCCCAAGAGCCTAGCCAGCTTGTCTCCTCCTCAGTACAGGACTCTCTATGTTTTTTCAGTCGATGCATTAAGTGTGTCCCATGCCACAGAAATTCCAATCCAGCGGTTTTGTCAGATGAAGTCACCACCAAGGAATCCAGCGGTTTTGGACCGGACTTTCAGGGACGAAGATTGCATCATCCGGTTAACAAAGAGGTATCCATTTTGCTTATATTTGGAGAATATTAATTGTGTGTGTGTATGTGTGTTTTTTTTAAAAAAAAATTAAAAATTTGTCCCTCTCAACAGAATGGTGTATATATATAGCTGCCGCACTTACAGGTCTTGGCATAAGTGGAACATGATCCCCCTCTTTAAGATTAGGACACGAGAAGAATTAATACGGTCTTCTTATTAAAAGTATCTTCTTTCTACTTTGACCCTTCTTTAAAACAAATTGGGAACTTTGATCCACCAGTATATTACTTTGGTACAAGGCTAATTATAGTGATCAATGGATTCCAATTTTCTTAAACTTTAATTGAAAAATGTTCATTGATTCTTTCCCTAATATCATGTATTCGTTTTCTTATGTTTTGGTAGGTTACATTAGCCAAGCAAGAACAACCAGTTTTGAGTGATGCAGGAAATCAAAAAGAGAATATGCTGTCCAATTTGGCTGAGGGCCTGAAAAATCTAGAACGACTTGAAGTAACGGGATGTAATTCGTTGGAAGTGATATTTCAACAAGAAATTACTGCAGGCTTCCATAAGTTGAGAGAGATAACTGTAACTCAATGTGATAGTCTGAAATACTTGTTCTCATCATCCTTTGCAAAACTTGTGAAATTAGAGGTCCTAGTAGTCATGCACTGCAAAGAAATGGAAGGAATATTCCTTACAAAAGGATCAGGAGATGAAGACAAGACAAATGAGATTGCATTCTCTCAAGTGAATACTCTTTCACTCGTGAATTTACCAAAGCTTGAGTGGTTTTGCCTCGAAGATATTACTTCCAAGTGGCCATCTCTGAAGAAACTCAATATAGGTGACTGCAACAAATTGAAGATGTGTGTCTCAACAACGACGAAATCTCCAGAGCTACCGGAAATTTCTAGAAAATCTGAAAAGTTTGAAGATACGTTGAGAGATCTTAATAGCCCTGTACAACACATTATGAAAGAAAATGTATGTTAATTTTTTTTAATATTGATTGATGTCAAATACTGTACTTTTTTAACAAAAAAAATTGAATTACATGTGCTTTAAAAAATGATTAGAAATAATCAAGATCCTCTTTGCAACGATATAATTCGATAGCAATGAGTTGTAAATTCCATTTTTATGGTAGAAATACAAAGTTTATCCATGTGGTTTGTGTGAAAATTAAATAAGTCTCTAAAGTTTAAAATTAATTTCAAATTAGTCATGAGGTTTAAAATCCTTCAAGACTTTATTCCCTCCGTGACTCTTCAAATGTGAAGGTTATATTTTAAAGTACTTCATGGACTAATTAGATGAGTTTTGAATTTTAAGAACTTATTTAATTTTCGTTTGAATTTATCCATTGGAAGACCACATAATTAACATTTATAAGAGTGAGGCATCAAATGCTAAGTATGAAACAAACGTGAACATAATCTGGTATAGCTGTAATATTGCTACGAGGCTCGTTGTGCGTGGCATGTTATATTCTCTTCTTCTTCTTTTTTGATTTGACAAGGCCTGGATTCAAATATTCTTAGACGTTGTTCCGATGACATTGCTCAAAAATAAAAATTTCCAACCTCTTTGAAATATGTTCATTAATTATTTCCCAAATATCTATGTATTCCTTCATAGCTTTTTTATGTTTTGGTAGGTTAAATTGATGAAGCAAGAGGAGACAACTATGAGCGATATTGCTGACAATCAAAAAGAGAATATGTACTGTGCTCTTATAATTCCCTCCAACTCGACTAAGGGATTGCAAAATATAGAAGAACTTGAAGTAGGACTCTATGATTCATTGGAAGTGATATTTCAACTTGAAGCATTGCATGTCGAGGAAAGTGATATCTTCAATAACTTGAGAAAGTTGAAGTTAGACAATTTATCGAAGTTATTGCATATATGGATGAAGGGTCCACAAGAAATTAGAGGCTTCCAAAACTTGAGAGAGTTAAAGGTAAGTAGATGTGATAGTCTGAAATACTTGTTCTCACCCTCCGTTGCGAAACTTCTTGTGAAATTGGAGAAAATAGAAGTTGAGAACTGCAAAGAAATGGAAGAAATCCTTACAAAAGGATTAGGAGATGAAGAGAAAACAAATGAGATTGCATTCTCTCAAGTGAATACTCTTAGGCTCGTGAATTTACCAAAGCTCGAGTGTTTTTGCATTGAAGCTAATGCTTCCGACTGGCCATCTCTAGAGAAGTTCACTATAGTTGGTTGCAAGAAATTGAAGAAGTTTGTTTCAACAACTACAAAAACTCCAAAGCTACGGAGAATTTTTACTACAAAATTCAAATCGATGGACAGGTGTCAATGTATGGGGGAAGATCTTAATACCACCATACAACACATGATGAAAGACAAGGTATGCTAAAATATGTAGATAACATTGCTTGATGTTAAATTCTTATTTCAAGTATGAGTGGACCCATACCCTTTTTGCAACGGTATACTTTGATAGGAATTAGTTACTATTTTGTGTTCTAATGTATTCTATAAGTCAGCTTAAAGTGAGTCAAAGGATGTTTTCTTACACAAATCTTATATCTCGTTTGTAAAAATAACGGGAAGAGAAAAATCTGGAAAATCTCTATGTTCTCTCTCTCTCTTCTCTAGCCTTTCAATCATGTTGTTTCCTTGCTTTTAGCGCTGTCATCCAATCTCTTATTCGACACATTTTGAACCAAATCTCCTTACGTAATATTTTACATTCCAATTAGGTGTCTTTTCAAATCTGATTTTTTCTTCTTCTTCTTTTGTTTCTTAGTCAATTCCAGGTGAATTACCGGGAGATCCCACATTTCATTAGCAGGTGAATTCCTCAATGTGTCCAATTATATAATTTGAAGCTTTTAAATGAAAAAAAAAAAGATTTCTTGTATATATTCATTTTTATTGTCTAATGTTTTTGAAAATTTTGTTTGATATCAGGCCTCTCTTATGAATCAGACGACTCTTTTGAATCTGATTAGGCGTGGTATTGATCAGGTGACTTTTCTTGTAGTTCGTCCATCTCTTCTTGTAAGCTGCTTGTGAGGTAAATATTTTTCTTTATAAAAGTCAACCGAAGAGGAAATCATATATCTCTGGTGTGAAATTGGAGAAATTAGAAGTGAAATCAAAGATCCTTCCTTTAATTTGACTCGGCATCTGACGTGGCGCTGTTTGCTAATTCGACGCTGCTATTATTTTTTTCTAATTCAACACATGATTCCATGAAGTGCTGCTGCTGGTTTTTGTATAACTTTGGTAATATTGCAGGGCTAGAGATGTACATATATATGGTCTGGTTTCTCCCTGCATAGTCTATCTGACACTATTCACTCTATCTTTATTGGCTTCAATCAAGCTGGGGTTCTATAGAATCTGCTGCGTGATGGATTACTCAATGATGTTGCACTCTACTTTATACAAGGATACGTTTGTTGGCTCAGCAGTAAGAGGATTTATTTGCTATCCATTATTATCCTTCATACTACTTATTGTTGTGCCTTGGTGTCTTGTCTTCAGCTACAAACTCTATTATGTGTTTCCTCTAAGACCACTATAAACTCTATTATGTATTTCCTCTAAGACCCTTACAAACTCTATTTAGTGTGGTTGGGTTGTTGTATACTTCCTCAGGAAGTGTCTGCAATTCGATATGGATGGTTGGTATAATTCATTATAATGATGATGTTAATCTTTCGTGGATTCTCTTCCCAGAATTGGAATTGAGGTTAGATTAGACAAATTCTTACTTCGGTCATGAAGTTGTGATCTATATATATCCCATTGGAACAAATTTTGATATTTGATCCAATTTTTCTTCAACTTTTAGTCATGAAGTCCCACAATTAAGGTGATGTGTAGACTGACCTATGTTTTATTTCCCAAGAGAGAGAGAATAGAACTACTCTTTTTAATCATAGAATGAATTAGGAACACGCAAGTGTTGAGCACAAAAACTTGGAAGTTTGGCATGTATGCCAACCTGCCTTGGCGAAGTCTCAACTTCCCTAACTATATTTGATCACAATCCTAATGATTGATTAAGTTGTTGTAGCAACTCTAGAGGTGCGCTCTAGATCCCTAGATCAATGAACATGATACTATTTTTTGGGATCACAAACAAGCTAAGTGTTGCTTTAACCAATCATGGAGCAAGATATGTGTATATTCGTGTCAAGTATCGTTATTACTTTTTAAGATAATTTAACAATTTGGTATTGGGTTTACTGCACTAAGAACCAAATCCTATGCCGAGTTCTTCACCAAAGTTGAACTGCTTATGAAGCAGCCCTCCTCTGCATCATTTTGCCTTCAAGATCAGTTCTCTGAAGTTCTTCTTAAACCCTCTCAAGAAACTATACCCGTCATTCTTGATTCTGCAATTCTTTCGAAGATACCTGAGTTAGAAGGCCTTCTGCTCAACTACTTTGATATCAGTGCTGAGTTTGCAAACATCTGTCGCCACCTCCTCAAAAAGAGTCATCCGCATCCAATCTCACTAAGAGTTTCCTTCAACGTGCACTTGATACGACTGATGATTATGCTCCTAAGTAACTCAAAGACTCAAAGTGAACATTTCAGAGTTAAATACGTTCATTGTCCTAAACAACCCATTTACAAACGATCCTAACAAACATGATTTTAAGCTGATTCGTGACAGGTACTCATAATTGGTACTGCATCATCTCGAATCAAGGCATTTAGGATTTCCATAACAGTAGCATGTGGCTTGATACTAGCAATCGCAGCCATTCTTGCTACTCACACTCTCACCGCAGTAGTCTTGATCAGCTTTCCCATGAAGCCCCACGCTCAAAGAGAAAGTTGTCGAGCTTCGGATTCCTAAGGACAGGCTTCTCAGCAAGGTGAGAGAGCAAATTGATGTAGCGACCAAGAGAACCTAAATTATGAATCGAGATTTTGAAACGATGAGTCGGCTTGCGGATTGGCTTCACTATGAGGTTGAACACAATAAGGCCCTGATCTAATTCTGTTTGGAAAGAAGGGAGGATAAACTTTCTTTGCAAGTAATTGGAGGAGATTAAGAGGAGCGACATTGTGTTCACGAAGCAAGTGCAGGAGCTTGAAGAGCATGTATACTTGTGCCTTGTGATGAGGGAGAAATAAATCGGCCCATTGTGCACTAGCCCAACCCAGGCCCTGCGCAAAAGGTCATAAGAAACTAGTTAGCCCGTAGGCCTTGGGATAGGAATGTGGCGTGATTGTGCACTAGCCCAACCCAGGCCCTGCGCAAAAGGTCATCAGAAACTAGTTAGCCCGTAGGCCTTGGGATAGGAATGTGGCGTGATGAACTCATTAGGATGAGGTATTCTAGCTAATAGGCCCGAGCTTCGTATTGGCCCATATCATTGGCTCCCCTAAGGGAAAGCCCAATATGTCATGATCACCCCTGTACACTCTCTTCGAGAAATCTCCAGATGGTAATAAAAAATTATATATCCATATTTTATCTCATGGAAATTTGTTGCTCGAAAAAATTTGCACAACATAATAAATAAAAACGTCTTAATTGATACCCTTTCTTCACAATAAATCTGTTGTTATTTTAATTAACGTCATTAATACCTGTATGATTATAATATAGAGTTTTTTCCAAAAAAAAAAATTATTTGTCATTATTTTAGATGTTGAGATAAAAATTATATCCATTTGACAGCAAACAAACAAACATAAAATGTATTCTGTGATTGGTTTCAATCTGAGTGTATTTTGTCGAGAAGCCTCACATAGCAGTTAAGCACATTACGATTTTTTTTTCATTGATTTAGAGGTGTTGGGATCTAATTTCGCGATGCTTTTTTTTTTGGGCCGTTTAAGTCCCCAAAGCCGCCGCTCTTCAAGATTCCGTTTCTTCGTCCTTTTCGCTTCCCGCATGATTCCGTTTACCCTAATTCTTTAGTCCTTACGTTAATTTGTTCATTTTCTTTTCGTTTCTTCTTGGGTTCTCTCGTATAGTCGTATACTTTAATAGCATAAAAATTCACCTTTTCCACCTCCTTTTCCAATTTTTTCTCCCTCATCTTCAATCCGAAAAGCAATCATAATATCGAAAACTTACCAGTTTTTACAGCCGTCTGCAAATTGCGGTCCTTTCCTAGGTTTGTTAGTTGTATGGTTCTTCAGTGTGAACTTTCTTGTCTCTCCGCAACGGTTCAACTCCTCGAACAAAACTTAAAACCCTCAATATTTCTCATATTTATTTTTTTACTCGTATTTTCGTTAAGTTCTATGTACTAGCTGGACCACTCCCAGGGTGGCTGAGGTAGCTGATTGCTTAGTTCTCCTTCAATGTCGAAGCGCCACCTTGTGCTTGGACATAGAGTTTGTGAATCACCTATCATTGTATTGCTTCGTCTGTGCGTATTCTTAGCCTTCAGTTTCATGCCCTTGTCGTGCCTAACGTTAACTTTGCTTCGGATTATGGTGATGTTTGGTTTTTCAATATATAAGCTCCTCCATAGTGGAAACCAAATCACGGCAACACGACAAAAGCACAGAAGATGAGGACAGAACAGAACAAGAAGAGCGGTAGAAAAAAAACGAGTGAGGGAAAGAGGAAAGGTGATAGACTCAACCCAAGGGTTTGACGTTAGGGAAGGAAAGGAAGGAGCATGGCGCTCTGGAGCTCACTAGGAGCGGGCATGATTAACTCCCCACTCGTGCTACTTGTTCACACGGGAATGTCATTTTTCGCCTAATCAATTCCTAGCTTCCCCAACCAAACGTAGCCCACCATTGTAACTGCGGCAACTAACATCATACCTAACTCATCTAAAAAAAACCGCCTATTAAACCCACCTGTGCCCCTCCGCCCAAGTACGCTGTTAATTCTTCGACCAAATCTATCTACTCCTATAATAATGAACAAAGTTGCCATTACAGTTTCTCTCACGCTCCTGGACTATGGCGTGACATCACGTTGCAACTATGGAATTAACTCAAACATCGTGGAGGCAAATTCGTCAAATAAAAAAGAATTGTATTTGGGGACCAAAATACATTAAAATGAAAAAAAATGTGAACAAAATAAAAACACTTTGAAACAAAGGTCGTTGTTTTTTTGTTTAACTTGAGAAAAAAAAGGGAAAAAGTACAATGTGTAATAGCTCGAGATTCTTGAAAGGCCTGGAAGACCTCTCGTATAGGAATTGAAAAAAAAAAATCTTCATTAAAAGATAAGGTCGGATAAATCCTGACCTGGCGCCTCGCAATTGATCGGAAATCCTTGCGCTGGTGGATAATGTGCCCCTGAAAGAAGACCGTGGGACCGCTTTAAAGTGTTAAATTAATGCGGTCCATCACATGGCGGAGAAAGAAAAGTGAGGGTATGGATCGGTGGGTCAGTAGATTCAGGCAACGGCTTTGTCTCGGCCACGTCCGCTCATTGTCCACCTATGCGCACTGCTTTTCTCGATAGAGTTTGAAGCGTCCAAAAATAAAAGCTACTCTATTATTGCCTGGAGAGCAGCTCGTCCAAAGTCTGGTAGATAGAATGACTAGACCTTACCCAAAAAGAATTATCTAATAAACCTCATCCTCGATCCCCTGCTTCCTTTGAGCATGCAGCTGGTGATCAAACTCCGGTGTTAGTGTTTTCCTCCGTCTATCATCCATTTGAAAATTCTCCATTTGCAATCTCTCATTCTGCTTCTCCTTGATATATTCTCTCTGGCACGCCATGCATGGAGTCGGATGAATTCTCCTCAAGGAAGAAGGCTCTTAATTTCTCTATCTTGACGGAACTCGGAAAGAAAAGTCAGTAAATAAGGTTGCTGTTTTGTTTTTATTTGTCAGCTTATCTACTAACTTATCTGAGTTTCTTAATTTATAACTGGATTTAATTCAGATAGGTGAATCTTCCAATTATCACTGAAAAATTTCTTTATTTTTTTTTTATTTTTTCGTTATTAATCCAAAACAAAGAGGAGAGAAATAAATATACACATTATTTCTTTTCACCTTTTTAATTTGGACTAAAATCTTAATATATTTCGATCTTAGTTCGAGTGTATAAAATAGTACGATTTGCCAATTTTAGTGGTTTCAAAATTAATTTAAAATCATTTCTAATATATAGGAAGTTTTCATTCTAATCCATGTTCACAAACTCTCCTTTTCAAATCTCTTTTTGTAATTTTTACTATTTTCTCTTGCTAAACATCTTAAATTAATTTTTACAGACTTCACTATTTTCACAAACTATTAAAAAAAATAAAAATCTAAAAAACTTTCTTAATATTTTCAAAAACCATGCAACCAAACATACCCATATTATAAAGCATACCAGATCATTTCGGTCCCTATATATGTTTGTCCTGAAGACAAAATCTCCTTTTCAAATCTGTTTTTGTAATTTTTTCTATTTGATATTTAAATGTTGCAGTTGAAGTCATCGATCGGTAGCAGATTTCTAGTTCTACATCTCATACCACATCTGTATTCTCCAAAAAAAGAAAAGAACCAAGAAAAGAAAGAAAGGGTGAGAAAAAAAAGAAATGGAAATTGTTAGTGCAATTGTGGGAATATTTGGAGAATGCTTAGTCGATCCAATTGGAAATCAGTGTGGCTATCTGATGCATTACAATACGAATATCAACATTCTCAAAGATCATTTTCAGAGGCTGCGTGACATGAGGGATGCGGTGCAACAATCCGTTGATGCGGCCAAGAGGAACGATGAAGCAATCTCTCCTGTGGTTTACAGCTGGGTGACAAACGTGGACAAGAAGAATAAAGATCTGGAGAGACTCATTGCAGATGTCGAAGTAAATCAGACGTGCTTGAATGGGTGGCGCTTGAAGTCACGTTATTCCTTGGGTAGGAAAGCTCAGAAGAATACTCAAGTCATCATTGAGCTTCTAGAAGAAGGTGGAAAATATGATAAGGTGTACTATTCTGCTCCTCCACTACTTGGAGCAGCATCGTCATCCAGAAAACATTTTAAGGATTTTGAATCAAGAAAGACTATGATTAAAGATGTTATGGAGGCTCTAAGAGATCCCAATATCCACATGATTGCCATATGTGGCATGGGAGGGATCGGTAAAACAGAAATGGCGAAAGAGATCCGGAGCAGAGCAAAAGCTGATAATCTATTTGACGAATTTGCAATGGCGGTGGTGTCCCAAAAACCAGACACTATGAAGATTCAAGACGAAATCGCGGAGTCACTAGGTTCAACAATTGCTGAAAAGACTCCACGTGGAAGAGCAGATCATCTACATTCAATACTCCAGAAGAAGGGGAATGTCCTCGTAATATTGGATGATATTTGGGAAAACCTTAACCTAGAAGAACAGATTGGAATTCCTTGCGGTCAGAGATGCAAAATCTTGTTGACATCACGAAGCTCAGAAACCTGCAATTTGATGAGAGCAGACAGGATTTTTGAAGTCGAACTCTTGGCCGAAGAAGAAGCATGGAATCTTTTCAGAGAGATGGCGGGAAAGTGTATCGACAGTAGTCCAAATCTAGGCCCGATTGCAAAAAAGGTTGCAGAGGAATGTGGGCGTTTACCTGTTGCAGTTGTAACTGTTGGAAGTGCTATGAGAGACAAAAGCGCCGAATACGAGTGGGATGCGGCGCTTCAGCAGCTCAGAAACTCTATTCCACAAAATATTCCTGGTCTGGATCCAAAGGTCTATAAGAGCATAGAGTTCAGCTACAATTACATAGAAGATGAAGAAGTCAGTTCATGCTTTCTACTATGTTGTCTATTTCCTGAAGATTATGACATCCCTATTGAAGAATTAGTCAGATATGTAGTGGGACGGAGGTTATTTAGAACAATTGGTACCGTGGCCGAAGCAAGAGCAAAAGTCCACTCATTTATTCAGACTCTCAGAAGATCAAATCTATTGTTGGACAGCTACAGGGGCGAAGAGTACATCAGAATGCACGATATTGTACGAGATGTTGCAATATCAATTGCATCAAGAGATGAGCACGGGTTTAAGGTAGTATTTGACAATGAAATTAAAGAATGGCCAGAGAATGATACATATGAAAGCTACGCTACCATTTCTCTTGGACTTCGAGAATTGGACAAGAATCCTGACGGATTGGAGTTTCGCAGACTTCAGCTTTTGCGGTTTTCATATGACAATTATGGTTCCGAGAAGTTCCCGGGCGATCTGTTTAGTGGGATGAAGGATCTAAAGGCTTTGTCTTTGCAACGTATTTCCTTCCAGTCGCTGCCACCATCAATTCGGGTCCTTGAGAAGCTTCGAATGTTGAATCTGGAGCAATGTTCTTTAAAAGATGTGTCGGCAGTTGGATCTCTTGGGAATCTAGAAATCCTCAGCTTTCGTAGTTCCTCAATCAGAGAGTTGCCGAAGGATATTGGCAATCTTACTCGGTTAAAGTTGTTAGATCTGTTGGATTGCTGGGCACTTGAGCGAATTGCCGGCGGAGTTCTATCGAGTTTAACTCAACTTGAGGAGTTGTACGTGGGAAAAAGCTTTATGAGTTGGGAATCGACGGAAGGAAATGGAGAAGGAAGGAATGCAAGCCTTGCAGAGCTAATTCGCCAGTCCCCTCAAATGATGGCTCTAGATATTTTGGTATCAGGATCGAGGCTCTTGCCAAAAGACTTGCGCTTCAATCGACAGAAGCTAAAATTCCATTTCACATTTGGAAACCGGCTGAACCATAATAGCCATAAAAGAAATAGGGACTATTTATTGGAAAATATACTACAACTCAGATGTTGCAGTGCAGCTGACATTAGTGAGAGTCCGATGCTTCGTCTAATGCTGGTGAAATCTACGGATTTGGTTCTAGTAGAAATACAGAACTTAAAAAATATTCTGTATCAATTAGACGAAGAAGGCTTTCAATGCTTGAAGATTCTCGAAGTTAGAGCCTGTGATGACTTAGAATATGTCCTTGATGGCACATCGGATCAGTTTCAGCCTGCTGCTTTCCCTCACTTGGAGTCATTGGAGCTTTATAGCATGAAAAATTTAAAAGAGATCATATATCGTTGCCAATTCCAAGAGAGGTCCTCGAGTATGGGTTCTCTTGGGAGACTAAGAGATATTCATGTTTTGGGGTGCCATGGTTTGAAAAATGTCTTTTGGTTACCCATTGCGAGAGGATTGGGTCAACTCCAACGGTTAGAAGTAGGAGAGGGTAGACAAATAGAAGAAATTTTCTCTAATGTAGGAGGTGATGATAAAGCTGCTGACGTCATCACGTTGCCAAAGTTAACGTTTTTGAGTCTGTGGGACCTACCAAGGTTAAGTGGGTTTTGTAAAGCAATGGATAGTCTTGCTAAGGCCACGCAACCATCGTTGAATGAAGCTGAGGTATGAATTTATAATTTGGTTTTTGAAGCCATGGATAGAAAACTCAGTGCTTTGCTCTTCATGGTATTCTAACACTTGATTGCATGTGTGTTTTGCAGATTCAATTGAAGAGCACGAATGAAGAAGACAAAAGCAATATTCATATTAAAGGATCAACCTCCCTCTCTCACAAATTATTTTCATCCACCTCCATTTTTTTGGTACCAAATTTGGAAGAGCTTGAAGTGGATGATTGCGAGTCACTAGAAGTGCTATTTGATCTCGAGGGCCTGACATCCAAAGATCTTGATCACCAACCAATTATCAGAGTACTCGCTCAATTGAGGCAACTAAAGATATCGAGGTTAGATGCATTGGCACACGTGTGGAAGAACATTCCACGTGGACTTCGAGGCTTTCAAAACCTGAAAACAATTTCTATTTACCATTGTGGAAGCCTTAGATATTTGTTCTTTGCTTCTATCGCAAGACAATTGGTGCAACTTCAAAGCGTATCCGTAAAGGACTGCGAGTTGATAGAAAACATTATTCAGAGAGAGCAAGAAGATGGAGAAGAAGAGGCAGCCTATTCGTTTGAGTGGCCATCCATCAAGACCATCGCGTTGGAGTTTTGTCCTGAATTAAGAACATTTGGTTCTGAAATTCAAAGCCTAAAAGAGCCAAAAATAAATGCGGAGTTGAATCAAATTAGATCCCAAAAGCCTAGTCAGCTTGTCTCCTCCTCAGTACAGGACTCTCCAGGTTTTTTCAGTCGATGCATTAAGTGTCTGCCATCCTGCAGAAATTCCAGTCCAGCGGTTTTAGCAGATGGAGTCACCACCAAGGAATCCCAAGGAAGCTCTTCCTCAGAAGGGATTGGACCGGACTTTCAGGGACGAAGATTGCACCATGCGATTAACAAAGAGGTATCCATTTTGCTCATATTTGGAGAATATTAATTGTGTGTGTGTTTTTTTTTTAGAATTTTCAAAATTTGTTTCTCAACAAAATGTAGTACTATATATAGCTGAACGTTCGTACAGATCTCGGGGTATGTGGAACATGATCCCCTTCTTTAAAACAAACTGGGAAGTTCACCCAAGGGAACTTTGATCCCACCAATATATTACTTTCGTACAAGCGGCCTTATTGTGACTGGATTCCAATATTCTTAGACTTTAATTCGTTAAAAAATGTTCATTGATTCTTTAAAAGATGATGAGAAATAATCAAGATCCTCTTTACGACGGTATACTTCGATAGCAAAGAGTTGTATATTGCATTTTTATGCCATAAACACAAAGTTCGTCCATGTGGTTTGTGTGAAAACAAAATAAGTCTCTAAAGTTTAAAACCAATTTCAAATTAGTTCTGGATTGAGTTTAAAATCTATCAAGAATTTAGTCCATTTGTGAGTCTTCAAATTTGAAGGATGAATTTTAAAGTACTTTAGGGACTAATTTGATGATGTTCCGTTCACTTTGTGAATGCATTCAAATATTATTAGACGATGTTCCGTTCACATTGTTCAAAAATTAAAATCTCCTCCCTCTTTGAAATATGTTCATTAATTAATTATTTCCCAAGTATCTATGTATTATTCCTTCATATATATAGTTTTTTTTATGTTTTGATAGGGTAAATTGACGAACCAAGAAGAGCCAACTGTGAGTGATGTTGACAATCAAAAAGAGAATATGTGCTCGACTCTTATTCCCTCCAACTTGACTATGGGACTGCAAAATCTAGAACAACTTGAGGTAGACTACAGTGATTCATTGGAAGTGATATTTCAACTTGATCAAGCACTACATGTCGAGGAAATTAGCAATGTCTTCAATCACTTGATAGAGTTGAATTTATACCATTTACCAAAGTTATTGCAAATATGGAAGAAGGGTCCACAAGAAATTACAGGCTTCCATAACTTGAGACTGTTAAAGGTATTTGGATGTCATAGTTTGAAATACTTGTTCTCACCATCCGTTGCGAAACTTCTTGTGAAATTGGAGGAAATAAAAGTTTGTTGCTGCGACGAAATGGAAGAAATCCTTACAAAAGGATTAGGAGATGAAGAGAAAACAAATGAGATTACATTCTCTCAAGTGAGTACTCTTTCGCTCGTGGATTTACCGAAGCTCGAGTGCTTTTGCAACGAAGCTAATGCTTCCGACTGGCCATCGCTAAAGACCATCATTCTAGATGGTTGCGACAAATTGAAGAAGTTTGTTTCAACAACTACAAAAACCCCAAAGCTACATAGAGTAAGTGCAAGATATGATGGGAGAGCCGAAAAGTTTCAAGATATGGTGGGAGATCTTAATACCACCATACAACACATTATGAAAGGGAAGGTATGCTAAAATCTATAGATAACATTGCTTGATGTTAAATTCTTATTTCAAGTATGGGTGGACCCCATATCACCGTATAGATGTCAATAAATTACATCACATCTACTTTAACTAATGTGGGAAAATCATCAAGATTCGTTGCAATTAGTCACTATTTTATGTTGCCATGAATTCTAGAAGTCGGCTTATAATGAGTCGCAGGATGCTTTCTTACACAAATCTTATCTCGCTTGTGTAAAAGTCACGCGAAGAGAAAATCACAAATCTCTGAGTCAATATAGAAGCAATAACAACTCTCTTTTCTCTCTCTCTCTCGCTCTACCTATCTTTTCTCTACCTCTCATTAATCAATGGTTTTCTTGCTTTTAGATCTTGCATGCATTCCAAGGTCTCTTTGAAAATCTAATTTCCTCTTTTTATCTTGTTTCTTAGTCAATTCCAGGTGAATTACCAGGAAATCCCAGCTCCTAGCAGGTGAATTCCTCAATGTGTTCAATTACTAGCTAATTTGAAGCTAGCCTTTAAATAATAAAAAAATTATTGTTTATATGCATTTTTATTTTCGAACTTTTTTTTTTAAAAAAATTTGTCTGATATCAGGCTTGTCCTCTGAATCTGCTTAGCAGAGGTTCTACATCTCCTTACCAAGTAAATTTGCTAGTAGTTATTTTTATATTGAAGTCTATTATTTTTGATAATTCAAAGAGCACAACGCTGCTATTTTTTTTTCTAATTCAACACATGATTCCATGAAGTACTGCTGCTGGTTTTCGTATAACCTTGTTAATATTGCAGGGCTAGAGATGTATATATGTGGCCTGATTTCTGCCTGCATCTATATGATAGTGTTCACTCTATCTCTATTGGCTTCAATCAAGCTGTGGGTTCTATGGAAGTTGCTGCCTGATGGATTACTCAATGACGTTGCACTCTACTTTCTAATGGGATATGTTTGTTGGTTATGCTGTCAGAGGATTTATTTGTTGTCATTATTATCCTTCATACTACTTATTGTTGTGCCTTGGTGTCCTGTAATTAGCTACAAACTCTATTATGTGTTTCCTTTAAGACCCTATACAAACTCTATTCTGTGTGGTTGGGTTGTTGTATACTTCTTCAGGAAGTGTCTGCAATTCGATATGGATGGTTGGTATAATTCATTATAATGATGATGATAATCTTTCGTGGATTCTCTTCTCAGAATTGGAATTGAGATTAGATTAGACAAATTCTTGCTTCGGTCATGAAGCCTGTCATCTATATATTTCCCACTGGAAAAAATTTTGATATCTGATCCAATTTTTCTTAGACTTTTAGTCATGGAGTACCACAATTCAGGTGATGTGTAGACTGACCTATCTTTTATTTCCCGAGAGAGAGAGAGAACTTAAGTACTCTTTTAATCATAGAATGAATTAGGAACACGCAAGTGTTGAGCACAAAAACTTGGAAGTTTGGGATGTATGCCAACCTACCTTGGCGAAGTCTCAACTTTTCCTAACTATATTTTATCACAATCCTAATGATTGATTAAGTTGCTGTAGCGACTTTAGAAGTGCGCTCGAGATCCCTAGATCAATGAACATGTTGATACTATTTTTTGGGATCACAAACATGCTAGTGTTGCTTTAACCAATCATGGAGCAAGATATAAGTATATTTGGGTCACATATCATTATTACTTTTTAAGATAATTTAACAATTTGGTATTGGGTTTACTGCACTAAGAATCAAATTCTTGCCGAGTTCTTCACCAAAGTCGAACTACTTGTGAAGCAGTCCTCTACATCATTTTGCCATCAAGAGTTTTCTAAAGTTCTTCTTGAACCCTGTCAAGAACTACACCCGCCATTCTTGATTCTGCAATTCTTTTGAAGATACTTGGGTTCAGGAAGCAAGTGCAGGAGCTTGAAGAGCATGTATACTTGGGCCTTGTGATGAGGGAGAAATAAACCAGCCCATGGAGCACTAGCCCAACCCACGCCCTGTACAAAAGCTCATCAAAAACTAGTGAGCACTTAGGCGTTAGGATAGGAATGTCGCGTGTTGAACCCACCAGGATGAGGTATTCTAGCTAATAGGCCCAAGGGTCGTATTGGCCCATATCATTGGGTCCCCTAAGGGGAAGCCCAATATGCCCTGATCACCCCTGTACACTCCCTTCAAGAAATCTTTTTGTGAATTTTGAATGATGTATATATATATTGCATTCTCCCTTCAAGAAATCTCCAGATGGTAATAAAAAGTTATATATCCATATTTTATATCATGGAAATTTGTTGCTCGACAAAATTTGCACAACATAATAAATAAAAACGTCTTAATTGATACCCTTTCTTCACAATAAATCTGTTGTTATTTTAATTAACTTCATTAATACCTGTATGATTATAATATAGACTTATTCCAAAACAAAATTATTTTTCATTATTTGAGATCTTGTGATAAAAATTATATCCATTTGACAGCAAAAAACAACCACAAAATGTATTCTGTGATTGGTTTCAATCTGAGAGTATTCTGTCGAGAAGCCTCACATAGCAGTCAAGCACAATACGATTTTTTTTCATTGATTTGGAGGTGTTGGGATCTTTCGCGACGCTTTTTTAGTTTTGTTTGGGCCGTTATGCCCCCAAAGTCGCCGCTGTGCAAGATTCCATTTCTTCGTCCTTTTCACTTCCCGCATGTTCCTTTTACCCTTAATTCTTTAGTCCTTACATTATTTGTTCCTTTTCTTTTCGTTTCTTCTTGGGTTCTCTCGTATCCTTTAATAGCATAAAAATTCACCTTTTCCACCTCATTTTCCAATTTTTCCTCCCTCATCTTCAATCCGAAAAGCAATCATAATATCGAAAACTTACCAATTTTTACAGCCTCAAACTACGGTCCTTCCCTAGATTTGTTAGTCGTATGGTTCTTCGCCCTCCCTTCAGTGTGAACTTTCTTGTCTCTCCGCAACGGTTCAACTCCTCGAACAGAACATAAACCCTCAATATTTCTCATATTTCTTTTTTTACTCGTATTTTCGTTAATTTCTATGAACTAGCTGGACCACTCCCAGGGTGGCTGAGGTAGCTGATTGCTTAGTTCTCCTTCAATGTCGAAGCGCCACCTTGTGCTTGGACATAAGAGTTTGTGAATGAATTAGGAACACGCAAGTGTATACTTTGGCCTTGTGATGAGGGAGGATAAACTTTCTTTGCAAGTAATGGAGGAGATCAATAGGAGCGATATTGGGTTCAGGAAGCAAGTGCAGGAGCTTGAAGAGCATGTATACTTCGGCCTTGTGATGAGGGAGAAATAAACCGGCCCATGGTGCGCTAGCCCAATCCACGCCCTGCGCAAAAGCTCATTAGAAACTACTGAGCCCATAGGCCTTGGGATAGGAATGTCGCGTGTTGAACCCCCAGGATGGAGTGAATCCGAACTGTAGCGGATTTGCTGTAGTGTGTGAGAGGGCAGTGCGGGTCCTGTCTGGGACCCACGCCCACCCGAATAGTGCAGTGGGTCCCAGGCGGGGCCCACGCCCCTCACTCACACACTGCAGCAAGGGTTGCTGCAGTTCGGTCACCCGAACTGCAGCAGACCCTCACCCACCAGAATGACGTATTCTATCTAATAGCCTTGAGGGTAGTATTGGCCCATATCTTTGGGTCCCCTAAGGGGAAGCCCAATTTGCCATGATCACCCCTGTACACTCCCTTCAAGAAATCTTTTGAATGATGAATATATATATTGCATGCTCCCTTCAAGAAATCTCCAGATGGTAATAAAAAAGTTATATTCCTTATTTTATCTCATGGAAATTTGTTGCTCGAAAAAATTTGCACAATATAATAAATAAAATGTCTTAATTGATACCTATCTTCACAATAAATCTGTTGCTATTTTAATTAACGTCATTAATACCTGTATGATTATAATATAAACTTTTTCCAAAAAACATAAATTATTTGTCATTATTTGAGATGTTGAGATAAAAATTATATCCATTTGACAGCAAACAAACAACCATAAAATGTATTCTGTGATTGGTTTCAATCTGAGTGTATTTTGTCGAGAAGCCTCACGTAGCAGTTAAGTTAAGCGCATTACTTTTTTTTTTTTTTGAGAAAATACACTTTTCACCTATAAATTATCGGTGTAGTGAAACATTTCACTCTAAATTTCTATCTTTAACACTTTGCACCCTCAAACTATCAATGCTAGACATTTTGCATCCTAAACTACCAACTTTGACACAATACACCCTCCAACTACTAATATTAAACATTTTGCACCCTCTATTTAACAATAATATCCTTGAGAAATTAATGACCGACAACAATATCTTCAATATATGCAAAATGAGTTAAGGGTATTATCGTCATTTTAGTCTAAAAATTTGACAAAGAGTGCAAAATATCAAAATTGGTAATTTAAGGTGTAAAATGTAAAAATTAAAGTAGTTTGTGAGTGAAATATATTTTTTTTTTCTTTTCCATTAATTAGGAGGTATTGGGATCTTTCGCACGCTTTTTGTTTTTGGCCGTTAAGTCCCCAAAGCCGCCGCTGTTCAAGATTCCATTTCTTCGTCCTTTTCGCTTCCCGCATGATTCCGTTTACCCTTAATTCTTTATTCCTTACATTATTTGTTCCTTTTCTTTTCGTTTCTTCTTGGGTTCTCTCGTATATATACTTAAATAGCATAAAAAATTTACCTTTTCCACCTCCTTTTCCAATTTTTTTCTCCCTCATCTTCAGTCCGAAAAGCAATCGCAATATCGAAAACTTACCAATTTTTACAGCCTTCTGCAAATTACGGTCCTTTCCTAGGGTTGTTAGTCGTATGGTTCTTCAGTGTGAACTTTCTTGTCTCTCCGCAACGGTTCAACTCCTCGAACAAAACTTAAACCCTCAATATTTCTCATATTTCTTTTTTTACTCGTATTTTCGTTAATTTCTATGTACTAGCTGGACCACTCCCAGGTGGCTGAGGTAGCTGATTAGTGATTGCTTAGTTCTCCTTCAATGTCAAAGCGCCACCTTGTGCTTGGACATAGAGTTTGTGAATCACCTATCATTGTATTGCTTAGTCTGTGCGTATTCTTAGCCTTCAGTTTCATGCCCTTGTCGTGCCTAACTTTAACTTTGCGTTGATTCTTGTATTGGGAAGACGGTAAAGCGGGTTTAAACTTTTAAAACTTTAGCTCACCCAACGTTCAACGCGTTTTGATTGACTCGTCGGTTGGTCTTTTGTGTTTGTTAAGTACATTTCTTAAAGGGCTTAAATTATAGTTTTCTTTTGGACTTGTAAATCTGCCCATATTATCCTTCCTGTGTTCTTCAGCTCATCGGGCTAAATTCAAGACGATTCTGATACTGGGAATTGTTGTTCAAGGTTTTTTGAAGTTGTGCGTCTGGTGACACTTGCTTTGATTGTGTTTCTGTGCATTTCTTGGCTCTGTTCAGTGGCGATCCTGATCATTGGGAACCGTGGTTAAATGGTTTTGACGTTGTGGGGATGATAGGTTTCACTTCTTGATGGTGTAGCTATACATGTTCGGCTTTAATAGTTTGGGATTCAAGAAATTGTTTATCGGAGAGTCATACTAAAGGTTCAGGGAATTTGTTGGTGAAATATGGCGAGTAATGGGGTTGAGCATTTGTCAAAATCTTTAGTAGCAGAAGGTCTTAGCAACCAAGAAGTGGATGCGGATTTTGTAAGGATTGGTAGTATTGATGAATCAGTGGTGGAAGAGGAGTCCCCAGATGAACAGTTTGATGCAGGTTCTTTCGAGGAGGTAGATGGTCAGAGCATGCCGCAGTCAGTTCTGGAGATTTCTCAGTCAAATGAATTGAATGCAAATTCTTCCCGCAGAAGAGGTTAGTGTAGCAACCTCGAGTTATGGTTTTTATAACTTGAAAGAACTTTTAGCTCTTTCTCTTGTTATTTATATATTTTGGAACTAAGATTTTTTTTTTCATAAGTCATTTTGAAACTAAGAATTTGCTGATGAAGATAGTCGAGAAGGGTCTTCAATTCCCTAAAATCTACCATCATGAATGAATTCTTGTTGACATGGCATACTAATTTCTTCACTTTAAGCTATGTGGCTGACATATTGGGCATCACCAAATCATCACAGCATGGATATGGATAATCGCACAATATAATGAATATAGGATTCTCTATCTCGCCTATTTTTGTTTGCTTTTGTGGTCTTAAAGGGTTCAATTACTGAACGATCTGGTATTACATACACCAAACAACTACTTAACTAAGTTACTCCTGGGCGTTATATCAGTCATATAGACACTCCGATTGAAGTAGGGCCCTAGAATGACATCTGTCAAAAGGGAAACACTGTTTTGTGCTGCATCCTCAGTTGTCATTGCTTTATCTTTTCTTGTCATTTTCACTCTCTCTATCCTACAATTTCCATCTAATACCATCTAACTTGTGGGCCAGTACAGTAACACTGCGTAAGCACGAAGACCATCTTCTTTTTCAGGAAATTATTTGTTTAAGTTCCTGGAAATAAGTGTGCAAAACCAATTGTTTCTGACATCCAATGTGAAACCTAATTTCGTGTGCCAAAAAAAAGCAGCAAGAACAGAGAAACTATGAAAAGACATCCACAATAACTAGAAGCCAAGTATTTAGCTGTTGTTCCCATAATGACGCTGCATCTAGGGGCGGTTGGACAGCAAAATTCCCAAGGAACTCAGGTTGGAACTTTTAGTTGTGAAAACAGTGAAGCTTAGTTCCCGATTCTACCACCGCTAGCCAATATGGCAACACTGAGATGTTGGACGTATCACCGTGGCACACCAGCAGTGAAGCAGTTATGTTTACTGGCTCCTATACATTAGGTCTCTAGAGCTGCATGAGGCGTTACAGAGAGGAAATAGTGCTCCCAAAGACCTCCGATGTAAATGAATTTGATTGCTTCATCAACTTTTCATTCTAACGTACTGTTCCTTGGGAGATGGGCATTGGGTATTTCCAAACCCTACGTAAACACCTAAAGGCTTGGCCCCATCCCATTTGGAGAACAAGTCTAATTGCACTGCATAGTCAGTTTTTCTTCCTATTTAGATGAGATTCGTACTGCCACTTCTCTGAAAGCATGGTTCTTGTGCTCCTCTCTGCTGCCTCCTTGGAGCTCATCCAGCGTGCTCTCATGTTCGAGTGTTTGCTTATTGTTTTGGCCGGTGAGTGAGATTTCTGCTCATTGCTGTCACCTTCGGGGTTCTTCGCAGCTGGATAGTACCAGAGCCCTTGTGCCCTGGCCCTTGATCAGATAAATCTGTAGTTCCCAGACTTGGTCACAGCTTTATCCAACTTTGAGTTTTCTGAAGACTAATCATCCAAAATGGAGATGTGAACTTCATTGAATGAAGAATAAAGACAAGAGGTGATCAGTATAGTTATCCACAAACCCAACATTGATAAGTATATTGGTATCAAGGTACTGGAAAAACATCACAAGCTAGCCTATAATGTATTATCATGGAGAGGCTCGGAGTTTTAGTCACTGAGGTGTTTGACTATCTAAAAGCAGCTGGACTTTGGGACTGAAATGGAAACGAAAAAAGTAGTCAACTAATACTGTTGAGGTTTTATGTCCATGTCATTCCACGAGTTTGATTTATACTTACATCAGCTTCTTATTTAGGCGATAATCTGTCTTAGTAAAGCAACAGTCCAATTTTGAAGTTCACAATGCAGCACAGTTCTTCACTCGTGAAATATATCCTTGTTATCACAACGGCTTTGGCAATGAGCTCTAGCTCACTTGGTGCCTCCTCCCTTTGTAGGAATGGGTGAGACTGAATTCCTGGGTTCAAGACCTTCTGGGTCTGTGGTTGTGCAACTTATCGATAAAGAAAAATCTATTTGTTCAGTGTTTACACATTCTGAAATTCCCAAGCTCAAATCCGGAATGTTTCTTTTTTATTTAAATATCTATTAAGTTAATTGGAGTACTTGGGAGAAGTGAACCAAAGAGACCATCCCATCCACCACCCTTGTGTTAATTCCATGACACTCTTCCTAGCACATGGGAAAATGTCTTGCTTTGTTTGTTGTAAAGCTTATTCCATACTTTCACTGATTCAAAGCATCTGTTCTTGAAGGCCTGGATCATTGCATCATTGCACCTGTCACCATTGACAGAAATCTGCTAATTGATGACCATGAGGTCACATTCTCTAGATCCATGACGGAGAAGAAGGAGGCTCTAAGGCATGACTTAAAGTTGGATAGACTGTCAGAACGTGAAAAGGTAGATAATGGAATCATATGAATTGTAAGTTTCTGTAATTGTGTCTACATGAAATTGGCATTGGACATAAGTAAGAGGGTTCTTTCCTCCTGTTTTTCTCTTTTCTCTAAGCAAAGGGTTCTCTAAGTTGGATGTTGAGTTTGTGCATCTCAAATGCCACCTTCAGTTCTTTTGTTTTCTTTTTCTTTAGTGGAGTCTTTAGCTCATGTGGTAGGGACAGCATAATCCCTATATTATGGCATTTCTGGCATTATAGCTTAATTGTTGTCACTATTTAGTGATGTAATAGTGCAATGGTTGAGACTACTAGATATCCACCCCACCTTATCTGTTGACCAAGTTTTAAATTAACAACATTTTTATTTGCTTTGCTATGCTTTGTCCTACGATTCTCGGAATTTCAATGAGCAGTGTCTGTGAAGTGCTTTGTTGAGAAACTCATTCACATCAGGTTTTTTTGTTCATCTTTTTCCTTGCCTTCAGAGCTTTTCTTATGGGGGTTCTTTTCATTCATGTTTACTTCTTGTGTTGGTTTTCTAGAAAAAGCTAATTGTGAACCTAGTCAAGATACAAAATGATGGGACAGTGGAAGTAGATATAACCAGAAATACACCTGTTGCGTCGGAGTTGTTGGAGCTTCACACTGCTGAAAGAGCACCCATCAGTTATGCTGATACCAATTCTGCATCCAATAAATCAATTCCCCGGTTGAGAATTGCTATTCTTGTGGTTGGAACCAGAGGAGATGTACAACCTTTCCTAGCTATAGCAAAAAGACTTCAGGTATTTTCAGTAATTTGCTAGTTTACCTTTGTTCTGTTGTTTGGTGAAGATTACTTCGTTCACATATCACCAATTCCTAGGTATTTATACCTTTAGTACCAGGACATGGTTTTTTTAGTCAACTTCGTATAATATTCAAATCTAATGATCACAGCATTCTAGGTTTACAAACAGCCTTAGAAAGTTTAATTTTATGCAGGAGTTCTCTATCTTATTTAGTTATGAGGGAATTTTCGCTTGTACCTTCTCCTAGGTAATACACAGAAAGATACAACGTCACTATTCATGAGTGCATGCAAGAATCTTATCTCCCAACTGCAACTTCTGTACCCTTCTTCTCATGTATTTTTCATTTCTAGAGCTCCTGTGATGGTAGAGAGTTTTTTAGTTTCAACTGTGACCTTGCCAGATGCTAATTGCACGATGGTGGCATACTCATTTTTTCAAAGTATCATGCTTCTCTCCCTACTTTATATTAAGACCGGAACTTGGTAATTTGTTTCTCTAGATTATTCGTTATTTTCAGAGTATTGAAATAGGTTAAATGTTACTTGCAGGAATTTGGTCATTATGTCAGGTTGGCTACTCATGCTAATTTCAGCACCTTCGTAAGGTCAGCCGGGTTGGACTTCTATCCTTTGGGTGGTGATCCTCGGGTTTTGGCAGGATGTAAGAGGTCCCTAATGTAGAAATTTCTGTTGTTGAATGTCTCCATTGCAGTTGGATTTGTTTTTGGTGCTTTGTACTGCTTTCTTTTTTTTTACCCATTTTCTTTGGCAATTAGTGGCCCATAAGTGAACCCATTAACATCTTGTTGGAAGATGTATTTCTTTTTTTCTTTAAAGATGGTGAAAATGGCAGAATTTATTAGTTCTGCTGTCGGTAAGTTCAATCACCCACTCATGGGGATTGAACCCTTGACCTCAACTACCACCCCATACGAATAGCGAATGGAGTATGTCATTTGCATCGAAAGCCATTGGCTGTTTCTTTAGAGGTTTGGTAAGAAGATCGTATCATCTCTTGGAACTCCAATTAACCTTCAACCCTTGCCCCTTTTTTGGCTTGTTTAAATCTGTTTTCTACTGTCGAGTTAATTTTTTTTTTCCTTTGTTTTTTTTTTATAAGTAAGCCAATTTTATTGAACACGAAGGAAAACAAGGAACAACGGAGTCACCAGTACAAGAGAATGTACTGAGGAACTCAAACACAATTTTTTTTTTTTTTTCCTTTGTTGATACAAAATTTGTATTTCATCACTGAATAGTGTGATTTTACTTTAGATATGGCCAGAAATAAAGGTTTCATACCATCTGGACCAGGAGAAATATCTGTACAAAGGAAGCAAATAAAGGCCATTATTGAATCTCTCCTTCCAGCGTGCACTGAACCCGATTTGGAAACTGGTGCTCCTTTTAGAGCTCAGGCGATTATTGCAAACCCTCCTGCTTTTGGTGAGTTCATAGAAAGCTAGTTTTTAATACTTGATATCACCCTCTTTCCCTTGAACTGGGTATCTGTCGATTTCTACGAAACTTGATGTTTTTATATATTTGCAGAGGCATAATAATTGTGCCTTGAGTTTATTTGCTGGTCCCATGTCTTTTACTAAGTAACTTTAGAATTGGTACTGGATAGCCAATTGCAGATCTTAGTTCTTCTTGATGTTAATAATATAATAGCCTAAATAGAAGAAAAGTGAATACAGTGGGATAAAAGCTCCTGTAACTATAAACATTGAACTGCAATGGTTTTCATCTTCAGTTGTTGAGGGAACCACATTGAATAAATGCAACAGGACAAGAGCAGGATAATAAAACATCTAATAGTATTTAAAGCTACTGGCATTCGTAGCTAAATGTTGATCCTGAGTATTGTTTAGATGAGCAGCTGCTTGGTCAGAAATTTATAATAGCAGTATAGATTTACCTTCAAGTTTCTATATTTTTTTTTTGATAAGTAAGGAAATTTTATTAATTCAAGCGAGAAGAGTACAAGGGACTATACCGAAAACGCTTAAGACAAACAAGCAACAAAACTAAGGAAATCATCAAAGTCAACAAAAAAGCCCCCTAAAACCGCATTAGCCCAACAAAACAGGGAAAACAACATAAACCCTTGCAAATACACTAGGGACAACGAGACATCTTCAAAACATCTATTGTTTCGCTCCCTCCAAAGGCACCACCAAACACACGAGGGAATCATTCTCCAAATAACCTTAGCAACGGGGTTAGAAAGCCTCCTATTCCAACTCCAAAGCACATCCACCACCTTCTCCGGCATTACCCAGTGAAAATTCGTGATTCTAAGAACATGACTCCACAGCCCGTGCGTCAAGGAACAATGAAGAAGCACATGGTTAACCGACTCCCCATCTCCACGACATAGAAAGCACCAATCAGCCATGTATACCCCTTTTCTCCGAAGATTATCAATCGTAGGAATTCTCCAGTGCATGGCCTCCCAAACGAAGGAGACCCTCGAAGGGCAACGAGACCTCCACACCCCTTTCCAAGGAAGAGCGACGCTATTCCTTCGGGCAAAGAAATGATACATGGACTTAACCGAAAAAACACCATTCGCGGAGCCAGGCCAAGACAACTGATCGTCCTCCCCTCGCCGGATCTTCACACGGTACAAGAGAGCATAAAAGGTAGAAAACTCCTGAACCTCCCAATTGTTCGCAACTCTCATAAAGGGAACATTCCACACAACACTTCCCTCCCTTTCTTCCAAACATTCCGCCACCGTAGCCTCCATGCACCTGGATAACGAAAACACAACCGGGAAGGCCACAGACAAAGGACGGTAACCACACCACCACTCATGCCAAAAGCGTATCGTCAAGCCACTGCCCACAGAGTACCTGATATGCAAGTGAAAATCGACCCAACCCTTGGAGATGAACTGCCACAAACTCACACCATAAGACCCCCTGCTTGGGCAAGTACTCCACTGGCCGTCAGTGCACCCATATTTTGCCGCAATAACGACCCTCCAAAGCCGATCTCGCTCGTGAGCAAAGCGCCACAACCATTTGCATAGAAGAGCCCTGTTGAACAACTTAAGGCTACGGAGCCCCAACCCCCCATTAGAGAATGGGGAACACACCACCTCCCACTTCACAAGATGATATTTGGGCACACCCCCAACACTCCCCCAAATTTCTTGCAGTAAATAACATATTTTCAATTGTGTTTTCTCCAGAATAGTGAACATTAAATTTTAACTTGAGTTATTGGTTGCAGGACATGCACATGTTGCTGAAGCTCTTGGTGTACCCCTTCACATCTTCTTCACAATGCCTTGGACGTGAGTTTAGATTGTGTTTTCTCCATTTTCATTTGTGTTGAGGGTAGTGTTTTGTATATCTAACCTTTTCCAACTTCAAATAGTAGCACGGTCTTCCTGTTCTTAAAGGATGACAACCTTTTTTTCTTCTGTTATTTCAAAATTTCTGTGGCATGACTTGCTTAAAATTTTACTCAGACAACAAAAACAGAGCACAGTTTTACTGATTTAAGCCATTTTTTCCCTGGTCTGTGGTGCATGCACAATCACGATTCACTTACATTTGCTATATGCTTTTTGGGTTTAAGAAACACATGCAGTATGTGCCAAGGAAAATGACATGCCGAAAGCAGTAGACATGGCAATTTCTAGCAATAGCAGTTCTAACTTTGTGAAGTGGAGGGGACTTGCCATGTCTGGCACACCTAACAAAGGGGAACAAATTGAAGCAAGGTTATCTGTTACATAGGGTGTTGGTGTTTTTATACTGACCTGAATGAAATACTACATTGGATCAAAGAGTTATTTTGGACTTCAAAAGCATCTCGTGCTCTTGGGTAGTAGGTTATTTTGTCTAAATTTCTATTTTAAGGTATACGTTCTTACATCTTTTTCAATAGGCAGGCCGACTTGTGAATTCCCTCACCCATTGGCGCGTGTACCTCAAAGTGCTGGCTATTGGGTATGTTCCTGTTTAGGTTCCTCAATACCTTGTGTCTGGAGAAGAATTAGATTATTTACAAGTGATATCCAAGGTCTTATATTTGGAACTTTAGTTGGTGCTTCTATCTGTGAATCCATTGAGGTTTTGAAAAGTATTTAGAATTTTAAAGTGATGAATTTAAATTCCCATCATTTTGAATATCTATTCTCTTGATGGAGATATTTAATGATTTAGGAATCTTTGTATTGTTCCTGTTATAAGTATAGTGGTAAAGATGGTGGATGGTGACAATTGCTTAGTGATTCTGATGGTTTGGTGTTATCGTGGTCGTGTGGATGGTTTCGCTATTTGAAATCTCAAGTTAATTCTACAGAAGTTTTTAATCAACTTTCTTCCAAACTCAACTAACAAAAATCAACCTTGAGAATTCAAAAATTAGAACTTTCAAGTTAATTTCTATCTTGATCTCCTCCATCCAAACACACCATTAATTTCTTTTAGTGAACCATTGGACTAATTTTACCAACACATTTTGTGCTTGCTGATCCAGCTCTCCTATATAGTTGTGGATTTGCTAATATGGTGGGGCATAAAGGGATATATTAACGAGTTCAGGAAACGGAAATTGAAGCTTGCTCCTATTGCATACTTCAGTACGTACCATGGGTCAATATCTCATTTTCCAACAGGCTATATGTGGAGTCCCCATCTTGTGCCAAAGCCGAAAGGTAGGAATCTTCTCGTTAGTATGGGAAGATATTGTAATCATGTTATATGCAACGAATTTCCAGTTAAGTGCTTTTCACCTGATGAAGTATTTCTTTAGATGGTCGGTAACTGTCATTTTGCATATCACTCTAGGATGAATGTTTGTCAACAACCTCATGCTTATCCTATTATAATATAGTAAGAAGAAAACGTGTTTATAGCTGTCATAACATAAACAAGAATACTCATCCAAGAAACGAAACATAAAAAACCCCATCTTGTGCATCATACCTTCCTAGATCTGTTCTGTTGTCTTGTTCTAGTTTGTTTTTCAATTGTGAATATAATGTTAATCACAGTGCATATTTTCCTAGCTGCATAAGATATGCTGGTCAAACTGCCAGAATCACATTTATGTATCATGGATCAGTTCTTTTTCCCATAATTTCGCTGTGTACAAATTTGTTTTAGTTCCCCCATATCAGTATTGCTTGTTAGTAGAACTAAGTATAAATTAGTTTTTGTCTCCTCACCACCCAAAAACCAGTCATTTCCTCTTAATCAAGCTAGGAGGGCTCAGTAATTAATATCATTTCCTCAACATTCCCCTCCACCTCATCCAAAGAAGACAAAAATTTCTAAACATCAATGTTTTCTCTAGCTACTATTTATCTTTCCATGAATTTGAGGTTTTTGGGGGCTTGTCACTTGCAGTGTCCTTTATACTTTCCATAGATGAATATACCATATCAACTAGGTTAAGTTTGGCAGTATGGAGGTTGATCCCTTCTTTCATTTGGTGGTGTCTTTGGAGGGAGAGAAATGGTCGATGCTTCGAAGATTTAGCTGTCTTTGGAGGGTTTCAGGGGCAAGTTGTTGCTCTCTTTTTTATGGGCTAATGCGGTGTTGGGCTTTCCTTTCTCGGATTATTCGAATTTTCTAAGTTTTTTAGCTCGTATGGTTTAGGTGTATCAGTACAGTCTTTTGGTACTGTTACGTATTTTTTAAAAAAGTTTATCTTATCAAAAAAAAGTTTGATGCCTCTAAATATTAATAATTACAAAGACCAGCATAAACCAAGCAGGAAACTGCACGATCATTAGACATCTGGTTGACATGTTATCAGGATACCAGAGAAACTTCAGCTATCCACATGAGCTGTAGTCATTTGGTGACTTTAATCCTATCATTCCCAAATGGGTCCCTCAGCCAATACTCCCACTATTGCTACCGACTTTCTCCTAGGAAATAAATGAAGAGACACAGTAGTACTTTCTTATTTTATTTTACTCTGTGATGGTTAAGATAGGCAAGATTTGAACCTAATAATCTTTAACATTCTCTTCACCCCTTGAACTAAATACCATAGGTATGCAAAGTATTAATATCTTATAACTATTGAATTGAAAATGCTACGTGCAGACAGGGTCTATGCTACATTTTCACGTAAATTCTACCTCCTACTCCTTTTTTGGTCTTTTGTCAAGTAATGCCTACTACACAATGGTAAAGAAAAATATTCAGTGGCATATATATGATGATAGTCCTTAATTGAGGGAAATACACTTTGCGCCCTCTAACTACTATACCTTTTGCAATTTGCACTGTAAACTACCACATTTCACACATTGCCTTCCAAAATACCAATTGGTTCTCAACTTGCATCCCATATTACAATTTGACCATAAAGATTATGCCATTTTTTATTGACTTTAACAGTTAGATCCTATTATGGGTGCAAGTTGAACACTTATTTTTAATTTGGGGTGCAATATGTCAAGTTTATTAGTTTGGAGTGCAAATTGCAAAAGTCGTGGTAATTAGAAGATGCAAATTGTAATTCTCCCCAATTGTTAGTTTTTCGAGCTAAACTTCTTGGTGCTTTTAGCTTCAATAAAGGTCCATTCGGAATGCTGACATGAATGTTTATGCTTTATTCATAACAATTTTGTTAGAAGGTGACTTTGCCAACTATTTTGCAGATTGGGGCTCGTTAGTTGATGTTGTTGGTTTTTGTTTCTTAAACCTTGGTTCAAAGTATCAACCTCAAGACGAGTTTGTGCATTGGATTCAAAAAGGACCCGTACCAATATATATTGGGTTTGGGAGCATGGTATGGTGTCCTCACAAAACTGTTAGTTAATCTCCTTATTCTTTTCATATGTTTTTTCCCCTTGTCATTTTGGGGTTGTGCTGTTTCCCTGGATTGATGAATTAACATATCAGTTTCCTGTCGCCTGATATGCCTTCACCAAACCAGTAATTTTGTCTGCTCTCTAGATCCAATATGGTTTTATTTTTAGGTTCTCGTAATTCCTAATGCTGTGATGTTACTGGTGGACCTATGCATCACATAGCTCAGGACCTCGAAAGCAAACAAATGAGACCTGGAGAGGGCTTCACATCGTAGTCCCTGGGTCTTGGTTTTAATAAGTTCGTGCATAATTTTTTGGTTACAGTGGGCTAAAAATAACTGATTATTTGGCGACTTTAAACACGTAGAAGAATTTTCACTTTTCTACTAGTGTCAGTGTAGGTATTCGTATATGGTTATCTTACAAAATTGGCCAATCGTATGCTTAAGAAACCACAGTATAAACTAGTTGTGTTAGTAACTCAGGATAATTTAGCGATATCTCCCTATTTTTAAGGTAATAGAGCATGTTCCATCATGCGTTTCATATAAGCAGATTTCCTGATACATGGAAAGTAATTTTATATTAGATACAAGATACTTTCTTGAAAGTTTTCACATGGAAAGCAATTTCATTAATCCATATTAGGTTACTTCTTTGAATATTTCATGTGGACATTTTTCGATCATAATTTGCATAAAGAGCCTATTGTCAGACCTTTCGTTCTTGTATGTGGTTGTTGTTGTCAGTTATCTTTCAGCTTTTACTTGGATTGAAATCATAAATTGTCTTCCACTATATCTCTGTACACCTCTCCTGGCACGGTAGATTTTGATTCTTCTTGACGCTTGTGCTTATAGAACTGCCAGAACTGTTTGGACTGGGTAGCATGTTTTCAGCTTTGCTTAAAATAGGATGATGGATAACTTTTGCGGCAGATGGGTTTCTTTCCCTTTATTTTTAATTGCTTTTTCCTTTCTTGTCAGACTCCACATGCCTATTACATTTCTTAATCTTGTTCTGAACTTTTAACTTCATGTATTGGTACATATCATTGGCTGTGTAGAATTACTCTTTCCGCATTTGTCAGAGGACAGACTATAATTTATAATGCTTTTTATCTGTTTATTAAGCCTCTTGAAGATCCCAAGAAAACCACAGACACTATATTGGAGGCATTAAAAGATACTGGGCAGAGAGGAATAATTGACCGAGGCTGGGGAGGTCTTGGGCATAGTAAGTAATTTTGATTTTTGTCCAATTATGTTCTTTCTCTCACCTGTAGATGTCTTCCAAATTCTTTCTGGTTGATTAGAAGAACAAAGTTATGTTTGCAAGATTCCAAGCTATCCTAAGACCTAAAGTGAAGTCCTATTGTCTTCACTGCCAACTGACAACCTTTTTGGGTAGGCGTTTATGTGCAGGGCGAGGCCAGATAGCAAAGTAGCCTGTCATGGAAGCACACCCTAGATTGTATCCACTCTAGACCAATTTCACAAATATAATCTGAGCTATATAAAGTATTTGGTGTGGATTATATTCCAAAACTAAAAGGATATAGTTTGAACGAAATGAACAAAATAAATTCTAATTTTATTGGCCATAATGGAAGAGCCACGAATTAAGTTTTCGGTCACTTTTCTTGTTGCCCTTCAAATGGATGTGCTGGTACTCGTTCTCAGACTTTTATCAGCAGGATTTAGTTTTCAGCTGAATGACCTAGGAAAGAGAGCCTGATATCTTGATGTGCGGATTTAGCATATTACTCCCTGTGCTCTTAGTATTGTGGTTCTGTGGATCTTTTGAGAGCCTCAAAGATTGTATGCATGCCCCAGAAATACTTTTTTACTTTATTAGATTTGGTTCCTGAATGATAAACTATCCTATTATATCTCTAATGTAGAGAATAGGTGATCAAAAAAAGAAGAAGAGAATAGGTGTATTAAAATATTGAACTGTTCCAAGACAGTTGTCTTTCCGTGACCATATTTTTGTCTTCTTTAAAGTAAGCACTCTTGCTCTCTCTCACACACATCCATGGAGGAAAATTTCTTGCTGTTATTTGTTATATTTGATTTCTGTCTATTGGAAGACTAACAATAATAGTTTAGAAATAGATCTCAAAATCTGTGCTGACTGACAACATATTTAGTAGGCATTGACCTACAATGTGACATTTCCAGGAACTAGCGTGGATACTTCTTAGAGAACAGTTTTGGTCTCATACATTTTAACTGATAAATATGCATAGTGACCCATTAACAGTTCTTGGTCGGGCACTTTTTAATTGATAGACATGCATAACTATGCTAATATGTATGTGCCTTGCAGTTTCAGAGGTTCCTGATGATATTTTCCTTTTAGAGGAATGCCCTCACGATTGGTTGTTTCCCCAGTGTTCTGCTGTGGTGAGTTTTGCTTTATGTTTGTATAAGCATACTTTGGACGTTGGTAGATGGAATTTTACTGAACTGCGATTATGTGGAAATTGATGAACTTTCGACACTTCTGTAGTACATAGCTCATTACAAGAAATTCCACTGTCATAATTACAACCTGTCAAGCAACTGGATAACTACAACCGGAGTTTTAGGATTTTAAAATATTGTTTAATGATTGAATTATGATTTCCTATAAATGTTAATAATATATTGGTTAAATGATCCAATTCAGTAACTTCCATTAGTTTAAACTTATGGGGCAATTGATAAAGTTGGCAATCATTTCATCTTTGTAACTGCATCACCTAACTTCAAGATATAGTATAATGATTGATCTATTGATTTAAGCTTCTTTATAGTGAAGTTTCCATCTGTAAACGGAACCATAACCTGAAGCCAAATTGCCACAAACATGCAGGTTCATCATGGTGGCGCTGGAACCACAGCTACAGGGCTAAAAGCTGGGGTAATGTACTTATTTCTGGTTATGTCATAGATGAAAATTAGGTGAATGTCTTTATATCTTTGAGATATTAGTCATAAAGCTTTTTTTTAAGTAAGTCAATCTTATTAGAAAGAAGCGAAAACAGGACTAGGGCTGTCCATTGGCTGGTCCGGTCCGGTCCGGCCGGCCGAACCGGACATTTTGTGGAGTATGTATACCGGACCGGACTCGTCATTCTTTCGGTCCGGTCCGGTTTCACCTGTCCGGTCCGGTCTGGGTCGGTTTGGGCCATGTCATTTTGGGCCGGTTTTGGGTTGGGTCATGCCATTTTGGGCCGGTTTGGAGAGGTATACTCCGGTCAGGTTCCGGTTTTTCACATGGGTAACTCGGAACCGGACCGGATTATACCAGTCTCGGTCTGGTTTGTCCAAAACCAGTCCGGTTTCGGTCCGGGTTGGCCGGTCCGGCCGGTTTGGTGGACAGCCCTACAAGAGACTGTACCGAAGACTCTTAGTCCATACAAACAAAAAAACTGAGGAAATCATCGAAATCAACAAAGGGGCAACCTAACACTGCGTTAGCCCAAAAAAAAAGAGAATGAAACAAAGGGGCAACCTAACACCGCGTTCCCATATGTTGGAACTGATTGAGTCCTGTGTTGGTACCTTTTTCGTATCGTTGCTTTTTAGGAATGTTGAGGATGGTCTTCAGTGGATCTTTTCGGGAGTTTATGGTCCTAATGATGATTGGAGTAGGAAGTTTCTGCGGGATGAGTTGGCGAGCATTTTTAGTTGGTGGAATCTGCCTTGGTGCATTGGAGGGGACTTTAATGTGACACGCTTTCCTAGCGAGTGGTCGGGTGTTGGGGGATTGAGAAGTGCCATGGTGGAGTTTTCAGAGTTTGTCTCTGCCTACAGGTTGGTTGATCTTGAGTTGGCTGGTGGTCGGTTTACTTGGTCCAGGGGTCGTTCTTCTCGGTCTTGGTTGAGGCTTGATAGGTTTCTTGTTAGTTCGGAGTGAGAGTCTATGTATCCGGAGCTCATTCAGAGACGCTTACCTCGTTTGCTTTCGGATCATTTTCCGATTGTTTTGGAGAGTGGTAGTTTTGGGGGCATTAAGAAGTCATTTCGCTTCGAAAACATGTGGGTTAAAGTGGATGGTTTCGTGGACTTGGTCAAGGTGTGATGGCAAGGTTTTGTGTTTCGGGGGGCCAGCGATACACAAAGGATCACCCCGAAAGAACAAGCACGTTGTCGTTCCACAAAAACGGCAAGGACCTGCGTCGACCCAACAGAAACGAGGCCTGGGTCAGCCACAACCAGGCCCGCAGAAGCCACCGAAGGAGTTGTCGGCGTCGACCTGACCTCCACCGAGCCACCCGAGACTCCCTCGGCGAGCGACCTCCCAGCCCGCGTCGCCCCATCGACACCAGGACACGGGACAACCTCAACCAAGACCACAGAGGCAGCCATCGAGGTCGCCGGCGACACACTGACCGCCACTGAGTCTCCCGAAGCTCCTCTGGCAAGAATATGACCAATAATGCCCAGCCCAGGCGAGTCGGGACCTCTCCGGGCTCCAACAGAGGCTCTTCGACGTGTTGAGAGGATGGGCCAGACTCAACGTCGGGCCCACAATCCACCCCCGACTGGTCCAAGACACTTCAACCCAGCCCAGAGCCCAAGCCCGCCTCAAGAGACTCACCCGAATGGACTGACCTGTTGGGTCTCCACCGAAGGAAGCTGGGCCCTCAATTTGTACCCACACACCATACAATTTAATTCATGCAGCATGGGCCCCGAAAACCCATTCTTATTTTTCACCAGCCCTATAAGGCTAGCCAACTCATCTTGAATTTTCATTAAATGCACCCAGATCGCACTTTCAGATTTAGCCGCCAACGCAGTCTGCCCCCCTAAAAGACTAGTCTGGCAATTCACGATTCCAAGATCGCACTTTGCATGCGGCTCCCTAGAAAACTCAACCGACTGCTGCGGAATCGTGCTGCCCACGTTACCCTAACCACTGCGCAACTCGCCCTTCCCCTCCTCCTTCTTCGGCAACCCCGACCTGGCCATATCGGCAAAAGAAACGCCTTCCTTGACCGAATAAACCACTGGCCCCATCCTCTTACGTTTGAGTTCACCAATAACCCAAATGAGTTCTTCACATATTGCAACAAACGACTGCCACCCAGCTCCGGACTTCCCCTCCGGTATCATCACCACTCCCTGGCGGCGTCCCTCCTTAAACTCAACTAGAGCTACATACCTCCCACTCCTATTCGCGCATTTCTGGGCGAGAAATGCCCGGGAGGATTCATTAAATTTTTCCGAGAACTCCCTGGAGTCAAAGGACTCCACAAGTTTACCAAAAAGGTTCGCCATCCAAACAACCCCGTATCTTCCAAACCGGATAGAGCTATGCAATTTCCTATTTTGTTCAGACAACGTAACAAGCCCATGCGAACTCACTGAGAAATGAAACGTCTTAGCCTCAACAACCAAACTTCGAACGAACGCCATTTGGATGAATCGCTCTTTTTCAAAGCTTTTGAAAGACCATATACAAATTAAGATGTAATGGCAGATGAAACTACTGATATGGTTGCTTTCTTATTTACTAGCAACATGATTCATCTTCAATTGAATCAAATTCATTTCTTATTGCTAGGTGTATCTAATGCCCAACTTATGAATTACAGCGTCCGACAACCATTGTTCCCTTCTTTGGAGATCAGTTCTTCTGGGGCGATAGAGTACATCAGAAAAGGCTGGGACCTGCACCAATTCCAATCTCTGAACTGAGTGTCGAGAGCCTTTCAAATGCTATAAATTTCATGCTCCAGCCTGAGGTATCTCTGACGTCTATATCTTCATATTATGCTGAAGAATTCATATGTACAGTAGTAGAGTAACACAACACCTTTGGTTATTGAAATCTGTCATTAGTAATTTATTGGTGCAATTGTATCCAGACTTTCTATATGCTTCGACCAGGAGAAATGCCTCCTGATGGCCTTTTAAATATACGAACGGCATATAGTTTGGGACTCTTTCATGAAGGATAGAAGTCTGTAAGGGTTGAGTGGGTGTGAGGTGATTACAAATTAGTTTTTGTAACTAATTGGGTTTCGTTCCAATAGACAAGCCATTTTAGGCATACAGTGTGTGAACAAAAGGTTCACTTAAAGAATGCACGCAAAATTTAGTGAGTCTATGAACTCTGAAGAAGAAAAGTTGGAGGCATCCAAAAGTAAGGTTCCATTCCTACAATGATCTCAAAGATAAAGATTTAAGCAGAATCATATCAAGCTAGCCACGGGTTTACCTTCTGGAGCTAGATGAGATCCAGCTTTTCCTTCATTTCTTTTTCCCCTAAAAGTGTCTGTTTCAATTTTTTTTTTAAAAGAAGGTAAAGTAAAAAACAAGAGGCAAAAGAAAGAAAATTACTTACCAAACAAAACAAAAAAAGAAGGCAAAAGATTTGGAGTGCACGATATATGGGGTTGGCTAAAATGTGGCATTGCTCACATGTATTGCATCCGCCTTTTCTTAACTCTCAACCGTTGCAAGGAACTATGGAGTGTGGATTTTCTCTTCATCCTTTTTCCAGAAGCAAACAGAACTACTAGGACATATGTAGTGCATAAAATTATCCTGATCTTGAGTTTGGAAAATAGTTTTTATTAGCTCAATTCTCATCATGTAGAGATATGAACCACAAAATTGAAAACTAAGGGAGACTGTCTAGCGACTGGTTCACACATCACCTGTCATCAGAAGTTACATGTCTACTCTGTGTTGGTTCTTAATGAGATTTGGCACTTCCAGGTTAAATCTCGAGCAATGGAACTAGCAACATTGATAGAGAATGAAGATGGTGTTGCAGCTTCTGTCGATGCATTTCACCGGCACTTGCCCTCAGAACTACCCTTGCCAACCTCATCTTTGGGGGAGGATGAACAACTAAACCCTCTGCAGTGGTTTTTTCTTCAAATTGGGAAGTTATGTTGCCTGCCATGTGGTTTGTAGAGGTCTTGCTGTATTTTGTAGTGTTTTGTATAGTTACAGTTCAATTATTCTTCTTCGTGTATTCATATAACTTTACTTTCATTTCATTCATTTCATTCGAGGGCTTCTCGTAAGGGTTTGACAACAAAATAGAGATACAGAGGATCCTACAAGTTAGCAGGGATTTTTTTCCCCTGCTTTTCCGACAGGACAGTAGTTTGAGGTGGTCATATGGTCAGTTTTGCTACTACGTCACACTTTCCTCATGTCTTGCAATTTTCTTTGTGATTGGTTGACTAATGAAATAAATGTTTTTCGTCTCTCTTTTTTCCCCTTCTGTTTTTTTTTCCCACCCGGTTGGGGCAATATGGTTGTGATTTGAGCATAATTTGGACAATCGTATTAAACTCTAACTCTTAGTTTGGGTAATTTTGCATTAAAATTTGGGGCGAGGACTTTTGGCACCCGCCCCGCACCTGCCCTTTCAAAACAAAGTGAAATTTCGTTCACTACTTTATACTTGGGACAAGTCCTCTTCTGTCAGCGAGTTCCTAAGATGCCTAAGGCGTTGCTATTTTGTACTCGAAATTAGAGTAGGGCAAATCAGTTCCATAATCCAATACTTCTCTGCTTGCAACTTCTGATTTATAGATCGTAATTGTACATGGATGGCGGTACAGCAGGTTGGTTTATTTATGCTTTAAATACATTTCCCACCTTCTAATTATGAGATTTTGATATTTTGCATCCAAATCTATTATTTTTTATCACATTGCATTCACTAACTATTGATTTCACACTTTGCACCTTCAGTTAAAATTTTTACGTTAGTTTGGACAAAAATTTATTTTTTGACCTCAAAATTATGATTTTAGCCTCATAAAATGGTCACTTCTAAAAAAAATATGGGGACAAAATTGTCATTTTGCACATTGAAAAGTCGTTTAACTTCCAAATTAACCAAATTTTTAAATAGATAGTGTAAAGTGTTTGAAATTAATAATTAGTGAGTATATTGTGACGAAAATAATAGATTAGGTGCAAAATGTATTTATATTTTTATTTATTATAGCTAGGGCTGAACAAATTTGAGTCGGAACCCTAGCCGCCGCCCCCCTCGCCGAGCCTAAGGGCCCATATTTGACTTTGGCCCACAAAAATTGGGCTGGAAAATGAGCTTTTCTCTCTTTTTCCAGTTATGCAGTTTCATTTTCATAATACTATTTTTAAGCATAATAATATATAATTCCATCAACAAAGGAAAAAATATTACATATTGTATTCAATCATTCCATACATTGATTATGTCTGAAAACCACTATAATGAAGAAAGATTTCTTCATTATGGGAATAGAGATACAACAACAAGATGAGATAATCAAATAAACAACACAAAGTAAACACATTTTCAAGTAAACAACCTCTTCAACTAATCAAATTATAATCTTCAACTAAAAAAACATACAGATTACACTATAACAAGGCAACAAGCAAATACAAATTACACTTCCAGAAAAAGAAAAAGAAAAAGAAAAAAGATTACACTATCAAGTAGCTTTAGGCCCTCTCATTCATTTCAAAGCATAAAAAACACAAGGACTTGTGGACAGATCATGTTGATACAAGCTTGACATTTCAAAGCACCAGAAACACAAGAAGCTAATTGTAATCATAGTCTATAGTCTGTTCATAATCATCTTTGGATATAGCAACAACTAATTGCAATAATAATCTATCTCCATGGCATGAGATTTGGATTTATGAAAAATTACATAAATAGACATAAACCCTAAAGCAAGTTAAAATCTCCAAATCAAATTAACAAACCCTAAAACAATTTAAAGACAAAATCCAACATATACAAAGATAAAATTAACAAACCCCACCTCTGGTGAGATATTTGACCACCAAAGGTCCAAAACTCAACCGAAATCCTGAGAGTGAGAGAGAGAGAGAGAGATTTCGGGACGGACGGACGGACGATGACGATTGACGGAGGCCGGACTCAGTGGAGGGGGTTGTGTTAGGGACCCCGGTCTAGGCCGCCATAACAATGCAAATCCCCGCCAAGTAACTCGAACACGATCACCCCAATCGATCCTCCTAAACCGTTATCAGTAACACACGAGCTGTTTATATAGGATCTAACACTCTAAATGAAGAACACTCGAGATATTATTGATAAGAACGAAGAATGTGGTCAAGAGTTAATTAGCCCAAGAACCACAAGAACACAAGAACAATCACGATCAAGGGTTAATTAGCCCAAGAACGGGTACCCAAACTAGGTTATTAGCCTAGAATGAATCCCAAGTTACAAGGTTATTAGCCTTGAAACCGACTTAGCATATACGTGCATATGCTTGGCCAAATCCCAACCCAAAAGCTCTCTGGCTCTCCAAGACTCTACTATTCTGAATGAATCACTCTAATGCTCCTAAGGGTGTTTATATAGACATCCTTCGGAGCTTACAAACCCTAATGGACTCAATCAAATCAAATCAAATCACAATCAACTCTAAATCAAATCCCTTGAATCAAGCAGATTTGATATTACATGCCTAATATAACAAGAACATAAAGGAAAGGAATCTTCTAGAGTTTAGGAAATGATCCCTAAATCTAGAAGATATGATTTATTCAATCATAACACAAAAGGAAATTAATCTCTAAGATACCTCCCTGATTGTTGGGATCTCGCCGTCGTCCGCCGCCGTCCACGGTGGCGCCGCCGCCGCTTGCACCACCATGGGTGGTGATGCTCCTCCGGGTCCTGGGACCTTCCTCTTCCATTCCCCACCAAGTACCGGTAGGGGTGGTGGTGCTCCGCCACTGGTGGTGGCTGCTGGTGGTGGCCATCCTGTGTCATGGCACTCATTTGTCTGCTTGCTCGCTGCCGCTGCTTGGCTTGGCTGGTGGCCAAGGACTTGGTGCTGCGCCGTGTCATGGCAAGGCCATGGGCGAGGCCATGTGCTGTCATGGCAGGTCTGTGGCCGGCTGGCTGGCATGCCAGGCATGGACGTTGGTGAGGCGTCATGCCTTGTCAGGGGCGCCTAGCTTGCGCGCGCGCGCGCTGGTGCCATGGCATGGCTGCGGTGTTGTCACTGCGCGCACTGTGGGCATGTCGTGAGTGCCAATGTGGGTCCTTGGCGCCTCATCTCGGCACCTATCCTCCCACGCATGGCTTTTGCCGCCCACGTCAGCACTAGGGATCCTTTCAGGTTGGGCGCTGGCGAGTGGCGATTGGGAGGAGATGGGTGGGCAGTTTGGGACATTTCGAAAATTCGACGAAGAGTCTCAACTCTTCATGTGGCCTGGGTCGTTTTGACCCAGGTCACGTTGTCATTTTTTTATTTTTTTTTTAAACCAACCCTGAATTATGAAAAAACAAATCCAGAACCGGAAAATTTCGGCATTTTCGATTCCGGTTCCGAATTTTTCCTAAAATGGGTTCCGGTACCGGAATACCGGAACTGGAAATTCCGATAAAATTCTCACCATTAGCGATTTGGGTCTCGTAGTTGATTTCGTTTTTTTAATCAATTTTTGGTTTGAATCATTTTTTGAAAACCGACCGAACCGACAGAAACCGAATCAAGATCGGTCCTATCAGTCTTGAAAGGCCTCGGTTCGGCTGTCGGCGAGGGGGCAAAACTGAACCGATGGGTCAGTATTCACCCCTAATTATAGCTAAATAGCCATTGACAGTGCAATTTGGTCATTGCTCTACCGTATAGTGATAGACGTTGATGATAAAGTTCATCCAATTAATACATGGATTATTGAGTTTGAGTAGTTTTTTTTTAAAGAAAAAACGAGTGGATATAAGTGGATATAAGTTGAAATCGCTTGGGAAAGTAAAGTCAAACCTTGGGCCTAGTGGATGAGATTAGACTCTCTTGTGGTCTTGGTGGGACTGCGGTGACAAGCTCGCCTATTGGACAGTAGCTATGGCTTAAACCGGACATTTTGCAGCGAAAGTGCTCCTATAATCAAGGCCAGGGGAGGGGCAGGTAAATATATCAATAGTATTTTACTATGACAAGTGGGCGTATGAATGATCTGAACCCTTTGCCTAGTATGGTACGACATAACTAAATCTGACGTTATCAAAACCAAGGTAGAATTACAAAGTCGTGTTTAGACCAAATTATAAAAAAGAATATTAAGCCATGAAAATCCAAGTTTATTAGTACTTGAGCTTTCACAAGGCCACGTACCCCACAAATTAATTTATCTGCTAAACAAGCTCGAGCTGCAGGGTCAATGGATGATGTACTGTTTGGAATACTCAACTCCTCTCTGTTTGCTCAAGTTGCGGGAAAGGCAGACAAGTAGAATATAATATATAAATTAAACAGCTTGATTTTTTTTTCTAAGAGCATTATATACAACTATACAAGTTGGTGTGTTCTATAAAGGGCATCTCACAGCATTGTGAACCACCAAGCCTCTCCAAGCTCCTTGAGAAACGCCTTTCTTTTCATCAATCTCATAGTTATACTTCTCCAGCGTGAGTGATCTCCGCACTTCCATGAAAATGCTTAAACCCATTACACTACACCTCCTAAATCTTCTAGTTTGTTCTATAGAAATCCTTAGAGTAGGGACTCTTTTCCTAGTTAGTCTTTCCGTCCACCTTACTAACAGAAGTGTTGATGTATACTGGCTAATGGTGATAATAAAGAATTATTAAAAAAAGTAATTAAATATAAATATTTTGATATTTATTACAATTTTTTTTGTACTTCTTCATATTTTCGAGTAATTTACTATATTTTTTCAAGGAGTGGAGGGTCATACCTTTTTGTTATATTTTTTTAATTTCAAATATTTTTTTGCACATTTTCATTTAATTATTTTTTAAAATTAATTTGGATGATTAATGTTTATTTTTTATTGTCACCATTAGTCATGTCAGCAATTCCGTTAGTAAGTGGATAGAATGATTAACTTGGAAATGAGTTTCTACCCCAAAGATCTCTATAGGACAAAACTTATCCAATGGACTAAATTGAGAAAAATATAAACTACAAGAACTAACAGAATAATTTAGCCTTTATTATTTGAAGAATACAAACTACAATAAGAGAAGGATAAAAGGGAGAAATAATCGACTAATTTTTAATATCAAAAGGGTGAATAATATTTTAATTAAATGACTTTTACATCGCCCATCACATAATTATACAAGTTTCTGCATTAAGTATATAACATCTTTCAAAGAGCTCCCTATTAATCATTCTAGAACTTCCAATAGTCAAAACTCAACTTATTAGTTAAACACAAATAACTTGTCAGCATATAACTTTGTCGTGATAGAATAAATATTCAGAATCGATAAAAGAAGTAGAGAAATGAGAATAAAATCAGCGATAACACAAAACATCAAAATTTAAGTGGTTCATTTTTAATTAAAGGTTATAACCACTAACGAAAACTCAGGATGAAATTCACTATATAAAAAATATAATACAAAGAGTGGTCACACAACACTCAAACCCAAAGTCTCAATACAGTACCCAATATCTTCATACACAAAAGAGATGAGAATATTTGCGTAGCCCTCTCAATAGTATGAGACTCTTTTTACTTGTCCCTCCGCTGTTTTTTTTTCACAACCGTCTCAATATCTGCAAACATTTATTTATTTATTTTTAGATGTGCTTTAATGCAATGTTGAAAACCAACTCCATGGGCGATTGTGTTAACGTTTCATGAAGCCAATTGGCCACACACGACAAACTTTCTAAGACTTTTGTACAGGCACATCTAAAAAACGTAAGACATACGTGGGGCTGAAAAGAGTCTCCATTAAGGAGACTTTTCATTTTCCAAGAGTTCTCAACCTTCAATACATGATCATGACCATTCTTCAAGACCAAATTTTTAAGACTTTTCAATAATCTCCATCAAATGTGCCCACTTTGAGAATTGACTAAATGAGCGAATTGTACGTACAGATCTAATATTAGTCCATATATATAAGCAATTAGATTATAAACACTGTTATATATATATATGTCTTTTGATAAATCTAAGCAATTACTTGAATAACTTTAACATCAATGGATCTATCAGTATGTCCCATGTGAAATCCACGGTTATTAACACACGGCGTCGACATTTCAATTCTCTCTATATATTCACCCGTCATATAGTCCTCGTCAACAGCTGGATCATATATACACAAATTTTCTTCGGTCTTATATTTTCTATAGTTTACTGTCATGACATGATCCTCCTAATTAATTTTGCCTGAAGGCAAAAAGAAAATTTATTTATATACGCTGTAATTTGAGCAATATATATTTTCTAATTAACAAAAAACGCCAAGTCAATAAGACGAAAGGAAATTTAGATTAACTAAATAGGCAAATATGATATTTGGTCATTAGGTTTTGATCACTTTTAATTTTTGGTCACTAGGTTTCATTTTTTTATGATTTGGTCACTAGATTTTGATCACTTTTACGATTTGATATTTCCGTCAAACCTTAGTTAATTTTTAACAGAATATAACGCGGTCGACCGCTACAACACCCTAAACCTATAACAATAGTTAGTGAGTTCAATGTGATAAAAATAATAGATTGAGGTGCAAAGTATAAGACCCTTATATTATTGGAGGGTACAAATGTATTTATACTTTTTTATTTATTATAGCTAAATAGCCACTGACAATGCAATTTGGTCATTTCTCTACCATTAATTAGTGACAGAGGTTCATGATAAAGTTCATCCAATTAAAACATGAATTATTGAGTTCGAGTAGTTTTTTAATTTTAATTTTTTTAATCTTGCAAGGGATTTGGATCTTACTGTCCTTGTTTGGTTGTTTTTCTAATATATCATTTGGGGGGTATATTATATTACTATGACAAGTGGGTATATGAAATATTTATGAATGATCTGTACGTACCCTTTGCCTGCGCATGATGAATGGGACACGATTGGAACCAACTTAATTAGTCCTAATAAAAAAGAATAATTATAAACCTTATCTTCAAGTTGTGTTGTGTGCGGTCATTCACGCATTCAAAAGACTAAAAAACCACACATTAACGAGTTAAGAAAATGGGACAAATTCGGAACGACATAACTAAATCTGTCATTATCAAAAGTACGCGTATAGTAGTAGTTAACGCTGAGTTACAAAGTCGTGTGAAAATAGGACAAATTCGGAACGACATAACTAAATCTGTCGTTATCAAAAGTACGCGTATAGTAGTAGTTAACGCCGTGTTTAGACCCAATTATTAAAAAATAATATTAAGCTGCAAATCCAAGCTCATTACTTGAGCTTTCATAAGGCCACCACGTACCCCACAAATTAATTTATCTGCTAAACGAGCTTGAGCTGCGCAGGGTCAATGGATGATATACTGCTTGGAATAATACTTAACTCCTCTCTAATTGCTCAGGTTGCGGGAAAGGCAAACAAAGTAGAATATAAATTAAACAGCTTGATTTTGTTTTTGTTTGTTTTCTAATTAGAGCATTATATATATACAAGTTGGTGCATGTGTTCTATAAAGGTAGAGCATCTCACTGCATTGTGAACCACCAAGCCTCTCCAATTGCTCCTTAGGAATTAACGCCTTTCTTTTCATCAATCTCATAGTTCTACTTCTCCAGCTTGAGTGATCTCTACACTTCCATGAAAATGCTGAAACCCATTACACATCTCCTAAATCTTCTAGGTCGGTTGGTAGTCCGCGTTCTCGTGGCCTTCTTTCATCGGAATCTGTGTAAGAAGTCAACCCAAGAATCTAGCTCGAGTTGTATTTACCAAGAATACTACGTTGAAGAAGATGACACGGATCGTCCCTCGCCATTGATGGTGCCAGTACTATTCTCGAGTCCCGTTATGGCGAATTTGATAAAGAAGAATCTCCCTGTGGTGGAATTCGGCAATTTTCTTCAGCAATCAAGAGGTAAAGTAGGAGAAGATTCCACTTCATGCATAATCTGTTTGAATTCCATTGAAACGAGTCAAGAAATCAGAGAGCCTGCAAATTGTAAGCATGTGTATCATAGAGAGTGCATGGAAGAGTGGGTGGATCGTGGTCACCTAACATGCCCCTTGTGTAGACTTCAACTATTGCCTACTCCAATTTCGGATGAAGTAAAAAATGTCAAAGATCCATGGAGGATCGAGAGGATTGCTTATGTCTTTGGAGAAGATTACGTTCTGGATAATTTGTAATAACTCGTTGGCGTCGTTTTCCGTTTCTCTTTATTACTACGTCCTCTTGTTGGTTTTTGGTCTTTCTAGCACTGTGAAGTCATGCTTTCACTAGAAAGAACAAGAAATCTGCTCTCTCTCTCTAAGAAGAAGAATAATCGAAATAAGAGAGGAAAAAAGAGAAGCAGGATCTGTCGGTTGAATCCATGGCAAAACTTTGTACCGTGCGCATACTACAATCGTATAACGTGTATCGCGCGAAAGCCTGTTGGGTGGAAAAGATTTCTATACTAATTTTTCTTAATTAAGAGTTCAGATTCAGTGATTTTGCATTCAGTTTTTGGGGTTAATCTTGTCAACACGATGAACCATCTCTAGTGTCAATTATTGTTCAATAGTAAAAGTTATTTTAAACAGCGGAGATGGCGATGGATCTGCTTTGGGGCCAAACAATATTGGTGTATTATCCACTCACTTTTTCTACTATTTCTTGACGTAGAATCCCATCAAATCAACACGAAAATCCAGGTAATATTCTTCTCACATGCATGTGAATCTCTGCAACAATTACCAAACCGGGCCCTTCTTGAGCAAAAGCCTTTGCCAAATGCCACACCTCGAAGAGTTCCAGAAGATCACTCCGCTCAATCATGCCACCCACATGCTAACTTTTACGTGCTAGTTAAGTTTACTTCCCCAGGAGAGTCCATCATATAGCCGTCGCGTCCAACAAAAGCCCCGATCAAATCGTTGACTTGGATATCAAAATAAATTATTGATCAATAGCTTGCGAGGAATTATTTCGATGATCATTACTTTTCTGAGATGAATTTCAATTATTTAATCTATGGCATCCACATCTTATGCCTTAGTATATAAATATTAATCTAGAATTTCCTTTCGTCTTATTGACTTGGCGTTTTTTGTTAATTAGAAAATATATATTGCTCAAATTACAGCGTATATAAATAAATCTTCTTTTTGGCCTGCAGAAGAAAGAACAATAAATTCTCTCTCTGAGCAGCAGAAGAAGAAGCATCCGTTGAATCCATAGGAAACTTTGTAGCGCCATAACGTCTGTCGAAGCCCTGTAGGTCGACAGCAGTACTGCCTGAATCCATGTAAGGTGGAAAAGATTTCCATATTAATTTTTGTTAATTAAAAGTTCAAATTCAGTGATTTTGCATTCAATCTTTTGGTTAACATGAGGTTACTCCTGTCCACATGATGAACCATATAAGTTTGAATTATTGTACAATAGTAAAAGTTAGGTCTATCAGCGGAGCCCGCGGTGATCTTTTGCTTTGGGGCCTAACAATACTGGTGTATCATCCACTCACTTTTTCTACTATTTCTTGATGTAGAATCCCATCCAATTAACAGGAAAATCCAGGTTATTCTTCTCACATTTAAGTGATCAATCTCTGCAACTAATTTCCTACCAAACCCCTTCTTTGCAAATTGCAGTATGCAATTTGCAAGTGTTGATGGTAATCATGCTTTGATACATAGCATGTTGGACTTCCAAATTTATTTTTGAGATAACTGTATTTTTCATTTATCTATTATAAGGAGTTTGATACGTGACAATAAAATTTTAATGTGTTGTATCATTCAACTATTAATATTAGATAAATTACATCTTTTCTAATAATAATACTCTTGATAATTTAATAAATTGACAACTTAAATCGAAATGTTCCATTGGTAAGCACTCACATAAATTTGAATATTCGAGATTTACCGTATTTCTCTCAACTTAAGACAGTGCGTCTTCTAATTGGATTAGACATGTCGACTGAATTCAATGCATAAATCGGGTGCAATGAATTTCTCTCGTAGCCTAATAAAGCGTGTGTGAAAGTAATTTTCGTATCCGCCTGTAGCTTTCAAAGGCATAAGAAGGCTGAATAACTCACGAGCATCGCATTTCTTGGGACTGGACAGCCCCAGTTCTGTCGATTTGTCCTCTCCTCTAGCTAGCAGCTAGCTTCCTCTACATGTAAGAAGAAATAAATACAAAAAAAAAAAAAAAAGAGAGGATCGACGAGGTTTGTTTGTACCCTCTTCTTTTGATTTCTGTCGTTTACCTTTTCATGGTAGGAAAAGCTGAGGTTGATTGAGATGGAATACACTTCCCATTGAGTACTGGCCCAAGGCCTCGCTAGCACCGTTGATCATCAAGCATGTATGATGAGGATTAAAACGTGGTTTCCTTTTAATGCTTTAGTTTCGGGTTATATATATATAGTAGACGGTAAAAGATCAATTGAATATGTTAAAATACTATTCCAAGTAGCTTAGATTTAGCGAAAGACATTCATAACATTGTTTATAATATAATTGTTTACATATATATATATAAATTGGTCATGATGTAATGAAGGTTGAGAAGTCTTGGACAATGAAAAGTTAAGTATGTCTTAAGTTTTTAGCTATACATGGCCATACAAGTCCTCCTCTTATTGTTGTATTCTTCAAATAATAAAATATATTTCTTATTAATCTAACCGCTTGAATTTTTGAGATAAGCTAGTTAGCGTAGTTCCGCTTGACAGCAGAGTCAAATCTTGATATCATCTATAGAAATGAATTATTAAATCGATTGAATCAATTTCATTAGAATTTTAGGAAAAATAATATAACTTTTTTTATATTACTATCAATTACTTCAGATCACTACAAGAAAATTGGCCTTTGGCCACGAGATTCTTATCTACCAATAAAGTCCGGTCACGAAAGGTAGTTTACAGTGACAAAACAAAACAGATGGTGGCTAAACGTACTTTTTCAATAAATTTTGTTGGCAACCAACGTTATGTGGTGGGTAATACTCTTAACAATTATTAATGACGAAAGTTGTCGTCGTAAGAACTATTATTGCCGACCAAAAAAATCATCGTCGAAGATATAGCCTTCTATAGTGACACGAAAAACACGTGGTCGCTAAAATAAGGGACTTCTATACTTCTAGTGACCAAATTTGAGCGCCGGTAACAGAAAAGAAATTTGAAAACGGGATAAAAGCGGGAGACACAACTCCCTCGAACTTTTGTGCATTCGAAGCTGAAAACAGAGGGCGGCAAATTACCGGAGACAAAAGATCTTCTGAAAACTCAAACCTTGGGCAAAAATCTCCTGAATGGTAGCAGTGCAATTTGGTGGAGAGTATGTCTTAACAGATAGTGTCGGTAGCCTTTCACCATTCCATATATCTAGTCTCGACAACAAATATGCGAGTAAGATTGAATGCCGAGTTTCGCAATATTTTTTGAGTTTTCGTCTTTTTTTTTTTGTCAACTTCTTTAGCGGTTATTGTACATTACATTAGCGTTAATCTGAAAATTATAGTGCCTATTTGGTTGTCAAGAGAATGCTAGTTGAAAATTAAAGCAACGTGGGACATCCTTTTGTGTAACTTTGGGTTTTAAACTGTGTAAATTTTAGTTTTTAAACATGTATTCCCATTTGAGTTCCGTTTTTGTAAGATATAACACTATGGGCGAGGCTCTGTTTTGTTTTGTTCCTCTAACTTGCATTTTCTTTTGTTTTCTCTGTTTTAAGCAAAAAAATCTAAGTAACAGATCTGTAATGATGATATACAGTTTCTACAAGACGCTACTGGACCTGACTTGTTTGATCAAGAAGTTGGGGTGAAAGATGTTGATTACAAATTCTGAAAGTCTACAGCAAATGATATCTATGATTACAAATTATGAACGTCTGAATTTGTCAGGATTTTTCTTACCTTTTGTTTTCTAGTTACACATATTAGGCACTGGATTTGGGTGTCAAAACGACACGTTGCTTGGAATTATATTTTCAATTACTATGACAATTGGTGCTATAGTTATGTCCTCTATTACTTGTTAAATGCAGGGGACGAAGATGGATAACTCTAGGGGATATGCAGATTTTGAAAATGTGCATATTGTTACTCCCAAGAAATCTGATGTTGGTGCTGATCATGCTACTTCCTCACCAGTTGTTGTTTTGCCAAGTTTTGGTAAGTTCCAGTTCCTTGAACTATACATACTAGAAATATCTATCACTGAGCAAGCTCTGATCTTGTCTCCATTCAGACTTTTCTTATTTAAAATTCTGCTCTTGCATTGATAAATTTCAATTGTATGCATTTGTTTGATTCCTAGGCGTTGGTCATCGGCATTCTCACTTGATATCTGAGTTCTTTCACCAAGACCAATTGCTTTATCACTCTAGTTTTCTTAATCACATATATATTGTGCACATGCTAAGTAAAAATGCTCCTGCGAATTGGCTTCTAATGCTCCAAGACTAAAATAAGGATGTAGACATTTTGTTGCGGATTTGGCTACCATTTTCAACTCTCTAGAATGGTTGGGTAGTATGTAATTGAAACTAAGGTGAATATTTTAAAAAGACTCTAAATTCACGGAAGCATCTTGCATATAATGTATCATCGCTTTGAGCTCGAAATCAGACAAGTTTCTGTGAAGACATGCCAGCAACTCTGTGGAGCCATTTTCATTTTTATTTTCTACCAGTTGGTTTGTACACAGTATATTATTCATTCATGATTAACAGGTGAAGACTAAAAGCTCCATTTTTGTGCTTCTCATCTCCAAAATCTGTGTGATTCCTATAAGCTCTTTTGGATTTGGATTATTATGTTCATTCAATTCTATGATTTGGATTAAAAATGCAACTGCTTGAACATATTGATGATCAAAACTCAGTTGCTATGGAGATTTATGAATGCACTTGTGAGAAAGAGTCATATAAATCAAGTTGATTGAAAAGAAGGTGTACAACAAATTGGGTAGAAATCGTGGAGAAAGATATGTCACATAGAAAAACTGAAGTTAATATGATTGGGTAGGATAGGATGATGTATTGCCTAGAATGCTAAAATCAGATCTTTGTCATTGCCAAATGTTTGGTAACTTTTATTCTTAAACGTGCCTAAACTGTGACACTCATAACTACTACAGCTTTTATGAACCACTTGCTGATATTGCATAAAATTTCATTCTTCATAAACGATGAATTGCTAACAATCTAGATGTTGCAGCATGTCATGTTGCATATAGCATTTTAAATGTCGTTTTTTTTTGGTGGTGCAGAAATCCTAGTCTGTGTATAAATCTGGAAGTTACTGTGGTGCAGAAATCCCTGGTGCAGAAATCCATAAGTTGCTGTCCTTCTATTGTCAACTGGGCATAAATACTCTTGTGCATTATGACAAACATTTCATGGGCATAAATACTCTCTTCCAGTGCTAATACTAGTTGAAAAGTCCTCATGTCCTGAATACAACCAGCACACAATAGAGTTAATTCCAACAAGTCAATGCTGAAGAATTTCATCCTTGGGCAAAGAAGTATTGTGTGAAAACATAGTTGCGGTATTGAGAGAAAAAAATGCAATTTTATAATCTTTGGACACAGTTGTATTACACAATTAACAATTTTGTAATCCTTGCTGCATTGAGGGCAGAGTTTCATCGTTGGTCAAAGCTGTATTTTGTAATTCATTATCAATTTGTTGTATACAGAACATTGAAGAGAAATTAAAGATTCGAATATATTCACATATTTGTATGGTTGTTTGGCTGCGAAAGAACACAATCTAAAAATCAATGCCCACCAAAAACCATCTTTGCTCGTCGGCTTTGCTAATTCCTCACGAGGAGCCCGTCGAGGTTGAAGCTCATTTCGTTGGCTTTGCTAATTCCCCACGATGAGCTCGTCAGCTTTGCTAATTCCCCACGAGGAGCCTGGCGGCTTGTGGTCGTCGGCTAATGACGTTGCACTCCCGACGAAGTGGAGCTCGTCGGTGCAGAACAACGACTTGGAAAGCTTCTCCCAACGGACTTCACGGTCGCAGCTGTCACTCATTACTGACGAACGCCTTCAGTTGTCGACGAAGAGCTGTGTCCACGCGGCAACCGCCACCACTCCTCGATGACGAAAAGCCGTGGCCAAATGCCTTTCTCGACGGTTTTGAATGCTTTCTGCGACGACTACTACCGTGGTTGATGAACACTTTTCTTGTAGTGGATCGAGTGGCATTATCTGTACCTCAGTGTATGTCGTATTCGATGGATACAATATATATATATATATATATATATAGTTATATACAACTTCACTATATTATATATCCAGTGAAACAGTGGATATTGGGAAAAGAAAACTTTACTTCAACAAGGAATTGGCTTAATCATACGACTAAGAAATAAATGTTAACCTTGTCACCATGGAAGCAATGGCTCAATTAGTCTTATAAACCTTCACTCAAAATTAGACTAGGAGCAGGAGGTTTTAAGATTGAACCCTCCGCGACTACTATTTGTTGCACTTTTATAGGACTATGGTAACAATATAAACCTCTCTGTTTAATAGCTATAACTCAATCCAATTAACATGTTGCTGTGGGTGAGGAGTCCCAATAATCATGTCTAAGGGAGATCAGCTGGTCACACATAGTCGCCCACTTTCACCCTTAATAATAATAATAATAATAATAATAATAATAATAATAATATAGGGTTAATTATACTTTGCACTCATGTGGGTTGGAGTGTTTGATACTTTGCACCTCGTTCTTTCAATTTTGACACATTTCACCCACGTGATTTTGAGTTTTTTCGATTTGCACCCTACCATATATGTATATATTAAAATAAACAGAAATCTCAATCATGTATTCTACACGAGGCTCATTTGCTTATTTACCTCCGATATTCAAAAAAGTTCAAGACACTTTGCACCCGCGTGCTCTGCACGTAGCTGATTTTTCAATTCATAAATAATGGATAATTTGACAGGGAGTGCAATCAAAGTCACGTAGACGAAATATGTCAAAATTGAAAAAATGAAATATTAAATATTAAAATTTTCAAACGAGTGTAAATTATAATTAACCCAACAACAAGTCGGCCTTTTTTGCGCATACGGGAAACCAGACAGTTTGCTATGATATCGGAATATATGTAGTAATTAATTATAACCAGTGCTTTCGTATCAGTTCATAAAACGAAACACCTTTTATATTCTTGAGTGAGCATCTTTATTGAAAGGTGAATGAATGTTAGGTTGTCACCGTTCCCATTAATTAATTATGAACAATATTAAACGGAAATCGAAAATAAAAAAATAAAAAAATAAAAAGGAAAATTGACACAAAGTGAGATTCTAATTTATAGGAGATCCCAAATAAGGATCGAGCCGATTCCATCCGGATGGGATTGGTTCCTACCCAATCCTACCAAATTAATATATGATTAATATAATTATGTTTTGTATCCTTTTCAATAATAGAGAGGCCGTAGTTAGGATTGGGCCCACTAATATGAACCCGAACGTATTGGTATCCCAAATAGTCGTGTACGAATTGTTCTAATTTCCCTTGGTTGCTTTAACTGTCGCATCCCAAAATGATTAAAAAAAGTAATTAATTAAGCTGTTAATATTTTGTTTCCATTCATTAAGACCTATGTTTAAGGCTATAATTAGCCATTAGGCCTATATTCACCCAAAAACTACAAAACGGACTTCATGGTTTCAAAAACTATGTGTTGATTTACTTCAATCGGATAACTAGATATCAGAAAAGATTAGTTAAATACACTTTTAACCTATGAATTATAAAGTCATTCATAATTTGCACCTTAAATTATTAATTTTAAAACATTTCACTTTCGAACTATTGATTATAGTCACATTGCATCTTACGCATATAATTTTCGTTAAATTGAATGGAAAATGGACAAAAAAAATGGATCACGTGCTTTGTATATATCTAACTTCTTTAAACTGAAAATGACGAAATTGCCATTATTATTTTTGAAGTTATTCGATTTTTTTCTGATTTTTTTTATTTATCTTTCTGCTCAGACTTTGGCTTCTTTTTATAGTCAAATTAGTTTAATTTCTTCATTTATAATTTAAAAAAGATAGATGCAAGCAATGCGACAGGTAGTTTTGTCTGTGAAAAATATCTCAAAATTGATAATTCAAGGTGTAAAATATGAATATCATATCCTAAAAAAAAATATTTTCTATCTAATGGTACCGCTATCATAGGGGCTGGGGGCGTTAGGTAGCCGGCCTCCCTTTCCCCTTAAGCCGCATGTAGTTCACACTTCTCAGTACACCATAAACAACTTGTTTTTGTTTAATTTGCTTTTCATTAGACTATTAGAGCATCATAAATAAATTCTTTGTCGTTTTGACGTTAGAGCATTTGACTGCCTTTTGAATTATTTCTACAATAGTTTATTATATAGAAATGATTGAGCTTCTTCCTAAGATTCTTCTCATGTTCTTCTGGGGATTAATCTTACTGTTCAGAATTTCTAGATGTGTAAGACTCACTTCTAAAATGAATTCTGGGCCGTCAGATTCTTTTCAGAAGAACTTGAGAAGAACCTAGGAAGAACACGAATCACCTCTCTTTATTATATATAGGTACGTCGTCTGATCCAGGCCACAACGTCCACCAACAAGATCACTAGAGAGTCAACTTATATTCAGACTCAAACTCCAGATCTTAGAGCTAATTACAACCCTCCTGGCTCCAAGCTCCAAGCTCCTGTATTATTGGGCCTTGAAATGCTCCTACGTTCGTCAGTTTCATACTTTCATAAGGCCAGCGTGCTGACTCTACTGGGCCACCTCATGGTCCTCAGGCCTAACCCCATCAGAAGGCCAGCGTTTTGGGCTCAGGTTGTGCTCGCCTCTATGTGCGCTCCCAATCAAAAGAATTCAACCTCCAACTGCCCAATTAGACCCCTGCCATGAGAAGGTCTTACTGTTTTGGACTACTGTTTTCTTTTCTGGGCCGGAGCTTCGGCTCTGCGTCCCAACCAAAATAATAATAATAATCCCAATGTCATTTATTCAATTTTCTGAATTTATGTCCTATATTTGCTTGGTGTAAATGGAAGAAAAAGGCCATTGGTTTAAAGTGAGAAGAATAGCCTATTATCATAAAATATATTGAATTTTTTTTAATAATATGTTATTGCTGTTCTATGTACAATTAGGTACTAACTTTTTTTTAGTTTAAAAATAAAAAATAGAAATTGACTACAATGTAGAAATTATATTTCTTTCTTCAAAAGAAAAATATCCTATATTCATGATAAATAAACATTAACTAATTCTATGAATTGTAAGTCATTTAAGGATACTCGTTCCTAACTACTAGGACTGTTTAACGTAATTTCCGTACAAATACGTTGTTCCACATTAATTTTAGTGTTCTGTTATAGTTTTTTATTTCTCTAAAATTAAGCTCAGAATTACTAAACTATTTTGCCCACTAGGAAAGAGAGCATAATTTTAAGAACATTCACAAAAAAAATTAAAAAAATTAAAGGAGTGTATTTTCTATGCCTAGAGACTTTTAATTTAAGTAAGACAGTATCAAATTCAAAACAAAATAAAATAATAATAATAGTGCAATCTCATTTTTTATTTTGGTAATAAAAAATAAATAAATATAAAATCAGTGTATGTAATATACGCGAAAATCGAATTAATATTGGTGATAAAAAAAATATAAAATTAGTTTTTGCAATTTCATAAAGAGATAAAATCACTCTGTGATGGAAGATCAACTACAAATAAAAATAGAATAGCATGAACTAATTTTATATTTTTCTTATCACGAGAATTAATACAATTTTTACATATATCATATTAACTAATTTTATATTTATATCATGATTAAATGTAACTAACAAAAAGCCACAGCAAACAAACAAATTGCCTTTTTAGTACTTACGAAACCTTCCAACCTCCAAGTTCCACTTTCCTAAACCACAGTCACTCCCTGTCTCTCCCTCCTCGGACTGCACCACCCGCAACCATGAGGTGGCCGGCGGTGCCAGGTCTCGGTGTTGCTGCGATTTCCTACGTGGCTATCGACTACCTTCGCCACATCTCGCCGGCGTGGCACGAGCGTCTTCAGCCAGCGCTCTGGTCCTTGCTCGCTCTGATCGCCGTCATTCGCGTCCCTTTTTACAAGCATTGGACCTATGAGTTCCGCGCGGCCATTCCCTTTGTTGCTTCCATGGTCTTCATGCTCTCAGCTCTCCTCTTTGAAGCTATCTCCGTGCGCTCCGTCACCGCTGTGCTCGGCCTCGATTGGCACCGGTAATTAGTACTTGCATTCTTCTGTGTCTTTCCGCTGAAATATGTCTTTTGGTTTTTGAGCTAGAAAGAGAGTTACAGAGATGATGAATCATGGAAAGGAATCGTTTGAAACATAAACAGGGGTTTCAGATTTGGTTTCTCTAGCTAAGTTCATGGAGTATTAGGTAAAAGGTACAGTTTGAGCTCTTGTAGGATCTGTTCTGATCAAGTTATATTTGGGAAGTGGTTGGGATCGAAATTCTATGTTCGGAGGGTAAATTAGCGATTACCTAGTAGGAACTGCTGTCTCTGTAAGATATGGCTGCTATTGCAAATAGCAAGTCATTAAAGAGTACCGGCTTTGGTATGCGACAGTTTTTTCAGTTCAGCGACCTTTTTGCTTCTTTCCTTTTCTAGTTGGTCAGCCTATGGTCTAACAAATCAGATAGCATAGTATTACTCTACGGGTCCTACGGGCTTCAGGTGGCCACAATTGTAACTCTATCGAGTTCGAATACTTAAATTCAGGTTCAGGTAGGATAGAATGTCCGCCGGAATACTTCTTGATTTAGGTTTGAAATATTGGCTATTGCCTCGCAACTTTTGCCGAATGAACCCAAAGGGATAGCATAATCAACTGAAGGCCATACCTCATTAAATGGAGGTCACAGATGCCGACCTCATTTTAGCATCTAATGCATTCGATTTTCAAAAGGAAAGGCAAAAAATAATAATAGGCAACGAATGCACTTGTATATCATTTTGATGTCAAGTTCAAGATCGTAATAGCTCAAATGCTTAGGGGATGCCACGCCCACGTGTGGATTACACCCACTGATGAGCTTATTTTAGAACATCGCAATTAATGTATTATAAAATATGTACCTTTTCTCCTTATTTTGAGGGGTTTTTTTTTCCTCTTTTGAGTAAATAATTTTGAGGTTGTTCTAGGGTATTCCAATTGAGAGTTCTATGTAACTCTTTCTCTCCAGTTTTTGGTCCTCCTAAAGTTGTTGAGTCTGATCGCAAACTTGGGACCATTGGAAATCTAGGACTGACATGAAGAAGAGATGGTTGTATTGCATCTGTACACAAGCTTCAAAAATGGCAGTCATTCTTTTCTTCAATGTTAGCTATTGCATTTTGGTAATAGAATGGCAATGCAATATGTTTAGGGAATATAAGCCTCTGCCTCCTCTCGAAGGCAACCTTTGTCAATGTTTTGGTCATTTAGGCAGTGATTCTTTAGCCTGTGGTATAACTATACAAATGAGAAGTATGATACCTGACGTGGTTGTTGGTTGTGATGGTTTATACGTGATCTGGCCCAATTTGATTCGTTTCCTCTGTTGAATCTGTTCAGCTCTTTACTTTTATAAATTTTTCATAATGGTCTACAAAATCTAAATGAGTTTAGCCAATGACTGAGGCTCTTGTACCTTGTAATTCTTAAAAGTTCTTTGTTCTGTACATGTTCATTCATCCCACTTGAAGCACATGTGTAGTGCTTAAGCACAAAACCTGACTGCTTGTGAGTAGTGTCTAATTGTTTTGGATGTGCATGGAGAATGGAAGCACCAATACAACAATGAATTTCTACTGCAGGATACAATAATGTATGTGCTGCCTGATTTTTCTGTGCTATTGATTGAAAAAAATTCTGGAGCCTTGGTAACAAGGATATCGATATGACTACTATGCTATGCCAAGTTTCATAGGTGCAGTTATATGTAACATTCCTGAAGAATCATCGGAAAAATCTGAATAAATATCACTTGGTAATTTTTGAATGAAACAGATTTTTTGTTGCAATTTAGTAGTTTAATCCCTTTTTTGGGGGTAATTAGTAGTTTAATCTTATCTACATCTAATATCACCTGATTGCATACTCAGGACTTTTGATGTTAAAGTTGATCTATTTCCCATCTTGTAGTCCTCTTACAGGGAATTCTGAGGATTCGCATAATTTCCTACCCTATTTCTGTATTTTAATCATTAGCTAAAAGTTAAATACTATGACTATTGATTGGCTTCTTAATGTTTGACAGTGACACACCTCCTCTACCAGACTCTGGCCAGTGGTTACTTCTGGCACTCAACGAGAAACTTCCTCCTTTTTTGGTTGAGATACTGAGAGCTCGTATTATTGGACTGCACCATTTCCTAATGTTGTTTATGATTCTGGCTTTCTCTGTACTGTTTGACTCTGTACAAGCTCCCGGCCTGGGGCTAGGTGCAAGATACATGTTCACCATGGCAATTGGCCGTCTTCTTCGAGCAATAACTTTTGTATCTACCATTCTGCCATCAGCCAGGCCTTGGTGTGCTGCTTCACGGTTTAGAGTTCCTGCATATCCTCATCATTGGGCTCAGAAATATTATATCCCGTATGCTTCAGATGTTAATTCTATTCGTCAGATAATACAACAGGATATAGCTTATGGTATGTTCTTTGAATTAAACTTATTGGTCCAATAGATTTGGAGTGTACCATGTAGTGATTTTGATTTTCTCGAGTTCAGGTTTTCTCGATGTGAGTTGGCACTATATGAATCAATCACCTTCTCGTTAACTTGATTTTAATTTCCCCACTTAGGTTGTGTTTGTGTGTTAAAATTTTTGGGAGGTTAAAATTTTAGGGTATTGGATTTGGTGAAAAAGTGAAGAGAGAGATGATTTTTAATATTTATTATTGTGAAAAGTAATGATGTGATGGGGAGAAAGAGAGATTATATTGTAATTTTTTATTGTGTTAAAATTTTAGGATGTGTAAAATTTTATTGTGCAAACTCACCCTTAGCTGCATCAGTTATATTATTCAGATTCCTAGGATCATCTTGATTGGACCGTCCAATGCTCCTTAGCAATTTTCTATATGGATTCTGACAATATGACCATGTATGCACCCTTTTATAGGTCTTTTTGTGCCTTCAAAACTTCCGATTCAATATTCTGACAATCTTCATCTCAGTATAATAAATTTACCCAGAAACAAAGGAGAAAGAAAAAGAATCCTATGTATATTTGAATTGTTAGGTCAGAAATTACTTTGCAAGCCGCAAGATGGAGGATTTTGTGAGGTGTGGTGATTCAAATCTCTAATTGTTTCGTTCTTGATAAGTATGTTTTTCTATTAGGATTTCTACATATACGGCAAGGTCTTTACGTGTTTCTACAATTGGGATTTTTATGTTAGGTAGTGTTAGAGAGGAAACTTTTTTTTTTTCTCCGAAGGGAGTGGGGGGAGGCAAAATCTGTTGGAACGAACTCTTAGGTGCTTTTATAAATTAGAGAGATCCCCCCCAGAAAAAAAAAATCGAATGCATATAGCTCCCCTTATTCTGAGTTCCTAACTCATCACTTGATGATGTGGCAATTGTATTTATTTTAAAATCCTTTCTGCGTGATTGTATAAATTTTCCTCTGGGATCTGCCATGAATATGTTTCCCTGAAGTGGATGGTGTATGTTAACATTTCCCTTGATGCCAGCTGGTATTGGTGAATACCCTGCTGAGTACAAGCCAGACTGGGGTTCAATGAGCTTCCTAATTGATTTCCTGCGACCCACCGCTTCAGAAGGATCTTCATGGTACAATCTGCTAAAGAAAGCTGGAGGTGGCTGCAATGACCTCCTATATAGTGGCCACATGCTCGTTGCTGTTCTGACAGCTATGGCTTGGACGGTATATTTTTAATATATCGGGAAGCCATTTCCATCCTGTGTTTATTGCGACCAAGGTTAAAAGGAGTTGTTATTTAATCTTGTTGGCCTCTTTATAAGTTAAACATGGTTGCAGGAAGCTTATGGAGGTTTTAGCTCAGCTCTTGTATGGCTTCTTGTACTGCACAGCGCACAGAGAGAGATACGAGAGCGCCACCACTACACTGTTGACTGTATTGTGGCCATATATGTGGGCATCCTCCTCTGGAAAATGACAGGTTTTCTCTGGCCAGCCAAGGATGCGTCCCGAGGTAGAAGGCTAGCTAAGCTCGAGAAGATTCAAAGTAGGCTAATCCAAGCAGCAAAGGACTCGGACATGGAGGAAGTGAGGGAGCTTCTCAAAGAGGTTGAGTTAGGCAGTCAAGAGAGCCAGAACAAAGGTCCAAGCAGGGCTACCGTGATGTTTGCTTCTGTGATCATTTTCTCTGCACTCACCATTGTGTTTCTAGCCTTCACCTGGACAAGCGATGGATGATCCTTTGTAAACACGAGTACCCCATGGCATCACCCTACTTCTTTTGTTACCTAACATTTTGCTCCTGTCCTGTGATAGCTGTGTTTGAGGCTCGTGCATATGGATTTTTGTGAGGGGTTTCATTATGACATCAAATGGCCCTGAGTTTTTCATTGAAAATTTGGACGAGTTGCTATGGTTCCTACTCGGAAAATCTTTCCATTAGAACAACAGCCTTCCACGTGGGAGTCAAGTGTAGGTCAGAGCAAAATGGAAGATATTCTTGCAAGTTAACTCTGATTGCCACTCAGCTACCACTTTGACCATATGTTAGAGCTTGAACATTTGCAGTCCAATATGTTGTACAATTATAAGCTCTGTTTCTAACTGACATCTTCCTCTTATGAATTTCTAGCCCCTTTTTTTTTTATAAGCAAACTTTATAAACACCAAACCTCCCAGATAACCTCACGGAGGAACCCATGGTTTATCACAGGAGAGGATCGAAACAGGGATGCTAAGGGAGGGTAAATTCCCCTCCAAGTCCTCAAGAGCATACCACTTAGCAAGTTCATGCGCAAAAATATTGGCATTACGCCTTTCATGTTAAATATTCTAGCCCGTTTTTAACTTGCATGTTAAACTGTGATTCAGAACAATTTAGATTTTATTTTTGAAGAGCTATCAAAATTACTAACAGTTTGTCTCTCCCATCTAGAAAATTTATAGTTATAAATTAAAGGCTTAAATGCACCTACAGTCCTTGTGGTATGAGAATGTTGCAAATATATCCTTATGGTAACAAAAGTTGTTTTTAAGTTTGTGGTGATGTTCCCGTAAAAAGAAAATTATCCCTTTGTCAGTCTCAATTTTGAAAATGAATGGGAGCTGGTGACGTGACAAGTGTAAGCTACGTAATCATTAATCAAATTAGGCTTTGTGTCTTCCTGGGTCCACCTTTGCCAGAGCAAGTTGAACATAGCGTCGTATGAACATGACCTTCAACATATTCACTCTATCGAACCCCTAACTCTTTCTCCTCCAAAATTTCTTTCCCACCCCTGCGAGAACTGTCTAGCCCTGGAGCCTTGGCCCGCTGGATCAACATCTTCCCTCTACCCCTGAACTCCTAATTCGTACTGTAATTTCTTAAAAAGCTTGCAAATAGTGACTTGCTTTTGCCACGTCACTAGCTTCCCATTAGTTTTCAAAACACAGGTTGACGAAGGGATATTTTTTTTAAGGGGAACATTACCACAAGGACTTAAAAACAATGTTTGTTCTCATTGGGACATATTTGCAATATTCTCATACCACATTAACTATGGGTGCATTTAAGCCTAAATGGAAAGGGAAACGTGACTCATTAGCAACAAATCATTATTTACTCTCGCTTTTTTTTTGTCTCCTACATTTTTGAAATCTTTTTGTACTTCCATTGATAAGCTTATGTGCTAGCAATATTAACAAGGAAGAAGTTTCAATACACTGTGAATTCAGTTGTTCACAGTGGAATGAAAAGCCCAGAGAGCGTTCCACACAATTGCAAGTTTCTTCCATGTCCCTCCTTAATGTCACTAACTCACCTTTGCTCCTTTTTTCTAAGATATATTCATATTCTCATACTCACAAAAATAACAAAGGCAAAACAAAACAAAGAGAAATGAAACAATCCGTTGGATTTAACAAACTTGTTCTTTCTCCTCGATTTCTCTCTGAAGCTCCAAAAAAGGCCGTCTCGGAGCTACGGCTACTCCCTCCCCCTCCTTTCCCCTTTCCTTCCCCTCTTCCCCCTTCCCCTCTTTGTAGTGTTTTGTTATCAGGCGGGCAACGAGCGGCAGTCAACTGACTTTCAGCCACCCTTGAGGAACACGCGCGTCATAACTGCACTCTTTTTTTTTGCTAAATGCGTCATAATTGCACTCAAAAGCCCCCAATCTATATATTTATCCAAGTTTGGCAGGTTGGCGTTGACACATTTGTGTGCACCTTAAGGATTCCCGGTCAAGGTCACCAAAACAACTCAATCTCCCGTCAAGTGATTCGCATAAGATTACACCAATCGATCCTCCTAAATTGTTCCAGGCAACACACAAGCTCAATATGATAGGATATGACATAAGAATGAAGAATACAAGTGTATTGTGATTACAAAGAAACATGGTTAAAGATTATTAGTCTTTAGAATCACAAGAATAATCGACCAAGGATTATTAGGCCGTGCCTATGCTTGGCCCCAAATCTCTCAAGCTCACAGCCTCTCCAAATCTCTACTTTCTTAATGAATCACTTTAATGTGCCTAAGGGCTCATTAAAATCTAGAAGATTATATCCCATATTCAAATAATCAATGACTCTCTAGAATTTAGTAATCTGTGCTAAAATCTAGGAGATTTAAATTACAAATCTTATTCACTTAATCCCTTAGACTTTATCCCAAGATAGACTTTCCTAAAATGGGGATACATTTAGCAACGAGGTCTTTTGCCGCCGCCACCGCCTATATAGTGGTGCCGCCTCTGGTAGATTTCTTCACTAGTCTCGTGGCCTTTGTCGCAGATGGATTACTTTTCGCCCTGTGCCTCATACGCCTTAACTTCTCCCATCTCTTGACTTGGGTGTCTTTACCCAAGTTTGGCATGATGGCGTCGATGCATTTGTGTGCATGCGCCCCATACAATGCGCATGGATCTCAAGCGCCAAATAATCTAGGTGTGTTTGCCTGCTCTTCTGCCTCCCGTTACCTATCACTCTCCTTGGGAATTGCTTCATTGGCTCCTCACCTCCCACTCTAGCCATTGTTCTCCTCTTCCCGTCGACTTGTGTTCCATCACTCGCCACCTCCGCCATTGACCTCTTAGTGGTCAGGGTCTCTCCGCGTGGTTTCCACCTCTACTTGCTAGTCTGCCTTCAACAGATCTGAAAGGATCCCTAGTGATGAAGTGGGCGGCAAAAGCCATGCGTGGGAGGATAGGTGCCGAGATGAGGCACCAAGGACACACATGGGCACTCAAGACACGCTCACAGCGCGCGCGGCGACAGCACCACAGCCATGCCATGACATCATCACGCGCGCGCGCAAGCTAGACGCCCCAGCGCCCCTGACAAGGCATGACGCCTCACCAACGCCCATGCCTGGCATGCCAGCCAGCCGGCCACAGACATGCCATGACAGCCCATGGCCTCGCCCATGGCCTTGCCAAGACACGGCGCAGCAGCAAGTCCTTGGCCACCAGCCAAGCCAAGCAGCAGCAGCGAACAAGCAGACCAAGGAGTGTCATGACACAGGATGACCACCACCACCAGCCACCACCAGTGGCGGAGCACCACCACCCCTACCGGTACTTGGTGGGGAATGGAAGAGGAAGGTCCCAGGACCCGGAGGAGCATCACCACCCATGGTGGTGCAAGCGGTGGCGGCGCCACCGTGGACGGCGGCGGACGACGGTGAAATCCCGGCATTGATGGAGGTATCATAGGGATTGCTTTCCTTAACTGTTATGATTAAATAAATCATATCTTCTAGATTTAGGGATTCTTTCCTAAACTCTAGAAAATTCATTTCCTTTATGTTATTGTTATATTAGGCATGTAATATCAAATCTGCTTGATTCAAGGGATTTGATTTAGAGTTGATTGTGATTTGATTGAGTCAATTAGGGTTTGTAAGCTCTTAAGGATGTCTATATAAACACCCTTAGGAGCATTAGAGTCATTCATTCAGAGAATAGAGAGAATAGTAGAGCCTTAGTGCTTTTGGGGTGAGATTTGGCCGAGCATAGGCAAGTATATGCTAAGTCGGTTTCAAGGCTAATAACCTTGTTACTTGGGATTCATTCTAGGCTAATAACCTAGATTGGGTACCCGTTCTTGGGCTAATTAACCCTTAATCGGGATTGTTCTTTGTTCTTGTGGTCTTTGGGCTAATTAACCCTTAGCCACGTTCTTCGTGTTCTTCAATAAAGTTCTCGAGTATTCTCCATTTGTGTTGTTAGATCCTATATTTCAGCTCGTGTGTTGCCAAGAACGGTTTAGGAGGATCGATTGGAGTGATCGTGTTCGAATCACTTGGCGGGGATGGACGTTGTTATGGCGGCCTAGACCGAGGTCCCTAACAAGATCTCCACTTGTTTAGGCCTATGCTTCTTTATGATTATTTTTCGTGTTTATTTTTTGTATTTGCGACAAATGGCTTACATTCATCTAATGGAGTTGAATCAACGCTAAGTTCATCCGTCCTCCCATGGCGATCGCCACTTTATTGTACGATGGTTGTTACTTTCCGTTGACTTTTAGGCCTAATTACTGCGGGCTTACCCCCGACTTTCCGTGGGCCTTCACGTTCACCCACCGAGGATATTGAATCCTCGCTGCGTTTGTTGTTATGCTCTGGATAATTTCTGTCACAAGTTCTCGTAGTAATTTTTTATGCTTTTTCAATAAGATGTGTCTTGATTAAAAAAAAAAAAAAGACAAAAATGAAGTGGAACACCACGCTTCTAAAGGCGCGTGGCCTTAACATTGTCCACGAAGACAGGAGGTAGCCAAATCTAATTTTCTTACCGGCACGTCGGAACAAATTTTCTTCGTCAGATCAGAAGTTTAAGTGGATTCCAGGCCAGTCAAAGCAGTAGCGCTGGCTTTTTCTGTCCGTTCGATCTAAATACTTAATTGGTGAAACCCATCTAACGGCCATCAACTCAAATCTAACACGAAGCGGAGTGAGCCAGCTCATCGGGATAGTGTTCGTTGCTTCACAACCGCTCGCTCCGTTTGTTTCTTCCTCGGAGTTCATTTTTCGGCCTAAACAGCAGATACTTTCCTTTCCTTCTTCTTTTGATTCCGATTATCCGAAGAGTGTCCAAGTTTTTCCGTGGATATTCCTCCTGGGCTCTGCTTCTATGGCGGTTTCGGTGTCTGCATCAACGATTCCTTCCTTGAATTCGGGGCGCTCTAATAGTTTGGCGGCTCCGTCTTGGTCGTCGAAGTTGTCTTCTTCGTCCTCTCTGAAATTTCCTATACGGGTTCGGGAAGTTCGAATCGGGAACGCGGGGTGTGCAGTCAGTGACGGAGCCAGAAACCCAATTAATGAGGGGTAAACTTTTTAAGGAAAAATGACAAAAAAATATTTTTACTACTTAATGCAAAAAAAGTCTTAAGAGTATAAATAAATAAAAAATTAAGGACTAAAAACACTAAAAATATTGAAATACACGTACCGTACTATTTGCTGATACTGAGAGGTGACATTAAAGATTAAATTCTTGTTGTTCAAGACATCAATAGAGCCAACTAATCACACAAACAAAAGTATTTATATATATATATATTCTTTGTAAAACAAAACACATAAATGAAATAAAATATTTTCAGCAATATAACTTTTTACTTCCATAAATGAAGTACTTATTTTTGTTGCTAGAAAGGATGTGCCCTATGCTCAATAAGTCCTGCTGAATTTGTTGGGATATGTAAAAAGAAAACATAACACATAAATGAGAAAAATAAACAATTATTGTATTTCTATTATTCTTGAAAGAAACAATAGCAAAACGAAGCATATTGAAAAAAGAAGCCAAATTATCCAAAGTTCAAAAAGAATCCAGGTTCCAATGCCATAAAAATACTTCTCACCCTTACTATAGTTTTTTTTTAGTGTGACAGTACTATTGAACACGGGCTTCTCAAGAGTGAAATCTCTATCAACAATAAAATAACCCGAAATTGCAATGAGGAAATACATACTTGGTAAATTATAATAGAAAAAAAATTTGGACAAAAAGTTCAATTTTAACATCCAAATAACTATTCTACTCCTCTTACAAAATGAGAAAACAGAAAAATCGTAGTTCAAAGTGCCAATTACCTGGCTAAATTAATGGCTAAAATTTTGAAGAAATAGATTTATAACTTGATCCAAACGTCACAAATTACAACGGAAAAGAAGTTCCACCTTTAGAGAAAGACAATTAAAAACAAGTTAATCTCATGGGCTATGAAAAATCAGACCTAAACAAACAAAAGATAGATGAAAATGAGGCTTAATTTAACTTTGGATTTTCATAAATTGTGGAGAAGTCAGACATGTAAAATTAGATGATGATAGTGACAATAAAATGATATAACCAATGATTCTCTAGTAAGTAAAGATGGACACGCAGCACACTTGAATAATTGAATTATCACTTATCCAACAAGAGCACACACCCCCTTTCTCAGTATTTGCGATATCCAAATTCTCAACCAAGTCCAACATAAAAGGCAAAAGAACAAAAAAAAAAGCAGTACTAGAATAGTGAAAACATCTATTTCAATGATTACAACACACAACGATTATCAGGACTCAGGAGAAGTATATGAAATATCCGTCGCAAAATTCATGACAACGTCGACAAGTTAATGTAGGATTTCAAGTTTTGACATAAATAAATATCTCTCTGCTTATTCTTTTAATTGATTTTGAGGTATTAAGCTGCTTTAGTTTTAAGGGGGGCGGGCTGATTAATCTAGGCAGGCAAGGGGGGCAAGCATAATTTTTATTTGGCCAAGGGGGCAAACCTAATAAAAATAAATAAAAAATAAAAAAAATGAATGTAAAAAAAAAATTGGGGGGAGCCAACCGGGGCAATGGCCCCGGTTCGCCCCCCCTCCCTCCGCCTGTGGGTGTGCTCTCCCTCACGGCCTCGAGTTCTTCCTCTTGTAACAATTTCATACTTCATGGATGTTTGTTTGCCTATAAAATTGCGAAGATTCACGGAAAGTTTTTTCCTTCTTTGAGGTGAATGTTATTTGGTTCTAGGATTTCTTCTGAAACTTATTTGGCTGCTTCTATTATTCTCGAGCTTAACATTCTTAGGTTTTACCCAGAAGTCTGTGAAATTGGCTGATTTGCCGGCGGAAAATTTTACACAGTATATAGAAGCATCTAGTTTTAGACTTTTAGTATCAATCAGCTAACTTCTCAAATCACATTGTTGTGGGAGTCATTGAACCAGAATCAGCTATCAAAAGCCAAGAATTAGAAATTTTTGGACACTTCACTATATCCCATTCTTGATGTGTATTATGCACAGCAAAGCTTATGAAAGATATTTGACGGTTTCTTAAACTCCCCTTTATTGGTATTTCACGCATTCGGTACAAATCTTTTGTCCCCTGAATCCGATCATTTTTCATATGTACCATAAGTTTGGTAGTTGGTGTCCCTTCGGATATCCTCAAGTGAAGATTCTATTGAGGACGATGCCCTTCAAGTCTATAAATTGTTTCTTTTCTGTTTACTTTTATTCTCTAAATCTTGAAAATTGTCAGCATTCAGTTTTTTGTTTTTTGCAGCCAAAATAAATTTTATAAATATCACTGGATGCAATAAAGCATTTTTTCAATTTGATCCCATCGGCACTATCAAAAACTAAAAGTTGGTGTGCTTAGTCTCGTGTGCAATGAACACTGAGTTTGAAGTGCTGGTTTCAAATAATAGACTGCATGTCCTCCAAATTTATCCTGTAGGTCAAAGCCAAGAAGCAAACATTTTCGTCATTTGAGGATTTGCTGGCTAATTCCGACAAACCTGTACTGGTTGACTTCTACGCAACCTGGTATGGTCTTCCCTTATTCGTGTACTTCTCCTTTCTTTCTGTTGTCATAGTTTTCCCAAGTAGGATCATAAGCTAAAGTGGTCTCTGACCATTTTGTCAAGCTACTTTATCACTACTGTAAATCCCCTAATTGGGAAGTTTTATAAGCTTTTGCTTCCGACTTTGTAAAACTATGATTGTCTGGTGAGTAAAGCTTGGTTTCTGATAAAGGTGACAGTTTTTAACGCCGAAGACTGCCAAGTGTGGTGAAGCTCGGAGTTCAGTGACTCCTTGTTATGAATACCCCTAGGTTAGCAATTATTGATCCAGCGAATATGAAATAAAAATGAAAAATCAGTAACCTAAGCTCTGGTTTTCAGGTGTGGTCCTTGTCAATTCATGGCTCCTGTCCTCAACGATGTCAGTAATCAGCTGAAAGATAAGATCCAGGTGGTGAAGATTGACACAGAGAAATATCCTAGCATCGCTGATAAATACAGAATAGAAGCATTGCCTACTTTCATCATATTTAAGGATGGAGAAACTTATGATCGCTTTGTGAGTTGAACTTGCTTCTTTCTTGTTCTCATGTTGAATTATATTTGGGATGTTCCATCTAAATGGATAGAGGTCTCATCTTACACTTCTACAAGGACCCCTCACATCTCATACATGCTTGTTGTTGTACTCTTTATGCTGTGTCAAAATATGGATCAACACTGTCCCCATTTTTGAGGCATTTCAATTAATTGTTAGCTGATAGCATTAGCTTTAATTTTTCTGAAAAGTAAACTAGGTGGACTGTGTAATTCTTTTAACTGCCTGGTCTGGAAAAATCAAGGTCTGTTGAGTTGCAGCATTTCCTTTCCTTCATGCTACTGTAATATGGAGATTATTTGTTGTTTGTGCCAATTTTGGCTTAAGCCACTGATAGGATAATTAGCACCATGTAACTCAACTGCTCTCTCTCATGCATATGAGTAAAACTTATCTTGCTGTTAAACCAAGTACTATTGGCCCAATTATTTTCAGGAGGGCGCATTCACTGCAGATCAGCTCATCCAGCGGATTGAAAACTCTCTGAAAGTTAAACAGTAATCGAGGTAAACCTGTTGTTTCGTCTTTTGTCAAGTTCTCCCATACCAAGCTTGAATCCACAGTGACACTATGCAGTCATCTGTTCTTTTCTCATTTCCGGTTCCTCTTTTTTACGAGCAGTGCATGAAGTGAATTCTTAGTAAATGAAGAGTGATCAGGAGATTGATCTGGCCTTCTTCCGGCTCTTCATTTCCCATTTTTTGTAACTGGTTGTAATGAAAAATATGTCTGAGTTTTGGCCATGTTACCCTGAATTATGTTCTTAATGTACTCAAACTTCTATGTACGATCTGCACCAAACTTGCATCTGTACTGAAATTTTGATGAGAAAAATTTGAACTTCTTTTTTCTATGTCATGGGGATTATGAATATTAAGGGTATGTTTGTTTGCCAAAATTTTGAGGAATATTCCCAAAATTTTAGGAATCTTTACTTTATTGAGATTTATTGGGATTTGTGAAAGGTAAAATGTGTATCTGTAAAAGTTAAAAATGTTGGAGTGTGTTTATTTTGCTGAAAATTTTCATGTCCCAAAATGTTGGGGAAACAATACCCTAAATCTAGCCTGATTAGTGATCACAGGGTACTTATAACTAAAATCATACATGAGAAACATAAAACAGGTTTATCAAGCTTGCATGCAGTCCTGGAAGCAGCCTGCATGTATTTGTCGAGGGAAAAAAAATTATATTTTGGCACCCTTTAACTACAGTGATTTTTGCAATTTGCTCCTCGAACTACCAAACTCTATACATTGCATCCTGAATTATTAATGGATTTAAATTTTGCATCTCATCTTATAATTAAAATCAATTACAAAATGAAACTCATCATCACCGTTCATTACTTCTTCAAAATAAGGCAAAATGGGTAACGAGCTAACGAAGATGTACATTTTGCTTTTCCATCGGATGATGTTACAAAAAAGAAAATTGGTAACGAGAGACGGGATCATCAACTTGCCACTCGCTACGCTAGTTAGAAACAGCATTCCGGGTTGGGACAGCTGCATAAGAGCGAGCCTACAAGATTTTGTTGTTCCCGAGCGAAACGCACTGGCGAAGGTTCCAGATTCTTGAGAAGAGATCCGGAGATGGAGATGAGTATGAGAGTGAGCGAAGACATTGATATTGGGGAAGACATAACCCCACCACTCCATCCCCTCTCTTTCTTCCTCCACGACTCCTTCCTCTTCTCTCACTGCTCCGCCTGCTTCTCCCCTCTCCCTAATCCCCCGCTTCTTCCTACCTTTCCGAACAATACCCTCCATGTCCCTCCCACCCTCCTCTACCGCTCCCCTCGATGCTCCGCTTCCGATTCCTCGCTGCACGTTTCCAGCGCCGAATTCCACCTCCTCCGATCGCTCCCATCCACCCGAGAGACTTCAGACCTCCGCGCCGCCCTCCGCTTCCTCCATTCTCTCCCCGCCACTTGTGGCTCCCTCCCGACCGAAAGGATCGCGGGCTTGCTCACCAACCGCGAGAAACTGCTTGCGGGGACGACTGTTGACGAAGAAGACGACCCCGAGTTTGTCGTGAGGATTCGCGACGGTGCCAGGGCCATTGCCGCGGCGAGAAAAATGCGAGACTGCGACGAGGCCCGGGAGCCGAACGATTTCGTTCTGGAGGAGGCAGCGCTGTGCCTGGTTCTAACTAACGCCGTGGAGGTGCAGGATAACTCTGGGCGCAACCTCGGCATTGCCGTTTACGACCCGAGCTTCTGCTGGATCAACCACAGCTGCTCCCCCAACGCTTCTTACCTGTTTTTGCTGTCTTCTCCGCCTCCGTGTTGCGCTCAAACGAGGCTTCGAATTGTCCCCGGCGCCCTCCATGTCCAAGAAACTAAAGTAAGCAGCTCTCGCTGCACTGATTCTTCAACTGTTTTTTCAATGAATTGAGACTTGTGAGTGTGATTGAGTAATATATTTTGTTGCAGACAGAGAGCGGTGTTTGTAGCATTAGTGAGTTATCGAAAGGTCTTTCTTTTAGAAACTTTGCTTCCAAACTTCAAATGGACTCTGTAATCTCTACGTTTATGAATGGGTCTTAATACCTTCATTTTTGTAGATGAGGCGGGCGAGAATAATGGTCCAAGAATTGTTGTTAGGAGCATTAAGAGGATAAAGAAAGGAGAGGAAGTGACGGTTGCCTATACTGACTTGTTGCAGTCTAAGGTATATTTGCTATTTCATGACCTGCGTCTTTGGATATCATAGAATCTGAAATGGAAATGAGAGTGTTTCGCTTGGTCTATCAAACTTCCTTTTTTTTTTCTTTTTTTGTTGGTACTCCCCTTTGATAATTGTATGCAAATCTGAACTTCTAAGCAAGTGCAAATGCTCAGCGTACCTTGAACTGCATGATGTTTTGATGATGAGGAGTGTGTTAAATCATGAATCAGAGTTATCCAAGGAAAGAGGAGGGTATTTTTGTTACTAGAATAAGGAAATAATTTTGATTTATCAAAAAAACATAAGTTTTGCCTCAAAGCTTGAACTATGGCAGAGTAATGGCTTAGAAGGAAATCACATCTGCATGCCTTCCACGTTGTAATTTAAATTTTCAATATTTGTTTCATTTTAATAGCTTCTCTGTACATTGCTTGCTAGGGACTGAGGCAATCAGAGTTATGGTCAAAATATCGGTTTATCTGCTGCTGTAGGCGATGTAGTGCCTCACCCCTGCCCTATGTGGACCATACTCTGAAAGTAAGACTATGGGAAAAGGAAAGTATCTGTTTGTTCTAAGTCCTCATGCTTTGGGTTCAGTGTAGGACCTTAAACTGCAATCCTCCAATGATATCTTTACATTTTCCTCTTTCCTCTTTTGCAATTTTTATGCACTTTGTTTCAATTTTTTGTACAAGTTTTAGATTCTTTGTTTGGTTCAGGCTTGAGAAGGGCAAACCTACCTTAACTTGATTAGGAAACATGTCTGAACATGACCTAATTTCTGGGAATTTGACCCTCCATTAGGCGAATATTTCCATTAGATCTAGATTCCAAACATATTTCCACCCATTGATCATTTTCCACATTATTCTATGACTGTGATCACTGAATAACCTATTCTAACTTCAGATCATGTTAGTTTCTCTCTTTTCCACGTCTCCGATGCGCTGAAAGAGCAGCATAGTATTGCCCTTTTGGGTAATTATGGATTGATTACCAACATGGACTGCCATTTTCTCCAGTTGTTTCTGTTACTTCATGATCGTACTTAATGTAACTTCACATAGATAAGCACTTCTCAACCTTGAACTGTTTAGGAGTACCATTAGTTTTAACCACATCCTTCTTTTTTAACCTCTCTGAACCTCAACTCAACTGACTGGGAACCACTTATTGTTGGTTTTCCTCCCAGGAAATTTTTGCTCCAAGTCTCAATTCTTCTAGTTTGCCTTCTGATGATGATGACAATGCAATTAAAGGGTTGGCTGAGTGTATTGATGATGCTATAACTGAATATCTGTCATCTAGTGATGCCGAATCATGTTGCAAGAAGCTTGAGGACATCCTCACTCAAGGTGTCCTTTATAAGCAACTAGAAGGTAGGAAAGGAAAAACACAGCGAACCTTCAAGTTGCATCCCCTGCACCATCTATCTCTAAATGCCTATACAATGCTGGCTTCAGCTTATAAAGTCCGTTCTAGTGATTTGTTAGCTCTTTATTCCGACACGGATGAGCATCTGTTAGAAACTCTGGATTTGAGCAGGATCAGTGCAGCATACTCGTTATTGCTTGCAGGCGCAACTCACCATCTGTTTCAGTCTGAATCTTCTCTTATCACATCTGTTGCAAATTTCTGGAGTGGTGCTGGGGATTCCTTATTAACTCTTGCGAGGAGCTCAATATGGAGTAAGTTTGTAAAATGGGGTATGCCTGTAACTTATCTTTCTTCGCTCTCAAAACACATCTGCTCTAAGTGCTCGTTGATGGAAGAATTTAAAGCCCGTGCATATCATAGGAAAACACGGAGAGCAGATTTTGAGGTCATATCTTGTGAGTTCCTTGATTGTGTTACCGATATTACACAAAAGGTCTGGAGTTTTCTGGCTCACGGTAACCAGTATTTGAGAGAAGTAGAAGATCCCGTTGACTTCAGCTGGCTTGGAACTACGAGATATCACAGAATAAGGGATGTTCAGCCTCATCTTAGCAGCGTTGCTGTTGATTCTTGTTATCGGACTGGTGGCAGTGTTTCCATATGTGAGGCACATATATTTATCTTCCAGCTTGGTGTCCATTGCTTACTTTATGGAGGGTATTTAGCTAACATATGTTATGGTCAACATTCCCAATTGATTAGTCACGTTCAGGATACTTTAGACTATGAAAAGCGTGTTTGATAAATTCTTGGCACGAAACCAATGACTAATTGAACTTTCCAAGAAGGTTCACGTATTGTATGAGCTGTTACTCATTAGCTTGAACTGGTTACTCAGACCCTTCATTTGCCATTTATCTAATGGATTTTCGTGGAAAAAATATGACACGATTTGAGGATATTTCTCGTTTTGGGCTATCAAAAAGATCAAGATGCATGGTGCTTGCCTATTCTGACGTTTAGTGTTACACGCGCAAGGTTGCTTTACTCGGAATATATAGGTGTACAAATTACAGGTATCTTAATAACAGCAAAAGCTGCATGTCATGAACTCTGTTCAGCTCTGGGTGGAGAGAAAATTCCTATGCGTTTGCACGAAAAACAGCTGAATGATTTAATACTCCAGCTCTCTAATGTGGATATGAGAATTGCTTTGTAAAGCTGCAGTTCTGTCCTAGATGTTAGGCTTAAAGTCTACAACGAGCTCGAGTTACCTTTTCTGAAGCTTGAGTTCAGAAACCCAAAGCAGGGTACAATTAAGAGGGGCTGCAACTTGTTCGTGCCTCTGCTTGGCCCTCTGGGTTTTTGCTGCTTTAAACTCCCAGCCCCCCCCCCCCCACTCTTCATATATGGCCTTCTCTCTCATAATTGAATCAATCAATGCAGTCTTGGTCCTGCTATCAAATTTGTCTCGAAAAAAAAATTAAGAAGATTTTTCATTTTTTCTAATCGATAACACAAACCCAACCTTCCGTTGTACTTTGGCCAATTCGAATTGCTTGCTTGACCGATTAAGGTCACTTTCCTACAATTCTAATTCCATTTTGTTTATGTTGCTCTATCTATAAGTTTGGTCCTACAGCTTGTTGTTTATTTTGCTATTTAAACAACTTCCAATTCAGGGGTAGGAGTAGCAATCAAGCATGCCAACTAGGGGTGTGTACTGGTGATGTAGGTTCCGGTTTGGTCAAAACCGGCACCGTTAATCGCGGTTGCCTATATTTGACACCGGCACCGGAACCGGCAGGCCAAATAACCGGCCATTGCCGGTGCTGGTTTATCGGTGACGGTTACAAAATAACCGGTCACCACCGGTTCATAAAATTTCACAAAAAAAATTCACAACAAATTTTCTCTTCTCCTCGAACCTAAAATGAAAACCATCACAAATTTATAACGAAAAACACCAGATTCACAAAGAAAAAAAATCCAGATTCACAAAACAATCACAAAATAAATCCACGAAAAAAACTCATCTTTGAAAGCAATGAAGATTGTGAAGACCATCTTCAAAAAAAATCGAAACATCATACTGCTCTAGGATGGGCGATGAAAACGGCAGAGACAGAGGAGAGTGAGGGGCAACGTGGGGGCGGGGGAGAGCAGAGACGGAGACAGAGGAGAGTGAGGGGCAGCGTGGGGGCGGGGGACAGAAGAGATGGAGACAAAGTGAGGACGGAGGAGAGTGAGGGCAACGTGAGGAGAGTTAGGGTTTAATAACCCTAACCCAAACGGTGTCGTTCTCTTTAAGTAGAGACGACACCGTTTAGTTTTATTTTTTAGAAAAAAAAGCATTGGGGTTAGGGTTTACCCTAACCCTAGCGCAACTGCAAGGTGCCGTTCTCTTTTAAAGAGAACGACACCCTTTTTTAATTTATTTTTTATTAAAGAAATAAAATAAAAGCGATGGCCCCATTGGCCATTGCATCTGCAAGTAGCAAGGCGCCGTTCTCTTTATAAAGAGAACGACGCCCTTTTTCATTTAAAAAAATAAAACCGTCCATCGCAACTGCAAGGCGTCGTTCTCTTTATAAAGAGAGCGGTGCCGTTTATAAAAATAATTAGAAAAAAATAAATAAAAAGGCACCGGTGACGGTTTACCGCCGGAATTTTCGACCGTAAATCGTCACCGGTAATTTCACCAGTAAATTGCTAATTTCACTGTCGGCACCAGCGGTTGAAATGAACTGCCCTAATGCCAACTATTTCATCATCGGGTGAGTTTCCAATATAAATTATTTTTTTTAAAAAAAAAATCAAGCCCATAATTACTTGGCTTTAATCAAATTGTATTTGGGATGATGATATATATGTAACTCCAATTTGACAGAGACAGAGTTTTTGCTTTTGGGATAAAGTGACAAAGATGCATTAAGCCTCGTATCTTTTGCACTTTACACATCCTCTAGAGAAAAACAACATAGATTATTAGAATACTCATTGTCTGACCAGTAGATTTCAAAAGACTATTAGGTTGCATCACGCTGCAATGAAGTTCAGTTAAAGGAGAGATCAGAGAGACGCGGAGATGGAGAAGTGGCGCCCATCAATCTCTCCTTTGCATCTGGTAATGGGGCAAACGTGGCCACACGGTCATGATGGCGATGGGACCCGTTGACCTAATCCAAATACTAAATCTAACTGTAAACTACCCGGTCCACCCATCTTTTAGCTTTTTTTTTTTATCCAAACACGCATTTCATGCTGCTAGCTCTTCACATGACAACACGTGTCTCGTTCAGTATCTCAACTCTCGGTCAGAGTTTTTATAATAAAAATAATCATTTTCTTAAAAAAGAAATTTTGGACTTTTCCCCCACAAAGTAATTATATATATACAGCATTCTCTTCACCTTATCATTTTGTCCCAGAAAATCCCGAAAAGAAAAAGCAAGAGGAAATTCCATTTTATGATTTTGATATATATGGGTGCTATTAGGTTAGTAATTATTTTGAAAATACTTTCCCTGTATTCTACGTACCACTAGATTGGGTTTCTATAGTTTGCTTTTCTATAGTTTGCTTCAAGACCAAATTAAAATATATATCGCTTTAAATTAGGTACTTAATAAATACTTCTAAGCTACTGATCATATATAAAATTCCCCCTTCGGAAAATTAAAATAAAACTATACCTTATTGCAAATTTTAATTCAGTCAAATTAGAAGCCACCTCAAAGTTGATCAACAGCAACTAGCAAGTTAAGCATATTTTCTTTAAATAGAAAAATAAGAAGCTATAACATTAATAAGTCAGAAGCTAGCGCTCTACTAAAGAATAGAAAAGAAATATATGATAAATTAAAGGGAAGAGAGATGAACATGTAATACTATTAATTTAATAATTAGGAAAGGGCAATGTAATGCTATCCTGCATACAAATTGCCACGTAAAAATAAGTCAACTATGCTATTGTCTTAATCCTTATTTTTTTTGGTTTAATCAAATACATTTGTTTATCCTTTTTCTGATTCTCTATCTTCGAGTGAAACTATTAAAGATGAGAGGTACTGCAATGTAATTAAAATAAAGAGACCATTTTTTTACAAAATATATTTTTGTTGAACTTTTCTGAGAAGTGTGGAGAGAGATTGAGATCGGGGTAATGAGGATATATTAAATGATGATTATCAGTTATGACACTTTGAAGGAGAGAAACTGCATGTAGACACGATTAGTATCTTGGGGGTGAATATGCTCTTGCCGACAGTAGCCCAAATTCCAATTGCAGTTGAAATGGGCCCCCGTCACCGGCCATTATCTATTGCCCATGAGAGGCGGAGCAATTTCAGCCTTAACTTTCTTGGGGACCCTCTTTTTCCTGGGAAATATATATATATCTGTTTGAATCGATGTCCTCATCTGTTGAAGGGTCACTTGCATATTAAATTATTGGGAAGAAAAGGTCTTGAAGCATTACATGGGTACACATACTGCCATTTTATATGCCGGGCCCCCTATCCATTACTGATTACACACTCACTTTAAGAAACTTGAGATTAGGGTTTACATTTGTTCGATCCCAAAAGAAAAAGGCCAAAAAGAAAAAGCCTTAAAACTTGGGGTTTAAACAGTGCAAAAGGTCACACATGCAATGCAAAGGTAGCTATTGGTGGAGTGAAGTTGAAGATTTGTTTTACCTTTGCTTTTTTTACATAGTAGCATACATCATTATCTAACCGGCTCAATTTCATAATTAAGTTTAAACCGGACGGCGAAGAGGAGCTAGCGGTTGAAGGAGGAAAGTAAGTCAAGGGAGAAAATGGCCTAGACTTCCAATCGGTGTAGAATTAATGAACCGCCGGTGGGACTGATCAGGGACCAAACATACGGCGCGTGCATATCGGAGAGTAGCGAAAACATATATAGCTCAAAGTCAAAATTATGGGGAGAGAAAAGGACGTGCGCGTCAGTTTTTGAAGAAATCTTTGACTGGAGATCAAGGGGATAAGGTGGAATGTGCCATGTGGTTCTGGTTGGAGGTAGTTCTTTTGCCGCCCTCAAGCTTGGCGGTTATGTAAAGGCACCATTTGTCTATGATCAGATTAATCGCAGTAAAGCAACCAATGTTGTCGGAGAGCCGCGTCAGATCCGTGTGAAGGATTTTAATGCATTGACGTTGCATGAATGGTATCAGTCCATTTCATTTGGGACCCATTTAATTTAGATATGGAAAATAGTAGGTATACATGGCAAGAAGCCGGTGGATGAGGTTGATACTTATCTACCAACTCGAATCAATGCTGAAGTTACCCTACTAGCTAGTTTTGCTAGGTAGAAAGATATACGTCAAAGTCATATCGAATTTATTGTGTAATTACTACTACTCCTATATATATAGACAGATAAAATTAATTAAGCTTGTTGACAGAATTAATTTCTGTAATTTTTCTTAATTTTGAAAAATCGTTTTATAATATTCCTTAATTATATGTTTGGTTTGGTCACTAGGTACATGTACAATTTGCCTCGGGGTTAAGCAAAAATTGTAGAAGCAACATGGTCCATTAATTAAGAGATCGTTACTAGAAGCTGCATGCAGGATCTAATTCATATATATAGAAAAGTACCATACGAACCTTCGGCCTCAAATACTTAATCCATGGCCACAAGGGGAGGTGCAATTGGAGACAAACTGGAGAATTAGCCGCAGAATACATATATATATATATATATATATATATATATATATATATGCATGTTCATGAGCATCGATGCATGCCGTAGGTTGTCTCAGAATACGACAGTAATCACATGCAAATAACAATATTAGTTGTGTCCCCAGAATATAATTAAGATCCACTCTATGCGAGGATAATGTCCCCTGCCTTATAAGCTCATATCTGGGAACGTCTCAACTGGAACAACACTACTCCCTCTAACAGTACTCCTCCCTAATGCATATATGATTAATTTGCAGAGGCGCGCAGGGACATGATTAACCTGCAGACTTGCTTGGTATCAGGAAAAAGGCAAAAGGTCGATCCAGATTTACCTCGAGCGATTGCCCCTACACACCCAAAATGTACATATATCCTTTAATTACATGTTGATTTTTCTAATTAGGGAGTGACAATATTATAATTGAACAGGTATATATAGATTAATCCTGGACAGTTAATAGAAACTCTTTTGAGTTTTTTTAAGTCTATAAAATAGCAATACTGATCATGTCGATCACGTTTCAAATCATTTCGATCTCTTTCTGATAAGAGACAAATTTTTTGAACTCAGCCTATCCATTTTAAATCCGATTTCATATTTAATGATCACCACTACATACCCTTGATTTGAATGCATGATTCTGTCAACTCAATTAGAAAGAACAATAATAAATATATTTTACACCCTCCAGTTATAGGATCCATTATATTTTACACTTCAATTTATTAATTTTGTTATATTACGCCTATTATTAATTTCAGACATTTTACACCCTTTATTAAAAAATTTCCTTAATTTATACGGAAAATGATTTTTTCTATCTTGAAACTTAATTTATCACCCCAAAACCCATAATATTTTTAATAGTGAGAATTTTATGAGGGTAAAATTGTAATTTTAAAGACCAAAAAGTTAATTGCAATCAAAATTGATAAAAAAAATTTAAATATATGGTGCAAATTATCTGAAATCAATAGTTGGGGTGAAAAGTGTAACCATTTATATATGACAAGTCGGTGAGATACCGTAGTCATTAAACTGAAGGACCACAACCCAGAGTACTTTAAAATGTAATTATTATACAAATTAAAGTCGAAACTCCAAAAATACATACGAATTAACAAAATTGTGATAATTTAATTGCCATTGGCATATTTGTTTATCTTTTTTTTTGCTAAGAGCATAATTGGGTATAATTATTACACAAATTAAAGTCGAAACTCCAAAAATACATACGAATTAACAAAATTGTGATAATTTAATTGCCATTGGCATACTTGTTTATCTTTTTTTTTCGCTAAGAGCATAATTGGGTATCCAAAGCAAAGGTCTCAAGTCCTTTTAAAACGCTAAACGCTCGCGGAGTTATAGCCGTATAGCAAGTAGCTCGATCGTGGCCTCCATAATTCGCTATATATCTTCAACAGTGTCTGTGGCACGCGCCATCCTTCATTGTAGGCAAACAATAATTGGCCAGAGAATCACTTCACAAAAAGGAACAACGATACAGCCTCGTATATGTCCGCTTCCCATTATAACTCTCCTCTCGATTTTTCACTAATATACATATATTCTAGCTAGTACAATTTATTTTTACGGTATTTAGAAATTAACAGGGAGATTTAATTGATCAAATATGTATAGAAAGTTTAAACAGCAGGATTTGTGAGCTAGAAGAGAGGAAATTCAGTGGATGAGAAAAGGGTCATTAAAATTTAATTAGTTCATTTTTTTTCAGTTCCATCAATTATTAATTATCTCTAATTTTAGATTTAAGTAGTTGTCAATTTCTAAAGTGTCCAAAGTACTACCATTATCCAACTATATATTTTTAAAATGATTTAACTACACTTTGCAAGGTGGTTTGGAGAGTTTGACACTTTGCATTCCCTTTTTTCAAGTTTGACACATTTCATAGGCATGATTTTGGATTCTTTTGATTTGCACCCCGCCATTTATTTTTTTGTTCGAAATAACGGATAAATTGACAGAAAGTTACAGATCTAAGTAAGCAAGAACCGCGTGAATGAAATTTGTCAATATTGAAAGAACATAGTGCAAAGTTTCAAAACCTCCAAACCATGTGAGTGCAAAGTGTTATTAAATCTTGAAAAATTCATATATCCCAACTATATGTATACATAATTGTTATAATTTCAAACAGTTTGATCTTCCAATTTAAACTTATGTGCTCTCTCACATTTTTCCTGGCCGTACTTTGGTTTACTTTATGTATCCTGCGTTATGGTAAGAATCCCTTTAGAGAAAAGAGATGGAGATCCAAATTTTCAGAAATGGAAGAAAAAAATATTCAAAATTCGAATTTATTTTACGCAGATAAAGAAGATCCGTGAACCCGCAAAAATCCTGACCGTCCAGGATAACATTGTGGCCACCCACGATGGAGAATCGAGCAAATGAAATCGCCCTTGCCACCATCCTCCTATAAATACCACCCAGTCCCAAGCTCTCCTCTCCCACATCACCGCAACCCCCTAACCACCTCCCACACTATTCTGCTTTTTCAGAGTTCAAACAAACCCAACCACTATCCCCACATACCATGGCGGAAGAGAAGCACCACCACGGCCACTTCCATCATCGCAAAGACGATGAAGATAAGCCTGTTGATTCTGTATACTCTGAGAACACTTACTCCACCGGTGGCCAGGGTGGGTACGGTGAGACCACTGCTTACTCCAGCGTTGCGTACTCCGATGCCCCAGGTACCGGTGGGTACTCCGAGACCACTGCTTACGGCAGCGGTGGCCCAGGTACTGGTGGATATACCGGTGGATACTCCGAGACCACTGCTTACAGCAGCGGCGGCCCAGGTGGGTACGCTAAGACCACAGAAGTGATTGTCAGCGACGAGCCTATTGACTACGAGAAGGAAAAGAAGCACCACAAGCATCTCGAGGAACTTGGCGAGCTCGGTGCTGCCGCGGCTGGTGCTTATGCCCTGGTAATTATCTATTCTAGCTACTATGGCATCTCGCTATTTAATTCATATGTATGTACGTATGTATAATGGAGCTACATCGAAAATATGGATGCAAACTCTGAAACTCTACCCGCATCAACATGGATCCGAGCCCTACTATTTTATTAGCCAGTGATCTTCAGAATCTACACAGGTCACGACTTATAAGAGCTACGCCTATATGTTTACTTTATTGGTACCATTAATTTCCATAGTGGGTCAGATTTGTTAGTCAGTCCTTATCAGCTGTCTAATTTTAAGGCCAAGATTTTAAATTCTGATTTAAGGTATGCTGAAATATAATAAATTTAGTTTCTAATTTGATCCTTTTCTCTGACAAATGTTTCAGTATGAGAAGCATGAGTCAAAGAAAGACCCAGAGCACGCCCACAGGCACAAGATAGAGGAGGAGGTCGCAGCAGTAGCTGCAGTTGGAGCTGGTGGATTTGCCTTCCACGAGCATCACGAAAAGAAGGAGACCAAGGAAGAAGAGGAAGCGGCTAATGGAAAGAAGCACCACCATCTTTTTGGTTAAAAAAAGGGGATATCACATCGTCTATCAAGTGTCTTTTATTAGCTACTTTGCTTTTTCTTTGATTTGGGGTTGTGTTTGGATATACCACGAGTCATGAGGAACTGCCCTAAATAATGCTCTTATGCAAGAGTGAGGTTGTGAGTGCTTCCTTGGTTGGTATATCATGTCGTTGTTGATTTAATGGTGTCATCTGGTTTTATTTTCTTTTTATGCAATGTTAATAGTATTGGTATCTTGCTGTTATATATCCAAGTCTCTAGATGTCTTGTTTTCATTTTATCATTTTCCATTTCAAATTACATTAACAATCGTACGTATACAGCTTCCTTTTTTTTGTTTATTTCTATAATAATTTAAATAATTATTTCGAGAGGATCATATCCTATATATATGCCTACGAGTGGTCGTGGACAATATCGTACGTCTTCAGTAATGAGATTAATGTATTAAAAGGTGGGCTCATGCATGTCGAAACCATAATATCAGCTTTTGGTTAAATATCTTCTCATTAAAATCAAGCCCATAAACAGTCCCATAAGATCAAGCTGATCATCAAGATATATGAAATGTCAACTTTTTTGTTATAATAATAATTAGTAACACATTAATCACAGTAACTGAGCCACGAATAACAAGCAAATTAAGCAGAATTATTGTACTTGTGCTGGTTAAAAAGCAGTCAGATATAATCATGGGGTTTAAAAAAGATTTAACTTTTAATCCTAATTGTATTCTCTATTGAATCGGACTTTAAACTTGGGCTAATTATTGGGAAGTTCCAAGGCGTGGTGGACGTTCTTGGTGAGTAAAGTGCTAGCTTCTAGCAGTGCCGGCTCAAGGGTAAGGCCACTTAGGCGATAGTCTAAGGCCTCACCTTTAGCAAGGCTCCATAAAAGATCCAAGAAATAAAGAGACTCAATATTTTTTTTTGTATTGTAGATGACCCAAGAAATAAAAAAAAAAAGACAATTGAGCTAAAAAAAATGGCAAGATGCAATATTTTTTTATTTTTTTTATCATGAGTGTACTATTTTTTTTGCTCATTGATATGTTTTTCCTAAGCTTCATAGTCTTTTTTCACATTATGAACTTTGCTAAAAGAGAAAAAAAGCCTTATAATAAATTAACTATACAAATTATATGAATGTCCTATAAATTTCTTAATTGTACATGTTATGGGGCCTTGATGTCATGAGTAAAAGCCTAGAGAAATAATTAATGAGGCCTTTCAATATTTTATATTAAATTTAATAATTGGTAAATATTTTATATTAAAATTTATACAAAATGCCTACAAATTTATATAGCGCCTTAGGCCTCCATTTGGTTTGAGCCGGCCCTGACTTGTAGTTGGATAGTACATGGGGACAGCGGAAAATAAACATGCATGCAGTACACGGGGCCAAGAGTACTGCATTGGGTACTATTTTGTAGGTAGGATATTAATTGGTTTGGTGGGTGAAATATAAAATAAGTACCTCGTTGAAGGAATATTTAGCCAATTTCGTCTTTTATGGAGGAAAATTCAGGTCATTTGCTGTAAATTAAGAAGGGTTTTTAATTGGTTCTTAGATAATGGACGTCTATTCTTTTGCCTATTTCTTTTCCACTTCCATTCTCCAATTAATCAAAGAATTGTACGTACGTAGTTTGTTTTACATTAATCCTCACGCTAATATTTATTAGTCTTGACTAATTTATTAATTTGATGGGTCATTTGTCTTTGCCTTTGAATTGCTAGCTGGGTGAAACTTTCAAGTCTCGGATGTTCGAAGCAGAGGCATGGATGATGGACCCGGAACTGAGCCCCACTATCAGTGCCAGGATTATTCCTCTCTCGCTCATTCAATTATTGGAGATAAAGGGTATATTCTAAGGGAAATAGTTGGAAAAGGGCTTCAAATCTATTGAGAGGTTGCCTTGGCTGAGACTTCCTAGCCAGAGGTTCTCCACGAGTCTTTGCTTTATTAATTAATGAGAGATGATGAGGATGATATGGGTGAGGTCGAGCACTTCGCCTCTTCTCCGCAAACGTGTAATTTGTCACGTGCTGAGCTTAGAAAGAGTCTAAATGGAAAGCTTCAAGAGTTGAAGGCAGCAAGGAGAAAGACTAGCTCGATTATACCTATCAGATCGAAGACCCCTTTAGTCTAACACTTTTAGGTTGATTGTGCTTTGACTATGAATGTCAATTATTTTTGTATCATTTTACGTGTAAAATGGTTTAGTGCTCAAGAGTGTTAAGTTACCCTTTTGCTTGTTTTGGACTTATTGTATATTTTGCTTCTGGGATTAATGAAACTACTTACCATTTATCCAAAAAAAAACAAAATTGCAAAATTTTGATTTCGTGGAATGATAAGTAGGAACGTGTCAAAGGGCAGAGCCCTTATAGTTACAAAGTCAGCAGCCTGCAACAAAATCAGACAATATCATAAACTACACACCAGAGAGAGCTAGCTGCATATATAGTATAGCTGCCCAAGAAATGGTGTCCTTCAGCATCGAGGATCACGAGGGATGCCACATTTGTCTCTCAATAGGACCCAAATTCTATTGGAAAAGAGGCATTCAAAGAATAGGTTATTGCAGTCCTCCATATCAGCTTCACAAAAGGCACATTTAATGTCATTGAGGATCGGCAAAAGTTATTGTGTGAGTGAGGTTATTGTGTGAGTGTGTGAGTGGACGGGTGAGATTAGAAGTTGAGAAATCTAATGGCTGAAAAAATGTCACGTCATTTAATGAATTCGACCCACTAACCCGACCCGTGAAACCGACCCGATTTCATTAAATGACGTGACATTTTTTCATTCATTAGATTTCTCAATTTCTAATCTCACCCGTCTACTCACACACTCACACAATAAGCTCACTCACACAATAACCGGGCCCATTGAGGATCGGCCAAAAGACTTTAGTCGATTTCGCCTAGATAGTTAAGATGAAAGAAAATCTAGGAATACTATCTTTGAACCACAGTAAGTGGTGCCAATTAGATACATCAAGGTAGCTAGTCTTGAATAAGCTGTAGGCGCGCACTAGTAATTGAGAAATGTCCAGTGGCATGGGGGTCCATCGGATGAAGTCCTCGAAGGGGGTATCAGCTGCCATAGCTTGCCAAATCTGGGGATGCTAGCTCCAGAGTGGGCCATCTCCAATGGCTACCGTCAATGATGGTAGAAGCTTTGGCATTGGCTTCAGCAGCAGTAGAAAGGATAGACTTCTTGCAGTTTCTGCGTTCTAAACGCCCCGAGGGATGCCAGTTATCATACCAAAGATACGTGGATTCACCGTTCCCGACTACCGACTTAAAGCATCCCTTAACATGGTCTCTATCCTTCAAAAAACTTCGCCAACTCCAAGAGTAGTCCCCTGGGACTTCTAGGGCAAGGAGCACGTTGTCACTAATCCTCTGCCCCACAATGAAAGCCGTTTGTTGTTTGCCCACTAGGAAAGGCATTAAAGTTTAAACCCTTCATTCAGCTAGCAATAATTTTGGTGATGCATTTATAAATTGTGTTGCAACACGAAATACAGCGGAAGTCCTTGAGTGAAGAAGCATTCGGCACCTTCTGAATCAGGGGCTAGCTACAACAGTAAAATTCAAGGCCTGTTTGAGGAGCCTACCAAATCTGAAAATGATTTTACAACCTCCACAATGCTAGATCTCGTGCTCCACGTCTTCTTGAAGAACGTAGAGTTAAAGCCGCTAGGGCTAGGGGATTTTGATTCAGCAACGGAGAACATGATAGATTTGATTTTTGATTTTCCTAACCAAGACATCTTGTTGTTCCACGTGAAGCCTCTTAGTAATCCATTGTGTAACAAACTTATGGATCGGTTATTGTGCACAGTATTACTGTGCTGCTAAACAACGGCTGAGATTAAAATCTGAAAATCCGGAGGCTGAGAATGACGCCACATCATTTAATGAAAAGACCATCTCAATTGACCCGTTTTGAAGCACCGGGCCCGTTTGAAAACATTGTTTGTTGTGTGTTAATTTCGTTCTAATCTGTTCTGCAGGCAAAAATGGTACAGAAGAGGCCTTTCGATGATAATGACATATTTGAGGTTTCTTCCAAGCTTCCAAGACAAATGGAACAGAATAATCAGCTTGTTTCATTTTCTGAATCTGTTTTCCGTGAAGAAGCTCTGCAGATCAAATGGTTGTACTTTGGTGTAATTTATAAACAGAGCTAGTTAACATCCCACTATTCCTCCTCATAGAAGATAAAAACACGAGTCGATATTGGGGAATACAGTTCTCTAGACGATGTTACCACTATTCGCCCTCATAGAAAAGATAAGATGGAGACCTTTTTGGGCGAAACACTGAAGTATTTGTACTTCTTGTTTGGGGATACGTCTGTAATTCCGTTGGATAAGTTCATTTTTAACACAAGCTTATCCACACAAAAGGACAGACACCTAAACATAGGGAAACCTCCATCAATGCAAGGTCTGCACAAAGAGGAAGAAGGAGAAGAAACGCACAGAGTCCTCACGAGGTTCCTCTATCACTAACTCCTTCTCTTCTCCCATATGCAAAACACCACTTTGTGCTTCAACAACGACTTCATCAGAAATTGTCATCTCCACGACCTAGACCACCATTGCAGGCTCAGATTGTTTAACAATTAAAGAATCCCTCCCGTCCACCAACTCATTCTCGTCAACGCCCAATGCCTTAATTCTAAAAGCACCGCCAATCTCTTCTAATACCTCAATTCCCGGTATCCTCACTGTACAAGAAAACACCTTATCCTCACTGGTCAAGCTTTTGAACCAGATCTGCTGATTCAAGAGTCTGTTCCAGAGCAATATATTAACAAAAGGATCAAGGTGGGAAGAAATATATTGGAGGTGACGTAATTATTGAATGTAGAAAGAGGAAGAAACATAAAGAGCTGGCGACGTATGAGACCGATTATTGTGTGAGTGTGTGAGTGGACGAGTGAGATTAGAAGTTGAGAAATCTAACGGCTGACAAAATGTCACGTCAATTAATGAAACAAGGTCGGTTGCGCGGGTTAGGTTCGTGAGTCGGGTTCATTAATTGACGTGACATTTTTCAGCCGTTAGATTTCTCAACTTCTAATCTCACTCGTCCACTCACACACTCACGCAATAGCTTCACTCACACAATAACTTTTGTCGGCGACGTATGAGAGCTGGGCGACGAAAACCTCGAATAGGAATAACCGAACTGATCCGGGTGGTGCTTCAAAAAGGGTCAGGGTCGATTCGGGTTTGGATTGTACAAAACGGGTCACTTCATTAAATGAGGTGGCGTCTCCTAGCACTTCTAAATCTTTAGTTTTTAATCTCAACCTTTACTCAGCAGTCATAAGCACAACAGTGCTTTGCATAATAACCTAACCCACCAAACTTAGGCGATAGGCAGCTTGGATGGACTTGACCCTATGAAGCGACGCATTGACCGAGCTGGAAGCTGTGTAACAATAAACCCCCAACACACAGTACTCACACATTGTTCGTCCAGAAGTGAAAATCTGTCCTTTTATCTAGGGCTGTAATATGAAAAGTTTATTAACGTACGTTTGTAATGTGAGAAAGTTTAATGGGCAAAGGATTGTATTTATGGCCGTGGTGACAGCTTACTGCTAAAGATATGGTGGGTTACTGGGTTTCCATGAATGTTCTAATCATATACCGCGTGATTGGTTGCGCGCTGAGTCCACCAATATGTTGTTTATTTCGCGTTTGTGTGCAGGTATGACTCGTAAGCCGGATGGTAATATGACAAATCAAAACGGACGGCTTTTACTCACTTGTGTGGCTGTGCCGCGTGAAACTCTATCTCTGTGGGGGAACCGACCGGAGATCAATTCAAGTCTGGGGTCCGAATTACTATAATATATATAACTAAAATAGTTTGAAGTGTCATATTTTAAAATAAATATTGATATCAGAAATAATATTGTAAACATTATTAAAATACTGCACAAGTTAATCAGCTTCTAGAAAAATGTGGTGTATGTCTATGATATTAAAACATAATAAATTAATGTAACAAAAAAATCATAAATTCAAGAGAATATATAGTACTGTGTTATTGCGTTTCAAGGGAATACTTAAATATTTTATTCTTTTTATTCAAAGCCATAGTCGAAAAACACGTAAAGTATACGGAGGTATCAGAGAAATTGAAGGGGCTGAGCAGACCCACACATCACGGATTCACAGTTAGAGAGAAAATTCGTGTTGGCTTTTAGAAACTTAAGAGCTAAGCTATTTATTTTATCTTTAATAAAACTCTAGTTGCCACTAAAGACAGTAGCTAATGGTTGGAAGCAGGAGGAACGAACCTATGAGGGACCAATTTCATAAAAATACACTAAAGACAATGGCTGATTTGGGGAGTTAGGGCCTTCTAGCTCCTTCCTTGGTTAAAAGTAGGGGCTGTAAAATCGGATTTATAAATGGAAGGACCAGACCAGACCGGTCTAAAGTAGAGTTTTAGTTTAGGTTAAAATTTTTCATTTTTCATTTTTCATATAACCGGTCCGGACCGCATTTATTAATATAAATAAATTTTTTTATATTTTTAATACAATATACAAACTTTAATAAATAAAAGTTTAATTTTAACCAAAACTAAAATTTTACATTTTGACATGCCCTTCCCCCTTTGAAATTAACCTAAAAAATTAAAAAAAAAATTAAAAACGTGGCCAAGTGAAACTTTGACATGTCATACCATTTATATACAATCGGAAATTCGGTCCAACTGGATTCTGGTCCAAAAACCGAACCGAAAATCAGTCATTGTCTTCAGTGTATTTTTATGAAATTGGTCCCTCAAAGGTTTGTTCCTCCTGCGTCCAACCATTAGCTATTGTCTTTAGTGGCAACTAGAGTTTTATTAAAGATAAAATAATTAAATAGCTTAGTTCTTAAGTTTCTAAAAGCCAACACGAATTTTCTCTCTAACCGTCAATCCGTGTGGTGTGGTCTGCTCAGCCCCTTCAATTTCTCTGATACTTCCATATACTTTTAAGTGTTTTTCGACTATGGCTTTGAATAAAAAGAATAAAATATTTAAGTATTCCCCTGAAACGCAATAACACATTACTATATATTCTCTTGAATTTATGATTTTTTTGTTACATTAATTTATTATGTTTTAATATCATATATAGACATACACCACATTTTTCTAGAAGCTGATTAACATGTGCAGTATTTTAATAATGTTTACAATATTATTTCTGATATTAATATTTATTTTAAAATATAACACTTCAAACTATTTTAGTTATATATATTATAGTAATTCGGACCCCAGACTTGAATTGATCTCCGGTCGGTTCCCCCACAGAGATAGAGTTTCACGCGGCACAGCCGCACAAGTGGGTAAAAGCCGTCCGTTTTGATTTGTCATATTACTATCCGGCTTACGAGTCATACCTGCGCACAAACGCGAAATAAACAACATATTGGTGGACTCAGCACGCAACCAATCACGCGGTAGATTAGAACATTCATGGAAACCCACCATATATTTAGCAGTAAGCTGTCACCACCGCTATAAATACAACCCTTTGCCCATTAAACTTTCTCACATTACAAACGTACGTTAATTACAATCTATCTACTTGATATTTTTCATAATAATCTTTCTGTATAGTTCGTTCCCAAAGCCCATACATCAGACTCTAAGATCCCACCATGGCCGAGAAGCAGCACCACCACCACCACCACATCTCCCACCACAAAAATGTTGAGGATGGACCTGTCGATTATAGGAAGGAAGAGAAGCACCACAAACATCTCGAACATCTAAGCAAGGCTGGTGCTGTTGCTGCTGGAGCCTATGCCCTGGTAACGTTTTTCTCCTACTTTTTTTGTTTTTTTTTTCCTTGTTCTAAACCATTACGAATTTTTTTTAAATTGTGTTATAAGCTGAATAGGATTTTCTATGCCAATGGTAATGAGGCCTTGCCAGAATTCATCTCGGGGCTGATAATTAGTTGAATTTAAGTGCCTCTATATTTATTTGTTTATAGTTGTTTTCTTCCCGGCCGTTCCAAATTTAAGTGCATTTATTTGATTATTCTTTCAGCATGAGAAGCATAAGGCAAAGAAAGACCCAAAGAACGCTCACAGTCACAAGATCAAAGAGGAAATTGCAGCAACAATTGCAGTTGGAGCTGGTGGCTTTGCGTTCCATGAGAAGCATAAGAAGAAAGCGGCAAAGAAGGAAGATGAGATGCTTCATGGAAAGCACCACCGCCATCACTAATTTTAATTGTCTTTGATTAATTTCTCTGTGTTTACTCTACCCCCAAATAATACTAGCTAGCTAGCTAGAAGCGAGGTTTTGAATATGTCTGCGTGTAATTTTATCAGCTTCTCTTGCAGCGTGCAATATCGTTAGTTAATATACCTATATATAGCGTCAATGTTGTGGGATAATAATATATTGTAATTCAAGAAGTCCATTTTTTTTAATAAAATGGAAAAGTTAATATATGAGGTCTTCTCTTTTTGTTATTTTCCTACGCAATACATGAGGTCTTCGCTTTGACATTGATTTTGCACGGATCCTAAGGCCTGAGATCAACCTTTTTTTTTTCGATTCAAAATTAGTAGGACTACGAACATACATACATATGTATATATGTTAATTTTTCGGGGCTATTTTATTTTTAAAAGGGTAATTGTGAAATACCTCGGAAAGAAAGAAGAAATTTAGGAGTGATGACTTAAGGCGAGCGAGATTTTTTTGATGAAAAGCTAAGAGCTCCCTTTTAGAGATGGTGTGTTGGTTGGCCCAATAAATTCACTTTGACCCGTAAACATGTGGATTCCCTTTCCCCTTCCCCCAAATTAATTACACAAAAAATACTATAATAATCTTAATTACAGGTATATATATATATATATAATTAATCTATGTCCTATGTATGTATAAATAGCCTTAATTTATAGAACTGAGGATTGAAGAAATAAATATAAGCTCTCGCTCTCAATTATAATATAAATGAAATAGTTGGACTCCAAATATTAATTCTAAAGTAGGACTTGTAGGACATGTATGGCACTACTAATTAGTAGGACATGTAGCACATATATATAAGAGCAATTAAGGTATTAATTAAGACTTCAGTACAGACGAGCGACGACTATTTGAAATAGAAAACTATAGGTGAGACATGGAGGAAAAACCTAAAATTTCTCCCCTCAGAATATGAAAATCACCTCCCCTACTTCCCCTTTAATCACTCTAAAAGCTATTTTCAAAAAAGGGACTTTGAGCTCACTAACCACCAATACAATTTCAAACATGGGTCTAATTAAACTATAAATCTTTATATATTGAGCCTCTAACTTTCAAAATTAATTAAATTGCTCCCTGAAATAAAATCTGAGGGTCAAAATCGTGCAACGTGGTACATTCACAACACACTTGGCACGAATTTGATCGTTTAATATTTTTTTAAGGACGCAAATTGATAAAATTTAATAGTTCTTTGGGTTCAATATGTCAAAAGTATTAGTTAGAGGATTCAGAATGAATTTTCGCCATAAAAAAATCATTTTGATTCCCCTAAAAATTTGGACATAATCCTTTTCTAACCGGCCCAGAAAATTTAAAATAACCAAATTTTTTTAAAATATTCAAAACATATTAGGTTTTTGATAAAATCCATAATGTTATTAGTCCAGTCCAAAATCTAATAATAATATATAGTTTTTTTTCTTTCTAAAAGCTAAAAAGCATAGCTCTAACAATTCTATAAGACTCATAAATTAGTGACTTTACTCCGTCATGTCTTAAATCCCATAAATTCAATTTCATCTTCATTTTTTTATTTACTTTAAATACCATAAGCTTATCACGCGTGTGATAGTTTAAACAAATTGAGTCTCACATTAAAAATTATATAGATCGTAATTAAATGTCGGTGGCTAGTTAAAAATTATAGGCTCAAATCAATAAGCTTAAATTTTAAAATTCAATGATGCATGTGATCCCCTTATGTTTTAATATTGTTACCACTAGAAGACTGGCTAAGATGCTTCGCTCTCCCCAACACATAGCATATTAGTTATGTTTAACAAAATATTTTTTTAATATTACAGAATATGTTACAACATAAAACTTAAAAAGAGAATAATTTAGTTATTATTAACTGGGCCCCAAAACTGAGTTCCTCGATTCCACCGTACAGGTAAAGTTCACACGGCAAAAGTGTGTAGACGAACGTTCACAATTGTCATCATCCACGTTAAATGAATTTATCTTCACGCAAACACGAAATAACAAACATACACATATTGGTAATTGGTGGACTTGGTAGACGATCGACCAAGCTATAGCTGGCTGTCCATTAGAAATTTAGAGCATTGATCATGGCAAGTTGGCAACCACGATGTCTTTTGCATATATATATATATATATATATATATATATATATTTGAACATGCCACCGCTTATAAATACCACCCCTAATCTATTAAACTCTCCCACATTACAAACACGTTAACACTCTAATTTCTGTATTGCTACCAATTAGTAATATATCACATCTACGTACGACCATCATGGCTGATCAGGAGGAGCAGCACCACCACCACTTCTTCCACCACAAAAAAGATCAGGAAGACGGACCTGTCGATTATTGCAAGGAAGAGAAGAAACACAAGAATCTCGAGCTGCTAGGAGAGCTTGGTGCTGTTGCTGCTGGAGCTTATGCCCTGGTAATTAACGAAGAATCTTCTTCTAGTTGTCGTTTCTCTTTCTGCTTTAATTAGTATGTGTGCAAAGGCCCCCAAAATTCAAGGAAAGAAATTCAGTGTGCTATTAAATAACCCCTAAAAATTATGCGATTATGTATAGTTTGGCCCCCAAAATCCAGTATCTTCTAGCTTAATTAACCCCAGTATTTGCGTATATTTGGTGTGTGTTTGAAAATATATATTTTGAGAGTAACCATATTTACGTAAAAAAAAATATTATAAATATTGGGATTGATTTTCATACATCGCTAAGGCAATTAGCTCCCAAGGAGCATGAGAGCACTCAGAATACCACAATACTAAGGGATTGATTCCCTTTTAATCTAAGCACTAGACAGATCAGTTCACCAGAAACATAAGCCACGAATCAAGTTTTTTTACGTTTCTAAGCACAAGACAGATATATATTTGCCCTGGATCAGGATTCAAGAGCCTGATTAACCATTGTCAGTAACGAATATAAAACAATCTTTGAGGGCAAATCAAAAGACTATTTGAGGGCACACAAATGGTAACGATTTCCGGACAGATCAGAATTCGTATCTACCTACGTACGTTGAACTTAAATGCCCCAATGTTACTTGTGTTTAGAGTTGTTTTCCTGATCTAGTTTGAAATTGGTGTGCTTTAATTAATTGGATTATTATTTCAGCATGAGAAGCATCAAGCAAAGAAAGACCCAGAGAATGCCCACAAGCACAAGATCGCAGAAGAGGTTGCAGCAACATTTGCAGTAGGGTCTGGAGGCTTTGCGTTCCATGAGCATCATGAGAAGAAAGAGGCAAAGGAACATATATGAAGAGCTCGTGGATTAAAGAAGCTCCACCTTGATCACTCTTTTTAAGTGTCTTTTAATTTCCCAGTGTTTGCTTTAATTTTCATCAGTTAGTTCGTGTGATCTTAATCAACAGTAAAAGACTTCGCAAATAATACTAGGAGTGAGTGTACTAAGTATTTCTTCTGGGTTGGAAAATGTCGCTGTTGAGTAGGTTTGATCTGGTTCCCTTGCAGTACTGTTGTTGTCTGTATCGTCAATCTTTCGCAATTATATATTAATTTGAAAAAGTACCGCGTTTTTTTCTTTTCCATCTCTTTGTATCCCAATGGAACATTACCCCGAGGTTTCAGAACAATAGACTCAATGTACTGTTAACCGAATCTAGAAAGGGGGTTGAATAGGTTCTTCAAATTTTCAGTCATTTTTAATTTTTTGTTGTACAGTCTCAGAAGATTATCAGCAAACTTCAAGGACACTACAATTAACCATATAAACAAGATATTGCAGATTATTAATGCTTCAATATGTTCAAGATAGAAACATATATACGACTAACAATTGCAATATCAACACACAATCAACTACGAAATCACAATCAATCAAGATAACACCAAGACTGGTGACGAAGAGAAAAATCACTTGAAAGAATCTTTCAAGAGGAAAAAGCTCTCCGGACTCGTAAGCCGGTTTAAGCGAATCTACTAGAAACTTTAAACTCGGTACACAGTGATTTAAAAACTACCCAACACCTCGTTGCTAGTCTAACACAATTATTACCTTACATGGAATACAACATCTAGTTATGCATCTTGCAGAGAACGAGGAACTCCTCTTCCATATGAAGTTCTGATGTTAAAAATTGACCTAAGCAGCCAAGCCAATCTTTCCACACACCCACGTGCAATCGACTTCTTCACAACTGGAACTCTCAGTCTTTGTAGATCTTCAGCAACATCTGGACTTAACCTTCTTTAACTAGGTAAATCTTGATGATCGAAATCCAAGCCAAGATCTAAGGGAGAAGAAAATATCACTGGGTTTATTCTCAGTTCACTCACAACAAACTACAGAAACAGTAACAGAGAATGTATCTTGAAGGCTCTGAAAAGCTAGGTCTCTCAAAATTACTTTTAGGAATGTTATGAATAATTGTGAGAAAATGACTTTTATACTCTGGGAGTCGGAGGGAAGGTTTTCACGAAGTTTTGAGACTTCTTGAATCTTGGGCGAAGCTGGTAAAACCGTTACAAGTCTTTCGTCAATTCTGATCAAACTGTAAGTGAACTTTGACCAAACTTTGAGTGTTTCACAAACATCACCACTCCGACTTTACGATAGTAAACTATAAGCATACTTCAATCAAACCTTAATCATTCCCAGACGATCACCAATTTTGTTGAACCGCTGTACTTGAGCAGAACTTTATTAAACACGAATATCAAGAATAAACTAAGACACGTAATGAAGTTTTTACTCCAACTAAAATACATCTACAATTTCCTCTTATCTGTAAGCATCTTTGAAGTCTGAATCTTTCGCACATGCATAATCATAAGGCCAGTGCCTCAATGGATCAGAATGATCAGCATCACATATTACATTTGTTTTTGTTATCAATTAAACTGTTAAGTGAAGAACAAAGACAGTCAGACCCAGATAATTGATAATATCATCTGGACATTTTGCTTCTCCTCATTTTAATTCGTTTCATGTGATTGCAAGCAAATTTAGCGCAATTATAGGTTACATGTATATTGTTTAGGTACCTTTTCTTTCGTACTGCGTATATTTATATATATAGGTCTAATTGAATCTCCAACTAAACCATTAAATACAAGATTAAATGATGTAGGGTAAGTTGTACCTAAACGAGAGTCTAAAACATTTCCCATCTGCGAACCTAACAACGAAATTTCTCATATACAAAATCCCCCAAATTAGTGGGTTTGTTCAAGTAGCCAAAGGATGAAGATAAAGGGGACTTTGGTGTACGTGATAAACAATCCCCATCCATTAACTTTTCTTTTATACACCTTCAAGTATTAATTCCATCTCAACATATACAGCAAAGCAGCGCTACAAAGATCAAGTGATAAAAACTATAGATTTTCTAAGGATGATAGAATTATATTGGATTTGACCAAAGTTCTAAATTCCCCATCTCTCTTTTATTAGTACTAAATTCGATAACGTAGGTTATAATTAACACAATTATCGTTTAACAAAATAACATCAGTTTAAGCTAATCAGCTTAGATCAGATCTTTCAAAATTGAATAATATTTTAAATTAATGTTAGTGGAGAGCACGATCCATATGCCAGCATCACTTAAATAATTGCAAATATGAAATTGATCATGATCATGATAAGTCGGAATGGCAGATAATACTTGAAAAGGTTGTTGAATTGGAAAGCAACAACAACAATTAAAAAATTGAACATGTAGCTAGCTAGGTATACGGAATCAATACATCACAATGTCACTGAAAGCAAAGATCGATAACACCCTCTGAGCATCCAAGTGGCCTCTGTATTTTGCCAAGGGGTTAATTTTGTAGTTGATTGAATTCTATATATGTTTAAATTATTTGGCTGTGGGGTACTCGATTTTAATGTATCGAGTTAATTGTTTGGTGTTACATTACATTGATCAGTAAGTTTTTCAATTTGGGTCAGGTCGATGCATATATGAAGATCGAGTGTAATAAATTTTCTTGGTTAATAATAATAATAATAATATGTAAGATTATGGTATGGACTAATTTCTCCTTTTACATGCTTGTAGTTCATCCTAATTAGCAGAATGCAAGAATAAAACAACGGGAAAAATTCATCGTGATCGTCCCTTGCATTTTTTGTTTTTGTTTTGTCTTAGGCTGCTTACACGTGCGAACCCAATAGGAGTGGAAGTACAGTGTGCATCCCTTCTGACAGGGAAAAGAAGTGTAAGAAACCATGGGCTAACCCTTCACCAATATTTTCCACACCTACCGTGAGAAGCTGCTAATTTTTCTGATCAGGATAACATTTTCAGGCAAAACAATAGCTTGAAACTTCTAGTGAAGGGTATACGTAAATATTACTATAATCTTTAATGTACAGCTTTTTCATTTACTTAAGGCCTAAGCTAATTTAAAAGCTTTTACTATCACAGATAGACTACTTTTACTATCACAGACTAATTTAAGAAAGAGGTTGGTGGACTCAGTACACGTCCAAGCTGGCGGTCCATTAATAGAGTTAGCGCACATGGCAACCGATGATGTCTTTTGCATTTGACAACCGCTGTTTATAAATACCCCCCCCCCCTAACCCATTTAACCATCCCAGGTTACAAATAACCTTCCTGCATTGCGCCTTACACCCATATCTCACACTAGATCTACTACCACAATGTCTGAGGAGCAGCACCACCACCACGGCCTCTTCCATCACAAAAAGGATGAAGACGAACCTGTCGATTATAAGAAGGAAGAGAAGCACCGCGCACAAGCATCTCGAGGAGCTAGGAGAGCTTGGTGCTGTTGCTGCTGGAGCTTATGCCGGAAAGGGATTGCCTCCAAAGAGGCTCCCCTCCGAAGAGCCAAAGGGATGACTGGAACGTAAAGTTCCAGCCGTCCTACGGTCGAGATTTCCCGACCAAGACTGTTCGGGTCAGATGTGGGTCCCGCCCGGGACCCACAGCCCTCTCTTGGTGGGCAATCCTGACCGTAGGACGGCTGAAACTTTACGTTTCAGCCGTCCCTTTGGCTCTTCAGACGGGAGCCTCTTTGGAGGCAATCCCGTCCCGCTTATGCCTTGGTAACGATAAGCTTCTTCTTGTTGTTTTTTTTTTGGATAAATATAAAGTTGGTCCATGTGGTTTGGCCAAAAATCAAATAATTTTTTAAACTTTAAAACTGAACAAGAAAGTTTAAGACCAAATATATTGACCACAGAACCTATAAGGGGGTTGAATAGGTTCTCCAAATTTTCGGTCCTTTTAAGCTTATCAGCAAACTTCAAGGACACTACAATTATCAGTATACTATGCGAAATTAATAAATCAGTATGAATAAGATATTGCAGATTATTAATGCTTAAATATGTTCAAGATTATCTTTCTTAATCAAAGAAACATATGACTAACAATTGCAATATCAACACACAATCAACACGAAATCACAATCAAACAAGATAACACCAAGAGTGATGACGAAGAGAAAACCCACTTGAAAGAATTCTTTCAAGAGGAAAAAACTCTCCGGGCTCGTAAACCGGTTTAAGCGAATTCACTAGAATCTTCAAATTTGGTACATAGTGATCTATAAACTATCCAACACCTTGTTGCTAGTCTAACACAACTTGTACCTAACTTGGAATACAATATCCAGTTCTGCACCATGCAGGGAACGAGGAACTCCTCTTCCATTTGAAGTTATTGATTCCAAAAATCAAACTCTACAGCCAAGCCAATCTTTCCACACACCCACGTGCAATCGGCTTCTTCACAACTGAAACACTCAGCTTTGCTAACTTGGAACTCCTCACAACTTGGAACTTCTTCACAACTAACACAACTTGTACCTAACTTGGAATACAATATCCAGTTCTGCACCATGCAGGGAACGAGGAACTCCTCTTCCATTTGAAGTTATTGATTCCAAAAATCAAACTCTACAGCCAAGCCAATCTTTCCACACACCCACATGCAATCGGCTTCTTCACAACTGAAACACTCAGCTTTGGTATATCTCCAGCAACCTCTGAAGATGACAAGGTAAATTTTGATGATCGAAATCCAAACTGAGATCCAAAGGAGAAAAAAATCTCAAAAGGTTTGCTCTCAGTTTACACACAAACAGACTAAGAAACAATTGTGTGGAATATCTCACGAATGCTCTCAACAACTAGATCTCTCAAAAACTATTTCAAGGAACGTTATGAATAAATGAGAGAAAAAGGCTTTTATACTTTGAAGGATCGGAGGGAAGGTTTTCACGAAATTGTTAGGCTTCTTGAATCTTGAGCGTATTTGTTAAAACCGTTACAGCAGCCTTTCTTCAATTCTGATCAAATTGTAAGCGAACTCTAACCAAACTTCGAGTGCTTCAGAAACATCAATACTTCGACTTCGCGTTAGTAAACTATATGCAGACTTCAATCAAACTGTAACCATTCCCAGACGATCACCAATTTTGTTGAACCGCTGGACATGAGCAGGATTTCATTAAACACAAATCTCAGGAATAAACTAAGACACGTCATGAAGTATTTACACCAACTACAATACATTAACAAAAACACATAAAATTAGTCCCTAAGGTTTTACATCCATCATGAATTTTGTCCATTCGAGACCCTTCAAATGTGAATGATTTTAAACCTCAGGAACTAATTTTATGTATTTTAAAGTTTAATGACTTATTTGATTTTTGCGTAAATCACAGAGACTAATCGTGTATTTATCTCTTTTTTTGCTTTAATTTGTGTGTGTATTTAGTGTGAAAATGAATATTATCAACTCCCAAGGAGCAGGACACAACTCAGAATACCCCAATACATGATGAGGTATTGATTCCCTTTTAATCTAAAGCACAAGACAGAAATGAATACTAATTAACCAGAAACTGAGGCCGAGAAGTAAAGTTCTGTTTTTGACGTTTCTCTATCGTATTTGTCCTCGATTTCGGATCTCAAGCAGCCTAAACCATTTTCATTTCAGCGATCATATACAAAACTCTAACGGAGAGCAGATCAAACATACTATAAAACAATTAGAAAACCAAATAAACTTTTCTAGTTAATTGGGTTAGCTGAATCAGGAGTTTCTATGCGAATGGTAATGATTCCTTGACAGGAGAACGCACCTCTGGCTATCTATGTTGGATTTAGATGCCTCAAAATCTATTTGTTTATAGTTACTTTCTTCTCATTTCACATTTGTGTGCTTTAATTAAATTATTATGTCAGCATGAGAAGCAGAAAGCAAAGAAAGACCCAGAGAATTTCCAGTCACAAGGTCGCAGAGGAGATTGCAGCTGTTGCTGCAATTGGAGCCGGTGGCTTTGCTTTCCATGAGAAGCATGAGAAGAAAGAGGCAAAAGAGGAAGATGAAGAGCTTCATGGAAAGAAGCACCACCATCTCTTTTAAATGTCTTTGACTAATTTCCATGCATGTGTTTGCTCTTCTTCGGTTAGTTCGTGTTATCTTATCACCAGTATACGACCACCCCAAATAATATTGCAATCGAATTCGTAGATTTCTTCTGGATCGGAATATCATGTCCTTGTTAAGGTGTAGGTGTTATCTGTTTCTCTTGCAGTGTACGGCATGCTAAGTTATTATATATATGTATGTATGTATGTACGACATTTCTCTTCCCCATCAACCTAGTAATGATGTCCCTCTGTGGATCCACAACAAGAAAGGAATGTTGACTGCTAAATCTGCCTACGAGTTCATCATCAACTCAAGGGGACCTTCATCCAGTCCTCTTACGCCAGAGGAATGGAGGCGGATGTGGAAGCTAAGATTGCAGCACAGGCTCAAACTGTTACTCTGGAAAGTAACTGCTGAGGTCTGCCTGTCCGTGGTAAATTTGGACTATGGACTTCGAATAAGCAAGAGGCAGCACGACTTTGTCCTCTATGCAGAGAGCATGAAGAAACAACTACGCATTTATTATTATCTTGCCCAGGGAGTGTTTTGATATGGCGTAATGGGCCATGACCAATTTCATCTTCCCAGTTTCAGGGTTTGCAGATTTGGGTATGGGTGAAATTTCTCCTGGAAGAAAACAATCTACCGTCAGCCAATAGGGATGATTGGGGTGACATGATGCTGGCGGTAGCAATAGCCCTGGATGTTATTTGGTTCAATAGAAACCGTGTGGTCCATGGACAAGATGGTATGGAACCTGAGGCTTTGTGGCATGATGTGCATCGACGCTACCATAGTCATAAAATGGCATGGTCAAGTATGAATGGGCGTGGGAGAAAATATTGGCAGCCACCTGACACTGGCCAACTCAAAATAAACTATGATGCTGCAGTTCAGAATGGGTTGTTAGTGGCGGTGGCAATTGTTCCTTGGTGATATCCTTCAGGCGCGTTCAGGCATTATGAAAGGCACTAGTTCAATCAAAGGAGAGGCTCGGGCAGCAAGATTAGCATGCACATGTGCTTCAGACTTTCCTGGAGTTAAGATTATCATTGAAGGCAATTGCTTGGACCTGGTCACCCAAATTCACGATAAAGATCGTCCTGCGGATTGGGAAATTGTAGGTGAGGTAGATACAATCAGACATCTCTTAGGCATCCATAGTGAATGGACAGTTGAGTGGACTCCAAGTCAATGGTGTATGTGACAGCAGGTAGCTGGAGAACTTAGGCTTGAGATCCTGCCTAGTATTGTAATTAGTATTGATCACGACGTCCATGCGGATGAGTCGTTTTGAGGTGTTGTTATTTGCTTAGAAAAAAAAATGTATGTATGTATTGTTACTTGTGAGTGTTCGCAATAATAATAATGCAATTTGAAAGGCCTATTTTTTCTCTTCATTTTCTAAGGGTGCGTTTGCATCCTGAAATTTTACACTTTCTAAAATTTTAACACACTAAAAAATTAAAATATAAGCTCTCTCTCCACCATCACATCATTACTTTTCACTATACTAAATATTAAAAATCATCTCTCTCTTCACTTTTTCACCAAATTTAATACCCTAAAATTTTAATTTTCCCAAAATTTTAACACTCAAACACAACCTAAATCAAATGCAAACGCTACTACGAGGTATTCTCTCTGAAATATATATCTCGATCCTTTGAAGTTTCAACTCTTTCGCATGAATTTTGCACTGCGTTTAAGGCCTGAACCTACGGCAGAGAACATAACAAGGTCTTCGCTGAATCTGGTTCATTAAACAAGCGCGGTTGACCATCGCGTGAATTGACATCATGAGAGGACATTTTGCTGTTCATCATCTTCATTAATCACGTATTGTGTTTAGGTACCCTGACAATGCGTACACATACAGAGGTCTAGTCGATCTCCAATAAATTAAACCATGGATTAAAGAAAAATATATTGTCAGGAAATTTCTACCTAAATGGAAGCTTCGAATGTATATTTTCTATAACCATTTCGGCCGAGGCGTGCAGAAGTGTTGGAACTCTTGGGCTAACTTGACGATTTTTTATTTTTGTATTTGCCTTTTTTCTGTGAGCTCAACAAATTGGTTTAGGTAGTATGTTTATCAATCGGAATTGGGAATTTTCCAAGCACCGGGGCGTTTGGAATCCTCAAACTATCTGATAAGTACACTATTAGGTGTACCTGTACGTATTGCTATGATATTGGACGGCCCCTTCCCAAAAAATTTTATTGGGATGTGCTCGCTACGGCAAGTTTTCTCGGTGGTGATCCCAACCAGCATAAATTAAGGTCCCAAAGGCCATGACAGAAGGCCACAAGGACAACCGACGAGTTTGGAAATTATTAAGAGGTAACAGTCGGGTCTGAAGCCCGCCCCAGTTCATATGGGCTCCTGTCGCTAGCTACTTTCTAAAATATAGTCCAATATGGTGTTGCAGGGACATTACAAGCTGCCATCGAGGAACAACAAAGAAGCATAAAAAAAACAAACCCCCAAGAAACTCATCAAGAAACAGCAGCAAACAAAAAAAGCACCAAGAAACTCTTGATTTTTATTGATTATTTGCCTACAAGCTGCTTACGTGGTCAATGAAACTTAACACTACAACCAAAAACCTTCCAAACCCAATATCTTAGCTGGCCCGGTGGCCCAAGCAAACTAAATAACCAAAGACCAAACTTTACTAAGAAAGCAACTTCAATAGACATTCTCATAATTACGAATTTGAACCATCAAGTAGTACTACTAGACCAAGTACTTGTAATCAAGGGACCGAGTTCTCCGACCGAATACTTTTATTGGGCTCAAGCGGTAGTGGCGATGGTGGTGGGGGAGCAGAATCGGTAGCCTCATGATCACAGTAGCCATGAAGTATATCACCCTCTTCTGTGGTAAACCCTAGCGAACCAAGCATCTCGGGCCAGCATTCGTGTCCGATGACTCTGATGGCTTGGCAACAGCCGGGGCCTAAATAAGTCTCTCCGTTGAGGAAAAATAGGATAACCTCTCCGCTGCATGCATGGAGCAGAAGCAAAGAGTCCCAGCAGTTTGCTGACTCGCCATCCAATTTTAGACGAGCCTCGAGGCCTTGAGTGGGCTCCAATGGGCGGGACAAGGTTATGGACGCCATGCTCCAACCTAGAGCAACAGTGAGAAAGAAGAAGAGCTTAAAAGTATAAACCATTTGGAGCAGAAGACGGGTCGAAGAGATAGCCAGATAGGTGAAGGACTTGTTCCAGCTCTTGTTCTTTATATAAAGTTAAGGACACCTGGTATGTTGCGTCCGCGGGGAGGTGAAGAGGCTGAGATCGATCAATGAGCAGTCCATTCGGTTTTTTCAGTTTTGATTCTAATTCATTCAAGAACGTATATTTTGGGAAGCTGGAAAATACTTATTGTGCGTATATCATGATCGAAACGAATCGAACGGTGAGAAAAAAACTCTCCATCTAATACAATTGGTCCATCTCCTGATCAATCTCCGGTAGCTCATAGTAAATTTAAGAGAGCAAGTGGAAGGGACATAGGGAAACCAGAAAGAGAGAGCAATTAAGTTTAAAAAGTAACGTAATTCTAATTCGGACAGTCACTAAAAATTCCTTTTGAGCATCTGTGCCGCCGTTCCAATTAATTGCTAACTTAAGGTACCGTATAATCGGTGAAACTTAAAGAGTTAAATCTTAACAAGTCATGAGGCCTTTGACTTCTAAATCTGCATGCACTCGTCATCACAAGATGGGCCTCCCTCAGGCAGCCCATAGCATACTCCTGAGACTTATAAATTAGAGGGTTAAGTACCATTTCTGATCGGCTAATTGTCTTGTACTTGCCATTAACCTCTTTATCACTTAACGGGCCAACTCAATTGTCTTTATTATTTTAATTATATTCTATAACACTCTCACTCACGTGTGGGCCGGACTTTCCTTTAATTAGGAGGCCCAACGCGTACAACATTTAATTGAAATTAGGATGGAGTATAGAATCAAGTTTCGAACTCAGAACCTTGGCTCTAATACCATGTGAATCTATCACAAATCTCAAAAGCTTAAGCTAATTAATACTTGAATTATATTTTTCAACCCCTTCAGCTTCCTTTCTCATTTCAATAATAAAGATTAATTACTACAAATAGTTCGAATTCCTATTTCAGGAACAAAATTGACAAAAGCCCCAAACTAAATGAAAAATGACCAAAATTAATTATTTTAATAATTAGATTCTTTAATATTGAATAAAATGAAGCAAATATATTAATGGAAGAGTTATATGTCAAGTTTCATCCCAAAACCAATTGGCAATGGGAAGATGTGGCCCAACAGGTATATGAAGCACAAGATTAAATGGTCCCTAATCAATGTGGGACTCTAACACTCTCCCTCACGTGCAGGCCGAATAAACATGGTTCATGCACATGAACAACAAATGAGGAACACAAATAAGTGGGTCAAGCCCAGAAATAGTTGTCTCTGATACCATGTCAAGTTTCATCCCAAAATTAATTGTCAATGGAAAGATGTGACCAAACAAGTATATGAAGCACAAGATTAAATGGTCACTAATCAATGTGGGACTGTAACATTATAAACCAAAATATAAATGAAAAATAGTCTAAATTAATTAGTTTAACAAGTAGGTACTTTAATATTTAAGAAAATGAAGTCAATAAATTCATGGAAGGGTAAAAAAACTTTGAAAGTTACTTAGTATATATACTTATGCCTGCAGACTACTCCACCTGACCGGAGACATGTTTTCAAGCTTCCAGATCAAGGGATTCCGCCTTCATATTTAATGGTTGCAACGAAGATGCATGTATAGCTGCAGACGACCACACCCTTCTTTGGCTCAATTAGCTTAACGACAAATGGGACTAGATCAACTCAAAAAATTTATGCCAATTATGACAGTACTCGTGTGACAACTTTACTACTATATATAAATATATCAGATTAGTATAGTATTGTTCGACTCTAATAAATAAATAAATATCTAAGTTTTGTCCTAAAAATATCTAAGAGGAAAAATGTGTAAGGCACAAGTTCAAGTTGGCTACCTATAATAATTGTTAATTGTATCGGGTATATGTCATGCATAATGCCGAAAAAGAAAAAATAACTTATATTTTCCACACCTACCGACGTATATATGAGATTAGTATAGTATTGTTTGACTCAATATATAAATATCTAAGTTTTGTCCTAAAAATATCTAAAAGGAAAAATGTGTAAGGCACAAGAAACTGGATCCCGATCACCTGCAATTGAATTTGCAGGTGCAATCCCCCAGTCGACATCGCTTGAAACTTCTAGTGAAGGGCATACGTAAATATTATTATAATATTTAATGTACAGCTTTTTCATTTTTTATTTTCTTTTGTAAATCATGTTCATTTACTTTAAGGCCTAAGCTAATTTAAGAACTTTTACTATCACACGCTCCAGTCCGGCATCTTTTGGTCGGCACATGACTTCTCATCCGCTTCACGTACAATCACAGACTAATTTAAAGAAAGAGGTTGGTGGACTCAGTACACGAGCGGACCATTAATAGAGGTAGCGACACATGGCAACCGATGATGTCTTTTGCATTTGACAACCGCTGCGTATAAATACCACCCCGCCTAACCCATTAAACTATCCCATATTACAAATAACCTCTGTATTGAACCTTACACCCATATCTCACACTAGACTACTACCACCATGTCTGAGGAGCAGCACCACAACGACGGCCTCTTCCATCACAAAAAGGATGAAAACGAACCTGTCGATGAGGTATTGATTCCCTATACTAATTAACCAGGAACTGAGGCCAAGAAGTAAAGTTCTGTTTTTGACGTTTCTCTATCGTATTTGTCCTCGATTTCGGATCTCAAGCAGTCTAAACCATTTTCATTTCAGCGATCATATACAAAACTCTAACGGAGAGCAGATCAAACATACTATAAAACAATTAGAAAACCAAATAAACTTTTCTAGTTAATTGGGTTCGTTGAATCAGGAGTTTCTATGCGAATGGTAATGATTCCTTGACAGGAGAACGCACCTCTGGCAATCTATATTGGATTTAGATGCCTCAAAATCTATTTGTTTATAGTTGTTTTCTTCTCATTTCACATTTGTGTGCTTTAATTAAATTATTATGTCCGCATGAGAAGCATCAGGCAAAGAAAGACCCAGCTGAGAGTGCCCACAATCACAAGGTCGCAGAGGAGATTGCAGCTGTTGCTGCAGTAGGAGCCGGTGGCTTTGCTTTCCATGAGAAGCATGAGAAGAAAGAGGCAAGGAAGGAAGGATGAAGTTGAAGAGCTTCATGGAAAGAAGCACCGCCATCTCTTTTGAATATCTTTGACTAATTTCCATGCTTGTGTTTGCTCTTCATCGGTTAGTTTGTGTCATCTTATCACCCGTGTTGAAATAAGAGAAAAGATAAAGAGAATGAATAATACTTTGTATATTTCTGTGTCAGAAAATCATGTCGTTGTTAAGGAGTAGGTGTTATTTGTTTCTCTTGCAGTGTGCATGCGAAGTTATTTTATATATGTCGGAAAATCATGTCCTTGTTTTGGGGAAGGTGTTCTGTTTCTCTTGCATTGTCACAGTGTGCATGCTAAATTATTATGTATTGTGAGTGTCCGCAATAATAATGCAATTTGAATGGTCTTTTTTTCTCTTCATTTTCTAAATCAAATGCAAATGTTACTACGAGGTCTTCTCTCTGCAATATCCAGATCCTTTGAAGTTTCAACTCTTTCGCGTGAATTTTGCACGACGTTTAAGGCCTGAACCTACGGTAGAGAACATAACAAGGTCCTTATCGGTGAATCTGGTTCATGAAACAATCGCGGTTGACCATCGCGCGAATTGACATTATGAGAGGACATTTTGGTGTTCTCCATGATCTTCAATCTCGTATTGTGTTTAGGTACATTGTCAATGCGTATACATATAGAGGTCTAATCGATCTCCAATAAAACCATTGAATATAAAGAAAAAATATATTGTCATGAAATTTCTACCTAAACGGAAGCTTCGAATGTGTATTTTCCATAACCATTTCCCAACCAAAAAAAGAAAATTCTAATATCCCAAATGATTGGGTTTGTTAACTCGTCAACGAAAAGGAAAGGTGAATTGTCATTCTGCTCGATAAAATTCGAATCAAGATCTTCTCTAATTTGTTGCTCGAATTGAATGGGTGTGATTTATAAGATGACTCATTTTGAAACTCCATATACGAAAGAGATACAATCAAAATTCAAATGCTCTTAATAATTGTGGCCTCAATCGGCCTCCTCCCACTACAAAAAACTTAATATTAGGTGACAAAATTTTGAGTGTCAAACCAAATTGCCACCTAAAGTGACATTTCCATGGCAAAATATGAATTTTGTCACCCAAAACCATCCAGGGACGCCAAAACTGTCCGAACAGGTCCTAAAACCGATCGGACGCACTTCTAGTTTGACAACATACGTTCGTCGCGAATGAATGACGATAAAAATAGTCACAAAATACAAACTACCATCTGGACCAATAAGAACAACATCCAGACCCTTTGCTGGGTTACAAATTTCCAAATCGTCGTGAGTGACAATGAGAATCGTCACAATTTTTATAATACCTTCCGGACGTTACTTACACATAGTCTGAATGGACCTTACCTAACGAATAATAATCGTCACCACATTGTGAGAAATTAAATATCGTCATGAACGATCAAGTACACCCGGATGCAAAGATTAGCTTTCCAACGGCAGAAAATTAAATACGTCCGGACTCCTGAATCAAGTCTGCAAAGGTGTTAGCACTTTGAAAAACCTCTAACACTTGATGTCGACGTCTTCCAAACCACGATATAACGTCCGGACTGCTTGAGACCTAGAAGTTTTTCGAATCGTGCATATTTAATAACTTTGAATTTGATTGGGTCACGTGTGAATCTAACCGTTGAGTGGCTTTCGAATACTCGAGCACCACGTTCGAACGCTTTCTGAACACATTAAACTTGCCAGACTTTGTCAAAATCACAAACTCACTCTCTTCTCTTTCTCAAATGTTTTCACTACCCGTTCAAGATCCCTCAAACAACTTCAGGTAAAATCTTCTTCGTGAGTTTGCTTCTCAATTTCATGCATTTCAATTCAATATCGTCTGCTATTTAGTTTGTTGTGTTGTGTGTGTTCATCAAATTATGTTGTTTCGGTTGTGTTCATCGAAACACTGTTCGGACGGTTATTTATAGCCGTCCAGACTATTCTTTTGTACGTCTGGACAACATTTACCCGTTCGGACGTCTTATAATTTAAACGACGTAATTTGACGTTCGTGCGAACGGTCTGTGTTTATGTTCGGACGATTTTTGCTAGGTTGACCATAAAACTCTCCAAGAAAAGTATCATCAATGTCGGGGACCAGATAGAGCGACCAACTTGGGCGGACGCTTTTTAGTAGAGTTGAGGGAGAGTATTTGAGCTATAGTGGAGCTTACGCATTCGTTGTATATGTAACTTCAATGCCGCTTGACCGGGCTGCATACCAAATTTGCTCTAACGGATAAGTGTCTCCATTAATAGAAGAGTTATAGATAAAAATATAAATAAAAAACAGAAGAGCTTAGTGCTTGATATTGAAAAAAAAAATGAAGTAAATAGATTATAGAAATTGTCTAAACTCTGAAAGTTCCTTGGTATATGTAGTTTTGTTTACTGACTACTCCACCTGACCGGAGACATGTTTTCAAGCTTCGAGAAGGCATTCCGCCTTCATATTTAAGGGTTGCGACGAACATGCATGTAAAGCTGCAGACGACCACACCCTTCTTTGGCTCAATTAGCTTAGCGACAAATGGGACTAGATCAACTCAATAAAAATATATATATATATCAGATTAGTTTAGTATTGTTTGACTCAATAAATAAATATCTAAGTTTTGTCCTAAAAATATCTAAAAGGAAAAATGGGTAAGGCACAACAAGTTGGCTACCTATAATAATTGTTAATTGTATCGGGTATATGTCATGCATCATGTCAAAAATAAAACTTAGGGTGTGTTTGTGTTGTAAAATTTTAGTGTTGTTAAAATTTTAGGTATTGGGTTTAGTGAAAAAGTGAAGAGAGAGGTAATTTTTTATATTTTTTGTAGTGAATAATAGTGATTTGATGGGGGAGAGAGAGATTATATTGTAATTTTTTATTGTGTTAAAATTTTAAAATGTGTAAAATTTTAAGACGCAAACGCAGCCTTATATTTTCCACACCTACACGTGAGAAGCTGAAAAGTTTTATGATCAGGATAACATTTTAAGTCAAGAAACTGGATCCCGATCACCTGCAATTGAATTTGCAGGTGCAATCCCCCAGTCGACATCGCTTGAAACTTCTAGTGAAGGGTATACGTAAATATTATTATAATATTTAATGTACAGCTTTTTGCTCGCATCTTTTGGTCGGCACATGACTTCACTATCACAGACAGACTTTTACTCTCACAGACTAATTTTAAGAAAGAGGTTGGTGGACTCAGTACACAAAACCAAGCTGGCGGACCATTAATAGAGGTAGCGACACATGGCAACCGATGATGTCTTTTGCATTTGACAACCGCTGCTTATAATACCAGCCCGCCAAACCCATTAAACAATCCCATATTACAAATAACCTTTCTGCATTGAACCTTACACCCATATCTCACACTAGATCTACTACCACCATGTCTGAGGAGCAGCACCACCACGACGGCCTCTTCCATCACAAAAAGGATGAAGACAAACCTGTCAATTATAGGAAAGAAGAGAAGCACCACAAGATCGCAGAGGAGATTGCAGCTGTTGCTGCAGTAGGAACCGGTGGCTTTGCTTTCCATGAGAAGCATGAGAAGAAAGAGGCAAAGAAGGAAGATGAAGAGCTTCACGGAAAGAAGCACCACAATCCCTTTTAAATGTCTGACTAATTTCCATGCATGTGTTTGCTCTTCTACGGTTAGTTCGTGTCATCCTATCACCAGTAAACGACCACCCCAAATAATATTGCGAGCGAGTTCGTGGATTTCTTCTGTGTCGGAATATCATGTCCTTGTTAAGGTGTAGGTGTTATCTGTTTTCTGATCTTGCAGTGTACGGCATGCTAAGTTATTATATATATGTAAGTATGTATGTATTGTGACTTGTGAGTGTTATTTGTTTCTCTTGATAGTGGCTTTTCTGTCACTCAATTGGCCTCCTCCATTCCTTTTTTTCTCACTCCATTGAGTATCTGACCGTGACATGCTACTAGCCAACTCAGATAAGGAAAGGTACGTAAGGGTGAGTAAAAGTTTCGGTATGAATAGGAATTTTCGGTTCTACTTCCACTTCTGATTCCGAAAATCCAGTTCCGATTTTGGTATATAATGGAACAGGAATCGGAAGTCATTTTATACAAATTTCAGAATCAAAACGGGAACCGAAAATTTCTATTTTTACCTGAACAATTTAATAATTCAATATACAATTTTAGGGGGCCGGCTGGACTAAAAGGGGGCGAAGTAGTTATAAATAAATCAAACGTGTTACATTGGCCAACCGGGCCCAGGCACCTGTTGGCCCCCTAGATGCGCCAAGGTGTGCAGAAGTGTTGGAACTCTTGGGCTAACTTGACGATTTTTTATTTTTGTTTTTGCCTTTTCCTGTTAGCAACAAATTGGTTTAGGTAGTATCAATCGGAATTGGGATTTTTCCAAGCACCGGTGCGTTTGGATTCCTCAAACTATCTGATAAGTACACCTAGTAGGTGTACCTGTACCTTTTGCTATGATATTGGACGGCCCCTTCCCAAAATTTTTTATTGGGCTGTGCTCGCTCCGGCAAGTTATCTCGGTGGTGATCCCAACCAGCGCCATAAATTAAGGTCCCAAAGGCCATGACATTAAGGCCACAAGAACGACCGACGAGTTTGGAAATTATTAAGAGGTAACTGTCGAGTCTGAAGCCGCCCAGTTCATATGGGCTCCTGTCGCTGAGAATGGATTGCCTCCGAAGGCAAATCCATCCGGATGACCAAATGGACGGCTGGAAGTCATCCATTCGATCATCCAAGGGTCAGAAACCAAGGAGGAGTGTGGGTCCCGGACGGGACCCACACCTGCCCGAACAGGGCTGCCCCTGGTTGCTGACCCTTGGATGACCGAATGGATGGCTTCCAGCCGTCCATTCGGTCATCCGGATGGATTTGCCTTCGGAGGCAATCCATCCTCCCTGTCGCTATCTGCTTTCTAAAATATAGTCCGAGCTAGACATTACAAGCTGCCATCGAGGAACAAAAAAAAATGGTAAAGAGGAACAACAAAGCAGCATCAAACTAAAAAAGCACCAAGAAACTCATCAAGAAACAGCACCAAAACAAACAAAAAAACATGAAGGGGCGGAACTAGCTCATGACGATGGGGTCGGCCGACCCCATCGCCCAGAAAAAAATCAATTTTTTTTTTGTGTTCTTGCTTTAGGCCTTTAGCCCGCCCCCCATCCCCAGGCGCCTAGGCCCAGCCCGCCCCCTCCCTGTTTCCCCCTTCTCTCCTTGAGTCCCGACTCCCTCCCTCTCTCTCTCTCTGTGCTTCTCTTCTGCCTCTCAGCCTAAATTTCTCCAAATTTTTAATCTGTCCTTCCTTCTATTGACGAGGTCTGGTTCAATTCTCACCTCGTCCTCAAGGTACTCTCTAATCTCTGTATTCTTCATCACCTACTATTTGAATGCAAATTTCATCTCCCTCGTGAAACCCTTTGCTTCTCTGCATGGTAATTGCAATTGATGGGTTATATTTGTCCTTGTTCGTAATAGTTGTTAATGTTCTTGGTGGTTTCTGGTATGCATTCTTTATCTTTTGCGCATTCTGTGACTGTGTACTGGGTTTTATAAAATGTGAGGTTTTCAGTGTTTTCAGTGCAGTTGTCGACTGTTTTGTAGAAGATAGTGTCGCACCATGTGTGCTTTTTTATTTGGAGAAGCCAATTGTTGCGCATTCTGTGAACTTGTAGCTAAGGGAACAACTAGGCTAGGCTCCTATTTCACTGTGATAGAGTAATTCATAACTTTAGAAAAGGAAAGTTTGACTTTCGAAAACACATGCAATACTTATTGGCAACTATAAGGTAAGTATTGGACTCACTACGATTGTTAGGCACTTCCCTTCTAAGCAAAGAATAGGAATTAATCATCAGAAAAAACCAAAGGAAATAGTCTAACAAAAGAGTCGGCATGTACAAACTAAGAATGTCAGAAATGATTAGAATATCACCCTATAATTTGTAGCAAATCAAATGATTAATGAAGTTAACAAAAAGCTGCGTCTATACCAGCTTTGTATGGTTTAGCAGTAATCCTGCTGCTGAGAAACAATTAGCAACCTTTTCACAATGGAAGATGGAGATAGTTCTCAGAGGGCATTTTCACCCTTTACATATCGTGATAGTAGAGTTGCAGCCATGTTCCATACTACAAACATAATATATGACCTATAAAATTTTAAGTGAAAGGATTCTTGTATAGTTTTCCAGTAGCAGATAATTTGACTTTCTTTTCAAGTAGTATAGAGAACTGGTTTCAACAACTAATTACTCAAAAACAATATGTTAATAGACATGCAGAGTGCTTCAGACAAGTAGGTGGTTTTCTTTTTTGGTGACAAGGGGATGGTTTGCACTTTTCTTGTCTATACATCTCCTCCTTGTAATGTTTTTAATTTTTGATATTTTAACTCTTAAGATATTTTTTATATTACGTAGTAAAAAAAAATTTTGATCATTTTTCTTTAGGAGTTCGACCCCCTTTGATTGGATTTGTGGTTCCGCCACTGACCATGAAACTCGTATTTTTATTGATTATTTGCCTACAAGCGTACGTGGTAAATGAAACCTCGGCGACCCAAGCAAACTAAATAACCAAAGACCAAACTTTACTAAGAAAGCAACGTCAATAGACATTCTCATTATTTACTAAGAAAAACGAAAGACATTCTCATTATTTCGAATTTGAACCATCAAGTGGTACTAGACCAAGTAGTTGTAATCAAGGGACCGAGTTGTCCGACTGAATACTTTTATTGGGCTCAAGCGTTAGTGGCGATGGTGGTGGGGGAGCAGAATGGGTAGCCTCATGATCACAGTAGCCTTGAAGTATATCACCCTCTTCTGTGGTAAAAATATAAATAAAAAATAGAAGAGCTTAGTGATTAATATTAAAAATTGTAAAGTAAATAGATTCATATCAAGTCAATATAAACTCTGAAAGTTCCTTGGTAGATGTACTTTTGTCTGCAGACTACTCCACCTGACCGGAGACATGTTTTCAAGCTTCCAGATGGCATTCCGCCTTCATATTTAACGGTTGCGACGAACGTGCATGTAAAGCTGCAGACGACCACACCCTTCTTTGGCACAATTAGCTTAACGACAAATGGGACTAGATCAACTCAATAAATTTATGCCAATTATGACAGTACTCGTATGACAACTTTACTACTATATATAAATATATCAGATTAGTATAGTATTGTTTGACTCAATAAATAAATAAATATCTAAGTTTTGTCCTAAAAATATCTAAAAGGAAAAATGTGTAAGGCACAAGTTCAAGTTGGCTACCTTTAATAATTGTTAATTGTATCGAGTATATGTCATGCATCATGCCAAAAAAGAAAAAATAACTTATATTTTCCACACCTACCGTGAGAAGCTGAAAAGTATTCTGATCAGGATAACATTTTCAGTCAAAACAAACATCGCTTGAAACCTCTAGTGAAGGGTATACGTAAATATTATTATAATATTTAATGTACAGCTTTTTATTTTATTTTTCCCTCTCTTCTTGTTACCAACGATTGAAACTCTGACCACGCGGGGACTTTACAGCGCACATACCACCCAGGTGCATATGACGTCGGTGCTTTTTCATTTACTTTAAGGCCTAAGCTAATTTAAGGTCGGCACATAACTTTTCATTTACTTCGCGCGCCTGACGCTGCTTTCTTCTTGGCTTGTTTCTGGGGGTCTAGACGGTTACGTGCCTATGGTGTGGATCCTACTTCCTTGGGTGAGCCCGGCACTTCCAAGTTGCTACCCTCCAGTGGTGCGTGGTCTCCACGGCTGATGGCTGTTGTGTGCCTCGCAAAACGCCGCCGTCGTCTTTGCCTCTCCGCTCGCCTGGTGTCACTCTGATTCCGTTTCTACTGCAGTTTTTATTTTTGTTTGTTATGTGTTATGTTGTGTTTTTATATTTTGTGGTTATGTGTCTTACTTTTGTTATAATTGTTTTGGCTCCGTGGTGGGCTTCTTCAATCCCATGTGAATCTTTTTCGACTCTTTGTCCAGGCTTATTCTGTCCAGCTTATGGTGTTTTTAACTACTGACTTGTTTACTGCGTCCGATCACCGCTCCCACTATTCAACATGTAGCATACAGCGATTTTTTCTTTTCTTTTTTGAGATCTCACTGCTTGTCTGATATGCTCCGGTTTCTTTTATGAAACTTGAGTTTGGGAAAAAAAAAAGACTACTTTTACTATCACAGACTAATTTCAAGAAAAGAGGTTGGTGGACTCAGTACAAAACCAAGCTGGCGGACCATTAATAGAGGTAGCGACACATGGCAACTGATGATGTCTTTTGCATTTGACAACCGCTGCTTTTTTTTTCAGATACAACCGCTGCATATAAATTACCCCCCCCCCAGCCCATTAAACTATCCCATATTACAAATAATCTTTCTGCATTGAACCTTACACCCATATCTCACACTAGATCTACTACCACCATGTCTGAGGAGCAGCAGCACCACGACGGCCTCTTCCATCACAAAAAGGATGAAGACGAACCAGTCGATTATAGGAAAGAAGAGAAGCACCACAAGCATCTCCAGGAGATAGGAGAGCTTGGTGTTGTTCCTGATGGAGCTTATGCCTTGGTAACGTTAAGCTTCTTCTGGTTGTTTTTTTCTGCTTTAATTTGTGTGTGTGCATTTTATGTGCACGTTTGAAAATGAATATTATCAATTCCCAAGGAGCAGGACACAACTCAGAATACCCCAATACATGATGAGGGATTGATTTCCTTTTAATCTAAAGCACAAGACAGAAATGTATACTAATTAACCAGGAACTGAGGCCAAGAAGTAAAGTTCTGTTTTTGACGTTTCTCTATCGTATTTGTCCTCGATTTCGGATCTCAAGCAGCCTAAACCATTTCAGCGATCATGTACAAAACTCTAAAGGAGAGCAGATCAAACATACTATAAAACAATGAGAAAACCAAACAAAGTTTTTAGCTAATTGGGTTAGCTGAATCAGGAGATTCTATGCGAATGGTAATGATTCCTTGACAGGAGAACGCGCCTCTGGCTATCTATGTTGGATTTAGATGCCTCAAAATCTATTTGTTTATAGTTGTTTACTTCTCATTTCACATTTGTGCGCTTTTATTAAATTATTATGTCAGCATGAGAAGCATCAGGCAAAGAAAGACCCAGAGAATTCCCACGGTCACAAGGTCGCAGAGGAGGTTGCAGCTGCTTCTACAGTAGGAGCCGGTGGCTTTGCTTTTCATGAGAAGCATGAGAAGAAAGAGGCAAAGGAGGAAGATGAAGAGCTTCAGGGAAAGAAGCACCACCATCCCTTTTAAATGTCTTTGACTAATTTCCATGCATGTGTTTGCTCTTCATCGGTTAGTTTGTGTCATCTTATCACCAGTGTTGAAATAAGAGAAAAGACAAAGGGAATGTAGAATACTTTGTATATTTCTGTGTCAGAAAATCATGTCCTTGTTAAGGGGTAGGTGTTGTTTGTTTCTCTTGCAGTGTGCATGCTAAGTTATTTTATATATATGTCGGAAAATCATGTCCTTGTTATGGGGAAGGTGTTATCTGTTTCTCTTGCAGTGTCACAGTGTTCATGCTAAATTATTATGTATTGTGAGTGTTCGCAATAATAATGCAATTTGAAAGGTCTTTTTTTCTCTTCATTTTCCAAATCAAATGCAAATGTTACTATGAGGTCTTCTCTCTGCAATATCCTTTGAAGTTTCAACTCTTTTGCGTAAATTTTGCACGACATTTAAGGCCTGAACCTACAGTAGAGGACATAACAAGGTCATTATCTGTGAATATGGTTCATGAAACAATCGCGGTTGACTATCGCGCGAATTGACATTATGAGAGGACATTTTGGTGTTCTTCATGATCTTCTATCTTGTATTGTGTTTAGGTACATTGTCAATGTGTATACATATAGAGGTCTAATCGATCTCCAATAAAACCATTGAATATAAAGAAAAAAACATTCTCATGAAATTTCTACCGAAACGGAAGCTTCGAATGTGTATTTTCCATAACCATTTCCCAACAAAAAAAAAGAAATTTCTAATATCCCAAATGATTGGGTTTGTTTAACTGGTCAAGACAAAGGGTAGGTGAATTGTCATTCTGCTCGATAAAATTTGGATCAAGATATTCTCTAATTTGCTGCTCGAATTGAATGGGTCTGATCTATAAGATGACTCATTTTGAAACTCTATATCTTTCAACTCCATATGCGAAAGAGATACATTCAAAATTCAAAAGCTCTTAATAATTGCAGCTAAAGTGACAAACCAAATTTTGTCACCTAAAATGACAATAATTTCACAATATCAACCTAATCACAATTTCACAATTCAATATAATTTCACAACCAAACCATGTAGTATCACAACACAAAATTTAATAGAAATACAACCAAAATTCACAGCATCATAACATTGAGTTCATAACAAAGACGACAGCTAATTGTCATAACAATGACTTCTAAATCTGTATGCACTCAGGCAGCCCATAGCATACTCCTAAAACTTATAAATTAGAGGGTTAAGTACCATTTTTGATCGGCTAATTGTCTTGTGCTTGCCATTAACCTCTTTATCCCTTAACGGGCCATTATAACAATGACTTTTACTATCACTGACTAATTTAAAGAAAGAGGTTGGTGTACTCAGTACACGACCAAGGGCTGGCGGACCATTAATAGAGGTAGAGGTAGCGACACGGCAACGGATGATGTCTTTTGCATTTTGACAACTGCTACTTATAAATGCCACCCCCCTAACCCATTAAACTATCCCATATTACAAATAACCTTTCTGCATTGAACCTTACACTCATATCTCACACTAGATCTACTACCACCATGTCTGAGGAGCAGCAGCACCACGACGGCCTCTTCAATCACAAAAATGATGAAGACGAACTTGTCGATTATAGGAAAGAAGAGAAGCACCACAAGCATCTCGTGGAGCTAGGAGAGCTCGGTGATGTTCCTGATCGAGCTTATGCCTTGGTAACGTTAAGCTTCTTCTGGTTTGTTTGTTTTTTCTACTTTAATTTTTGTGTGTATTTGGTATTTGGTGTGCGCGTTTGAAAATGAATATTATCGACTCCCAAGGAGCAGGACACAACTCAAAATACCCCAATACATAATGAGGGATTAATAACAAGATGAAGCCAAGATTTGTCCTTAGGGGGCAAAATATAACTTTAAATTGCTTGAAATTTTTTTCTACTCGGGTGTCGAGGTCATCTTACATGTACCTTGACTAATCTCATGTCCTTCAAATTTTCATTATGATCAAAATAAACATAATTAAACATATTCTAAAACTTAAAAAATATATATATATAAACTTTAACTTCATTGTTAAAGCCAAATTTTCATCAATTATGCTATTTGAATTGGACGTCCTAGTATAAGTCGTCAATTATAATATTAGTATTAAAACGACTGAATGTAATCAAAAGTTTAAAATTTTCAGAATAAATAGCTCATAAATTATTGACAAAGCCAAAAAATAATGTTAAATTTTAGCCAAAATAACATAGACACAAATAATAGATCGAGTAATAATATTTTAATTAAAAAATAATAATTAAATATAATAACATTTAGAATTCTAACTTTGGATCATATGGGTCTGTATTTTCTGAAAACGTTGCAAAATAGCTTTATTATAAAAAAATAAGGTCTTTTCGAATTAGTATTTGTTTCAAAAGTAGTAGTCACGTTATGACTATTAGACGACTCTGCTGATTTTTTTATCAAAAAATTATCCATTATCTAAACAAAACAAAACAAAATTCATCAATATAATTTCACAAATCATAACCTAAGATTCTAATCACAATTTCACAACCTAGTCCTAATCACAATTTCAATATAATTTCAAAATCTAATCACAATTTCAGAATTCAATATAATACACATTAATAATTTCACAATATCAATCTAATCACAATTTCACATCACCCTCTTCTGTGGTAAACCCTAGAGAACCAAACATCTCGGGCCAGTATTCATTTCCGATGACTTTGATGGCTTGGCAACAGCCGGGGCCTAAATAAGTCTCTCCATTGAGGAAAAACAGGATAACCTCTCCGCTGCATGCATGGAGCTGAAGCAAATAGTCCCAGCAGTTTGCTGACTCGCCATCCAATTTTAGACGAGCCTCGAGGCCTTGAGTGGGCTCCAATGAGCGAGACAAGGCCATGGACGCCATGCTCCAACCTAGAGCAACAGTGAGAAAGAAGAAGAGCTTCAAAGTATAAGCCATTTTCAGCAGAAGACGAAACAGATAGCCAGATAGGTGAAGGACTTGTTCAAGCTCTTGTTCTTTATATAAAGTTAAGGACACCTGGTATGTTACGTCCGCGGGGAGGTGAAGAGGCTGAGATCGATCAATGAGCACTAGGCCATTCGGTTTTTTCAGTGTTTATTCTAATTCATTCAAGAACGTATATTGTGGGAAGATGGAAAGTACGTATTGTGCGTATATCATGAACGAAACGAATCAAACGGTACGAAAAACTCTCGATCTATTATAATTGGTCCTCGCCTGATCACTCTCCGGTAGCTCACTCATATATAGTAAGTTTAAGAGCTAGAGCAAGTGGAAGGGACATAGGGAAACCAGAAAGCAGAGAGCAATTAAGTTAAAAAGTAACGTAATTCTTAATTAGGATAGTCACTAGAAAATTCCTTTTGATCATCTGTGCCGCCATTCCAATTAATTGCTAAGTTAAGGTAACGTATACTCGGTGAAACTTAGAGTGTGTTCGGTTAAGGTGTTTTGTGAGGATTTTTTGTGTTTTGAGAATTTTTATGTGATATTAACTTTATTGGTATGCGTGTTGTAGTTATATTTATGTGGTGTGAAAAATGATGTTTGGTTGTAGAATTCTGAGGATTCAAAAAATCCTGAGGATTCATGGTAAACGAACAACCTCTTAAAAGAGAAAAATTTCCAAATCTGCGCTCGTCTTCACATGATGGGCCTCCCTCGGACAGCCCATAGCGTACTTCTGAAACTTATAAATTAGAGGGTTTAAGTACCATTTCGCTAATTTTCTTGTTCTCGCCATTAACCTCTTATCACTTAATGGGATGGCTCAATGATATACGTAACTACATGTGTGTGTCAGACTCTCCTTTAATTGAAATTGAGGTGAAGTACGGAGTCAAGTTTCGAACTCATGACTTTGGCTCTAGCACCATGTAAATCTATCACTCATCTCAAAAGTTTAAACTAATAAAAGGAAGAATACTTTATTATTTGAATTATATTCTCTAAGCTTCATTTCTCAGTATCAATTACTACAAAAACAAAAAGAATTCGAATTCTAACGAAATTGACAGAAACCCCCCAAACTTATAATTAGAGCCAAAATGCTTGTTAACAAACAAAAAGTTATAATTCAATGACATGTAATGTATGTTTATCATTTTTTTATAGCAATAAAACAAATGATTGTGGACATGATCAACGGCAACGTAGGTGATCGCGGCGATGGCCAATTAGCTGCGACCCGGAGAGAAGGGGCAATGCCCCCCTAATAAAAGGTCTGAATTATTCTCTTTAGAGTCTAGCCGTAATGGCCAAGCCGAAGGAGGAGGCGCCATGCATGGGCATTGGACCACTAAACTCTGAAAGTTCCTTGGTATATGTACTTTTGTCTGCAGACTGCACCTGACCGGAGACATGTTTTCAAGATTCCAGAAGGCATTCCGCCTTCATATATATTTAACGTTTGCGACGAACATACATGTAAGCTGCAAACGACCACACCCTTCTTTGGCTCAATTAGCTTAACGACAAATGGGACTAGATCAACTCAATACTTTACATATTCAATACACTCCTACGCCAATGTTATAAGGTTGTTTCTCCATATATATCTGTTTTCGTTCCTTTTATACTCTCAGTTCTGAGAGTAGAGCGTATTAGACATATTTGGAGCAGAAGCTAAGAGAATCGAATGGCACCAACTTAAAATGTTCCAAAAATTATTTTTTTCACACCCTCCAAAGATAATTCTTGATTCTACACTGCAAATTACCTTCTTGATTCTCTATCACTGCAAATTACCACGGAACTTCCAGAAAAATAATCTCGAAGGTACTCTCGTAATGACTTCTGTAGCCTCTAGCCGACAAAGTTTGCCTAGGAAAAATAATTGAAAAATCTTTTGGTGAAGAGTAATTGCACTAAGCCATGCATATCCTAGGGGTAAAAAAAACAGAGGATAAGAAGATTGATGTAATGGTTATGAATACATTAATTAAGGGAAGATAATTCATTAGGAAAAGCTACATATATTGACGTGACTAATTCCTAGCTTTACTTGCTGTTGATATTCATGATTTCCTGATACATAACAAAGCTAAAATCTAAATTATTCGGCCGTGTATCGAGAGACGAGCAGTGGGCCACCTGAGATATCCCTCAGAATTTGGCAATTGATTAGACAACTGACACCTACACCCTGATTTTTTTTTTCTAAATACACCCTGATTAATTATATGGATAAAACCCTGCTCTCTCGGGCACACCAAAGAAAGCATCATGCTCTCCCCCATATTTGGCTTATCTAACATCTCATTAATTCTATCGATCGAAAACAAAAAAACAAAAAGATGTATGTAAGTCAATTAGGAGTGTACAATTTTGGGCTGAAACCGGCTGGACCGCCTCAAACCGAAATTGACTGGCTCAGGCCGATTTTGGGCTAATTTTGTTCGGCTGTCGGCTCAAAATTATCCATAACCGATTGGGTCAGTTCAGCCTACGGTTTTGGGTATCCAAAACCGTTGACCGAATCGAACCGAGGGTATAATTGAAATTTCTCCTTTTTTGATATTAAAGCTCCAAATCCTTTTTATTTAGTCCAAGCTCATACAAAAACAATTTGTTCCAGCCCACTCATTCACTGACCCACGTCAAATTCAAGTTGCACCCAATGAAACAAATTATGAATCGAAACATAAATGGCCCCTCCAGTCCCTCCCCCCCCCCCACCGGCCACCCCCTTGACGCAATTTCTTTTCTTTCTCAGTTTCCCCCGACGCCCCCCCATCTCCTTCACATTTTGAGTACACTCCTTTCTCAAAATTGAAACCCCCACCACCCCACACCCTTGCCGACGTCGTCTCCCTCTCTCTCTCTCTCACGCCCCCTCTGTTCCTCTCCCACAACACGCTGTGTTGGCCCTCTCTCTCTCACACAATGTAAATTTCCAATCTCTCTTTAATTGATTTCGATTTTAATTCATGATTTGTTCATGCTGTGGTGGTAAAATTATAGATTACATTGATGATTTCCTCAGATGCAACAGCTTGGGCATTCCTGCCTATACGACCGGCGCTGGATGCGTGGGCTGCATGACTGAGTCCTGGACTCTTCACTTGCATTGCTCCTGTGCAACTTTTGCTCGGTTAGCCAATGACTTTTCCCACTGAAAATGCCTATGGTGAAGCCATAATCTCTTCCCCATTGCTCCTAGTGTTGAATGGATAATGCATGTCATGTTAGCTTTGGCTTATTTTCCTTTCCTCTGCTATGATTTTTTTTTCTTTTCACGTCGGCGTACAGACGAGCAGAAGAGCGAATAAACTAGATGAGAGGGAGAATTATGGAAGGCCCAAACCTACCGAACCGGGCCGACCCCTGAACCTGGTCGGCTCGTCCGGTTCTCCCAACCGGCGGTTTCGCCGTCGGTTGGGAATTTACTAGAACCGAACCAGTCGGTTCGGCCCACTATTTGGGTTCAAAATCGAACCGACTGGTCGATTTTTAGCCCTAATATCAATATCCTTATATTAGTTAATGATTTAAGCGTGTCATTTATAAATAATAATAATAATAATAATAATAATAATGATCTAAGCGGGTCTTAAACTTATCGCACATGTGGACTGTGGGTAAGTTCCTTGCAACATCTAAGGGGATGCGATCATTTGGTACAGCTCTAGATCAATAGGATAGCTCCATGAACTTCATGGTTTAGGTCTTGTTTATATTCTTAATTAATTAAAATATTTAAAAAAACACAGTAATTGTTTAAAAAATATGCTAATCAAGTAAGTGTAGAGTTTGGAATCAATGGTCAATGACCTAGGGCTTGTTTGGAATCTGAATTGAATTCAGACTTAAGACTTAAGTCTTGCGTTAAATCTCTCGCGTTTGAATGTTTTAGGATTCTTAGCTGGTTTCTGCAAACATCACAGACTTTTTAACGTCTCCCCTGCTTTGCGTGCCTTAAAGTCAAACGTCGAATTAAAAAATCAAAAAATATTTTTTGTTTCTTGTTTCTCCAACTGACACTACACTTCACCTTCTGATTGACACAGCATATGAGACCCTACACTGTTAAATGATGTACAATTAAAGTTACTTTTTATAGCATTAGCCCTAGAATGATGGGATTACTTTTTATAGAATGAGTTTTACCGTCTGATTAACACATTTCTGCAAAATGTTGCAAATAAAAGAAATTAATTATTAAGGTCTTACATCACTCAATCTCAAAAATTACAAACTCTGTACAAAGCCTCAGAAGATTCTTCCCAATCTCAATCTCAATATCAATACGCTTCCCAAATAAGGCCCTAATGTCACGGTCACAATAAAAATAATAATAATCAACATACTTTCCAATTTATTTTTCGGCTTGTCTTTCTTGTTATTGTTTAATATTGAGCACACTCTTCTTATATGAAATATTCGATAGTGGCAGAATATGATTAACCTAAAGTTCCACCGTACGTCTACCTTGGGATACACACTGAAAAAAAAAAAAAGAGTTCCGAGTGAAACTGAAGCTATCTTGAGCGAAGGGCCTAAGATTGTTTATACTTAAGGCAAACTCAAAGATATATACCTAAACAATTACATACAATGTCATGCATGTGGTTGAATTTAATATTTATAATTAACAAAGTATAAACCACCTACAGCTCCTATAATAGAGGGTTTCCCAAACAACGTCTCAAGTTTCAACGGTACGTATATATATATTGTCTTATGACAATAAACGGATCAAAATTGGAAATTACGGGAACGAAATTGACAGGAAAATCTAGACTTTAAAGGATAAAAATGTCTCTCCAGACTAACAATATTATCTCAATGAAAATTATGAAATAATATGTTTCCAGTACCCAAAAAAAAGAGAAATCAATAAAAATGACAGAAGCTAGGGACGTTCTAACCATTACATATTAGAAGAAGCAAATTATGATGACTCTTAGGGATTGGGCTTCCGTGTTGTCATTTAGAGATAGCAATTAGTATGCCCGATCCGTCTGAGAGCAATGCACGAAGATGGGATACAACTCTGCATGTGAAGATTTATTTAAAAAATGGCTAAGGCACAAGTTGACTATATAAATTAATTGTTAATTGTATCATATGTATGTCATATACTACACCAAAAAAGTTAACTTATGTTACGTGCAAACTGTACACTTTCATCCGATAGAAAATGCATGTCATATACTACACCAGAAAGTATTATACATGTTTCTAAAATAAACCAAAAACAAAAAGGCCATGTAAATCTTTAAGTACGAAAATGTCATTTGATCTTGGAAATTGGACACAATCTTTAGAGTACTGCCAACAGACAAACACTATATAATGTTACAATGGCGGCATGCATGCCTCGTGAAGAAAGTGCGATAAAATAAGGTTGTCTTACTGAGCCATCTTCAAGTTGAATATGCCTACAGAAAAACCTTCCTCTCCGGCGGTCCTGCATGTGTAAGAAATTATTTTAGTTCACATTTTAATGTTTATTACTGCTGAGTCGTTCAATCAGTTCCTCCAATTTCTTATGGGAGGACCCGCCTGTTTTCACAGCCTCCCTTGCCATTCTCCCCAATGCTTGTGCCCTCTCACGAGCCTTTCTCCCATTCTCACCTCCCATCAACTCCTTCACTCTACCACAGATCACGTCCCGGCCAACGGTCATGATTTTCTCTCCATCAACGCCCCTTTGTGGAACCATAAGCCCAGCTCCCCACCCCATTACTGCAAGCTTAGCGTTCAATGCTTGCTCTGAAAGACCGAGTATGGGCCAAGCCAGAAGTGGAACCCCCATCGACAAGCTCTCCGTAAGCGAGTTCCACCCACAGTGACTCAAAAACCCACCCGTTGCGGGGTGCGCTAGGATGCGCCGCTGATTCACCCATTCATATACCACCAACCCCCACTCCTTCACCCTCTGATTCCATCCATCCGGGGGAGTCCATGTGCTTGATCTTACCACCCAAATGAACGGATGCCCAGCCATCTCAAGCCCAAAAGCAATCTCGTTCAGCTGATCCTCTGACAAGTGTGTCTGCGTACCGAACGAAATATATATCGCAGTACCACTGGATCCAACTTGCCTATCAAGCCACTTGATACAAGAGTAGGATGGATCCGCTGACTTCACTTCTTGTCCAAGTTGATCATGATACAAGAAAAACGGCCCCACACAATATGCTCTGACGTCGTTACAATAGCAAGATTCAAATGCACCCACATAGTCACCTTCAATCTCCTCAAAGCTGTTAACGACAACACCCCAGCTATTGTGATCCGCTTCCTCAATCTCTGAGATAATACGCCCAAACGGGTCAGCCGGATCAGCATCCAGGAGCCCGTCAGGGATGTCAGCTTTTTGCAACGTGAACGGAATTTTCACTTCTGCGGGGAGCTCAACTGGATCCAAATCCGTTGAAGGCTTTATGGATGGAGCATAAGAAGCAAGGGTTTTACAAATAGCCATTGGCAAAACGCCCATTCCATGAGAGACGATGCGAGGGATTCCAAGTGAACGGCAGGAATCGAGTGTCCAACCCAAGAAGAAGTCCGAGATCACACAAATAGGGGGACGCCCATCGGCAATCATGTGCCGTAGAACTCCCTCAAAAGGTTGTTTCATTTTCTTGGTGGCTTCTATAAAAGGAACCAACAGAGCCATTGAAGGAAGGTCGGCAGTATTCTCGCATCCTTCGGGCAACTCTTCAACTCTTGGGAATGGGATCACTGACAAACAGATATTTGGGTGCTTGGAGATCTCGGAAGAGATGAATGGAGCATTTGCTGGGGTGGAGATGATGACGACCTTCAGGCCATGGCTTGCGAAGGCTTTGGATATGTCAAGCAATGGGATGGTGTGGCCCTGAGCCATATAAGGGAAGATCACTACGTGGAGGGGTACTGATGGAGCAGCCATGGCTGAAATCTGAGTCTTTGTGAGGTGATGAGATCGGTCGAGGTCCTGATCGAGGTGATATGGAGCTTAATACTGCTAATTTTTTTACTCCAAATTAATTGACGACACTGAATGTACAGCATATATAACGCAGTGCAATTAATTATATATTAGCACCGTCATGGAACATGGCTTCGGCCGCCTCGTTAACTCTAGATGTCAGTAATTTAATCTCGTACACCGAGGAGCAACACGACATGGAACAGTACAGGCTCTTTATTGAATACTTCTATCGTCCCCAAAAAAAACACAATTGATTTATATATCACCGATGAGCAACACGACAAGTTGGCATGCGTGTCACATAGTGGTCGTTAAAAGGACAGGTTTTTCAAAAGACAACACTACGTGGGCACGCAAACCGGGGAAACTTCCAGCAAACAAATAAGTGAAAGAAAAATAATCTATGATGGCCCATGAAACACTGATCGGACCACATAGGTTGAGGTCAATTAGTTTTTTGGCTAGTCCGATTATCCGACCTCTCCTCTCATAGTAGTTTAGTATCCGGTCTCACATAGAAACTAGTCACTCGATGACTTCTCATGACAACTCGAATGGTCGGCAGCACTATCCTAATACAACTCTTCAACATGATTCCTATATAAGACAATCTCCTAATGAAACTCTACTATCTTAGGAGGTAGACTCCTAACAGGACTATGACGCCGGTACAGGTATAAAAACCTAAGTATTCTCCTCAATAAGGAGGGACATTACACATGCTTAATTGTATTATTTAATCACTAAACCTTTTTCATATCTATTTTGGTCGTCGAATTCTCCGGACTCGAGGCCACCCCCTCGGTAATTCTTACAGATTCACTTGACTTCCAAGCATTGACTTCCAAGCATTGTGGTGATTCTTGACATCATCAGTCTTCTAAGCATTGTGATGATTTTTGACATCATCAATCTAAAAGCTACTCTCGTAACTACTTATGTAGCCTAGCCTATCGACAAAGTTTGCCTAGCAGTATTGAAGAAATTTGATTGAAAAATCGTGCGTCTAGGAAAAATAGTTGAAAAATCTTTTGGTTAAGAGTAATTGCACTAAGGCCATGCATATCCTAGGTGTCAAATAAAAAAAAACAAAGCAGAGGATAAGAAGATTGATGTAATATGGTTATGAATACAATAAGGGAAGATAATTCGATGGAAAAAGTTACGTACATTGATGTGACTTCGTAGCTTGTTTCTTTATTTTTTTAAACTAAGTGAGAGGGTCAACTAGCGTAGCAACACGTCGTGAGTGTGACTATAAAAATATCTTTTGCTGCATAATATTCCGTTTGAGTTATAGTTACTGTTTAATGAATAAATCCATCACAACAGTACCGATAAAACCACCAAAAAAATCTCAAGTCATTCTATTAAGTTCAGAGTCACTTCGTAAGCTATTTCAACTTATTTTACTCAAATTTCTAACCTTAAAACTAATAAACAATGAATGATATCAACAACTAGACGACGGTCCTACTGGCGACTTTCCTAGCTTGCTTGCTGTAATTGATATTCATGATTTCCTGATCCATGCCAAAGCTAAAATCAAAATTATTTGGCCGTGTACAGAGAGACAAGCACGGGGCCACCTGAGATATCCCTCAGAACTTGGCAATTGATTGGACAACCGAGACGCGCACCCTGATTTTTTTTTTCTATGGATAAAATCCTGCTCTCTCTCGGCCACAACAAAGAAAGCACTGTCCTCCATATTTGGCTTGTCTAACAGCTCATTCCACCGATCGAAAACCAAAAATAAAAGATGTATGTATAGCAATATCCTTAGTTAATGATCTAGCGGGTTTCAGAATTACCGTACATGTGAACTGGGGTCAATTTCGTACAGGGATGAAGCTAATTAGAATTAATTATTGAGGGGATAAATTACACCAAGGGTCGGAAAAGATATATAAGGGACTAGAGAGACCCACTACGGAGCTGAAACAGTAAAGGAAATACAAAACTAAGATCAACAAAGGCTGAAACAAATAGAAACACGACCTAAAATTAAAAGTCAAGCCGGAGACAAAGAGCTACCAAAAAACGAGCGGAGAGAGTAAAAAAACACCGACTGCACGTAGGGACGAAGCGCAGCTGTCACCCGTGCATAGAGTCAACACTGCAGCGAACTTGGTAGCATTGGGCTCGCCAGAGATTGCAAGAACCAACCCAAGAGGCACGTGACCTCCAAATACCATCCAAAATATCCTGAAAAAATGAAGAACATGGTCGGGCGCTTGAACCATCATGTGCCGACTAAACAAATTCGAGCTTTTGTGGCAGAGCTCGCCTGGAGGTGAGAATGACGACTAGCTAGATTGTGTCCTTCAAAGGCCCACGGGTACTAGTCTTGATTGTTCGTAATTTCATTTTAGTTTCGCTCTTTTTATTTTTTTTCATCTTGGTAATCGCAAGTTAAATAGGCCGTTATATATATATATATTACCCACATATGACACAATAGTTATACTTAGTGTAACGCCCCGAACCCCGACGGTTAGGGGTTAATTCTATGCGTAAAATTAGTGAAAATCAGCGAAATTTAGGGGTAAAAATCAATTATCATAAAATAAATAATCTTGACAACAAATTCACGTTTAAAACTTCAAAATAATTGAATAAAATACTTCTAACTCTTTAAAAAATGAAAAATTACCGACAAAACACTTGGTCTAACTGAATTTCTAAGCTTTTTCTCAACTACCCACCCAGATGCCATCTAACACGACTCTCGGAAAGCTCATAAATATCATCTGAAAAGAGAAAATAGATGAGGAGTGAGTTCGACGACTTGGTAAGCAAAATTATCATACTATCGTGTAGGGGTGAACACAACCGGACCGCAGACCGAACTGGACCGGAAAATCGGACCGGATTTGCGGTCTGGTCCTTTTTTCTTAAAATGTGGTCTGGTCCGATCCTCCTTTTTAATAAATGCGGTCCGGACCGGACCGCATTTATTAAAAAAAATAAAAAAAAATATTTTTTTATAATTTTTAATACAAATTATAAATATAAAACGTTTAATTTTAATCTAAACTAAAACTTAACATTTTTATATACACTTCCCCTTTGAAATTAACCTAAAAAAATTTTTGAAAAAATTTTAAAAAAATAAAAAAATTGAAAAAAAATTAAAACCGGTCCGGACCACTTAAGTGGTCCGATCCGGTCCTTTAATATACTAGGACCGGAATGTGGTCTGGACCGCATTCCGGTTTTTCAGCCCTACTATCGTGCACTTCAAGGACCACATTTAAGAAGTAAAAATTAATAGAAAACTGTAAACCTCGATCAAAATAACATATAACTATAACTGTAAAACAACTTTTATCTTTGTAATAATACTATAGAAAATCCCTTTGGCAATAAGTCATGTTTACCCGTGACAGGGTTGCGCAATCAGTAGACTCCTTGCGCACTCACTGTACCAATTGCAATTGTTGTGACACATAACATATCATACAATAAACATCATTTTAAACTTTGCATCTTTTTATTCTTTTCATGAAACATAATCCACAAATCTTAAATAATAATAAACATCAAAAAAGCTTAGATTTAAAACATAAGGTAATATCATTGAACATAAAATATAGGTTCATGTTTACACATTTCGTGCTATAATCTTTGACAATTTTATCGTAACATAATGCACATAAAACTCCGAGTGTTTTCAATAAAACATGCAATTCTCAAATATTACCTCAATCTTGTAGGAAAATCTAGTATTATAACCTCATTTACCTTGCCCTTCATAATACTTGAACAATTTATCAATTAACCTCCAAGACCTCAAGAAACTAGACTAAAACCTTCTAAAAGAGTTGATTTCTCATTCCCTCAATCAAAAAGCATACTAGAGACTAACAAAGGATTATAAAAGACTAGATTGCATTCATATTTAAATAATGAATCTAAATTGGAAAAAATGACAAGATTGGATTGATATCCATTTTAAAATTCAAACATATTTTAAAAGTGTTTAAAATTCAAAACTTTAAAATCTAAAAAGATAAAAGATAACAATTCTTCTTCAAATTTAAACACTGTTAAAAAGATAACTTTTCCAATCAAACCAACATTTCAAACTTTAAATACTTTTAAAACATGATAATTTTTTTAAATAATTCGAAATTCAATAAAAATAATATTTTATTAATAATAAGAAAATCCGGGTGCTACAGTAAATGAGAACTCTAAAGTCCTTCGATGTATTAGGTTCGACTAGCCTGTGGGTACCATTTAATTTAATAATTATAAAGTGGATTTGTAAACGGTACCCACAAATTGAGGAAATAATGAGGCATAACTTTACTCATTTATCTTACCCACAGATGACGTACACTAGGTATGCTGAAGATTCACATCCACAGTCCTCATCACTTTTTACGAATAATTAGGTACAACATTAAACGGTATAAAGCTTATGTGATATATTTATCTCTCTTGATCAATTACTCAGTGGTTAGAAAAAACCAACTTCTATTCCTAGACAAATTTTATTAAATGGGTGAGTTTGATTTCCAATCCTACCACCTGCGAGTAAGCCTTTAGCTTAAATTATACTTGAATTGTATGGCAATTCAAGCATCTGAGATTTACCATTATGTTCCGAACTCGGGATCAGTACACTTCTTAATTACTATGCTTGATCAGTCTGAGCGCAATGCACGAATATAGGGTACAATGGTTTCCTAGTTATCATAATTAAAGAAGCATGAAATCAAGGAAGAGGAAAATAATTTCTGCCGACGACAGTACCCACCGGATAAGTACTCTACCATTAGATTAGTATTGTTTGACTCGATAATTAATATCTAATTGTACTCTGCATGTGAAAATATAAAAAAATAGCTAAGGCACAAGTTGACTATATATAATAATTGTTAATTGTATCAGATGTATGTCATCATATATGTACTACACCAAGAAACTTAACTCATGTTACGTTCAAACTGTACACTTTCATCCCATAGAGATTATCCTAATTAAGTCAACAGATAAATCCTGCATTCATCGAATAGAGGAATTGTAAAACTTTAAGTAACAAAAAAAAATTGAGAACATCATAATACGCCTAGTATTTATAGGTAAAAATCAAATTGAAATCTATAATTTTTAATTTATTTTTCTACATCCCATAAATTTTAAACCACACTAATTCTCGCTTCATTTTGACTATTAAACTGCAGGAAAAATTGACTGAGATGGCACTCTATTAAATTATTATTATTTTTATTTTTATTTTTATTTTTAGAGAGATATATTTTAATCAATCCACATATTTAGCGGTCAAATTGAACAGAAGACAAACATTGATGTCTTTTAAAATTTATGAACGCTAAAAGATAAATTAAAAGTTATGGTGTCAAATTTAATTGTTGATCATAAATATGAGTGGAATGATATTTCTGTAAAACAAAACAAAACAAAGAATAAAATAACGTTATCTTACACAGCCATCGTCATTCTTCAGAAAAACCTTCCTCGGTTGGTATTGCATGTGTAAGAGACTATTTTAGATAAATCACATTTTAATATTTATTACTGCCGATCGTTCAATCAGTTCCTCCAATTTCAGGTCGGAGGACCCGCCTTTTTTCACAGTCTCGCTTGCCATTCTCCCCAATGCTTGTGCCCTCTCACGAGCCTTTCTCCCATTCTCACCTCCCATCAACTCCTTCACTCTATCACAAATCACGTCCCGGCCAACGGTCATGATTTTCTCTCCATCAACGCCCCTTTGTGGAACCATAAGCTGGCCAGCTCCCCACACCATTACTACCAGCTTAGCGTTCAATGCTTGCTCTGAAAGACTGAGCATGGGCCAAGCCAACCCCCATCAACAAGCTCTCCAACAACGAGTTCCACCCACAGTGGCACAAAAATTCAAAAAAATCTCACGTGTGGGTCAGACTCTCCTTTAATTGGAAGGACATTCGTGGACTTCAGCTCGGATTTGTTACGAGCAAACATGAAGTCTATCTTCTTCTCCCACTCCAGGAATGTCTCACGGAATTCTCGGCTACGGAGTTTGGGGGCGTTTTGTGACTGCTGCTCAAATGAATCCCGACGTTGGTGAAGTTGATTGATCTCAGATTTGGACGTTTGTAACTCATACGTCTCCTTTTGGTAGTCCGCTACAATCCGGCGTCCCGGTCTAAGATCTAGTCGTTTTTTGTACAATTCTCGGTAGTAGTTGCTTGGAACGAACCGTTTTCTCATGACCGCCTTCATAGCCTCCCACGTCTCTATTGGTCGTTCTCTTTTCTGCCTCCTACTTATCACAAGTTGATCCCACCAAGTTATAGCATACTCAGAAAATTCAGAAAATATCATGTGAATCTACCGGTCATCTCAAAAGCTTAAGCTGATAGGAAGATGAACATTTTATTATTTGAATTATATCTCTAATAATATTTAATTGAAATTGGGGTCGAGTGCGAAGTCAGCTCTCAAACTCAAGACTTTGACTCTGATACTATGTGAATCTATCATTCTTTCTAAAAGTTTAAGCTGATAGACAGATGAAGATTTTATTATTTCAATTATATTTTCTAACATCTCCTTCACCCTCAGCTGATTCCATCCATCCGGTGGAGTCCATGTGCTTGATCTTACCACCCAAATGGACGGATGGCCGGCCATCTCAAGCCCGAAAGCAATCTCGTTCATCTTATCCTCATAAGTGTGCGTACCGAACGAAATATATAACGCAGTACCACTGGATCCAACTTGTCTATCAAGCCACTTGATATAGGCGTAGGATGGATCCGCTGACTTCACTTCTTGTCCAAGTTGATCATGATACAAGAAAAAGGGCCCCACACAGGCATCGTTACAATATCATGATTCAAATGCACCCACATGGTCACCTTCAATCTCTTCAAAGCTATTAATAACAACACCCCAGCTATTATGATCCGCTTCCTCAAACTCTGAGATGATAGTCTCAAAAGGGTCAGCCGGATCGGCATCCAGGAGCCCGTCAGGGATGTCAGCTTTTTGCAATGTGAACGGAATTCTCACTTCTGCAGGGAGCTCTACCGGATCCAAATCCGATGAGGGCTTTATGGATGGGGCATAAGAAGCAATGGATTTACAAATAGCCACTGGCAAAACGCCCATTCCATGAGAGACGATGCGAGGGATTCCAAGTGAACGGCAGGAATCGAGTGTCCAACATAAGAAGTCCGAGATTACGCAAATAGGGGGACGCCCATCGGCAATCATGTCCCGTAGAACTCCCTCAAAAGGCAATTATATATTAGCACCATCATGGAACATGGCTTCGGCCTTCTCGTTGACAAGATGTCGTAGTAATTTAATCTCGGACGCCGAGGGGCGAGGAGCAACACGACATGGAACAGCACAAGGCCGTCTTTATTGAATACTTCTATCCTCCCAAAAAACGATTGATTTATGTATCACCGATAAGCAACACGACATGTTGGCATGCGTGCCCTGTGCCCACATAGTTGTGTTGAAAGGAGTCTAATTTCTTCAATCGAGATAGGAGTCATAAATGGTTTTTGATTAAGATCAATAGTATCCCAAACTCCTCATGTTGGTTCAGGGCAGAAGGAAAAATTGTGGAATCCCATTTTGTCATTCCAATAGTATTCCAATATATAAACTTAGTCGTTTCGAAAAAAAACTTAATTCTTGGATTCTAAAGCCCCCAATCCCGATAAGAATAAGAGAAAATCAACCATAGTAGGCACTAATTACACGTAGGATAAACCCATTACAAGTAAAGACAAAAATCTCGAGACCATGTGTAATCTTTCCTAAGACATGAAATAGACAATGAAAAAGAAAATTTCTCTCGTAGCGCGGGGCTGTGTTGCAGGGATGCCGACAAGCATGCAGGCTTCGTACCTCTCCTTGTGGTTGATCAAATCTTCTTCCAGAGGGTCAGATCCTCTGCTCCTAGGATACAAGAAAATAAAAGATTTGAGAATCTATCGCTAGTGGCGGCGCGTGGACTTGGAGGGTGACGGTTGCGCTTGGGATCCACCCACCAGGAGATGAACGGCCAAACATGGAAAGTGGGGGGCGCATGGGGGCGTTGGGTGAGAGGTGAGAGAATTTGTAGGAGGAGTCTTCATTATGTAACTGGAAACATGGGAAGTTTCAGAAAAGAAATCTAAAAGCTACCAAGTTTTGCAAACCAACATTGAAGAAATCAAATCGAAAAATTGTTTGCCTGGCAAAAACAAATTGAAAAATAGTTTGGTGAAGAGTTAAGCCACATCCTAGGGGTCAAACAAAAGGGGAAAAAAAAAGATTGATGTAATGTTATTAATAAACAAAAGGAAGAGAATTCATTAGGAAAAGCTCTTTAGATTTCGACTGGCTAGCTTAGTTGCTTTTGATATTCATGATTTCCTGATCTTCTGCACTAAACCTAAAATTAAATTTGTTCGGGCACACCAAAGAAAGCACGAAGTGTATCCCTTTCTATTTGGCTGCTTAGAATATGCTCCCTTAGCAACCTAACGGAGTCAATAATGAACCAATGATGCATAGCTCTCCAATAAGTCATAAAAAGAGAATCCACCAATTAAATACATCTTTCACATTCAACATGAGGATTAAGCCCGGTTGGACTTGAATATATAATTGAGGAGCATGAGACCATGATTTTTTTTTCTTGGGATAAAGGCTCATAAAGCAATTAATTTGTTAAATTTTTTTAGAAAAAGAAAAGCAGATTTTAAGTTTTGTAATGTATTTTACAGAAAAAGAAAATAGTTAGATTTGGTGATGCCTTGTTAGTACGTATCTGTGCAAGTTATAGTCCAAAAAAAGAAGCCAATTGCAACGACTCTTAAGCAATTGGGCTCCTGATAGACGACAATGTGGGCAGGCAATCAGAAATGGCCTAAACATCTGGAGATTAAAAGGGCCACGGCGTGGCTCTCTCAAGGTGTTGAGCAAATCTCTACTCGTGTGTGCACCTACATCGTGGACGGATGCGACAAATCGAAAAGGTCACAGCTTTTTTCCACCAACTCAGATTCACATTTGTTAATTTTAAATCAATTGAGTGGAAAATCGTAGGCTGATCTGACACGTCCATATCTTCTACAATCATTTATTTATTCAAATCCAACATAATGAAGATCAACAGTAATTTTCGAACACTAGATCAAGAACATCAACGTGGAACACTACCAAAAGAGCTATAATTTGCTGGCAAAATAAGTCGGACTTTGCATACGGAACAAGATTACCTACGTAGACAATCGCCTATTATTATTCTGATTGACCAACATGTTTGGCCAAATACATGTAATTAAGGAACTGGGTTTCCCGACGGAATAATCATAGGGGGTCGTCGAAGCGATAGTGGTGATGGATGGGGATAGGCAGCAGAATCGCAGTAGCCCTAGAGTATATCACCCTCTGCGGTTGTAAATCCAAGGGAACGAAACATTTCAGGCCAGCACTGGCGTCCGATGACTCTGATGGCTTGACAACAGCTGGGGCCTAAATAAGTCTCTCCGTTGAAGAAAAATAGTATAACCTCTCCGTTGCATGCATGGAGCTGAAGCAAAGAGTCCCAGCAATTTGGTGATTCGCCATCCAATTTTAGACGAGCAACAAGGCTTGGGGTGGGTTCCAGTTGTCGGGATGCGGCCATGGATGCCAAGCTCAAAGCCAAAAAGACGGTGATCAGCAAGAAATGCTTGAAAGTATAAGCCATTCTTCGGAGACAAAGATGTAAGTGAAGGTTTTGATAATCTTTCTCAAGATCATTATATACAGTCTAAGAACACTTACATTACATGCTTGGCTGGGAAGTGGAGAGGCTCACTTCGGGCACTCACTCCGCAGTCGAATCGGCATTTTCACTTCAGATTCTTCGCTCGGAAACGTACAGTATGGGAAGCTGAAAGACTGTAACGTATAAGAGTCTATCACCTGTTCGATTTTTTGTTAAATAATTAATTTCCAGGGCAAGATCTCTCATGATCTTTGGTTTAAAAGTTACTCATATATAGACGAAGTTGGGCTGGACCAAGGCTCAGAATTGTTTAGAGGTAAGGCAAACTCCAATGGACCTAACTTCCCAACCAGAACTAAATCCTATATGGACAAAGGCCCATGCCAAGGTGGTTGAATTTTGAGAAAAAAGAAAAGGGTCAACAATGGCTAACCACTAAAATTGATGGTCATCTTTGATCTCACCCCACAGCCACTCTGCAATAGATGGCAAGGGAAAATAAAGTTCCACCCGGGCCTCAAAATATTTGCTCAAATCCAGTCTATTTCGCTATTCCTATAAGTATAACTTGTGGTGCGGCTGTTCTCTTCCTGATCTTCAGTCAGTTTGTCATCGTCTAGATATGACAACCCTATCGCAGAAGAGAATCTTCAAAATTTGAGCAGCTTGCAATTTTATAAGAACTGGGAACATAAACATGTAAAAAGACAGATATATTATAAGGACCAGTTTCCTCGTGAAACTCGATTGGCTTTTACTGCCATGTGCTTTGAAGCAGCTCTGCATGAATAATTGTTCAAAGAAATGTCACCATTAGGCAATAGATTTGGCCAAAAAAAGATCAAATTTATTCAAGAGCAACTCATGCCTCAGGTGCCGGCCGAGAAACAAATTTTACATAGTTGGAGAACTTGTCTATTTCCAGAGCTGAAGTTTTGATGGACAAACCAGGCTCCCATTAATTGTAGATTTTCCCGAGAAAATTAAGAAGAACAGAGCTTAGCATTTCAGGCTCTCTTACATCACTGACGGCCACAGGATAACCCCAATATTACGTTGACTGTTTTGATGATCAATCCCAATAATATGCAATAGAAAAAGGCTAAAGCCACAGTTGGGCAGTTCTTAATAATACGTGACTTTATCAACATCTGTCATGCATTACAAATAAGACTTAACCTCCAAGTAAGTTAGGTACAAGGTGTAAAATGAAGTTTCATAAATATGCATCCAAAGGCATAAAAGTCGACTTTAGTAAAATATGTATTTATTCAGCTATCATACACACCAATCATATTAATTATGCCTAAAATTTAGATTAATTTTTAATGTACTGTTTTAATTTTGTAGTTTAATAGAGATATATAGAATGCAATAAATGTTAATGACTCGTATTTTCCAGTAATCAATGCGCAACAAATATTGTGAGTACTACCTTTCTCTCCTGTTCCGATAGCAAATTTTTAATTAAAAAAAAAAGTAAAAGCTTAAATAATTAGGGATAAGTACCCATTTCGTATTTAAGTTTTGATTGACTTTAATAAATCGACTTTTAATTTTCAAATTGATCTTCACTTTACAAGTTTTATAAAAATATATATATTTTATTACTTTTTTTTTAATTAATCATAAATTTGACACGTGTCACACATAAGTGATAAATATAAACTTATAATTAGAATTAATGTATGAATTATTAACTTTATAGATAGAAGTTAAATTAAAAGGATTTATTTAATAAAAATTATAAATTTAATGACTTGTGATTAATTTAAAAATAGAAAGATGATTTGTTAATATAAATCAAATATATAAGCCTGAAACCCAGGGCCAAGCAGGAAGAGGAAAATAATTTCTGCCACATGGTCTCCCGCTTCTTTTTTTGCTCCCACGAAAACCTCGCGGTCTTTCCCGCAACGTTTTAAAATCCCACCGACAAACAAAAGGTGAGGTATACACGACAACGACCACCAATAACTCCCCCGAAACGAAAAAAGGCAAATTGATTGTTAATTAATGACGTCAACTAATCACTGACGGATTCCTGTCACTCTTTGGTTGACAGCTACTGAAAGTTACAGACAGACAGTCGCTATTGGCAAGTAGTCTGTGGGTCACCACACTAACCACGTGGATCCACATCCACCGTTGAGATCAAGTCGTGTACGCAACTGTCCGTACAAAATACAAGATACGAATCCCAGTTCAGATTTTAAATAGCATCCTTAACCTTACGAACAAAAATTAAATTGATCCCTTTAATTATCATTTTGGCGAAGTGAGATTCATCATTATTGAAAATATTCTAGTTCCTTTTTAAATTAGTCGTTAAATATATTTTGATGATGTGAGACATATCACTATTAAAAATTATCAATTCTAGCTTCTTTTTAAATTAGTCGTTAGAAAATTATGTAAAATTATTAAAATATCCCTCTAATAATAAATTTTAAAAAAATAGAAGTTAAGAAATAAATTAAAATATATTATTAAAATAGAATTTAGTAGTTTTATTTAAAAATATTACTTTTTTAAAAAATATATTTTTAATTTTTAATTAATTTCTTAATAATTTTATTTTGAATGTCCTTAGTATTTTGCGTAATTTCTATCAAATTTAACGTATAATTTAGATAATTTAAACTATATGCTAAAATTGATGATTTTTAAAAATTATAGATATCAAATAACCGAATTAATAATTATGAATTTCAATTTAATTTTTACTCATATTTACAGAATTAATTATAATTTTAACCCAGGAAAATAGTAGACTGCCAGCTGTAAGCCTCCTGCCTGATAGTCCCGGAGGTGGACCCCATGCGAAAAAAACTCCCTGTCATTGGCTATGGATCCGTGGTGCTTACGTGTTTGGACATTTTACACACGTGGCACACACCAAATGGAGAATCTGTAATGATAAAAGGCGTACGTCATTAACCCGATTCCCCATGTTAATTGCCTATATTATTATCCAACTCATGATTAGGAATATAAACGTGGCAAACAGCACCACATGGATCACCATTTTTAGCTTTTCGTTTCTTCCTTTACATTAGAACCTTCGAGGTATATATGTCTATTACCTTTTTTTGTCTTCCACGTATATATGTGGATCCTACGTATTAAAAATTGTCCAAAATCACACGTAAAATACGTATATATCATACTAGCTCTTAACAATCATGTTCAAGGTGTGTGTTTTAATATTAAGGAAAATCGTGTATTCGTAATGAAAAACTTAGGGTTTCTAAATATTTAGGGTTGTATTATTACTAATTAAGTACCATGTAAATTAAAAAAAGATCTAAATCCTGATTATAATCTATGATAGAAGTACATACACTTAGGTACGAGTCGATATATAGCATTAATGCATAATGTTATTAATTAATGGGCATCTAGTTAGAATATATTTTTGTCTCTTTGAGCATATCCTGAGAATATTCTCTAGCTCTAACTCCTACGTATCTGTTTCATTTGATGGACAAAACGTTCTTGGAATTTGGTTTGGTTTGTTTCATGCATATTGAGCCAACATCGCAATTTTTGGGGCTGCAATTAATATATAGTGGGGCTACTAGTTCTGTGTGGATGTGCAGTGAGGCACACGTACTTTTTCACTTTCTAATGGGATAATGATGGTAGCCGACAATGGAATTAAAGAATCCAATGTAGGGGAAGAAAGTTCTCTACCTCACAATTGCGATCGAGGCTATGGTCTTGGTATTTGGAGGCAATGTGAAGTGATATAGGAAATATATTGTATTTGTGATGTGAGAAGTCTTGTATTTCTATAGGCTGTGCCCCTAGGGTGGACCATACTAACGAGGGACTACTTGGTGGTGGTCAGCTGATGGGCTCACTCTGATCACCGTATGTTGAGAACCATTTCAAAACAAGAAACTTTGTGAATTAATTGCCTCAAATTTTATGGGACAAGATTCTTCTCTTATTCTGTTTAAGTTCCTTTTTTTCAATGGTTTTCAAGTAATTACTAATTTTTTGACATGATTCTAGTTCGAGTTACTCGCTAAAGAACGACCCACGTAAATTTTACAGCAAAAAAGTAACCCCATTTATGATTTTAGTTCCCATGTTTTGTAATGGAAGTTTAAGCAACTCATTACATGAGGATTTTGGTTGAGATCATCATGATTCATAAATAGGTTGCCAAAAATGGAATGACTTGAAATTAAGACATGGAGTTTGGTGCAAAGCCACTTGATGATTCATGGGAAAAGAAGGAGATTAGATCTAGAATTCCACTCCATTTTCTTATTGGCCCTCAAGAGCATATTGCCAACCGAAGTAAAAATGGCCATGCTCCAATAGGGGAAAGTTTCCTTGAAGTGGAAGCCACCTTTGTGTTAGGTTATTCTCGGTCTGATCTGAGACTCTCAAGAAGTAGTAGAGTGTGGGACAATTGGACAAGTAGGGTTGAGTTGCAGAAAATAAACCTAAAAGCCAATCCCACAGCCCCTTTCCATTCATTATTCCACATTTTTCACAATTATTGATCCTTTTTGCTTTTTTCCCCTTTTTACTTTTACCTTTTTCTTTTGAACCAAGCTGTTGTACTGCAAATGATAGTAGTAATCAAAAGGAGCAGTTTGGTTAATGGTGGTGCATGTACAGCCCCGAGCGAACTTGGGCGGTCGCCCGGGGTTCGCTATTGAAATTTTTTTTTTCATGTATATTTTTTTTTTTTTTAAATAATAAGTTGGCCTGGGCCGTTCTGGTTGGCCCAGTCCAACATAAGCCCGTCCGGGTGATTAAAAAATGCGGACTGAGACTGATCCCATCAGGCCCAGGCCGCATTTTATTTTTTTTAAACAGGGGGTGAAATGACGTCGTTCCCCCTATGTTTTGAACCAAAAAAATCTCTTCTCTCTCCCTTATGTGATCTTCATTCTCCCGACTGAGCTGACTCCTCTCTCAACCCTCAGGCTCTCTCTCTTCAGCCTTCAGCTCACCTCCTTCAACCTTCAGCCTTCGGTCTCTCGAGGTACCAGCACGACAATATTAGGTTCCATTTTTTTCTTCTTCTTTTTTTTTGTGAGGGATTTCATCAAACATGTCTGTGGTAGTGGGGATGATTCATGATTGACTATCCTTTGTTCGGTTGCTGAGAGAAGTAGGGAGAAATAAAAGGAATTGATGTAAAAAATGTCTGTTTTTTAAGTTTTTACCAATTTTTTTTAAGGATTTGTTACTCTTAAATTTTGGTGTAGATTTTAATTGCGTTGTGGTTTTGATGTAGAGTTGGTTGCTAAGAAAGTGTGGGAAAGGAAATAAGTTAGAGTTTTGAATGCAACATTTTGGTTGTGTTCTGATTGCTGCAGAAATTTTGGAAAATGAATAAAAAAAATAAGTGAAAAGTGAATTTAGGATTTTGCGGTAGGTAATCTCATTCTTTAAAACTTTTTTTCATTTATTGTTTAACTCTAGGCTGGATTGTGAAGGAAACCGGAGGAAGGTTTCTCAACAATTGATCGCATGGTACTTAGACATCAGCTTGACACCTACATTAGAGATGTTAGAAGAACTAATGTTTTTCTGGGCTTCAAGATATTGGAGCTTTTGCTGTGAAGATGGTCGAGACCAGAAAAAATTTTGTATCCATTGGTTTATCTTCTTATTACGTTGGCATTGATCTTACCAGTTAAGACTGCAACTGTTGAGAGAGTGTTCTCTGCGATGAAAATTATCAAGACTGATTTGCGTAATAAGATGAAAGATGATTGGATGAATGATTGCATGGTAGTGTACACCGAGCGGGAAATTTTTGAAACTATTGAAAACGAAACCATTTTGCAACGTTTTCAGAAGATGCACAACCGTAGGATCCAATTGTCCCCTCTCAGTCGTAGTATATAGTACGGTATGTGTAATTCAATATTTTTAATGTTTTTAGTCTTTAATATTTTGATATTGTAACTCTAAGACAATTTTTTACATTACGTATGAAAAAAAATTCAGTCATTTTACTTTAAAAGTTCATTCGAGTTGATTTTTATTTCTGGTTCCGCCACTATGCATGTACCACTAAAATAGATACGTTGGGCACAAGCTTTGAAACATGAACAACTCATGAATCAAGATAAATAATGTATTTTATATTCATTTGAAAAGGTCCAAAACAACGAGAATTTCCATGATTAGTTGCAGGAACGGTATCCTCCCACCGACAAAGTTTGCATAGCATTGAAGAAATTTAAATTGCAAATTTGTCTGGTAAAGGACCCTAAGCCACGTCTGAGTGGCCTAGGTCAAATGATCAATCAGAGAATAAGGAAGATTGATGTAACAGATACTTAATAGAAAAAATGGCAGACAGGTTGATTAAGGAAAGCTCTTTAGAAAAAGCTATCTTTGAGAATACATTATCTCGAGTAAAATACTCTCAAAGTCCCCAATGATCTAAATGCTTTGCCCTTGGGACAGTTTAAACCAAACCTGAAATGACGCCTAATTAACTGTTATATGTTAGTATATCAATATCATATAGCTACCATACTATATAATTAATTAATTGATAATATAGATAATGCTCTTCTTATCTAGGTAATCGTTCACCTGGGTTAACTTATATGATCAAAATACTTCATTTTATTCCGGGCTCAATCCTTAAGAATGTTTAGTAATTGAAAAAAATCTTTGAAAAACATATATTAAATATTGATATTTATTTTCTATCACTGGGTGCCGAGATTACATGATTACAGTTGTCGGTGCATTAGATATCCCACAGAATGTGACAATTCAATAGGAGAAATATTTGGTGTTCTTCCTGAATTCTTCTTAAGTTTTTTGAGAAGAAACTGACTGTTCATTATTCATTTTAGAAGTAAGTCCTACACACCCAGAGATCCTGATGAACTGTCAAATTTTTCCCTAAAGAATCCAAAAAAAAAATTGTAGCATTTCTCATTCAACAGTGATGATGGACATTGGAGGTCCCCTTCATATTAATCCATGTCCTTGGATATCTGCCCCACATTATGTAATTAATGCCCCAAAAGCCAATAAGCAATCAGACAGGGAGGCGACCTACTCTAAGTGGTCCCCCGCTTAATAAATTCATTTGATAAAAGTTGAGGAAAAGGATGTATAAAATTAATATATCTTTAAGTTAATCTATATAATAAACATACTCACAGTCTAAACTATATTTTCCTATCTAATTACATGCACTTGGTCAATAATGAGATGTACTTTAATAAACTTAGAGTGAGTTTGTTTCGTAAAATTTTAGGTATTGAATTTAGTAAAAAAGTGAAGAGAAATAATTTTTTATATTTTTTGTAGTTAAAGTTATGATTTGATAAGGAGAGAAAGATTATATTATAATAATTTAGTATGTTAAAATTTTAAAAAACGTAAAATTTTACGTTACAAACGTACCTTTAGTCACTACTCCAAAAAAAAAAAACTTTGTAACTTAAAACAACCCGGTGTCAGATAGCATTTAAAAAATAATATGGGACCTCTAAATGTCACTTTTAGTGAATAAAAATTTCAAAATGATCACTAAGGTCAGACACTGTCAAATAGAACTTTCAGACATCCTCGTCATACCGTTTGGCGGTTTTACTGGGTGATAAACTTACTTTTCATTACCAAAACATGACGAATGTCATTCGTCACAAAATTTCACAAACTGTTCGGATCGGAGGTCAAAGTTACTATTCGCACTCTAGCGGAGAAGCTCGCATGATTCACATGTGGAAGCCGCTAGCGTATGTAAGAAACAACTATCACTGTTCGGACGCCAATTGTAATGTTTGGATGTTTGTCACCGAATATTCAGGCTTTGTTTGCATTGTAAAATTTTATTTCTCTTAAAATTTTAATATAATAAAATATTACAATATAATCTCTTTTTCCTTTATCAAATCATTATTTTTTACTAAAAAAATATAAAAAATTATCTTTCTCTTCACTTTTTCACTAAACTCAATACTTAAAATTTTAACAACACTAAAATTTTACAAAACAAACACACCCTCAGTGAAGCAGGATGATACGTTGAATACCGCCTAAGGTTACAGAAGGCATATAACGGGCTTATAAGATCTTGAAATTTAATGTGGACGAATATTTAAACAAGGCCACAAATTTAGTACTTTCACCAAAACTCAAAGTTCTTGTAGTGGGGCCACGAATCTTTGTATATTTGTTACTAGAAAATATGGTTCTCATATATTTACAAAGCAGATAGGTTTGGTCATGATCATGAATATACAAAAATGAATGGACGGTCGGGCTACCTGTAAAAGAAGCATCCAGATGATGCACTGCCAATATTTTTTTAGAGCTGTCACAATCTGTATTCCAAAGGAAAAGCTATAGCTAGCATGTGAGGCATTGATGTACGTCTTATTTGAAAATGGAATAAAAAAAATTTCATCCTCCGAGCAGACAGTTTACTTGACCAGTAATACCTTTTAAATATAATATCAAATCATGATTTGATATTATATTATAGTTATGATTATAATTATATCAAATCGTTATTAAAATTTTAAATTTTAAATTTTAAATATAAGAATATTCTTCAATAGCTTTGTAATATATATGGATTTTCAAACAATTTGATGTCTCTATCGGAATTACATCACCCCTTAATTAATTAATAAGCTCAAGAAAAAGAAAGTCTGGCTTGGTTCTTAATTGTCTCTGTAAATTTATATTGTTCTGATTTTCAATTTTAAATCTGCTGCAACGGTTCCTATTTGTTCTGAAGGCCAAAGCCTTCTTTTTTTTTTTAATAATCTTAAATGGGCATCTACTACTACTAGACCCTTTATGATTTTGTGTTATTTTGCATAAATTTTAATCGTTTTCCTGTTGTTTACGTGGAGAGAGTAACCCAAACGTTACTATTTCACGTGACTTTTACTTACTCATAGAATATGACCCAACGACATATTGTGTTGTCGTAAAAGTACTACAGCATAACCTGTTGTTTATTAAAAATTTGATTGTCTGATTTTCAATATCTGCAGAATTCCTTGGTCGACCCTCGAATTCTCCCACACAGGCCAGGGAATATTCTCTCTGTCTCTCTCGAGCTGTAACAATGTCTTGTGAGAAGGGTTTTGTTATACTAAAATATTCTTTGACTATATACGCCAACCACTCTTTTGGACTAAACCGAACATGGGATACTGAAGAGGCTTTGAGCTTCTTCTTTTTTTCTAATGTACAAAATTAGACCAATATGATTTGCAAAAGCATTCGTTAGCCAATCGCTATCACAAAGTAAACTAGTAAAGTGCCCCAGAAACTAAACATCAAAATGTTCAGACGTTTTTCAAGTTTCTTTTGGCAAGGAATTAAGCTAGAAAAAATACACAGTGAAAAACGAAGCCGGCCAAAGGAATACAAACAAAATGTTTTAATGTTGCAACAACCTATTCCACTGCTGGTCAGAGTACCTCATGATTCATCTTCAATATTTCTGTTGAAATATTGCCATCCATTAACAGTTCGGTCGTCGATGTGCGCGAAAGGCTATAATTTTTAAGACGAAAACGATTGACCTAGCTAGCTACCAGCTCAGATAATAATTCGATTAAGGAACGTACTGCATTTTAATCGTGGATAATACTCAAAGTAGATTAATAAACGAGGCAAGAAAATAGAAGCAAGAACTGTACGTTGGCAAAGGAAAAATCCTACCTAACCGGACCTAACTGGTGAACCAAATTGAAATGACCATAGAAAAGAGAAGCAAGAGCTGTTGGCAAAGGAAAAAAGCTGTCAGTGATGATATGTCTGTGCTTATCAACAACGTAGGTGTGCATGAATCGAAAGATATTGCGGGTTGTTTCTGATCAGTCAAAACCCAACAACTGCGAGAATATTAATAAAACCAATGGAACTGGTGTAATGTTTCACAGTAATTTCCTAATCGGCGGCCTTCACCCGTTTCTGAATTTGTGCCATGCACCAGGCCTAAGAAAAAGTTAATCTACCGAAACCGAAAGTTCCAATCACGTCGACGGCTGAGACAAGGTTTATTTATTGGGGATTATCAAATGCGGCCTAATTCAGCCCTTGTTTCTCTCTAATCTTTCCAGTTTCCTCTTTAATTTTGGGGTTTCTTTTGTAGGTTACACTACTTGAACATCAGATGGTAAGTACTATATCTTGATCTACTAGTATAATATACGCGTACGTACGTGATGGGTTTTGGACCAATGATATATATTATACCTCTTTACGTTTTTCTTACATGGAAAACAATTAAGAAGAATTAAAACAAATCAAGCTCGGATCATTTATATAGTATATATATGTTATCGGAATGCCGGCCGGCATAGTTTCCTCTAATTAAGCTGCTTTTCAATTTGATTGTTGCTAATCAATAGATGCTTTCAGTGATAATATGTTGTCTTGTTCTAGAAATAACTCAATATAAATCTTGTTTTTTGAACCTTATTCATAGTTTAAACAATTATTGTGCACGAGCAATGCTTCCTAGCTATATGAAATACGATTAAATATTTAGTAAACTCCGGGGAAAGGTATATCTGTGTTCATTTAGCAGACTAAATGAAGCTCAAAAACACCTCTAATTTTTAATTGTTAAACACAATTCAAACGCAACACACGCACACGCACACGCACACTACATATATATATTATGTAACATATTATATAGGTATGTATGAAGTATGGTGATAAAGTACTAAAGATTGTATTCCCTAACTTTATAACTTTACTAATAATATAATATTTATCAGTAGAATGTTTTAGGCTAGTTTTAGTATTAAAAAAACACGTCTAGATGGTTATTGAAATTAGCAAAATATTTAAAATTAAAGTTCGATTTTTATAAATTTTAAAACATAACTGGTTTATCTACTGAAATTCAAACTATATATAACTAAGCAGTTAATCATTGGTATGGACTTGTGAGTAAGTTAAAAAAATCAATGACCATTTAAAAAAACAATGAAAAAATAAGTTAATCAAGTGGTCGCAAATAAATTCCCTTTTATATAACTAAATAAATATTACGTTCTTTTATCAATCTAACTTGATGACAAGCTAGCATTCAACTTAAATTGAACAATTAAAATTAACAAGTTAATATGATATCTTAATAATTGACTCAATTTTGCCTGATTAATTGTTATAACATTATACAGAAATCGATTTAATTTATTAGCTTAAGAGAATTAGAAGTAATTAATTCATTGGTTATCAACTTAATTATAGTACTTTATTCTCTCTTTCTCCAATGAAAATACACTGACGTGCAAACTACTTCTTCATCACTCTTACCCCTCATATATTAGAGCCGAAAATTTTGGATGCTGTAGTGCTCCGGCCGTTTCTATTTTCTTCGAGGAAATACAGACAGCATAAATAGCTTTCCCAAGTCCTTTTCCTTTTTCCTGGTTTTAAGGCAATGCAATAACAAGAGTATTGCTTGTACCGCAAACAGACTTAACTGAGGAAGTAGAGCATCGTTACCAAGAGTGGCTGCACACCTTCTCCAGCCATTCTGGCTTCATGGGTCTTAATGTAATACCATTTTCCTCCTCTCCAGATATAAATTAAAATTCCATAATTTACCAAAAGTGGCTGCACACCTTCTCCATCCCATTTGGCTTCATTGGTATTAAAGTAATTCCATGTTGCATTTTCCTCCTCTACCAATACAAAATTCCATAATTTATCCCCACAAATATTCGTATTGCCCATCATTCTCATGAATTGCTGTTGTATAGCTCTTTGTTTAGTCTTCACTGCTTCAGCCGTCCTATATTACTACTTGCAAGTTAATCACATAATAATATTGCCACATAATAATCTGGTCGCGCGTGAGGCACCTTCCGCCACTCAAAATCTGTTTTTCTTTCCATATCTGGCCTCTGTGGCTCCTTCCGCCTCCTCTACGCCGTGTATCTCCCCATTTCGCCGCCACTCGCTGCCACCACTGCCGCCGCCTCCGTTCTAGCCAGAGCCTTCCCGGTTTTTCCCGAGGCTTATGTTACGCTTTATAGAAATAAACTCATTTGGGTCTGCCCCTATGTTTAGGGCTTGTTTTATATTATGCTTTCACCCGTTTGGGCTAGCCTCTCTGTTTAAGGTTTGTTTATGTGTTTTTCTTCTGTTTGCAATTACAGCTGAGATTGCAAGTTAAGCGCTCGTCTGGAGCCGGCTCGCCAACTATGTTTGAAATCCTTCAGCGACAGTTCTTTTACGGATTTTTCGTTTTTCCTAGGACCCTCGGGTCCTCTTGCTTCGGACTTCGAGTCCACCATCTCAGAGGACCTTGTGTCCTCTTTTAAAGCCACTTTAATATTGACCCCTTCACTGTCGCTTATAACGCCGCTTTTGGGTTCTGTTCTTTCTTTTCTTAGCTTGTAATTTTTATTGTGTTTTTTTAATATATCATCATGAGTTTCAACAAAAAAAAATATTGCCCTGGATCGGTTTTGGTAGGATTGGCGCAAAAATAAATTTCTAACTGAAAGGTTTTAGTTGGAGGGTAACTCTCTAAGATATGTTCTATTATAATGTTTTTTTTTTAGGATTTTTTGTGTTTTGAAGATTTTTAGGAAAATTAATTTTATCGGTATGCCTGGTGCAGTTGTTTTTAGGTGATGTTAAAAAACATGTTCGATTGAGTATTTTCAAGATTCAAAAAATTCTTATAATGTTAAAAGAAAAAAGGAACAAAGCCCTAGTTGGTGTAGCGTGGGAGGACTGTATTGCAGTTTTGATATTTTGATGTCTTTATATTGTTAGTTGAGACATATCATAAAAAGAAAATTTTATAAGTTATCCGGGGGATAAAATGATAGGACACGTTTAAAGATTGATATTTTTATGGAAATGTGAGGATACAGTATGATCCATTGTTCTTGCATCCGATAGAAGAAAAAATTCCCGTCACAAACACAAAAAGGGAAAAAAAAAGTTGTAGAATGAGGGTAATTCCGTCAAAACGTTTCCTAGATAGTTCATTGGAGACAGGTCGTTCAATTTCGCGCGAGAATATGCATAAACTCTCGGTCACACCCAAGCGTGCAGTTCTCAGTTCTCGCAACTCCCCCGTCCTCTCAGCTCACTCTCTTTCCATTTTGGTACTTTCACTTCTCTCTATCTCTAATAAAAGCATGTTTTTGTCTCGCACTAAGATTCTCTCTCTTGTTTGACAAAACAGCTCAGTACAACCGTGACAAACAGCCAAGACAGAACGCAGACATCGTCGATTCTCACTAGCACCGGTGTCCAAACAGAACTTAGAAACCATTTGGTCCAAATTACCCAAATATCCTTCACCGTTTCAGCGTCACGCCGTCACCGTTGCTCCTGTGGGGCGTCCAACCTCTCACCTCTGCGCCCTCGCCCTCCCACCCCCAACAACAACAAAATCTGGGCCTCAGCTAAAAGTCCCCACCCATTTAAGTAGTCAGATAGATACAGGGTAACCGGTACCAGTACGTATAAGTAAACGTTAATGAGACCGTTCACAGGACCAGCATTCTATGCTTGTCTGTATAATACGCCATAACGCAGCACCTGATCTCCTCTCGTCCTCTTTCTCATGTCTCTTTACGTATCTAGTCTCTCCTCTGATGCGTTAAATTTTCAACCCACTCCACCACTCTGATTCTCTCTCTCTCTTTCGAACATTTATATATAAATTCCATTAACCTGGAGTCACAGATGACAGATCGAGAAGACCACAGCTTCCCATAGCAACCCATTTGTTAGAGAAACCGGGTGCTCGCAAGAAAAGAATCATTTATTAGTACACCTAAGACCCAACTAAATTACCCTTTGTTTAAGTATTTTTCTTTAATTCTGCGCCAGCAGTATTTTATTACCGTTTATTTTTTCGTTTACTTATCCCTATACGGTTTCTCTCTCTAAAAAGCTCTGGTTTATTTATGTTCGTTCTATCTTGTGGGGGTGGGTGTTTCCTGTACTAGGTGTCTGAGAGTGTTCTAAAGGCTGAGGCCGAAGCTGCGGGAAGAGGAAGAAGAAGAAAAAGAACAGGTAAAAAACTGTGTTATTTGAGGGCTTGTGAGTGTGAGCGAGGCTGAGGGAGAGGTTTGGTGAAGTGGGTGTCTTTGATTTTTGAACGCTCTTAGGATCTGATGGAGACCAAAGGACGACTTGTTGCGGGTTCTCACAACAGGAATGAGTTTATCCTTATCAATGCTGATGAGGTTGCCCGAGTAAGTCCTTTCATTCATGCTTTTCCCATTGCCTCTTCCACTTCGTCGAAGAAAAAATGTGCTATTTTTGCTTCTCCCACTGTCCGAAAAGTAATTTGTCCTCTCCTTTCCGCCGAATTTGAAGACAAGTGCTCCTTGTGGGATTTCCTCACATGGTTCTGGTCCTGAAATAATATACATTGGCTTTTTCTTTCTAATTTCGAAACTTTTATCGTCTACTTCGGTCGTTTTTCTTCTGGGTAAGCATTTTTTTTGGCTGTTCTTTTTGTGGTGATAGTTTTGTCTAGTGTTCCTTTGATCTTAGAGTAGCTCTTTAAGCTGCAACTACTGATCTGGGTAGGTTCTCTTTTTGTGCATGTTTTGGAGTATTTTTCGGCGTTGTTCCCAAGCGTGTCGCTTATTTATTCAGCTTGCGAAGGAAAAATTCACCGGGAAAGATTTTGTCTTTGTCAGTTTTCCTGGGACGGAATGTGGTAATGTAGTACCGGGAGTGAAAAAGCCTTCATTAATTGGTTCTTGTTCATTCTAAGTTTTCAGATTTTAGAGCTGGTCAATGAAACCATTGCGTGAAAGGTTTCAATTATCTTTGGCCCATACTATTATTATTTTTTCAGCTAACCAGTCATTAATGGTTTAATTTTTAAGAAGCTCAAATTTCTGTTGGGTTTATCGAAATTTTTGACCGCATGATCCGGTGGAGATTAACATTGCTATGGCTACGGGGAATGGCAGTTGACATCTGTCAAAGAATTGAGTGGGCAAATTTGCCAGATCTGCGGGGATGAGATAGAGATTACAGTTGACGGGGAGCCGTTTGTTGCTTGCAACGAATGTGCCTTTCCTGTATGCAGACCTTGCTACGAATATGAAAGAAGAGAAGGCAATCAGGTCTGCCCTCAATGCAAAACCAGATACAAGCGCATCAAAGGTGATACTTTCTTATTTTAGATTGACTTTCTCTATTCATACTATCAACCTGGTAATAGTTTTGACTAATAATGGAAGCGATTCCAGGTAGTCCCAGGGTTGAAGGTGACGAAGACGAGGATGATACTGATGATTTGGAGAATGAGTTTGACATTGGAGGCAACCCTCATCACATTGCGGAAGCCATGCTCTCTGCTCGCCTTAATGTCGGCCGTGGTTCTGAAGCCAATGCTTCAGCTATTGTCACACCATTTGAGCGGGATTCTGCCTCTGTTTCTCCGAATGTCCCTCTCCTGACCTATGGTCAAGAGGTGAAATTTTGATATAGCAAGCAGATTTTTCTCTGTTAGTTGTGACTTTCATCTCTAACTTGCCTCTAACACTTGTTACTTTTGGTTTAGGATGGTGGAATATCATCTGATAAGCATGCTCTTATAATTCCCCCATTTACGAGTCGTGGAAAACAGATCCATCCTATGCCTATTTCTGATTCTTCCATGTCCTGTAAGTTTTGATCAGCTCAAATATATGTGAACTCTCTGTTGATACCTATAGCGTTTCCCACTAAACTTATGATGTGATAACTGGTGTTGATGCTGCAGTTCAACCTAGACCTATGGATCCAAAGAAAGATGTAGCTGTCTATGGGTATGGAACTGTTGCATGGAAGGAGCGAATGGAGGAGTGGAAAAAGAAGCAGAATGAAAAACTTCAGGTGGTCAAGCACCAAGGAGGAGATGGTGGAAGCAATAATGGAGATGAGCCTGATGATCCTGATTTGCCCATGTAGGTGCATTTTCAACCTCCTTTACTAAAAATGTGTGATGATGGGTCTTGAGTTATAATTTTGTTATTAAGAGGTGCAATTCCACAGTCTTAACTTTATTCCAGACTTGTTTCATTGTTAGAGAAAATTACAGTCATCTATAGTTAGGGTTGGAAAGTAACTGGCCTCCAAAACTGCGTTTAAATAGGACAAACAGCCATGCCAAGTATACAGCCAACTTGAAGAAGAGTACTTATATGCAAAAAGAAATATAAGTTCAGCTTGAGAATGCTTATATGTAACTACTTTATATTTGCATTATAGTTAAAAGAGATGGCAGTATACATGAAAATGAATATTTTTGGCCTTCAAGAATAAAGCGAATAATGGTCAATCATTGATCTCTTAAATTGTCTCCATCATAGTCTTTAGCTGCAATTTAAGAGCTATCATAAAAAAGGATGAGCTGGTTCTACTTGTAACATCGGAAGATTTTCAGCTTAAAAGATTGAAAACCCTCAATGCATCAACCAAGTGGCCTCTCGGAAGTGGTGAAGAATCCAAATTAGTTTATTGTGTCTTAGCTTTTATACAAGAGGATGTAATTTTGTAATGTGATGATTTCCTTGCAGTAATCAGAATAATAATCTCAAATGATATATTAAAGCTACTGCATCCATTGCAGTCATTCACTTAGTTCTTGGTGGCTGCACACACTGACAAATGTGCTACGGCAACCAGCTATGTAGGTTAACAAATTATGTGCACGAAAATGAAACACAGATTGGTGTTAATTCGGGATAGATGTGCTCACATAAAAAAAAACTGGGATAATGTAATTTTCATGTCAGTATTTCAGAAAACGTTTTCTAATAATGTTGGGTGACTGCCAAGATTGAGAATGTTGCTGTCTTACTTTCGATATTAGACCTGAGCATTGAGTTACAAACTAATTTATCTGAGAGGGGAAAAAGCTCCTATTTCATTTGATAAATTGTGGTTTTAAGGGCTTGAACTTTGCTGTGGGCAGTCGTGAATTTATTAATGGACCACTGCCGCCTTTTGCACTTCCTACTTGATTCTTCCTTCTGAAGACATTATGATACATTTAACCTACAGATATTTTTGTTGTATCATTTTTGCAAATAAGTCTTTCATAAAGCTTGAACTGATGTGGTGATTACATAGACATATTTGGTTTGCGTTCACATTCAACAAGATTTTATTGTTATAGTTTTTTACTGCAATTAAGTTCAACAGGCTTAGTATTGCTGAATACTGTCACTTTCAAGTGTGGTAGCCCATGAGTTATGGTCCCATTATACTAATCTTAAGTTGTAACAAATGTTCCAGTCCTCTACCTGTGATTTCCTTTTCTCCACAGCAGGCTCTAAGGCCCTTACCATTATTTTCCTCTTGTATAGGATGGATGAAGGCAGGCAGCCGCTTTCGAGAAAGTTATCGATTCCTTCAAGCAAGATAAATCCATACCGAATGATAATTCTTCTTCGGATTGTTATTCTTGGCTTTTTTTTCCAGTATAGAATTACCCATCCAGTCCAAGATGCATATGGATTATGGTTAACGTCAGTGATTTGTGAAATATGGTTTGCTGCGTCATGGATATTAGATCAGTTCCCGAAATGGTGCCCCATCGTACGAGAAACATACCTCGATCGTTTGTCCCTAAGGTACTTATGTGCGTGTGTGTGTGCGTGTGCGCGCTTGTGTATTGTGTTTCTCTCTATTTTTAGCTTACATGGTGTATTTGTTCTTATCAGGTATGAAAAAGAGGGGAAGCCATCTGAATTGGCTGATATAGACATATTTGTAAGTACTGTGGATCCCATGAAAGAGCCTCCACTTATCACTGCAAATACAGTTTTGTCTATTCTCGCTGTAGATTATCCGATTGACAAAGTAACGTGCTATGTCTCGGATGATGGTGCTGCCATGCTTACTTTTGAAGCCCTCTCTGAGACATCGGAGTTTGCACGAAAGTGGGTCCCATTTTGCAAGAGGTTCAATATTGAGCCACGGGCTCCTGAATGGTATTTTTGTCAGAAGGTTGACTACTTGAAAGACAAGGTGGATCCAGTATTTATTAGAGAACGGCGTGCAATGAAGGTTTGCACTTCTCCCTTTTTTGGCTTCCTTTGCTAACCATTTTGTGGCATTTTGGCTTCTCATAACTTGAGAGTGATGCCTGAAAACACATAGAGGTGATAATTTTGTATAGAATATAAAGAGTCACATTTCCGCAATTATAGTGCTAGTTATGCATAGAATATGACAGAGAGCCACCCTTTGCCATTCAGTAAGAAACAATGATTTGTTTTTTTCTTTTTATGATTATTTTCGACTTTAATAAGGCGTCATCTCCTTTACTGAGAACATTGCAATTGTCATTTGTTGGCACAGAGGGAATATGAAGAGTTCAAAGTTCGGATTAATGGGTTAGTAGCAATGGCACAAAAGGTTCCAGAGGAGGGTTGGACCATGCACGATGGGACTCCATGGCCCGGGAACAATGTCAGGGATCATCCTGGAATGATCCAGGTGAGGTCTCTTGGGAAGGCTTTCTTGGAACGTTCATCTAGCTGGCCCTTATAATTTGATGATTTTAATCTTGATGGTCTTATACAGGTTTTCCTTGGTCAAAATGGTGTTCGCGATGTTGAAGGAAATGAATTACCTCGCCTGATTTATGTATCTCGTGAGAAAAGACCAGGATTTGATCACCACAAGAAGGCTGGGGCCATGAATGCTCTGGTAGGTCTCCCACATGTCTTCTATCAACTCATGCTCTTGGCACTATTGTTATGTCTTTCCATTTACCGTGGTGTTTACAAAATATTTTGGGTGATGAATCCAGGTGCGTGTCTCAGCAATCATCTCAAATGCTCCTTACCTCCTGAATGTCGATTGTGATCACTATATAAACAACAGTAAGGCACTTCGTGAAGCCATGTGCTTCATGATGGACCCCACATCTGGAAAGAAAATCTGCTATGTGCAATTTCCTCAAAGATTTGATGGGATTGATCGTCATGATAGATACTCCAATCGGAATGTTGTATTCTTTGATGTAAGTAAAGGATCTTGGTTGTGTTGTAGTTCGTGCATCTCCAGATATATATCTATTTTTTCACAAACGTTTATTTTGTGCAAGTGCTAATCTTTTAATTGGCTACAGATCAATATGAAAGGATTAGATGGTATCCAAGGACCAATTTATGTCGGAACTGGGTGTGTCTTCAGGAGGCAGGCACTTTATGGATATGATGCCCCCATCAAGAAGAAACCCCCCCGGAAGACATGTAATTGTTGGCCCAAATGGTGCTGCTTCTGCTGTGGATCTAGAAAGAAGAACAAGAAAAACACATCTAATGACAAAAAGAAGTTGAAAAACAGGGAGGCTTCAAGTCAGATACATGCACTGGAAAATATTGAGGAGGGAATTGAAGGTAAGGACTAGCTTCAGTTGGCAATTCATTTTTAACATTGGAGACGACAAAGTTCCCCAGTGAGGTGCAAAACATCTGATTGGTCTAATAACCCAATTATACTTGGCATAACTTTTTCACCCAACTTATTCCTTAAACCTTTATGTCTCAATATATTAATCCATGACCAAAATGTATTAGTGTTTGGATTAGTCCCTTGGTCAGTCATTTTTTATCGTTTTAACTTAACATCCTTTGCGTTTCTTCTGTAACTTACATTGCAGGAGTAGTTAATGAAAAATCTTCATTGGTGCCCCAAACAAAATTTGAGAAGAAATTTGGACAGTCACCAGTTTTCATAGCATCTACTTTCATAGAAGATGGTGGAGTTCCAAAAGGAGCAAGTTCTGCATCACTCTTGAAAGAAGCAATCCATGTCATTAGCTGTGGTTACGAGGATAAAACAGAATGGGGGAAAGAGGTATGTGGCAACTGTTTCAAATTTAATAAATTTTCCTTGTAAATTTGTAATATCTTCCATTACCAACATATAACACATTTTTCCTGTTGGCTAAACTCCATTTATGATTCAGGTTGGGTGGATATATGGATCAGTTACAGAGGATATATTGACAGGCTTCAAAATGCACTGCCACGGCTGGCGATCAGTGTATTGCATTCCAAAAAGGCCCGCATTTAAGGGTTCAGCTCCTATAAATCTCTCAGATCGTCTACACCAGGTTCTGCGATGGGCCCTGGGATCCGTTGAGATATTCTTCAGCAGGCATTGCCCAATATGGTATGGATATGGGTGTGGCTTGAAAGGGTTGGAGCGTTTTTCTTACATAAACTCTGTTGTTTATCCCTTTACATCCATCCCTTTGATTGCTTACTGTACCTTGCCGGCTATCTGCCTCCTCACGGGGAAGTTCATCGTGCCTGAGGTAATATACCAAGTGCTTTTGAGTCCCAAATTTATTGGACATATTTTGCGTACTTTGTGAAGTCCGAATTCGAATTTTGCAAGGCACTCAGCTAATGCTAGCATTTTACCCCCTTTTCTTAACAGATTAGCAACTATGCCAGTTTAATATTTATAGCCCTCTTCATATCCATAGCTGCAACTAGTATCCTTGAGATGCAATGGGGAGGTGTTGGCATACATGACTGGTGGAGGAATGAACAATTCTGGGTTATCGGCGGTGCCTCATCACACCTGTTTGCTCTCTTCCAGGGTCTGCTTAAGGTTTTGGCAGGGGTTAACACAAATTTCACAGTTACATCCAAAGCAGCAGACGATGGAGCTTTTTCCGAGCTCTACCTCTTCAAGTGGACATCTTTGTTGATCCCTCCCATGTCTTTACTTATCATAAACATAATTGGAGTTATAGTTGGTGTCTCAGATGCCATCAATAATGGTTATGATTCATGGGGTCCGCTCTTCGGCAAGCTGTTTTTTGCCCTCTGGGTCATTGTCCATCTTTACCCATTCCTCAAGGGTATGATGGGGAAACAGAACAACGTTCCCACCATTGTCGTGGTCTGGTCAATCCTTCTAGCATCAATTTTCTCCCTTCTATGGGTCCGAATCAACCCATTCCTGTCAAAAGGAGGCATCGTACTAGAAGTTTGTGGTTTGAATTGTGACTAAGATGCACGACACAGAAGGTACAAGTTGGGTTTATGTAGCAGAAGTGGGCAAAGTATTTATCAAATCAAAGAGGAACATATGGCTTGACAAGGAGTGGCTTGCTAATGAGAACCATTTCGTGGGATACGCAAAGCTGCAACTGGAAATCGTGGTTGGTTGCATGTAGATACAAGAAGACAGGATCTAATACTGATATTTGTTCTGCATTAGTTCCATTGATTCTTTTTGATACGTGGGATTTAGCCCCTTAGGAGGGTGATTGTATTCAGATAAGCTGTGTATTGCCCCAGATAAGAATAAAAGGATACCATGATTCATAACATGTGTTCCCTTCCCAATCGTGCGACTTCATCTAAGGTGTCGCTGTCCCTGTAACTAAAATGTTTGTCCTTCAATCCACCTCGCAGGACTATGAATTGTGGATTTATTTATGTCATGTTTAATTGTTAATAAAATAGCAGCAACATAAGTATTTCTGGTAGAATCTAAAATGCATCCCGAAGCATTCCTCTTACGTGTTTCCTATGTTACCAAAGTCTACATCCCAGTTTTCGCCCAAACAGATAATAAAAAGCCTGCGCTCTGAAATTCCTATCCGTAATATTAAAAGTAAAATATAGTAAGAGTGGCCTTGTTCATCCAGAAACTCTGGTTCTAAACACCGGATGAACCAGGTGAACTCGTGAGTATGACTGGGGGGTGAAAACAAACCGAACCGAGGAAACTCGTATGACCAAGGGTGAAAACTGACCCCCCCAAAGAACCGAACTGAGGGTTCCGCTCTTGTAAATTCCCAACCAACAGCCGAACCGAGTGGAATCTCAAACTCTAGGGTTTGCAAAATAGCTTGCCAAGCAAATAATTCATCACGTATTGCAAACTAGATAAATCAGCTGTACCAAGACAAACAACAAATAACGCCCCACCCCACAAAAGAATATCCAAAAACTGTTCATATTGTTTATTTGTACACGACTATCCGCACGAGGTATGCTCATGTACTAAATACGAGGTCCCTTTCCCGCCAATTCTACTAAAAATAATTAACAAGCAGGACCTACTAGGGAATTCTAATTGTTTCGGAGATCCTCCAATGGGCGCCTTTTTGGCACCGTTTTTGCTGCTGTCATGTTACCACTTTGATTATTCTTGGTGCTTGGCATCTTCTCTTTTGCACTGAAAGTTTTGAGCACATTCTTGGGCGTTCTTGGGATCAGACTTGTTTTATGCTTTGTTCCTTTCACCGCCGAAGAACTCAAATGTATAGCAAATAAACTGTCGGTTTTCTTCGCTTTTAAACCTGGACTCAACATCTTCGGTGAAAGCAAATTTAACTGAGGTGTCTGGGAAACTTCCGCAGCAATGTCTGCAAGAGCAAAAGGATAGGGTTAATCCCTAAATATAATTGCAAGATATGGCTAATCCCTAGGTACAAATGACATGAAGGAGACGCAATGGCTCATGGATATACCTCTATCACAGACCATATTTGTGGAATCCGGAGATATATTTGGAATTGTTGCATTTATTTTTGGCAGATCTCCACCCTGGTCCATCCTTTCTACCATATGTTCATACCCATCCACTTCAACTGAAAATTCAATATCTTCAGCGCCAGGATTGGCACTATTTTCTAGCTGTTTTAGTTCATCCTGACCACACCCTACCATGACTTCATCTGCATTAACGTGATTACTGCCATACATCTCAGCAGCATCCAGTATGTCAGAGTGTTTGGAATTATTTGAAATCCCAACCTTGATGAACTGATCCTCATAATTCTCACAAGCATTGTGTTCTTGGATGATGACAGAAACTTCACCTTGTTTCTTTGATCTGCCATCATTTCCACAGGTAGGCTCATCTGAGACAGCAAGGTGAGTTCCTACCACCAGTTCAACATCTTCTGCCATGTGATGTTCACGATCACCATGCTGCTCTTCAGCAACTTGTCTAACAATCACCTCATTCTCTGTCACTTCCTTTGAATCCTCACTGGTCTTGCTTATTGGATTGGCGAGTGAGGACCCTCCTGATTTCTCATCTTCATCTTGTTTGCTATCACTCCCAGGCAAATTCAGCTCCCAGTTAGTGAATGCATGTGACTCATCATTCAACTCCAAAGCTTTTGTTTCTGTTATTGCAGAGATGGAAATCATTAATAACTGAAAGAAGTCATGTTCTAGAGCATAAAAAATACGATTCAGAATAGTTCGCTTGAATCCTACATCTTCCATGCACATGTTCTATGTGCATATTTACAGACCTTTATCTCAATGGAACATATCTAACAGAACAACAACGCTGACAGACAAAATTGTAATTTCAGAATAGTAAATGGAGGTCTGTGATAGCCCAAACCCAAGGGAGGTTTGACAACTTTACACAAAGAAAATATTATAAAGCTCTTTTCATGTAACTGCTTTATCCAATAAATAAGTTTAAACGTCAGTGAACTCTACCTCTGTCCTCATTAGCCATCTCCTTTCCTTCTGAATCATCTCTGACAAACTTGCTGTATCCACAACATCTGTCATCCTCTCCTGCACTCCAACCAGAATTAGCATTATCTCCAAGTACAACCTTCCTTGGATTCACAATAAAGTTGTCAATAGATTCCCTGATACTTAAAAAATCCATTCCCTTGCAATGCTCAAGCATATAGGTAGACAAGGTTCAAAGAGAAGCAAACAACCTCAGCATATAAAGTTACAGTAGCTATAAGCAAGTGTGCTCACCATGAAGTGATAAAACATCCAGCGTAGAGGTCGTAGCACAACTTTGACCCAATTGAGTCTTGCAAAGAGAACGAGCAACAAATACTTTGGGATCTGCGGAATTTCTCTCATCCCACTCACTGGCATCCTTAATATTTTCAGAACCAAAAGTGGCGTCCATCCTTGTTTCACTAGCTTGATCCGTTTCAACTATAAAGTTTTCCTCAATAGGATCCACGATGATATCATTTTCAGAGGCATTCACATCAAGAACTTTCTCTTTGGTGGAGTTGCAGCATATATCAGCTTCATCAGGAGTGCTTTCTGCCATGGGCCTGCCTGAAGTCGCATTACAGCCATTGATTTCATCAGCTTCCATCAACATCATCTTATGCGAGGAAACACAGGAACTCTCGTAATTCCCGCAATCAATATACTCCTGAATAGTAGCAGATGTATCATTTTGCCCACTTGAAAAGGAAAAATGAGCTTGATTCTCAAGCACTCCAAGAAGCTTAGCAACTTGTTGATTTTTTTCCCTACTAATTAGATTCTCACTTATAAAATTGGATTCCAGTACTCCATTTGAAATTTCAATGTTTCCTTGTTCTGCATTCCCGGCAATCAAATTGTTCTCCTCAGTGGTAGATATTTTGGAATCAAGATGGAACTCCAAGGATTTGTTTTCTGTAATTCCAAAAAGTACAATTATGAGTAAAAAAGATGTTCTAATATTCAATGATTTATTGAAAAATCATTCAGCATCGGTATTATCTCTCATTTGTACCACAAGGGATAATACAATTGGTGAAGGGCATGAATCATGGAAAGAGGTCACTGGTTCAAGATTCCTCCTCCCCCTCCCCTTGGAGCCAAAACCTTGCTCAGTGATAGATATCTCTAGCATGTGTTGTTCGAGGAATTGGAACTTACCAAAACTTGGCAAAACAACAACTGGTGAGAAAGCAGCATGATCAGCACCAACATCAGATTTCTTGGGAGTAACAACATGCACATTTTCAAAATCTACATATCCCCTAGAGTTATCACGTATATCAGTCATCTCATCAAGCCTGTTGAAACCAAATGCTTCCTTAGGCACTTCAACACTGCCCTTTCCTTTTGATGAAGGCTCATTCAAAGTCAAAGAGTCAATGCCATTGAAATGGATTACTGCACCATGTTGTCCTTCAGCAAATTCTTGGGAAGTTGTTCTACTCTTTCTCGCGTTGGCATCTAATAGACCTCTATTTTTTTGGGCTCCCACTCTTTCCTCCAACGAGGCGTCATTGTCTTGTAGGAAACTTGCACATGTATCTATAAGATTGGTGCATATGAAAAGTATCAAGGGACTTTCTTTTTGTGTGAAACTGTTAAATTTGATAAGTTATTAGAACAGATATTACAACCATACCTCTACCATTCTCAATCATCTCCTTTGTTCTTGCATCATAGCTGTTTACCTCCATGAAAATGTGAAATCCACCTTCATCCCCTGCATTTAACAAGTAACAGAGGACATAACTATAGCACCACTTGTCACACTAATTGAAAATATACTTTCAAGCAACTTGTCGTTTTGTCACCAAAACCCAGTGCCTGATATGTGTAATTGGAAAACAAAAGGTAAGAAAGATGCTAACAAATTCAGACATTCAGAATTGGTAATTGTAGATACCATTTGCTGAGGAAACACTGGGCAATGAACCAATTACACCTCTTGAATGCATTTCAGGTTTGCCACAACCGGTATCAGCAAAGGAATTGACTTTTTCAGAGTCTTTCTCATCCCACTTGCTGGAGATATCAAAGACAGGTGCTTGTTCAAACCACCTAGCACAATCCTCAACTTTCTCAGCATCATTTTTTCTCCCAATACTTCCTGCACCAGCTTCATCTGCTGCAACCCTCTTGTCTCCATGGGGATAATTCAATGAAACATCATAATCAACGTCTTTCGCCCCAACTTCCTGATCAAACTCAGGACCAGTATCTTCTTGAATAAACTGTATATCATTACAGACTTTAGTCACAGCTTCAGAACTGACATTATTCAGTTCCAGACCTCCATCCAAAGTTTTAAACTTACCATTGCTATCTACAATTGTGTCATCCCTGGACATAGGGCAATCCAAACCAATGGAAGCACGTTTTCCCAACTCTGGGGAACCTCCTAGTCTCTGATTTTCAACATTGCCAAACCTCAGTTCACCCATTGTCAAAATGGTTTGTACAACTGGAATTGATGTCTCCTCTAAAATTTGACAATATTTGGATGGGGCCTCATTGAAAGCACAAAAAGCAGAACCATCAATCTCTCTAAATTCACCGCCACAACTATAACTTTTCTTTTTGTACTCCACTGGAACAACAGGTAGCACATTCGCTCCCAGTTGTGCCTCAATGGAATCCATCTTTTCCATGGTCACTCTGTGAACTACTACATCTGGTGCAACTACCCTATGTCTACACTTATCATCATTATGAGGACTTTCATCAGATTTTGTTACTTCCCCTTCCAAAAAAAGATTGCCAAACTCCGATGAAGTAACTTGTTGCAAAGCATTATCATCCATGAACGAGGCATCAGATCTTTCTAAAACCACAGGACTTTTTCCTTCCTCCTTCAATATGCCAACCCCTTTAATGAACTCAGAAGCGTCCAACATTTCAGCTGTGTTCTCAAAAACTTGATTTTGTGTAGAAATGTCCTCAGATGAAGTTGAATCAGCACTCTGATTCACCTGTCCAGCCATCTCCCAAACACTGTGATCACCAAGTTCAACTTGCTGAGAACAATCTAAACTTTCCTCCACGCCCAACTGATCATGCTGCTCAACAAAGAATTCTCCTTCCAGTCCTTCAGCAAAGGCCATATCCTTCAAGTGCATGGAGATTTTACTTGAAGGCCTATCATCAGGAGTCCGTACACAGTCTTTCCTTTGTGTAACCCCATCTTCATGATCATAACCCTTCTCTATGAAAAGTTCTGAACAACTGACCACAGTTAATGCATCCAACGGAAATGCCTCACTATCATCAGAATACGAGGTAACTTTCCCTTCTGCACTTCTCTCAGCACTGCAAACTCCAACTTCACTCCGGCTTAAAACCTCATCCAAACTATTTGTCACTTCTACAGTCTCACACTTGTTTCCACCTTGCAAGTCCTCCAGAGCAAAATGCAAAGACACTGATTCTACCTCCTCTTCCACGGAATCCTCTGGATTTTCATATCTCAAGCCAGTTTGTGCACTTTTTGCATCCGTTTCCTCCTCAGTATCAACAACCTCAAAAGTAGATGATATACGTTGATCTTTAAGATGAATCATTTCTGTGAATTGAAGAAAGAAAATGTAAAATGAGATATTTGTGTCTGCAAAAATACATTTCTGTGAATTGAAGTTTCACCTATGAATATTGTTTCGTTAGAAATTTCAATCCCACAACTTGAGTCTTTTTCTTCTCCAACATGATTGTCGTTGCTTCTTTCAAGGATTGTAGAATGTGTGACACTTTGGGCTCCAGGCTGATTCTTTTCTGCACATCAAGTTTAAGAGGAAAATATCAAAACGATAGACCACATCGTATACCTGCATAAGAGAAACTGAGAAACTAACCTTCTTCTAGGGCATACTTCTTTGGTGAAGAAGTATCAAGGGAGTTTGCAACCACATCGTTGCTAATACCTGAAACTGCTCAATAGAGGAATGGTCAAAGAGATTGCTTTGGTTGAAAAGCACTTCAGAACAATAAAACTGTTGAATTAATGAAAAAACCTATGTGGTCCACAGAGAGAGAGAGGAATGCCACACCCTGCCTTTCTGATGAAGGTCTAAATGGAGTTGCAGCTCTAGCACTGTGGCCACTTGTTCTTTCACCAGTTTCAGCAATAAGTTGATTTCCTTCCGTAGCCCCAACAAATATTTCTGCTTGGGAAATTTCCTCTCCTTCAAACAAATCGAGTGTACTAAATTCTTCAGCTTTGTCAGAGAGGGTATCATTAAAATTTCTCTCTAAGCATCTACCTTCCCTGAGTTTACTCGGACAATCTTCAATAACTAACTTTGGAATTGTTGGTTCAACAAATTCATTGGCATCTTGTAAGTTCTGATCCTCCTGAACTGAAGTTTGATCATCCCCAGCGGATTGGTCATTGCACTTCTTGTTTCTAAGGTTCATGTTTTCACCCGCCAATGATTCTTCTGTTTCCGATCTACTCCTCCACTCCGAAAGGTTCAAAGCTTCACCTGTAAATCATTGAGCATAAATCAACCTCGTGCGACACATATATGTTTTCACCAAAAGCAATCAATCTTACCTCTATAACCTGACTGATACAGGGGCAACAGACAAGCAGCTGGAGAGACATTGCCAGGGGAAACCACACTTCTAACTTTGTTTTCGAAGTGCACTGGTTTCAACTTCAATAAATCCTTATTCGAAGTATCAACTCTGCTGTTTAGCTGACATGACTGATCATCCAGGTCACCCGCAGTAATGTCTTCCTGTGGCAAAGTGGTCTCCTTCTCATTGACAACCACAGATTCAGAAACAAACTTCCCTGTACGTTGGTCCACGGCAACATCATATAACTTCAATGGGGGTGGAAGTAGAGTTCCCTCTATAGTCCCATGACTATCCATCTGGCCCTTCAAGTCAGATTTTACAGCAGAGACCTCCAATAAATTAAATCCCTGATTTGCACTAGATTTCTTCGTGGATCCCTTCTGCTTCTCTATGGAGTTTCCTGATATTTCTTTCATACAGCAGGAGTCCTGATCAATTTGGCAACCTGAAGTGTCCAGCACCACTGGCCAAGTATCTGCGGTTGCAGGCCCTGCAAGGGCCGAAGTGTTAGCGGAAGATGGACAATCCTCAAACGTGATTGATTTTTGTTTGTTCCGTTGCCCTTTTTCAACAGATTTACGCGCTGATGCTGCAGGAGCAACCGAGCCACTTTTCAAGGCCTTGCGTGTGGTAGATCTTGAAGGTTTTTCAATTAAATGTTCATGCTCAGTAACTGAACCTTCTTCTTTCAAGTTTGACTCCTGTCCTCTTCGCTTCATTCTCGCATCCTCTCTTGCTCTGACAGAAATTCTATCCACCTCACCGGAGATAAAAAGTAAATTGTTTCTAAAAGCATTCCGACGGGACCTCCGCAAAGGCTCCTCCGCTGCATAAGAACTTCCTTCTTGAAGTGATTCTCTTGAATGCTTACTTTTCCCAAAGGTTTCATGATTCACCAAGTCTCCAACCGTAGAAGCAGTGGAGCTAAACATTGAAGTGTTACGGCCAGACCTCCTTGGACGACCATTAGGCAAAGTAACCTTCTCAATTTCTTTCCTAGGTTCTACACTTGGTTCAACTTCAGAAGCTCCTTCCATATCTGTGTTTTTTGATCGTTTTCTGGACACCACAGATTCCCGCCTTGAGGCATTGTTGTTGGGACGTTTCAGTGGTTCTTCGAGTAGGTGACCCTCTTCACATTCTTCCTGATCTGCAAGAGTTTTACTTTCATCGTCAAGTGCAAAAGCTTTATCCACAATCTGGGCTTTGGACCCTCTAGTCCTACCGAAAGCTTTAGTTGTCTTTAACTCCCGTGTCAACAAGTTAGAGTCGTCGCCCATTGCTGCATTTCGTTTTGAGCGCCTCGGAACTTTCACTGGTTCAGCACCTTCGCCTGCAAGGATTCTGATTTTGATCTTCCTATTCTGGGTTCCAACAGATATCTGCCTCGAACCTTTTCTTCCGAAACCCTTCAAAGGTTCTTCAAGTTGAAGAACCTCTTCACCTTCTTCCTGAACCTCGACAGTTCTAGTGCCACTATTAACTTCTGAAGATTTTCCCTCAAGCTGAGTCCGGGACCTCGTTATCCTACTAACAATTTCCACTTTCCCCCTTACCCTACTCAGTGCAGCGGAGCCTTTCTTCTTTGTCACATCTGGTCTCGGTTGTGTAGCTAGTTTCTCGTGTTTAGCACCTTCCGCATCAGCATTGCCTTTAGAAACGTTGTCTAACTTGTCAACCCCATCACTACCTCTAGCCTTCCTAGTCTTCCTCGAACCTCTCTTTGCCATAGCATTATAGTTTCTATCACCAGCAACATCACTGGCCAGGTCTACAGCTGGAGGCGGCTTACCACTAACCCCAACATCTTTGGCACTTTCAACCTTTGCGCCTCTTCTAGGTCTCTTCTTCCCAACAATAGGCTTTGCATCTCCCTCAACCACTTTATGTGCTCTAGACCTTGTAATCCTGACCTGGCCATCCATCACTTTCCCAGAGACTCCAATTACCCCAGAACTTTCAACCTGCTCCTTCGAGATAGACTTCACTTTAGATCTCCTCCTGCCCACCCGTTTCTTCACCGGAGTGTATTCTTTATCTGAATCCGAATCCGAGTCCGAACACACAAATACAAATGTTTCATTGTCGGGACTAAACCTAACCTTCTTCACATTATTATTCACAACCTTGGAATAATTTTCATTGCTTATTTCCCCTAGATCCTTCGAGCATGTCTGAACTTGGTTTATGCGTTTTCCTTCTTCCTGTACAAAAATTCGCGTCTATGAATCGAAAGAAAATTTGAAAAATGGAGAAAGAATATTCTATTTGGTGTTAGAGGGAAGAGAAACAAATGCAATTCAAACGTTCACATTTTCTGTCAGGTTTGAGAATTCAACAGCCAACTAATCCTACCGCAACCATCTAGCCTCTTTGGAACTGACTTTCCCCAATTTCAGGAACTTATTATTTTCGGTTTTCGCACACTTTGCTTCTGTTTTCTCAGTAACCAAACAATAGAAACGAAACCAGAAAAGAGAGGAAGATCCCTGACTAAAACAAACGAGTAGGAGAAGAAGGATTATGATTGAGAGGCACCTTGAAAAGCAAACTAAGCCTATTCGCCATTTCACAATTGGTCAAATTCGCAGGTACGCCATGCTTCTTGCACAACGCTTGCAGTTGCTTCCTCGTCATCCCATAGAAGTCTTCCATCTCTGCAGGAATATATGAATCTCAAAGTGGATATTTGAAATATATAAATTTATCAAAGATTCAATCAATCCAAATAATACCTATACAGAATGGAAGTCAAGAGTACGAAATTGGCGAGCGGAAAGAAGCATCAGAATCATGTGTTTTCGAAATAAGAATGTGCATTGAATAGCACGTAAGCCTTTTGATCAGCGTCTTTTTCTTTTCTGTCTTAAATTCAAATCGGACGGTTTCCCGCTCTGACTAAACCGGGGTGTTGACTCGGTCGCGTAAGTAACACGAGATTACTCGCGGAAGAGTGGACAGGCTGTCAGGCACGACCGCTCGAGCTCTTTCCTGAGGGTATTTTTTTGGGAAAGGCTCGGGATCCCGACTCTTTCCAGCCCCTGTTTTTTTTTTTTTTTAGGGAAATGCTTGGGACCCCATCGGGGGTCCCGAGCATTTCCCGACAGGGGCTGGAAAAGTCTTTCCAGCCCCTGTCAAATCATATTATAAAAAAATAAAAATAAAAAAAAAACAGGGGCTGGAAAACAGCCCCTGTCGGGATGGCGTCGGGATCCCGAGCCTTTCCCTTTTTTTTATAATAGAAATGCTTCCCGTCCCGAAACTGGAGTCCCGATTTTAGTCCCGAATGACGTGGACGTTACTTTAGTCTGAAACGCAGCCGTTTTATTTGTTTTTGACCGAAACCAAAATCCCCAAGAGAGATGGTCTGACGGACACAAAAATGGCAGTGAAACTAATAGCAGCATATGGGGCAGCGTATAACCCCGTTTTCATTACAGTGAGGGCAACGTTGGAACCCATATGCACCCTCTTTACCGCCACAATCCTCTTCCTCTTCTTCCTCTTCTTCATCGCGATCATAGTAAATTTTACAACTTCCCGAACATGACTCACAAGGCACAAACCTTACATCCCCACAAGCCTCACAAGCTAGACCTGGACCACCATCATCTAACCTTTCGCAGCACTCTCCCAACTTCTCAAGCTGTCCGTCCTCGTGGAGTCGCCGGATTTCTTCGCCCCCTCCGACGTACTTTTTCCCAACAAACACCCTTAGCAAGCTTCCCCCATTAAACCCATCTCCCAATAGCTCTTTTAGCTCCTCCTTGAACCCCGAATGCATCGACACGTCCCGCTCGTCTACTCGGACGCCTAGGCCTTTTATGATTACCCTCACATAGCAACAATCCTTGTACGTCTTCCTCACCCCTCGCAGGCTTGTGAAGTACACCACCATCTTTTCCTTCCCACATAAAGCATTAACAACAGTGCAGTTTACCTTTTTTTCATTGTCAACATCCAACAACTGATTGTCTGCTCCTGCAATCGATTATTGATATTGTTGTTTGTCATCCTCCAGTGGTCGCAGGTGAAATGGGTTATCGGGTGGCAGGTCCTGGAGTGATTTTCGGAACGAGGAAATGATTTCGGTATCAAAACCCGATATCAAATGTCCCGAATTCAATTCATCTCCTCCCATCCGAAGCCACATAGGTTCTGGCGAGGCCCTGCCGTTCTCTTTAAATCTCGATTTCGGACGATCAAAAGCAATATCGACTGGAATTGGATTGGGACCGCGGACCAAATCAAAAGAAAAGCTCCTGAGCTGGGGGGATCGCAGAGGACTAACATCTTCAAGCCCCTCCATTAATTCCCACGTATTGATGGACTCTGGCTCTCCCGGCGGCGTTCTAATCGGCGTCCTGGGAACGACTTTAGGAATTTTCTCTTCGAGGAAATGAAGTTCTTTGAAAAGCCAAATATTTGGCAAGAGATAGTGAAATTAAAACGGCTTGCTTGGGGAGAGAGCTGGGGATTTTGGCTTCGGTCTCGGCTTGTTCTCTTGGGGATTTTGGCTTCGGTCAAAAACAAATAAAACGGCTGCGTTTCAGATTAAAGTAGCGTCCACGTATTCGGGACTAAAATCGGGACTTCCGTTTCGGGACGGGAAGCATTTCTCTTTTTATAATATGATTGGACCCCCCTGTCGGGAAATGCTCGGGATCTTTTTTTTGTACCATGTTTTTGCGATGCAAATGTCAGGAAAACCAGGCGAGTATATTATTACGACTGAGTTGGCGACTGGGCCGGAGATGTTTGAAGTGGATAAGGGCCGAGCAAGCCATCCCAACCAATAGGAACTTGCCAAGTCTGCACATTACGAGGTCGTCCACTCCTTCGGGAAGAAAGGTGGTTTTAAATAGGGATAAATGATATTGGTCTATGAGGTTTTGGTGAAAATCAAATTAGTCCCTTAACAATTTTTTTCATCAATCGGGTCTTTATGGTTTGCATGAAAATCAAATTAGTCCCTTATCAATTTTTTTTATCAATCGGGTCTCTGATCTTTACATGCTTTTATATTAAGTCCTTCCATCCAAATCCGTCCACTGACTTAATGGTAAGTGTCAACCTGATCTGCTCGGGATGGAGAGCTGAGAGGATCGAGAGGCCCGAGCAGGTCGGGCTGCTATCAAATTAGTCTCTTATCAATTTTTTTCATCAATCGGGTCTCTGATCTGCATATGCTTTTATATTATGTCTTTTCGTCCTAATCCGTCCACTCACTTAATGGTAAGTGTCAATTTGATTTGCTCGGGATGGAGAGCTGAGAGGATCGAGAGGCCCGAGTAGGCCGGCCGCGCGCACAAATGCTATATAAAAGCAACCCGACATCCCGAGCAAAAGCAACCCGACATCCCGAGCACAATCAGCCCGAGCATCCCGAGCATAAGCAGATCGAGAGGCCCGAGCAATAAGGCCGCTCACGCAAAGGCTATATAAAAGTAGTCCGAGCATCCCGAGCACAAGCAGTCCGACCTGCTCGGGCCTCTCGATCCTCTTAGCTCTCCACCCCGAGCAGATCAGGTTGAAACTTACCGTTAAGTCAGTGGACGAATTTGGATGGAAAGACTTAATATAAAAGCATGTAAAGATCAGGGACCCGATTGAGAAAAATAAAATGATAAAGGACTAATTTGATGTTCATGCAAACTACAGGGACCCGATTGATGAAAAAAATTGTTAAGGGACTAATTTGATTTTCACCCAAACCACAGGGACCAAAATATCTTTTATCCCTTTTAAAAATTCATACAGACATTCATGCCTTTTAAATCATCTCAAATAATTTTTCACATAAATTTTAATACATTTTTTAAAAAAATTATAACAAATATTCTGTTTTCATACTTTTTCACTTTAACTCATACAATTTTTTTATTAAACAATTACATCAAACCATCTCTCTCTACACTTTTTTATAAACTCCAACAAAAAAATTTACATGGTGTTTGTCTGTAGAATTTTGGGGTGTTGGAGTTGGTGAAAAAAGTGAAGAGGGATGATTTAAATGAATTTTTTTTATATTTTGGTGTGATGAAGTTAGTGAAAAGTGAAGAGAGATAATTTTATATAGTTATTTTATTATGGCTAAAATTTTAGTCTCAAACGTCATTGTATCTTTAAAACTTTTCATCAACTTTTACACAAAAATTTTAAAACTCCAATATACATAAATATTTACAATTCTATCAAAATCTTAAAGGTCTTACAATTTTTTACAAACATAACATCCCCAATGCATATTCTAAAAAAAAATTAAAAAAATGGTTGATTCTTACATATTTTCTTAACCTTTTTTCTCATAATTTGTGAAAAAGTAAAACATGTTCGGAAATGTTGGAAAATTTATTATAATCGGTGAAAAGGTTAAAACATAGATGATTTGATTGAACTTTTATATTTGAAAAATTCATTTTGAGATTGTAACCATATTTCAAAAAACTCATTAGATTTTAAAATTAAATCTAAAACTCACTAGATTTTAGCACATAGTAAAATAAATCACTCAACCCAACTACTCAGAGTGATTTAATATATATAAAATAAAATTCTCAATCACAACTCGTCACGTGTCATAAAATAAACTATCTTATTAGCGGTCAAAATATTTTTTTTTGAAACCAAGTGAATTTTTAAAATCACCTCAAAACACAATGAGCAAATATAATTTTTCCCTTTATAATTTGATGAAGAAAGATAATTTTGAATTTTTTTTAAAAAAAAAATCAAAACTATTTTTTTTAAAAGAATAAAATAAAATATGTTGTGAGCCCTTAATTTTGTGCAAAACCAAAAAGTTAAAGATTTATAGACATAACATTATGTTTGTATCTAGTGAATGGGCAACAAATGTTGTGGTTTATGAAACAACTATGGGAACTGTAAAAAGGTGTTCGAGTTTGCAACAAGTTGCTAGAGTATATAAAAAGAGGTAAAATCATAGTTAGCCTCGTATGTATGTGCGAAAATCAAATTGGTACCCCCAATTATTAATTCACCGATTTGAGACCCTTAACTTTCAAAACATTTCGATCTTCGCCCCCATCCATCTAAATCGATCATTAAATCAGACGGTTTTTTAACCACGTGTGTCACACATGCTTCTCTTCCATCTGAAATGACCAAGTTGCCCTTGATAAGTGAGTGATTGATGACCTTGACTGCCCTTATATTGTCGAAAGCCATCTCAGTTTGAATTTTTCCCCCCTCACCAAACCAGACAGAGGAGGAAGACGATCTCATTTCCCTCTTTCCTTGTCCAAGCGCAAAAGAAGCTTTTTTTCCCTCCATTTCACTTCGCCAAGATCAATTTCAACCTATTTCTGGAAGGCAAAATCCATTTGGAGATATATAACTGCGATTTGGGTCATGCTCTAGACGGAGACCGAAAGCAATTTCAAGGAGAATAAGAGTAGACGGTAAGCCATATAGCTTTCGATCCTCATTTCCTCTATTCGAATGGACATGAATAATGTCATGGAATGTTTGATTTATGATTGTGATTTTGTGAATTGGGGTTACAATGTCGCAGCGAGGGTTTGAAGTTTCATTTCATAGAAAACCCTCGGGATGGATAGTGTATTTGCTACTGGTGGCCGACAACATGTGGTCCCCGAGTCATTGTTTGAAATTTTATCGTTTTGTCAGCACATGTAAGCAGTTATGTTTTGTTATGTAAAGCACATGGGTCATTAAAGAATTGATGGTCAAACCATTTAACATCACTTTCAGACAGTATACAATCTGTTTAATTTTACACAACTTGCATATTTGGTGTAATCTTGTCTAGTTTTTCTGGCCTATGTGGCAAAACATTAGCCCATAACAAAGGCAAAAACACACAGTAGGACCGCTTGTATCAAAGTGAAATTTTGCCTAACACGTTCTTCATCTTCAGCTTAAGATACAAACTTTTTTTATTGGATGATATCTTCTTTTTGTCTCTTCCAATGTAAGAATATCAAAACTTTGATGAAGCAGTTTGTGATCGTTAGGGGTTATGCTCTCACCTAGTTAATGTTTTTTAGCTTGGGTTCTCCTCTACTTGTTAAATTCACAGATCTTTTATGTGACTATTTACCCATTGGGCTGTTTTAACTAGCTATATGATTGGCAGTAGTGACTTATCTAATATTGTGTCATGGGGCAATTTATTGTGTAGTTGGCCTGTATTTTCTTTAATGCAAGTTATAGTTACCCTTTATTAAAGAAAGTGATGTTAAATGGCAATAGAAAAAAATGATTGTCTCATTAAGTTACAGATTACAGTCAATTCTTTCATGGCTTTAGTTTTTTACAGTCAAAAGTAAAGTTGCATACTAGATTTATTTTTCCAAGTCTTACTCTATCATCTCATTATGTTACAGATTATTGTGGCAGGTCCCAATGATTTCAGATTTCATTGTCTTTAAGGTCCAATATGGGGGCTAGTTTGATATGTCAAATGGGTGCATATATGTTGATGGGAAGATGGTTATGCACCATGATCCTTACGACCCCGACTACCTATCATTCTACCTGGAGCCAGAGAAGACCCTCTCTGATGAGGTTGGTGGGCCTTCACGCACTGCACCTGAGTTCCATGAGCATGACTTGGGCTCAATAGCCCTTGTGAAAGGGATGAAGTTCTCGTCCGCTGCACTGTTTAAAGTAGTTGTGAATGAAGCAAATATTGTTATGGGAAAGAACGTCCGCTTTAAGAAAAATATCAGCAATAAGGTGGTGATGGTTTGTAGGACAAAGAAGTTTCAATAAAAAGTTTATGGTAGGAAGGTACCAGTTGAAGGAAGCTTTGAGATCATAGATATTCAGCTTGTATAGGCTTTTGCAGATAAGTGTCGTAGACAATTGGATATAAATGGCAACTTTATTTTCGATGTTAGTTGCTTGAACTTGCAATGGATTTTGTTGTCTTGAATATGTGTGTCATTTTTTGATACATGTATGATGGCACATGGTTGTTTATTCAATGATCAATACCCTTAATGTGTGAAACTGATTGTGTATATCAGATTTGTAGTCAAATTTGGCAATGAATTATTAACTCGTGCACAATTTTTTCTTACAGTTAATTGTTACTCAGGTATCCTTTACTGTATGAGATTGGTAGATCGTTAATATGTACATAACCAGTCATGAGCCTCGCAGGACTACAAAATCAGTTAGTTACTGACCAACAAAATGTAGAAACAAGACAATAAACATCTCATGCGGCTAATATGAGCTTCGAAGGAGTACACAACCCAGTACTGAATATTTTCAAAATTCTAAAAATAAGAAAAAAACAAAACACTAAAGCAACCCTATAACCATTGATCTTAACATTTGAAACCCTTCCCCCACCTCAATCTCTAGCCGATGTTACGCGATCATATCATCGATTTGGCTCGATTTTGCACATTCAAATCCTCAATTTCTACACGATGCTGCTCAAATATATTTACGATCTCTGCTCAATGTTGCTCGGTCATGGCAACAATGCTCTGATTTTATTGTTGGAGCTCTCTATCAATTGATTCCCAAGCAGATTGTTCGCTAAACGACTACCCATGCATTGCTCGAAGTTGCCGAATAACCATTCATCCATACAAACACATTTTAGGATCTCTCCATGCAAAATAATTGCAATGACCTCCATCTTGCCATTAAAATAGATTCAACCTAATTAATAAACATTACCACAGAACATACCAAATTTAATAAACATTCGCAACCAATTAAAAAATATTACCACTGAACATAATCTTGTTTGATAGTTATAGTAAACAATATCGTCCAATTAGAGCTTAACAAGCAACCGAATTTATCATTTGCAAACAAAACACTAACCTTGAATTTCACATAACCCCAAAAGTGTATCCCAAAGTTTTCATCCATAAAAGCAATAGTTGATTTTGCTCTCAAATTGCAATAACATTTTGGACCCTCTGTAGAAGCTCCACTTTCACCACTTCTCGAGCTACCACTTATGTGTGATTTAGACATTTCAATAGCTGAAAAAATAAACAGTACCTTACTTAGCAATACGCGGGAAAGAACAAGAAACAAAAAAAAAACAATGGGAAGAAGAAAACCAAGAGAAAAAAGAAACCAAGAGGAAGAAGAAAATCATCGACAGACCCACATTGGGTCTTTCTTATATGCCATTGGCACGAGAAAGAATAAAATCAAGAGAAAAGGGAAAGAAGAAAACCAATGAGAAGAAGAGTTGAATGCTTCACCTTGACCTCTCAAGAAAATAGGTGGCAGTAGACTATCGGCAACCGTGAAATTCAGTGGAGAGAGAGCCTTCTTCATGCGAGAGAGGGGAGACAGATTCGACAACTTTATTAATAACTCAGTGTGGGCAATTTGGTCATTTCAAAAGACAGAGAAGCGCTTGTGACGCACGTGGTTGAAAAATCATCTGATTTAACGATTGATTAAGACCGGGGGCGAAGATTGAAATGTTTTGAAAGTTAAAGGTCTCAAATCGCCGAATTGATAATTAAGGGTACCAATTTAATTTTTGCTCATATATACGGGACTAACTATAATTTTACCTCTATAAAAAATATATTGAAATTTGTGAAATGTTATCACAATTTGTGAAAAAAATTTCGTCCATCCAAGCATAGGTTTCCGGTTATGTTTGGTTTGGTTTTGAATACGTTTTTTTTTCTCTAATGATTAAGAAAAAGATTTTTTTTTAGATATGAATTTTTAGGTGTTTGTGAGAATGGTAGGACCCACGTAAATGATGGTTGGAAAGAGAATTTTTTTGAAATATATTATCTTGGAGAATGCTAGAGATATAAATAAGTTTGGATAAAAGGTTTTTGTAAGAGTTTTAATAAAATTTTATGTTGTTTTACACAGAAATTGAAGCTAATGATTAGATAGAAAATTTTATTGAAGATTGAAATATATATATATATATATATATATATATATATATATATATATATAATTTTTTTGTAAAAACCATGTTTTGATTATAAAATATATATTTTTAAAAAACATTTTTAAAATCATTACCCTAACATAGCCATTAAATCCCAAATTTTAACCACTAGGTCAACCCTTAACTAATATTTAATTTTTGTAGAAAACACCAAATCAATTATAATTACAAGAAGAATTTAAATTCAAAACAGTGCCACACACAAAACCTTTCATTCTCCGAAATTAGCAAAATAATAGAATGGAAACAAACTTTCTAAACAGAAAAGAACTCCTTTAATCATAATCACTTTAGCTAATTTTCATTCTGACTTATATAACTCTCTAATTACCTATATTAAAAAAGAACGCAAAACTAGTAGAAATGAAACTTTCATCTATTTAAATCTAGGGTTAATAACAAATCACACACTAGCCACCCAATTCTTGGCGCCCAAGGGGAGTTACTCCTCCCTTGGCGGCTAGAGGTCTCCCTCTACCGTGAAAGGATAAGGATTCGACGATCCTTGTTTTTTTAATAAATTAATTATTTTTAAATTATTTAAAAAATATTTTATTTTTATTATTTAATGAGACGTATCGAATTGCAATTGGACAAAATAATTTTTTCGAAATATGTCTAACAAAATTAGGTCGAATGAATTTTGACAAGATGATAAATTTTGATACCATAATGAATTTTAATTTTTTTTAAAAGACATTAAAACCTAATATGTAATTTATAAATTTCCCTCAAATCTATTCAATTTCCTGACCAGGCGCCAAAATTTTCTATAGTTCACTGCACAAGAACAAGGCCTTAAGAATGCTCACAAAATACAAGCATGCCGCAGTCCAATATGTCATTGCAAGCGTTCTTTATGCATTTCAAAAAAAGTGAAACAACAAAAATAATAAGAAAAAGAAACATTATAGCACCCGTATATCTATGGATGAAAACTAGATTGAACCCCATAGCTACTTTTAATTTACTTTATTACGCCCCATAAGTTTTAAAAAGAATCAATCATTGCCCTCCATTAGATTTAGCCGTTAAATCAAATATAAATTAACCGAAATACGCCTCTAAGAAAAAAATAGATAAAACAAATAAAAAAATAACTTTTCAGGCTCAAGACTACTTCAACTTGAATCCAAGTACCTAGAACTTTTCAGCCTCTCAAAAGCTCAATTGTAATTGTACCCATCCCTTCCAAGTTGCCATTGCTCCATAGTGCTATGCCTTTTTCAATTACAACAACCTCACAGTTCCCATTCTTTTCATGACCAGCATACACGAGAAGGATAACACTACCATGGAAAACATGAGGTAACAAAGCCGAAATTGGAACCCTTTTTTCAACCAAAAAAAAAACTTCTACTCAGATCTCTAACCTTACAGCAAAATCTTTCAACCAAACCGGTTCTTGTATTCATCGTAAGTGTGCCCAGCTAAGAAATCAAGGGAGTATCAAGCAAAGCATTTCCAAGAAGTAATGCTGTGATTGAAATTTGAAACTTAATATACTTTTTAGCACATGCAAACGTCCTATTTTTGAGGTGGCAAGTAATTGGACAGCCAGTCCAAAATGCAGGGTATGAATATCCAATTAAATTGCAAATTTCTGCCAGAGCAACCAGTATATCGGATCCGCATCCTTCACAGTTCTTAGTACAAACCAAACGTAGATAACTATCAGTAATAGCCACTCAAGAGATAGTGACTGGTGAAAATCCTGGCACATTAGTCAAAAACTGACAAACTATGGTGCTATTTAAAGCTACCGCTTCTTATGCAGACAGCTGGTGTATGATCAGTAACATCAAATTCTTTAGAAACAATCACTATGGATAGCACCAAACCTTGGGCTAAGCTGAATCAGTATTTAAGCGACCAAAAATATGAACAACAAACTGCAATTGCAATTTGGACATCTTTCCACCCCAGCCTTACGTCCAAAGTAAAAAGATTATATCATCTACAAGTTGCATTGTCTTAAAATAAAAAATTCTAGACCCTCCACGTGCCCTCTTGGATATGAGACCAAATACATCCAGGTTCAAATATAGGCATTCTCTATACAACTCTCAAATGATATACACTCCCAAAGAAAATATCCCATCACTTCCACCTACAAGACCTCAGTCCCAAAACCACCACTTGGAGGATATATGCCGGTTATAATCCTCTCAATTCTCATCCACTGTTCCTAATACAAATCTCTAGCCATTTGCCTCCAACCCATTGGAGGTTTTGAAATCCCTAACTAGAAAAGAACTTTATTCTCAACAAAAGTAGATTTACAAGGAGGTTTTATTCCATTGCACCCATGCCGCCATGTGGAGGGAGAGAAAACTCTTTTGAACTCCTAACAAAGAGGTCTGCATTCCTATCCTCTCCTTTGACGAACTCACAGCATGCATTTGGATTAGATGCGGTCAACAGGTCTAAGATCTCCTCCTTTTTGTTTTTGGGTAACTGAGGTCTTAGTTTTGCAGAAAACCAGGTATCCAAAAATTTATAACTTAGTCTGTTTCTTCATTTTCTGTTTTCCTTTTTATTCACAGAAAAATTGATATCTATTTCAACCAAGCTACACAAATATTCTCCAATTCTGTAACATGCGAAATGTAACAACTACAACCACATACCAATACCAATGAAGATCATTTATTAATTGAAGAGGCTAATGTGAATTTGCACTCAATGATATATGACAAGAACAGGATAAGAGGATAACGCTCAACCAAGCAAAGAGTCAGAAATCTTGTGTGGAAAGTGCTACTCATAGCACCTCATGACAGGTGTTCCAAAGTAACAAGATTATTATCATTCCCTTCAACAATTAATTTAATTTGATATTATCAACTTTACAGCTCCGGATGATAGGGGAAAAAGAGGAGGCGTGAAAAGGGGCAGACTAAAAAACCTTGGAAAACACAATTATATGGGGTTTATTACTTTCTGCAGGGCAATTACCACAGAAAATTGAGGAAGCCTGGATCCATATTAAAAGGACAACAAAGAGGAAGTTATGCATACCACATCTTAATGTTCTCCCTAAGCCTTACCAAAAAATAAAGAAAGTAGTACCTAAAATATACATCATTGTCACTCCTAATTAGTCAAATCCACATAATCATTATGTTACATGCAAGGCCATGACTCTTCGGCCACAAGCTCTTATACGAAGATAAGTTGGGGCACACAGAATATGGGACTCCATACAGTTTGGCCACTTCCCATTTATTCTTGATCAAATGAACGTGAATTAGGGATGAAAATATGTGTACACAAGTAACTGAAAATGACATCCTTGAAAATATGTGTACACAAGTAACTGAAAATGACATCCTTTTCATGACTTCTCAAGCCAGTTGGTTTAGTGTTTATGAAATCTAGATTCACTCAGCAGTAGGAATCCCAAGCTTAACGATTTACATTGGTCTTTGATTATCAAGTTCTTTCTCTAATGCTAGCTCTTGATTGAACTAGTCTGCCAAAGAAAAAACAAACAAGACTTTAGCGGCACCTGGAATCCATAGGTTAAGTAATGTAACGCGTGCCAGGGCTTCATTGAAGGTGCATTACAGAAATTTTGTGTCTTACATTGTCCCACCAAGTTAACAGTTCCAAAACCCCATGTCATACCAGAATTTAGTCAGGACGCAATTTCCACAGATCCTTGAATGGATGGCTTCCTTCTTATGAGTAAAAGATTCTTGGTTTAAAATTTCTAACGCATCTTTTATAGTTTAGAAAGTCTAAAAAATGTCCTGGATCCTTAGAGGAACTAGTATATTCTCTGATATATCAGTCTTGCTACACTGAGATGATGCCTTAGTTCTTTCTATTTTCTAAGACAACAGATATCGAACCCAATCTTATTCAAGTCCTTTTTATTTCAACTTTCTCGGCAACCAAACACAAAGCACCAATTTTCAGGCAAGCTATGCACATACAAAATTACAAACTTAATAACATAAGAAAATGCAGAGTCTTTATAGGTCTGAAATGCCAAATATGAGCTTCCAGCACTGAAATTTTCCGATAGCAGATGAAACATATGCAAAAACAAAAATAAACGTAAGGAGCCAGAAATTTTCTCTCTAATCATCATTTCCAGAGTTTTCTCGGCAACCAAACGCTAGGAAAAATGAGAGTCAGAAATCTCGTGTGGAAAAGTGCCGCTCATAGCACCGAGGCGACGGCGCTGCGTTAGCACGGAACAGAGATTTTCATCATTCTCTTTCACCAGCTTAAATTATTTCAATTTGGTAACTGAATGCATTGTACAAATTACTACAAACCTTTCCGACCTTCTCTATGAAACGGCCCTTCGATGGGCTGAATCTGAAGTGGGTCTGGCATCGCTTTATAATTTATATAAGCTGCTGCTGGATGAGTGATGTAACCCTACTTTGGATTTATTTTTAGTTTATATTATTTCATTTTTTCCCCTCCCGCCCTTTTTTTACTTTTTCTCTTTTCTATTTCTTTTTTTCGTTTTTGCCCTTTTATTCTATCAGCATACCACTTGCTGGGACTTGCTTCCAAGAAATCTCTTCAATAGATCAAACAAAGTGTGTGTTTGCACCACAAATTTCACAAAATATTTCACAAAACTTATAATAAAATATATAATATAATCTCTCTCTTCCATCAAAAAATTACAAAAATATAAAAAAATTATCTCTCTTCACTTTTTCACTAAACTCAATACCAACACTAAACTCAATACCAAAAAATTTTCAACACAAACATAAACAACTGAGCCTGTAATGTTACCGAAGCATGTTCGTTTTCAAGTTTTTTTTAAAATTCAAATTTATTCACAAAATTATTACCGAATATCTTAAGAATTCAAACACAAACAGCAATACATTTAACATAATCTCCAACAACTTTTTATTTTTTTATTTAACACAAATTTTATCACTCTATATTTTTTCACCTAATTCTAATATTTTTTTTATTAAACAATTACATCAAATTATCACTCTTTATTCTTTTACACAAATATCTATAAAATACTATTTTACATAAATATTTACAATTCTCTTAAAATTCTATAATTTTTTACCGGACGAACATGCCCTGGAAGGTTGCTGCTGCTGTCACAAGTGTTTCAAAAAAAGCCCACAACGATGCAAACCGAAGGCCTACATTTAACTTTGGATCTTGCTTGGCCCAAATTTTAAATGACAGAAATTTAACGGCAGGGGCTGTTTTTTAAATTCGAGAAAACTGTGGGTACGCTTTACGAAAATCCTATTGCTATATAAACACGATCTAGGGTTTACGCCTAAGCCTCTAGCAGACGAGCAGGTGCAGTCGCCGTAGGAGGAAGCTCAGGTCTCTATTTTATATTTCGTCGTACGCGCTAGCAGTGTTTATTTGGATGAGATATCCTTACTAATGTTTTGAACTTTAGATTTGTATCGTTTAATTTGTATAATTTGCCGAAAATGTTGTTTTAACGTGTTCGAGTTTTTTTGTTTGCCTTTGAATTGCTTTCGGAATAAGTATACGTAGTTGTAAGGAAGATATAGTTGGAAAAGGTTTTCTCTGCATATTTGCATTGATTTTTTATTCTCTTCGGATTTACAGACTTTAGATTAAAGCAAGAGCCTTTAACAAGTATGAGACATGTCAATGAACTGTAGCTCAAATGAAGCCTCCACCAGTGAATTTTTAGTGGACGTACGGGATTCATATATAGCTTATATCCAAAAGGAAGCTGTTGTGGTAGAAAGTGGAGGAATTTTGCTTTATTAACAATCATATTTTGATCTTTTGTGGGTGAAGGAGGAGAATGTCTCACAGGAAGTTCGAGCACCCCAGGCATGGATCCCTTGGATTTCTTCCAAGGAAACGGGCTGCTCGTCATAGAGGAAAGGGTATGAGACTGATTTATTAGTTACTGGATTTGCATTGTTTTCATTCTTGCAATTGATGTCTTTTGTCAATGTATATGATTATTGGTGACTTGGACTTCTGCAGTGAAGGCTTTTCCTAAGGATGACCCGACCAAGCCTTGCAGGCTTACTGCCTTCTTGGGCTACAAGGCTGGGATGACTCACATTGTCAGGGAGGTCGAAAAGCCTGGATCAAGTGAGTTAATTTTCCCTACCACTTATTCTTTAAGCTTCACATTGTACTGAAGTACTGGGCTGACTGATTTTAAAGATATCTAGATCGTGTAAAGGTTGCTTCATTGTTATGGAAAAGTGGAAAGGGAAACCTAATTACAGATGACCATTTTAATGCTGTAGAGGGTTGGGGAGTTTGTGATAATTAGTTGGCCAAATGTCTCCAAAGTTGGTGCTCATTGATAGTGGTTATATGGTTGATACGAACTTTCAAATTATTTTTTTCCTTCAACTATTGCTCGGAATGTTTATTGTCCATTTGCACTTTTTTGTGTATAAACTTTTCAACTCTTATCTCTTGCTAAAGAATTGTCTCTTTGTACTTTCTTTTTCCGTTAAGGCATATGAAGAATTGACTATGATGGTTAGCATTCATGTCCATTTTAAAAGTGATATTCAAGCATAATAAATACAATTTATATGTAATCGTTCTTGTTGTTGAATGTTTTATTTTTTCCATTTAGATTTCGACTTCCTATATGGTGCAGCTTTTTGCTATTGTATTTTTTCCTACGTGTGATTTCCATTGGGTTTCTCTAGCTGATATTCATTTATTTATCTTTGTAGAACTTCATAAGAAGGAGACTTGTGAAGCTGTTACCATTATTGAAACTCCTCCAATAGTTGTTGTTGGAGTTGTTGGCTATGTGAAGACACCACGTGGCCTTCGCTCATTGAATACTGTGTGGGCTCAGCATCTGAGCGAGGAGGTGAAGAGGAGGTTTTACAAGAATTGGTGCAAGTCCAAGAAGAAGGCTTTCACAAAGTACTCGAAGCAGTATGAATCTGATGAAGGGAAGAAGAGCATCCAAGCACAGTTGGAGAAAATGAAGAAATATGCCACTGTTATTCGTGTTTTGGCTCACACTCAGGTACCAACTTCACAGATGTCAGATTGGTGTAACATGTCATTTCACATATGTGCTTCACTGACCTCTATATGTTTGTAGACCAACGTGAGTGCTTATCAATGATCTCTTGCAGATTAGGAAGATGAAGGGGTTGAAGCAGAAGAAAGCACACCTGATGGAGATCCAGGTCAATGGTGGAACTGTGGCCCAGAAAGTGGACTTTGCATATGGATTCTTTGAAAAGCAAATCCCTATTGATGCTGTTTTCCAGAAGGATGAGATGATTGACATCATTGGTGTGACAAAGGGTAAAGGTTATGAAGGTGTTGTCACTCGATGGGGTGTCACCCGTCTTCCCCGTAAGACTCACAGAGGTCTAAGGAAGGTGGCATGTATTGGTGCTTGGCATCCTGCCAGAGTCTCATTCACAGTTGCTAGGGCTGGTCAGAACGGATACCACCATCGTACTGAGCTGAACAAAAAGATCTACAAGCTTGGAAAGTCTGGGCTGGAGTCACATGCTGCTCTCACTGAGTTTGACAGGTTAGTTGCTTGAATGAACTTTGAAATTCTGCAGAAAGTAAGGCTATGTTTGTTTCATGTCTCAAAAAAATTTCAAAACATTTTCTACTCATTTTTTCATCAATTCCAATACATTTTCACCAATTCCAATAACTTTTTACAAATTCTAACAAGTTTTAACACACTTTTCATCAATCCCAAGAAAATTTACACTACTTTTAAAAAAATAAAAACACAAAAATATATCTCAAGACTTAAACCAAACATAGCCTTAAAGATCTCTGTGCCATACTCTGGTGTTTATCATATAGCTTTTTGGTCTTGAGTTCTTTTAGTGATTTTTGATCTTCTAGTAGGATGGTGCATATATTGGAAGTCCAAATTGGACACTTGATGTTATTGAGTGACATGTTATGGTTTTGTTTTGATGGATTAGGACTGAGAAGGAAATTACTCCAATGGGTGGCTTCCCTCACTATGGTTTAGTAAAGGATGATTATATTATGGTCAAGGGATGCTGTGTTGGACCTAAGAAGAGGGTCGTTACACTCCGCCAATCTCTGCTCAAGCAGACATCGCGACTCGCACTTGAGGAGATCAAACTCAAGTTCATCGACACCTCCTCAAAGTTTGGGCATGGTCGCTTCCAGACAACACAAGAGAAACAGAAGTTCTATGGACGGGTCAAGGCATAACTACGGGAACTTGTCAGCTGTTTTTGGTCATCAGTATAATGTAGGCTACTTCTGCTTTTATGCCTTTGCAATTTTCACTGCGGGCAATTTTGCATCGTGTCATGATCTGTTTTCTGTGGTTTGAGACATGAGATTTTGGACGGCATTTTCTCAAATTTTGTTTTGATGAGGATATTTTAGATTTCAAAAAACTACTGCTTCATAGCTGCAATTCTGCCATTGCTCTACATTAAGACGATATTCTGGTTGTTTCCTCACCAGTTTCTTCTTTATTTTCCCCCATTGTGCTTATATTTTGTACTCTATTCTGCACAATCGAATCTTTGAGCTCCTCTGCTTACCAGTGGCTGTGTGGTTGTATCCATGTCATTGGCGATGATACGGATTGGTAACACTTGGAAATATGAGGTTTGACAAGGGACAGTATAAGCTTCAAGATTTTGAACCGGGTTACCAATTAAGACCCATGTTTTATTTCATCAATTGACACATGGTTTTAGTATCATTGCCATCTCTTTTCTCAGTCCTTCTCGATCGGTTTGTTTTGGCACTAACCGAATGCACACCGAAGCAGCACGTCTCCCATACATCTTCCTCGTACCACACCGAACGAAGCTGCTGCCTCCTACTCGCCTCTTCGATTGTCTCACGGTTTTTTTCTCTCGTCTCTTTCAAAGGATGATAAAAGTCACGTAAATACCAAACTCAAATCCGCGTCCGTCTGTCTACTTACACGATACATCCTCAATTGTTCAAAAATAACTCCTATTTTTAGGATAATTTCAAGGATAAATACGCTTTTCATATAATTTAACACATTGTACCTTAAAATTATTTTGACATGTTGCACTCTTTCTACAAATTTGTAGACCAAAACAATGATAACCATTTTTTACCCACTTTGCATATGTCAACATATTATCACCAATTCATTAAATTATTTGGGTATAATTGTCAAACAAAATAAGTTAGTAATTTAAAATACAAAATTCCTAATATTAGTAGTTAAAAGGTGCAAGAAGTCAAAGCTAGTAATTTTCAGATTCATTGTGCAAAATTCTAAGTTGATAAGTGAAAAATGTATTTTATCTTTTTTTTTATTACTCGTCTCTTACTCTGAGTCTCATGGATGGGATACGAGATTATTCGGCTTCGTGCACCAAGACAGACGACGGAGGAAGCAAGTTAACTCCCACTGCAGGCGGCACAAAGTAGGAGGGAACGTTTTGGAAACATCCCAAATGAGTACTCGCATTTGAACGTGCCCATCCCCACAGTTGATTGGTGCATCGTGTAAAAGAGTCTTTATTTTTACAACCCTTTTGACACAGGCTGACAAAACATAAGAGGTAAACAATCGGCATTTAAAGTAATACCATGCAGCTGACCCACTGATATCTAGCTTTTTACACTTCAGTTCAAAATGAGAACGTTATCAGGATGCAGTTTTATAAAATATTCACCGAAAATGTGAATCCTTTCGCCTAAACCATATCATTCCAGATTACCATTTTGAAATTGAGATTGGGAACATCTCATACGGACCAAGATTCTTCGCAACTCCCTATCCGAATTTGCTTGTGCAATTCAGACAAAATGAGAAACTAAAGTTGCACCGACTGCCCACGTTACCCCGAGCCTTCAGACGGGCAACACTAAATGCTGTAGATACACACCAACTATAACTCTCTACCACAAGAAACCTTCTGATGCCCTTTAACAAAAACAAATGTAATAATTAAAAATTAAAGAATTTCGTATCCTATTATTATCAAATGAGAAAGGGGTAAAAATGTTCCAAGTTACGTGAGGAATAAAATCATAATTAGCCTACATTTGTACGGTTTTCCGTAAACGAGTGCTATGGCTCGAATCTCATGTCCATCCTTTTTCCCAACTACAAAAACATGGCCACCACAATAATGCAGCGGCTTACTATAACTAAGATGCCTACATATAAATTAGTGAAATCCATATCTTTGACACCCCCCCCCCTCCCCATGTTTTTTTCCCTTCCTCTTCCTTTCCCCTGGAATCTGATGATCAGCTGACCAAGCAGCACTCTCTCTAAACCAGAGTTTCTACCTTGTCAGGCTCAGGCAGCTGCCTGGACTGGACCATCTGATCTGAAACCACGACCACGTCCCCAGCTCCTGCCCCGTCCACGCCATCGTCCTGCAAGACTCAAATTGTTCCGACTTAGAATAGCAATCACCAGCTTTCATCGATATCTGAATAGCAGCAATCCACCACCAACAACAACAACAACAACAAAAAGGGGAAAGAAAAGATGTGGTATATCAAATGTTTGAGAACCTTTTCTCCTCTCCTTCCTAATTCGTAATATAAAAAACCATGCATCTAATAGGAGGTTTTACAAAGTCCCATACTCTTTATATTGCAATTTTACGAGGCAAACGAGAAGAAAAATACCAAAACCTCACTGTTTTACTCTGCTAATATTATGGAAGCTACTAATGCCAAACCTACACGTTGCATATGTATCTTACAAATATGCAACAACTCGAACTGTCACAAACTTTTTTTTTTTTTGTAACAAGTGAAACTCATGCACAAGTCTTGTGCCTAACCCAGTACAGACCTTGGAGCAGGTGGGGGGAGCACACTGCAGCTAACTGGTAAGCACAGTAAAACCCCGGACACACACACCCGCCCACAAGATATGTGCACCACTTAAGCGATAGCACCTAGCTGGGATTTGAAACTAAAACGTCCAGGTCTACGGCTCGAGCCAGGCACCAGTCACAAACTTAATAAAGCCCCAAAACAAGTAAAAGCACAAAGCATTTTAGGAAAGGGCTTGATGCATAATCATCGCTTGTGCCATGAGACCAGAATTCATCTTTTTAAAGTTCCACATTTAAAGTGTTTCAAATATCTTAATGAAAAAAAAAAACAAACTATAATGAAATTTAAATAAAGCTCACCACGACCCTGTGCGAGAGGCGGCCCTTCTCCATAGTTATTACCATAGTTATTATAACCACCGAATTCCTGTTGCATACTCCCTCTGCCATATCCCCTTCCACGGCCACGATAGCCACGGCTTCTTCCAAAACCTCGTCCTCTGCCTCCATAACCTCGTCCACCGTCAAAGCCATCATCTCCATTGTACTCCAGAGCTCCATTGTTGTAACTCCCTGTACATATAGTAAATCACAATTGTTGTTGCTGAACACAGTAGGAAAATGAGAAAGTACCATGCAAATTATGCACTTCCAAGAAGAAGAAAAACTCCAGCTAGCGTGTAAACATTTACATGCAAAATCCACATGCCAACAGTAAGAACATTTCAGTTTTCAAAATGGCAATCTTAAGCAAGAAAAGTAAGGACACAGGGCAATCCATTCAATAGGCTGTGTGAGCACAGAAACAAAACAAACTTGGATGTGTGCATGAATATGTATATCACAAGAGTTGTCGGTAGCTAAAAAAACTTTTCCAGAGAGCTAAAAATCACATAGCAGCTCTCACAAAATAAACCTCGATGGGCAGAAGATAAAAAAAATGCACAATACTCTACTCACACTCTATTGTCGAACCAAAAGGAGTGAGGCAAGACAAAAACACAAATACACACACCACCACGAATCTAGATCTAGAACTAGTGACTGCTTCATAAGGCCATTTTTATGTCACTCATCCTCAGCCACTTCAATTTTCAAGATTTCAAGCGCAAAAAGAAGCAGTGAGAGAAGTCCATATTGAAAGTACATCTATAATCAGAAGGAAAAATAGAATCTTATTCTGGGCAATTCCTCCCAGTAATAACACAAATTGACATTATTTGCAAAAAGATTTCTGCCTAAAACCCAGATTACAGAGCATACTGATGATGCCTATGAGAAAACCTCAAACATGAAAAACGGATTATATTACAAAAAAATTGCAAAAGAGTGATTCATTTTACGGCCACTTACTAATAAACAGTCATGACTTTTGTTGAACATTGACTATAAATTCAACTCTCTTCAATAAGAATGTATAAGGTGGCCAACAACATAAATTTATCAACAATAATTTCATACGGATGGTAAAAGTAGTTACTACATTAGCGGTATCCAGTCCTAATATCTCTCATACAATCTGACTGAAGAAACAAAACGAAAAAAGGATATTCTAACTAAAATCCTGCTGCAATTTTAAAGCTCAAGCATATCTCGAATGTCAACTCCGCATGCCCCTTTAACACGTCAAGAAACTAAGTTTAGTAGAAACCTATATTTCTAATGAAGTAACAGCTTCCATTGTTATCATCAGAAAAAGGTTTCAGTTCCAAAAACTAACAGACTGCGCTCGCCATTCTCCAGTTTTGAGCCAAAATACTACCCATACGCTATCCATGTAAAAGTAACCTAATATTCTACAATTGGACATGAGTCGATCTACTCACATGCTAGATCCATAACATATAAGGTGCTAAGAACTCAGAACTCAAACACCAACAACCCCCACAAAAAAAGAAAAAAAAACTCCAAAAACACTTTGGTACACTTTTTTGTATACACTTTGGTACACTTGTAAGAAAATACTAGCAATAAAAAAAAACAAAAAATGGAAAAAGGGAGCAAAATAGAATGTCATTTCGAATCATTACCTCTTCCTCTGCCCCTTCCTCGACCACCTCGTCCTCTACCACGCATCCTGGGAGAGCCCTCTAATTTCACAAGGACAAATTACCATTTATTAACATGCTTTAAAAGGACAACAATGGACAGTTATTGCTTTACCTCCTTCATAGTCATATTCCGTCCAGGGCTTCACTTGATCAGCTGGAATGGGTGGCTGATACCTGCCACATAGTACAAGCATTCAATGATAGCTTAAAAGGGCAAAGAGACGAATACGCACAAAAACAAAAAGACCATCCTATATAGCTATTGGTTACCTTCCCCAACAACATGATATGAACTATTAATGTGAATCACATACAAAACAGACAAACAATATACAAAACAGACGTGCATTTCTGTGTGCATGTAACATGTATGTGTGTGTAGATATTTATTGGAAACAATCTAACCAAATCCCAATTTCAAAATCAGTAAGTGTCAGCAAGGAAATAACAATACAACCACCACACAGAAAACGAAGATCAAGATGAGATGTACAAGAACTAGTTATCTGTTTGTTGGACAGAGGAGAAGAGAATTACCCAGAGCAGGATGTATCTAGTTCCTCCTTGGACAAAGTAATTGTTATAACTGATACATGGCGAGTAGTTTCCAGGCTGAATGATTAGATGAAAAAAGCAGCTCAAAAACAGCACACAATGATCTAAAAAGTCGTGCGTGCAAAATTATTCGTGGACAGAGAGAGCGTGATATGAGTCTTACGGAAGAAGCCCCTCTTCTAGTGGTTCCCACATGTCAGTTATATCAGTAGACCCAATTGCTGTGTTCTGATGAAGACCAGCAATTCTTCTCTGGAAAATAAAACAAATTGTTACAGGTACAGAAAACAAAAACACAATTGCAAGCAGACAAACAAAAAGCATGAATACCAATATAAGTACTAAATAGTGGTCTTACAGCAATTGAACAGGTGAAGAGAGAGACTAGTGTACTACCTTTATCAGTTCAGCTATCATCACAGTCTTGTTGATAGCTCGGCCCATGGCTTTAAGAGCAAGTTCATTAGATCCTTTCTCCTAAATAAAAATACAGCACATCAAATGGAGAGAAAAATAAGCAAAACTATGAATATAACTCCTATACGAGTATAAACATCACTGACGTCGTATGGCACCATAAATTGTTTTGAGAAAAAGATAACAAGAAAAGAACATATGAAAGGGGAAGATAAATGAGTGAAAATACGAATAAAACCAAATATTTCATCTGCACCAGTACTTTTGTTTCCAAGTAATGCCTACGAACACACATAAAACTCCAATACTAGAAGTTCCATTTAGAAACACATTTTTTCAACAAAACAACTGTGACTAATACTTCCAAAGTTAGAGGCATTCTAAAACGTCACAACACATCAACAGAGGCGGAAGCAAGGGGTAGCGACCCTGGGCGGTCGCTACCCCTCACGCCACTAAAAAAAAATTTCATTACTCTTTTTTTTTTTAAAAAAAATTAAGTTGGCCTGGGCCCGATACCCCTGAAGCTCAGACCCAAACCAACTATACATATATTTTACACATAAAGCTTGGGCACGATATCCCTGACCCAGGAAAACTGCAATAACATCGTCTGACATTTTCTATCAGTCCACACAACAGATTGTATTATACCTCAATATCATCAGTCCTAGCACCTCTCACTCTCTCATATTTTCGATTTTTTTCCTTGTTTTTGCATATTATATTAAAAAAAACTTAAAAGCTCCGATTGTAACTTTTTGCATTTTTCCACGTAATTTTGTGGGTTGTTGGAAGTGCTGGGATAGTGGGATATGTTGTTGAATTTTTCATGAAAGGTTCCTTGGCCGAATGAGCAACTAACTTGAGAGTTGAATTTTTCTTGATCATCTCTTGATTGAAGGTTCCCGATTTCCAGCTCAATTAATATTCTTCTTCAAGATTCTTACCACTGGCCAATCATGGCCAGCTGTTTTCTTTTGGTCCTTCTAAGAAAAATAATAATTATCAATCGTGAACATTTATCATGAGTTTGCTTGGCGGTAGTACTAATAATATCACATGGCAAGTTTGATGCAATGGTAGATCCAAATGATTGGAAAATTTAAAATTTAATATCCCCTTGAAAATGAGATATAAAAAAGAAAGGTTTAGGAATATATGCCCTGAAAATCTGTAGAGGGGAGGGGGTCCATATTTTTTTGGCCTGAGGAAGCATAGTTCTTGAAAAGGTTTGGAAGTTTTAACTTGACTCTCATTGGTTAGTCAATAAGGCTGGTCATTGGGAGGGAGTGAGAAACGTAGGCCAGAAATTTGGATAAGAACTTGGAGATGATGGGAGAAGAAAGAAGCCTGAGATTATGATTAATCATGGGGCGGATGAGTATTTTGCACTTCTAAGTAGACAACTGTGGCATTGCCTGGAGCAAAGAGAAACACTAATTTTAGAACTTCAGCAATTGCTTGTTTCTATATTTTGACAACTGTTGTACTGTTTTGCTTTTGTGGAATTGACTGCCATCTATTTTTCACTGTTTATTTGCATCTCCACATGTGTTTATGAACAGGAGACTTCACTTTGCATCTCCACATGTATTTGCATCTCCACATGGCTTTTAGTCTTTGGAATATAATATATTGATACATTCACTTTATTTTATTTTATTTAGATAATAGATAAGTTTGTCACAAGAGAACGAAGCCGGTACATGTATTGTAATATTTTTAATGCTTTTAATCTTTAATTTTTTATATTGTAATTATAAGACAATTTTTAGCATTATAAAGGAAAAAAAATTCTTGTCATTTCGTCTTTAGAATTCGACCCCCCTGAATTTTGGTCCTGGTTCCGCCACTGCACATCAACCTTGCAAAATAGTAAGACGCGCATACTGATTCGTACAAAAAACCACACGTATAACCACATAAACATTGAACGTTGAAACACAAACACTAAGTAATGTAGGAACACAAACACCATACATATAAGTAGAGACACAAACGCATAGATGTTAAAAATATAGACATATAAACAGGTCTAGAGAGAGAGAGAGGGACTGGACCTGGAGCAGAGTGGTGGCATAGGTAATGTAGTTCCTCATCCTCCCCTGAGTGGTAATGCGAATCTCATTCTCGTTAATCGGCGTGTCCTGCCTCGGCTTCTCCACCCTCTGATATCGATCCATCCGCTAAACCACAAAAATCCAACACAGTGATATCGATTTCTAAAGCCAAACACAGATCTAACACGGGGAAGAACAAAACCACGAAACCTAGGATTAGGGTAAGGGTTAGGACTTGGGGTACCTTAGAGTTGTTCGGCGAAGAAAGAGTGAAATCTGAAAATCCGCTCAACGATACGAGAGACGGAGAAGCCCACGTCTGCTTCTTCTTTTTTTCGTTTTTGTTTTTCTTTCCTCTTATGAATTTGAGCCCGCGTGGAGTTCCCGTGTATTCTTTACTTCTTGATAAATACCAATAAGTTCCTCTTACGAGGGCGGCAGTAACGCCAACGAGACCACCTTATTAAGTGATAGGATATGTTTGTGTCGTAAAAAAAAGTGTAAAATTTTAGTAGAATCGTAAATATTTATAGAAAATAATATTTAATAAATATTTGAATAAATGATAGAGATATGATTTGATGTAATTTTTTAATAAAAAATATTAAAATTAGGTGAAAAATATAGAGAGAAAATTTGTGTTAAATAAAAAAGTAAAAGTTATTGAAGATTGTGTTAAATGTATTGGTGTTTGTTGGCGATGATAAAGTCCCTTATTTCCACAAGAGAAAAAAAACATCCTTATCTCATAGAAAATTTTTGTTTAGAATATAAAAATAAAATATACTTTGCATTCTTTAACTATCACACTTTTTATAATTTATGCTTTAAACTTATTAAAATTGACACATTACATTGCAAATTTATCACTTAATTTATATTTTGTGACACATATTAGAATCTTACCCATTTTAAGATCAATTAAAATTTAATCACATGGAAAACAACTTAGGGGTCAATTTCTAATATGAGTACAAAATATCAATCTATTGAAATTTTGGAGTATAATGTGTTAAGAAGTATAAATTACAAAATGTGTTGTTATTAGATGGTTGAGAATCTCGAGATATAACTTTCTCCATCCATATATTTTAATCATCCAACGCATGCAACAACTAAAAGTAGAAGAACAAGAACAATAATAACTATAAACTATTTAGGTCTCGAAAATTTGATGAGATATAATATTATTTGTTAGGATTGGATTTTATCAGTATGATATTAATTCAAAGTTTAACATCAGACATTAAAAGAGATGACAATATTAATATAAATGGACTATTTTGTTACTATACATTGACTATAAGAGTAAATTTGTACAAACTTTTATTATATAAACTTTTTGTCGAAACGTTATACCAAGGGATTGTTTGTATAATTGAGTTTACAAATAAGATAAAAATGAGTGATTTTCTTAAACATTCTTAATAAAATTGCTCTAAGGTGGATGTAGGCCGAATTGCGACCAAACCACGTAAATTTTTGGTGTTTCTTTCTTTTAATTTTCGTGTCGTTTTCCCCAACATAATTATCCAACAACACTCAACACCTAAAAGTAGAAGAAAAAAATTAACTATAAACTATTTAGGTCTCAAAAATTTGATGAGATATAATTTCATTTGTTAGGATTGGATTGATCAATATGTTATTAATTTAAAGTTCAACATCGGGCATTAAAAGAGATGACGGTATTCAAATAAATATACTATTTTATTACTATACATTGACCATAAGAATAAATTAGTACAAAATTTTATTACATACATTTTTTTTTTGTCGAAACCAAAGGATTGTTTGTATAATTGAGTTTACAAATAAGATAAAAACGAGTTATGTTATTTATCCTCTCAAATTTGAAATTTTATCTTATTTTATCCTAAATGCGATCGCATCCATAAGAATTAGTGGGTCATTTCAGGAAAGTGGGTCACATGAGTATGTCCATAATCATTCGTTACACCGTCCAAGGGACTGTTTGTTTCGATTAAAAGTTATTTCAATTAATAGTTTCAAATTAATTAAGTTTCAATATAGTCTTTTAATTTGTAGTATTTGATTACTACGTTTTTAAATTACAGAAAGGGAGTTGAAACGTCATAGATTTTCAAAAAAGTCACTCTCGCTTCGTGATTTTAAACCGTTGAGAGAAAACAATGTCTCTCTTAAGAAATTATCTTTTGAGTTCTTAAATTGATCACAGAGATTTGTATTTTTTTGTCAAACCAGTCATTCCATTAAAATTTCATCCACAAAGTTAGCTGTTCACGTCAATTCTAATTATAAGTTGACTCGTGTTATTTAAAATTAAAATTATACCACTTGTATTTTTATAAAAATGTAAAATATTTTTATTTGATTTATTTTTATTTGGTTGATGTGATATATTGGTTTTGTGGCTTATAATGTTTAATTAAAGTAATCAGCTTATTTAGTTTTGAGTGACACATGTCAATCTATGATTAGAGATTAAAGTTTAACGGAAAGATTTGCTTGACAAATAATAAAAAATTCAGGGACGACGAGCAATTTTTAAAATCAAGATAATTTGTTAAAAAATGGTCAAAATTTAAAGTTATCCCTTTATTATAACACGAGACTAAGAAATAAAATAAGATTATACAATAAATAAAAAGAGAGAAAGGGCAAAGGAAGCTCCAACATGATAAGATGTGAAAAAAAAAACAACACGAAGAAAGAGGACAGCATAAAGTGGGATAATTCTTTATCGGTCTATCGGTGGCGTTTGTTGCTCGAAATGTTGGGCATCCAAGATTTCGGATAAATTATAAAAAATTATTAATTATTAATTTTTTACATCAAATAACTATTTATTATTATAATATTCACTTAAATCTTTTATTTCCTCACTTTTTCATCAACTCCCACAAAATATCTTTACCTTTTCACCAACTTTAATACCCAAAATTTTCACAAACAAACACCATCCAAAAATCTTGAATCTGAAATTTGAAAGTTCTTTGCAAGAAGTTAAAACACTAATACCCAAAACATGAACTAACTTTTAATTAAAATGTCCGAAACCATAATTATATAGAAAGATAAGCATGAAAAAAAGCCTTCGGATGTTTTTGTTTCCACAAAATAAGGAAAAAAATATAGCTGTAAATATTTTATGATAATTGGTTAATGTCTTGAAAAGGGTTTCAAAAAGAATTTTGGTGTTTTGTCTGATTTTGGAATATAACTTATAAGTAGACTGAAAGAAAAAAAAAAGAGTTAGAAATTGACTTGCTCCTCTCGAAAAGGCCTATGCTATTTTAAGCTTTCTAATTTTCTATAGGCCATATTTAAAGCGTTGTTTGTTTCAACATAATGTTATTTTTAATTTTAAATAATTTTAAATTAATTATATTTTAGTGAAGTATCATAATTTTTAGTGTTTGGTTATTATTTTCTTGAAAATAGTTTTCGATAGGCAACTTTTTCTTTTTATAAAAAAGTTTTATAATTAGTAAATTGAATCGTTAACATTAGTTTGAGATAAAGTAAAAATTATATATATATATATATATATATATATATATATATATATATATATATATATATATATATTACATAAACCCTAACCGAGATAGCATGATGGCAGGGTCGAGTCGGGTCAAGGTTAGATTTAGGAATGTTTGAGCTGCTCAATCCCGCCTCAACCTTCAATCAAGTCCGATGGATGTTCGTTTGGAAGAAATTTGTAAGATTATGATAAAATTGTGAATATTTAAGTGATGTTAAAATTATATTAGCATGCATGCAGAAATTGTTAAAATGAATTGATGTTTGTAAAAAAATAAAAAAATATTATATTGAGATAAATATAATTTGTAATATTGAGGTATGTAAATATAAAAAAAGTTCCCTAATATTTTTTACTGTTAGAATACTTTTACCAACATACGAAATTTCGAACCATTTTCTTCGAAAAGATTTTAATGCAGTGGATCTTTGCAGCTCTTATAATCCCTCATCCGCTTTCTCTCACTTCCATCTCCCTCCGTCTCTCTCCTCTCTCTCTCCCTCGCTGTCTCCGAGGCAAGCCAAGCTCTCTCTCTCTCTCTCTCTTCGATTTTCGTTCATTCTTTTGGTTTTCTTATTTTTTTTTCAATTTTCTTAACTTGAACGGCCTGTTTGGTTGCCAAGAAACCGCTCAAGGAATAGTAAAGCAGAGAACTTTCGAATCTGGAATACGTAACTCACCGGGCTTGATTTAGCTTCTATGAGATTCGAAGTTCTCACTTTTTCCTCTGATTTTCTTTGTGAGCAGACGGGACTCTAGGGTTTCCCCCTGTAGACACTCATTGGTTATTTAGCATCTTGTTATTCGTTTCTTTCTCGTTGCATAAAACGAAAACTATTTTAATTTTTTAGTTGTGATTACTCCTAATATTTTGGACTCAAACTAAATGCTAGATACGATATCTCTTTTTCTCTTTTACTCGGTGTGCGAGATACAGTTTGCAATTTTTCTTTATTTATGCGTTGATTCTATATTCATTTGAATTGCACTTTCAAGCGTTTTGGGTGTTTTAAAGGCACTCGAACACGGTTTAAGTGTGCTTTGCTCTTGGCCCTGTGGTTGAACTTCACAAAGTGCATTGCCATACATAGCCTCAAGAAATATAATGATTCTTCTCCGTTTGCAGTTTGAAATAGATGAATGCTGGGTGTGACAGTGCACGTAACTTCTAAGAAATGCTTGATTATGTTTCGGTTTTGTAACAGGCTGCTTCACGATGACAGAGCCTTCTAAGGTCATTCACGTTCGCAATGTGGGACATGAAATATCTGAAGTATACTCTCATTCCATTTTCTTGTTTCTTTCGGGTTATGTTTTTGTTATGAGATTAGAAAGTGAAAAAGAACTAATTGATTCCATTTTCATCGAATAAATAACAACTTTTCTTGTGATTTGACAAAATGAAGTCTGGGATAATATAGAATCCACACCTTTTCTTGAAGGGTGGCCTAGTTGAATCACCTATTTAAGCTTCCTTGTGTTGTAGTACATTTATGCATGCTCTCCCAACGTGAATGGGGAGTGAAGAGAGTGAGTTCTGAAATGAGTTATATATACATTTTACGTTCTTGCCTATTTCTATCTTGTAAATCATCTGACACATCTTAAATTGTTCATTCCAGAATGATTTGCTCCAGTTATTCCAGCCATTTGGGGTCATTAATAAGCTTGTGATGCTTCGTGCAAAAAATCAGGTTGACTTGAGCCACTATGGTACCCGCAACTGTATTTGTTTAAAGCTGAACCCAAACCTTAGATGTGATACGTTTTTGTTGTTTCTACCATGCATGCAGGCTCTTATCCAGATGCAAGACGTTCCTTCCGCAGTCAGTGCGCTGCAATTCTATGCGAACGTCCAGCCGAGCATAAGGTATAAATAGCTTGTTTTCTTTTGTTTCAGCAGACTTTGTGATAATATAAGGCATTTTTATTTTTCTATATTAGTCTACAGATATTGGTCTAATCGCAAGATGTCATATAAAATTTCTCTCTTTTTGTTTTATCATAGGGGGAGGAATGTTTATGTCCAGTTCTCATCACATCAGGAACTAACAACAATGGATCAAAACAGTCAAGGACGAGGAGATGAGGTTGGTACATTCTTGATTGATATTTGTGGCCTATCATTTGTTCTCCTTGTTTATTTATGTGAAAGAAAGCAATGCATAGATAACATTTTTCATTAAAATTAAACTTTTTACTATTCCCAGCATTGTCATTAAAAATGATTTTGAATTATTTCAAAACTTTCTGTCTGCTGATAACACCATGATAATGAGGGTAACATGAAAATTAAACTTTTTACTATTCCCAGCATCGCCATTAAAAATGATTTTAGAATTATTTCAAAACTTTCTTTTTGCTGATAACACAATGATAATGAGGGTAACTGTTTCTGGAATGTTGACTGCATAAGTATATTGGTGTGGTGGTAAGGCTTCAGCTTGGGTTCTAACATGTCCCAAGTTCGAGCCCCAACACCCCCATTATCGCCCTTGACTTACCCGCTCCCTGGGTTGTGGGGTCGGTCCAGGGGGCCGGGGTTTGTACTTCAGGGTTGGGCCAAAAAGGGTCCGGCTTTGGGGAATTTCCTCGTCATCAATACTGTTTAAAAGCTATGGAAAACAGTAGTAATTTGCTTCACTCACAGTTTCTGCCATTCTACTTCTGAGTAAAGAGAAGGAAAAAAAGAAAGAAAATCTACTGCCAAGCTTCTCATTGAACTTCAAGTCCGCAGCGGATGTGATTGCTAATTTTTCATTGCATTTCTGTTAGTTTATTGTGAGTGATATCAGGAATTGTAGTATAGAACACAAAACTACAAAGAATACATAATTATTGATAATATTGCATACTCTGTAAAGCTACTTGGGTTTTCATGATCGAGAAAGAGGAAATTCATACTTTTTGGTGAAGATGTCTGTATGGCTTGAACAAAACGTGCAGTAAATGTATTCCTTTCAGATTTTCATGAGATCTCACCTTTTACTTTTCTCTTCCTCATTTTGTATTCAGCATCAACTTTTGTCAAGTGATCTGTACTTAGCATGATAGCTTTAACCTTTCTCGGGATGAGTTTCTCTATCCATACTCTATTTATTCTCTTCTCTCTCTTCTGTCTCTATGCTGTTCTGCTGTTTGGCACTGATTGGATGCTCAGCCAAATCGAATTCTCCTAGTTACAGTTCACCATATGCTATATCCAATCACAGTGGATGTGCTGCATCAAGTTTTTTCTCCTCATGGATTTGTGGAGAAGATCGTCACCTTTCAGAAGTCCGCTGGTCAGCTTCTTCTAGTTTTCTCTCTTCTGCTGCCTCTGTTTATATAAGATTTCTCGTACTGCAACATTGAATATAGCTGGAGGGGTCAACGTTGCTTCGTGGAAAAGATCCTTTTTAATCACTATCTTAAGTGTGACATCAGACTTCCCTCGAAATTTCTTTTAGAAGAGCAATGCTGGTAGTTTTGATATTTTCAATGTGCTGGGTGTTTTTCTGTTTGCATATTTATATGCCTTGTGCTTGAAGAAAATTGTCACTGTAATACAAATATGCAAGAGTGGCTTATGTTATTTCTCATTGCGTTTTAATATGCAAATTACTTAGGTTTTCAAGCGCTCATTCAGTATCAATCGCGTCAGAGTGCTGTTGTAGCTAGAACTGCACTTCAGGTAGTATTTAGTCCTCTATTCTGCTAGTTACTTTGAACTGGATGCCCTGGTGATATCTACAGCCGGATTGGATTCCCGAAAGAGGTTTAAATCTTCTCAATGTTATTGTATAGGGACGTAATATTTATGATGGTTGCTGTCAGTTGGACATTCAGTTCTCAAAGTAGGTTTTTGATCCTCTTAGCATTTTTTATTATATTTTCCCTGTTTTTTGGTACACACAGCTGAGTTCCCGCTTGGGCTTGTCTTTGTTTGTACCTTGTTTTTTACGAACAATTATGGAGACTAATTGATTGTTTGTTTTCCCTAATCCAGCCTTGACGAATTACAAGTAAACTACAATAATGAGCGTTCAAGGTGGGCTAGTAGCAGATGGACTGTAACTCTAGTCACTCTTTTATCCCCTTCCCATTAACTTTTCATTGTTGCTGAATATATTTATTTATTCCGTCATTCCATAGGGATTTCACCAATCCAAATCTGCCGACGGAACAGAAAGGCAGATCCTCACAAGTATGTTCTTGTCATTTGATGTTAATATTATATACATCTACAAATTATTTGTCCCTTGCATTTTGCTTCTAAAGTAGTTCTTTGTGCTGACAGCCAGGGTATGGGGATGCAGGAGGCATGTATGCCATGCAAGCTTCTGGACGTGCAGGTGCTTAAAATTGCTGCTGAAATTATTTTGATAAATTTGTCCTAATCACACTTCAATCATTTACTGATAAGAATTATTTTTGGTCTTGCAGTTGGATTTCCACAGGTCAGTATTGATTGGGCTGTGATGAACTATTGTTGGAGATAATTACCTTGGTTGGAAGATTTCATCTATTTTTTTATCTTTCGGTGGATAAATGGGTTTTATACAGGCTTGACTATTCTCCTTATCTTCCACGTCTTTGATTGAATATGAATATCTTTCAATATATATCAAATGATTGCCTAAAAATTCTGACTTTCTCATCTCATAGCTTCTACTGGCTCATTTTTTGTTAATTCTTGCTGTAAGGGTGGCTTTTTCTTTTTTGAAATTCAGCCTTTTTAGTTTTTACCTTGGGTTGTCTGTTGGGGTGTGGATGAGTGGGTGGGTATGTCTATGTTGTTGGGGTTCGGGGGTTTTATGTCTTTATTACAATGTTTTGACATTTTCTTGGAGCATAGGATCTTGCTAGGAGATTCTTGTCGTATGGGTCTTGTTGGGGGATTGTCATTCCAAACTAGTTTAACTTCCTGATGGGCTGGGATCTCCTAAATTATATGCTTTCTAGTATTTTTGCTAATCTTGCTCCGAACATGTACATGATTGGGCATATATTTTCTTTTGTCTTTTTTGAAATCTAGATGGCCAATGCAGCAGCAATTGCTGCTGCCTTTGGAGGAGGTTTGCCTCCTGGAATAACTGGGACAAATGACAGGTGTACAGTCCTTGTCTCCAATCTGAATCCTGATGTAAGAAATTCCTTCTCATGTTCTTATAGTTTAAAGTTCTAGTTCGACCCTTCTTTTCATGTTGAATACCCCTTGTTGCAGAGAATAGATGAGGATAAGCTCTTCAACCTCTTCTCCATATATGGAAACATTGTGAGAATTAAACTTCTCCGTAATAAACCTGATCATGCTCTCGTTCAGATGGGTGATGGTTTTCAGGCTGAATTGGCAGTACACTTTTTGAAGGTTTGGTCTGCATAAACTTCTCACGATATTTATGTTAAAAATTATTCCATTTCTCTGTAGTTGGACTACTAGACAATATAATATTTGAGCAAAGTATTTCCTTGTAGCTCTGTCTTTATAATGGTCTTATAGCCGATAATATGGTTAAGTGGAGCTTGATAGGATCTGGAGCACTTTCCCCCCTATCCTTTCTCACTTTTTCTTACGTGCGTCCCATTCACATTGATTAATGGGTTCTTCAAATTCTGGAATAAAATAGCAAATACAGGAAGTTTGTTTGTATTTCACCTGTATGGTTTCCATACTGGCTAACTCAATGTTGATGGAAATCCAAGAAAGCCATTCCCTTGTGAGTTCTAGTTGATAACTTCCTCCAAATGGATAGTTGGTTTCTGATGCTTGGTTACTGCTGAGATTTGCTCACGGGATACAGAGTTTCAATGGGGTTTGACACAAATGAAGAACAAAAGTTTCCATGGTACTGCCACTAAGCTTGCTAGATCTGCACATATTCACCGAATTTGGATTGAAACAAGCACTGGAATAGAGAAGGGAAGTGTCAAAGTGAGAGGTTTTTAGTCCACATTCTGTGTTTTGTGCTGAATCTGGCAGATACATTTGCCTGTATTCTCTGATTTAAGTCCCTTCTAGCTGTTTTCTTTGTGGTTTCCAGTCATAGATTCAGTGGTTTGGTTTTGTCCCTTCTAGCTGTATCTATCTCTATGAAGTGAAAGACACTTGTCCTTTCTGCTGCTTTTAATGACAGATGTTTTATACATGATTGTGAGGGGTAAAAGACCCATGTTCTGAAGTTTTGTTTGTGTAGAATGGTAGGAAAATCTGGGACTTGTCATAGTTTTTGGTTGTCAGGTCTTTAAGTGCCGTTTCTATTGTATATTATGGGCCGAAAACAATTTCGGTAATACCATTATGGGTTGAAAGAATCTCTTGAAAGCCTTGGATAGAAGTCAAAGTTCATTCTTCACCAAACATAACCTTAATTATTTGTTTAGTCTTATTGCCATCACTTTTGTTGTGAAAGCTTACCTTTTAGCCGGACGCTAATATCTTTTGATATTTGAGATATAGGGAGCAATGCTATTTGGGAAGCGGTTGGAGGTCAACTTCTCGAAGCATCCAAACATAACCCAAGGTGCTGACACACATGAGTACATTAATTCAAATCTCAACCGCTTCAACCGCAATGCTGCTAAGAATTACCGGTACTGCTGCTCTCCAACAAAAATGATCCACCTGTCCACTCTCCCCCAAGAGATCACTGAAGAGGAGATTGTGAGCCACCTAGAAGAACACGGCACTATTGTCAACACTAAGCTTTTTGAGATGAATGGGAAGAAGCAAGCGCTGGTTATGTTTGAAACTGAGGAGCAGGCTTCTGAAGCCCTTGTGTGCAAGCATGCTACTTCACTTGCTGGGTCGATAATCCGGATTTCCTTTTCCCAGCTCCAGGCTATATAAGAGGCCTTGTTATCGGACAGCTGGGGTAAGGATTGTTGAGGATAATAGGTGTAAGGATTTATAAATGGGAGGGGATAATTATATGCAGCTGATGGTCTTCTATACTTTTTTTCTTACGATGTGCTTTTGATTGCTTTTGTACTGGTGGGATCTCTTGTTTGAATTTCTTTATCTATCTATCTTTCTCCTCTCTGGTGCTTGTACCAATTCTTGTTAGGTTTCTTTTTATTTCTGAGGGTAGATTTCTGACTGCAGATGGGCACAGTTTTGATGGGTAGGAAGAAAGAGGGATGAGTGACACCTTTGCGGGTAGAGGGATGTCTTTATGTATCTTTGTTATATGTCTTGTAAATCAGGCTAATTGGGCCATCTCTGTTGTATCTTAATCAATGACCTTTTTTTCCTGTCAATTTAGTGCCGGGAAAGGTGTTCTCCCCTTCCTCTTCTTCTTCTTCTCCTCCTCCTCAACCACCTTCTTCTCTTCCTCCTTCCTTCGCTTCTCTCTCTCTGAAACATTCATAAATGTTGATTGCATGTCTTCTTGTAGAGGTATATGGTCCCCCCCCTCCTACTTCTTCTCCTTCTTTGTCCTCCTCTCTTTCTCACCCTCTCACTCCAAGTTTAAGAAACAGGTTAGGAGCTGTATTATGCATGCTATTTTATTGTTTTGGTGGAAAAAGGCGAGGCGGGCGACACGTACCTCTTACCTGGCTAAGATCATTGTTGCCTGCCCTTGTGTGTAGCTAACCACTTTGGGGGAGACAGATGGTGTCATGAAGAGAAAGCTAATGAAAGGTTGATCTATAGCTTGTCACCAGTTCCGCTACAAGAAAAAACAGAAAATTCATCGTATCACCAGTTGTGAAACATGTAGAGTGAAAACAAGTTGAAACATTTGAAATTGTTCTGTTTGTCTTGCTAACCAAAAGAACAAAACTTGGGCTATGATGGTCAAAGTGTTAATCTTACAGGCCAAACATCACATTTAGGACTAAAATACGTCCAATGTATTTACCAAATACTCGAGGATTGTCTAATTTTCCCTTCGAAGGTTCTATCAAGGTGACAAGTTTGAGGAAAAATGATATTAAATAATATATGGGAGCTTGAAAGTGGAACCATCCCGTTGGTAATTGCCCACATACAGCGCAAATCCAAGCCGCCAATTCCAGGGACTCGGATTCCCTCCTAAGAGGGAATCAACGAGTACGTCCTAACCGCCCGTCGGATGGGTGACACCGAATTAATGAATCCATCCGACGGACGATATTAAATTAACTTAAAAAAATTCGAACGGAAAGAAATCGGGGCGTTAACGAGTAACGGGGAGCGAAACTCACCGTTTCATTAAACGGTCCCAAACCTCTCTTGTCCGAGTCCAAAACTCACCGTTTCAGTGAGAATACGAAACTGAATATTTCTTCCCGCCCAGTACTGTGCTTCTTCTCCAAACTTCCGCATTCTTTCTGTTTCCCGCAAGATTCTCTCTCCTTCCAAGAAACTGTTTCCTCCTCTAGGTGGCCTAAAGCTGAAGTTCAAGCTCTGATAAAGCTTCGAACAAGTCTTGATCTCAAGTATCAGGAAACTGTGCCAAAAGGACCTCTTTGGGAAGATATTTCGGCTGGAACAAAATCAAGAAGTCGATAAAGATGCAGAGAGTGAGGAAGACGATGATGGCGTCCGTTATGAGAGGGTAATTATAACAAACCTTCTTCAATAGAAAATTTGGAATGAGACAAGATAGGGAAGCTTCTTATTATAAGAGGTTAGAGTACCTGCGTCATTTAAATGGTAAAGGGTTATGGAAGAAGCAATTATTCCAAGTTCAAATCCCAATGATTGCCAAAAACCAAATCGATGCGTGGGTGTAGTTTACAGGTGGATTCACGCCATTTGATCTTATTTGTTGCCAAGTCAATGCAATCAGATGCATGACTACTTTTTTTTAATGTTCTACCTTTTTAGGGCGAGCATTGAATGAATAAAGATCATGTTATTATAAATTTTGTTTTCTGCTCATGGCTTGTCGCGCGCAAGGCCGCGCGCGACAGCCAATTGGCTTGAGATTTTGAAGTAGACTTGCAGTAGTTAGGTGAGCCAATTGGCTTGTCGCGCGCCCCCCGCGCGCAGGGCTGTGCGCGCGATAGCCAAGATATTGGCTTGTCGCACGCCCCCGAGCGCAAGGCCCCCGCGCGACAGCCAATTGGCTTGTCCCGCGCCCCCGCGCGTGCATATGCTTTCTTATGAGCTCTGAAAACCCATCACCCAAAAAGCTTCGTTTGGTTGCTTAAAATGCATAGCAAAAGAGAAACAAAACTTCAACTCTCAGGTTTTCATTATTTACTAGAACCAAACCAACATGTCACAGAACACCCAGATTCCCTTTCCTTCTCCAAAAATTTCTCAGCAGCCAGACAAAAATCTCAAATCTAGAATAACTAACTCAGTTAAGATCCACACAGCCAATGGCAGCAGTTCCAGAACCTTTTTCCTACATGTTCTTGATAACCAAACAGGGCATTGTCCATAAAATCTGCTCACTCGGGCATTTCGTCAAATAGTAATGGCAACTCAAACAAGTTCCATGAAGAACACAGGCGCAAGAACTCATGAACGACTCTATGACGGAGGGGTTGTCGTCAGACGTCCACAGATTCATTGGCGGTGTTATCCGGTAATCTGTCATTCCATGCACCAAGGGGCACCGGTTTTGCAAAGAGACAGAGAGAGAGAAACAGTAGAGTAAGATGGGGCAGCTAGAGAGAGAGAGTTGGAGGGACTCGGACCAGAGAGGTTTGGGACCGTTTAATGAAACGTCGTTAACGCTCCGATTTCTTTCCGTTTGAATTTTTAAAGTTAATTTAATACCTTCCGTCGGATGATTCATTAATTCAGTGTCACCTATCCGACGGGCGGTTAGGACGTACTCGCTGATTCCCTATTAAGAGGGAATCCGAGGCCCAAGTCCAGTCATCTTATCCAATCATTTTTCATGAAACCCAAAGCAACATTTCAACCATCGACTTAAACCCAAACCCAATTACCGGTATAGCAGTGCAACCCGGATTCAGTCGAAAAAAATGGATTGTAATCTGATCCGATTATCAGTCCCTTTTACGCTGAAACAAAACGTTTTGAACAAATCCCATAATTCCCACTCTTTCCCTTCGATCTCTGCCTCGCGGAGGGGGTTCAACTTCAGGCTGGGCAGTAGCGGGACCCGAAAAGACGCCACTTTCGACGAGGCCGCTTTCGAGGCCGAGAGGCTCCGCCTCGACGCCAAGGCTCGCGAAACGATGGCGGAGATTTCCAAGAGGGAGATTAGCAGTAATGGCGAGAACGAAGATGACCCGAAAGCTTGGAAATGGGTGATCCGAAAAAGGATTTGGGACTTGATGGAGGCCCAGAATATTGCCCAGAATCCTCGACCCGTTCACCACCGCATCCCCAATTTCGTGGGCGCTTCAACTGCTGCACAAAAAGTAGTAATATCTTTTTACTTTTGATGATTTTTCTATATCACAGGATCATTTTTATTTTGGATTATGGGTTGTTGCAGCTGGCTGGGTTGGAAGAGTTCCGGGTTTCTAAGTGCGTGAAGGTTAACCCGGACTCTCCCCAGAAACAAATCAGGCTTCTGACACTTTCTGGTTAGTTTCTTTTGAACCCGCTTGGAACAAATTTAGATTGTTCTTTTTGGAAAAAAATAAAAAATAAAAATATAGATAGGAATCCCTCAGTTGACGTCTGGGTGTAATCTTTAAGAATTTCTTCTTAAAGGCCCATTACGTGTGCAGGCAGTAAAAAGTTGTTGACTCCTCAGCCGCGGTTAAGGACAGGGTTTTTCTCTGTTGTTGAATCCGAAATGTTAACTTCGGGTATCATCAATGAGGCTTGCACCTCAGTCGGCGTTGCCAAGTATGGCCGGCCCATTGGGCTCGATGAAAACATCAAGGTGGACCTAATCGTTATAGGCTCAGTTTCTGTTGACCCAAGGACAGGTGCTCGACTTGGCAAGGGTGAGGTAACGAATAGATCAAAATCTTACACAAATTTTTGTTGGATGGTCTAATTTAAAAAGAGATAAAAAGACTAAGTAGATTCTATTGTAAGGTTCGTTCATGGAGCTCACTCATGAGAACCTCACAGGCACAGCAAGCATATTCCTTCTTCATCTTATTTGAAAATACAACTTGAGGTGTTTAGCTTAATTAATTGATTTGCATAACTTTATCTTGTAGGGGTTCGCAGAACTTGAATACGGTATGCTGCGATATATGGGGGCCATTGATGACTCAACACCAATTATGACGTCTGGTGTGTGTAGTTTCTTTGCTCTTCCCCTGAACTGTGCACTTAATTTGTTCCCTTTAGGGAGCTTACCATTTAAACCAAAGATGGCTGAGCCTATTCTCCTATGCACTGTTCTTTGTCGATTCAAGCTTGGCCATTCTTAACAATTTCTGCACTACTCTGATAACGTGCGTCTCTGTTTGGGTCTAAAGTAGTATTTGAATTTCTGTGGGTGCAGTGCACGATTGTCAATTGGTAGATGATATCCCGGTAGAGAAACTGCTAATCCATGATGTGCCAGTAGACATCATTTGCACTCCCACACAGGTCATTTATACCAACACGTGCATTCCAAAGCCTCAAGGTTGGTGATTCTCTGCCATTCATTTCACAAGATTAGATTAATCAGATATCCTCAAGTGGCATCTCTTTAGATTTCACACTTCCCTCGACTCACGACTGCAGGAATTTACTGGGACAAGTTGTCACCTGAGAAGCTGGGACAAATTCGAATACTCAGACAACTGAAGAGCAGAATCGAACGGGAGACTGGAAAGAAACTTCCTTCTGGTCCCTCTGAGAAACTGCCCCCCACGGCTCGACGGAGTAGACGCCTTTGAATTTGTTTTCAATGATAGCTAGTTTGGTTTGAAAAAAGTGCCCATCTATGTCCATTACCGGATTCCGTACCTAAAGTGATAATATACATAAGAGTTGCAGCAGCCCAGCGTCATCATTATCCCAAGTAGGTTAAATCAGCTTGTTTTGCTCAAAGGGGTCCCACCAAGTTGGTCAGCATACATTCTGTTTGAACACTTCGAAAACAATAAGAAAAAAATGGCGAGAAATAACAAAAACAAATACAACACTTCAGTCAAAAGTAATATTTCTTTCTTATCACCACTCCGTGGAATGGAACGTCTCCCACACGATTTACAGATCCTCTATCCTTCATTAGACTTAAAAACTACAAATACAAGAGAGAACTAGCCATTCATACACGCTTAAAAAAAACAACTAAGCATTTTGTTAGTAGATTTGTTTGTAGACAAGCAGGTGTTGCTAATGCAACGTTGAGCAAGGTACAGAAAGTGGCCAGACCCAAAAGGACCACGAACTTGCAAGTGACCTATCCCACGAGTCCATGACCAAACATGACTTTGTTTGTCAAAGAGTGGTTGGTGTATTGTGTTAAGGTACTCTATAAGCGAGCAGTGCCATATCAAGTAAACCTGTAATAAAGGTCCAAATTAACCATTACATTTCCATAGACAATATTTGATGTTTCGAACAAACAATACCAAGGACAATAATCTACATAATAATCCAAAACCAACAAAAAAAACAAGGTAATTGCAGAATCACCTGTCATTATTCCCTTTATATTAGAGAGTCTAGAGGAATATCCTCAGCTAAAGGAGAAATCCGTTCTATGGGAGAAATGACCTGTGGCATTGTCATACCCACCGAAATTATGATCTCTGCATTACAGGGGAGAAAAGAAACCAATGAAGGAGCAGAATCACAAAATATTCAGAATAATGTAAAGAATTTGCCATCAACGCAGCTGAGGAGATATAGAATTGGCAAATGCATTTAGGCACAACAACACATCCCTATCAACCTAATCAGGAATCAAAGAATGAATACATGAATTGACTTCCACATCATTTAAATGAACATGTGAGGAGCATAATTTCTGTTCTATATAATGAAATTAAAAGCCCATCCTGAATTTGTCACATCTTCGAGCGTACAAAATAAGAAAGAACATAATCGCTTATTCTGCAAAATATAGGACAAGGACGGCACTGCTATGAACATTAATACATAATCACAATGCATGGCAAATGTGAGGAAAAGAGAAAGCATACCTATGCCCTCTCGAATAGATAGATTTGGTCGTATGATCTCCTCAGAATTGACCAGAAATATGTCACCAATGTATAGATGGTTTGTTGGGACGTAAACACTGCATAGCTCCACATCTCCATCATCCCTCTAGTACCAACCATCGAAAATAAGATCCAAGAATACGGTCAAACTATGATCATTGAATGCAAAAAGGTTGATAGATAACAAAATAATCTATGGCAGGATAACATCATTTTCTTTTACAAGCCTGTTGGCAACAAATTTGGTTGTCCCAATTAACAAGATAGGTTTGAATTGGTAGGGCCACCACTTTAACTATCAATTCAATCAGTGTTTCCATGATGACACCTCCTAGACAGAGCAAAATTTGCAAAACTGGAATCCGGGATGAAGATTTTAAAGAAGAACCATCTTACCAAGTCAGAAACACATTTTTAACTCATCATTGTTGAATGAATTTACCACCTCAACCATCAAACAGTTTTCTTTCCAGAGAAGCTCCCCCAACCCAAAAAAAAAGAAACAATAAAAACAAGAACAAAGAAAAAAATATGCAGAAGAAGAGGAAAAACATTCAGTAACATCATTCGAACTGAAATACATTAGCCATTATGAGTCTACTGTTCTAACATACATGTACATATATATAGTTAATTGTACATAAAAAACTTTCCACATAGCAAATCAGTAAGGAATGTTAAATTGATCTAGTGAGGATAACATAAACTCGCAAGCATGTTTAAAATAAAGGTTTATTAAGCTTGCATTTAATACATATCAATGCAATGAATTGTTTCAAGCTCAACCCTAATTGGTACTAGAAGTTTCACTAACTAGTAGTCTTCCACGTAAAACTATATACTAAAGCACGTCATATTTGAACCCTTACTGTTTCTTCAGTATTTATTATATGAGAACAATGAAAAGCAGCAAGTAAGGCAGGAGATGGAAATTTTGATCTATACAAAACATGTGATACAAACTGAAGTTCTTCTCGGGTGGCTGAGAATTTCAAAAAAGCTATCTAGAAAGCATAATACACAACTTCCGTTAGGTTGCACACCCCTACCTGAAGGACAACAGAGGATGTGATAAAACCAAATGCATATTCACCAATACGAGGATGACGAATGATTGCAACCTCTTTAAACGCTGTGGTATTCTGGTCTGCAAAAAGAGATAAACATGAATCAACATATAATGTATGTGTTAATGAAACAAATTGCAATGCACCTTGAATGTGACTTCATTACAATAAAAATCATTAGTCAGGCCAGGAAGGTATAATGACTGCAGAATTTGGAAGAGCTTCTAAAAAGTAGTAAACTATTTTCAAGGTTCAAAATGTTTGAATCAGCTAAAACAACTTCAACAAAACAGACGAATATATAAGCCCACTGAAATGTTTATCTGAAGGTTAGGCTCCTTTGCTACTTACAGGAAAAGCAAAACCAAAGACTCCTGATGTGAACATGTAGTCCAGCTTCATACTTCTGCAACTGACATAATCACTGATCTAAGGAAGATAAAGGGTTTCAAAACTCACTTTTTAATCCAGCTAACCTTTTACTCCAAGATTTCAGTTTCTAAATTTCAAGACAAAATTAACCCTGGGTAACAAGGATCTTGAAACCAAAATTACTGCTATTACCTGGAGAAATAGCTGTGCTAATCTGTTTGGAAGCTGAGTAAATGTGCTTAACAAAAGGCATTCGTTTTATGAACCATTCTCCAATCCAGAAAACAGTGGCACCGACCCATGATGAAGCAAATATACCGATGAAGAAAATAAAAATGATTGATGTAACAAATCCAACGCCTGCAAGAACACGAAGCACTGATAATGCTGTACATCGAGATATTAGACTTGTCTAGACATTTAGAACTAAGCAGACCAATAAAAGACACTAATCAAATAATGATAAGAACACCACGTGACATTACTAAGCAGAAGGGAAATGACCTCTGGCAGGATAATGAGATTTAGATCATTCTTTCCTGGTATAGGGCCTGACATTTACAACCTAATATAATTAGAAACTGAGACCTACCAAGGAGAACAGAAAATATTACAGAACAACTAGCAACACGTTTCCATAACAGCATTGACTTGTGAAAGAGAAAAAAAAGTTGTTGCTCTCCTCACTAGCTATAATGGCGTCAAGGGATTTCTCGAAAAAGTACCGAGAATACATACCATCAAAATGTGGTTGCACTGGAAATATAGGTCCACCAGGTAGGAAGATTTGACACTAGAACTCATAAAAATCACGATAAACCCAGTATTCATGGTTCCACCTATGACCTCAATCAGAGTTACATTTTATTGAGTAGTAGCACACACAATTAGCCCCTAGCTCCAAGCCTCATGACCTATTTTTTTTATGAGAAATCTTAGAGTGGTTCAGTGAAGACGGTGCTAACACTACACGGATAGCAACTGCAGAACAAATTGCAAAAGGAAGAGTTCTTTCTGCTTTCTTTCTCTTCCAAAATTAATAAATCCTTGTTCGTCCCTTTCTTATCCACATCAAAATTTTGATATCAACTCAGCTGAAAAGAGACTTCCAAACAATAATGCAGTGCAAGATCACTCCTAGCAGCATTTTCTAGCAGATCAAGGTAAGCTGAGTGCTCATACGCATATACGTCAGAACGAAATGAAAACTCCACAACTTCATTATGATTCTTTCATATCTTTCAAGCTACAAATGTCCAGCTAAAAACAGAAAATAAGTTATAAATCATGGTCTCGGCACCAAATCCATAAACATCAAGAAACAAAAAAATCAAGTCAGCTTTAGACACTCACCAAATATGTCGATGCCAAGCCTGGCATATATGGGACTGAAGAAACCATCAACGAACTGAATAAACCACCATGTTAGGAGGAATGTAACCGCGACAGGAAACAGAACCACACTACAATTCACCATCCAAACTCGGAGTTTCATTCAGATAGAATAGATAATAAATATTTTAAAACACAAGAAGCCAAGAGAGATCATTGTGCTATTACCATCCAGTCATGAACTTCTTCGAGACCCAACTCTGAAGCACAGCATAGCAAGCCTAATAAAATGAAGGAATCAATGCTCTACTGCATCAAGGTTCAATATATTATATTCGAGCAAAACCATTACCTCCAGTTACAGGCAAAAAGATAAAACAATAATTTATTCGCGAGCTAGCGTTGATTTGTAGAAACGGTAGAGCAGAGGACAGAGTAAGCAAGTTTAATAGAAATAGCGGCGAGGTATGCACGAGATCCAGTTGGTTGAAGGAGTTTTTTCCCAAGTGAGTAAGAATCTTAATTCAAGGAGGAGGAACTGACCTTGCGAGTGGAGGAATTGGGGGAGTTTGGAGGAGACTTTGCGACGTCGTCCGGGTCGGCTGCTTGATTCAGTGGACTCGACGTGGATTCTTCGTTACTCGCCATTTTTCACAGTCAATAGCAAGTTAGCAACTTACGAACTCACAGGGAGCGAGAGAGACGGAGAGAGAGAGAAGTTTGGGATTATAACTACCTGTTTCGCCGGTAAAGGACTTATAGGTGACGGTCGTTGGATTAGCAAAACGTGAACGTGGACAGCTGCCTCTGTTTGGTTGCATACAGAACCATGTCATTGACTCGGATTAGGAGAGTCCCTGTACTGGGGCACGATCTCGGCGGTCCAAAATGCCTATACATTACTATGCTTTTGATATGTTATCAAAGGAAACACGTAGAGAAAGTGTCTGAATTTGTGTTGGATACTGAAATTTAGGAAAAGTTATCCTAAATTTAGATACAAAAAAAACGTTTTCAATTTTTTTTTTTAAATTGCCAAACACAAATTTAAATGTATCTCGGACAGACATGATCTACCTAAGAACACGTTGACGGAATTAGGACCGCAGAGAAAAAGGTTATTAGATATTTGAATTCAACTACCTCCGTTTATATCACCAAGATAACGGGATGTTTGAGTATGAAAATTTTAGGTATTAGGATTTCAGAATTATAAAATAAGGATATGTTATGAGAGTTGGTGAAAAAATGAAGAGAGAAAATATTTTTAATAAATATTATAATTAAAAAAATTATGTGATGAATTTTTTATTATTAAACTTAAATTTTTAGACCCAAATTATTAATGCTCTAACAAGACCAATATCACCCTCCAACTCTCATCACTAATTATCAAACAGCCTGTATTCATTTGCCACGTTAACCCGACTACAATAATAAAGGATTAAGATTTTACTAGTGACTGTTGACCGTGAGACATCGACGATTCTCTTCGTGGCTATTGAAAAATTAGAGACGTTGTTGTAAAATTTTTGTAGTGTTAAAATTTTTGGTATTGGGTTTAGTGAAAAAGTGAAGAGAGAGGTAATTTTTTATATTTTTTGTAGTGAAAAGTTATGATTTGATGGGAGAGAAAATTATATTATTGTATTTTATTACGAGAGGATGAAAAATTTTGTATGCAAACGCACACTAAACCAACGTTGGAAGTCTTGCTTTGAGCTCTACTGCATGTCTTAGCGGGAAAACTTCAAAGATAAAACCCCAACTTACCTCAGAAAAAATAAAAATTCAAACCGTTGCTCTTCCTTCCCCTGCACTCTTCTTTTGTTTTTTTTTTTTGGGAAGATGACTCTTCCTCTGCACTCTTCGTCCTTCCCAAATTCCGCCACCACTCTATCTCTCTCTTTGAATTCCTCGTATCCCTATGTTTCCTATTTATTTGATGAAACTCCCCACTGAACCATAGAACAAAGTGCAAAAAAAAAAAACAAATCATTCTCAAAGTTGTTTTTTTTGCGGTTACAGAATGTATGTGGTGAAAAGAGATGGGTGCCTAGAGCCGTTGCATTTCGGAAAGATCGTGGCTCGGCTTAAGAAGCTGAGTTATGGGCTCAGCGTTGAGCATTGCGACCCGGTTATCGTCGCGCAGAAAGTATGTGCTGGGCTCTACGACGGTGTCACAACCACCCAGCTCGATGAATTGGCTGCGGAGACTGCGGCCGCCATGACCACAAACCACCCCGATTATGCTTTGGTTGGTACTCGTAATAAGTCTAATGGTCAAATTAACTTCAAAATATAAATTCGGCTTACTGATTGTAGAATCTCGTTTCAATACTTGTGGTTGATACTTGGGCTATAACAGGTTTGTTGTCAATTAATTTTTTTTTGTGGTTCATTGAAACTGTGATACAGTTGGCTGCACGAATCGCAGTTTCAAATCTGCATAAGAATACCAAGAAGTCATTTTCGGAGACGTGAGTGTTCCATATAACTGGTTTTGTTTCATCCCTGAAATATGATACGATGCAATCTGTCTTCGAAGAGTGTTTTGGATTTGGCAAATGCTTTATAATGGAAAGGACGTGAAGTTTTGTATGTGGTTGATGCAGGATAAAAATCATGTACGATTATACAGAGAAGAGGTCTGGGAAGAAGGCATCTCTTGTTGCTGATGATGTCTATCATATAATCATGAAGGTACTCACATAGTAAATTATTTGCTATCAACTCCATGTTTGATTCCTTGGCTCAATCAAAGAACAGAGTCGTATGTGAACTTTGGTCATATAATTTGTGATCGATTTCGTTTCATTTTGCCGCTGCTGGATTTTCTCCTTTGATTGAGTTAGATCTCAAACTCGACCTCAAGCTTATCGATCTCGACTGTCTCGAAAAGATTCAATACCCTGAACTGTCTTTGACAAAGTTCTAACGACACACTTAAGGCTTTTATCATACACCTCTTTATGTGTAGCGAAAGAGTGAAACAAATATATGTATGGATGGAAAGTCCAAAATATGCAGTTTTCTAAGACGCTTGACTCTTATATTGAGAGATATATGTTAATTTGTTTCAGAATGCTGCTCATCTAGACAGTGAGATAATCTATGACAGAGATTTTGACTATGATTATTTTGGCTTCAAAACACTTGAGAGGTCATACCTTTTAAAGGTTGACGGGAAGGTTGTGGAAAGGCCGCAGCACATGTTAATGAGAGTAGCTGTTGGTATCCACAAAGATGATATCGACTCTGTTCTGAAGACATACCATTTGACTTCTCAGCGTTGGTTCACTCATGCTACTCCTACCCTTTTTAATGCAGGAACTCCACAGCCCCAAGTATGTCTGTGCAGTTTCAGTTTCCTTTCCCATTTTGATCATGATGCTTATTTTTTCTTTATACTAACCCATGTCGTTTTTCACTTTTTTGTCCTTTATGTAACCTTTCTTACTTTCGAAATCTGATGTATGATTTGGCAGTTGAGTAGCTGCTTTCTTGTGTGCACGAAAGATGATAGCATTGAGGGAATTTTTGATACCTTGAAGGAGTGTGCTGTTATTAGCAAATCAGCTGGAGGAATTGGAATCTCCCTTCATAATATCCGGGCAACAGGAAGCTACATTTGTGGGACAAATGGAACTTCTGATGGCATTGTTCCTATGCTTCGTGTGTTCAATGACACTGCTCGTTATGTTGATCAAGGGGGCGGCAAGAGAAAGGGCATGTCTCCAAAACCTCACAGTCACAGACACAAACACAAACACGTGTACTCATGCATGCACACAGAGGCACGGTATGATTTCAGTATGATCAATTTCATGCCATTTTGCAGGTGCTTTCACTATATATTTGGAGCCATGGCATGCAGATGTCTTTGAGTTTCTGGATCTTAGAAAGAACCAAGGAAAGGTACTTTTGGATGGTTCATGAGCATTATAATTACTCTCAAACAAGAAAAGCTTTTCCTCAAATTCACAAAATCATACTTAATGGAGGCTGTGGGATATTTGGGCCAAAAGTGATCTCTCTCTGACTCTCGAAATTGCTATTGTTGTTGCTTATGCTGTTCTTCATACAACTATGAGTCACATTTGTTCTGCAGGAAGAACATCGGGCTCGAGATCTATTTTATGCTCTTTGGACACCAGATCTTTTTATGGAGAGGGTTCAATGTGACGGGCACTGGACTCTGTTTTGCCCAAATGAGACTCCTGGCTTGTCTGATTGTTGGGGAGAAGAATTTGAAAGGTTGTACACCTCATATGAAAAAGAGGTAATGTTATAATCAGCCTTAATGTTGCAATATTTAAATTTTGGATTTTTGTTTTTAACTATGTGTTTGTTGGTGGGCTTAGGGAAGGGCACAGAAGGTCATACAAGCTAGGAAACTCTGGTTTGCGATCTTAAATTCCCAGATCGAAACTGGAACTCCTTTCATGCTCTTCAAGGTCCAAAATATCCACAAAGATTTCACTACCTATTTAAATTCTTTCCCTTGTTTTCTTGATTCTTCCTTTTTCTCCGCCTCCAGGATTCTTGTAATAGGAAAAGTAACCAACAGAATCTGGGCACTATCAAGTCCTCAAACCTCTGCACTGAGGTCATTGAATTCTCAAGTCCAACTGAAACTGCAGTTTGCAATTTGGCATCCATTGCTTTACCACAATATGTCAGGGAAAAGGTGGATCTCTCAAGTCTCAGTTACTGTTAGAAGTACCTATTTTTTCCCTTCATTACTATGTTAGTGAACAAGTTTTATTTGGTTGTTGTAGGGGGATCCTGTTAAGTCAAAACCATCGAAGCTGGTGGGGAGCAGAGATTCGAAGAACAGATATTTTGATTTTGGCAAACTAGCAGAGGTTTGATTTTTAACAAGTCCATACGCAAGCTATTGTGTCTGTCTAAGCACACTTGTATGAAACTGAAATGGAAACTTGTATCTGGTCAACCCGCTCTGTATTTCTTGTCTCTGTAAAACCGATCAACACTATTGTATTGTAGGAAGTTCAAATTTTTTGATCTGTTTTTTTTTCTCCATGTTTTCCTGACAGGTGACTAGAGTCGTTACCGTAAATCTCAACAGAATCATTGATGTGAATTACTACCCCATTGAAACCGCTAGAAGGTCAAATTTACGACACAGGCCAATAGGCATTGGAGTCCAGGGTCTTGCTGATACCTTCATCCTGCTTGGGATGGCATTTGAATCACCAGAGGTATCGGCTTATATCTGATATACTTATTTTGGCTTTTGTTGAATTTTGTTTAGCTGGATTGACTATGCCAATTTGTCTTGAAGGCCCTACAGCTCAACAAAGACATATTTGCAACAATATACTACCATGCACTAAAAGCTTCTTCAGAGTTGGCTTCAAAAGATGGCCCTTATGAGACATATTACGGGAGTCCTGTAAGCAAAGTACGTATTGCTGCTTATTCCCTGAACTTTAGTGTTTCTACATTTCTGTCCAGCATCTTCTCCTCAGAAACTGAGAAGAGACACTTGCTCCCAGGGCGTCTTTGCTCTGTAGTTATATAACATGCCTTCTTGTCAATTGTTATACCACAAGCATATCTACTGTTATATCTTTGTGGAGTATATATTCATTGCAAATCAGGTAATTCACTCTTTTCTGGGTTGAAATGGACACTTTTACCACTATGATCCCTCTGTCTTTGAAAAGAAATGAGAAGCACAGAGAGTTTGCATTTCTTTTTGTTCAGTTAGGTGGGCATTTTGTCATTCTTTAGAAACTACTTGTTAACTTCTTTTCTTATTTTATTTTATTTTATTTTATATTTCCTATCTTATTTTGGTTAGTTTTGAAATTCAAGCAAAATTGCCTGCAGTATGGAATTTGGCAACCCTTACCCGTCAGCTTTCATATAATAAATGTGTTGTCCCTGGAGCTACTTCAGCTATAACAATCTCTATTTCCTTTCTTTTAGGGAATTCTTCAGATGGACATGTGGGGTGTAACACCATCAGATAGGTGGGATTGGGCTGCTCTCAGGGAAATGATCTCCCAAAATGGAGTAAGAAATTCCCTACTTGTAGCACCTATGCCCACTGCTACAACCAGCCAAATTCTTGGAAACAATGAGTGTTTTGAGCCTTATACCTCCAATGTGTACACTCGCAGAGTTTTAAGGTGTGGTTTTCCTTATTTACAGCTTTCTGCAACTGGTGACTCTGCCATTGTCTTCCATCTAACCCTCTAGCTCATTTGCCCTTAGTGGTGAATTCGTTGTAGTGAACAAGCACCTATTGCATGATTTAACGGAAATGGGTCTTTGGTCTCACGTGATTAAGAACAAGATAATATATGAGAATGGCTCAGTTTTGAAGACGCCAGAGATTACTGAGGAGCTGAAAGCAATTTACAAGTACTTATGTTTTTAACTACTTATCAAAAAAACTACTTCGCCAAGTGTTGTTCTTATGCTAAGGCAGTACTACTGCATTACTGTCAGGACTGTGTGGGAAATTAAGCAAAAGACATTGGTTCAAATGGCTATTGATCGTGGATGCTACATTGATCAGAGTCAAAGTCTCAACATTTACATGGACCAACCTGATCCTGGGAGGCTAACTTCCCTGCATTTTTACGCTTGGTCTAAGGTATCAACTCAAATGCAATGTTTGTTGGTCATATTTAAATTTAATGCATTTCTCCTGTCTCTAGAGTCTGCCATAATTTACCAATCAAAATTTTACAATGTTCATGCTTTAATTGATTTGTCGTTTCTCCACCTGGCCAATTTATATTGTCATCAATAATTTGATTTTTTCTAATGAATTTTTGAATTTTTCAACATGCAAGGGCCTGAAAACGGGAATGTATTATCTGAGAACACGTGCTGCAGCTGATGCTATCAAATTCACCGTTGATATCTCCTCTCTCAACAATGTAAATTATCTTGTAGCCTTTATCAAATTACAGGAAGTCCATGATCTAGAATGCACCCATCACTTGAAAAAGAAGTTATCACAAGTTAGTGATAAACTGAAACAATAGGTCACGTGATATTCTCAAATAGTTTTATACTGTGTAGTGATGCTCCATCTGTCCTTGTGGTTCCATTCTAGAGATGGAGATAGATTTGTATATTAAAATATCAAAGCAAAGCAGAAAGAAAATTTTCTTCATTGCACTTCCAGTAGTGTCCTTGTGTTTGTCCCTTATCATAGTTATGCATAATTTTTATTGCGGTGAAACAGGAGACTGCTGAAAGGGTGAACGACAATAGTAATGCTGATACGGCAGAGGTGCTGTGTTCCTTGCAGAATCGAGAAGAGTGCATGGCTTTGGGAAGTTAAGTTCTTGCAACAAATGTCTGACATTGGAAATCATCACAGTGCAAAATGGAAATGAAAGAATGCTTTAACATTGTGAGGGTTGGGCGTAAGTTTAGATTTGATCTCTCCTCATCCTAGCTTAGTTTAACCTATTTTGGTTGCCTTCTTTGAGAGTTTAGCTGGCTGGTCCTGTGAATATGAAGTTTCCTTTTTGTGCCAAAGTTTGTTGCCTTCTCGAATAGAGGTTAGAAATAGGCAACTTCAAAAGTTTGTGTAGAGAAGCAAACTTTTTGCTAGAAAGGCATATTCTTGATTTCTGGTGGTTGCCTAATGTAATTACAAACGCTCTGATTTGTTTTCTCTCAATGGCTGTGCAGTTCTAATTACCTTGCTAGATTCTCTCTTATCTAAGTACTTAAATTTGAATATATGTACGGGGGTTTGAAAGTCAATGATCAGTACAGTGCCGCCTATCACTTGAGTTGGATCTGTAAGAACGACTTTGACGTGACCTGAATTAGGACAAAATTGAAAGAATCTTCTCTTTCCTTTTGGGTTAGGGATATGGATTTCTCTAGCGGCCATTTGTTGTGACTGGATGCATGCCGCATGGGACAAAACCTAGGGAAGATCTCTCAAGCGTCAACCCATTAGAGACGTATTTCCGGTGGCTTGGCCTTTTTTTCATGGGTTGAGTTGTATTAACTGTTTTATAGCTCGTTAATTTCCAGAAAACAATGCTACCTACGCTTGGATCGGTTTTTTTTTTTTTTTCTTTCAAAAGTACTCTTTTTTTGGATATATTTTCTTTAGGTATTTGGAGAGTAGCAGAACTCATAAAACCATAACTTCAGAAGAAAAAAAAATTATATATAGATTTTCTTGTGGATCGGAGCTTGCTTCACATGGCAGATTTTTTTTTGGCATCTTCTCTCTTTGCTCTTTTTCGGATAATCATGAAAAATTCTATGTTGCAGTCCACCAGAATCAGTCAACTTAATGCATAGATAAACTCCAGAGAGCTAGCGCAGACCCATCCACGCCACTACGATTCTCACTTAAGCTGGTTACGATATTCACCTAGTAGAGTATCGAACATGTGACCTTGCGCCTATCCACACATGCACAAGTTCGCCCTTACCACGATGGGTATCCTCTCTTTGCTTTGTCACTGCACAAAATTGATTTTTCATTTTATAGTATGTAGTTGTAGTTATTACGAGGAGAGATTATGTTTTACATTTTTAAATTTAGCATATGTTTTGTAATTTACACCTTATAAAGATTAAACTTGATAGATTGCACTCTAAATACCAATAAATTTACACTTTATGTTACATTTTGATTGATAAGAATTGTGATACTTTGAGAGTGCAACGAGAGGTGAACGGGATGAACTTTAAATGTGGAGAATCATTTTAATGGTGGATAATGTTTTGATGTTGACAGAAAACTTGGTCCACATTTAGAATTTGGGTAATCAACTGTAAACCGCTTTTGGAGAATCGATGGGTTTTGGTACATTCACCTTACGCTTTCGGCTTAGGTGGCTACTTTTTATCCTGGTCCCAAGTGATGTACGTTGACAATATGAATACGAGGTGAATAATGTTCTTATGCTCTTTGCCTATGGTCGTGTTCTTCGTGGCAATATAAGATTTGTAATAGGCTGGCGGCTGGCCAATATTCTACTTTGAAAACCTTTTAGGTGAATGCAAGTTGAGAAAAGCTTACATACAGGAAGAAGTTCTTCCCGTGGAACCTTTTGGAAATATTTGGGGGGGAAGTTCAGTGAATTCAGAGCAGCATCGTGTAATGTTTCTCTTGTTTTGTTTTAGAAATCTACTTTTGTCTCGTATTAAAAAAAATTCTAAAGTGGTTGATCTTTGACTTGAATTGCTGCATGTTCCTTCTTTTAGCACTTGATTCTCCATTACTTAAGTTTTGCTACTTAATTCAAAAGGAAGTTTCACCCTTTCTTTGTTTTTTTTTTTAAAACCATTCAAATGGCTTGGGGGTACAACATTCCCTGCTCAAAATGCTTGAATTTGATTCGCCACATACATAACTGTAACTTAGTTAATATTTGAGTCAGGGATTACTTCAGGTATCATGGATTTGTCGTCGTGCAAACCGGTCGGGTAAGTTCCATCTGATCCCCACAAAGACTAGATACAACTAATTTCTTCTTATCCAATAATTAGAACTTTGTTGGTCAGCAATTTTTGGAACAAATATGGGTTCAAAATGTAATCATCCCACATCGATTAGGAAATATCTTGAATGACTTTATATAAGCTTGGACTTGTTCACCTCACAACTCAGATTTTCAGAATGTGAATCTCTCATCCTTAAAGTAAACGGGTAAGCTGCCAACCTGCTTGTAATCTTCTCCAAGTATCTCATTCAGGAACGTATTTGACATGATGACATATCACATCACTGTTGAAATTTAGTTACATTTCCGACTGGGAATATAAGTTACGTCTTGGAAGGAATTTAGGGCACCTTACCCTGTTGGTATTGGACGATTCTTCCTGCCGTTTCTGATCAATCAATGTGGACTAGAAGGGCGAGATTCCAAGAGTTTGAAACTTTCTTATAAGCCCCATTAATGGATATAGTTGATCTTTCAGTTCCACTGTGTATAAACTGTGACGTTAATTGGTGAGTGTTCCTCTTCTTCTGCTATTGCTTTTCAAAGACTGATCCCAGAATTGTCAGGTAGACCATAGTGGACGCTTTCTCAGTCTGCATGGAGACCTCCTATTGTACCTTGTGTCTTTCCATTTCCCATGGGAAATGATGCATTTTTTCTCTCTCTCTCTCTCTCTCTTTTCTAGATGTTCTACGGAGTTTTTTTGCTCTAAATTCTTTGTTTCCGCCCATGTGTTATTCAGAATGATTTGCGACCAAGAATGTTCAACTTCTGTCCAATGCATCTTGGTACAAAACGGACCCATCTGCTGTTGATTTGATTCCAATTTGGAATTATTCGAGACTTCGGGAAACTTTCAAAAGATTAGAAACGAAGTATATGCTCTAGAAATGCTCTAGAAATGTTAGTCTACTCCCACTTGCCAACCTGAAGCCTATCTCGAACACCAAAACCATCAACTCTGATAAAAAAAAAGCAACCCTTCTACAATTCGAGTCTTGCACATTTTGTCCTGACATAATTGGAAAAACTTGAACAAGTTCCATGCTGCTGCTTCTGTTTTCTTGGTTCAAATTCCCCTGTATTCTAATTTCAACAGTGTCAGAGCTTCTGTTTTATTGGTTGGACGATTTTTCTTCTGGGTCATTTATACCCAAAATTGCAATCATTTAGTTTCTAGACTTTATCAAAATGAAACATTTTCGCATAGAAGACAAGTCAATCATATAGTTTTTAGAATAATAATGATAATTGTGACCAGAGGAAGTGGGTATTTACTTCAATAATTAATAACAATTATGAAAATAGTACCCACAATAATTGACCTTTTGCAGTAGATTTTGATGTTTGGGGCTTCTTTAAGTCTAGAAGTTGCAATGATTTATACTGCAGGAATTAAGGCCTTTGCTGTTTTCCTCTTTGAATTTTGATGTCTGTGATCTACTAAGTAGTGACAAATAAGTTTCGAGGGGCTTTTAAGAGACGATATGCATGTTTGCAAATTAATATTTTGTCTAATTTTTCTCTGTTCTAAAATTTTGGTTTGCAAATATAACTAATTTAAAGTTTTGATCAAATAAAATAATAATTTTTCTCTGTTCTAAAATTTTGGTTTGCAAATACAACTCATTTAAAGTTTTGATCAAATAAAATAACTTAGAATAATCTCTTCCTCGTCAAATGATATATTTTCATTACCAAGCAGAGTCATAGCCCAATTGATATTATCCACATAAATTGAAATCGCTTGATATGAGAGTAAACATTGATCTTGATCCACTCAATGGGTTAAGACTAATTGATAGTCTTGTTAGTATTAGTATTGTAGTGATGGGCTGACCCAATAGTCAGTAGCTATATATCGCTCAAATCGGACATTCTGCAGCAAGAATGCTTCTATAGCCACGATATATGAGGTTGCTACATGGATTACCCCCTTTTATATCTTTTTCATTATAATCAATATAAAAAATTCATTCAAACTATCTATTTCTTCATTTTTTACAAACTTCTATAAAATTCTGTGTTTTTACTATTTTCTCTCAAAATCCAACAAAATTCTAATATACCTCAATTTTTACAACATTTTTTAAATTTATATATAATTTTAGTTTGCAAACATGACTGAAGTGATTGAACTGCTCTGTTCTTCATAATTAATGCAAGCAATTTTTACTCTTCAGAGTCAATTAAGATCTTCACTGGCTGCTCTTTTCTTTACTGAGAAGTATAGAAGGTTTGGCCCTAGTTTAGGCTTAATTATCAAGTTGCTTTACTCGAAGCTTCATTGAGATAGGTCCGATTTCTATGTGATTTAGGTGAAGTTGTGCTTAATAATTTACATTAGGCCTGTAATAAGTTCATCTTTTGATACGACTTATGATCAATAACATTAACTCTCAACTACATTCGCATTATTTTGGTCCAGAAATTGATGGCATTGAAAGTTTATGCATCTCGATCGTCAGGATTTTTTTTTCTTTTTTGATGAAAAAGCAAAAAAAGAAAAAAGAAAAAAAGAAAAAGGGGAGTTGGAAGTTACAACCAAGAATCCTTTTATAAAGAAAAAGGACAAACAAAAAAAGAAAGAAAAAATTATCGAAAGAACAAAAGCTTTGTAAGAGCATCCATACTAGTCTTTCTTTCAACTTTTAGTTCTCAATTACCATCTGATAACAATTTTTGATGAGATTAAGGGTATGTTTGGGGCTCAAATATTTGGGCCCAAAAATTTGGGCCCAAATCATAAAAAAATCACCACATAATTTTATTATTATTATAATACTTATTAAAAATATTCTCTCTTTACTTTTTCACCAACTCCCATAACATATCTTTACTTTATAATATTTCTCAAACCCCAATACCCAAAATTTTCACCCTCAAACATCCCCTAAAGGTGAGGAAAAGAAGCTACCTACCTTCGTAAAGCCACTCCGAACTTATGTTTGGATTGTTTTCCGAGCATTTTCAAAATTTTCTCACATTCTCATTTTCATCAATTTCAATACATTGACACCAATTCTAATAATTTTTTATAAATTCCAACAACTTTTAACACATTTTTCATTAATTCTAAGAGAATCTACGCTACTTCTAAAAAAAATACAAACTCAAAAAACTATTTTGAGATCTAAAGTAAACTTAGTCTTAACTGGTCTATATATTCTTTTATGAAATAGCGAAGATTCTTGTCACATCATTGGTATCTTTTATGAAAGGCAAAAAAGAAAGAAACTTTGAAATCATAACGCGTAGAATTTTGAGATTCTTTGTAATTCTTGTGTAAATTACGTGGTGTAATTTAGATAAAGATATAAACAACGAGTAGATCTAAACCATTTAATTAACTAGATTTTCGACTTACATTATCGTTTTCATTCATAGTACTGTAAAAATTATACAGCTAAGATTCGATGTACGGAGCCTGGACCATTAAACCAAGCGTGCCAAGTTGATCCGTTTTAAAATCAAAGCGTAATTATAATCCACTTGCTGTTTCTTTGGAAAAAGCTAAGATTTGATGTAAGGATTGTGGACCATTAAATCAAGCGTGCCAAGTTGATCCCTTTTCTATAGAGTTCCGAAATCAGGACTGTAATTACAACCCACTTGCTGTTCTTTGGAAAAAAGAACACCCCCCCCCCCCCGCCCCCGGTATCCAGAAAATATCCGACTCAATTTGTACTTTTCAAGCAAATAGACCTTAGCACTTTGGGTACTTAAATGAGTTTTATTTTTAGCTTTCCTAAAAAAAAAAAGAGACTAGAAGTTATGGGTTCCTTCACTGGCTATTGAACATTGTGGTCAGTTCTTTGCTTTTGTTCACTAATCGTATGTTTAAACACCATGTGGGACAACTGGGATTGGCGTGCAGCCATATCTTGGGGCGTGCCTCCAAAGTAATACATATATATTACTAATCCTTTTTTGGACTGGACTTTGAACCTGATCTTCATCTGGCCTTTCGCCACCAACCCATGCAGGAGTCGAAATCCGATTTCCCATTCATCTTTTCGATTTCCTAGTAATGTCTACTTTGACTAGGAACAAAGAACATTATACTTAGAACTCAATTTTAGCTCTTGTGGGGGGTGGGGGCACTATCGTCCTTTCCTTTTTGTTAGATCTCTCTCTATTTCCCATTTATCCGATTAAGATTTCATGCGTGTCAAGTTGCAGCACGACTTCTCAAGCACTTTTCTCACCAATATTGAAAATTTGAAACCTAAAAAGCTCGAGCTGATCATATTGGTTCCTAGTTATATCAATGGATCCTGGGTCCCAGATTAACTTTATCCAATTCTTTGAAAAAAAAACAAGAAAACGTAGAAGATGTGCTTGTTTTGGTTTCTGCTAACTGCAGGCTCCCACTTTCCACGAAATGGGTGAGCTAGCACCTTCAGTAACAGCTTGAAGTTGATGTCTCTTTTGGAAGGTATTGCAGCTAGCCCTTACTATTTGGTCAATGTCCGATCGCTGAGTGAGACTGTGTGCCTTGGATTAGCTCCAAAGGGTGACGCGACAAAAGCAATGGGAACTTTTTGGCATGCCTCAACAGGACCAAAACATTCCCTCCGTCCTGCTGCCTCTAAATTATTCGGTTCACTTGATGAATCATCCGACATCACGGAGCTACATTATATATCAAAACAATAAATTAATGGTACAAATATTATTATTATTTCCGAGAATTATTAAATAAAAGTTTAAAACGGTTTGAGTCTCACGTTGATTATGGATCATTTAATCTTCTGCTTTATATATCTGTTGGGTCACCTCTTCCCATTGCTAATTGATTTTGGGATGAAACTTGACATGATATCAGAACCAACTATTTATGGGCTTTGCCCACTTATTTGTGTTCCCCATTTGTTGTTCACGTGCATGGACCATGTTCATTCGGGCTGCACATGAGGAAGAATGTTAGAGTCTCACATTGATTAGAGACCATTTAATCTTATGCTTCGTATATCTGTTGGGTCACTTCTTTCCGTTGCCAATTAATTTTGGGACGAAAGTTGACAAAAACACAGTAAAAGTGCATGCACATTCTTCATGAAGTTTATACGCATAAAGTATAGGAAACTTCTGACGCATTCGGTTTCCGTTTCCGGAAAATGTGAGAGTTGTCGTGTCAGTATTTGCAAAGCAGCGAGTCGAGCCCCACTCGTATACTTTCCCTCTCTGTATTTTTCTTAAGTTTGTTTAAGTAGGTGTTCGGACCATCGGGGTTTTCTTCTCTTTAATTAATTGTTTTAAGCACGTGCAGATCCCCTGTATGCAGCCAGAAAACGAGTGGAGAGGCATATGGCTTCTCTATTTTATATTTCTTCCCTTAGTTTACATGAGCCCGACCGTACTGAGTAGTCGTTCGTTTCATATATGTATATAAATAGGATTACAAGAGTGCAAGATCTCAATGGACGTATCAAGATCGTTTTTAATTGATTGGCCGAATTAGATGATTCAACCCAAAAAGATATAGATATTATATATAAGTCTTACGATATTAATTATTGTTTGTATTATTATTTTTTCCAATAAAGTTGCTCGACTCTCCGAGAACCAGGATTTGGTTATTAGGTTTTCCCAAACAACAGTCGAATCGTCAGTTGACAAAAAGCCTGGCCTGCCATATTTAGTGGGCGGCCTGGTTCAGTCAGTTGGGTAGAGAGAGAGAGAGAGAGACGTCGGGAAAGGGGAGGAGAGGCTGCATCGGTGACGGGGTGAAAGTTGGGAGGCGGTCAGGGCAAGGACAACAAAGGGGCAAGAATTGAGCAACTGAGGATCAAGAAAAAAATTAGAGGGAGTCTGTTGGGAGTGCGAGACACTATTGGTTTTTAAAAAGAGTAAAATTACTCAAATACCCTCAATTTTGTGCGGTTTTGGAGCACTGGGCCACCAAAACTAAGGATCGAATAGAGGCCCTCGATTTTGGGAATGCTTGGATCGACAACCGAACCGGGCCTTCCCATAACCAGTCGGACCCATTCGATTTCGACCGATTTGAGTTGGCCCAGACGTGAACAACCCTATTCGACTCCTCGACATGATCTCAGCGAATAAGTGGATAAGCACGTGCAGATCGCTTGTATATGCAACCAGAAAATGAGTGAAGAGAAGGCATGACTTTGGGCTCGACTGAAATAAGTATGATTATAAGAGTGCAAGAACTCTGAAAATATCAAGATCGTTTGGATTAAATTCGAAGAGGGATAAACATAATGTATGAGTCTTATAAAATTCAATATTATCTGTATTTTTTTCTTTTTTAAGAAATTTCCTCAACTCTTTGAAATGATCTCAACACATAAGTGGGTAAGTGTATTTTTAATCGAAACTTAAAATCTCTTCAGTATTGAGTGTTGGACATATACCCGATACAATAGATGATTCCGATTGTCGGCTAAAAAACATGTGGTTAAGATTTTAATACCTTTGGTGATGAAATAGACACACACGTAAAAGGTTGTAGGAATAAAATCCCCACAATCCTTTATTCGCTTTCATATGTGTCGTTGTCTTGAAGTTTAAGCTATAGTCAACATCTATACAGCCTCCCGTATATTGGGGACCGTTAAACGAAAAAAATCACGTGTGGGTGAAATCGAAGTAGCGGCTGATTTGGTTTGAGCACGCTGATGTATACAAGTGGAGAAAGAAAGGGCAGTGAGGCAATTGCTAAATGGAGATACATAATTATAAAAGTTTCCTCCCTATCCCTTTGGCCTTTGCAAATATTGCACGTAATATATATACGTGAACAAAACAAAAGGAAAATAGTCGTAGAAAAAGAAAAGGAAAGGAAAAAGCATAAATTAAACACTAAACTAATATATACTTCCTCTGTTCCTCGTATTTGTTTCTTTTTTGAACAGTTAAACATGGTCAGCATTCAGGACCTTGTGAAAAACATGCTTCGGTTCTTTGAAACGATCGATGTTTCATGTCCCCTTTTCACACGGCCTATAGTCAAATTTGTTAAGCAGAGTTGACACTCATTAATTTTTTTTACCATTAAGAATAGACGTAGGTTATGTTTGGTTTAATTCTCAAAATAATTTTTATTTTTGTATTTTTTTAGAAGTAGTGTAGATTCTCTTGGGATTGGTGAAAAGTTAGTTAAAAGTTGTTGAAATTTGTAAAAAGTTATTGAGATTGGTGAAAAGGTATTGAAATTGATGAAAAAAATTATTGGGATTGGTGAAAATGTATTGAAATTGATGAAAAAGTGAGTGATAAGTTTTTGAAAACTTTCTGAGACTTTAAACAAACATAGCCGTAGAGGTCTTGTATTGGTTATGACATATTTTTGTTAGGGTGGGTTTGTGTTGTAAAATTTTTGTGTTGTTAAAATTTTAGGTATTGAGTTTAGTGAAAAAGTGAAGAAAGAGGTAATTTTTTTATATTTTTTGTAGTGAAAAGTTATGATTTGATGGGAGAAAGAGAGATTATATTGTAGTATTTTATTGTGAGAGGGTGTAAAATTTTGTAAAATTTTACATTGCAAACGGACCCTTAGTTATATATGACATTGTTATCCACTTATAGACGCCAGTTGACAAAAATGGTTGCATTGGCGCGATAATGTAATTTTAGGGCAAAAGATACCTTGGGAACCAATTTGAAAATTTAAAATACCATAAGAACTAATGAAGTAATTAAACCTATTTTAATACTTGTCTTTTTGTTGTAATTTTAATTAAATGATCTAATCCAGAAAAAAAAGATTTAAAAGAATTCAATATATGCATACCTTTCCTCAAATCTTTGAAGAAGATAATCTATCATCCTCGTAAAAGTCTATTATGTTTCAAATAATTCTGCTTATCTTTTTTGACCAACAACAGAGGTGTAACACGTTTGGTAAAAAAGAAAAGTAAGAAATCCTTTGCAAAGCCAAAATCCACGAGTGTTTTAGTCAATTCTTGTATGATCCATACTTCCTATCCAAAGTAGATTCTGCCAATACCTAGACAAGTCTTCCACCTCCGTATCTCTTTCTACTCTCTGTTTATCATATATACCTACAAACTCTGGAGCAGTTGTTACTAGGTTGTAACTTCTATTATTTTAATTAAAAAAACAAAAAAAACTTCTATTATTTTTAAATCTGTGAAGCTGTTTTCTTTATATATAATAGGGGTAAACTCATAGTTAGCCCCCTATGTTTGGACAAAAATTATAGTTTGCCCCATATTTTTGAATCCAACAATTTGATACCCATAACTTTCAAAACCTATCAATATTCGCCCTCCGTCTAAATTAGGCGTTAAATCAGATGGAAAAACATGAAAAATGACCAAAATGCCCCTCCAAAATAAAATTACTAAAAAAATAAAAAATTCATTAAAAATAAAAAATGATATTTTTTCAAAACTTAATATTTTTTAAATAAAACTATATTGAAACTCTATTTCAATAATATATTTATTTTAATTTATTTCTTAAATTTATATTTTATTTTATTGTATTTTAAATTTTAGCTTTGGAGGGGCATTTCGGTCATTTTGCATGAATTTCCATCGGACTTAACACCTGATTTAGACGGGAGGCTAAGTTTGATAGGTTGTGAAAGTTATGGGTATCAAATTGTTGGATTCAAAAATATGGGGCTAACTATGATTTTTGCCCAAACATAGGGGGCTAACTATGACTTTACCCCTATATAATAAGAAGAGTAGAAGAGGGGCGTTTAACTCCATAAAAATGCATAACTAAAAATATGAAAGTTGAACCGTCGTCATATTTAAAAACCGACACCTACACCGGATAGGCCGATTTTTAAATATTGGCCCCTACACCTACACCTACACCGCTAAGGGTAAAAATCGGCCTTTAGCGGTGACGATTTTAGCTGTGACGGTTTCCAGTTAACCTATACTCTTATTGAGCTATTCAAACTAATAAACTAACAAATCGACACTGTAATGAAACCAAAATGCTATTTAGACCAGTCCATAATTCAGATTATATGGACCAAATCAACACTGTAAGCAAACTATAGGGACAAGATATCATATCAATGAAGGCATGGACTTTTGAAAATAGTATTGTTTAAATATAGTTCTTAGCAAACTTGCTTGCTTCCAAGACATATGGCCACAAATGATTATCAACAAAGAAGTTAGCACAAAGAAACTGAGAAATTTACCCCAGGTATACCTTTCCAATACCGGCTACTAAACAGATCAAACCACCCTGCTTCAGGTTCTACAAAACCTTGACATGTTGCTGTAAATTCATGCATAATCTCATCAACTCTTTCTTTCCCAAAGAGAGTTTTTATAGCTTTTTCAGCCTCGAAAATTTTCCCTTGCTGCAAAATAATGTCTAAGCATATTTACGAATACACAAATAATTCAATAATATATGTCATTAACAGTCACAGTACATGTCCAAGTGCATATAAAAGTTTCAACAAGTAATTCCATAATTATACAAGAAAACCTGAAAATCCACTAGATGGCCTCATCCAATCAAGTAGCAATCATAAAAAACAAATTACTTCAATTTAACCCACAAAGAGTGCAACACTACCAAATGTTCCTCATATCGCTTGAATGGGAGGGATGCTGATTAATTGGAGAAATACACGCACATAGAACACTCAGAAAACCTCTCCTATATCCTGCTTATTTTGAAATCATAAGCAAAATAAACCAAACTAAACTTATGGTGCCCACCAAACTAAACCAACCCAACAGACACAACTGATCGAAACCTTTTACACGAAAAATACAACACAAAATCTTTATAGGAAAGATTGAGATGGAGATAGAACACACACCTCAAGCATATCGAATCCAAACAAGTGCAGACCCTTTGCTGCACAGGTGATAGAGAGATCGAACTAGAGGTTTTGGGGCTGCAAGAGTGCAACGACAAGAAGAAGAAGAAGAAAAAAAAAATTAAAACCCTAAAAATTAAACACAAATAGGAAAAAGTTAACGTAAGGGAGAGGAGAAGATGAGAGTACCTGCAGTGGTCGACGAAGGGAGGCGTGGCCAGTGAAGGGTGGGGGAGGGAGAGAGAGGTTGTCGATCGGGGGTGAATTGAAGGTCAACGTTGAGGGGGGAGGGGCTTTAGGTTTAAAATTGAAACGATGTAGTTTCTCATTAAGAGAAACTACGTCGTTTTAATATAAAAAAATTAAAAATAAAATATAATCCGGTTTTCTGTTACCGGGAAACCCGGTATCGGGTAAACCGGGAATCGAGAAAACTTTCGGGTTTTCCTAAAAACAGGCCATTGGCACCAATGAAGCCGAATAACGAAACCCGATGCCGGTGTCATCAAATTTTACCGATGACATTGAACACCACTAGGATCCGATACTTTTACTAGAAGTGGGAGACAGGCTTCATCTTTCAAATCTTCAACTCTACTCTTTTCTAATCCAAGACCGTTTGAATCATTACTTACTAGTTAGTTGTAACGCTGGTGTTAAATGCACAAAATGTTTTTTAATCTAATTCTCACTCCTGGTTATCAAGAAAAAAAAATAATTCTCACTCCTGGTGGCTGTAAAAACCTAAATACCATTTTTTTTTCTTTTAGGCTCAATCGAGAATCGATGTCTCATGTCTTGTCTTCTAATAGGTAATATCCTGTACATCTTTACTTTTTTTTTCCTTAGCTGGACATCTTTACTTGATTTACAAAAAAGTGACATAAAGACAATATATATATACTTAACAAATCTACGTCGTTGGGGGGTTTATTCAAGGCCCTATCAAGTGGGCATATCATACATAGAGATACCTCTTGGATACACGTGTGAGTTTCATCGTTGACCAATGTCCACGTTTAGAATCACATCTTACATCCTCTGGAGTGTGGGTCCCTGTCTCTCACACGTATCGTCATTATCGTTTTAAGCGACACAACGCCCCACTTAGGTCCTTCCGAATCAAACCCTTCCACATCCATCCTCATCCATACGACAAAACCCACCGAATTCCCATCCATAAAGGAAGTGACCAAACTAGCTTAGCATCTCTCTTTTAAAGTCGAGCAAGTTCGGCAAAGCTCTGTGTCGGTTTAGGTTTTGGTTAACGACAAATCGAAGTGGGTCCGGCTCCACTTATTCATTTCACCCAGTAATTAGGGTTCTTGACCGAGTTGAAGTCGGTTTTGGCTAAAATCCTTATCTTGCCCGTTGAATTGAACGATTCCTAACCAAGAAAAAAAAAGTCCTATAAGAAAAGAAAAGTAAAAGAGATTACGTGATTTTGATATTTATTGCTTTGTATTATTCTAAAACCAAGCTGAGCAAATCGTGCATGTCAGAGCGCAGAGAAGAGACGTGTTTTGACTGTACAAATAAAAATCAAATAGGCTTAAAAACAGAGTGGAAGAAAAAGGGCAAAAAAAAAAAAAATTAGGATAAGGATCTCATCATCTAAAGATGTGCCATAAACATTTGAGTTTGACATCACGAGGAAGTAGATGACATTTACTCCATTTTTGTTTTCTTTTTTGCGCTAAGAGATAAAATTATGGGTCACATGATATGACAAAGATTTGATTTAATAATTTGTTGCTCATGTTTATTGAAAGATTTATAAGACTTTTATAAGGCAGAAAAGATTAATATAACATGATGTATATGCTCGCCCTTTTGCTCAAATAAAGAGGAAAAAAAAGGATTAGTTTCCATCTACTTTCATGCAGGATTTTGCTTAAGGGAAGATCAATGGCTGAAATTTGAAGCTACTACGTAATATAAGGATGGAGTCACGCATCAAAGTCTATGGTAAACTTTTTAAAGATTTAATGAGAGAGTTGTTCAAAGACTTTAAATAGTAAGGAGGCTTGAAGATTTTATCAAAAATGATAATTTTTTTTTAGATAAGTCATACCTAAACAACAAAATCCAGCAGTAGTGTACAATAACCTAATCTAAACTCTCGTTTTATTTTCAATTGTATTCCTATGGATGCTCGAACTTTACACGTCCAGTCCTCCAATCAACGCTCTTTGTCTGAACTGATTTGGGCTTTTACTTACAAGGAAACCATGTCTGTGTTATGCAGTAATCATTATTAGATTAAATCCTAAGCCAAAAGCTTTCCTCTAGCTGTGCTCATTTTCATCATTGTTGATACTGTTACCGATACCGTAATCGGTAAGAGAGGTTATTGTGTCTTAACGGTGCGGTGACGATGTCAAATATGTGATTCCGTCAATTGCGGTGACGGTTTTCACCAAACCGTCACCTACACTACCGTTAACTACCCCTAGTTTAGATGTGAGATTATTATTGATTATGTGACATACTTTTATTGGACTTTTGTTGGAATATGTTAGTTTGTTTATGTCACATTTTTGGACACTTTTATTAGATTTTAGTCTTTTATGTTTGAATATGATATTATATTGGACTTTTGGACAGATTATTATATTTGTTATGAGTATTAATGATTATGATATTATGCTTAAATAAGTTATGATATTTATCCATTTGATACGATTATTGATTATGATATTATGTTGCAAAATTTAAACAGGTTATAATATTTGAATGATTATATTTATTTCTTATATATGGACATTAAATGGTCTTAATGGTCCAAAAAAATTCAAGAAAAACAGTAAAAAACAATGAGAAACTGAAAAAAAAAATAAATCTATTTTTTTGGCCCAACGGTTACACGGTTTAAGCGGTTCCGTTAATACCGTCACCGGCAAAGGTAATTATTGTGCCTTAGCGGTACGGTGACGGTATCAAATAAGTGATTCCGTCAATTGCGATAACGGTGATGATTTTCATCAAACCGTCACCTCCGCTAACTATCTACTTTCCTCACCTCGTCGTTGCGTTCTATCGGCGTGAAATACAAGCCTAACGACATATATGTGGTTTTCCTGATCTTTTTTTTGGATCTTGGCTAGTCTTATTTTCACCTGGTCATTATTTGACCTTATTTAGAATATTCCTTCTATGGTTATTGCAATACAAGCCTAACCGCATTATTCGGAAAAAAAAAAAGTGGAACTCAATTCAAAGATGAACTCTCTCTCTATCTCTCAAAATGACACCGACAAGTCTCTTCGAAGCTGCGAAAGGCCGCTGTTAAGTAAGTTTCATATGAGATCTCCTTAGCGATCAGGCAAATCCTTCTGTGTGAACGCACGTAGTCGGCTTCTGTGCTGTTTTGGCATCGCAGAGAACAAAAAGAAAGGTATGCAAAATCGAAAACCGAAAGGGCTTTCTATAAAGAAATAATAATAAGCATAATTATCACAAGGAGTTGTGCGTTGTACATGGTGGTGGGGATTTGAAGACTCGGCACTATTTTTATGGCGGCTGTGCAAATTTGAATTCCCTATCACCTTATAAGCTCGTTGCTTTTGATCCAACTCTCGAAAGGGTTTGCACAATTCGTCAAAATACGATCTGGGCTAGGCCAGTCATACTCTTCTCTTAATACTGAGTTTACATGTGCTTAATAAAGGTGGCGAACCAGCGAGGCTCAGGCGAGTACGTCAGGTTTCCGGCTCAAAACACTGGAAACGGCGATGAATTGGAGATTTTTGCCCGAGAAGAACCCTCAGTGTTACCACAAACACAAGAAATGGACCCGCCGTCACATCATGCGAGAGTAACGGTACCGGAGCCAAGGCTTTCCGATTACAGCAGGGTGAGGGATATGTCAGAAATGGTGTCTGTGCTCAGGGACGTGGTTTCGGGCCAGAGAGGCGGTATCTGGGGGCATGGTGCAACTGGTGCGGTAACTTCAACTTTTGGAGGGGTTTATTCTTCTTCTCCTTCTCCACCTTTGTCGGCCTATTCTTCAAGTTCTGGCTCTGGTTTTGCCTCTGCTTCTGGCTCTAGCTCGGGGGCTGGGCAGAAGAGAGGGCGTGACGAAGAGGGCGCTTCTCAGTTGCTGGAGTCAACTCCAAGGGGTTACAGAGGGTCTGGTGTTGATTTTAGAGTATCCCAGGGAGACTCATCGTCTGGTGTAACAGGTTAGTCAAATCAAAACCACAACTCGGAGTTCATTCATTTTCTGTACCATTTCTTTTCACAAGCTTGTTTGTTTCTCTAGTAAACAACATTTCTCGGCTTCACTGCTTTATCCATCGAGTATCAAATTCGTTGGTAAACTTCAGTAATCTAAAGAACAATATTATATTTTGCTATTGACAACCTGCTTTTCTCATACATATTTTCCTATATTGATGTTTCTCTCCCCAATTAAATACCATAATTTGAGACTTGAAAACTCCAAATCTACAAAATTATTTAGATACGATTAAAATAGTAGTCCAGAACTGTCTAATATTGCATGTAGGGAACTGTTCATTATCATTTTGATAAGTAGCAAAATAATGTGAAGTTGCCAATGGAACAGTGTTTGAGTACCTAATCTATAATATTGCTATCATTACATTAATTTACATCAAGGAAAGACGTATGGAACGATTTCTTTCTTTACAGTAACAGAAGAGGCAGCAAGTAGTCTTGCTACAACCGGCACCACAACAGTCCCGGCGACACCACCAAGCGAAAATGTTTCCTTCGAAGAAACCGGCGAGAGGAGGAGAAGATATAGAGGAGTGAGGCAGAGGCCATGGGGCAAATGGGCAGCTGAGATACGCGATCCCCACAAGGCAGCTAGGGTCTGGCTCGGCACATTCGACACTGCGGAGGCCGCTGCCAGAGCCTACGACGAAGCCGCCTTGAGATTCAGAGGTAACAGAGCCAAACTCAATTTCCCGGAGAATGTCAGGCTAGTACCACCTGCCCAAAATTATTCACCGTCAGCCTCTGGCTCCTTGTCCATTTCTGCTTCCTCGGCAATGAGTTTCCAGCCGATGCCATCGCCACAGCCATTGCAGCCACAGTTCTTTCAGCCCCAATCCTATCACGGGTCCTCTGACGTTCTCAGAGATTACTTGGAGTATTCCCAGTTGCTCCAGAGCTCTGGGGATTTCCATCATGGACAGCAACACTCAACGTTGCAGATGCTCTATAGTTCGCAGTTGTCTTCTCTTCAGTCATCGTTGTTATCATCATCTTCTTCAACTGCTAGATCTTCTCCATATGGACCCTCTGGTTCTTCATCCTCTGCTTCATTTCCTCTGTTTTCTGATCAGCAGTTGGGCTATTTTCGACCTCCCGGAAATCAGAATCAAAGTGGCGGAGGTGGTTCAGATTTTCCTCCTCCGCCTCCCTCGTGGTCAGATTCTGGTCACTATCGTAGCTCTTCCAGTTAAACCTATTCTCATAATTTTTTGTTTTTATTTTGAAATTATTTAGTATTCTTTCCAGTGTCTAGTTTTATGATTTTATGTACTTTGAATTAGCAGGTTGTTTTTGGTTTTAATTATTGGGTTTTTACTCTTTTTTTGTTTACACAAAAGGAAAAGAAGAGGAAGATTACATATTAATTACTGGGACAAAAGACAAGAAGAAGCATAGTTCGTTCTCAAAAAGTAATTATGTATACACGCTTATCTCTGTCATCCACCGAGAGATGTAGAAGCCAACAGCTTTGCCCTATCTGTATTTCTGCAATCTGTTTTACAGCTACAGATTCATTAAAGAGAATGTCTTCGATCATTTTTTTAATCTTGTGGTGGTGGACTTGGAGATGATGATTATCCTTTGCTTTTAATGGAAGATAACCTTTCCTCAGTAGTGTGTTGACATAACCTCCTCGTATCAATCTTTTGAGGAATTTTTTAGTATATGGGAGATTTTGGACAGCGCATTGCCTAGTGGAAAGGATGGGGAGGAATATGTTTGTTTGGGGGCTGCAACTTGGTTCTTGACAAATTCCCATCCAGGGCTTGGATTAGACTTAAACTAATACTTTCCAAGTGAGCAAGTGCCTAATATCTGAAAGCCTGACTTAAGTACAGTTTGATGGTACAAAGGATTCCGAATACTTCTCTTCGTTTGCAAGTCTTGATGACTGTTGTATTCTGATGAAATTTTACAGAATGTCGTTAAAAATTTGAGTGATGCTTTTATGATACTAATTAGTTTTGAAAGGAATGATAGAGTCTGGAGGTTATTAATTTGAGTTGCGTGAGAGGAATTGTTAGAGTTTCACGATGTCGCTAATAGCGCATACTATTAGAATTTTACACAATATGTGAAAGGTGGACCTAACTCAACTCCAAAAGACGTCTTGAGGAGTGAGGTATGTCACAATCTTATAAGGAGCACATTGACTAATTCTCTAGCAATGTGAGACTACAAACTAGGAACCTTCTTCTGATACCATATTAGAATTTTACATAATATGTAAAATGTGGGCTCAACTCAACTCCAAAAGACGCATTGAGGAGTGAGGGATGCAACAACCTTATAAGGAACACATTGACTAGTTTCTCTAACAACGTGAGACTTTCAACACACACCTGTATTGAGTGGAATGTGGTAAAAGAATTCTTCTAATACTATTTGATAATGATTTTCTTCATGGTATAAAGAAAACGGTGGTGGATCATCGTCGTTGTTGCTTTCATCAATGTTGTCTGTCTACTGGTTATGACCTAAAGCAAACGTTTTCTGAGCACAAAAAACGTGGCAAACCTTTGTTGGTTTCATACTGCTTTGTGGATATGGGAAACTGCAGTTACTGTTCATGTTGGGATCCTTGTGGAGGGCCCCAACGAATAAAAATAAATTAAATTGGCATGTGGGTCACCGTAGATCACCAACTTTGAAACCATATTTTCAACGTTGTTGTTTACAGAACATGATATTTGAAAAGGAAATAAATGTTTTAATACACAAGTTCCAACTTAAGTTATGGGAATTGGATCAGGTCCAAAATCATCATCTCTAAAAATATTTTATTTCCACACAAAAAAGTAGTTTATTAGAAAAAAACATAACAGCTATTATTAAAATAATTAAAATTAGCTGCTTCGCAAAGCTTCCACAATAATACTATATTTTTTTCGTGTTCTATTGGGGTTACTTGAGATTGAAGCTTACGTCTCACGGACCGGTATACCCTGCAATTCCTAGAGTATTGCAGGGTATACAATTAGAAGAGAGAAAGACACATGAGTGTGGGTCCCACGGTGGGACCCAAACTTTGTGTCTCTCTCTCTCCTAATTGCTCCCCCTGCAATACCCTAAGAATTGCAGGGGAGCCGGATCCACGTCTCACCCCCTCCAGGCTTCTTCCTCTGTCACCATCTGCCACACAGAATGTCATTCTCTTCCTCCATGAGATCGTGTACACGTGGGGAACACGTGACAGAGAACCAGTTCTGATTTCTGAACATGGGACCCGTAGGTGTGGCACGTGTGTACACAACACAAATGGTGGATGATGCAGTGCAAAATGATAAGAAGCTTCGGAGACCAAGACATCGGGGATTGTAATGATAACCATGAATATTGACACGTGCTCCTTTTCTAAGGGTGCGTTTGCACAAAATATTTTACAAAATATTTTACCCACTTCTAATAAAATATTACAATATAATCTCTCTCATAAAAAATATAAAAAATTATCTCTCTTCACTTTTTCACTAAACCCAATACTAACACTAAATCCAATACTAAAAATTTTACAATACAAACATAACCTAAATCGTTTTGCTTGTGGTGTAAAGGGGTGAATTAGTGTGCGTCACGGAGCCGGCAGTTTGGTATCGTGGTTGCTTACCTACCGTTTTTGCGTGATGGGTCTTCTATTAGGAGAATTTTATTAGACTCTAATTAACACGTCAACGTAAGGTCTTCATCAATTGAGTGTATAGAAACATTTTTGTGATTTAATAGGTAGTAAACTCCCATAAAATCAAAAAAGAAAAAGAAAAACGAATTCAAGAAGTGATCAAATCACGACCATCAAATTGTGCAAGATGTACTATTTCACGAATTAAAAGATTATTGGAATATTTACTTTAATTTGTTAGATATGATGCAAAACAGCACCGCAAGGAACCGAAGGAGACTTATAAATTATGTTCAGGCTCATTTTACAGACCATGAAATAAAAGAAAGAAACCCAATTGGAAGTAACGCATTAAAAAAGTCTAAATTTTTAAAAAATAGATTTTTTAATAACTTTAAAATTTTAAGATAAATAGTAAATAAATATTTCAAGTTTCTGAACACTGTATATTTTATTTAAAATTTAAATTAAATAGTACTAAAATAGATTCACATGCATGAATTATGTATTAGCTAAATTATTTTGAGCTAAAAACATGATACATTGATTAGCTGGTGAGAGACGAATAATGAATTGCATAAGAAAATTGTTATTACTAATATTTTTTTATTTGAAAAAAGAGCTGTTATTGACGCAAAAAAGGGTACGGACCTACTGTGGTCCTATTTTGTCTGTACTACCGGACTAGGAGAGGAGGTTTGAGCTATCATATTCGTACATGGAATTTGGATCTAGAGAATGTGCCTCATTGTACTGTACGGTCAATTGTGAAAAGCACAAGCCACCGAATTTCGGGAATAATGCCCTTTATTTTAGTGATCAGGACGCTTTACACTTTTATAAGGTGGATATTCAAGGGTGGTTCATGTCCTAAAATTATAGGGCAGATAGCCCGAGCCAGCAACCGAGAGGATCTGCAGCTAGCTGAAAGAGCCGGTAAGAAATAAAAATTTAAAACTTTACAAAATTTAAATTTAAATAATTGAGATAAAATATTTAAGTGGTTCGGTCTCATTAATCTACATTCACTTTTAGAAAAGTCCAACTGAGCATTCCATTTTCTCACTTATGAATCAAAAAGTTACATTGAGACTTATTTATAAGTCTTTGGTTTCAATTGCCCACATTGCTTTAGTAATGTGAGACTTTTACATTTTCAATACTGCCCCGCAAACTCAAGGTGAACATACATTGAGTTTGGACTTACAAAAACAAGGAAAATAAAATTGTCTAAAAGTCGTCGGGCTCTGTCGGACGGTCACCAAGGGTCGGTTGCCGAGCTATGCCGGTCGGTTGTCGGGTTCTGCCGGATGGTCGCCGGACTCTGCCAGTTGATTGCCGGTCTGAAGCCCGGAGATTCTAGAAAGTAACCAGACTAATGCCGAAAACCTGGCTTCGATACCATGTAAGAAATAAAAATTTAAACTTAGATAAGTGAGACAGAATATTTAAGTGGTTCGGTCATTAATCTATGTACACTTTTGTCTCACTTATAAATCAAAATGTTACCGTGTGAATTATTTATAAATCTTTGATTTCGGATGTCCACGTTGCATTAGCAACGTGAGACTTTTACATTTTCAACAGCGCAAAGTAAGGAGACTACACAGATCATCACAAAACCAGGACCAGAAAGTTAGGTCGCTTTTTTCCATTACGTTCCTCGGGAAGTGACTCAAACCAAACTAAGGTCTTTCTTGAACTTCTAGAGGTATTGGAGTTTCTGCCAAGTTTTCTTCAAACTTGGACTCAGTTTTAGGAGATGTCGTGGCTGGCACTTTCAGATGCTTTCTTGGGTTTGTTGAACTGAATGTACGTGGAACCATTTTACTGTCTATGGGAACATCAAAAGCAACCGAACTTTCGGGGATAATTACGTTCATTTATTTAGGATAACGTCACTTCTGAATAGGGACGACGACATTGAAGGCCGGCTGTTCGGATGTTCAGGACCTGAATTATGTGGTGCAGATAGGAGGTAGTAAGCGAAACTGAGAAGCATGACCAGAAAATTAGCATTGGGTCGTTAGAAAGGACGTGACGAGCTAGGTCACTTTTTGGCATTATGCTCCAGTACTGGAAATGACCCAAACCAAACAATAGGTTGATGGGGAACCATAATTGAGTAGGAAGAAGATAAGCATTGGGTTGTCCATGGAAAAACTGGTCCACTAACATTGGTTAATGAAATGAACGGGGTCCGGATTGGCTTGAACTGCTTTAGCTTGTTGTACTTAACCCTAAAATACAGGTGGTCCATTTCCATCCAGTAGTGATCCAAAGCCTACAACAACAGTTGAGCTACCAGCTTACAGTTGTTGTTTTGTCCCATCGACTAAGCACTAAAGACTATAGGTGTCTACTGATGTTAGAATCGAGCTCTAATGTAGGACCGGGAAAAGCAAGTGAAACGCACAGAAGGTTCACATGTTTTCAGGCAAGGTAAATGTATTATTATGGGGCTGGTGGGTAGGCGAGTGAGTTTATTTATTATTTGACGGTGAAAATTTTGAGTATTGAGGTTTGAGAAATATTATAAAGTAAAGATATGTTATGAGAGTTGGTGAAAAAGTAAAGAGAGAAGATTTTTAATAAGTATTATAATAATAAAAAATTATGTGGTGAATTTTGTATGATTAAACCTAAATTTTTGGGCCCAAATATTTGAGCCCCAAACATACCCATTAATATTGAGTTAGTTCCGTCCAAATTTGAATATCGATGCAGACGAGTGTTCAAATTTCTCTTATTACCAAAAAAAAACGTTTCTGCTATGGAGTGGGGAAGGAAATTAAAGTGGGTTGTGAGTGGGATTAAGCAAATATATTGAGAATCTAAATGAACAGTGAGATGTGGCGTCTTTAGTTAAGAAAAGAGGTCCTACCAAGAGCTAAAAAGATTAATCTAATGCTTAAATATTTAAATGACCTAATTAATGTGCTTTTACTTTGATGATGTGAAAATCAGCACCGTGGTATTCCAAAGAGTTTTCTTTGAAGGGAGCTTAATAGTCCCTTGAACGTTTCTAGACTGAACATTGTTATATGAGAGTTTTATATTAGTCTCCGTTTGCTGTTATCTTAAATCGTTTCTTTTTAGACCTTTTTTTTTGGTCTCTGACCTCTAGCTCTCTCTTCGTTTTTCTTTGCACCAAAAGAAAACTGGAGAAGCCCAATTCTACATGTAGGCTTGCAAAACAATTGAGAGGTATAGTGGGTCGAGCCCATAACCTCCTCTAGGAATGAAATAATATAACAGGTACTGGCAGAAACCAGAGGAAGCCCTTTCACTTATAAAAAGAACAAAAAGACTTGAGAGAGCCCATTAGGGAAGGATGTGATTCCTTCCAGGGAGAAGCTGACATGGGCTTCTATAGGCCCATAGTTTCTTTTACGGCCCAACTCGGGGGCACTTTATTTTTTATTTTCTTCCAACAAATCGACAAATTGTCAACTTGGCTAGGGCTGTTCAGTGCCACCGGAAAATTCCGGTGGCACAGGAACCGGCACCGGCACCGTCACCGGGAACCCGGGGGACCGGGAAACCGGTGTAGGTGCCGGTGCCTCCTTTTGGGGGAAACCCGGGGGTATTCCCGGTTCCCGGGTTCCCCGGCACCGGGAACCCGGGGGACCGGGAACCGGGTTTCCCCTTATTCATTCTTCTTTTTATTTCGTCCTCACCTCCTATGCAACTCGCCGATTCGGACTAGATTGTCCTTAAATCCTCTGAAAACCTTGAAAAGCCTGAAACTTCAAAATCGACAAAGTCCTCTTTGATTGACGATAGCAACAACAGTAATGTCGACGATGAGGCTGTACTTGACGTGTCCAGGAAAAGCTTGGAGTTTTCGACATTGGAGAGCACCAATGAAGCTGTGGAGGGGCTGTATTTGTACAAGAATGTATTTAATTTGATACCCAAATCTCTGGGCCGTCTCGGGGGGCTGAGGAGGTTGAAATGAAGCTGTGGAGGGGCTGTATTTCCCGTCGGTTTTGCTCGACAATGACATAGGTTGGGAAGATGATGAGCTTGTGTCCCTAATTTCCAAAGAAGGAGAAGCCCATGTGTGTCCTACCAGTCTGATCTCAGACGGGCCTCTAATGGTGGCTCGGAAAGAGGCTGTGGATTGGATTTTGAGGGTTAAGGCGCACTATGGGTTCTCTGCTTTGACCGCTGTTCTTGCTGTGAATTACTTTGATAGGTTTGCTTCGAGCCTGACGATCCAGAGGGACAAGCCCTGGATGAGTCAACTCGCTGCGGTGGCTTGTTTATCTCTGGCTGCCAAGGTGGAGGAGACTCATGTGCCACTTCTTTTAGACCTGCAAGTATGTGATATTTATTTGTGCAATCTGGATGCTTGTTAAAATGCCATGATTTGTGTTTCTTGAACTTGTCAGATTGTTAAAATGTGGGGTTCTTTTTGGTTTTATGTGGAGGAATCAAAGTATGTGTTTGAGGCAAAGACTATTCAGAGAATGGAGCTTCTGGTACTGTCCACTCATCACTGGAGGATGAACCCGGTGACCCCAATTTCCTTCTTTGATCACATTATCAGGAGGCTTGGTTTAAAGAACCACTTGCATTGGGAGTTTCTTTGGAGGGCTGAGGAACTTGTCTGGTAAGATTCTTTTCTGTGTTCAAGTGTACCTGATAAGATAATTGCATCCATGGCTGTTTTTTATTGCATATGCATTGAACAGGTGTCATGCTTCAAAGTTCTCAAAGATAGTGGTTTAACTAAGCTGTAGTGCAAAGATGTGGATAACCAAATACCCACTGGTTGTCATCAGCTAGTTAATTTCAAATCGATGTGCTGAGGTTGAGATGTTAATAATGCTTTTACGTTTTCTCTTGTTCCTGACATCATTCAATTTTCTGATTCCAATTTGTCAATTTCCCAAAAGAGCTAGTTTTAGCTCTTAAGATAGAGAGGACATAATCTGGGTTAGGAGTCCTGGTTGGGAGCCTCTGTTGTAATGCCACTTTCTGTTTGTCCTCAAAGTATATGAATGCTCTTATTAATTCTATTTGCTCGCCACTAGAGGATTTCTGCTGCTATCTTTAAAGAATACTCACACAGACAAGTACGATGATTTTCAAACATTATTCTCTTTTCTGTTATTCTTTTTGTTTAAGTTGCCCTTAATTTATATTAATCAGACAATACGTTCCCAGGATGTGTTTATCTCTTCATTGCCTTATGTTGGACTTCATCTCTGTTTTACCACGGTGACCAATCCTTTTTCTTTTTTTTTTTGTCTAATTCAAGTAGAAAATGATTGAGCTCCTGACTGAAATCCCTGGGTTGAAAAGCCTCTAGTTTTTGCCTAATAGGAAGGTGGTTTTTCAGTGTTGTTGTTGCCATGACTCTTCTTCGATTCTGGAAAAGCTGTAGGATTATGTATGTTGTAATGGGTGAGGAGAGATGCTATTGGCATTGAATGCTAACTCATTCATGTCCTTTCAGGACTGCATGAGAGGTTCTTTGGCCAAAGCCCATGTTCTTTATGCTCTTGTGGAAGAAATTGGCAGTGAGGACAGACTATTACGTGCGTGTCGTATCCAAATTTTTATCTATACTACCAAAGAGAAAGAATGACATATACTCTTTTAGTAGGTTTAAGTTGTTTATTCTATTAAGTTATTTTGAATTTCTTGACCTATTTTTAGAAGTTATTATTGATGCATATGTCAAAGCTGGACTAGTTTTAGAGAAAGATGCTAATCAAAAGTTAAAGGTATGGTGTATAACTTTCTTATGTTCTTTTCTTCGTTTTGTATTCCATTTTGCTGATTATTTTTGTATTCTAATTTGCGGTGTTTTAGTCACCAAGTAATTTGAAATCTGAAGGTGAGAAGCATGTGTTAACCTTTGCGACTCTATTAATGTAATTTTTCAAATTAGCAATAGCTGTGATTATCTCAAGTGAGAAAGAATCTGTAACTTTATCATGTAAACCCACTAAAAAAAATACATTAGGCGAAGTGCATAAAATGCTAAAAAATGACCTAATATGAATGTAGGATAACCGCCACCGCCACCACTAAAACCGCCACCGTTAAGGGCCGGTTTTTGCCCTTAACGGTGTAGGTGTAGGTGGCCCATATTTGAAAACCGGCCTACCCGGTGTAGGTGCCGGTTTTGGCCAAAACCGGCACCTACACCGGGGTTGTACAGCCCTAAACTTGGCTAAGTGGGCTGCAGATGGGGTACTGTTTTTTTGGTTCAATTCCTATCTAGCTAACCTAGTTTTTATTACGCAAAATTTGTATTTTGATCCGCCTTGATTTCGCTGGTTCTTTTTTTTTCTGGAATAATTTTTTTGTTTGTTAAAACGACGATTGTTATATATGAAACACAAACAACAATTACAAGCTGGAAAGCAAGAGAAAGAACTCAAAGGTCAGCGACGAGTTGAGGGCAAACAGTAAAGTAGTTATAATAAAATAGAATACAAGATCCTTAGTGATGGCGGACACGAGCAAATTAATTTGATACAAACCACTGCACAAGGCAGTGTAATTGCCACTGAAGGACCGACATCGAGCTTGGCGGTCTTGCTCCCTTAAAGCACTAATCATGCAATTCCAACTGTGAGTACAAACAGTAGACAAACACAGAATTAAAACTAAGCAAGCCTTAAACTGGAAATTAATGGCTTGAAATCTCTGGTTTGAAATTAGGAGAATCTATCCACCTCAATTATATTGCTACTATTTTGTTTTTTCTCTTTTTGAACGATAAATTAATCTAGACATGCAAGTCGCGTGCGCGTCTATCCTAAACGGGCTAAATCTTTAATCGTTTAAGACTGTTGTTTCATGGTATAATTATATATTAAACTTCTAGTTGTACTATAAGAAACTAATTGATATCTGTATAGGAAAAACATAGTGATAAATACACTTTTCACCCATTAACTATTGTAGGTTTGACACATTTTATCCTACAACTACCAATTTTAAACACTTTGCACCTCTATCAATTTTTAAACTTAAATGATGATAATGCCCTTGATCCACTTTCTATAGGTTAAGAATATTGTTTTCAATTCATTAAATCATTAGGGGTACTATTGTTAGACGGAGGGTGCTAAATTTCTAACATTGATAATTGGAAGGTACAGTTAATGTGTCAAATCTAGTAATTAATTTGGGATGCAAAGTATCTAATGTCAGTAGTTGGAAGGTGCAACATATGTAATTTAAGGTGAAGAAAGTGTATTTAGGATGTAACTTATCATACCATAATAGAAACTATGGACATAAAGCAATCAAGCAACCATTCAAATGTTGTGAAGCTTTATAGTCTTCCTTATCAGAGTAAAAAAAGGATAATTCTATTACACAAACATGCATGATCAGAGAATTGCGAGAGTTGGCACGTACATATGTGCTGTAACAATTAGATAGTCATGACGGCTCGGATAACATTAATGTAAACTCTTTCCATAAGGTATACTTGTCATCTTGAAATCAATGCTGTAATATTATGTGACAATTTTAAAACTTTCATTCTCAAGCACTCTTACAGGAAACAAAAACAAAAAAGGTCATATTCTGTATAATCCCTAGCGAGGAGGCATCGTCATGGTCTATACCATTAATGCATTAACTAATTTCATTTGAGTAATTGATGAAATTTATTAACGTGTTTGGTAACATTAGAACACTCTGTTAGAACATGTTATGATTGAAACTTTAGAACCGAAACTTTATTATCGGTAGGTTGCTAGGGCTCTTCTTATTTTTCTACGATTTTCTTTTCTACTGGAACAATGCCAACAAGCAAAGACTTTGAACCATTTGGTGAAGATTCATCTTTGCGGGTCTCTGCACCTAACCCATTTCTTTGTTGTTCACCCCCGCTTGTACGTACGTATATTCTTTGTCTATAGGAACAAGCTTAAGAGAGTCAGATTAATATGAGAATTTGATACAGCTAAATTAGTCTTTTATTTCTCATACAATCTTATTTATTGCACTAGAATGAATTCCAAACTACCCTTCAATTTAGAAGGTATGAAAGATCCTTTGTGATTACAAAGGCAATGCTACTGTACAAATGCACGTAATTGTTTCTTGTCGAAATTGCTGCAACTTTAACCCCACCAGAGACCAACTCTTTTTCACAGTTACTGGCATAGTCGCCAGCGACTTTCACGTCATAGTTGGCACTAACAAAATCCTCGTCCAATTCATCGCGTGCACTTCGGAACCTTGCGACTACTCCTTCGTACCAAGAGGAGCACCTCTCAATGGCTGCGGTGTGGCTTCTCTCGAGCAAACCATCGATGTAAACTTTGCTTTCTGTCGCATTGGTTACGGCTAACTCTAGAGCAATTGTGGTCAGATCTTTAAAGTTGGATGCGTATCGAGCTCGGGAGTCAGATTCAAAGGCTTCCAAGCAGTTGGCATAGCTTATTACAGTTCCCGGATTGGAGCTGGCGTAGTCTACAGCTTGCTTACAGACGCCTTCTTCTCTTTTGGTTGCTGCATTTGCTGGGAAAGGAGAATGGAAAAGTAAGAGCAAGGAAAGAGTAAAGGCTATTGCTTGACAATGACTTCCATGGCTGTCCATTGTTATGGTGGGAGGGGGATTGCGGTGGTCACTAATGGTTAAGGGAGTTTAGAGAGTAATTAAGGATGGATGTTGCTAAGTTGATTACTCGTGGCGACCTTCTATAGTCCGAGAAAGAATATTTTGGCAGGTCTGCGTTATTAGGAAGGTTCTTAAAGTCTCCAAATCTTTCTCTGGATGTTTCTGACCATGAAATGGGAAGGTACTAAATGGTTTTGATAGATATTGACAAGAATCAAATATAATTCATCTATCCCAGACAGGCTACAGGTTGTCTCTTTGGTGTAGGATAGTAATTTAGATAATAAAATTAGAAATTTTAGGTGTCTAAAGCTTGAATGGTTTTTATTTGAGCAGGTACATGAATTGCATGCATGAATTTCAGTTTGTTTTCCAAAAAAAAGAATATGAATTACTAAAATTAATGGCCAGCATTTTTGAAATTATTGGAAACACAATAATTCAGGTCAAAATTAAAATCAATTCAATTTTTTTATTGGATCCTTTTCATTAATTTTAGTCTACATACTTTTTCCATTGATAAATTAATCAACTTCAACAAACTTGGTCACTATCATCCACGTTACTATCAATGGAAACAAATTTCCTCCTAAGAGCTTATATGCAAATTTGTCCGATTAAACGGATCAGATTCTCTTCTACAAATCTAACGGCACACAATAATTCAGGTCATTTAATGAATGTATGTGGCTTGGTTGAGCCTAGCCGGCTCAATTGCTTTTTTTTTTTTTTACGCCTGAGCTCCTTAATCCCCTCTCTTCGACTCTTCCTATGCGTGCTCTTCCCCTTTCTTCCTCCCCAATTATTTTATCATTCACCATCTCTCTGCCGCTCCTTTCGCCGGACGGACCTCATCTCGTGCTCCTCTCCTCACCGGAATCGTTGGAGAATGCAGAAGTGTAATAGGGAGCCGGATGAGGATATTACAACAAAATATGATATCAGCACCGCCGAAGATGGAAACTTAACTATTATAATGAGTTGGCTTCCAAGTGAAGTGGGATACTATGACAACGTTGACCAACTTCTCAAATTAATTAGAAAAAAAAACTTTACAAATTGGGATTTTGTCTCTGAAAGATCATAATGGACGATATAAATAATAAAATATTTAATGTGTATTTAATATTTATTACGGCATAATAAAACTTAATAATACTATTAAAAATATTTTATTTCACTTAAAATCGTTAGACATAATCTAGAAAAAACAAAATAATCATTAGACATCACAGAAATTTCTCAGCAACACTTGCCCGAGTAATAAAGCCTGCACACACATCACTTAATATTCACATGATTTTATTCTGTAGGCCATAGTTTGCAGTAATGATAGCATTTTATTACTCGGGCAAGTCGCAGACAACCTTAATCTTCACTCCCTATCCACTAGACCATAAATCAATTCAAAATACACCAAAGCATTGCGTTTCTCTAATATTAGAGGCATATAGCGGCAAACAATTACAGTGCGAAAGTCTAAAAACTATTTCTCAACGATTCAATACCTATGATGTAGATTCAAAAAAGCTGGGCTCAATTGATGTTCATCATAAACTGAACAGCTTGAAGCAGGGGATTACTTTCAAGGAAGTGGGTTATTTACAGAAAGAATAAAGCCAGCACTAGAGATTGGATCCAAAATAGCAAGTACAGTATCGATAGACAACAAAAGAATAAAAAGGGAAAAAAGACGGACACTATCTCCTTATCTCTCAAACAATTACACACATTTCTATGCTTTCTGAAAAATAGGAAGGCTAGACTTCCAACACAATAAAGTAAGATAAGTATTTACCTGAAAAGTGAGTAAAATTGGAGTCCCCTTTGCATAATCGTAAACTTCTCATTAATCTCAGCTGCCCCCCAAAAAAGGAAAAGAACATCAAAATAATCACACATCACCCCAAGTGGCTGCAATGCAAACAGCAAATAAACATCACCCTATCACTGACGTGCTTCCTTTGGATTGACATAACTTCTGCTCTCTGTGGCATTGAAGTTAGCAAAGACCTCGGGTGCAATTTCCCAGCTCTCAGTTCTTCTTCCCCAACTTGAGTGACGAGCATCAGATCGAATAGTGGGAGCTCGATGATCTGTACCCAAAACTGAATCAGCATCTGAGGTATTATGGAGAGGTCCATTGCTCCCTCTGCTGCGTATGTCCTCGTCAATTTCATCAATATTACGACGCTGGGAGATCTTCAATAGGTCTTCACCAATCTCTAGATCATCTTCAACCTTTGCCCGTGGATCCATGCCTAATTCATCTGCTGCTACTGCTTCCCGAGGGGCAGGAGAAGGGGGAGGCCTTTGTGCTTCCTCTTGAACAAAAGCCCGGAAGTTGTTCCTTGAGGGCTTCACTTTTGTGCAAAATACCTCAAGAAAATTATTCACACAACCCCGGTCGTAAGCATTGATCCTGTTATCAGCTCTGTACCGGAAGTTCTCGTAGGTAGTCTGAAAGACATCAAGTAATATCAATCTAGCTGGTAAAATCGTACATGGCAAAAGACTTGGCAGAAAACCTAGTAGTGGCTATCCCATTCATATAAAGAGCTAACCCTCACATGGAACTCGAATTGCTCACAAAATATCATGCTAGAAGCACAAATTTACAAAAAGAATAACTCAACTGACCTGGTTTGTGCCTATAAGGTATAAATGAAAGCCAGTAAGTCCACCAACAAACCACAGAGAGATGAAGCAATAGGCCATTAGTATCACAGATGCAGGAGATTCTTTCATCGCTTTCCAGACTGTGCCCTCAAGATCCTCCATCAGTTTCTTGATGTACAAAGCTGACATGGCAAACACGTAGATGCAAAGAAGAGTTGCTGAGGACACAAACATAAAGAAGTAACGATAGTTGCGCTGCACACAGACAGAGGCCAGGAACATGACATCAATGCGGACACAAATAAGAAACAACCCTGAATAAAAATAGAAGAGAAAATACAAATCCCATCAGCAAAACATAATTTATTTGATGTCAAACAACATACCAGCCCAATGCATTGGCCAACCCAAGGGCAATGGTGATCAAAGCGTTCCACACAGTTATTGCAAATGGAGCAATGGGAACAACGAGGAGGTCGATACAGCATACAAGTATCACAATACTTCACCCTCACTGCAAGACCATTGACCATTACATCTTTTGTTCGAGGGAACTGAAGGCTGGGTGTTTGTCGGCCCCCAACTTCAATCGACACGGAAGAGTCATAACGGAACTCTTCCTCTGGCGGATGTGAATTACGTGGAATAATGCCCGGGTCACGGGCTGAAGTAAGAAAAAGAAGCACCAACACCTATCATCATCAACTAAGGAATTAAATTATGTCAAACCCTGGGAGATCGATAAGGAAGGAATTACTTTCAGAACCCATCCAATAGACTTTTCACAACCACCAATATTGTAAGAATTATAAGAAACATTTCGCAGGATGAAGAGCATTGTCATAACACTTTAAAGGATGAAGTAAAATTGGTATCTCATTACTGGCAGTATGACTTTGGACCAATAGATTTTGCCCTATTTTGTTAGAATTCAAGGAGAATGATTTGGAAAGAATGCATAGGAACAAAGACAAAAGCCTGAGAAACAACTATTGCAGATAGGAATTGTTTACGATCACCGTCACAATATCATCCACCAACGACACATTGCTACCAATGCTGGAGCTAGATATCACATAATTTGGATGTTTGGTACTGGTGAATGACTGTGCAAGAGTCAGTCATCCCTCTGAACATGTCACATTGTCTCCATGGTAAGATTAGAAACCTAAATCTTTAGATGTTTGGTACTGGTGAATGACTGTGCAAGAGTCAGTCATCCCTCTGAACATGGCCATGGTCCAATGAATATGTTCTTCAAAGTAATTACCATCATAATATGCAAATTTTCGGTGGCAAGTAAATAAGAGATTAAGAGGGCTTACGTAGATAGTAAATACAATTGCTACTACCAGGATGGCATATCCCACATTATACGGTGAAAATTCATGTCGAAGATGCCTCGCAACAAATACACAGAAAATAGCAATTGGGACGATGATCAGCAATAACGTAACAAGCAATGATCTAGCATCTGGTCCAAATATCAACCTCCCACAAAAGATGAACTTCTGCAAACGATAGATGATACAGAGTTAAATGCAAAATAGAATGAAAGAATAACATTCTCAATCAGTCATATATTCTGAAACAAAAGCAACCGCATGTTTAGAGAGAAAACCAGAGAGGAAAAAGGACTGAAAATCATCATATCCATTATCATTACTCAAAATTAGCGCTAACACTGCAGACAAGGTTTGTCATGCATGCTTTTACCATTTATCATAATATTCAGAAATATACACAGAAAAATATACATATAATAAAAAGGGGTAAAAGTAGTCATAAAAAATCTATCCCCACTTGACACATTGAGAGAACCTTTTTAAATTAAGCACAAAGTCATTAAGAGACCAAGCTAGTTTCTAATGACTAAGATTTTATTTCACGTCATGTATCAATCAAATTATAGCAACCAAACATCAATACATTAGGCATACATGCTTCCAAAGAAAGTTATGTCCTTTTTTTTGTTCTTTAGACTACATAGATTGAGTAGGAATGAGGAAGCTCCACAAGAAGGCTTGTTACATAGTACCTCGTAGCAATTAAACAGTGTGTACTAAATGTGAAAGAACTTGAAGAAAAGATCAGAAAGGGAGTATTTGATTGGCTAAATCTATCTAGCTTACCAAAAGATGTGTACAACAGTTGTGATCAGAAACTAGCTTATGAACAAGCACCATTTGGATGTATAATAGGGATCAAGGCACAAGACATGACCATACTTGAATTCTTAAATTGGCAAAACCAGTTCACGTCACGCTTGAGTACAAAGGCTCTTCTTATGAAGCCTAGGCGCAAAGCATAGGCACATGCCTGATTGAAAATAATTCAATGCGAGTAGCTGATCTTTACAGTTATTTTTTATTCAATTATGTATAACTTAACAGGAAAAGAATACAAAGCTTTTACCAGCAGCTTCCACAGAGCAAGCACTTCTTGCATTTCATTGAATGCACTTTAAGCATGCTAGGTGCTTTTAACAACTCTTACATTTAGAATTCAAAAGGCTAATGCCACCTGTACTAGGAAGGTAAAGAAAGGGTTGAAAAAACTTGCCCCATATATACTCTGCCATACATATAAAGCAACTATTTAATGTTATAAGCATTTAAAGTCTCCCTCATCAAAATAAAAAAGATAGGGGAACATCATAGTACGCCCCATATCTATGGGAAAAAATCAATAAACCCCCCCTCAAGTTCCAAAATGTTTTATTCCGCCCCAGATGTTTCAAAAACAATCAATTATCACCTTCGTTTTAATTTGGCTGTTAAACCACACGCAAAATAACTGAAATGTCCCTCCAAGACAAAATTACTAAAAATATTAAAAAATTAATCAAAAAATAAAAAATGAAATATAAATATAAAGTAATGTTTTTTGAATAAAAATATTGAAACTCTAATTTTAATTTATTTCTTGAATTTTTATTTATTTTTACAAAAAATTCTTGGAGAGGCATTTCAGTCAATTCACATTACTTTCCATATGACATAACCGGTAAATTAAACGGAAGGCGATGATTGATTACTTTTGAAACATATGGGGCGTAATAAAATATTTTGACACTCGAGGGGGGCTGATTGATTTTTGCTCAAAGATATGAGGCGATTGATTTTTGCTCAAAGATATGACGCGTACTATGATGTTTCCCCAAAAAGGATTATTGCCTTAAAATAAAGGTCACTGATCTGGAAAACCAGTTGTGCACAACACAGTGCCAATCGAAAACCAAGTCCAACCTTAACGCTAATCATACAAGAATGAAAACCAATGCACATGGAGTAACCAAGTCCAACCTACGCTAATACTGACCATAAGATGACTTATCGTGAGAATGAAAACAGAATTAAATAGAGCAAGATCCTTTCATTAGTGAAGAAAATTGACAGTCTAACTACCATGCCCCTCAGAGCAGCTAAAAAGGAAATGTTATTGTTCTTGCCCCCACAACCAGAATATCCAGACGACCAGAAAGTCCTCCAGCAAAAGAACATTTCAAATACATATTGAGAATCATGGAAACACGAGACTAATCCAGCTATCAAGAAAATTAAATTGATAGAGCACTTAGGGTCCTAACTTAGAAACATTCAATTAGGTGGGAATCATAAGCAGGGCCAAGAAACTTCTAAATGGCCGAAGACCATGGTAAAACTTTCACTTGATAGTAGAACCGTTGTGTAAGTTCAGATTCATGGATCCATGTTATATGATCATAAAAACAAAGATGCTTTATCTTCCTATGAAGAGTTGTCATCAAATCTTTTGGCAATAAAGATAGAAAATCTACATATAAAACTAATGCCTTCATGTTTGATGTTGAGTCTTTCATCAAAAAGGAACTATCAGGCCTTTGAACGGCTTGCAACCATGCCTTTCTCACTCACTGATACTCCTCTTCTAAGATTGGTATTTGTACCACTATTTCTTTTTCAAGATTCTTAAATTTCCTTTCCACAAGTAGCAGTGCTTTATATTTTAGCTCCTTAGGGGCCCAAACTGACACTATTCTAACCTCTAAAATTTCAAAGAGGACATTTACATGCCAAAGATAAGCCACCACCTCTTTTCAAATAATGTCCAATACAAAAGCGAGCAAGTATTAGAAAGCTTGAAGACAGTTTGAACTCATTTCATTTCTCCTAGTTATATACAAAAGATCTTTGGATAGTTCTTGAAGAATCGTTGTTTTTCTCTCAAGACAGCTAGTTCTGTAGATAAGCCACCAGCAGAGATGATTCCACAAGAGGCAGTACTGCATCAAAAATATGTCCCCTTGCCCAAAAAAGAAGATCAAACAATGGTACTGAACATGAAATCACATAACAAATGAGACCACTCCCCCAGATCTGTTTGACATATATGATGAATAACCTAATGCTACCCCTCGAGTCTTAGCAAGTCAAGGATACCCCAGGGTTCTCTTGTCTAAGTAAGCCCATAAATAGCATTACCGATCCAGAATTTCCAATTTAGAATCCTCTATTTTGTCATTCCACGAGCCTTACCTCATATTACCCAATCTCATACAACTTCAACTTTCTTCTTGTTCCCCCCCTTTTTTATTTTTCCCAATTCTCTCTTATTTAGATGGCAATTTAACTTATCTACAACAAAAAGCAGATGGAGACTGCATTAAGAGTCGCGAAACTTTCATATGCTATAAAACATATTGTCTTTGGTACAAAACAAAACTACAAGGGTTTAAGAAAGATGCAAGACCAAGTATTATAGGATTGGGTTGACACATTCGCCACACTTTATGCTTTTGAATGTGACAAATGTCATCAACACCCAAAAAAACTCCTTGGCAAAACCATTGAAACATTACAAGCTTCATGCACAGTGGAATGCCTACACATCACTTGTAACACTTTGTCAGGTATTACAGGATTTAACCAAATGAAAACCCAAATTGCCAATCCCACAAGCAATAAAGATAATAGAATTGCTAACCCACAACCCATAAAGATTTAGCATACTTAGACAATAAGCACCATGGAAAAACGATAATTCACATTCTCCAGTCATTTCATCGTAATCTAAGCTATCCGTACTGCTAAACTTGTTGGTTCATCTTAGCCTAACTATTATGCCTAACATTGCAGACTTGGGAGCACAATCCCTACCATGCAGCTCGAATATCAAAATGGTTCATCACATTGTAAAACTTACATGATTCTTCTCTAATTCACAAACTCTCTATGTGCACATGCTTTTCCTCAGGCCAAAAGGCAATTTAAACCAAAACAAAATAAATGATTAGATTCTACAATGCGATAGCTATGAAGCTAAGCATGCATAAAGGACCCCAACTCATGAGCCTTAAATACCACACCATCGTTTTCAAAACAAGATGAGTAAATGTAACACATCAAAAAGTTAAAAAAGAAAAAGAATAAAAAACATTGTGTTGCTTGCCATCTGTCCTAGCATGTACTTAGATCGTTCTGCAGTAGTTAATCCATCTGCTTTCCCTGGACAGTTTGCCATTCTGTTCTAACAAAGCTCCAGAAACATTAACGCCTAAATCTATTTGGGAATTATGGAGACTTCAGATCATCAATCCACTAGAATTCCTAGGTTGTTTTACCAGATAGATTTCTTTTCATTTCAACTGCATTTTCTAATCCAATGATTGGGACCTTAACATATCAATGCTTATCCCTTTAAAATATACTAAAGATTGTAAACAGTAGAGTCGTATATATTAGGTGGCGATAAGTTATAAATGTTGATACGACAAAATCCTAACACTTGAATTTCAAAATAACTGTTGCTATTAAATAAATTTAAGAGTAAAGTATCCTAACCCTTGAAGTTTAAGAATTTAAAAACAACTGTTACGATTTAAGAAATGTATGAGTAAAGTATCCTAACAATTCTAGGAGATCTTGATCATGCAACTCCAAACATTACATGCTCCAAATTCCATAACCCCTCCCCAAATCAACTATACAAGAAAACACACTTGAATTGAATCCACCAGCCATTTGAGGAGTTGATCTGTGCTTCAAAATTAGTCTGCTATCATAAACAACTTTGTGAAAAAATGTGTAAACAATCATAAACACCTACCCAGATATAATCGTAGTTAACAATTCAAAGTGAAGAGAAGTATAATCGCCAGTGCAGAAATGAAAGTTTCTCCAGCGTGTTTAGCACAAAAAATGCTACCTGGTTTGCACTTGTAGATGCATCGATGTCTTGAAGAGAAGTGTAGCAGACATAGAAAGGGGAAAAAATTGGGGGTGGGGGTGCAAGAATTTCTAGTCTATCTTACTTGCAACTATACCTAACAAACTACTCGCAGTTAAGACAAACCACTACTTTACTTATGAAACAGAAACACAACTTGATTCCAAATCACACTGCGAGCTAAATTAACAAAAGAAAACCACCACACACAAAAAGAAGAAGCGCCTTCACTGATTTTCATGGTAACTACCCCTTCCTCCAGACCAAAACTAGCGCCTTCATTAACTACTGATGAGGTGTAAAATTAAAAGAAGATTTCGAAAAATGAGTTCTAATTCCAAACTCCAAATATTCCATTCCGAGCAAATGAAACAACTGATTCGGCCCATTCAGCAAGCAAATCACCTAATCAACCAAAACCCCACTAATTTTGACGTAACCCCCACAAATCTCAATCCCACGCACATAACAAAAGACAAGCAAAAGTTGCAAATTCAGCGAAAAATAGAAAAATTTAGAAACAAGTGCCTTACATTACTTCCTTTCCAGGCTTCGTACACGCGCTTCTCCATAGGAGAATCGCACGCTCTTACTTTCAGTCACGTAGGAACGGAGTCGAAGACTTGGAACTTGTGGCCGGTCATCTCACTCGCATTTAGAACCCCCGCCCCCCTCTTTCACCCCCGAATCACAGTAAAACCCCACTAGATTTGCCCGTGATCTTCGAATTAAGATATTGGGGACTCGGACTTCGGCCCTCTTTTCCGAGGGTTTGCTTTAAATTTCTCACAGAGATACGGAGATATATCTGAGTTTGGCGGTTTAAAAGTTTGGAATTTCTTCAAGTGCCCCCCCTTCTTTTTCCACTTTTGCGTGCGACAGAGAAGACTGTTTTGTTAGGGGGATATCTTCCTCTCGGACATATAACCCAAAAAAAAAAAAACAATATATATATATATATATATCCCGGAAGAAGAATTCCTTTTCCTCACGTCACTAAAGTCATTTTTATTCCAAAATGTCTAAGCTACCCCTTCTCAGCTTTACCTTTTCTGGACCTGATCCTGCCCCATCTTTAAACTAAGGGGGTCCATCATGACCTGGCAAAATCATAATGGCTATTGGAAGCGGTCCAAAAGTTCCTGTTGGGTAAATAGGGAATATATTTGTCTTTTCGGTCTACCGCATGGTTAAAAATTAAAAATTAAAAATAAATAAAAGACGCCAGCCTAGCCAAATGTTCCTTCTTTTTAGTGCCTAAATGGTATTCATGTTTGATTTGGCTACGTGATTTAAATAAAATAAAAAATCGAAATAGCCAGCTTCGTATAGTTACATGCTAACAAGAGTTATCTAAACAGTTATATGCCAACGAGAGTTTTAAGTTATGTTATCATATAAGGAATTGTCGTTTTTGTAACAACCATGGGGTGGAAGCTTCGTATCTTTTTTTTATTATTATATATATAAGTATTTGTATCTAGTAGTTAAATAAAACGTTTGCATGCTCCATTAAAATCTCGACAATTATTTTGAATCAGAATAATGAAATCTTACATATAAATATTTATGGCCTAACATATGTTCAAGTATGATGCAAATTTTAAATTGATTAGACTAGTAATTTTTGAGACATTTTTAGTATTCATTTTAAGGAGAAGAATCTAAATTTTAAAAATTATACATGGTAGAACAATTTATGAATTTACATTATCCTTTTATTTTCTTTTTGATGAAATCCTGATCTCTAACCAGTTAGTGTATTACAATACATTATCTTGCTCAATATCATTATTGTATCACACATATATACTAAAATATGACGCAAAAATTAAGAAGAAGAATCACATCAATTGCTAATACGTTTTTTAGTTTAATAATAGTTAGACCGTGGGGCTGGTGTGTCGTTTTGCTCTTAATCCGATCAATGCAATTTTTCAAAGGGTGGATGTATCCGAACTCAATATATAAAAGTCGAGTGCAACATATTTCCCTTGTTACCTTTAAAAAAATCAAAATTTTAAAATTTTACACAGTAGAACAGTGTATGAAATTACATAATCCTTTTGTTTTTTTGTTTTTGTTTTTTTGGATGAAATTCTAATCTTTTATGAAGCTTAGTAAAAACATGTGTACAATACAACCATAAAGACAACTAAACTAGCTATGTCTTTTATGGGGATTGAACAATACTTAAATGCATATATTGAATGAGCATTTAATAGACCTCGTTGGATCCGTGTACTGCTATAATTGAACCTGTTTAGGCTCCACATTAGGGCTGCACAACCCTGGTGTAGGTGGCCAAAACCGGCACCTACACCGGTTAGACCAGTTATCAAATATGGATCATCTACACCTACACCGTTAAGTGCAAAAACCGGCCCTTAACGGTGGCGATTTCAACTGGTGGATGTATCCGAACTCAATATATAAAAGTCGAGTGCAACAGATTTCTCTTGTTAACTTTAAAAAAATCAAAATTTTAAAATTTTACACAGGAGAACTATGTATGAAATTACAAATCCTTTTGTTTTGTTTTTTTTTTTGGATGAAATCCTAATCTTTTATGAAGCTTAGTAAAAACATGTGTACAATACAACCATAAAGACAACTAAACTAGCTATGTCTTTTATGGGGATTGAACAATACTTAAATGCATATATTGAGAGAGCACTTAATAGACCTCGTGGATCCGTGTGCTGCTATAATTGAACCTGTTTAGGCTCCACATGACGTTTGTACCACTATTTAACCATGTTTATTATGTTTGTTGTAGAAAATAAATAAAACAATCCCGCATTCCTTACTTTCTCAATCCTCTCAACTCTCTCAGGTCAAATAAAGGAACCTTCCATCCATTGCGTTTTTTTGTTTGATCTTTTTTTTTCCGAGAATATTTCAAATACTAAGGACATACTTAACTGTCAGTATATATATATATATATTAGATTAAATACACTTTGCACCCATTATGTTTGAGGATGTTGACACATTGTAACCTAATATTTTTTTATTTTGAGACATTGAGCTCATTATGTTATGTATCCCAACAATTTGCACCCCGGAGAGCAATTTGGTGTCAAATTAGAAAATATTCGTTTATACGTGTTTCTCACATGACCTCAATCCCTATCAGATTACCGTATCGTTCTTAAATCTTAAACAAATCACGATTAAATGAGCTTCAAACAAGTCATCATTTTTCGCCTATTGATTTTTAAAACTCATTTAATCGTGATTTATTTGAGATTTAAGGACAATACTGTAATCTGATAGGGACACAGGTCACGTGAGAGATATAAACGATTATCGTCTAATTGGACGTCAAATTACACTTTGGGATGCAAATCGTTAGAGGAGATAACATAATCAGTTCAATGTCTTAAAAATAAAACATTGGATTATAATGTGTCAACACTCCAAACATTAGGGCTGCAAAATATATTTTACCATTATTTTATTTTATTAGTTGGGAAAAAGGCTCCAAAAGTCTTTCGTGTGCTGACATGGCTCTGTTACTGCGTGGAAGATTTTTGTTTTGTTTTTGCCTTTTTTTTCGAGTTTCAATTAAAATAATATTATGCATGTAAATAAAAAATGGAACCAATTATTATTTTGGGCTTTAATTACCAATATCTACTTCAAGCAAGTAATAGATAGTGAGTTCGTGTTAGTAATTTGGAGGCTTATTTGAGGAAGCTTGCTTAGCAGATGAATTATTCGAATTTTATCTCCTTCTTGAAACCCGCCTTGTTAGTTGTTATCTTTTTTTATTATACCCCTTATTTTTGAGAAGAAGGGAAAGTATTATATACATTTGACAGGTACAAAAAAAATTAAAATCTTTAAATAATATATTACATCTTCTGATGATTTGACACACACACAAATTACGACCTTACGATTATTCAAACAAAATTTCCACAATCACTCCTTCATCAATTTCAATATTTTTTTACAAACTCCAATCGCTTTTTACTTATTTGGTTTTGAAAATATTTTTTGTATTTGTTTTCGTTAGAAGAAGTATAAATTCTCTTGAAATTGGTTTTGAAAATCCGCTTAAAATTGTGCTTGTTAGGATCGTTTGTAAATGGGCGGGTTAAAACAATGAACGTATTGACTGTTCACTTTGAGTTGCTCATAAACATAATCATCAGTCGTATCAAGAGCATGTTGAAGGAAACTCTTAGTGAGATCAAATGTTTGCAGCCTCAGCACTGATGTCAAAGTAGTTGAGCAGAAAACCTTTTAACTCAAGTATCTTCGAAAGAATTGCGGAATCAAGAATGGCGGGTGTAGTTCTTGATAGGGTTCAAGAAGAACTTCAGAGAACTCTTGTGTGTGATGCAGAGGAGGGCTGCTTCACAAGCAGTTCAACTTTGGTGAAGAACTCGGAATATGATTTGGTTCTTAGTGCAGTAAACCCAATATCAAATTGTTAAATTATCTTAAAAATTAATAACGATATGTCACACGAATATACATATATCTTACTCCTTGATTGGTTAAAGCATCACTTAGCTTGTTTGCGATCCCAAAAAATAGGATCAACATGTTCATCGATCTAGGGATCTCGAGCGCACCTCTGGAGTCGCTTCAGCAACTTAATCAATCATTTAGGATTGTAATCAATATAGTTTAGGGAAAGTTGAGACTTCGCCAAGGCAGGTTGGCATACATCCCAAACTTCCAAGTTTTTGATCTCTACACTTGCGTGTTCCTAATTCATTCTATGATTAAAAAGAGTACTTCTGTTCTCTTTCTCTCTTAGGAAATAAAAGATAGGTTAGTCTACACATCACCTGAATTGTGGGACTCCATGACTAAAAGTTGAAGAAAAATTGGATCAGATATCAAAATGTGTTCCAATGGATATATATAGATGACATGCTTTATGACCGAAGCAAGAATTTGTCTAATCTAACCTCAATTCTGATTCTGGGAAAAGAATCCACGAAATATTATCATCATCATTATAATGAATTATACCAACCATCCATATTGAATTGCAAACACTTCCTGAGGAAGTAACCCAACCACACAGAATAGAGTTTGTATCGGGTCTTAGAGGAAACACATAATAGAGTTTGTAGCAGATTACAGGACACCAAGGCACAACAATAAGTAGTGTAAAGGATAATAATGGACAACAAATAAATTCTCTGACTGCATAACTAGCAAACATATCCCAGTAGAAAGTAGAGTGCAACACATTGAGTAATCCATTACGCAGCAGCTTCCAAATAAGCAGCCACAACTTGATTGAAGCCAATAGAGATAAGAGTGAACAGTGTCAGATATACTATGCAGGGAGAAACCAGGCCGTAGATATTCACCTCTAACCCTGCAATATTACCAAAGTTATACGAAAACCAGTAGCAGTACTTCATGGAATCATGTGTTGAATTAGAAAAAAATAACAGTAGAGTTGTGCTCTTTGAATTAGCAAAAATCAAAGACTTCAATATAAAAATAACTACTGTGGCAAATTTATCTTGTAAGGAAAATGCAATCTTATTTGTTTTCTCTTCATCTGATCCTAATCCTTTTGTAAGGATTTCTTCCATTTCTTTGCAATTCTTCACTTCTATTTTCTCCAATTTCACACCAGAGATTGGTGATTTTCTCTTCGCTTGACTTTTATAAACTAGAGAGATAAGATTTGTGTAAGAAAGCATCACGCCACTTATTATAAGCCTACTTATAGAATACAAAGCAATGGAAAAATGTGACTAATTGCTATCAAAGTATACAGTTGCAAAAAGGATCTTGACTAATTGCTATCAAAGTAGACCGGAAGTTAGAATATTTTACTGAAATATAATGCACTGAAAACTACTTTACAAAAAAAAATATTTTTCGACGAAACAAACGGACCCTAAAAGAAAAATATTTACTTCACAAGCAGCTGACAAGAAGAGATGGGCAAACTACGAGAAAATTCACCTGATAAATACCACGCCTAATCAGATTCACAAGAGTAGTCTGATTCATAAGAGAGGCCTGATATCAAACAGAATTTTAAAAAACGTTAGACAATAAAAATGCATATAAACAAAAAAAATCTCTTTTTTCATTTAAAAGCTTCAAATTAGGGAATTGGACACATTGAGGAATTCACCTGCTAATGAAATATTGGATCTCCTCGTAATTCACCTGGAATTGATTAAGAAACAAAAGAAGAAAAAAAAAATCAGATTTGAAAAGACACCTAATTGGAATGTAAAATATTACGCAAGGAGATTTGGTGCAAAAGGTGTCGAATAATAGATTGGATGCCAGCGCTAAAAGCAAGGAAACAACATGATTGAAAGGCTAGAGAAGAGAGAGAAACAAAGATTTTCCGGATTTTTCTCTTCCTGATACTTTTACACACTAGAAAGCATCTTTGACTCACTTTAGGCCGACTTATATATAGTGACTAATTCCTATCAAAGTATACCGTTGCAAAAAGGATATGGGTCCACTCATACTTGAAATAAGAATTTAACATCAAGCAATGTTATCTACAAATTTTAGCATACCTTTCCTTTCATCATGTGTTGTATGGTTGTATTAAGATCTCCCACCATATCTTGAAACTCCGGAGTACAAATTCTCCGTAGCTTTGGGGTTTTTGTAGTTGTTGAAACAAACTTCTTCAATTTCTTGCAATCAGCTATCGTGAGTGTCTCCAGAGATGGCCAGTCGGAAGCATTAGCTTCGATGCAAAAACACTCGAGCTTGGGTAAATTCACGAGCCTAAGAATATTCACTTTAGAGAATGCAATCTCATTTGTTTTCTCTTCATCTCCTAATCCTTTTGTAAGGATTTCTTCCATTTCGTTGCAGTTCTCAACTTCTATTTTCTCCAATTTCACAAGAAGTTTCGCAACGGAGGGTGAGAACAAGTATTTCAGACTATCACATCCAAATACCTTTAACTCTCTCAAGTTTTGGAAGCCTCTAATTTCATGTAGACCCTTCATCCATATGTGCAATAACTTCGATAAATCGTATAAATGCAACTTTTTCAAGTTATTGAAGATATCCCTTTCCTCGACATGCAGTGCTTCAAGTTGAAATATCACTTCCAATGAATCATAGAGTCCTACTTCAAGTTCTTCTAAATTTTGCAATCCCTTAGTCAAGTTGGAGGGAATTATAAGAGCACCGTACATATTCTCTTTTTGATTGTCACCAATATCACTCATAGTTGGCTCCTCTTGCTTCATCAATTTAACCTACCAAAACATAAAAAAGCTATGAAGGAATACAGAGATATTTGAGAAATAATTAATGAACATATTTCAAAGTACATATAATTCAATTTTTTTTGTTGTTAAAAAAAGTACAGTATTTGACATCAATCAATATTAAAAAAATTTAACATACCTTTTCTTTCATAATGTGTTGTACGGGGCTATTAAGATCCCCCAACGTATCTTCAAACTTTTCAGATTTTCTTGAAATTTCCGGTAGCTCTGGAGTACTTTTCGTCGTTGTTGAGACACACATCTTCAGTTTGTTGCAATCACCTATATTGAGTTTCTTCAGAGATGGCCACTTGGAAGCAATATCTTCGAGGCAAAACGACTCAAGCTTTGGTAAATTCACGAGTGAAAGAGTATTCACTTGAGAGAATACAATCTCATTTGTCTTGTCTTCATCATCTCCTGATCCTTTTGTAAGGATTCCTTCCATTTCTTTACAGTCCTTGACTATTAGGACCTCTAATTTCACAAGAAGTTTTGCAAAGGATGATGAGAACAAGTATTTCAGACTATCACATCCAGTTACACTTATCTCTCTCAACTTATAATGGAAGCCTGCAGTATTTTCTTGTTGAAATATCACTTCCAACGAATTACATCCCCCTACTTGAAGTTTTTCTAGATTTTTCAGACCCTCAGCCAAATTGGACGGAATAAAAGCCAGCATATTCGCTTTTTGATTTCCTGCATCACTCAAAACTGGCTGTTCTTGCTTGGCTAATGTAACCTACCAAAACATAAACATAAAAAAAACGAATACATGATATTAGGGAAAGAATCAATGAACATTTTTCAATCAAAGTCTAAGAAAATTGGAATCCATTCACTATATATGTTCCCAATTTGTTTTAAATAAGGGACAAATAGAAAGAAGATAGTTTTAATAAGAAGACCGTATGCATTCTTCTCGTGTCCTAATATTAAAGAGGGGGATCATGTTGCACTACTTATGCCGAGACCTGTAAGTACGGCAGCTATATATACTCCATTCTGTTGAGAGGGACAAATTTTTAATTTTTTTTTAAAAAAAAACACACATACACACACAATCAATATTCTCCAAATATAAGCAAAATGGATACCTCTTTGTTAACCGGATAGTGCAATCTTCGTCCCTGAAAGTCCGGTCCAATCCCTTCTGAGGAAGAGCTAATTCCGTGGGATTCCTTGGTGGTGGCTTCATCTGACAAAACCGCTGGATTGGAATTTCTGTGGCATGGGACACACTTAATGCATCGACTGAAAAAACTTAGAGAGTCCTGTACTGAGGAGGAGACAAGCTGGCTAGGCTCTTGGGATCTAATAATTTCATTAAATTCCGCATTGATTTTCTTGGCCTCTTTTAGGCTCTGGATTTCAGAGTACCCAAATGTTCTCAAATTGGGACAATCCAACATCGCGATGGTCTTGATGGATGGCCACTCAAACGAATAGGCTGCCTCTTCTTCTCCATCTTCTTGCCGTCTCTGAATAATGTTTTCTATCAACTCGCAGTCCCATACTAATACGCTTTCAAGTTGCACCAATTGTCTAGCGATAGAAGCAGGGAACAAATATCTGAGGCTTCCACACCCGAAGATAGAAATTGTTTTCAGGTTTTGAAAGCCTCGAAGTCCACGTGGAATGTTCTTCCACACTTGTGCCAATGCATCTAAACCACTTATCTCTAGTGTTCTCAATTGAGCGAGTACTCTGATAATTGGTTGGTGATCAAGATCTTTGGTAGTTAGTCCCTCGAGATCAAATATCACTTCCAGTTATTCGCAACCGCTCAGTTGAAGCTCTTCCAAATTGGGTACGGAAAAAATGGAGGTGGATGAAAATAATTTGCGAGAGAGCTGGGAGGTGGTTGATGTTCCACTCATATCATGAATATTATTGCTTTTGTCTTCGTCATAATTCGTGCTCTTCAATTGAATCTGTAAAACAAACATGCAATTAATATTAATCAAGTGTTAGAATATATACCATGAAGATCGCAAAGCACTAATTAAGCTTTCTATCCGCTTCCAAAACCAAATTATAAATAAAATTCATATATACCTCAGCTTCATTCATCGATGCTTTATCCCTGGCTTTACAAAACCCACTTAACATTGGTAGGCCCCACAGCGTCAAATGCGTTAACTTTGGCAACTTGATGACGTCAACAGCTTTATCATCACCTCCTACTTCTTTAGAGAAAATTTCTTCTACTTGTTCACAATCCCATACTTCTAACCGTTCGAGCTGACCCAAGCCTCTCGCAATGGGCAACCAAAAGACATTTTTCAAACGATTGCACTTTCCAAGGTCCAATAACTCCAAGAGAGGAAACGCAACACGCTGAGACCGATCCGATGTGCCATCAAGGACATATTCAAGGTCTTCACAGGCTCTAACTATGAGAATCTTCAAGCATGGAAAACCTTTCCCGTCTAACTGGTACAGAATATTTTTTAAGTTCTGTAGTTTTACTAGAACCAAATACGCAGATTTCTCCAACATTAGACGAAGCAACGGACTCTCACTAATTTCAGCTGCACTGCAACCTCTGAGTCGTAGTCTATTTTCAAATAAATAGCCCTTGATGCTTTCATGATCCAACTGGCTTCCAATTGTGAAATTGAATTTCAGCTTCGGTCGATTGAAGCACAAGTCTTTTGGCAAGAGCCCTAATCCTGCTACCACAATATTTATAGCCATCATTTGAGGGGCTTGGCAAATTAGCTCTGCAAGGCTTGCATTCCTTCCTTCTCCATTTCCTTCCGTCGATTCCCAATTCATAAAGCTTCTTCCCACGTACAACTCCTCCAGTCGAGTTAAACTCGATAGGACACCGCCGGCAATTCGCTCAAGTTCCCTGCAATACAACAGATCTAACAACTTTAACCGAGTAAGTTTGCCAATATCCTTCGGCAACTCTCTGATTGAGGAACTACGAAAGCTGAGGATTTCTAGATTCACAAGAGATCCAATTGCCGACACATCTTTTAAAAAACATTGCTCCAGATTCAACATTCGAAGCTTCTCAAGGACCCGAATTGATGGTGGCAGAGACTGGAAGGAAATATTTTCCAAAGACAAAGCCTCTAGTTCCTTCATCCCACTAAACAGATCGCCCGGAAACTTCTCGGAACCATATTTGCCATATGAAAGCCGCAAAAGCTGAAGTCTGCGAAACTCCAATCCGTCAGGATTCTTGTCCAGATCTCGAAGTCCAAGAGAAATGGCAGCATAGCTTTCATATGTATCTTGATGTGGCCATTCTTCAATTTCATAGTCAAATGCGACCTTAAATCCGTGCTCATGATTTCTTGATGCAATTGATATTGCAACATCTCGTACAATATCATGCATTCTGATGTACTCTTCGCCCCTGTAGCTGTTCAATAATAGATTTGATCTTCTGAGATTCCCAACGATTGTGTGGACTCTTTCTCTTGCTACAGACACCGCACCGATTTCTGCAAATAACCTTCTTCCAACTCCATATCTGACTAAATCTTCAATAGGGATGTGATAATCTTCGGGAAATAGACAACACAGTAGAAAGCATGACCTGGCTTCATCACTTTCTACGTAATTGTAGCTGAACTTTATGCTCTTATAGACCTTTGAATCCAGACCAGGAATATTTTGTGGAATAGACTTTTTGAGCTGCTGAAGCGCCGCATTCCACTCGTATTCGGCGGTTTTGTCTCTCAGAGCACTTCCAACGGTTACAACTGCAACAGGTAGACGCCCACATTCCTCTGCAACTTTTTTCGCAATCAGGCCTACATTTGAATTGTCGATACACTTTCCCGCCATCTCTCTGAAAAGATTCCATGCTTCATCTTTAGACAAGAGTTTGACTTTAAAAATCGTGTCTGCTTTCATCAAATTGCAGGTTTCTGAGTTTCGTGATGTCAACAAGATTTTGCATCTCTTGTCTGTACCAACGCAAGGAATTCCAATATCTTCTAGATTTAGCTGTTCCCAAACATCATCCAATATCACGAGGACATTCCCCCTCGTCTGGAGTCTAGATCGTAGTCGATCGGCTCTACCAGGTAAACTCTCTTCATCAAGTCTCGGACCTAGCTTTTCCGCAATTTCGGCTTGAATCTTCCAAGGGTTTGGTGTTTGGGACACGACCGCCATTGCAACTTCGTTAAACAGATGATCAGCTTTTGCTCTGCTCTGGATCTCTTTCGCCATTTCTGTTTTACCGATCCCTCCCATGCCACATATGGCAATCATGTGGATATTGGGATCTCTTAGAGCCTCCATAACACCTTTAATCACAGTCTTTCTTGATTCAAAATCCTTAAAATCTTTTCTGGATGCCGATGCTGCTTCAGGTGGCTTATCAGGGTAGGGCGTATCATATTTGTCACCATCTTTTATAAGCTCACTGATGTCTTTAGTATTCTTCTGAGCTTTCCTACTCAAGGAATAACGTGACTTCAGATCTGGGCACCTCCCATTCAAGCACGTCTTCTTTACTTCGACTTCTTTAATGAGTCTCTGCAGATCTTCATTCTTCTTGTCCACGGCTTTCAGCCAACTCTGAACTTGAACGGGGATTACTTTATCATTCCTGTTGGCCGCACGAACGGATTGTTCCACCGCATCCCTCTTTTCACTTAGCTTCCGAATATCGGCTTTGAACTCCTCGATGTTCCTGTCGTGGTAAATCAGATAGCCAAACTGACGTCCGATTGGAGCCACTAAGCATTCTCCGATTTTTCCTACAATGGAAATAACAATATCCATTTCTTTTTTCCTGTTCTTTTTTTTGGAGAATACAGATGTATGTCGTATGGGATGAAGAACTACAAGCAGTCTACCACCAATGACTTCAACTACAAAAAGTAGTAGTATTGCCTCCTGCAAATTTACAAGTCAAACAATCTTAGAATAGAAAATAAGAAAATCAGCAACAAATTAACTGAGAATATTCAAAACGATCATGTTCACCAAAAAAACGAAAAGTTAATTTGTGGGACGAAGTACCTCTGCCTCCTACGTACGTAAAGCAAGGAATTCCTAACATTTCAATACAAAATCTGACCGATTTTGCGGTCCGGTCTGAACTTTTTGTAAATGCGGTCCGGACCGCATTTATTAACATAAATGAAAATATATTTTTTTTTATTTTTTAATACAAATTACAAACTTAAAAAATTTAGTTTTAACTTAAACTAAAACTCTATTTTTAACATGTCTTTCCCCTTCTAAATTAAACTAAGAAATATGAAAATAAAAAAAAGTGAAAAAATGAAAAAAAAAACGAAAAAAAAAAATTGAAACCAATCTGGACAGCATTAGCCTAGATCAGATCGGACCGGACCACTTATATGTCCTACAAAAATAGTAGGATTGAAAATCCGATCCTGTCCAAAAATCGGACCGAAAATCCGATTTTGCAGCCCTACACCTCACCAGCATTGTGGGACCCGTGACAAAAAGCTAAAGAAAATTGGATCAGATATGTACCGATTTTGATTTATTTAAAATGATCATGTTCACGAAAGGTTAATTTGTGGGACGAAGTACCTCTGCCTCCTACGTACTACGTAAAGCAAGGAATTCCTAACATTTCACATGGGAAATGTAAGTAGCAGTAGAAACGACCACCAGCGATTGAACGGGCAAGTATATGTCCACACATGTTCAGAGAGAAACGAAATAGAAGTCAGTATATGAACAGATCACCAAAAAATAAATGTCAAAGAAAAAAGACAACAAATTAATAGATCGATCGATAGATCATGTCTCAAATCAAGAAAGCTTTGGACTTCTTCGGAATCACCCTGTAATATTAATTGCTACCGAAGAGTTGCTTTTATATGCTTCAATTTTCTCTATATTTTGCAAAGACCAATCAAGTTGAAAACGATAGTCAATCTAATTAAGGAGATTTTTAAATTAGATTGTTCCCACTTCAACTGAAAACGTGAATTGTTTTGCCATTAATAAAAGAGAAAACAAATAAGAACGTACCAAGGGACTCAAAGGGAGGAGAGAGAAAAGTCAGGCCTTGATTTACTTTAGAAAAGGGGATGTTTCGTTTTGAACTATAAATTTAACATTATTCCGAGCATATTATAATTTGAAGAGTTAAATACGATGTACATGTGTAAAATTTGAGCTTTTTTCTTTTCGTTTAAAACTGGTGCTCGCGTATGGGTAGATTAATTGACCACGCGGTTTACTTACGTGATGGGGTTCAAACATCTCACTAAGACTGAATAAATAAATAAAATATATTTTTTATATTTTTAATACAAATTACAAACTGAAAAATTTAGTTTTAATTTAAACTAAAATTCTATATTTTAACATGTCATTCCCCTTCTAAATTAACCTAAGAAATATGAAAATTAAAAAATTTAAAAAAGTGAAAAAAAAATGAAAAAACCCGAACCGAAAATTCGGTTTTGCAGCCCTACACCTCACCAGCATTGTGGGACCCGTGACAAAAAGCTAAAGAAAATTGGATCAGATATGTACCGATTTTGATTTATTTTTTCAAAGATAAATATAAATATATATTGGAGTTGGTAAAAAAAGTAGAGAGAAAGATGATTTAAATAATTTTGTTATATTTATTTGTAGTGAAAAATGATGATTTGATAAAGAGAATTTTATGGGAAAATTTCAAACCCCAGGGCTATCAGGGACTATCAAGAATATATATATATATATGATGTTCCCCTCATTTTTACTTTTTTTCCTTGTTTGTTAGTATTTATTTATTAACAATAAATTAAGAGGGTACACATAAGACCATTAATGACTAGAAGAACAAATTAACATTTCATAAAAAGAAAAAGAAAAAAAACCAACAGGATTGGGAAACTATTATGTCAAGGAGAAACACGGACAATTAGTTAGACCCAGTGTACCTCCTATAAATTTAGGAATCAAATAATTGCATACCATCGGGAAAAAAGAAAAACAGCAGCAAATTGGAACAGAAAATATCTTAAATAAAGAGTAGTAGCTAGAAGGAAGGAAAACTTCATGGGACTTACCTCTGCCTCACTGCCTGCAATAGAAAGTCAGGAATGAATTTTGGAGGAGAGCAATTTTAGCTGTGGTATAATGGAGTAGCTAGAATGGCGTCGAGGGAAAAGTAGCAGAGCGGCACGAGCGGTTTTTAGAAAATGTAGATAAAATGGCAAACTATGGTAGAAAAATGGGATGGTGGGATTATATAAGTGCAAATTCCTTTGGGAAGAAGATGAGAATGGAAAGAGAAGTTGTTCTTTCTTGGCCATTTTGTCAAAGATCTTCTTTGCTTTACATGCACTCATACCTTCCTTGGATCATCAATCTCCATGGTTTAATTTGTAAATGTTCTTCTTTGCTTCACATGTATTCATACCTTCCTTGGAGATCAATCTTAAGGGGTATCTAAAAGCGTAGTTTCAATGTCAAGATTGGGGTCTCAAATTAAGTAGTTTTTGTGAAAAGAAGAAAAAAGAAAGAAAAGACAGAAAAAATAGATTAAAATAAAAATGGCCAAGACTATGTTCTTCCCACATAACTTGTTACAAAATTTTCTCATTAATCTAAAATTTAACTCATAAATTCCCTTTATTTAAGTTGGGCCCCTTAAATAAAAATGTTGCAGCCTGTTTGACGTTTTTTTACAAAAAAAAAAGGATAGAAAATGATGGAAATCCCTTTTATATATGTACTCTTCTTGTTTAGGGGGGAGAAAAAAAAAACGACCGGTTTCCAAGGAGAGATTAGTTTTAAGGCTACTCATACCAAACTGAACTTGGTGTCTCTTACCCTGTGCTTGTTGCATGGGTAGTAGTCTCCAATGGACAAAAACGGGGAGTCCACTTAAGTTTTTGGGCCCATGTACAGTCTAAAGAAATCCATTCATTGGGCCTTCGGCCCATTCTGGCTATTAGGTGCCACGCTGGACTAGTAGGTACAATCATCATTGTATGATCGACCTATCTCCAGATGACACCATGCCGTACTAACCATAACCATTTTGGACAAAAGCCATTTTACCCCTAGAAGATGATTGTAAATTCATGGCTATGCGAGTAAGCAAAATTCAAGCCGTTTTCCATAAAAGTCTTAATATTAGAATCCATTCACAATTAATAAGCCTAGTGGCTTAGAAAAAAAAAAAAAAAGCCTAGTGTCCTTGTACCTTTGTAGGTTGAGGAATATGTTATTGAAAATTCTTGTTTGGCCTAGATTAATGCCACCTATTTCAATACATTGTAATAGTCAAGCTACACTATCAAATGCTTGTAGCCATATATATGTATTGACAAATCTAGGCATATCAGCTTAAGACATAGCTATGTGAGACAGTTACTCACGGATAGAGTAATTACAATTACTTAGATGAGATCTGACGAAAATTAGATTTATCCCACTTCAACTGAAAACGTAAAGTCAGGCTTTAATTTACTTTCAGAAAAATATATTATTTGTTCTTTAGAAAAGGGTTGTTTCCTTTTGAACTATAAATTTAATATTATTCCGAGCATATTATTTGAGGAATTCCTTTTCCTCACGTCACTAAAGTCATTGACTTATTTTTATTACAAAATGTCTAACCTATGTCTATCCTCACAAAAACACATTAACAAAAGCCTCTTAAATTCTTGAGATAGGAGTATATATTACAATTGTGCCATAACCAAATGTTCCCTTCTTTAAGTTATGTTAGGATATAAGGAATTGTCATTTTTGTAATAACCATGGGGTGGAAGCTTCGTATCTTTTTTTTATTATTATATATATAAGTATTTGTATCTAGTAGTTAAATAACAACGTGTGTAGGGCTGTTCAACCCCGGTGTAGGTGCTGGTTTTGGCCAAAACCGGCACCTACATCGGATATGCCGGTTTTTAAAAAAATGACACCTACACCTACACCGTTAAGGGTAAAAACCGGCCCTTAGCGGTGGCGGTTTCCGGTAATCCTACATTCATATTGAGCCATTTTTTTTTAACATATTACGCACATAGAAAATATAAACTCTACACTAATACAATCAAATTCAATACAAAATTAATAATATAATCTAAACTAATACAATTCAATCCAAACTAATACAATCTAAAAGCTCAGTATGTCATTAAGCATACTGAATCCTCTGAAGACGCCCAAGTATTACACGCACACACAAAACGTATATATCAGAGTTCAGGAAAAAGAAAAGTTGTTAAATCTTTAGTAAGCAGATAGTGCACAAGGAAGGCCCCACCCAAAAAGGGGGCCAATCCCCGTGAGGGGTTGTTTGTGTGTGTGTTGGGGGGGCTACAGTGTTTCTCTGATTAAAAGCATTCACATAGACCAAAACGTACTGAATAAAGGAAAAGGTGAAATGAAACCATAAATCCATCAATAACCAAGAGATAAGCAATCTGAAAAGCACTATTTGCAGTCTGTGAGTGGAATCTCAAAACCTTCATACCCACTGGAAATCAACAATATTCAACACAACTGAACCACCCTCCCAAAAGCACTTCTTACCTTCCTCTCTACCCTGCCTTTCTGGCTCCATGAATGCTTGGAACCACCCTCATAAAATCCCTTCCTTACCATCCCCTCTAGTATGCCTTTCTAGCTCCATAAATGCTTAATACAATTAAACATAACATAGACCACACCAAATGGTATCAGAACATAACATAAGAAATGCATATTATCAGATTGGATTCTTACTAGGTAGAATCGAGACTTACCTTTTGGAGTCAATGCACAATTACTGTTAGCAACATTACAACAGAGCAAACCTAGCAATGAGCATGTGGGATTGACAGGCCCTTTCAGATTTAAAGCACAGATCTAGTTAGTTTCCTAGGGGGTCAAATTCCCAATGGGCACAAATTGAGTGTTAGGCTAACGAGTAAATTGAATCTCCACCTTTTCCCCTTTCCTTACCTATCCTTTTCCTCATCAACTTATAACTTTCTCCTCAACATTTCAGATGTTGTTTAGCTGCATCACTGCATGCTGCAACAGCATTTCTTTCTCTATTTTATTGTTACCATTATTCCTGAAACTTGTTTCCTCTCCCTAAGTAGATACTCTCCTGCATTTCCCTTACTTCATGCAAGCAAGGATGTTATGCTCTCTCTAACCAGTTCTGTCCTACTTAAATCCTCACTTATGCAGAACAAAATAGCCAAAGTAGAAAATGCATAATACTGACATCAGAAATTTAAAGCTAAAAAGACAAACTGATATAGCTTTTGATCTCTATAAGATCATAACACAAGTTAACGTGATACAATAACAAGAGAATCCACCTGATGCTGCCTTAGAGAGCAAAAAAAAAAAACGATATAATGAGGAACAGTAACAACAGACCACTCGATTCACTCCAATGCCCCCCCCCAAAAAAAGGCGGGCCACAACTATACTCATATATAGCTAAGAAATAACAAAATGCTAATAAAATAAACCTGCATGGATGACATTCCCAGGTCCATTAAGATGTCATCAACTCCAATATCTAATTCTAAGGGTTTCTCATCAACCTCGTTGAGCACGGATTTGATATGCCTAAAATTCTTCAAGATGGTATACGTTTTCATGTCTGAAGTTGGGTGACATAGGGTCAACATCCATGCCAATATAAAGCTTCAATTCTGGGTGGGCTCCAATTATCTGTTGAGTGAGTTATAAGCTATTAGAATCACTAGCATTTGGCATGAGAAACTCAAAGCCACAATTGGAACATACAAACATTGAGATCAGAAAACTGATAATAAATCTTCAGTGAAAACACCAAGCACAAAAAACTGACCAGTTGGAACGTATTCTAGTTAATATGAAACAATTTCTCTTCTCTGAATAAGTAGTTATTATAGCTCTGTCCAGTGCACAAATCAAATTTGTGTTAGCCTTACAAATGTCGGAACAGAAAAATAACCTAATCTTTGCATGCCAGAACATCAAAAATTTGTAGTAGCAAGGGTGGGCGCGAATTTGATGTATTTAAAAGTGTCGTAAAAGAGGTAGAAGTCTGCTTTCCTAAAATTTTGAAATGAATAAATAGAATTATCACAATGAGAGTAAATTACAACCGATAGGTTTCTGATTTCCTATAAATTCACACGTTTAGGTAGAAAATCCAACTTCGGGGACAGATTTACGAGTTAACTAATGATTTTTTATCCTTTCAAAGTTGAAAATACGAGCATATACGAGATGCTTCGCCATCTAGTTACTAGGCATCGGCATTTCAGTAACAGTTAAATTGAAGAATAACCAGAGAGAAGAAGGAAAGGAGTGACTGACGGCGGCGGAGTGTCCAGTCGCCCCGACGGTGCAATCGACGAAAGAGCGGAGGGGCTTCGAAGAAGAAGAAGAGAAGACGTCGAGCACTTCACCGAGCATCACCGGGACATGTGCGGCGCTGCTGTCGGCGTACAGCTGGGCCGCGTTCTCGTCCAGCTCCCATTTCTTTCCGCTCCCTCTAACGAATAACATCATCTACTCACAATTGGGGGGGATTTGTTGGAAGACGAAAAAAAAAGGAAACCCGGTTCCCGGTCCCCCGGGTTTCCGGTGGCACTGAACAGCCCTAAACGTGTGCATGCTCCATTAAAAATCTCGACAATTATTTTGAATCAGAATAATGAAATCTTACATATAAATGTTTATGGCCTAACATATATTCAAGTATGATGCAAATTTTAAATTGATTAGACTAGTAATTTTTGAGACATTTTTAGTATTCATTTTAAGGAGAAGAATCTAAATTTTAAAAATTATACATGGTAGAACAATTTATGAATTTACATTATCCTTTTATTTTCTTTTTGATGAAATCCTGATCTCTAACCAGTTAGTGTATTACAATACATTATCTTGCTCAATATCATTATTGTGCCACGCATATATACTAAAATATGACGCAAAAATTAAGAAGAAGAATCACCTCAATTGCTAACACGTTTTTTAGTTTAATAATAGTTAGACCATGGGGCTGGTGTGTCGTTTTGCTCTCAATCCGATCAATGCAATTTTTCAACTGGTGGATGTATCCGAACTCAATATATAAAAGTCGAGTGCAACAGATTTCTGTTGTTACCTTTAAAAAATTAAAATTTTAAAATTTTACACAGTAGAACAATACATAATCCTTTTGTTTTGTTTTTGTTTTTTTTTTGGATGAAATCCTAATCTTCTATGAAGCTTAGTAAAAACATGTGTACAATACCACCGTAAAGACAACTAAACTAGCTATGTCTTTTATGGGGATTGAACAATCACTACAAAAAAACAGGTTTATAGCGGCGGTCGCCAAAAACGCCGCTAAATGGTGTTTTTTACGGCGTTTTGAAAAAAGCGCTGCTAAAGGTACGGTCTTTATAGCTGCGGTCATGGACCGCCGCTAAAGACCCCTCTTTAGCAGCGTTTTTCAAAACGCTGCTAGAAATCAGGTATCTTCAGCGGTGGTCATACTGACCGCCGCTGTAGGGTTCACCTTTAGCAGCGGTTTTTTCAAAAACCGCTGCTATAGGTATAATTTGAAAAAAAAATCAAAAATTTAAAAAATATTTTATTTAATGTTAATAATTATTTTATAGACTATTTTATTCCTTCTAATACATATTTTTATCTTGTCATGTGTTTAAAAAATATTTTAGGAGACCTACATAATAAAATATGGAATTAAAAGAAGTTTAATGAAAATTGAAGTTGTTATGTGGAATTAGAAATAATGTTATGAAAGTTATATCTATGATTGTTCTGATAATTGTATTTTTATTAACTAAATCTAAGTAGTTTAGACATCTAGTATCATATGCTTATAATGAGCATATATATTTGTAATAATTAGTAATATAATAATATTTAATTATGACATATTTTTTAATTTCAAACAAAAAGATATTGTGAGATTAATTAGCTTATACAATTAAAGTACATAACTTAATATCTGGTCATAGTTGTTATCATAGTTTATATTTTCAAATATTATTATAATTTACAACTGCTTTTAATTTACTAAAAATATATAACTACAAAATATAAAATTATTATAAAAAACTACAAAAAAAAAAAAAAATTGAAGTGAAACGCTGCCGTTCCCCCCACTCGCGTTTCCCCTCTCTTTAAAAACTCCCCGCGCGCCTTCCTTAATTCGCGTATCTTCAGATTTTGACTATTCTCATTTCCCACCTCTTGTCTCTTGTCCGTCTCTCTCTACGCGCGCGCTCTCTCTCTCTGTGCAAAATCCCAGAAACAATAGGAGGAGAAAATGATTTTGGGGCCTAAGCAAATCTTCAGATTCTTGAACTATCTATTCCGAGGTTTGTTAATAGCATTTTGAATTTTTCTTTTGTCCGGGTTCTATAGTGCTGTAGAAAAAGCGTGGCTTCGATAAGTTGTGTTTTTCCTTTCAGTTTTCTCAGTAACCGAACAGCACATAGTCATTTTGTTTGAAGAATGAGACTAATCTGCTGGGTTAGGCAGGGTACATGAGACTAAATCCTTCAGGCGCCAACGCCAGAATCAAAGATGGTGGACGAGGCCACGTTGGAGACCATGGAGGAGCCGAATTTGATTAAGGCTTGGGGGGAGTCCGAGGAGCTCGCGTATCTGCCCGTATTTTTACGAAAGAACTGCGATTATCGTGTAGTAAGTTCAGGCAATGCCTAAGAAGTTTTAAGTTCCTCTGAATATTTGGTCGATTAATAAGTAACCAAGATGTGAGGGAATCTAGGAACTTGGGGGAAATATAGCGCCAGGGAGCAATTACTTGCTGCGTTGAGAGGTTGGGTTTGTGATGAAGGGACTTGATATGCCATACTCTATTTTAGCTAGTTATGCAGGTAGCTTCTACTATTATTCTTCTGTTGTAAGCAGGTAAATTCTTGTCAGCTTCAATTAAAGCTTTTTGTAATGACTCAGGTACTAATTCAGCTTGGAGATATACTAGACCGAGGTGAAGATGAAATTGCTATTCTATCCTTGTTGCGATCATTGGATATACAGGCAAAAACTAAAGGTGGAGCAGTTTTTCAGGTTTGTGCTACTGAAACAGAACAGCTGCAAAAGTCTCACAGCAGTATATGTGATGCTCAAGTTTCGTAGTTTTCATACACGATTTTTCAAAATTTATAAACATAGGATGAGGTTTCTATTTTGTTTTGTAAGTTAACTATTAATTCCACAAAACTGTAACCAATTCTTTTGGATACCCTTTGTAACCAATTTTTTTTTCACCCCTCAATTTATTTGCTGTTAAACATTCATTTTTTGGTTTTAGGTCAATGGAAATCATGAGATATGTTGAATCTGGGGCATTTCACGAGTGTATAGATTTTGTGGAATACTTGGAAGAATGTAGAAATGACTGGGAAGAAGCTTTTGTTGGTTGGATTGGCATGTCAGAAAGGTGTAAACAAGATAGGAAAATCTCCCAAAATAAATGGTTCCATTGAATCTAGTGAAGGTAGTGAAGTTCTCTTTCCTATCAATTAATTTGCATAACTTGTAGTTTTGTCTTGTATTTTCACCATAGTCAGAAACAACTAGTAATAAGTAGTTGCTCTTGTTCTTTCCTATTGTTGCCAAGACCAAAGTAGGTCAATGGAATTCTGCTGGCATAAGTTCCCTCAATTGGAATCACTTCCAATTTGTACATCTTTAACTTGGTGGTTATGTTTCATTGAAGCTTATTTTCTAGAGATGTGTAGATCTGTAACTAAAATGATATACCAAACAACGTAGTTCAAATCTAATTCATTTGGATGGCAGTGAAGGTGTGGTGGTTGAAGTAAAAGGCCTGGATGAGAGTCACCTCTGAGAAGGATGGCTATAATCTTATCTGGTGGTTAAAAATTTATTTGTTTAACTTTTGCTTCTAAATTACAATGTAAAGGATGGCTATAATCTTATCTGATGCTGTTGTATGGTTTTTGAAGGCTCCCTTGGGCATACGATTATTTCATTTTGCCAATCAAGAAACAGCCAAAGGAAGAGTAAATATCTCAAACTATTTATTTATTTTCTGTTTTGGTGCATTGCTTCATCATTTGAAATTGGATTATATTCCCTTCTCTCTCTGTTTTTGGTTCTCTACTTTTGTTTTTCCTCATTCTTACAACCACTCGTCCTTCTATCAGATGCCAATATATGACTTTTTCAATAGGCGCCCGACCCGGTTTGCATGCCACCATGGTATTTCAAATTTCAACCACTGAAAACAGACTAATGATAATTGTTGATATGGCAAAGTAGGTTTTTTCTAATATATTGGAACGAACATTTTCTAAGATATTACGATTGGAACACACTGCAACATCTAATAGTTGAAGCATATGTGACAACTATTGGCCTGTCTTCGTGGCCACACAATAGCATCTGAGGCAGAGTACTCAAGAGTGCACTTTATGGCTGGAACCTTCAAACAGCAGGTGGGTTAGAAAGGATAGGTCTCTGCCTAGTGTGTCTTGGCAGGAAGACTTGAGTCCTCGTGGAAAATGGTCTTATGCTCATGGTACATTATCCATAAACCAAATCCCCCCCCCTCCCCGATCAAATTCAATATCTATACAACCTCAGACAAAGTTAAAGTTTTCTCTGACAGATCTTTGTGACCGTCTTGATGAGTGATACCCGGTCTAATGAGCTTATTTTCTAGAGATGTGTAGACTTCTTCAACTCTTTATGGCAGTTTATATGAAGTGCTTCTAATGTGTTTATCTGTTGGCAGGCAGTATACTTGCAGCGAGCCAAAGGAAATTCAACAAAATTTAGAGATTCTTGCAAGCTTGTATATGTTAACACATCACTTTTTAGATTACTTTAGAGATTCTTGTGTTTGTTTTAATACTTTAGATATTCTTGTGTTTGTTGTAAGATATTATTAATCAATGATGAAGTATATTTTGTTTTATTCTCGTTGTTCTTTAATTTTTTACATCCAATAAATTACAAAAACATGTAATAAATTTGTATTACCGATTAAAAAACATGTATAGATGAAATACTAAGCGTTTTTTTGTTTGATCTTTTTTTTTCGAGAATATTTCAAATACTAAGGACATACTTAACTGTCAGTATATATATATTAGATTAAATACACTTTGCACCCATTATGTTTGAGGATGTTGACACATTGCAACGTAATATTTTATATTTTGAGACATTGAGCTCATTATGTTATGTATCCCAACAATTTGCACCCCGGAGTGCAATTTGGTGTCAAATTATAAGATATTCGTTTATACGTGTCTCTCACATGATCTCAATCCCTATCAGATAATCGTATCGTTCTTAAATCTTAAACAAATCACGATTAAATGAGCTTCAAACAAGTCATAATTTTTCGCCTATTGAATTTTAAAACTCATTTAATCGTGATTTATTTGAGATTTAAGGACAATACTGTAATCTGATAGGGACAAAGGTCACGTGAGATATATAAATGATTATCGTCTAATTTGACGTCAAATTACACTTTGGGATGCAAATCGTTGGAGGAGATAACATAATCAGTTCAATGTCTTAAAAATAAAGCATTGAATTATAATGTGTCAACACTCCAAACATTAGGGGTGCAAAATATATTTTACCATTATTTTATTTTATTAGTTGGGAAAGAGGCTCCAAAAGTCTTTCGTGTGCTGACATGGCTCTGTTACTGCGTGGAAGATTTTTGTTTTGTTTTTGCCTTTTCTTTCGAGTTTCAATTAACAATATTATGCATGTAAATAAAAAATGGAACCAATTATTATTTTGGGCTTTAATTACCAATATCTACTTCAAGCGGGTAATAGATAGTGAGTTCGTGCTTAGTAATTTGGAGGCTTATTCGAGGAAGCTTGCTTAGCAGATGAATTATTCGAATTTTATCTCCTTCTTGAACCCTGCCTTGTTAGTTGTTATCTTTTTTTATTATACCCATTATTTTTTAGAAGAAGGAACAGTATTATATACGTTTGATAGGTACAAAAAAAATTAAAATCTTTAAATAATATATTACATCTTCTGATGATTTGACACACACTCAAATTACGACCTTACGATTATTCAAACAAAATTTCCACAATCACTCCTTTATCAATTTCAATAATTTTTTATGAACTCCAATCGCTTTTTACTTATTTGGTTTTGAAAATATTTTTTTGTATTTGTTTTCGTTAGAAGAAGTGTAAATTCTCTTGAAATTGGTTTTGAAAATCCGCTTAAAACCGTGCTTGTTAGGATCGTTTGTAAATGGGCTGGTTAGGACAATGAACGTATTAACTGTTCACTTTGAGATGCTCAGAAACATAATCATCAGTCGTATCAAGTGCATGTTGAAGGAAACTCTTAGTGAGATCAGATGTTTGCAGCCTCAGCACTTATATCAAAGTCGTTGAGCAGAAAACCTTTTAACTCAAGTATCTTCGAAAGAATTGCGGAATCAAGAATGGCGGGTGTAGTTCTTGACAGGGTTCAAGAAGAACTTCAAAGAACTCTTGAAAATGATGCAGAGGAGGGCTGCTTCACAAGCAGTTCAACTTTGGTGAAGAACTCGGAATATGATTTGGTTCTTAGTGCAGTAAACCCAATACCAAATTGTTATATTATCTTAAAAAGTAATAATGATATGTAACACGAATATACATATATCTTACTCCTTGATTGGTTAAAGCATCACTTAGCTTGTTTGCGATCCCAAAAAATAGGATCAACATGTTCATCGATCTAGGGATCTCGAGCGCACCTCTGGAGTCGCTACAGCAGCTTAATCAATCATTTAGGATTGTAATCAATATAGTTTAGGGAAAGTTGAGACTTCGCCAAGGCAGGTTGGCATACATCCCAAACTTCCAAGTTTTTGATATCTACACTTGCGTGTTCCTAATTCATTCTATGATTAAAAAGAGTACTTCTGTTCTCTCTCTCTTGGGAAATAAAAGATAGGTCAATCTACACATCACCTGAATTGCGGGACTCCATGACTAAAAGTTGAGGAAAAATTGGATCAGATATCAAAATTTGTTCCAATGGATATATATAGATGACAGACTTCATGACCGAAGCAAGAATTTGTCTAATCTAACCTCAATTCTGATTCTGGAAAGAGAATCCACGAAAGATTATCATCATCATTATAATGAATTATACCAACCATCCATATTGAATTGCAAACACTTCCTAAGGAAGTAACCCAACCACACAGAATAGAGTTTGTATAGGGTCTTAGAGGAAACAAATAATAGAGTCTGTAGCAGATTACAGGACACCAAGGCACAACAATAAGTAGTATAAAGGATAATAATGGACAACAAATAAATCCTCTGGCTGCATAACTTGCAAACATATCCCAGTAGAAAGTAGAGTGCAGCATCGTTGAGTAATCCATCACGCCACAGCTTCCACATAAGGGGCCACAGCTTGATTGAAGCCAATAGAGATAGAGTGAACAGTGTCAGATATACTATGCTGGGAGAAACCAGGTCGTAAATATACACCTCTAACCCTGCAATATTACCAAAGTTATGCGAAAACCACTAGCAGTACTTCATGGAATCATGTGTTGAATTAGAAAAAAATAATAGCAGCGTTGTGCTCTTTGAAGTAGCAAAAATCATAGACTTCAATATAAAAATAACTACTATAGCAAATTTATCTGGTAAGGAGAATGCAATCTTATTTGTTTTCTCTTCATCTGATCCTAATCCTTTTGTAAGGATTTCTTCCATTTCCTTGCAACTCTTCACTTCTAATTTCTCCAATTTCACACCAGAGATCTGTGATTTCCTCTTCGCTTGACTTTTATAAACTAGAGAGATTATAAGATTTGTGTAAGAAAGCATCACGCCACTTATTATAAGCCTACTTATAGAATACATTGCAACGGAAAAATGTGACTAATTGTTATCAAAGTATACCGTTGCAAAAAGAATCTTAACTAATTGCTATCATAGTAAACCAGAAATTGGAATACTTTATTGAAACATAATGCACTGGAATTATGGAGTCTCCACTCCATGTTGAAAGCTCTTTCAAATAGCATGAGCGTTGAAAGTATTCAATTAGACTAGAGCGTTATATTCTTTTTTTTACTTCTTTCAAAGGGGAATGAATGGAATGAAGAAAAGAAGAGAGGACTGCTTTACAAAAAAATGTTTTTCAACGAAACAAACGGACCCTAAAAGAAAAATATTTACTTCACAAGCAGCTTACAAGAAGAGATGGACGAACTACGAGAAAATTCACCTGATCAATACCACGCCTAATCAGATTCACAAGAGTAGTCTGATTCACAAGAGAGGCCTGATATCAAACAGAATTTTCAAAAACGTTAGACAATAAAAATGCATATAAACAAAAAAAAAATCTTTTTTTTTTCCTTTAAAAGCTTCAAATTAGTGAATTGGACACATTGAGGAATTCACCTGCTAATGAACTGTGGGATCTCCCGGTAATTCACCTGGAATTGACTAAGAAACAAAAGAAGAAAAAAAATCAGATTTGAAAAGACACCTAATTGGAATGTAAAATATTACGCAAGGAGATTTGGTGCAAAAGGTGTCGAATAAAAGATTGGATGCTAGCGCTAAAAGCAAGGAAACAACATGATTGAAAGGCTAGATAAGAGAGAGAGAAACAGAGATTTTCCGGATTTTTCTCCTCCCGTTACATTTACACACTAGAGATAAGATTTGTGTAAGAAAACATCCTTTGACTCACTTTAAGCCGACTTATAGTGACTAATTCCTATCAAAGTATACCGTTGCAAAAAGGATATGAGTCCACTCATACTTGAAATAAGAATTTAACATCAAGCAATGTTATCTACAGATTTTAGCATACCTTGCCTTTCATCATGTGTTCTATGGTGGTATTAATATCTCCCACCATATCTTGAAACGTCCTTTTCATCCTTAAGGCGCATTCTGCAGTACGAATTCTCCGTAGATTTGGAGTTTTTGTAGTTGTTGAAACAAACTTCTTCAATTTGTTGCAACCAACTATAGTGAACTCCTCTAGAGATGGCCAGTCGGAAGCATTAGCTTCGATGCAAAAACACTCGAGCTTTGGTAAATTCACGAGAGAAAGAGAATTCACTTGAAAGAATGCAATCTCATTTGTTTTCTCTTCATCTCCTAATCCTTTTCTAAGGATTTCTTTCATTTCTTTGCAGTTCTCAACTTCTATTTTCTTCAATTTCACAAGAAGTTTCGCAATGGAGGGTGAGAACAAGTATTTTAGACTATCACATCCAAATACCTTTAACTCTCTCAAGTTTTGGAAGCCTCTAATTTCTTGTGGACCCTTCATCCATATGTACAATAACTTCGATAAATCATATAAATGCAACTTTTTCAAGTTATTGAAGATATCCCTTTCCTCGACATGCAGTGCTTCAAGTTGAAATATCACTTCCAATGAATCATAGAGTCCTACTTCAAGTTCTTCTATATTTTGCAATCCCTTAGTCAAGTTGGAGGGAATTATAAGAGCACAGTACATATTCTCTTTTTGATTGTCAGCAATATCACTCATAGTTGGCTCCTCTTGCTTCATCGATTTAACCTACCAAAACATAAAAAAGCTATGAAGGAATACAGAGATATTTGAGAAATAATTAATGAACATATTTCAAAGAGTTTGGAAATTTTTATTTTTGAGCAATGTGATCGGAACAACGTCTAAGAATATTTGAATCCAGGGCCTTGTCAAATCAAAAAAAGAGTGATTGATGCCTCACTCTTATAAATGTTAATGATGTGGTTTTTCGATGGATAAATACAAACGCAAATTAAATAAGTTTATAAACTTCAAAACTCATCTAATTAGTCCTTGAAGTACTTTAAAATATAACCTTCACATTTGAAGAGTCACCAGGGACTAAAGTCTTCAAAGATTTTAAACTTCAAGACAAATTTGAAATTAATTTTAAATTTTAAAAACTAATTTAATTTTCACACAAACTACCTGGACAAACTTTGTATTTCTACCATAAAAATGGAATATACAACTCCTTGCTATCGAATTATATCGTTGCAAAGAGGATCTTGATTATTTCTAATCATTTTTATTAAAATACGTATAATTCAATTTTTGTTGTTGTTAAAAAAGTACAGTATTTGACATCAATCAATATTAAAAAAATTTAACATACCTTTTCTTTCATAATGTGTTGTACGGGGCTATTAAGATCTCCCAACGTATCTTCAAACTTTTCAGATTTTCTTGAAATTTCCGGTAGCTCTGGAGTACTTTTCGTCGTTGTTGAGACACACATCTTCAATTTGTTGCAATCACCTATATTGAGTTTCTTCAGAGATGGCCACTTGGAAGCAATATCTTCGAGGCAAAACCACTCAAGCTTTGGTAAATTCACGAGTGAAAGAGTATTCACTTGAGAAAATGCAATCTCATTTATCTTATCTTCATCGTCTCCTGATCCTTTTGTAAGGATTCCTTCCATTTCTTTGCAGTCCTTGACTATTAGGGCCTCTAACTTCACAAGAAGTTTTGCAAAGGATGATGAGAACAAGTATTTCAGACTATGACATTGAGTTACAGTTATCTCTCTCAACTTATGGAAGCCTGCAGTAATTTCTTGTTGAAATATCACTTCCAACGAATTACATCCCCCTACTTGAAGTTTTTCTAGATTTTTCAGACCATCAGCCAAATTGGACGGAATAAAAGCCAGCATATTCGCTTTTTGATTTCCTGCATCACTCAAAACTGGTTGTTCTTGCTTGGCTAATGTAACCTACCAAAACATAAAATACGACTACATGATATTAGGGAAAGAATCAATGAACATTTTTCAATCAAAGTCTAAGAAAATTGGAATCCATTCACTATAATTAGCCTTGTACCAAAGTAATATACTGGTGGATCAAAGTTCCCAATTTGTTTTAAAGAAGGGACAAAATAGAAAGAAGATACTTTTAATAAGAAGACCGTATTAATTCTTCTCGTGTCCTAATCTTAAAGAGGGGGATCATGTTCCACTTATGCCAAGACCTGTAAGTACGGCAGCTATATATACTCCATTCTGTTAAGAGGGACAGATTTTTAATTTTTAATTTTTTTTTAAAAAGCACACATACACACACACACACAATTAATATTCTCCAAATATAAGCAAAATGGATACCTCTTTTTTAACCTGATGGTGCAATCTTCGACCCTGAAAGTCCGGTCCAATCCCTTCTGAGGAAGAGCAAATTCCGTGGGATTCCTTGGTGGTGACTTCATCTGACAAAACCGCTGGATTGGAATTTCTGTGGCATGGGACACACTTAATGCATCGACTGAAAAAACTTAGAGAGTCCTGTACTGAGGAGGAGACAAGCTGGCTAGGCTCTTGGGATCTAATAATTTGATTAAATTCCGCATTGATTTTCTTGGCCTCTTTTAGGCTCTGGATTTCAGAGTACCCAAATGTTCTCAATTTGGGACAATCCAACATCGTGATGGTCTTGATGGATGGCCACTCAAACGAATAGGCTGCCTCTTCTTCTCCATCTTCTTGGCCTCTCTGAATAATGTTTTCTATCAGTTCACATCTCTCTACTGTTACGCTTTGAAGTTGCACCAATTGTCTAGCGATAGAAGCAAAGAACAAATATCTGAGGCTTCCACACCAGAAGATAGAAATTGTTTTCAGGTTTTGAAAGCCTCGAAGTCCACGTGGAATGTTCTTCCACACGTGTGCCAATGCTTGTGACAACGCTATGCGTAGATGTATCAATTGAGCGAGTACTCTGATAATTGGTTGGTGATCAAGATCTTTGGATGTCAGGCCCTCGAGATCAAATATCACTTCTAGTGACTCGCAACACGTCACAATAAGCACTTCCAAATTGGGTACGGAAAAAATGGAGGTGGATGAAAATAATTTGTGAGAGAGCTGGGAGCTGGTTGATCCATTCATATCATGAATATTATTGCTTTTGTCGTCGTCATTCGTGCTCTTCAATTGAATCTGTAAAACAAACATGCAATATTAATCAAGTATTAGAATATATACCATGAAGATCGAAAATCACTAATTAAGCTTTCTATCCGCTTCCAAAACCAAATTATAAAATTCATACCTCATCAGCTTCATTCATCGATGCTTTATCCCTGGCTTTACAAAACCCACTTAACCTTGGTAGGCCCTCAAGCTCCAAATGCTTTAACATTGGCAACTTGATGACGTCAGCAGCTTTATCATCACCTCCTACTTCTTTAGAGAAAATTTCTTCTATTTGTTTACAGACGCTAACTTTGAGAATCTTCAAGCATTGAAAACCTTCTCCATCTAATTCATACGAAATATTTTTTAAGTTCTGTATTTTGACTAGAACCAAATGCGCAGATTTCTCCAACATTAGACGAAGCATCGGACTCTCACTAATTTCAGCTGCACTGCAACGTTCGAGTACTAGGCTATTTTCAAATAAATAGCGCACCCCATTTCTTTTAAGCAACCTGGCCCTATTTATTACATCTTCAATTAAATTAGCTGGTCGGGGTCGTAGGCTTCCAAATGTGAAATTGAATTTCAGCTTCTGTCGATTGAAGCACAAGTCTTTTGGCAAGAGCCCCAATCCTGCTACCTCAATATCTAGAGCCATCATTTTTGGGGCTTGGAGACTTAGCTCTGCAAGGCTTGCATTCCTTCCTTCTCCATTTCCTTCCGTGGATTCCCAATTCATAAAGCTTTCTCCCACGTACAACTCCTCCAGTCGAGTCAAACTCGATAGGACACCGCCGGCAATTCGCTCAAGTTTCCTGCAATCCAACAGATCTAACAACTTTAACCGAGTAAGTTTGCCAATATCCTTCGGCAACTCTCTGATTGAGGTACTACGAAAGCTGAGGATTTCTAGATTCCAAAGAGATCCAATTGCCGACACATCTTTTAAAGAACAGTCCTCCAGATTCAACATTCGAAGGTTCTCAAGGACCGGAATTGTTGGTGGCAGCGACTGGAAGGAAATTCTTTGCAAAGACAGAGCCTTTAGATCCTTCATCCCACTAAACAGATCGCCCGGGAACTTCTCGGAATGATATTTGCCATATGAAAGCCGCAAAAGCTGAAGTTTGGGAAACTCCAATCCGTCAGGATATTTATCAAGTTCTGGAACTCCAAGAGAAATGGCAGCATAACTTTTAGATGTATCTTTTACTGGCCATTCTTCATTGTCATAGTCAAATACGACCTTATACCCGTGCTCTCTTGATGCAATATATATCGCAACATCTCGTACAATATCGTGCATTCTGATGCACTCTTCGTCCCTGTAGCTGTCCAACAATAGATTTGATCTTCTGAGATACCGAACGATTGAGTGGACTCTTTCTCTTGCTTCTGCCACCGCACCGATTTCTTCAAATAACCTTCTTCCAACTCCATATCTGACTAAATCTTCAATAGGGATGTCATAATCTTCGGGAAATAGACAACATAGTAGAAAGCATGACCTGGCTTCATCACTTTCTATGTAATTGTAGCTGAACTTTATGCTCTTATAGACCTTAGAATCCAGACCAGGAATATTTTGTGGAATAGACTTTTTGAGCTGCTGAAGCGCCGCATTCCACTCGTATTCAGCGGTTTTGTCTCTCAGAGCACTTCCAACGGTTACAACTGCAACAGGTAGACGCCCACATTCCTCTGCAACCTTTTTCGCAATCAGGCCTACATTTGAATTGTCGATACACTTTCCCGCCATCTCTCTGAAAAGATTCCATGCTTCATCTTTAGACAAGAGTTTGACTTCAAAAATCGTGTCTGCTTTCATCAAATTGCAGGTTTCTGAGTTTCGTGATGTCAACAAGATTTTGCATCTCTTGTCTGTACCAACGCAAGGAATTCCAATATCTTCTAGATTTAGCTGTTCCCAAACATCATCCAATATCACGAGGACATTCCCCCTCGTCTGGAGTCTAGATCGTAGTCGATCGGCTCTGCCAGGTAAACTCTCTTCATCAAGTCTCGGACCTAGCTTTTCCGCAATTTGGGCTTGAATCTTCATCAAGTCCGGTGTTTGGGACACGACCGCCATTGCAACTTCGTTAAACAGATGATCAGCTTTTGCTCTGCTCTGGATCTCTTTCGCCAATTCCGTTTTTCCGATCCCTCCCATGCCACACAGGGCAATCATGTTGATATTGGGATCACTTAGAGCCTTCATAACATCTTTAATCAGAGTTTTTCTTGATTCAAAATCCTTAAAATCTTTTCTGGATGACGATGCTGCTTCAAGTGGCTTATCAGGGTAGGGCGTATTATATTTGTCACCTTCTTTTATAAGCTCAATGATGGCTTGAGTATTCTTCTGAGCTTTCCTACTCAAGGAATAACGTGACTTCATATCTGGGCACCACCCATTCAAGCACGTCTTCTTTACTTCGACATCTTCAACGAGTCTCTGAAGATCTTCATTCTTCTTGCCCACGTTTGTCAGCCAACGCTGAACTTCACCAGTGATTACTTTATCTTTCCATTTGGCCGCATCAACGGATTGTTGCACCACATCCCTCTTGTCACTTAGCTTCTGAAAATTATCTTTGAAATTCTCGATATTCCTGTTGTGGTAAATGAGATAGCCAAACTGATGTCCGATTGGAGCCACTAAGCATTCTCCGATTTTTCCTACAATGGAAATAACAATTTCCATTTCTTTTTTTCTTTTCTTTTTTTGGAGAATACAGATGTATGTCGTATGGGATGTAAAACTACAAGCAGTCTACCACCAATGACTTCAACTACAAAAAGTAGTAGTATTGCCTCCTGCAAATTTACAAGTCAAACAATCTTAGAATAGAAAATATATAAGAAAATCAGCAACAAATTAACTGGGGATATTCAAAACGATCATGTTCACGAAAAAAACGAAAAGTTAATTTGTGGGACGAAGTACCTCTGCCTCCTACGTACGTAACGTAAAGCAAGGAATTCCTAACATTTCACATGAGAAATGTAAGTAGCAGTAGAAGATATTAATGAAAACCGCAAAAGGATCGACCACCAGCGATTTAACGGGCAAGTGTATGTCCACACATGTTCAGAGAGAAAAACGAAATAGAAGTCAGTACGTATATGAACAGATCACCAAAAAATAAATGTCAAAGAAAAAAGAGAACAAATTAATAGATCGATCGATAGATCATGTCTTCAGGACAAACATGGGGCGCCAAAATGATCCGGTATGTTTGGTTGTGGTTTTGAAAATATATATTAAGAAAAAAATTTAGATGTTTATTTTTGATAGTTTGTGAAAATAGTGGAGTATGTATAAATTAAAGATATTTAGAAAGAGAAAATATTAAAAATTACAAAAACAGATTTGAAAAGGAAGTTTTTGTGAACATGCATGGATTTTTGTGACCAAAAATAATGTTAATGATTATAATGTTAATGATGGGATGAGAAATTAATTTTGAAACCACGAAAAGTGGCAAATCGTACTATTTTATACCCTCCAACTACTAAGATCGAAATATATTTTATACGTTCATTAATGTATTTATTTAGTTCTCTCCTCTTTGTTTTGGAGCAATAACGGAAAAACTAAAAAGAAAAAGAAATAAATATTTCAGTGAATATTATTGAAAGATTCACCTATCTGAATTAAAATCCAGTTATAAAGAAACTGAAATAATTAAGTTAATGGCTACATCAGCTGACATAAAAACAAAACACCAACCTTATTAATTTACTGACTTTTCTTTCAGAGTTTTCGTCAAGGTAGACAAAGAGCGTTCTTCCTTGATCATGAGAATCCATCTGACGCCATGGCATGCCAAATGGGAGAATATATCAAAGAGAAATCTAAAGAGAGATGCGAAATGCGACCCCTTTTCAAATGGATGATAGACGGAAGAAAACACTAACACCGGACTTTGATCACCAGCTGCAGAGGCTTTGGTAAGCTTAAATTTTCTGTAGATTTTGCAAAGTTGGATGGAAGAATAGAGATTAGAGATACCCATGTCCTTTGACGCATCCAAAAAGATAAAAAGAAAAAGACTAGTTTGCCACTGAAGTAACTTGAAAAGTCATTTGGCCCAGCTCTAGTCATCATTTTTTTATCTGCCAGTAGTTTGTACATTAATGCAGATCATTCAGTCACTAATCACTGTAAGAGAGGTCTCTCAGTCTTTCCGCTTTCAAGAATCTCAAACTATTACGAGCAATCTCAAATCAAGAAAGCTTTGGACTTCTTGGGAATCACCCTGTAATACTGCTACCGAAGAGTTGCTTTTATATGCTTCAATTTTCTCTATATTTTGCAAAGACCAATCAAGTTGAAAACGATAGTCAATCTAATTAAGGAGATTTTTAAATTAGATTGTCCCACTTCAACTGAAAACGTGAATTGTTTTGCCATTAATAAAAGAGAAAACAAATAAGAACGTACCAAGGGACTCAAAGGGAGGAGAGAGAAAAGTCAGGCCTTAATTTACTTTAGAAAAGGGGATGTTTCGTTTTGAACTATAAATTTAACATTATTCCGAGCATATTATAATTTGAAGAGTTAAATACGATGTACATGTGTAAAATTTGAGCTTTTTTTTTCTTTTAAAACTGGTGCTCGCGTATGGGTAGATTAATTGACCACGCGGTTTACTTACGTGATGGGGTTCAAACATCTCACTAGGGTTGAATAAAACTGGACCGCAGATCGGACCGGATCATAAAATCGGACCGAATTTGCAGTCCGGTCTAAACCTTTTGTAAATGCGGTCCGGACAGTATTTCTTAATATAAATAAATATATATTTATTTTTTATATTTTTAATACAAATTACAAACTTAAAAATTTTAGTTTTAACTTAAACGAAAACTCTATATTTTAACATGTCATTCCCCTTCTAAATTAACCTAAGAAATATGAAAATTTAAAACTTTAAAAAAGTGAAAAAAAAATGAAAAAACTTGGACCGAAAATTCGGTTTTGCAGCCCTACACCTCACCAGCATTGTGGGACCCGTGAAAAAAAGCTAAAGAAAATTGGATCAGATATGTACCGATTTTGATTTATTTTTTTCAAAGATAAATATAAATATATATTGGAGTTGGTAAAAAAAAGTAGAGAGAAAGATGATTTAAATAATTTTGTTATATTTATTTGTAGTGAAAAATGATGATTTGATAAAGAGAATTTTATGGGAAAAGTTTAAACCCTAGGGACTATCATGAATAAAACGCCTATATATATATATATATATAGTTCCCCTAATTTTTACTTTTTTTTCCTTGTATGTTAGTATTTATTTATTAACAATAAATTAAGAGGGTACGCATAACACCATTAATGACTAAAAGAAAAAATTAACCTTTCGTAAAAAGAAAAGGAAAAAAAAAACCAACAGGATTGGGAAACTATTACGTCAAGGAGAAACACGGACAATTAGTTAGACCCAGTGTACCTCCTATAAATTTAGGAATCAAATAATTGCATACCATCGGGAAAAAGAAAAACAGCAGCAAAATTGGAACAGAAAATATCTTAAATAAAGAGTAGTAGCTAGAAGGAAGGAAAACTTCATGGGACTTACCTCTGCCTCACTGCCTGCAATAGAAAGCCAGGAATGAATTTTGAAGGAGAGCAATTTTAGCTGTGGTATAATGGAGTAGCTAGAATGGCGTCGAGGGAAAAGTAGCAGAGCGGCACGAGCGGTTTTTAGAAAATGTAGATAAAATGGCGAAGTATGGTAGAAAATGGGATGGTGGGATTATATAAGTGCAAATTCCTTTGGGAAGAAGATGAGAATGGAAAGAGAAGTTGTTCTTTCTTGGCCATTTTGTCAAAGATCTTCTTTGCTTTACATGCACTCATACCTTCCTTGGATCATCAATCTCCATGGTTTAATTTGTAAATGTTCTTCTTTGCTTCACATGAATTCATACCTTCCTTGGAGATCAATCAAAAGGGGTATCTAAAAGCGTAGTTTCAATATCAAGATTGGGGTCTCAAATTAAGTAGTTTTTGTGAAAAGAAGAAAAAAGAAAGAAAAGAGAGAAAAAATAGAATAAAATAAAAATGGCCAAGACTATGTTCCTCCCACATAACTTGTTACAAAATTTTCTCGTTAATCTAAAATTTAACTCATAAATTCCCTTTATTTAAGTTGGGCACCTTAAATAAAAATGTTGCAGCCTGTTTGACGTATTTTTACAAAAAAAAAAGGGATAGAAAATGATGGAAATCCCTTTTATATATGTACTCTTCTTGTTTAGGGAGGAGAAAAAAAACGACCGGTTTCCCAAGAGAAGTTAGTTTTAAGGCTACTCATACCAAACAATTAATTTACTCGGGCCTCTAGCTTCCTTTAATTGGAATGGTGTCTCTTACCCTGTGCTTGTTGCATGGGTAGTAGTCTCCAATGGACAAAAACGGGGAGTCCACATAAGTTTTTGGGCCCAGGTACAGTCTAAATAAACCCATTCAATGGGCCTGGCTATTAGGTGCCACGCTGGACTAGTAGGTACAATCATCATTGTATGATCGACCTATCTCTAGATGACACCATGCCGTACTAACCATAACCATTTTGGACAAAAGCCATTTTACACCCCCCCCCCCCCCAAAAAAAGTGTTGAACAAAAGCCCATAGACCGTCGTTGTATTTCCACCGTGTGGTACGCATGCGCCACCAAAACTCACAGTGGCCACAGCCGTCCGTGAAGATAGAATTCCCCAACTGACAAAATCCAGAATAATCGCTCAACCGGTCACTGGCAACCGGCTCTCTCTCCCCTTCCATAAGAATGAGTATCATTGTTCGGAATACCAAGAAATTTGGAGGGGTCTAAATTACACTTGATCCAATCTTCATTGAAACTTTGTTGAAAAACTCAACATTTAGACCCCAAGGTGAGAGACGCCAAATAAGTATGGCAAAAGAGCATGAGAAAACTAGGTGATGAAGAGATTCAGAACTATCACCACAAACGAGACAACTAGATTCTCCCTGAGAAGATGATTGTAAATTCATGACTATGCGATGTTGAGTAGGCAAAATATTCCAAGCCGCTTTTTATAAAAGTCTTAAGAATATTATAATCCATTCACAATTAATAAGCCTAGTGTCCTTGTACCTATGTAGGTTGAAGAATATGTTATTGAAAATTCTTGTTTGGCCTAGATCAATGCCATCTATTTTAATACATTGTGATAGTCAAGCTACACTATCAAATGCTTGTAGCCATATATACAATGACAAATCTAAGCATATCAGCCTAAGACATAGCTATGTGAGGCAGTTACTCACGGATAGAGTAATTACAATTACTTATATGAGATCTTACGAAAATTTGGCATATTCGTTAATTAAAGGACTTGCAAAAGATATAATATGAAAAATATTAAAAATTATAGGGTTAAAGCCAATTCAAAATAATCACCAACGATGAAAACTCGACTCCACGCTTGAAACATCGCGACCCAGAGAAAATTGCAGATATAAGAACTTGGATACCACTATTAAATAGTGTAATGCTTCACCAGGCACAAGTAAATGAAATTGAGGAACCTAAACAGGAACTTACCCAATAGCCAGCACTTTGAAGTACACGCGCCATTGGGTGCAGGAATTCATAAGTCGTCCTGCCTGTTGAAAAAGGTGGAAGAACTTTTACCTTAATTAGGAATTTAGACAAAATAAACTACTACCCAAAAGCACGAGATGCTTTTGAAAAGTTCAAAATAACTCTTTCATCCAATGTAGAATTTCAACCAGGTCAGTCTAAGGCTGAGTTTGCGAACATAAACATCCCCAAAATATTATCTCACTCCTAATAAAATAATCCAATATAAGGTTGAGTTTGTTCCCCTTTGTTAAGTGTGCCGGATATTGCTGTCAAATCAGGAAAGCTTTTAATTTCCCGGGGCTCAGCTTTTTCTACTATATGCAACTATTACTGGAGTTTCCACGTAACATTTTCACACAAGGGATATATATAACTTTTGTCTAAGAAGTCATCCGGTAACTTATAAATTGACTAATAATATGCATTGTAACTGAAAAGAGTCACAATTAATTCTTCCAACCGTTAATATTGTACCACGTAACCTACTTTATGAGGTTAAATGTAATAACTTTGGTAGTTTGGACATCCTTTTGATATTTTTATTTAAGTTTATGAACTAAATTAAAGTAATTTTTATCCACTTATGTAAGTTTTGCTAGCTCTTGGTGTCCATGGGAAGTATGTGGAATTTGAAGACATGTTTTATTTCTTTCAACCACCTTTCTACTAGCCAAACACGTTTGCAAATACCTAAAAAAGTAGGTACATCTCAAATCAAAGTTATATATATAAGCTAAATGAAAATGTATGCTACTCTAAACAAAAGCTTAAAACTGAATAAAGCAATAATATATATGTCAGATATTTAGTTGTTATAGACATCTTAACGGACAACGCCAAAAGTACTAGAAAGATTACCATCATCGTTATAATGAAATATACCAACCCTACATATCGAATTGCAGACACTTCCTCAAAACAGGGAAGCATACAACCAGAGACGGATCTAGCGAGCTGCCCCCCATCGCCCGAAAATGTGTAAAGATTTTTTTTATATGGGCCGCCCCCTTAGAGCCCAGCCCACCCCCCTTAGACCCAGTCAGCCCCCCCTCAGGCGCCCAGGCCCCCAGCCCCAAAGACCCAGGCCCAGGCGTCCAGGCCTGCCCACCCAATCTTTTTTTTAAAAAAAAATCAGCAGAGGCGTTTAACCCTCTGCTTAAAAAAAACAAAAAACAAAGGTGGCGTAATTCGGTCCCCCCTTTCAATTTTCCCCGACTCCCCCTTTTCTCACTTTGCTCCCCTCCCTACGCCGGCCTCCGTCCCTCTCTCCTCCTCACTCTGCCGCCACAGAACTCCAGCCTCAAGCCCTTCTCTCACTCTGCCTCTCCTCCTCCACAGAACTCCGGATCTCTCTCCCTCGCTGCTCTCTCTCTGCCTCTCTGTCCCTCTCTCCTTCTCCACAGCTCTTTCTCTCTCTTCGGCCTCTCCCTCTCAACTCACTCCCTCTTAGCGGCTCAGACTCTCTTTCTCTCTCTCTCAACCACGCAGTGCCACCGTCGATTATCACGTCCCGCTGTGCTCTGGGACTACTCCGTGCTCGTCTAGGTATCCCTCTCTCAGCCTCTCTCTAAATTCTAATAGCTTGTTGATTGTAATTTGTGAATTTGTTACAATGTTATGAGTTATCTATGATTTGGTAGTGTGATTAGGATTTAGGGTTTGAATTTTGAAAAATTTTAATTCAATTTTTACAAAGCCACTAGTATCTTTTTGAGTTTCTTCTTCCAATATAGAATGCACTTTTTGAAGTAGTGCAAAGTTTATGTTCAGTCATGGGGGTTGTGATCGGCTCTTTCTTCAATATAGTGGAGAATCTAGGAGAGATCTTGTTGTTGCCGATTTGGCTTGGCCTCCACTCAGTCTTTTTCTTTTTTTTCCTGTTGCTTTCTGCTTCAAATCTTGTATGGTTTCCAATTTACCAAAAGAAAATGGAGTCTTTTTTCTTTCTTGCCAAATCCTTGAATAAGTATTTCGATGTTTGCTCTTACTTGCTATAAGGCCTTTACTGTCTTCCCTATTTTACTGAAGCAAGTCCATGAGAAGCCGTTTTGACTTGCTTTATGTGATTATAAGGTGATGTTGGGTGGTATTGCAAGATTCTATGTAATCTCGTCATTCTTCACCTCCAGTAAAAATTTAGATCAGTGTCTTGAAGTTTATAGTGGATACTTCTTCTGTAGCTCTTTTTCATTTGAATTTGCACAAAATTATAAGTGAAGAACAATTATGAATGAGTTCTTTCATCAGGTGTCCTGAAGCTTTTCTGTGTTTTGTGTGATCAACAAAATTATAAGTGATACCTTACAGCTTAGAACAATTATGAATGAGTTCTTTCATCAGGTGTCCTGAAGCTTTTCTGTGTTTTGTGTGATCACAAATAACTGATTTTTAAAAAATTTTGTTGTTTTAGTCTTTAGATCTCAGCCAAACCCTCTTGCGACTGATTGTTTTGATTTGACGTCATGCAGCATTTATAATCATATACAAAAGTTTATCCAAAGATTATTTGGTCAATCCCAGAGATCACAGCTTGAAGATTCTAGAGATAAAAGACCAACATCTGGGACTCGGGGTCCGGTGAATAGTCGTATTATGAGGATAATGATTGTCACTTCTGTAAAAGGGAATGTAGTAAGTAAAAGCGTTGTAGTTTGGTGAATACCATTTCAAGTTTGTGTTGTAGCTTGTCTCCTGATTGTATGCAGTTTGTATGGACAAACGTTTTCAATGCAAGGATTTAGAAACATTCCACTATGGATTTGGTTGGTTGTGGTTTTTACAGTTGGATGAAAGGAGGAAAGTGCACATTAATTGAAGCCTCATCAGTTTCCCATTATGATGGATTGATGTTGCTTCCGACCAAGGATCCCTGTCTCCAAAATAGGGAAAAAAAACCGTTGAGGAGAAAGCTAGCTTCAAAGAGTCGAGAGGAACAGGCTTCCCAATATTACACGTGGATTCGCTAATTCATTAAGAATATAATAGGAAGAGCTCATTCTTTTGTTGAATCTGTTCATTGCACTTTCTCACTTTGGACTTTCAGATGCCCGACTTCTCCGAAATTGTAGGATTCAATTCGTTGTCTTGTTCAATTGATCAAAGGTGAGTGTCAAGTTATTTCGCATCAGCTTGAATCAAAAATTGGCACATAATCACATTGCTGATGTTATTTGGCATATATTATCAGTTGCGTCATTGACATCTATCATTTTTTTTATGAATTTTGTTTTGTATGGTATGTGTATTTCAATATTTTTAATACTTTTAGTCCTTAATTTTCGATACATTAACTCTAAAACACCTTTTTGCATTACGTAGGAAAAAAATTTGTTATGTAGACTTAGGAGTTCGTCCCCCTTCAAATTGGATCCTGGTTCCGCCACTGTTTGTATCTTCTTTTTTATATAAATATTCGTATCTAATAGTTATGATGCGAATCGATTCGCTTCAAGTTATATAACAACGTGTGCATGCTCCATTAAAATCTCGACAATTATTTTGAATCAGAATAATGAAAGCTTACATGTAAATATTTATGGCCTAATATATATTGAAGTGTGATGCGAATTTTGAATTGTCAAGACTAGTCATTTTTGGGACATTTTAAGTATTCATTTTAAGGAGAAGAGTATAACTTTTAAAAATTATACATGGTAGAACAATTTATGAATTTACATTATCCTTTTCTTTTTTATTTTCTTTTTTTTTATGAAATCCTGATCTCTTGACAGTTAGTGTATTACAATACATTATCTTGCTCAATATCATTATTGTATCACACATATATACTAAAATATGATGCAAAAATTAAGAGGAAGAATCACACTATTTGCTAACACGTTTTTTATTTTAATAATAGTTAGACTGTGGGGCTAGTATGTCGTTCCGGTCTAAATCCGATCAATGCAATTTTTCAACTGATGGATGTATCCGAACTCAGTATATAAAAGTCAGGTGCAAAAAATTTCCCTTGTTGCCTTTAAAAAAAGAATCAAAATTTTAAAATTTTACACGGTAGAACAATGTATGAAATTACATAATACTTTTGTTTTTTTTATGAAATCCTAATCTTTTATGAAGCTTAGTAAAAACATGTGTACAATACAACCATAAAGACAACTAAACTAGCTATGTCTTTTATGGGGATTGAACAATACTTAAATGCATATATTGAGATAGCACTTAATAGACCTAGTTGGTACCGTGTACTGCTATAATTGAACATGTTTAGCTCCACATGATGTTTGTACAACTGAGTAACCATGTTTATTATGTTTGTCGTAGAAACTAAATAAAACAATCCCTTATTCCATACTTTCTCAATCCTCTCAACTCTCTCAGGTTAAATAAAGGAAACTTCAATCCATTGCGTTTTTTTGTGTAGCTCTTTGTTTGATATTGTTTTTAGTTGGGAAAGAGGCTCCAAAAGTCTTTCGCTTGCTGACGATGACTCTCTTGCTGCATAGAAGTTTTTGTTTTTGTTTTTTTTCCTTTTCTTTCGGGTTTCAATTAAAATAACATAAATAAAAAATGAAACCAATTATTATTTTGGGCTTTAATTACCAAATATCTGCTTCAAGCGGGTAATAGATAGTGAGTTCGTGCTTAGTAATTTGGAGGCTTAATCGAGAAAGCTTGCTTAGCAGATGAATTATTCGAATTTTATCTCCTTCTTGATCCCCGCCTTGTTAGTTGTTTATCTTTTTTTATTATACCCCTTATTTTTGAGAAGAAGGAAAAATATTATATAAATTTGACAGGTACACAAAAAAAATTAAAAAATTATATTACGTCTTCTGATGATTTGAAACACACACAAAAATTACGACATTACGATTATGTTTGATTAATTCTAAAAAAAATAAAAAAAAATTCAAAATCATTTCTTCATCAATTCCAATATTTTTTTACAAACTCCAATAGCTTTTTACCCATGTTTGATTTAGTTTTGAAAATATTTTTTGTGTTTGTTTTTGTTGAATGAAGTGTAGATTCTCTTGGGATTGGTGAAATTTTTTTAAAAAAATTGTTGAAATTTGTAAAAAAATTATTGGAATTAATGAAAAAGTTATCGTGAAAAATTAACAATTCAAGGTGAAGAGAAGTATAATGGCCAGTGTAGAAATGAAAGTTTCTCCAGCGTGTTTAGCACCAAAAATGTACCCGGTTTGCACTTGTAGATGCATCGATGTCTTGAAGAGAAGTGTAGCAGACATAGAAAGGGGAAAAAATTAGGGGTGGGGGTTGCAAGAATTTCTAGTCTATCTTACTTAATTGCAACTATACCTAACAAACTATTCGCAGTTAAGACAAACCACTACTTTACTTATGAAACAGAAACACAACTTGATTCCAAACCACACTGAGAGCTAAACTAACAAAAGAAAACCACCACACAAAAGGAAGTAGCGCCTTCACTGATTCCTCCGGACCAAAACTAGCGCCTTCATTAACTGCTGATGAGGTGTAAAAATAAAAGAAGATTTCCAAAAGTGAGTTCTAATTCCAAGCTCCAAATATTTCATTCCGAGCAAATGAAACAACTGATTCGGGCCATTCAGCAAACAAATCACCTAATCAACCTCACGCACATAAGAGCATTCATAGTAGCTTTTCTATTCTAATATTTTGGTTAGAATAGAGAACCAATTTAACAAAAAGGTCTAAAAACACCATTTAACTCGAGATGGTGCAGTAGCCATTATGACTACTTGTCACGAATCAGCTTAAAATCGTGCGTTAGGATCGTTTGCAAATGGGTTGGTTAGGACAATGAACGTATTAATTTTGAAATGTTCACTTTTAGTTGCTCAGAGACATAATCATCAGTCGTATCAAGTGCATGTTGAAGGAAACTCTTAGTGAGATTGGATGCGGATGAAGCTTTTTGAGGAGGTGGCTACAGATGTTTGCAGCCTCAACATTGATATAAAAGTAGTTGAGCAGAAAGCCTTTTAACTCAAGTATCTTCGAAAGAATTGCAGAATCAAGAATGGCGGGTGTAGTTCTTGACAGGGTTCAAGAAGAACTTCAGAGAACTCTTGATGGCAAAATGATGCAGAGGAAGGCTGCTTCACAAGTAGTTCAACTTTGGTGAAGAACTCGGAATAGGATTTGGTTCTTAGTGCAGTGAACCCAATACCAAATTGTTAAATTATCTTAAAAAGTAATAACGATATGTGACACGAATGACATATATCTTGCTCCTTGATTGGTTAAAGCGACACCTAGCTTGTTTGCAATCCCAAAAAATAGTATCAACATGTTCATCGATCTAGGGATCTCGAGCGCACCTCTGGAGTCGCTATAGCAACTTAATCAATCATTTAGGATTGTAATCAATATAGTTTAGGGAAAGTTGAGACTTCGCCAAGGCAGATTGTCATACATCCCAAACTTCCAAGTTTTTGATCTCTACACTTTCGTATTCCTAATTCATTCTATGATTAAAAAGAGTACTTCTGTTCTCTCTCTCTTGGGAAATAAAAGATAAGTTAGTCTACACATCACCTGAATTGTGGGACTCCATGACTATAAGTTGAAGAAAAATTGGATCAGATATCAAAATATGTTCCAATGGATATATATAGATGACAAACTTCATGACCGAAGCAAGAATTTGTCTAATCTAACCTCAATTCTGATTCTGGGAAGATAATACACGAAAGATTATCATCATCATTATATTGAATTATACCAACCATCCATATTGAATTGCAAACACTTCCTGAGGAAGTAACCCAACCACGCAGAATAGAGTTTGTATAGGGTCTTAGAGGAAACATAATAGAGTTTGTAGCAGATTACAGGACACCAAGGCACAACAATAAGTAGTAAAAAGGATAATAATGGACCGCAAATAAATTCTATGACTGCATAACTAGCAAACATATCCCAGTAGAAAGTAGAGTGCAACATCATTGAGTAATCCATAATGCAGCAGCTTCCACATAAGCGGCCACAGCTTGATTGAAGCCAATAGAGATAGAGTGAACAGTGTCAGATATACTATGCAGGGAGAAACCAGGCCGTAAATATGCACCTCTAACCCTGCAATATTACCAAAGTTATACGAAAACCAGTAGCAGTACTTCATGGAATCATGTGTTGAATTAGAAAAAAAATAATAGCAGCGTTGTGCTCTTTGAATTAGCAAAAATCAGACTTCAAAGTATACCGTCGCAATAAGGATCTTGACGAATTGCTATCAAAGTACATCGGAAATTAGCAGCTGGAAACATAATGCACTGAAAATTGTTTTACAAAAAAAATGTTTTTCAACGAAACAAACGGACCCTAAAAGAAAAATATTTACTTCACAAGGAGCTTACAAGAAGAGTTAGGCGAACCAGGAGAAAATTCACCTGATTAATACCACGCCTAATCAGATTCACAAGAGTAGTCTGATTCACAAGAGAGGCACGATATCAAACAGAATTTTCAAAAACGTTAGACAGTAAAAATGCATATAAACAAAAAAATATCTCTTTTTTCATTTAAAAGCTTCAAATTGGGGAATTGGACACATTGAGGAATTCACCTGCTAATGAATTGTGGGATCTCCCGGTAATTCACCTGGAATTGACTAAGAAACGAAAGAAAAAGAAAAAATCAGATTTGAAACGACACCTTGAAATGTAAAATATTACGTAAGGAGATTTGGTGCAACAGATGTCGAATAAGAGAGTAGTATGATTGAAAGGGTAGAGAGACTGAGAGAAACATTGAGATTTTCCAGCTTATACTCTTCACGTTATATTTACATATAAGAGAGATAGGATTTGTTTAAGAAAGCCTCATTTGACTCATACATGGCAACAAAAAATAGTGACTAATTCCTATCAAAGTATATCGTTACAAAAATGATCTTCATTATTTTCCCACATTAGTTAATGTAGACGTGATGTAATTTATTGATATCTATACGATGATATGGGTCCACCCATACTTGAAATAAGAATTTAACATCAAGCAATGTTATCTACAGATTTTAGCATACCTTGTCTTTCATCATGTGTTGTATGGTGGTATTAAGGTCTCCCACCATATCACAGCTCTTCATCCATTCGAATTCTATAGTAAAAATTCTCTGTAGCTTTGGAGTTTTTGTAGCTGTTGAAACAAACTTCTTCAATTTGTTGCAACCAACTATAGTGAACTTCTCTAAAGACGGCCAGTCGGAAGCATTAGCTTCAATGCAAAAACACTCGAGCTTTTGTAAATTCACGAGAGAAAGAGTATTCACTTGAGAGAATGCAATCTCATTTGTTTTCTCTTCATCTCCTAATCCTTTTGTAAGGATTTGTTCCATTTCTTTGCAGTTCTCAACTTCTATTAACTCCAATTTCACAAGAAGTTTCGCAATGGAGGGTGAGAACAAGTATTTCAGACTATCACATCCAAATACCTTTAACTCTCTCAAGTCTTGGAAGCCTCTAATTTCTTGTGGACCCTTCATCCATATGTGCAATAACTTCGATAAATTGTATAACTTCAACTTTCTCAAGTTATTGAAGATATCGCTTTCCTTGACATGTAGTGCTTCAAGTTGAAATATCACTTCCAATGAATCATAGAGTCCAACTTCAAGTTCTTCTAGATTTTGCAGTCCCGTAGTCGAGTTGGAGGGAATAAGAGCCCAATACATATTCTCTTTTTTATTGTCAGCAATATCACTCACACTTGGCTCTTCTTGCTTCATCAATTTAACCTACCAAAACATAAAAAAGCTATGAAGAAATACAGAGATCTTTGGAAAATAATTAATGAACATATTTTCAAAGATATCGCTTTCCTCAACATGTAGTCTAAGAATATTTCAATCCATGGCCTTATCAAAGTAATATACAGGTGGCTCAAAGTTCCATTTGCCAAACTTCCAAATTTGTCTCAAAAAGAAGAAGATGAAGAAGATAACATGCCACACACAGCGAGCTTTGTAGTAATATTACAGCTAGCTATACTAGATTATGTTCACGTTTGTTTCACTCTTAGCATTTGATCGATGCCTCACTCTTATAAATGTTAATTATGACATGGTCTTTCGATGGATAAATACAAACGCAAATTATATAAGTTATTTAACTTTAAAACTCATCTAATTAGTTCCAGAAGTACTTTAAAATATAACCTCCACATTTGAAGGGACTAAAGTCTTGAAAGATTTTAAACATCAGGTCTAATTTGATTTTTATACAAACCAGATGGACAAACTTTGTATTTCTCCCCTAAAATGGCGTTATTTTTATTAAATATAATTAAATATAATTTTTTTTGTTATAAAAGTACAGTATTTGACATCTATCAATCTTAAAACAATTTAACATACCTTTTCTTTCATACTGTGTTGTACGGGGGTATTAAGATATCCCAACATATCTTCAAACTTTTCAGATTTTCTTGAAATTTCCGGTAGCTCTGGAGTACTTTTCGTCGTTGTTGAGACACACATATTGCAATCAACTATATCGAGTTTCTTCAGAGATGGCCACTTGGAAGCAATATCTTTGAGGCAAAACCACTTAAGCTTTGGTAAATTCACGAGTGAAAGAGTATTCATTTGAGAGAATGCAATCTCATTTGTCTTGTCTTCATCGTCTCCTGATCCTTCTGTAAGGATTCCTTCCATTTCTTTGCAGTGCACGACTATTAGGACCTCTAATTTCACAAGAAGTTTTGCAAAGGATGATGAGAACAAATATTTCAGACTATCACAACCATTTACATTTATCTCTCTCAACTTATGGAAGCCTGCAGTAATTTCTTGTTGAAATATCACTTCCAACGAATGACATGTGAATACTTCAAGTTTTTCTAGATTTTTCAGACCCTCAGCCAAATTGGACGGAATAAAAGCCAGCATATTCGCTTTTTGATTTCCTGCATCACTCAAAACTGGCTGTTCTTGCTTGGCTAATAATGTAACCTACCAAAACATAAAAAAAAAAAAATACATGATATTAGGGAAAGAATCAATGAAAGTCTAAGAAAATTGGAATCCATTGATCACTATAATTAGCCTTGTACCAAAGTAATATAAGCAAAATGGATACCTCTTTGTTAACCGGATGATGCAATCTTCGTCCCTGAAAGTCCGGTCCAAAACCGCTGGATTCCTTGGTGGTGACTTCATCTGACAAAACCGCTGGATTGGAATTTCTGTGGCATGGGAAACACTTAATGCATCGACTGAAAAAACTTTGAGAGTCCTGTACTGAGGAGTAGACGAGCTGGCTAGGCTCTTGGGATCTAATTTGATTAAATTCCGCATTGATTTTCTTGGCCTCTTTAAGGCTCTGGATTTTAGAGTACCCAAATGTTCTCAATTTGGGACAATTCCACAACTCGATGGTCTTGACGGATGGCCAATCAAACAAATAGGATGCCTCTTCTTCTCCATCTTGTTGCCCTCTCTGAATAATGTTTTCTATCAACTCGCAGTCCCTTACTGATACGCTTTCAAGTTGCACCAATTGTCTAGCGATAGAAGCAGGGAACAAATATCTGAGGCTTCCACACCCGTAGATAGAAATTTCTTTCAGGTTATGAAAGCCTCGAAGTCCACGTGGAATGTTATTCCACACGTGTGCCAATGCTTGTAACCGCCGTATTTCTAGATCTCTCAATTGAGCGAGTACTTCGAATATTGGTTGGCGTTCACGATCTTTGGCTGTTAGTCCCTCGAGATCAAATAAAACTTCCAGTAATTCGCAACCGAGCACTTTAAGCACTTCCAAATTGGGTACGGAAAAAATGGAGGTGGATGAAAATAATTTGCGAGAGAGCTGGGAGGTGGTTGATGTTCCACTCATATCATGAATATTATTGCTTTTGTCTTCGTCATAATTCGTGCTCTTCAATTGAATCTGTAAAACAAACATGCAATTAATATTAATCAAGTGTTAGAATATATACCATGAAGATCGCAAAGCACTAATTAAGCTTTCTATCCGCTTCCAAAACCAAATTATAAATAAAATTCATACCTCAGCTTCATTCATCGATGCTTTATCCCTGGCTTTACAAAACCCACTTAACCTTGGTAGGCCCCACAGCATCAAATGATTTAACATTGGCAACTTGATGACGTCAACAGCTTTATCATCACCTCCTACTTCTTTAGAGAAAATTTCTTCTATTTGTTCACACCCACTTACTTCTAACCGTTCGAGCTGACCCAAGCCTCTCGCAATGGGCAGCCAAAAGACATTTTTCAAACGATTGCACCTACGAAGCTCAATAAGCTTCAATGACTCCAAGTGAGGGAACGCAGCAGGCTGAGACTGATCTGATGTGCCATCAAGGACATATTCAAGGTCTTCACAGCCTCTAACTTCGAGAATCTTCAAGCATTGAAAACCTTCTAGGTCTAATTCATACCAAATATTTTTTAAATTCTGTATGTTTTCTAGAACCAAATCCGCAGATTTCTCCAACATTAGACGAAGCAACGGACTCTCACTAATTTCAGCTGCACTGCAACCTCCGAGTCCTAGTCTATTTTCAAATAAACAGCCCCAATTTCTTTTATGTATCTTTTCCGATTCAAAAAAATAGTTACAATTTCTTTTATGACTCATTCCCAAAATGCTTCCAATTGTGAAATTGAATTTCAGCTTCTGTCGATTGAAGCACAAGTCTTTTGGCAAGAGCCCCAATCCTGCTACCACAATATCTAGAGCCATCATTTGAGGGGCTTGGCGAATTAGCTCTGCAAGGCTTGCATTCCTTCCTTCTCCATTTCCTTCCGTCGATTCCCAATTTATAAAGCTTTCTCCCACGTACAACTCCTCCAGTCGAGTTAAACTCGATAGAACACCGCCGGCAATTCGCTCAAGTCCCCTGCAATCCAACAGATCTAACAACTTTAACCGAGTAAGATTGCCAATATCCTTCGGCAACTCTCTGATTGAGGAACTACGAAAGCTGAGGATTTCTAGATTCCAAAGAGATCCAATTGCCGACACATCTTTTAAAGAATATTCCTCCAGATTCAACATTCGAAGGTTCTCAAGGACCCGAATTGATGATGGCAGCGACCGGAAGGAAATACTTTCCAAAGACAAAGCCTTTAGATCCTTCATCCCACTAAACAGATCGCCCGAGAACTTCTGGGAACCATAATTACCACATGAAAGCCGCAAAAGCTGAAGTTAGGGAAACTCCAATCCTGTAGGATATTTATCAAGTTCTCGAAGTCCAAGAGAAATGGCAGCGTAACTTTTAGATGTATCTTTTACTGGCCATTCTTCATTGTCATGGTCAAATACGACCTTATACCCGTGTTCTCTTGATGCAATATATATCGCAACATCTCGTACAATATCGTGCATTCTGATGTACTCTTCGCCCCTGTAGCTGTCCAACAATAGATTTGATCTTCTGAGATACCGAACGATTGAGTAAACTCTTTCTCTTGCTTCTGCCACCGCACCGATTCCTGCAAAAAACCTTCTTCCAACTCCATATCTGACTAAATCTTCAATAGGGATGTCATAGTCTTCGGGAAATAGACAACATAGTAGAAAGCATGACCTGGCTTCATCACTTTCTATGTAATCGTAGCTGAACTTTATGCTCTTATAGACCTTTGAATCCAGACCACGAATATTTTGTGGAATAGACTTTTTGAGCTGCTGAAGCGCCGCATTCCACTCGTATTCGGCGGTTTTGTCTCTAAGAGCACTTCCAACGGTTACAACTGCAACAGGTAGACGCCCACATTCCTTTGCAACGTTTTTCGCAATGAGGCCTAAATTGGAATTGTCGATACACTTTCCCGCCATCTCTCTGAAAAGATTCCATGCTTCCTCTTTGGACAAGAGTTCGACTTCAAAAATCGTGTCTGCTATCATCAAATTGCAGGTTTCTGAGTTTCGTGCTGTCAACAAGATTTTGCATCTGTTGTCTGTACCACCGCAAGGAATTCCAATATCTTCTAGATTTAGCTGTTCCCAAACATCATCCAATATCACGAGGACATTCCCCCTCGTCTGGAGTCTAGATCGTAGTCGATCGGCTCTACCAGGTAAACTCTCTTCATCAAGTCTCGGACCTAGCTTTTCCGCAATTTCGGCTTGAATCTTCATCAAGTCCGTTGTTTGGGACACGACCGCCATTGCAACTTCGTTAAACAGATGATCAGCTTTTGCTCTGCTCTGGATCTCTTTCGCCAATTCTGTTTTTCCGATCCCTCCCATGCCACACAGGGCAATCATGTTGATATTGGGATCACTTAGAGCCTTCATAACATCTTTAATCAGAGTTTTTCTTGATTCAAAATCCTTGAAATCTTTTCTGGATGACGATGCTGCTTCAAGTGGCTTATCAGGGTAGGGCGTATTATATTTGTCACCTTCTTTTATAAGCTCAATGATGGCTTGAGTATTCTTCTGAGCTTTCCTACTCAAGGAGTAACGCGACTTCATATCTGGGCACCATCCATTCAAGCACGTCTTCTTTACTTCGACATCTTGAATGAGTCTCTGCAGATCTTCATTCTTCATGCCCACGTTTGTTAGCCAACGCTGAACTTCACCAGGGATTACTTTATCATTCCATTTGGCCGCATCAACGGATTGTTGCACCGCATCTCTCTTGTCACTTAGCTTCTGAAAATGTTCTTTGAAATTCTCGATATTCCTGTTGTGGTAAATGAGATAGCCAAACTGATGTCCGATTGGAGCCACTAAGCATTCTCCGATTTTTCCTACAATGGAAATAACAATTTCCATTTCTTTTTTTCCTTTTTTCTTTTCTTTTTTTGGAGAATACAGATGTATGTCGTATGGGATGAAGAACTACAAGCAGTCTACACCAATGACTTTAACTACAAAAAGTAGTAGTATTGCCTCCTGCAAATTTACAAGTTAGTAGATCAGCTGACAAATAAAAACAAAACAGCAACCTTATTTACAGACAGCTTTTCTTTTCGAGTTCCGTCAAGATAGAGAAATTAAGAGCCTTCTTCCTCGAGGAGAATCCATCCGACTCCATGCATGGCGTGCCAGAGAGAATAAATCAAGGAGAAGCAGAATGAGAGATTGCAAATGGAGAATTTTCAAATGGATGATAGACGGTGGAAAACACTAACACCGGAGTTTGATCACCCGCTGGATGCTCAAAGGAAGCAGGGGAGGATGAGGTTTATTAGATATTCTTTTTGGATAAGGTTTAGACATTCTATTCACCAGACTTTGGACGAACTGCTCTCCAATAATAGAGTAGCTTTTTGATTTTTGGGCGCTTCAAACTCACTCGAGAAAAAGCAGTGCGCATAGCGGCATAGGTGGACCATGAGCAAACGTGGCCGAGACAAAGCCGTTGGGTGCATCTACTGACGTCTGACGGACAGATCCATACCCTCACTTTTCTTTCTCCGCCATGTGATGGACCGCATTAATTATCCACGAGCGCAAGGATTTCCGATCAATTGCGAGGCGCCAGCTCAGGATTTCTCCGACCTTATCTCGAGCCTATTCCGGAGATAAAAAAAAATTCATACTAATTTACCAAATCTAAATCCAGATCTATAATCAATACTAAATCGAAATCCAGATCTATAATCAATACGAAATACAAATATGTAATCAATATCAAATAGTAATCTAATTTATAATCAATATCAAATCCAAATTTTAAAAAAATTCAAATCTGAAATCTTGACAAAATCGTAAACAGCCTAAAAAAAATTTCTAAAATTACAACACCTGTAAATCACAACCAAATCTACAGATTATACACATTGACATTCTCATGAACAACCGAAAAAAATTCCTAAATTGGAACCCCTGTAATCAGTACCAAATCGCAAGAAAATCTCCACATTTGCAAGAAAATCTCCACATATTTGAGAAGCTTTCCAAATATCAATCAAATCGAAAAAAAAACTAAACGAAAAATTTATACAAAACCAGCAAATCTCAACCAAAACGCAAATATAATATCAAATCGGAAGAAAATTGGGAGGAGAGAGAGAGAGCGATAGTCGATAGTTGCAGGGGAAGAGAGAGAGCTAAAGGAGGGAGGCAGAGCGCTGAGCGTTGTTGCTTGCTGGTTGCTGCAAAGGGGGTAGTGCGCGCGCCGTGTGACTGAAGGAGGGAGGCAGAGCGCTGAGTGAGTGAGTGAGTGGGTGAGTGATCGAGAGAAGGAGAAATAGAGAGGGTTAGGTTAGGTTTAAAATCACTAAACGAAACGATGTCGTTTTTTATATGCATATTTGTTTTAAAAAAAAACAAACGGTGAAACCGCCCAGCGGTGAGCGGTTTTACCGCCATCGGCAAAATCCCCGCTACCGTCACCGGTGCTGCTGGGCACCGGTGAGCGGTGAACAGGACTGATACCAGCGGCAGTGCCGATACAGGTGATCAGGCCTAATCATGAGTACTTGAGGTTGAACGAGTCAAATATGGATTATACTTCTTCAATACATATTGCTTAGAGAAAATTAGTTAGTTGCTACATCAGCTGACATATAAAAAAAACACCAACCTTATTAATTTACAGGTTGTGTTTGTGTTGTAATATTTTTGGTATGAGAATATGTGTTGGTATTGGGTTTAGTGAAAAGGTGAAGAGAGAGGTAATTTTTTATATTTTTTATGGGAGAGAGAGAGAGATTATATTGGAGTATTTTATTAGGAGAGAGATAAAATGTTGGGGATAATTGGGTTTGCAAACGCAGCCTTGACTTTTCTTTCCGAGTTCCGTCAAGATAGAGAAAGAGCGTTCTTCCTTGAGGATATAGAATAGACAGAGAATAGATGGAGGAAAACACTAACACATGAGAATCCATCCGACTCCATGCATAAAATACTATTTCCTCTTTCATTCTCGTTCGTTTGTTTTTTTTAGAAAATTTAATTTTTGGTAACTAGGTTTTGACAACTTTTACGTTTTGTTCGTTAGGTTTCATTTTTTACGATTTGGTCACTAAATTTTGACCACTTTTACGATTTGGTCTTTCCATCATACCTCCGTTAATTTTTAACGAAATCGACCGCTACAATTTATCATTGTCACAACCAGTCAACCGCTATTCCCGTTAAAGATTTAACGGAAGTTTGACGGAAAGACCAAATCGTAATAGTGGTTAAAACCTAGTGATCAAATCTTAAAAATAGTCAAAACCTAGTGACCACAAATCAAATTTCCTTTTTTTAACCGCATTAATGTTTATCTTCTTATTCTTTTGTTTTTTTTTGTTTTAACCGCATTAGTGGTATTCTTCTTTTTTTTTAATAACTTTCAAATATTTATATTATAATAAAGATAAATAATCATCAATTTAAATATTATAAATTTGTATCAAAATTATAAAAAATTCGTAATTATAATAAATAAATATAAATATTATTTTATCTTTAATTTTTTCAATCATCCTAATAAAAATAATCTACAAACAATAACCTTAAAAATCATCATTACTTTTTACACAAATATTAATACAACTCTAACATCACTTAAAAATTTTCAAAACACTTAGGCTATGTTTGGCAAAGATTTGAAAACCTTTTCAATAATTTCTCAAACTTTTTCATCAATTACAATACATTTTCACCAATTTCAATTACCTTTTCATCAATTTCAATATATTTTCAACAATCTCAATTATTTTTTATAAATTTTAATAATTTTTAACACATTTTTCATGAATTTATATTATTTTTAAAAAAAGCACAAATACGAGAATGTATTTTGAGATATAAACCAAAACATAACCTTAAAATCTCTTGAAAATGAACGTGCTAAATTTTCTGTAGATTTTGCTAAGCCCAATCAAGTTGGATGTAAGAATAGACATTAGAGATACCCATCACACATGTCATTTGACGCAACCAAAAAGACAAAAAGACTAGTTTGCCACTGAAATAATAAAATAACTTGAAAAGTCATTTGGCAGGGCCTTCTGAAGGGGCACAGCTACTAGTCTTTTTTTTTTGGTCAGTTGGCACTGCTACTAGTCATTTTGTCTGTGTCGGCCATCATCTATGACAAAATGTTTCGGGTACTAAAACCAATAATAATGACCTGCTTCACGTGATTTTTTTTTTCAGAATGGTATTAGGGTTTAATTGGTTTCACAGAAATACTCGAACTTAGTGAATATTTTTTTTTCAATCTTTCCGTTTAACTCACGCATGTGAATTTAACATTTATTCCTAAAAGTCTAATCTAATACAAAGATTTTAGATAAAATACATTTTTTTATCCACAAACTATCATAGGTTTTGCACTTTGCATCCTAAACTATCATTTTTGACACTTTGCACACTTTGTCAAATTTTTATACTAAAATAACGATAATATCATTTACCCTTTTTGTATATATTAATTATATTGTTGTCAATTCATTAATTTATCAAGGGTATTATTGTCAAATGAAGGGTGCAAAATGTTTAATATTAATAGTTGGATGGAGTAATGTGTTAAAATTGGTAGTTTATGGTGCAAAGTGTCTAACATTAGAAGTTGAGGGTGTCAATATCTTAAAGATAATAATTTGGGATTCAATATATCACTACCCAAATAATTTTGTGGGTGAAAAATATATTATTCTCATAAATTTTATTATTAGAATTATATTTTATTTTTTCTACTATGCTCAGCACCTCCAATATTAAATTGAAATTCATGTAAAGTCAAACCTTAACTCTAGTAGCATTATCTAAAAAGTTTACGTTGAAACTTGACCCACCTCATTTCCTCGTTCTTTTCCACGCCTTATGTACCTTTTATACCTTTAATTTCGTAAATTTGAGCTCCATAATTTTCAGATTTGAAATTTTTTTTAATAAAAAATATATATTTTTCACCTACTAATTTCTATAAATTTTACCATTGACATCCTTAACGTTATCAATTTTGATATATTACACACTATAATTACAAAGTTTAATAAAAGGATGCGTGAGAAATTAGGAGACGTTGACAGGACATGAGGTGGGACTATGGATGACAAAGAAATGAAAATCTGGGCAGCTCGTGTAATAGTGTTGTTTTGATTGGAGTAAAACGGTGATATTTTTTTCCTCGTTCCGAGCACCGTTAAGCTTTTAGTGCCTCGGGGGACGCAATTCACTGGGCCCTGGCCTTAAACGTGATGCGCTAACTAAATTGTCTTCTTTATTAGTACAGCGGAAAACCACTCTTTAGTTAGGCGTCGGAGCCCACGTCGCAGACAAGTGCCTCGCACCGCTGTACGCGTAATTCGATTCGCGAGTTCTCTGCAAAGGCTGAAATGGATCGTGTGGGACGGTGTAAGGATGCGTAGGAAATTAGGATGAGATGTTGACAGGACATGAGGTTGGACTATGGATTGACAAGGAGATGAAAACCTGAGCAGCTCAGGTGATAATGCCGATTTGATCGGAGTTGTATGTAAAAATATAAATAATACTGTCTTTAAGACGGTGGCGGACTGGCTGCTTGGAGCTCATTGGGTAAACAAACGGTCGTTGATTTGGATTTTGGTAATGAAAGGGTTTTCTAGCCAATTGTTATTAATAAATTAATCATTTATAACTAAATAGAACCAGATGAGAAGATCCAATCACTTTAGTAATTATGCACTACTATAGGTATGGTATTAAAGGTGAGTATATGATGTCTAAATTAGTAATATCTTTGAGTATTAGTACGAGAATTTGTATTGATGAATGAATCTTAAGGGGCACATACCTTACTTTTATAGGTTTAGAGAGTTTTAATTCAACTAGTGCTTGGACTACTAAAACAGTTAGGACTCCGGTATGTTCGTTTTCACCATTTTTCAGGATTCTAAGTATATTCACAATTCTACCACCGAACATATTCAGAATTCAAACACAAAAACCAATACATTTTACACAATCTCCAACAACTTTTTAATTTTTTATTCAACATAAATTTTCTCTCTCTATACTTTTTCACATAACTCCAATACTTTTTTATTAAACAATTATATTAAATCATTTCTCTCTCCACTTTACACAAACACCAATAAAACACTATTCAACATAAAAATTCACAACTTCTCTAAAATCCTACATTTTTTCTCAAAACGAACATCATCCTAGTCTTACTTGGGGTTAGATGCTTCTTATCAGGTATTAAACTTTATTAGCTGATAAGTTAAATGTATGTTGTGTTTATCTCATCTTAAATTGTATCATAAATTCAAATAAAAAAATATTTGTGTATATATATATAGGATCATTTTATTGTTTAATAACTTTTATAATTTTTCATATACAGTTCTTCGCTTGTAACGAAGATAGCTTGTCAAAATTTGAAGGCTTTGGCAGTAGATCTTCATTTAATCAGGATTTTATAATTTAATTATACTGTATTGAAATGTACTTAATTTTGTTTAGCTAAAAGAATAGAGATGTACTTAATTTTTATACATTTATTCGTCTCTTTGTTTAAAATATAATAAGAACAACTTTGTAAAGTAGACATATAAAAAGCGAGCCTACCTAATCCACGAGTAAATAGTGATAATCTTATACAACAGTCCACAACCCACAATCTTGCGCTTAAATAGAGAATTATCGTTGTTTCTTGAAAGCATACAGTTATAAATAATTTTTTTTTACTTTAGATAAATGAGACACTCAATAGAAAAAATACAATTGAATTTATTTACATATCATTTATGAAAATAAAGATACAAGGGAGATTATATTTATAACCCAAAATTTTCCTACTCCCCACATTAGCAATGTGGGACTCTTTACATTTCAACACTCCCCCGCAAATTCAAGGTGGACAAACCGACAAATATTGAGTTTGGAGTTACAAAAAATAATTACAGGAAAAAAACAATTACAAAGATTGTCGGTACTAAGCCGGGAAGTCGCCGGTACTGTGCCGGGAAGATGCCGGTACTAAGCCGGGAGAAAGCCGGTACTGAGCCGAAAAAGTTGCCGGTACTAAGCCGAGAGAAAGCTGATACTAAGCCGGATGGTCGCCAGGAGGTAACTGGACTAAAGACGAAAACCTCGCTCCCATACAATGTTAAAAATAAAAAAAATTTACTTTAGATAAATAAGATACCCAATAAAAAAAATCAAATTAAATTTGTTTACTCTCGTTTATAAAAATAAAAATAAAAATACAAAATAACTCAAAATTTTCCTACTCTCCACGTTATATTTATAACAATTTGTGACTCTTTACGTTACAACCCATACTAGACTCTTAAAACCCTATTAATCCAAGTTACAAGATTTGTCTGAATGGCTACATGTAGAGCGAGACAACAACAAGATAAAAGAATTTGATAGACTTTTTTGAGTTTAACTGTTTATTGTCGTATATTGATGCTTTAAAGTAGCATTAACCTACACGCCCATGTGGCATCTGGGTATACTTTCGGCGTCTTCAAGACTTGGGGAAAGAAAACTCTGACAAAAACTAGCATTAACCTACACGCCCATGTGACATCTGGGTATACTTTCGGCGCCTTGAAGACTTTACAAACGGGGGAAAGAAAACTGACAAAAACTGTCGGGTGATAAAACCAATAATAATGACCTGCTAGCACCACGTGATTCAGAGAAAAAGTGAAACCAACAAAAACTGTCACATTTTGCAACGCAGAGTGAGGACGAAGGGATCTTTTCTTTTATTGAAAAACAAAAGAATTAGTGAACGAGGGCCCGACGCTATGTCCAGGGGCGGGCTTGAACCACAAGTTAGGCCTGAACACGTTTGGGCCGAGCGCCGAACCGGCCGACCTAAACAGCCCGAAGTTTATTGGTACAGGCGGTTGGACGATGGTCCAAGTTAGTCTTCGGCCCAGTTATTTTTTAAAACGACTGAATCGGTTCGGTTTTCGGTTAAATGGGTCGGTTAATCGAAAATCGAACCGACCGACCCATTTACCTTATAATTTTTTTACCCCCAATCCCCCATTCGATCGCGAACTCGACCTCCAGCCCTAACCCTAAGCAGAAATCGTCGTTCCCCCTCCGGGCCTCCACCCCTCCAGGCTTCTCCAGCCTCCAGGTCTCCTTTGCAGCTGGTGTCGTTCGGCCCGTTTCCCCTCCACTCTCCAGCTCTAATCCTTCCCTTGCTCGCACCATTCCACTGCCTCTCCTCCCCTGCCGCACCATTCCACTGCCTCTGTCGTTTCTGAAGCAGCCCCCTCGGCCGCCAGATCTGAGCTCTCACCCTTCCCCTGTTGCATTCCGTGCCTAAGGTTTTTTTTCAGCCTTCATATTTTTCTATTTCTTATTCTTCTGTATAAAAACGAGCTAACCTTATTCTTTTCGTTTCTTTTTATCTGGCAGAAATTGGAGTTAGTTTGCTTTTGAGGTATGATCTTACTCTCTGTCACTTGGACTAGGGGTGTACATGTTAGGTGCGATAGAAATTGGATGTGATAGAAATTACAGTTAGTTTGCTTTTGTGATGTGATAGAAATTGGAGTTAGTTTGTTTCGTGTATATCTCTCTGATCATAAATTGTTAGTGTTATGAATTTCGTACCTCTTTACTCTGTTGATGAATTATGTTGGGTTTAAAGTTTGAGATTGGTGTTTTTGATGGTGAGATCTGTCTTAAAGTCAGTTTGTTGGGCTTAAAGTTTGAGATTGAAGTTAGTTTGTTTGTTGGGCTTAAAGTTTGAGATTGGTGTGTTTTTACATCATGTCCAGTCAGTTTTTAATTTTGTTGTTGTGGTCACGTGGTGTATGTAATGACCATTAGTATATAATGACTAGTACTAGTAATGGTCAAGTTGCAGCAACTCTATTGAAGTCCTTTCACTTTGCTTGAGGCGACTTAATAGTCATTAAGATCAAATACTTGTAGTCAGTGCTGTGTCTGAAATATGATCAAATACTTGAGGCGACTTCAATTGTGAATTGGTTCATTTGTATGAAATTATGAATTGAGCTATATGAATAATTGAGCTATGTGAAGGATGTGAATAATTAGTTAACATATCTTGTTACATATTATGTTAGTATGTTAGGTTGTGTCATGTGTGAAGAATGTGATAGTGACAGTCTATTTTTCTACATTTCAGTTACTAAATTCTAGATGGACGGTCCTACATCTAAAGGGGGTAATCCTACCCCCAAGATAAAAGAGGACGAGACACCATCTTCTATGAATGAAAACCCATCAAATGTTAACAATACTCCAACTCAAACCAAGTCTCAGCCTACTATTCGACCGTTTGCTAAAAGGAAGGCTAGTAGAGACCCGTCCCAAGTGTGGGATCATTTTACCAAAATGACTAGTTGTGATTCTAGTGACCCAAAAGCCACATGTAACTATTGTTCAAATGAGTACTATTGTCACTCTAAGAAAAATGGGACATCATCAATGATACAACATTTAGAGAGTTGCAAGAAGTATCCCTATAGGAGACCAGTGGATAAGAATCAGACTACTTTGTGTTTTGACAAAAAAAGGGAAGAGTCTGATGGTGGTGCAATTAATAAAATGAGGTTTCACAAGTATGATCCTGAAGGTATTCAGATGACAATTGCTGAAATGATTATTTTTGATGAATTGCCTTTTAGATTTGTGGAGTCGATCAAGTTTAGAAAAGTTTGTTCGAAGATGTAACATAAGTTTAATGTGTCTTCTCGTGTTACTGTGGCTAGGGATTGTATGAAGCTCTATGATATGGAAAAGGGAAAGTTGAAATCTTTTTTTAAGTCTTATGCTAGTAGAGTTTGTCTCACAGCTGACACTTGGAGCTCAGTGCAAAATTTAAATTACATGTGTTTGACAGCACGTTTCATTGATTCTGAATTGAGGTTGCACAAAAGAATCATAAATTTTTGTTTAATTCCTAGTCATCGGGGGGATACAATTGGGAAAAATATAGAGACTTGTTTACATGATTGAGGAATAGATAGAGTTTTCACCATCACAGTTGATAATGCCTCCTCAAATGATGTTGTTATTGATTACCTAAAGAGGCATATGAAGGGTAATGTCATGGATGGTGATTATCTTCATATGAGATGTTGTGCCCACATCTTAAATCTTGTTGTCACTGAGGGGTTAAAAGAAAGTGATGAATCGATTGTCAAGGTTCGTAATGCAGTGAGATATGTGAGGTCATCTCCTTCTAGATTGAAAATATTCAATGTTTCTGCACAAAAAGGAAAAGATTGAGAGTAGAAGGGGATTGTGTCTTGATGTTTCTACCAGATGGAACTCGACTTACCTTATGTTGGACTCAGCTCAAAAATATCAAAAGACATTTGAACGCTTGTAGGATGATTATGAGCACTTTCTTCGTCACTTTGGCGAAGCTAGTGAGGGGAGAAGGATTTTGGGGCCTCCTGGATGTGGTGATTGAGATGGAATTCGAGTAATTACAAAGTTTTTGAGACTTTTTTATGAAGCTACATTGAGATTTTCTGGATCTTTTCATGTAACTTCTAATGCATATTTTCAAGAGCTATGTATGATTCAAAAACAAATTTCAAGGATGTGTGATAGTGGTGATGTTCTTTTAAGTGCCATGGCGATTGGTATGAAACGGAAGTTTGAAAAATATTGGGGAAGGTCTGACAAATTTAATTTGTTCCTATTCATTGTTGTTGTGATTGATCCACGGTGTAAAATGTTTGCTTTGGAATTGTGGTTCAAACAATTATATGAACATGAGGCTGAATTGATGTTAGAAAGTGTAAGACGTGTCTTCCATCGATTGTATACGGAGTATTCTGCTCGGTTTGGGTCTTCAAGCGAGGTTCAACCATGCAATGACTTTGTTACTCCACATGGGGGTGATGGGAATGATGTAGACGACTCTGAATCTTTTTGGGGCATTATGGATGAATTTGAATCAAAAGCAGATGTGGGTAACAAATCTGAAATTGAACAATACTTATCAGATGGTCGTGAGGCACGAACTGTGGATTTTGATATCTTAAATTGGTGGAAGATGAATGCCTCTAAATATCCTATTCTTGGCGATATTGCACTTGACGTGATGACTATGCCTATTTCTACCGTTTCTTCTGAATCGACATTTAGTACCGGTGGACGTGTGCTTGATCCCTTTCGGAGTTCTTTGAGTCCAAAAACTGTTGAGGCACTAATCTGCACGCAAAATTGGTTAAGGGAAGAATCTAATTTTGACATTCAACAAACATTGGACAACATTGAAAACTTTGAGGTTGAAGAAGGTAATTTACTAATTTAGTAGTTATTTTAGATTTCTCTTTACTGAAAATCTTTACTATTTAGTATTTACACAATATGTTGTTTTTGGTTTTCATGAAGGTGAAAGTGGAAATGGAAATGCATGATGTCCTTAGGTAATGATATAAATATTGTTTTGATTTCATTTATAAATCTTTGAATTACTGTGATAGATGCTTGGAATAGAATTAATAATTTTTGCCATATTTCTTGCATATATTTGGAACATTGAAAGTTAGGACTTGATGAATGCTTGCAAATGAGGAGCTTTGGGAGACTGCAAATGAGGAGCTTTTGGAGACTTGATGAATTTATTTTATTTTGGAATGTATTAACTATTAAGCTATCTTAGTATAGTTTATTTTATTTTTGATTGTATTAAGTAAGAGTTTATTTTATTTTGGACTGTATTAAGTATCTTAGTATAGTTTATTTTATTTTAGAATGAGTCAAGTTAAGTTAAGTCTTTTATCAAATTTTTATAACTGAAAAAAAAATTAGCTGGGCATCAATACTGCATGAAAGAGACATTTGAGACAAGTAGACAACAAAACGCACAGCTGAGAACGATGAAAACTGCCCAAAATATTGGGCCTTGTCTTTGAAAAGCCTAGGGGGCCCAACCGATTGAACCGGCCGAACCGACCGAATGAAATTTTCATTCGGTTAGTTCGGCCATTACATGATAGTCGGCCGGTTTCGGTTCTCACATTGTGAGAACCGACCTTGGTCGGTTCGAAAGTGAAAAATACATTCCTTTCGAACCGCGCCGAAGATGTACACCCCTACCACCAATGGTAAATAATTTTTTTTAAAAACAATTCTTTCAATTTTACAAAACAAAGGGGGCAACCGTCCAGGGCGCCCCCATTTTTGGATTGGTCCACCACGGTTGCCCCCATTTGGTTTCCCCTATGCTAGTATGAAAAGCCTAAAATATTCTCTATCAAATTGCAGTGAATGCATTGCAATTGCTATAAACACAAGCTCGGGGAAAAGATTTGTGAAGGAAAGCACATGCATCCTTTGGGCCATTATAAAATGCATTGCAACCGAAAATAGTGACAAATTGCTATAGAAGTATACTGTTGCAAAAAGGATCACGATGATTTTCCTCATTATTTAAACTAAGTGTGATATAATTTATTGACATGATCTGTACCCTGATGTGGTTCATCCATATTTGAAATAAGAATTTAACAACGTTGGTTGCGATGAGTCAATTTTGAGAACAAATTTTTTATAAAAGGGAGAGATTATAACACCCGTTATTGTAAAAAGAAAAACAAATTTAAAATTTGAAAAGTGGAACGGTGCACTAGGGATAAGTTATCCCTTCCGCAAGTTTCAAGATTTTGAACGCAAATATTCCGTTTGAAACCCTTGTACTCGCCAAACTCTCATTTTAGTCAAAATTTGATATCTCTTCAAATTTTGAACGAATTATGAACAAATTTTTGCCCTTTTCAAACATATTTAGAGATATTTAAGTATAGATCTATGTTATTTGCGAAAATTTTCGGCCAATATTGGAGTTTTCTTTCATTTAAAGTTCTCTCTATCCTCTCTCTCTCTTTATCACGAAACTCTCTTTCCATCACCTTTGGATATGCAATTTGCAGTGGTTGAGTGATTTTTGGAGGTATGTTGGATTTAATCTTTGGTTAAGGGTTGTATTTCTTTGGATTGATTTGGGTTATGTCGTTTTATAGACGACGTTGGAGAGCCGTTCTTCACGTATTAGACAATTTTTCTACAATTTTGTCAGTGCATTGGGTGAGTTTTTCTCAAAGTTCCTATCTTTGATGGAGTTTTAGATTTGAGATTTCTAGATTTTTCAGATTAATTTTTGGGTTACTGTAGGGCAATAAAGGTGCTTTTGAGGGGATTTTGTGATTGTGGAATAGCGTATTCTTATAGTGTCAATGAAGCTCAGGTATGTTTGTTGCTAAAATTTGATTATTAGATTTTGTTGGAGACTTGTCTGGCTTGAGATGAAGAAATGACTGAAGATTAAAATAAGTTTTATAATAAGGACATGTTTGATAAGATTAATTTAGCCACATTTATTTAATTTTTTATTTAACAATATTTTTGTTTTGTGTAATATTATATTTAATTTTTTAAAAAAAAAAACTAATTTACAAAAATTATATAAAAAATCGGAAATTATTTTTTTTGAAAAATACTAAAAATATAGAAAACTATGAAAATAAATACAAGAATTCTTTTTTTTTTGTTTAATTTTTTTTCTTTCACATATCATTACATTTAAAAAATAATAAGAAAAAATAATTTACAGAAATCGGGAAATGTTAAAAAACATTACAAAAAATATCTAAAAAAACTAAATTAACTCAATAAAATATTTTATTTCACATATCATTACATTTAAAAATAATAATAAGAAAAAATAATTTAAATAAATTGGGAAATGTTAAAAAAATTACAAAAAACATAAAGGGGGTGTTTGTTTGTGGAAATTTCGGGGAATATTCCCGAAATTTTGGGAATCTTTACTTTATTGAGATTTATTGGGGTTTGTGAAAAGTAGAGTGTGTGTGTAAAAGTTAAAAATTTTGGAGTGTGTTTGTTTTGTTGGAAATTTCGAACCCCAAAATTTTAGGGAAACAAACACCTCCAAAATATCTAAGAAAAAAAAATTAACTCAATAAAATATAAATATTTGAAAAATAGAATCAGATTTTATAAATCATGAAAATCGGATAAAATATATATAAAAATAATTTCTCAAAACAAATTAATTGCTATAAAATAAAATTAAAATTATAAAAAAGTAAAAAATATTTCCAAATTATTAAAAAATATTCTAAAAAAATTAGAAAATTTTGGAAAATTGTGGGTAAAATGTAAAATTAATTTTAAAAATTCAATAAAAAAAATTAAAAATAGATAAATACACAAAATTCATCAAAATATTTTAAAATTTTAAAACAAAATTTTTGGAATTCAATAAACTAAAACAGAGAAAATTAATTTGAGAAAATCACAAAAAAAAATTAAAAAGTAACTTACAGAAATTTGAAAGTGCACAAAATTTAATTTTAATTTTTTAAAAATTTTATACTTCCTTTTCTTGTTTGAAAAATTATTTTCAATACTATAGAAAATTAAAATAAAAAAGAATTCAAAATATTTATTAAAACAGGAAAAGGAAGTATAAAATTCTAAAAAATATTTTCAATACTAGTCTGAAATGTGTTTGAAAACTTGTCTTCTAAGATTTCTAAAAGGGAAATTCAAATGTTCACAGTTCAAGTGACTTACGTTCAATCGTTTTTCAGTGGGAAATTTATGATGACATGAAAATGTTTTAGCATGTTAGTTCTTAAGCTTGTATCCCAGTATCTGTTTCCTTTCCATTGATGTAGCTGGTAGCAGACACAACACAAGTAGCAAGCTTATACATCTTTATAAATTGAATGTCTCATTTTTGGCAGGTTTTATTTGATTCTTCAAGGTCGTTTATTTGTTTCATTTGAAGACTACTCAAAATGGTAAGCGCCTTTTACCTTAATAAGGCTTTTTGGGCCGCTGAATTTATCTTCTATTGCTGACACTGTGTTGTGATCTGAATCGATAAACACTGTTGATTCTTGTAGGTGAAGTTCACAGTAGATGACCTCCGTAGGATTATGGACTACAACACAACATTCGTAATATGTCTGTTATTGCACACGTAGATCATGGTATGAGGTTTCAAACTTCTTTTACTCCTACATTTAAAACGTGGATTCCATGTACCTAAGTCACAAATTATTGTGCCAAGGGATTTTCATGACTTGCTGGAACCCATTCAGGGGCCTCTGCTAAGAGAGGAATTTAAGTTCTTGTTAGTCTCTTTCAAATAGCTATAAAATTTGTGTGCTGCTGAGACATCGAAATTGTTTACCATATTCCCCACAGATGTTGGGTTTATGTATCTAATGACTGTTGAGATTTTCTACTTCTGTTTGCTTTCCTAATCTTTTGAACGTTCCTATAGTGGTCCGTGTCCCAAATTTTGTTGGAAGATAGTTGGGTGCATTTCACTGCATTGCTACTGCTTAACATAAATTTATCTGTATGTTTGAGTCATGAGATCATGCAACGGTTCCAGTGTTAATGCTCTCGTTTACTACCTTCTAGGGAAATCTACACTAGCTGATTCTCTTGTCAGGCCACACGTGTCTAGATTATGACAGGACTTGTAGTTTGAATAACCCAATATGAATATAGGTTCACTGAAAAATCGCCACCGCTAAGGGCCTATTTTTGCCTGTGTAGGTATAGGGGAAAATATTTAAAAATCGGTCTATCCGGTGTAGGTGCCAGTTTTGGCCAAAACCGGTACCTACACTGGGGTTGAACAGCCCTAGTCGTTGCTTTTGAAATTTCTATACGGTGTCGTTTTAGTACTCGTCTTCCTATTCTTTCAGTTTCAACCCCCCTCTCTCTCTCCCTTTCTCTCTCTGTGCGCAAGCGTGCTGCGGTGCTGGGAGTCCCATAATAGAGTCTTGATAGTCTAATTCGGCTTCAAGAGCACGTAAGCTCCTCACCCCAAAGTCACCGAATTCCATTTGATTAGCCGTTCTAGTAATTAACAATACATAGACAACGTAACTGTTCCTTTTGTGTTTACAGATAATTTCACAAAATCTTTAAAGCTCCGTAAGCTGGATAATTTGGTTGGCTATACTGCTACATTTATCCATTTTTTTAATAGTTTCTTTTGTTGTTTCTGAATTTAAAATTGTTACTTCAGAGTGAATGTTTATTAGGTGAAATGAATACGAGAACTGCATGTGTTTCAAGAATTTGTTTTTGTTTCTTTTCATAATTTCCTCTTCTTTTTCTTGTTTTGGTTCTTTCTATTTTCCATTTTAATGACTAATGTAAGAATGTTCTGCAATTCTAATTACTTACGACTTGATGAAGTTCTTGATTTTTGACATCGCAGATATTTAGTAAGGTATCTTTGGTACCTTGAAGGGCTTGTAGTTCAGCATTTTCTTCACCTCCCAACATGATTCATTGCGTCTAACAATTTTGTTTGGAACCACAATGGTATGCTTCTCATGTTTTTTTAACTTGGGAATATGGGTCTGGGCATTAGTTTGTTTTATGGTAGTATTGATTATAATACAAAAAGGGTAACAATGAGGAATTAATGTTTTCCATTGCAAACTAGAGTGAATCGTGTTTGGCACTTCAAGAAGTCATGAAGTCTGGTAGTGAAATGTATCCAGTTTCCTTAAACAGAATTAAAGGCTGCAGAGAGTATTCGAATGCATAATTTTACCAAACCTTGTGCATAAACTTATAGCACTGGTAATGGAAAAAGACTTAAATTACAGATATGTGTCCACATTTGAACTGTTATAACAAGGGGCTGCTCCTATCTATATGATTTGTGAATGTTTATTTTCTTTACAGCACAGATTCCAGTTTGAATGTATTGATCCAGTGGTATATCAATAATTGTATTTACAAAAATATTATTTATTTATTAATTCATCTCTAAGGTACGCACTTCATATTGCTTATGTTTTCCAAATCACATGTTCTTTCTCTTGATGTCACCATACATTAGTGGAAAATTTGTCCAATGGAGTGAAGCGTCTTTTAGCACCAAGGGAGTGGTTTAAGATAAAATGTAATTATGGGCACTGTAAATTTTTTCATTAGTTGTTTAAAAATGTGGGGTGTTAGATTGAGAGGATGATTTCCCACCAACCAAAAGCTGACAAAATGATGTGAACTTGATCTATATTGTCATAACTTGAAATGCATGAGATGTTTCCTTATACCAGAAAGAGCTTGCCTCGTGAAAAAGCATCTCCAGATATCAATGCGTGGATTTTTATTGCCTATACAGTAAAAGATGGTTTGGATTTTATCTATTATCCATGTAGCTGGAACCAGTTGGTTGTATAAACACATACTTGTACAGTTGCAAGTCTTTTAATTTTTAACCTTTGCAGCTCTTTAACATTAAAAGCAGTGTTCACCAAGTTGTTCTTTTGAGGATGAAATCACACAAATTTATTGCAATTCTTTAACATACTTGACTTTTGACTAGTATTTGTACCTAAACACAAGGTAAGGTGGGGGGGACCCCAGGGTGCCCCGCGGGGAGGGGGCGGGGAGGAAGGGTTGGGATTTGGAAACTTGGGTCAGTATGGGAACTTAAGCTCATTTAGGTTATATGTACCTATCTTTTATGTTTTATGGGATTCAAATTATGTGGCTATCTTTGAACTTTATGTTACTCTGTCTGTTGTTCATGCTCCTAGATTCAATTTCACAAGGTATTAATATTTTTATCTTAGTTTATAGTTCCTCGTTGTGGAGAGTGGGCTATTCCCCCCCCCCCCCCCCCCCCTCTTTTTGTTCCTATTTGGGAAATCCATGTGTAAGTAACTTGGACTTTGTTTTTTTTTTTGAAGGATCAACAAATCGAAGAACAGCCAGAATTCATTGATATCAATCAAAATGATTTCTCGTTTCGAAAGTATGGTTCTTTTTCTTTGGAAGTTTTTCTTTGTGGATATCTTGTGGACCAATTCTTTGTGCACATATGGTCCTCACAAGAGAGAGGTGTAACAAATATCTATCCACAGTTGTTTTGACACGAATATTAGTGACTTATTAGGGCTTTTTTTTGTGTTTTGATGAAAAATTGCAATTACCCTATAAACTATCACCTCATTTGCAATCTGCTTCTGAACTACCTTTTTGGCAATTGACCCCCAGTTCCCCCCCCCCCCCAATTTAGCTTATAGTTCAGATCTGCCTATTAGTATGAACAAGGTAGGTCATTTGGCACAATCTCAATAGCGAGATCTTAACCAATTAAAAAAGTTGTAGTTTAGGGGTCAAAGGCTAAGAATGCTAGTTTTGGATGCACATGGTAATGTGATGGTAGTTTGTCGGCCCCCTTTTTTTTCATTTTTTTTTTGTATGTACTAGGCATGCAGCCTTAATAAAAATATGTAACTTGTAGGAACAAAAAGGAATCCTCTAACGCCTTAGAGCTTCTGAGAGAACTAAAGTTCAAACATAGTTCAAATTTGATTCCACAGACTGGGTGTGCCTTTAGCATAATTCTGTTTGTTTTGCTAGAACTCCACATACAATTAGATGATTTACATTGTTATTCTGAATTATGAAACTTAACCTCTGTCCCACCTAGAAGGATGTGCGGAGTGTTGTGACAAAGATCTTTGTGGTGGATCATTTACGGTAGTCCAAAGGATTAGTCTTGGCTTGAAACAGATCCAGGACATTTGTGTAGAAAATTACAAGACAATTTCAGTCTTCTCTTCAATTTCACGTAATTCTGTTTTGTTTTACTAGATCTCTACATACAATTAGCTGATTTACGTTCTTATTCTGTTATGAAACATAACCTCTGTCCCACCTAGAAGGATGTGTGGAGTGTTGGGAAAAAGATGTTTGTGGTGGAGCATTTACGGTAGTCTTAAGGATTAGTATAAGCTTGAAACAGATCCAGGACATTTGTTGGAACATTACAAGACAATTTCAGTCTTCTCTTCTTTAAGGAAAGCATCATGGGCTTTAAGAAATTTTCTGGAGTATTGAGGTGCACTTTAGGGTTTTTTTCTACTTTTGAAGTTACATAGTGGGTTCTCTTATACCTATTGAATAGAAGAGATGTAAATATGATAATAAAGGGTAGTGATTCTGTCTGTGAATTAAGATTTCATGTTTTTGGTTCTTTGTTTTCAGTTAGGGTGTCTTCCTCTATGGTCAAGTTTTTTTCTACTTTTGAAGTTACATAGCGGGTTCTCTTATGTCTATTGAATAGAAGAGATTTAAATATGATAATAGAGGGAAGTGATTCTGTCTGTGAATTAAGATTTCATGTTTTTGGTTCTTTGTTTTCAGTTAGGGTGTCTTCCTCTATGGTCAAGTGATCAATAGAAACTGAGTTGTTTTCGATGATCTCATCTGTGTACATTGATGATTAATGTTGTTTTCTCATTAAAAATGTTATTAACAAGTGTATTTGTTATCATGGACATCAGAGTAGATATAGATCCATAACATCATAGTGTTTTGAATATTTTATCTGCCAATGAAGGATACTCCTAAGTGGTTGAGCTGGATTTTGCTTTCTGGTCCTCAGCAGTTTAGTTGCTTTATTTAGTGGCAATTTTTTTCTGTCACAATAACCACAGTGCGCATGATATAATAAAATAGAAACATATGCTGACCCCTTCCTTGGAAGGAGAAAGAGCTTCAAAAGTTATTCTGGAGTTTTCAGTGACAACCAACTATCTTTAAGCGACGATTTTTCTGAATTTCTGCAAAGACATACAACTATTTGGGAAAAAAAAGGGAGGGGTGGTGGTGGAATGCAGTGATAGTCTAATTGCTTTTCTGTACTAATTAATAATTATGATGCTAAGTTCTTTTCTGGATTGTTTCTAGGCACAAGAAGCAAAAGGAGGAGGACATTCCCATCTGTGAATGCAGATATAATCCCAATGATCCTGATAGTGCATGTGGGGAGAGGTGCTGGAATGTGTTAATCAGCACAGAATGCACTCCTGGTTATTGCCCTTGTGGTTTCTTCTGCAAGAATCAGGTGTTTACATATACCCCACTTTTAACTGTGTGGGCGGTGTTGTCTTTGGGGCAGTGTCTTTGGGGTTTCTGGTTTCCCCTTTTTCTTAGTTTTCTAGTTTGTTTGTGTTAGGGATTTTCGGTATATTCTCTTGTACTGTTAATCCCGTTGTTGTTTGTGTTTTCCTTGCTTTTTTCTCTTTAATAAGATTGACTTATAAAAAAAAAACTGTGTGGATATCATGCTCACTTGATCTTTATATGCCCCACTTTTAACTGGACATCAGTCCTTTTTATGTGATCTTGCTAGTAATTTTTCATGTCTACATATATTCACCCATTTGGGAAGAAACAAACACGTGTGCATGTATGCCACTTGTTTTTTACCCCACATGCTTTAAGTTAGGCTATATGAATTGTTATGTCGTCATTTATTTTTTCTTGCAAACCTTAGGAAGTGTTGTCTTTAGAATGACTATTTGAAAGGATTTTTGAGGATCCTTTGTGTGAGGACCCGATCTTTTAAAAAAGAAAAGATTGTTTTGCAAACTTGGGATTCGAACCCAGTCGCGTAGGAGAAGAGAGGCAAAGTTGGACCACTGAGGTGCCTTTGCTTTTTCTTTATATGGTAAAGTTTTATTTTACTTATGGTGAAGTTTTATTTTACTTAAACACGTTTTGCTCGAATTGAATTTTTAAGTAAAACAGTGTGTTTTGATCTTCTTCTTCCCCAAACTTTAGAATCTCAATTCTTCTGCCCTAGCCTCCGTTTTCAACCCTTCAGTTTCTCTCATCAATTTCCTCTCCCTCTCTTCGATTTCTCATCCATTTTATAGCACCTTTTCGATTGATTTTCGTGGCCTTTCAACTCCATTGTGTAAATCTCAAAGTCTCAGTAAATCATGCGAGTTATAGTGGTTAATGGAGGATTTCGAAAGGGCATCGGTTTTGGGATGTTATTCATTGATTTTCGGCCAAAACTCGCCTATATAAGGGTACCTTCTGCTCAGAGATTATTCACACCACTCAATTTCGGGTTATTCTCCATTTTGAGTTTTCTCTCTCTATCTAAGTCAATTTCGGCCATTGATGAGTTTCTCGATTTTCTTCGTATCTTTTGGGTCGCTGCAATACGTGGATTCTAGGGTTGCTCGATTGTTGAAGCAAATCGGGTAAGCGGAACTACTATACTGTTTTTCTTCGAAAATGAAGAACATGTTTTCGTAAAAGATTTTGTGAAAAATATTGTTTTATTGCAAGCCTATGTTATTCTGAAAACCAATGTGGAATTTAAAAGATATACTGAGATCTATTTATATTACTGTTTCAAAGATTATGTATTTTGATGAATATTATTTCTATTTTTGATCCTGATTTATGATATTATGTATTATGCTGTTTTCAAACCCTGAGGCGATGTTCTGTTACTGATTACTGATTATTGATTATTGCCGCTGTTGATACCAACTTACTGATTACTGAGTGCGCCAATTCTTCGGATTGGTTTTTGTGTGGGTTTCTCCCTAGTGCACACTTAGCGTACGTGACTAAGTCTTAGTAGGGCAAACTCCACTTACTGTTGGCTTAATTCGGTTTGGCTGCCGGTTAAGTCGTTGCACAACCCTGCCACAGGGGTCAATGTGGCTTACTGTTGATGCCAAAGGGGATTTTCTGAAAAGCTATTTTATTTTCTGTATTTCTGGTCACTGAATTGAGTATTATTTTCAAAGAAAAGAATATATATTTTTATTCTTTGCTTACTGAGTTGTCGAACTCACTCCGTTATTATTTTTCCCACTTTCTGAGATTTTTGAAGAACGTGACAAGGATGATACTTAGATGACATGCGGGTGGGAGTAATATTGTTTTGAAAATTGTATAAGTTTATGTTTCAAAAGCATTAACATTTTGATGATGTTTTGTTTCGAATAAAGAAGATAATTTTTTTTCCAGTTGTTTTATTGAAAATTCCATTGTTGATTTTTGGGGCGTGACACTTTGGCTAAAGTGGTTTGGAAGGTGATTCCTTTATTTATTTGGTGGTGCTTGTGGAGGGAACGCAATCGACAATGTTTTGATGATTCTGCTAGTTCTTCGTCTCAGTTGCATGACTCTTTTTTACTTTCCATTTATCTTTGGGCTAATGCTGTGATGGGGGGCCTTTTTTAGATTTTTTGGACTTTGTTAGCTATTTTCTTTGTATGCTTTGAGTGATTTTAGTACAGCCTTTGTACTGTTCTCTCTCTTTTTCCTTTCTTTAATAATATAAGGAGTTTATTCATAAAAAAAAGAGTGACTATTTGAAAGTTTGATAAATCTTGGAGCTTTGTGTTTAAATGTGATGAAACTGATGTTTGATCCTTTTTTATGTCGTGTCCATTTTACAGAGATTTCAGAAATGTGAATATGCAAAAACAAGGTTGTTTAAAACTCAAGGCCGAGGGTGGGGTCTTCTAGCTGATGAGGATATGAAGGTAATAGTGTGCCAACCTCATACTACCTGTTGCTATCGCATAATAAGCATTCATTATTTACTTGGTATGTGCTATTATATGTTCTTTTGATTAGCTCCTATGCTTCTACCTTGTTTATGTGCAAATATGTGGCATTTTTGTTTGCTTAGTATCCACCTCTGGAAAAATTACGTATTACATGGTGTGCTGGGAGTAGTGTAGATTGGGCACTTGTAACACCTTGTTTTTATTGAACTTATAACTGTCAACAAGCATTATTCACCTTGTTCACTTGTGACAATGGAATCAATGGAGAGGATTTTAATTATCATTTCTCATATACATGATTTTCTCCAAATCAGGTGGGACAGTTTATTATTGAGTACTGTGGAGAAGTAATATCTTGGAGAGAAGCTAAGCGAAGATCCCAAGCTTATGCAATTCAGGGTAAAGCATAACTTTCTTTACATACACAGAGATGTTTTTGTTACTTTATCTGAAAATCCATTTCAGCATCGTGTGGGCTGATGCAGGTCTCAGGGATGCATTTATCATTTCTCTCAACGCTTCTGAATCCTTTGATGCTACTAAAAAGGGAAGCCTTGCTAGGTTTATTAATCATTCATGGTTAGCCACTTGATACACAAACTTAACTTGAGAAAAATATGTAAATAGACAAATTTGGCTCTGTATGCTTGAAGTTCACATTAGCTAAGTTCTTTCTCCATCTTTGCAGCCAACCAAATTGTGAGACAAGGAAATGGACTGTGTTGGGAGAAGTAAGGGTTGGAATATTTGCAAAGGAAAATATAGCTAAGGGAACTGAACTGGGATATGACTACAATTTTGAATGGTATGGAGGTGCCAAGGTTCGGTGTCTTTGTGGTGCACCTACCTGTTGTGGATTTCTTGGGGCAAAATCTCGTGGTTTCCAGGTAAGTATTGATAGATAAAATTACTGTAGCACTGAGTTTAGATTGTGAATATTGTGTTCAGCTCAGAGAATGTAAAATGAAAAAGATAACTGAACCATGTTTTTATGACATTGGAAGTTAACCTTTAGGTGATGTGGTTGTTCTCTCAATCCCGTATGGTTTTAGAAACATGCATTTGTTTTGGTGATAATAAGTAATACCCTGTGCATTGAAGTTAGGAATTGAACCTAGGGGGCCTAGGTTCACTAATTTTTGCAGGGAGGGGGGGGGGGGGGTCAAAATTCATACAGAATAAAAATTCTCAAGACAAAGATTCCTGTGTGTTGAATGCTTCATCATGAATTAAGTGTGTTCATTCCTAACTTTAAAGACCCCTTGTTGGGTATAAGGGTGATTTGACCAGGGGGATTGAGATGTCATTTCATGTGGGCATTAAGGCTTGGTAAAGGAGGTGAATATCCTTCTCACTTGATGCTGCATTGTCAAATTATTGATTTGGTCATGTATTGAATCAAGGGGGAACATCATAGTACGCCTCATATCTATGGGCAGAAATCAAATTGTTTGTTCATTAAAATAGGATCACATTGGCTAATCTCCATCAACAGAGCTTGTTGAGGTAAACAGTAAAGGTCAATCCAACCACTTCTCGTCTGATTTATCGGCCAAATTGAATGGAGGGTGTTGATTGATGTCTTTTAAACTTATGGAGCGCAAAAAAATAAATTAAAAGTTATGGGTTCCAATTTGTTTTTTGCCCATAGATATGGAGCGTACTATGATGTTCCCCTTGGATTAATTTGTAATGCATCAACTGGGTGATTCTGTCATCATCAACCAGCTCTGTAGATGGAGATTTGCCTATGTCATCCTTTTTTTTTTATAAAGCCAATTTTATTAAAAAGAAGAACAACAAAGAAATACAACGACGGAGACAACAGTACAAGAGAAAATACTGAAGAAACCCAAATAACGCCAAAAAAACCCACCCAACCTCAACCCACAAGCCAATAGAACTCTGTAATCCCTAGAGAACGACAAAAATTCCCACCCAACCACCAAGACTCTCCCAAGAAATACCCCTAGCAGTCTAGACCATAACTCTTAGTCTTCCTAGAGAACGAAGAAGACCCTTCATATATAACCGAAGACTGCAATCCCTTCAGCTCCCTGATCAACCTCCCCCCAGATGTCCTAGACTTTTTCGAACTAAGCGGCATCCGATCGCGTTCCAACGTTGCAAAAAGATCCCTCAGCTTTTCCTCTTGACCACCACATGAGACCCAACCAGCTGACCCACAGAGAAAACCATGTCCAAGACCCACGCCGGAGATTCCGTCTGCGCTTTCCCCTTCGAAGAAACAATCGACGCTTTGAAAGGAGCAGCCACGGGAGATGGACCCGAAGAGTCCAAGTCCACAACTGCCCTGGGAGACTCGGAGCCCCCGAGAGAGACAACTCCCAGCCGATCCCCTCCCTCAGGACTGCCAATCCCCTCACCCGATATCTCACGGCCAGCCCCTAACTTCCCCACGTCAGAGTTCCTGCCTTGCCCCTCCACAAGATCCATCCTCGCATCTTCAATAAGCTCACTGCCACAGTCAATACATTGATCGCTTGCTTTTTCACCTTTATTGATCTGGCCATCAGACCCCTCACTGCCTTGGTTCCCACATTCCAAGGATTCCGGTACTTACGCTTGGGGGGGGGGCGAGAATGCCTTGTCATCCTATTTTAATGAACAAACAATTCCGGTACTTGCGCTTGGGGGGGGCGAGAATGCTGATTGGAAAGATAGAGGATTCACATTATTTCGTCACAGTTTCATGGATGCTGTACTATGATGTTCCCCTTGGATTAATTTGTAATGCATCAACTGGGTGATTCTGTCATCATCAACCAGCTCTGTAGATGGAGATTTGCCTATGTCATCCTATTTTAATGAACAAACAATTCCGGTACTTACGCTTGGGGGGGGGGCGAGAATGCTGATTGGAAAGATAGAGGATTCACATTATTTCGTCACAGTTTCATGGATGCTGTCAACTTTTTAGGATCAAGATACCCATCTCTCAAGGAAATTACAAGCTTTGGCTTTAAGCCTTTACTCAAGCGTTAATAGATGTGTTTCAGCCAGCTTGGAGTTCATGTTGCTTGGAATACAACTAGAAGCTTTTTATTCCCAAATTCTTGATATTAGTGTTTTTTACGATCAACTAGGTGATGATAATCTTCAAGAGGCCGTCTTGAATGGTTGTCAAAAGTTATAATTTTGAAAAAACGCAATTGCACATCCTTTGTATTTCTTCTGGGTTATGGTGTTCTATTAGTAGCTGATAGTTCTTCCGGCCCATTTGGGCCCTATTCTTGGAGATTGGCTTACCCCTTCTTGTTGGAAAAAAATAGAAAAGCAAGAAACATCTTGTGAAGGGCTATTGGATATCTAGGATAAAGTACCAATTTTTCCAGAAACACATGCTTTTGCTTTTGGTCAAAGCTCAATAGTATCATCCTGTCATTCAATTGTCTTTTAGAAGGTCTAAGGCAGATATAAATGTTCAATGGCTTTTTTTCAGGATTTATCACCTTGCACACCATCTTTGCCTTTTGAAGGGATTAACAGTACAGATGCCCCCAGTTTGTATCGGTGTCCTAGGCGTCGTTTTACTGAAATGTCTGTTGTGTCTTACTTTCAGCTGCCATATTAATTATAAATACATGGAAATCAGCCAACTTTGGATGAGACAACTCTAATCATTTTAGATCGCTACTCAAGCTGTGCCATGTCCATTTAAGCTGAATGATCTGCGGTTTTTGGCCAGTTATGTAATGCTGCTGGTGTCCTTCTTTTGTTTTGTTTGCCACCCTTTACCGAAGGGAATGCCTTATCATCTCATGTCAAATGAACAATAGTTTTTGGGGCTAACCTAGTTCGAATAAATTGACAAGCTTGATCAATTGGAAGACTGTCAAAGTCACCTGTAGAAGGAAAGTGAGTTAGATACACATGGGTATTGAACTAATGGCTACTTCTTAGTTGGTAGTGTTTCGTAAAGAATGAGGCTCTTCAAGCTTTTTGAAGAAATCTTAAACTTAGTTCTGTGTTACCATCCTTGACAGACTTTGGTAGCAGGCATCTTTGATGTGGCTTCTCTTGATGTCCGCTTATCCAATTTTAGGCATCCAAGCTCTGAGAGTCAAGATAGGAGTTACCTGACTTATAAGTAAGATTGTGTGGATTGCACTTAAAGTGATAAGGACATAGAAAGGTTACCCGTTCAACCTCCCAAATAGCTACCAAATAACTAAAATTTGATGTGGTAATTGAATAAAAATGAGTGGTTTTATCCACTAGATTCATGTTTCTTTTATTCTGAGAGTTTCACAAGCTAGGCGAGCCATGTTGAAGGTAATAATCAATCACTGTGTGTTTCTAACCATTCATATCTTTCAAGTACATTAATACCATAGAGATGCTGCTACAGTTGTGCATCTATATACAAAGTTTTGGCTTAAATAAATTTTGGTTCCTCCAAGTTTGATTTGGCTGCCATTTGATCCTTGAAGTCCCAAATTTGGCCAATTTGGTCCTTCAAGTTTGTATTTGTTGTTCATGAAACATGCGAAAGCCTAACAGATTTGGACGGAAAGGTTGCCATTGATGCTAACTACAAGAATTCAGGAGTCAAATTGACTCAATTTGAACTTCATGGATTAAATTTACTTGCAAACCCAAATTCTGCAGACCCAGATTATATGGTAGCCTAAAGACTGAATGAATCAGTTTCTTACATAGTGCAAAGTGGACTTATCTATTTGTTGTGACTTCAATCTGATTAGAATAATTTCTTGCCTTGTGCGATACATTTCCCAGTGATGTTTTGTTGTTTGAACTCTTTTAGCATCGTCCAGCTATAGTTCTCTCAATGCATTGCTGTTTTCTTTGCATTTTTTTTTCGGGTGGGAACTGGTTTTGTTATATAGATGGCTTTTTGATAGTTAACATATTTATGTCTGCTTTGTTGTGTGACATCTTCAACAGGAAGATACTTATCTCTGGGAAGATGATGATGACAGGTAATGGCTTTTTCATATTTTGTGATGCATATGCATCAGCTTTTACTTTTCTTTCTTCCCAATTACTGGGCGCATTCAATCATGAATTATTTAGAAGTGATGATTTTGAGGTTATCCCTATAGAGCAAGTTAAATCCTTTTTACACCTAGAAGGGAAAAAAAGTTACAATCTTTTCACAATGTAGAATGCAGTCATTGGACTATGCTCAAACAGGTCTGGTTGTGTGTGGCCTTGTTCATGTGTCTTTTCTTGATTGGTTTTTTCTATTTATCTATTTAGTTTTTGTTTTCTGGCTTACCTTCTATTTGGTCCTCAAATATGGAGGGCCTCCAAGTTAAACTTGGTGCTATCATGTCCTCCAATCTTTTCTCAAGTTGGCTTAAGCTGACATTGCATGTGTCATATTATCTTCGTTTTTATGCTTTTATTTGTTTGGTATATTAATATCAACTGAAAAAAAAAACTCAGAAATTGATGAAGAAATATATTTGTCAAACTCATCTCCAATCTCTATCACTCATGGCCACCACAACCCACAGCTGCCACCAGATAAAGACTGGTGAAGACAATGTTGAAAGGAAGAAACAGTCCATGGATCAAAGATTGAGTGTTTTAGAGTTGAAAGAAAAAGAATAACTTTTACACATTGGAAATTCGTAGCTCAAGAATTCAGATAAAAATTGTAGCTTAATTCACAAGGATTGTCAGAATATGTTAATTTCTGTGGCTCTGAGCGTTGTCTTGTGCTTCTTGGTTTTCTTAACTCAAGTCCTGGAAGTTGTTGCAGGTGAAAATTTCACCATTACCTAAACCCCAATGAATTATCAACCTTTCTGGTTACACTAGCATTTACCAGCCCCACATCCTGGTCACTTGTGTTAGGTTCTTCCAGTTAATTTTTGCCTTTATAATTGAAAAAGTTGATTTGATACACATTAAATGTGGGTTGATTATAGTATCTACACCGCCCAAATCCATCAGTTCAATAAACTGATGCATTTGTGTCATTGCGTTTCTCGTGCCTTGAATATTTGTTTTTCAAGTTTTCCTTCCCATTTTGTGGAAGTACATTTACTTGAGATTCCTGTTTGGTTGCAGGTATTCAGTTGAGAAAATTCCGCTCTATGATTCTGCAGAGGATGAGCCTTCCTCTAAACTCCTCGAAAGCGTGAACTCCTCGTACTCTGAATATAATGTCGATGATAAAAATAAATGCTCCGTGATGATGACTACAACAGGATCCGAGCATCAATTGGAATGTGATGCTCTTGTTGTCCAGCCTCCTCATCCTGTTCCCATGGAGGATGCAGTTGTCAATGCAATAAAAGTTGAAGCAAGAGAGGAGACAAAGCTATATTACCAAGATACTCAGCAGGCCTTTTCACAAAAAAATGCAATGATATCTCAGATACGAAGTAATAGTGCATGCCAGAACTATCACATAGGACCAAGGTCTTTGTCAAACAAAAGATCTAAGCATTCTTCTAATGGGAGGTTGAAACAACTAACCCAGAAGCAAGTTGAAGTAAAATGTGCTGCCCTGCTTTTGACATCAAAGGAAGCACAAGAGGAAATCCTAAGATATGAGGTATGGGCTGCTTTTTTTGTGTTTCTCCACCAATTTATGATATCTAAGCTGGGATCTTTTGGCTTGTAGGTTATTTTCTGCAGTTGAGGTCAAATAATTGAGGTCTCATGTGTTTTTTCTGATTACATTTGCTGAGATTAACTTGAGCCCAATATAAGTCATGTTGGTGTTGTGTGCATGTATGCTGCAGACAGTACCTAATTAATGTGTTGTGCTAATATGGACAAGCCGAAAATTTAATACATCATGCACCCTTTTGAATGTCTCGTCAGTCTTCTAATTTATTCGAGTTCTAGATTAAGGGTGCACATCCATTTATTTTCTCCTCTTCTGTTTCCCCGAACAACCAGAGGCGGAGCCAGGGGGCACCGGTGGGGGCGGCCGCCCCCACTGGTTCCAAAAAATCTATTTTTTTTTTAAACAGACCTGCCCCCACTGGCCCAGCCGCCCAAGCTTGATTCCTGGGCCAGTGGGGGCGGGACTGGCCCACCTGCTGGCCCAGTCCACAGGCCAAAACTCGGCAGTTTTGACTCAGGCATGGAGAAATTGCGTGAAGAAAGCTCGAGTGCCCCTCCCGGTCGGCCGTCGCCCCGATATCTCTCTCTCACACTGTCCAGTCCAGCCGTCCAGGTTCAGGCTTCCAGCCACCTGGAGCCGCCTCCAACGACCGCTCCTCTCTCTCTCTCTCTCTCTCTCTCTCTCTTTCTCTTTATTTCTTCCTGCAATACCCATCCCCGATCTCTCTTTGGCCGGACTCCCGGAGTCTCTCTCTACTACTAAGCATCTGGGCCTAACCCTAAGGTATGATTATTTTGCTCTGAATGTAGAACATTGGATAATGAGAATTGAGAACAAATTATGAACTATATGCTTTAGGTCTGTTAATTTGATTTCAGGATTTAGGGATTGGATTAGTCCAGATTGGGGGTTTTTAATTAATTAATCGTTAAAGGATTTTTTAATGAAGAATATGGGTAGACTTTTTAGTTCAGTGTTACATAACGATTCTTGTTTCTCCACCTACAATAAATCTGTGGCCTTGCACTGTACTAGCTTCTCTGTGATTTCAGGAAGAACTCTCTGTAAAGTTACTAGAGTTTTTGGAATCCCCACATGTGACAACAGACACCTTGCTTGCTGATAAGGAACAGGTTTATTTTATGTCATCACATCGCATAGCCTTGAACTAGCGGATTTTAATAATTTGGTTGCTGAAGCTTGTTTCTTATATGAATTTCAGAAAGGTCAAAAGCGTAGAAGGAAGGTAACACTGAGCAACATTGCAAGCTCTGGAGAAGCACCTGTGGAACGGAAACCCAAGGTTTGTCTTCCTTTTGAGAATCCTACTTGAGACCTTTTTAGCTGCTTCATCTTGATTTATGACCATCTATTGTCAAATTTTTTCTTGAGTTTGTTGATGTCTTCATAGCTCTTTATTGCTATGGCCATCTGTTTTAGTTCTTTTTTATCTTATTGTCTGTGGATATATTGTTTTCATAATGGCAATATGTATATGGATACTAGGGTGTAATTCTGACTCAGATAATTTTATGTGGTCACTATATCTATTTTAAAATCATCTGGAAGTTCTCACAATATTCTACTGTTGATACGTGTGAGCATTTGGTTAATCTGGAAAGACAAGGAATCTTTTATATGTAATCTTTTTGTGAGGGATTATTCTTTTGGAATGATGTGTGTCACTGAGTTTGGAACTTGAGAGGTTTGTGATGTTTATGCACCCCAAGTTTTGTTTTTGCTGTTAAGTACTTTTTACAGTTTAAATTGCCTGCAGAATACATTATGTTGTAGGAGAAAATCAGTATGAATAGGATGTCTTTCACACTCCTAAATGGATTAGGGTGATCTGCACTGCTTGATGATGTCCCTGTTCGCTCTATATCTTCTGCACTGTTGAGCCTCTAGTCACTGATGCATTTGCAGTTAAATGGGGAGTTGAATTTCTGCATGAAAATTTCAAATTAGATGTAATTTGGATTAATATGCAATGAGGTAGTTTGTGTGTATTTCGTTTGTCTTAGGTATTCATGTTGCTCTTGAAATATTTCGCTCTATGTCTTAGGCCTCATTTTAATTAATCTGTTGGATCATGGGCTTTGGTAAACCCAGCAATAACCTATTGACTTTGAATCTCCACATCCTATCTTGCTAATGCCTGATCAAGGGTGCAATTTCCTTAACGATCAAACAGACCCGCCACTTCGATAACCTGCACAAAACCATTTGATAGAACTAATGCTTAAACATGAAAGTAGGAAATATATATATTGAACTAATGCTTGATTATGAACTATGTATCATGCAATTGCCGCAGTTGATAGAACATACTGCTCAAAACATCTGATGGGGTAATTATGTTTGTTTTGTTCTTTTTAGATAATGGAGCGGTTTTTTAAGAAAAAGCCACGAAGCGCACACTTGCTTTATATCTTCTGGCTAGGCTAGCCCAAGTATGTGTACAAATGGCATGACCTAATTCATTTTCACATCCTCTTTGAACCGACTTGTCCTTATGCGTGTGGTTGTGCTTTTATGCATGCACACCTGACTAATGATTATTTTTCTTATCCTATCAGTGTGCTTACAATTCTTCAAAGTCTAAGAACAAGTTTCACTTTTGGGGAAGCCATTGGAAGCATGGAGATTCTTTGCTCTTTGCTTTGGCATGTGCACAGGTATTATTGGGTTCAGCTTGAATTATAACTCTGTAAACTTGAGAAAATATTTGAAACCGTTATGCCTACATACAGAGGAGGATCCAGGGGGCGGGAGGGGGCCACCGCCCCCCAATTTTTTTGGAAAATTTTATTTAAATAATAATAATAAATTAATTCGCCCCCCTAAGGAAATATCCTGGCTCCGCCACTGCGAACAACTTATCTTTCTTCCTCTTGACCGCCTTAGGTAGAACTATATTCTCTCTCTCTCATTAAAGCTAAAACAGAGAATTGAAAGATAGAAATATTGAAAATTATTGGGAATGGTTGATGTGTGTTGCAGTATAACCGTGCCACATTCTATTTAGTAAAAGCTTGGGTGACAAAAATTCCCGTCGATGAAACTGATGACTTGGACTTTCTGTCTGATGTATTACTTATATGAGCAAATAGCATATACCCACAGTAATGATGAATACATCATCCTACTGCACCAAAACATTTTCCTCTCAAGTTGTTTTGTGGGACCTGTGATATATCATATTTCATGGTCCTAGTTAGTTTCTAACCTCAACAAGGTTCAATGCAGGAAATAAAGAAGGATGCCAACTCCGAGCTTGATTCCTTATACAATGAAATACGGCCTGCCATCGAAGAGCATGAGAGAGATAGCCAAGACAGCGTAGCTACCAGTGTAGCTGAGAAGTGGATAGCCGCTTGCTGCTTAAAATTGAAGGCAGAATTTGATCTCTATTCCTCAATTGTTAAAAACGTTGCCTGCACTCCCCGAAGGCCACAAGGGCAAGCAAAACCTTCCGAAGGAGACGACGAGAATGGGATCAAAAGCATTTAGCAAATTAATTTATGTTCATGAGGCAGCTCGAAATTTATACCACTTCTTAGCAGGCCAATGGTCTGTCAAACGTGGCTTTATTAAATGAAAAGCTATACAACTTCAATTGATCACTGATATGGAACAGGCCGGATGTCTTGGGTAGCTTTTTGTGTTCTGCCTTTGCACAAATGTCTAATTTGTAGTGTAATTTACTAACCCTCTTTTACTACATTTTTTGGTAACAAGGAGAACCTGTCCTTTTATAAATCAACATAGAGTAAGTCTGTCCTATGTCCTTTGATTTCAAAATGTTTGGTTGAAACATTTAAAAACATCTCTGTTGGGCTAACATTTCCAAGGATGCCAAAGGGTCTCGTTTCGACTCTCTTTCCTATTTTAATAATTCGTTTGAAGAGAATGAAACCTCAGGAACTTTGGGCAATGCCGTGTGGGGTCCTCCCATGGAATCTCGGTACGTAATTTACTTTTGCTTTTTCGTCTTTTCTGCCGCTTTCTCAGTATACCCCATACAAATCAGGAACCCTCAATTATTTAAGTCAATGATTGATCTTTGATATTGTAATGGGAAGGGCAGGTCCGAAACTATTAGCATTCTCGGTAATTCATTTGCTTAAATTTGGAGAAAAAATAGATTATTTAGTTCGAAATTTTATATAAATAATATTAAATATTGTAAGATTTATTATTTATTATGTTTGTCTTGTTTAAAAAATTGTAAAAAATCTTAATTCATACCAAACATATTCATGTTAAACTCGAATTTTGTCTTTATTTTAATGTTTTTTTTTGGAGTTTGGTTGATTAGGTGAGTCTAAATGATGAGATCTAGTAATCAAAACTAGTCTCTTTAGAGTTTAGAGGCTTTGAAAGTCTGTAATACTTCTCTAACCATTTTGTTAGAAAAAAAATTAATAAATAAATAACAGGTAAGTCAAAGAAAAATGTCACCATATTCCTACTTCCTCAATATAGTAATATTCAATGTTTACGAGTCCCTAGCATAAGAAATTTTAATTTTTCACTGAATAAAAAAACTTGAATTAGAAATAAAGAAATTATTAATCCTCTCGACTGCTCTTCAAACTCTAACCCGTGGTGCTTGATCAACTACACCTCCACACGTCCCGCACATAATCCCTGCCCCCTAATCTATCATGATGAGTCGTTTACTCGTTCTTAGCAGAGAGTTTCAAAAAAGACCTTAAAGACCACACTGATGACTGACCCATCTTCCTTGAAACAGAGCATCCCACCGCTTATGGCGGCTATCTTTTTCCTGTGTTCCCCACTCTCCACCCTCTTCAGTCAAAGCCAAACCCCATAACGCTTACCCATCATCACGTCTCTCACCTCAAACCCATCCCCTCTCTTTCTTGAATTCCTGTTATTATTTTTTTTCCTGCTTTCCTTATGGAGAAAGCTCTCCAGGCGACTATTGCGGCCGCTGCCAGCTTCATGGTCATAACCATACTCTTTGCTTTCCTGGTTCTACTCTGTAAAGGAACCAAGAAACCTTCCCGTCAAGTCCGAGCGCAAGACCTGCAGGCCCGAACCCGAGCTATCCGCCCCTCACGCACCGAGCTCTCCTCCATCTGCGTCGACGACTACGAGAGCGCCTCCTTCGACCCCTCCCTCCAAATTTCCATGGCCGAGCTCGTCGTCGCCACCAATAACTTCTCCTCCGACCTGATCGTCGGTGACGGGAGCTTCGGCCTCGTGTACAAGGCCCAGCTCTCCAACGGCCACAGAGTCGCCATCAAGAAGCTCGACCAGGATGCTTTCCAAGGGTTTCGGGAGTTTCGGGCCGAGGTGGAGACTCTGGGTAAGCTCCGTCACCCGAATCTGGTCAGAATTCTCGGGTACTGCGCGTCAGGGGCCGATAGGCTCCTGGTGTACGAGTTCATGGAGAAAGGCAGCCTCGACCAATGGCTGCAGGACGCATCGTCGGAGAACGATGACGTGGCGGCGCCTTGGCAACAGTCGTTGCGATTACCGTTATCTTGGGAGACGAGGGTTAAGATTGCCAAGGGCGTAGCAAATGGGCTTGATTATCTGCACGGTTTGGAGAAGCCCATTATTCATAGGGACATAAAGGCAAGCAATGTGTTGCTGGACTCGAAATTCGAGGCCCACATTGCTGATTTTGGGCTGGCAAGGAGGATTGACCACTCGCATTCACACGTCTCAACACAAGTGGCGGGCACGATGGGATACATGCCGCCGGAGTACAGGGAAGGGCTCACAGCGGCCACAAAGAAGGCAGACGTCTATAGTTTTGGGATATTATTGTTCGAGATAGCGACGGGAAAGCGACCCAATTTGCCGGCCCGCTTGGACGGGAAAGATGTAGGGTTAGTGGAATGGGCCCGGAAAATGGTGGCCCAAAATCGACAAATAGAAATGGTGGATGCCAATATTATGAGGGAGGAGCTTACGGAAGGCAATGTGAAGGACTATTTCCAAATTGCTATTGTGTACCGATGAGGTGCCAAAAGAGAGGCCATCGATGGCTCAGGCTGTTGAAATGTTGAATCGAATTTCGGGTTGAAATTGCATGTTCGAGGATCCTTCCCTTTATGGGTCTGTGGAGTGATATTTGTATTGTTCAAGACTCAAAAGTTCTTTGCTGGATTTGAGATCATGAAAGGGATGTAAATAACTTGTTGAGCAAGTTAAGAAAAGATATAATTACAGGCAAGTAGGGTTCTTAGTTCTTAGTATTGTACTTAAAATGTAAGACTGTTAGGAATGGACTGTGCAGAAGTCAAGTCCTCCATATATTTTTTCACGCGTGATAGCTTTTGCCAACACCTATGGTGGGTGGGTTATTGTTTCTGGTAGGAACAGCCTTTCCTCCTTAAAAAGGAGGATTCAATGTTTTAGTATAACATATTTTTTTGTCATTATTCCTCACCAAACAAATACCAACTATATTATAGGAACCATTAGGGGGAGCCAATTGGATAAAACTATATATTTGGGGGGAGGGGCTAAAATAAAAAAAATGTAAAAAAAGAAAACCATTAAAAAGATTTAAAAAAATAGGCTGATTTTTTGGCAGAGGCCAGCTCGACCCTTTCACGAAAAGACAAGCTACTTTCTTGTTGTTTAATATGGGAGTCTATGTGATGTAATTAAAATACTAAGGGTTTCTTCTTCTTTTCTTTTCCAAATGGTAGGTGGTGGTGGTCCTTGTGGATCCAAATGATGAGAATGGAACAACAACTACAATATTATTTTATTGATTCGGGAATCGCTCGTCTCGCGGAAGAAGAGCAAAGTCTTGTATGCTTACTGGTCCATGCCAACTTTTGCCAACATTGGTTGCCAATTTGTTGAATGTTCAGCGAATGTGGTACTTCACACCCTTGTGTAGAAGTTATGGTTATTCGTTTTTAATGGTTTGGAAAATCTTGTTTCCCCCAAACATGCCCTTAAAGTAGAGAAATGAGAAAAGAGCAAGGAGGAGGTGATGACTGGCCCTCAAGACCGGGGCTTTTCTTCCTGAAGAGCTCTTATACCTTTGGGCTTCAGCCTATTTCCATTAGAATAAAAAATGTGGGTACCTTTTCATTTGACTTTAAAGGTACCCACATTTGTGTCCGAGTCTGCGCCTACCCACATCTCGGTAAAGTCAGGCCTGGGCTCCCAAGCCCACACAAGAAACAAGTGTAGAAAGGAGATAAGTAGCTTATACAGTAGCAAAATAATGTTTCTGCAAATATAATTTGTCTCGTTTGGTCCCATGAGTCATGAGCCTAATAGTTGAGAGGTTAACTTCTATGTGATCGATGTACTAATTTCGAATCATACAGGTATGAAGTTAATACTCTTACCATTAAACAAGTCTAAGACTAACCGCGCACAAGATTGTGGGGTCAATACTATGTGCACCACTCAAATGGAATTACTAATGAGGACCAGGGCCCTAGACGAAAAGTCGTGACTTATAGAGTTATTCAAATATTCTTAATTAAATCTCTTGCTTAGGTTCTTCTAACCAATGTGAGATCTAAACATTCTCCCAATTAATGAGGACCTGAGTCCCAGACTAAAAGACTTGTCTTATGATTAGAGTTATTCAAACCTCCTTATTAAGTCTTCTACTTAAGTTTTCTTAAATAATGTAAGATTTCAACAATTACTCTACAGACTTTAAACACCTTAGCATTTTAGGTCTATCTTACTAATTCGTTTGGATTTCTCAATTTGAATTGTTTTCTAGGAAGGAAAAACAAATGGTAAAATGGTCATATAAATGCATATCTTATCCATATGTCTGTGGCGAAGTCGACTTTGATGGAGAAAACGATTGTTGGGCTACTCCATTAAAAGCATGATTGAGTAATTTGTCTACGATTCTTGAAACAAGTTAGCCGGGAGCAACCCATCGCCTTCAATTTGTCATAAATGTTTTAAATTCAATAGAGTTAAGTAAGGTTAATTGAGTACTCTTTCTATCAGAAAGTCGAAAGGCCGGACGGAGGAAGATAGACCGTATATTCAACATCCAACAACAAGCAGATTGAAGCCTACCCATCCTTGCTTAATATATGGGCGAAATTGCAATCATAACTTAAAAAGTATTGGAAAGTTGCAACGGGATCTCCGAAGTAACAAATTAACTATTTAATTCCTTGAAATAACGATATCAGAAAAAAAAAAAAAAAACCCTCCCTTCCCGTGGAGTGTGATGTGATGATTGTAAATTTTGGGATTAGAGTTCTACTAAATTAATTTGAGATTTTGGGGGAGAACGCGGCAAGTAGTTCGTGGGGACAAGTATGGAGAAAAATTTAGGTGCTTTTTGTTGTATGTTTTAAAAGCTTGGGTGATGTTCGTTTTGAAGGTTTTTGTAGGATTTGGAGAGTTTTGTGAATTTTTATGTGTTGTTAAAGTTGTATTGGTGTTTGTGTAGAGATTGATAATGTATAAAAAAGTGATGATGATGTTTAAAGTTAATTTTTATTTATTATATTTTATTAATTACTAATTTTTTAAAGGTTAAAAAAAACAAAAAAAAGGCAAAAAAGTAGGCTGATCGAAGTAGATGCGCAGCAGCTTGTCGGAGGAGATTTAAAAAATAAATAAAAAAAACAGAAAAAGCAAGTCAGATGTGGGCCCCATGATGCCGGCGTGGATGCTGAATTTGCCGAACAAAATGCAAAAGTGAATGCGAATCCTGCGGAAATGCAGAACACGAACATGCCCTTGGTTGATGTGGTGGCTAATTGAGTCAATGTTAACGTGATATTTGTGGGTTGACGTGTTTAGATTGAAGAATCACAATTTAATTTGATTAACATGATAATTAAGTATTTAACTAACGGAGGGAGAGATACATAAGGGACCTCTTTTTCTATAAATTATTATTTAATGAAGTTAAATGACTAATTTGTTACCTCGAAGAATCAAATTGCAAGTGTAATTTTGCCGAATATATAAGGAAAAAATATATGGCAGTGGTTTTAACTTTTTATCTATTTAATTAGAATTTCGATAGTTAGCCGGTATTTAGGCCGGTTCACTCTTGAGCTGTGATTGATCGGTTCAATAATAAATGACTGAGCACGAGCTTAGAAAAATAAAATAACTGTGCTCGAAATTATAATTTTATCTGTAAAAATGTCACAATAAACAAAATTATGAAGATAAATTATCATTTCACGGGGAAAAAAATTATTTAAATTGATGAAATTTTTTAACGAAGATATTAAGTTAATACATTTTAATTAGTTTTAATAAATATAAGTATCTTATTTGGTTAATTTTAATAAATGTATATTTTTTTTGTTTCGAGACATTTTTGTCTTGCAATAAATTTTTTGGCTCCTCTAATGCTCAATAAATTCGTATATAATTTCTGCGCACTGTAGCTTAAAACAGGTACGGCGTGCTTTTTTGGTGCCTTTGTTTTTTGTTTTTAATATAAAGAAAAATATTATAATATTTTAAAAAATAGAAGTTTTACTTTCGGATATACAACGGAAAAGACGCACGTGGGCTGCTGCTGCTGCTGCTGCTGGATTATTGATAATTCCAAAGTGGCATAAATCAGGAAGATAAGAACTGTGGAGGCTCAGAAGTTCCCGAGAAAGTTGTCAATAGAAAAGAAAAAGTTATCTTCGTTCGGCAATCGCGACTTTTAACACGATCCCATAAGATATTCGGATTTATTCCTCTCTTAGTGCAGAGACCGACACATAGATAGATCTTATAAGAATTATATTCTACAGTTTATAAATAGATATATGTTATCTCAAATTTTATATAAATAATATTAAAGAGTGTATATTCTATCGACCATTTTTTTAAAATTATACTGTGCACAACCAAGTTTTTTTTTTGCAGAAAGCACAACCAAGTTAAATAGTGTATTAATCAGGAAAAAAAAGTTAAATAGTGTATTAAGGATTCTAATCCAAGTTTTTAAATTAAGATTTTAGAAATGATATAAAAATGTTATAACTCATAGTTAGTTCCATATGTTTGAACAAATATCAAGTTGATATCCTTATTTTTCAATTCAACAATTCGAGACTCATAATTTTCAAAACCTATCAAATGAAAATTCATGCAAATGACCGAAATGTCCCTCCAAGGTTAAATTTTTTAATAAATAAATAAATTATTGAAATAGAGTTTCAATATAGTTTTATTTAAAAATATCATATATATATTTTTTGTAATTTTATTTTGGAGGGGTATTTTGGTCATTTTTCATGATTTTCCGTCTGATTTAGACGGGGTACGAAGATTGATAGGTTTTGAAAGTTATGAGTCTCAAATTGTTGGATTGAAAAATAAGGGTAGCAACTTGATTTTTTCTCAAACATAGGGGCTAACTATTATTTTACCCCAATAAAAATTGAGGTATATTAAAGTTTTATTAGATTTTGAAAAAATAAATAGTGAAAAATATAATTGTATAAGTGTGAAAAAGGTGAAGAGAGATGATTTTTTTTTTATATTTATTGTAATAGAGATAGATGATTTTAATATAAAGGATTAAATAATTTTAATTTTAATTATTATTTATTTAATTAAAATTTTGAATGAATTATATTTACATTTAAAAAATTTATTGAGTTTGAAAACACTAGCAAGTAGGTTAAAAATTCAAAGTTAAAAGGTTTCTTGCCTTCTTCCTCTTTATATTCTGATAGTCTCACCAGCCCATCAACATTGTCGTGAAGTACATTATTAATAAGCAAATTTAGTTGGTAAAGTTCCTCCAATGGTGCTGGGGCTGCTGTTGGTTTCTAAACCACAAGTTGACATTTCCTCGATGGCTGTAGACGTTTTTGGACCCATCTCATTCATTGAACAAAGTCTATACAATTAAATTCTTTGTTTTTTTTTCCTTAAGTTAAAAGGTGAAAGGAGGTGTCATGTATGACTAGCTTCCTATTCTTGGACCTGAAAAAGGATGTCCTCCATTTCTTTTTACTCCCTTCCTCTGCTGCTGCTCCAGATGCGCATTTTTCCTTCATACAATTCGATGCCCTCCATTTCTTTTTACTCCCTTCCTCTGCTGCTGCTGCTGCTGCTGCAGATAAGATCGCATTTTTCCTTCATACAATTCGCTCTCCAAATTGCGATGTGAAAGCTTTGAAAATAAATATGCGTCACGTGTCTTTTTAGATATTTTGAAGTTTTCAGAGAAAGTCAAGCTTATTAACTTACACCCAGAAAAAGAAAAAAGAAAAAAGAAAAGTCTAACATACTATTCAAATTTGAGGAACTATTGTATATTGTTTTCTCTTTCCCTGTAAGCTTTGTCTCCCTTTATATATAAAGCGCCTTATTTGCTGTTTCTTTGCACAAGAACCCACCCCCACCATGGCTGGTTTTACTTCTTTTCTCTCTGTGGTTTTCATCTCTTCTCTTTTCCTGGCTTCCAATGCTCGTGCCTCAGAGGTAAAACCCTCGGTCTCTATAGTGAAAGGACTCTCGTGGTCATTCTACGACTCTAGCTGCCCTAAGCTTGAATCCATCGTCAGGAAGCACCTAAAGAAGGTCTTCAACGAGGATATTGGCCAAGCCGCTGGCTTGCTGCGTCTCCATTTCCACGACTGCTTTGTTCAGGTAACAAAGAATCCAACATAAGCTCATTGGGTCACCGTTTAGACCTTGACCACTGGCTTTCTAACTCCTTACTACTGTAAATTAAACACGGAAATGTTCAGAAATTCGTACCCGTCTGTGGAAACGGGGTTGAAAGTTCGTAAGCACTAATTGGTAACTGAGGTGCTCTTATGAACTGCGTCTTTCCTCCTAGTAGGTTGAGTCTTGCTGTCCATTTTGTTTTACTTGTCCGAGCTCACTGCTATGTTTAGAGAACTGACTGCTATGCACAGTAAGTTCAGCGATGCACTTGCTTGTGTGTGGGCTGTGTGCCTGCAGGCTGCAGAGACCAACGAATACTTTTCTTTAAGGTGTTTTTTTTTTTGCCTAGACCCAATAAAAACAAAAGAATGTTTCTCTTTTCTGGGTAAATTACGAATAAGGTCATTTTGATAGCGGAAAAGTCAAGACAACCCTATGTCGGATTAAACTTTGCTGCTAATTCCTATTCACCTTAAAAGAAGAAACAAAACTTGGCTGTTCAGGTAAACCAGTTTATCGTAAATGCTTTTAAACCTTCAATTTCTTGGGAAGAAAATGTCAAGAGTAACAGTCCAAGATCAAATTACCTTAATCCGCGTGCTTAAATGTTTAGAGTCAGTTCTTTCTATAAATAACTTAGATTAATGTCTCACATGAAACTTGTAATTAGTACTTACGCCAAAAAAATGTCCCAGTGGAACATTCTTTACATTTTCTTGTGACCTGTTTGTCTTTACTGTCTGGCAAGTGGCAACTACTTTGTGGGAGCACTTGAGTTTGGTTGCGATATCGTTTAGTTAACCGTGTAAGTTGCATTGGCAGGGATGTGATGCTTCGGTCTTGCTAGATGGATCAGCCAGTGGTCCAAGTGAGCAGGAAGCGCCTCCGAACCTAACCTTGAGAGCTCGGGCATTCCAGATAATCGACCAGCTCCAGGAGCTTGTCCAGAAACAGTGCGGAAGAGTCGTCTCTTGCGCTGACCTCACTGCTCTCGCTGCACGGGAGTCAGTTTTCCTAGTAAGTGCTTCGCCTTGAACAACCCCTTTTAAGTACTGACATGATCTGCATGAGTGGCATTGTTTTGTCCTTTTTTATTTTGTTTGTGACCAAAGAATTGCCTATATATCCCTTGGGTAATGGACCATGAGTGGGTAGGTCCTCCCACGCCCATGACGTAGAGTCGCACACCGGAATTCCATAAGCTTGACATCAACGGTGAGAAGAATGTGGATTGGAATAATTCGGGCACTATATCTTTTATGTGGGTATTATGCCCATATAGATTTGAACTCGTCAACTTTTATACTAACCCTAAAGATGTTTAGGCTTCTTGAATATATTTGCTAAAAACTGAACCTGTAAACAGTACATCTCAAGATATGGGAGCAAGATTAATCTTTGTAGCCTTTAAAGTTATGATTTATATTCTGTTCGTGTAACTGATGCTGAACCTTTCTTCCCTTCACCTCCAGTCAGGAGGCCCTGAATACAGTGTGCCATTAGGAAGGCGGGACGGTCTAACCTTCGCTACCAGAGAAACCACACTGGCAAACCTCCCTGGACCCACAAGCACCGCGTCTGACCTCCTTACCAGTCTGGCCAAAAAAAATCTTGACGCCACCGACGTGGTTGCCTTGTCAGGTGGCCACACCATTGGCATTGGCCACTGTGTTGGTTTCACTGATCGGCTCTACCCGACTCGGGACCCTACCATGGACCAAACTTTCTACAAGAACCTCAAAGAAATTTGTCCCTCAAAAGATTCCAACGGCTCCACGGTTCAAGACATCCGCTCGCCCAATAAATTTGATAACAAGTACTATGTTGACCTCATGAACCGCCAAGTCTTGTTCACATCGGACCAAGATTTGTACACGGATAGCAGGACAAGGGACATTGTCACTAGCTTTGCACTTGATGAGGAGCTGTTCTTTGAGGAGTTTGTGAATTCCATGACTAAAATGGGGCAACTGAGCGTGTTGACGGGCAAGGGAGGGGAAATTCGTGCCAATTGCTCTGTAAGGAACTCTGACAATGCAAAATTGACATCTGTGGTGGAAGAAGAAGACGAAGCGGCTCATTCTGAGTTGTAAGGTTACGGTAGTTCTAGTATTCCATGTCTTTACTTGCTTCTGAATTTCAATTTCCGGTAAGATCACTAGCTAGGGGCTGTGAAATAATGTTTATGTTTTTCAGACATTGAAAGGTGACTGAATTGCTTGTCTAATGTCATAACTTCGCTACTGCAATTTGATTTCGTTTGACACAGTACTATGAGGATATTTTTGTTGGTTGGATATATATATCCTGTCGGACAGTCTTTCAAGATGCCGTGTACGCAGCGGATTATCTGCTAAAACCTGCCACGGCATTGAATTGTCTGGAAGTCGTCAATATAAACACGACGCCCATTGAAATTAACCCGAAAGGTACACAGCGAAAAATGTGTTGGCACAATGATACTAATGACGTTTGAAAATAATGCCTTAGAGAACGAACATAATTCCTAGTTTTGGCAAAGATTTTTCCTACTTAACCAAAGAATCCACCGCCCAGGGTTTGACTATCACAAGCTTCTACATCTGATCTTGTGGATTTTCATTTGGTATGCATCTCTCAATCTAGAAAAGAAAAAGAAAAAGACTCACGTAACATGCATAACTTTCAACTACTCCCTCCAAACGAGCAAATTGGATGTAATTTATTTTTTTCTCTTTTGATTAGTATCTACATCATATTTCACTTCCTTTCTCAGATTTTACTTCCTACTCTTTGTAAAAATAATGTGCTAATCCCCCATTTTACTTTGAATAAAGCATCATTGCGTATAATTAAAAAGAAATAGAACTTATGGTTGATATATATGTGTGATAAATTGGCTACCCATTGCGATTTCGATAGTCGAATCTCATCACTCATCAGAGTTCATATTGATAAATTTTGGTAAGTTCAAAGGCTAGCTCCACGTAATATTAATTCATAGTTCCGAGACGCAAAATGATTTTTCACCCATTTGTATTCATAACTTTCAACGCTCTCCTTTTCTTTTCTCTTTTGCTACGTAATCATAGTTCCGAGACGTAAGTTCATGAAGGCGATTTCTATGGATTTCTCTATAGAAATTTCACTAAAGTCTATATGAGTTGATTGGCATATTCCTTCGCTCTTCGACGTAGACCGCCTGTTCAGCGTGGACCACGAATTTGCTGCGATTCGGCCATGTTCATTTTGAAAAATAATTTAAAAAATTTAAATATGATATTAATATTTAGATATAAATTTGAGTTTCATTGATATATATGTAAAATTTATTGAACTGTATTAATATTTATAAAAAAATTAATATTAAATTGTATTAATATATGTGTAAAAATAACCCGCACTATTATGGGTATGTTTGGGGCTCAAATATTTTGACCCAAAAATTTAGGTTTAATCATAAAAAATTCACCACATAATTTTTTATTATTATAATACTTATTAAAAATCTTCTCTCTTTATTTTTTCACCAACTCTCATAACATATCTTTACTTTATAATATTTCTCAAACCCCAATACCCAAAATTTTCATACTAAAAAATCCCCTATATATTTAGAAAGTTGTTCAAATGTTAAAATTTTCATCAAAACTAACATGAACCGAATTCTCGCCTCACCCAATAGTTTCATCCGGCTGCCTTTCACCGTAACCATAATTACATTTTGTCTATATGCCACCGCATGTAGTACGGATTGATGGGATGTGAGCTCGAATTCTGGCCTCACCCTCTATCGGTACTGCAAGGAAAGTTGACGCAGAGGCCATATTGGGAACCCTCCTTGCTTATTTTCTAAGCAAGATAATAACACTGAACCAAACCCTTGAGTCCTCCTTGACTGAAGTGGAGAGTAGATATTTCTCGCTGCCATGTCTGCGTAAGAATGGAAAATAAGAGTTTTGTTCCCTTTTAAAAAAAAATGAAGGATAAGCTATTCAGTTCCTATGACTTTTGAATACTTGAAAGCCAAGTTGCAATGTGAAACGGTAGACTTTTGTGTAACAAGAAACATTTTATGTATGTTTCAAGACATGGATATCAGCCCCATACAAGTATCAAGTATGAAGTCATAATCCATTTTACTTTTCCTCCATGAGGTAGCAGGCTGTCTATTTTAATTTATGACCTTAATTTCGTATAAATGAACCTTCTGTTGCTGTTGTTTTTGCCAACAAACCTAATCATGTCTGTTTCGACTTGTTTTACCTCTCTTCTTTTGGTCTCTTCTCTCCTACTAGCTTCCCATGGTTGTGCCTCAGAGAGACTGCTCCTCTGCCCCTCTGGCGAATGGACTCGCCTGGACATTCCACGAATCTACCTGTCCTAAGCTAGAATCCATAGTGAGAAAGCACCTCAAGAAGTTATTCACAGAGAACATCGGCCTAGCTGCCGGCTTGCTTCGCCTCCATTTCCATGACTGCTTTGTTCAGGTAAAAAAATCTCAGGCCTCCCAACCTTTCTAGTGGGAACCCATTCATTGAAATAGCTCCCTGTATGTACTTGTGGCTTTCTACGCACGGCATTAGTTTGCATTGGGTTGTCCTCTACTCTCTTACGACGTCCTTGAAAAGTTTCCATTTCCAAATATCAAAATTCATTTCGTTTTGCTCAGCGGTGGAGGTTGTGTTTAGGCAAATCTTTAGGACATACTATTCAAAATCTTCTTCATGGGAACCCAGCCCTCGTAACCTTTTCTTACAGATTACATGAGATCTAAAGGGAAATGCGATTGTAAGAGCAAAAACTAGGGTGATGTTCGTTTTGAGAAAAAATGTAGGATTTTAGAGAAGTTGTGAATTTTTATGTTGAATAGTGTTTTATTGGTGTTTGTGTAAAGTGGAGAGAAAAATGATTTGATGTAATTGTTTAATAAAAAAATATTGGAGTTATGTGAAAAAGTATAGAGAGAAAATTTATTTTGAATAAAAAATTTAAAAGTTGTTGGAGATTGTGTAAAATGTATTGGTTTTTGTGTTTGAATTCTGAATATGTTCGGTAGTAGAATTGTGAATATACTTAGAATCCTGAAAAAATAGTGAAAACAAACATACCCTAGATAACGTTCGTTTTCAAGTTTTTTTCTAGGATTTAAATCTATTTACAAAATTATCACCGAACATCTTAAAAATCAAAATACAAACATCAATACATTTAACACAATCTCTAACAACTTTTTACTTTTTTATTAAACACAAATTTTCTCTCTATATTTTTTCACATAACTCTAATATTTTTTTATTAAATAATTATATTAAATTATTTATCTCTTCACTTTACATAAACACATATAAAATATTATTCAACATAAATATTCACAATTTTTTTAAAATACTACAATTTTTTCCAACAACTCCAGCTAGGTCAAATAGAAAAATACTCGCTCTGTCTGCCTCACCCGTACTGACTCGCTTTTCTTTTCTCCTCTTTGTTTTGTCTCGTAGAAAAGTGACCCAAATGGAAAATAAGCAAAGGCTCACGATTTAGTCCTTTGCCAAAAGAAACGAAGATTCTGTCTCATGTTCTATTCTTAAAAATTTTAAGAATTTACATTTTATTTTTTAATATTATAATCTCAATCATGGGCGGATCTGGGGTGCCGGCGGGAAGGCCGCCCCCACTGGCACCAAAAATTCTTTGCAAATTTTTTTTTTGCTAATTAAGAAGCAGGCCCGCCCCCACTGGCCTAGCTGCCCCGACTTGCTTCCAAGGTCAGTGGGGGCGGGATTGGGCCAGCGGGGGCATACCCACTGGCCCAGTCCGTGTGGCCTAATTGCTTAATTTTTTTTAAATCCAGTGGCGGATCCTGGATCCAATTTGACGGGGGTCGAATACATAAGGCGAAATGACAAAAAAAAATTCCCAACGTAATCTAAAAAATGTCTTAGAGTTAAAATATCGAAAATTAAGCATTAAAAAGTTTTAAAATTTTTAAAATATAAGTACGTACTATTTGCTAAGATTGAAAGTGGCAATTAGATCCTACTAATTTGCATCTTATATATATATATATATCAGAAAATGATAGTTTGAGCAGCAGGAACTCCACAAAAATTCAAGGGCATGGAAAATCCTAAACAAACAAAAACCAGCTAAATAATTTATTCGGGACCCAAAAATATGAGTGAGTTTCTATTTATTTTCAAAAAAATGAATTTTTCTACTGAATTGTAGAGAGAGAATCTTGGATAGAGGGACATACTAGGGGTCGAAGGTCCAACAATTTTCAAGTGTAAAATCTCGAGTATCCTACAAAAATTGAAACCGTCAAAAATCTAAATAATGAGATTGAGAGAGAGCTGAGAGTCAAGGGGGATATACACTAGAATTTTCAGTATCAAGTACTACAAAAATAGTATGGACAAAAATAACTGAGAAGTATTGCATTATAATTCCTATAATAGTATGGAGAATTTGCTGTTAACTATAAATTGCCCAAATTGTTCAATAAATTGTCAGTGTCCTACAGGCTACCAGAGGATTTACCATCGTTAGTATTCAATTGCAAATACATTAATTAGGTTTGATAAAATCACTAGTTGTCTCACAATGTCCAGTTAAGATGCAAATATCAAATTGTCAAATCTTTCACTCCAAAGAAAATATACTTTAAAAACTAAAAGAAAGAAGTAATAAAGAGGCAACATGTATAACTAAGATACACGTATACTCATTTCCAGGAAAAACAAAACCCAAAAGACTTCATTTCTCTAGCACCAAGTGGTCCAGGTCCACGTAAAAGGAGGTCCGCATTTGCCAAGTAAAAACCATCTAACAATTTCTCTGGCACCTTTAACCGGCCAAGGCTACTGAAAGTAGAGGCAATCAATATACACTTAAAATCAGGTCCTGCAAGCTTAAAACTAGGGTTGGCCTGGCCTATGGGGATCGGGCTCCCATAGGCCCATACCAACTTATAATAAAAAATAAAATAATTTTTTTTTTTACATATAATAATTTTTTTGGCAGATCCTGGGCGGCCGCACCCCCTGGCCTAGCCGCCCCGGCTTGCTTCCAAGGTCAGTGGGGGCGGGATTGGGCCAGCGGGGGCATACCCACTGGCCCAGTCCGTGTGGCCTAATTGCTTAATTTTTTTTTAAATCAGAGGATGAAATTACGCCGTTTCACCCTCTGATTTTTTTTAAAAAATCACTCACGCCTCTCTCTCTCACTTTGCGATCTCTTTGTGTCTCCCTCAGCCCTCACGCCTCAATAGTCCCTCTCACTGGTCCATTATCACTTTAACTGCACTAATACATAAATTATGTAGGTCATCACTAATTTATTATTTGCCAATTAGAAAGGAAAGCACATAAATATTGTTTTTGATTAATCTAATTTATTTATGAGGTTATTTTTTAATGAGAAATAGCTGAGTGCACCAATACTTTTTGACAGAAGAAGATTATTTATCTTCATATAGGCATCAAACTCCATAATTATTGATGAGTATTAAGAATTGTCTTCCTCATTTGCTTATGGACATTTTGTTTTGTTTTGTTTCTTTTTAGATAATGGATAGATTTTAGATAAAAAAAAGTCACGAAGCATGAAGTCGTCTAATACTCCTAATATGGCTACTACTTCTAATGAGGATTCTAGTTCAAAAAGATCTCACCCTTTGTTGAGTTCGGATGATATTATTTCTGACCTAGGGTTGCGTAAATCTATTGACTTGTGCAGCACAGACCACACTTGCTATCATTAAAGACATTGTGGATGAATTTTTTTGTCTTATGGTTGATGAGTCTCGAGATAGTTCAGTGAATGAGCAAATGACAGTGATTTTGAGATATGTGAACAAAAGTGGATAGGCGATTGAACGGTTTCTTGGTGTGGAACATGTTATTGACACATGCTACCAGTCTTTTAAAAACTGCTATAGGTAAATTGTTTGCAAGACACGGGTTATAAATTGTTTCTTGGTATAGATTAGTGTATTTCATTTTTTTAATATTTTTAGTTCTTAATTTGCGATATTGTAATTTTAAGACACTTTTTACGGTATGTGAATTTTTTTTTTTTATCATTTTCTTTTAGAAATTCGACCCCACTCATTCTATATCCTAGATACGCCACTGCATGAAAGGCCAAAATTTACATAACCAAGAAACAACGACATAAAGCCACAGTAAGACAGACGGTAGGAAGCATCCACCAGTTTCGCTTTCATCCGAGTCGTTTTCTAAGAAACCTATAACAGTCTATACCCACCAAAACACTGACCCACAAAAGAAGGCAACTTTGACCCGTGTTATTTCACTAAACCGTGTGTTATTCGGGAAATATTTCGGGATGTTTTGGTGATGTTTTTGGGCGTTTTCTTTTCTCTCCATCTCTGTGCTCGACGGTCTACGATGGCATTTCTGGTCGTTTTCTTTTTTGGGTTTGAGTTCAGGCAGGGAAATGTAAAAGAATGAGACAAAAGTGGGTAGAGATAGAAGATTCAAGAACGAGAGAGAATAATCAAAGGGAAGGAAATGTATTGGAAGAAGTGAGTGGATTTTATACCCACAGAGATGGAGAGAGAGAGAGACGCGAACATGAAGGATAAGTTGCCAAAAATAACAGATGAGGAAATTTGGACAATAAACCGTGAGATTTTAAACCGTGTTATTTCACTGAACCGTGTGTCATTTCACCCGGCCGGTTTGCATTTTAAAGAAACGCATGGAGAGAGATTTAAAAATGTGACCACGTCAGCATTCATGACGAATTTGAGAAAAATTTCGGGACGCCCAGCAGTTCTTAAATGCAAATAAAGGCCCGGTAAATCTCCTCTAGATGAAGAAGATTCTATTTTAAAAGTAGTTTTGTCTTGAAGAACTCCTAAAGGACCGGCGTATTCAAAAATATCTCAGTTAGTAAATACACAATTTAAAAATCGACATTTTTAGAATAAGATAAATATTTAAAAATATGACACGAATATTTTAAAAAAAATGTTAAAAAAAGAATAAAAAATCTTTAAAAAATAATATTTAAATAGAATAATAAAAGTAAATGGTTAAAAAAGAAGAGCTACTGAGAATGTTTTTAAAAAATTGATAGTTAAGTAGAAAATCAAATTTGAGCTAGGAATGCTCTTACTCTTCCATATCTAACCAGAAAATAAATACCCATCAGCAATCTCTTTCCAAAGGAAACTCTATAGTTAAGCAGAACTTGACTATAGTTCTACTGCTGTGGTGTTTGTATGTTACAATTTTGAGATGGTTAAAATTTTGGATTACGAGACTTGGTAAAAAAAAAAGAGAAGATTTGAATGAATATTATAATGAAAAAGAATACTTTGATAGGGGAGCGTAGTTTTTGTAATTAGGGCCAAAATTTTGACACTCAAACACATGTTTTATAGAATAAAAAGGCTAGCAAATTCACAAATAACTGGAACTAAGACTTCCAATATCCATTTCTATAATATGGTGCTAATCCAAATAATCAAAATCAAGAAAGAAACAGGTGGGAACTTCTTGACAAATTAAGTTCAACAATGTTCCATACACCAACCTAAATAAAGAAGGAAAATGCTCGGCTGCAAAAGCATGATGTAAACTTGGCTCATAAAAGGAACTGCACAACTCTTCAGCCACTAGCTCAATCCCAAGCATCTACACCATCTGAGAGCAAAGAAGAGGCGAACTTAAGAACCAGAATATAGACTCCAATAAGAAAACGAATTCATTCTCAGGTATCCCTATGGTAAAGAAATACTGGACTAGAAACACATACACGGCTCAACCATATGGTAATTCAACTTATTTCCCCTATAGTTATTCTAAGTCGAACAGATCAGTAAACAACAAAAACAAAACGATCTCACTATCTCAGAACGGTTGCCACAGAACAGAGAGATTTTCTCTACTACAAAGATGAAAATGATAAATTCAATCGGTTATTCTTCAATCCACCAGACAAATAGAAGCAACATAATATGAAAAAAGATTTGGAGTACAACAATCTCAAAATCAAAGAAAGAGGATGACATGGAATATATCATCCTTATATAACCCATGGCAGCAAAATTAAGAAACCAATGAGAAAAGGCTATAGATGGTGACATGAAATACATTATCCTTATATAAACCATGACTGCAAAAAATTAAGTCACCAAGAAGAAAAGGCTGTAGAAAGATATGATCACTCATCGAAGATCTAAATTCAAATATAATCATCTCCCGAATAAGAAATTTTAAAAAGCCTAAAAGCCATTAGAACATCTGATAGGAAGCAATCAGTGATGAGTTTTCAAATAAACCGACGTCTGAATTTTTATCCCCACAAAGCTGATTTCCTACATGCCTAGCTATGATGCGGCAACAAACCCACAAAAATAAAAGGAGGTTAAATGAAGAAAACCAGTCTAAAATCTAAATGTACCTCTCTTTTTTTTTTTGATAAGTAATAAATGTACCTCATATATTGCTGGGGTACATGAAAACCCTAACTCTAGCTCCCTGCAAAACGACCAAAACAAGGAAACTCAAAAGTCTCTTAAAAAAAAACCCATTTAGAAACATCAAAATGCTATATTCTTTGCAATACCATGGATTTTGGTGGAAGATTCGACTTGAACTTAGCACGAACAACACCGCTGTTACCATGAGGCCTAGACACCTTACCCCAAATGCAGCGATAGTGACTTCCATTGTTCTTAACCTTGGCCTTGTAGATATAAGCCATGCGCTTGCCAGCGTACCAAGCAACCTCCTCCTTGGTGTTCACCCCCTCAATCTGGATCAGGGAAGTGTTCGGGTACTGGTTTGACTTGGACCTGACCCATCATACCCATCAAAAATTCAAACACTATACAAATCAATAGCTTCCAGGAGAAACATCTAAATAACAAAACCACGGAACAATCTTTGATTCTCCACTCTCGCTATTTGTAATTCGCTGACCCAGGAGTTCGTAGAAACAAGTCTCAACAAGAAAAACCTCGGTTTTCTTTCTGTATATCTCACAGCACACAAACGGTTACTACAATTTTCATTAAACAACACGCTATGCTAAGAGAAAGCAACAACTATCTAACACATCCGTACACCAAAAACCTCGTGTTTTTACAATTTCGGAACACAGTAAAAAATAACAACTAAAATCCCGATAAAAATCAATTTCGTCTTGATTTTTCTGAGAAGCCCAACATAAGTCAGAACGGAAAGAGAAATGTATTTAGAGAAAAGAAAACATATCGATCAGTATATAAGAAGAAAATAAAGTCTCATTACCTCTTGTAGCCGAGGACTGTTCCTCTGACATAAAGTCTGCGAAAAAACACAAGATCAAAACGAAATCTTAGCCAAATATATATAGGCCTAAAGTTCAAGAACACGTATGGAACTAGGGATTTCAGAAAGAAAACAAGTAGGGAAAATAAGGACTGCAGACCTCACTCGCTCTCCTTGGCGTCCCTTCACCATTTCGGTCGCTGGCTTCAGAAAGTACTCCGAGTGGCAGGAGAACCTAAACGGACACTCGCCCTCTTCTTGGTTTTAGGTTTTAGCCGGAGAACCTAAAACCTAATCGGCTAACGTTGGGCCTAGAAAGTTTTCCTGGGCTTAATACTGACAATGCCTCCTTTTGAACCGAATACGCACAAGCCCAACCTTTCTTGAGCAGCATATATTTGGAACCCGGTCCAACTTGCTATTTGCTAATTTTGGATAAGAAGCCCAACGTGAGATTATAAAATACTACAATTCGGGTAGGAGTCCAGAAGATCTAGTCCATAGTTTTAGTACCCAGTGAAATTTTGATTTAATGCATAAGCTCACATTTAATATCATGTGTCCATTTAGTGTAAGCTTCCTCAAATTTTACACTTATGCGCAATGACTCATTGTATGGTCCGTACTACTCGACAAGTAAGACAGTTAATGATGTAGGGTCCATATGCTGGGTTATCTCCTCCACCCCCAGTTGCTTATAAGAAGTTACTACCAACGAAAGTTTAGGCGAAAGTAGGTTTATAACTAGTACTAGTTATGGATTGCCAAGACTTTTTTCTCAGTACTGACATCAATCCCATAGAAGTCTTGTCTGATACTTCGTGCTGCCGGCCGGCCAGAGACAAAACAATTACATGAGAAGAAAGAGAAATAAGTGATTCGATTTAATTAAAAACAAAAAGAATCGCAGTTTATAAGTATGTATAGATCTCCGACCCCCTAGCTAGATACCCTTCAATGCCAAGTGAACAAAGCAGCAGAGAAAGAAAAGTGCCGCTGCCTACAACCCCGAACTAGCATGGCCGAACAAACCCTAGGCCCCCCCCTCTTCCCCCACACTCATTCTCTAGTGTAGAAAGTATTCCGGCAGGCGAATGAGTCTGGAGTTTACGTGCTAGCCTGCCTCTGCTTCCCCATCTTTGTTGTATATATATAGAAGGGTCATTGTATGCTTATAACAAGACATGGATGGGGTGTGGAACTAAGCCAGTATTGCCGTCGCGTGAAAGATGAAATATGTTTTCTCTAAGCAAGGACGTGTATATATCAAGTTCGGGCACTAGAAAAGACTCTACAAGAATTCTAAGGTGACCAAAAGTGCTTCGCTACAAACGATCGATGCACATTTCTCCCGATGTTTTTTATGCGATCCGAACGCTTTATGGGGGTGCGCATGGCTTTGTCACCTCTACATATCATTCGTAAGAACTGAAGCAGGACGTAAACCAAAAATTGCTTGGACGTATAAATGGTTCGTCTAGACGGATTTACGTGATGAATTGGGATGTATCATGTAGGGTGATTGAGTAATTATAAACCGATAAACGTGACTGGTTGCACAAGATTTGTAAGGTGCGGATACATGTTGGGACTAGCTGGGAGCAGCCATACCAGACAATGTTTTGAGATATTGGGGCTCCAATGTAAGTCCCATGGCTGTCCTGGTTAGATATTGCTGCGCAGTACTGCTGCTGGAACTGTAGCGGAATTATTTTAATTGCACCAACCAAATTAATATCAAAACTGTTAGCTTCAATTGGCAACTTGGCAGGATATCAAAATATGGACTATATATATAATAATAATAATTATCTCAATGGATGTTTTAAGTTTGAAGCCAGGTTGAAAGTCAGGTACTCCGTTATATATATATATATATATATATATATATATATATACCATATTAAATCACAACTTGTCTGAAAAATTAAGCCGTTAGAAAAACATAAATTTAATCATTTAATTTATATTTCTTATAATTACAAGAGCTTTTATTGATAGTGAAGGGTTATAGGGACAAACACTAGTCTAGTACGCTCGAAATGATTTTATTTGGAGATCTACAATTGCGTCCACGTAAGAATTACATAAAATTAATTAGCAAATAAACATATATATCTAACTTCTTGGGCATACATTTACAATGAGCATGGCTTGAAGAGGCTGTCAAACGATCTTTTGGCATCAGAGTGTTCTTTATTTATTCGGACTATTAAGCTTGATTATTTATATATTTTAAACTATATATTAAGTTTAATTAAAGATTACAGATAAAAAGATAACTTGGGCCCAACATGTAGTCTGATCGAATTGTCTTTTGTTACCCTAAATAGTAAAGCAAACTCTTATTGGCCTATGGGGGACAAGGCCAAGGCTAATATGGTAGTGCAAGCTATCTGGAGTAGGAGCCTCATGGAAAGGTAGGGATATGTTCGTTTTTACACTTTTTTCAAGATTTTAAATATATTTACAAAACTACTATCGAACATATTCAGAATTCAAACACAAACACCAATACATTTTACACAATTTCTAACATTTTTTTAATTTTTTATTCAACATAAATTCTCTCTTTATACTTTTTCACGTAACTCTAATATTTTTTTATTAAATAATTACATCAAATCATTTCTCTCTCCACTTTACACCAACACCAATAAAACACTATTCAACATAAATATTCACAATTTCTCTAAAATCCTTCAATTTTTAATCAAAACAAACATAATCCAGGTTGAGCATACTTGGCTACATTTGTGTCACGGGGCACGGTCCTCGATCTTTTGTCTCCTCAAAGGCGACAATGTAAGCCCGTCGTTCAATCACATTAATATGGCATGTCTTTCAGATTCATGCTTCTGTTGAGCTAAGAACGTGGCGTAATAAGAATTAGGCATAATTACTTCAATTAGTCCTTGTAAAATAATAATGCGCCGATACAATCATTTATCTTATCAAATTATTGAGTAGCTAGTTGGGACATGTCTTAAACAATATTAGAATTTCATGTATTCATTGTTACTAGTTAAAAATTAATTGATACTACATTTGCGTGATATATTTGATTTAAGTAGGACCTCCGAAATAAAGTGACTACATACATGAAATGACACTTATGAAATTTTTTACTATTAAAAATAGACACATGAAGGTCTAGTATTGTTTAGGACATTTCTCTGTTAACCACGTAAAAATTTGCTGTCCAAATATAAACTTCACGAAAAGAGATATATTGGTACATTAATATTCTACTTAGAGTATACATAATTCATACACAACACATGCAAATATAGATGCATTTAGTATCCCATTAACCCTTTTTTTTTAAGGTCCACTTGAACTTTTATTTTTCCGGTAAAGCAAGTAGATTTTTCTTAATATATATATATATATATTCGGGGGTTTAGCTTTTTGGGTGACCTTAGACAGTTGCCTAACCTGCCCGACCCTATGCGCTGCCCATCTATGGTTGTCTCATGTATCATCATTGTTCCATTTAATTTAGAAAAAAAAAACACTCCTCTAATAATTCCTTTTTCTAAAGTTTTCGGTCGCCAATTGGCAAAGCTCCGTAGGGGATGGGTGCCCAAACCACAATTGAGGATTTGATAGCTACCGAAACCTATTCCTCCTCCCTTTTCAAGGAGAGGTACCACCTTAGGCCTTAGCCACAAAGTTAGACCAAAAATGCATTTGGTTTCTTTGTAATGTTAAAGTTGGGATCAATCTATAGTTTAGCTAGAGACTTGATTGCACAAATTCAGAATTTAGGAAGGGTATTACACATGATATTCTAAAATAACAAACAATAATTAATCTACTTGCTTTTTTTTCCTAATTTTATTTGTTCCAAATTAAGAATTTAAACATCATATCCATAACAGTTGCACTCGTGGTCTAACTTCTAAGCAGACAATTGCTTGTTCAAGAGCAGTTAGATGTTATATAATTCTTCGTATTCTTAAAAGCGAAAGGGAAAAAGAAAGAGATAAGCCCTCCAAGTAACAGAGCCTCCTAAGTCAAATCATTCCAAAGCGCATACAGTTCTTCTCTTGACACAAACGACATTATGGTGTTTGTCTTTTGCAGAAACTGGGAATTGCCAAGGAAGCACAAGCACTGCGGCACTTTTGGGCAGGTGAAGCGAACCAGGTTTACTCTCTGCATGGACATGGAGTCCCGGCGGACAATAGATCATAGTGGGGACTGGGGACTTGGGAAACATGCCTGCGCACAAGGGCCTTATCAAGATTAGAGAGCACAGTTTATATATGCTGCAATATCAACGGTTATGATCTTTTCAAATACGATGATACCTGCATCTAGATTGTCCTAATTCCTAACCACAAATTTCCAATTCAAAACGTCAATGATAAATTAATAGACTGACCTAGATCATCATGAGGAATAAACCTATGGAATTTGAAGTTCATCCAACAGTTCTGTGCTCGACGAAAGATTGGATCTTTTGGGTTCTTCATCAACAGAAGAAAAAGGAAAAAAAACAAAAGTCTAATGTCATGATAACGGCTACTGCAAAAAACACGAAAGGCCCACGGAGCATTAAGGCAGCAACATTAGCATGCATAAAGGGGGAGAGTCATCTCTTGCTTTTCATAAAGATTTGGTTGGCTGACTCACAAAGTTGCAGAGCTGTAAAATTGATTAATTAAACAATATGAAAGCTTGGATTTGCATATCAACTTGTCAAAACTTATACCCCACAAGGAGTGAAAGAAACACCCCAACAAGCCCCTCGCACCCCCTCTCAAGTGGATGTCAGGGATAATATCATATCAAATCTTTAAGATTTGATTATGATATTGTCTCTTGTTACTATTTCTCTCCCCTCTTCATTTTCACTTTTTTCTTCATGGTATCAGAGGAACAAAATTCCGCATCTTTAAAAGTTGGTGAATTTCATCTCCGCTGTACTTACAACAAATCTCTGTTCGAGAGAAAAAAAATAGGTGAGTGAAAGAGAAAAAAAAAGACAAGAGCAGAGATATGTTTGGCAATGGTCGTGTGCCTATGATTTCAAGGTCAGATCACCTTCAGCCGTTATTCAAGGTCGTGTGCCTATGATATGATTTCAAGGTCTGATCAAATTAAAAAAAATACATGTTCAGCAAAGGAGCAAAGATCAACAAGGGAGCAAGGATCTATGACTTCAAGGTCCAATCACCTTCGGATCTCGTTTTTCAAACACAAGATTTCAAATTTCTCCATCTTGTGTTTGAGGGAGGATGTTAGAGATAATATCATAATCAAATTTTAAAGATTTGATATAATATTATGGTTATCACGATATCAAAATTTTGATATTGTTATGAAGATTCAAATTCAAATTCAAATATAGAGATTCAAATTTAAATATAGGATATTCTCCTATTATGCTTTGTATTATCTCTATAAATAGAGATCTTCAATTATAATATGTATGGACTCATAATACAAAATACAGCAATAGAGGGCTTTCATAGACCGAACACTTAAAATCTCTTGTCTCTTGTTACTATTTCTCTTCCCTCTTCATTTTCACCTTTTTCTTTTGTGGGGACACCCATCTTGTGAACTCATTTTTGCTATGACTGATGATGGCATCTCCTGCAACTAGGCCCCAACAGCCACAATCTCCACCATTGGCCCTCATGATTCCCAACAGTCACAGACTAAACGCAACCTTCCAGCATCACACATGGCCTGCCACCATACTGAATCAATGATGCTGATCACCACCTTTTCTGTAGCACACCACCACCATCGATCTATTTGTCTTCGTTTGATATGTATAAATAATGACATGAAGACCATCTCTTCCTGACCAACTTGGTTTTGGTGATGGAAAAGATCAAGTCCTTCCCCGAGTACTCCTCGTCTTACTCCGGGGAGTTTGGGTTCCGGGAAAGGTCAAACTCGTACAGCTTTAACGGGCCGTCAGAAAAAGGAGATGGGTTTGCTGCCTCGATTGATCCAGAGCTGAAGAGGAAGAAGAGGATTGCGTCTTACAACGTATTCACCATGGAAGGCAAGGTTAAATCAAACGTGAGGAACAGCCTCAAGTGGATCAAGGACAAGTTCAGCGATATACGCTCTGGCGTCTGAGTCACCCTATAACTATAAGAGTACTGTCCGGTACCCTCCCTCGTTCTTTGTCACTTCTGATCAGTTCTCAGCCTTCGTATATTTTGTGTCATGGTCTTGTTTGTTTGGTGATGATCAACTGAACCAGGTCGAGGGAAAATTTCCTGCAAAACAGAAAAGAGAAAGGAAAAAAAAGGAAGATATTTTTGTGGGAAATTATTCCCTCACTGGAAAACACATGTCAAAAGTGTCATGATGCAAATTATTACAAGTGTGACATCTTATAGTTTGGAAAAACGAATGCCATGAAGCACAGAGTACAGAAACTTGAGTTGTACTATGTTTTGGTAACATATGTTTGAGTATTTTCTTTTTCCTGTCAAGCATCGTTACGAAAGATTGTTATTAACAAATACTGGCTAGCAAATAAAACCCTCTGCAAGTCATGAGCTGCAATTTTCCATTTCATTAAAATGTGTGGGGATATTCGATTCTATTGTAGAACGACAAGGCTGTGATGATGACTGTGGCATCTTCCTTCCAACCCACTGTAATCAATGCAACGTCAAGTATATGTCTTGGTCTCCGTCAATCAGTTTGTCATTGGCCACTGGTGCTCCCTGGTCAGAGACACAGCTGCTTCTGATCAAATTATTTGAGCCCCCTTGACTCCAAAACCGTGGGGGAGCCAGAAATTTTGTCTCGGCCGAACTAAAACGATGCGTAATGCCGGTAATGGGTGTGAGTAACTTCAATTTTTTTTAACTAAAGTTAAGACCAGTATAAACTGAGAAATCATAAGAAATTTGGTGAAAATAATAAAAAAAATTAAAAAATTAAAAGCGAGTTTGACTTGCAAGGAAAATTAGATTTTTTGATCGAGCAAAAAGGGAATTAAAAGGCTGAAAATACGCATGTGATTACATTATTTGTGAGAATTTTTCGTCCTTATAATTAAGTGCATTAATTTCACTTTTCAAAAGTAAAAAAAAAAAGCTCTACATGAGGCTGGCGTGCTGATCAGTACCATAAATACTATGTCAGATAGTCTGTGTTTGTTCCTTCCTGTCCACAAAGAGAAAAAACATTATCAACAGCATACACGTATAAATGATTCCTAGACTTGTGTGTCTGATATTTCTCGGCCCACTTACTTACGCCCGGTCCAGAAGGCAGAAAAGGGCACATGTGAAGAGAGAGAGAAAAAGAGAGGCTCATTCTTCGAAAAAGAGGCCAGACCCCAACAAAGCCCTGCATCAGCAGCATAGGCCTGCCTCTGCAGCGCCAAGCCTCACCTACCCAAAAATTGGAGCTTCTCTTGTATAGAATGGGCCTCTCACGGCACGTCCAATCAACCCTGCGAGGGCGAGATCACTGAGCGATGGAAGGTATGTCTTTCTTCGGTAGGGCTGCACAATTTCGGTGTAGGTGCCGATTTTGGCAATCTTGCGGGGGCGAGATCACTGAGCAATGAAAGGTATGTCGTCCTTCTCCCTACAATATATTGCGAACTCCGAAAAACTGAGGCAAAAAAAGCCGAAAGGGGACTTTACAACTAATAGAGAATGATGTAGGACGTTCTTTCCACCACCTACCTCTTGTCCCACAATTCGCAGGGCAACCAGGGTATAAAACACAGGCGGAGGGAAGGGGGCGAACAGGGGCCACTGCCCCGGTTGGCTCCTAAAATTTACACGTAATTTTTTTATTTTTTTAATGCCTGCCCACTTAAGCCCACTGAAATTCAGCCCGCCCCAGCCCAGCTCCTTTGATCCTCCCCTCATCCTGTCATCCCTCTCCTCTCTACTCTCATCCCTTTGATCTCCTCTCCTCTCTACGCGTCTCCGTCTCTTTCTCCCAGCTACTCCCTCTCCTCTTAGCTCCTCCACGCCGGACTTTGGCCATCGCAGAGCAGCGCCTGACAGCCCCACCGTCGACGGCTGCATCCTCCAGACCTCCGGTGCTCTGTGCTGGTCCAGCCTCCAGGTTCATCAATGATATGAAATTATTTCTCTTTCTTGCTCATTCATTTTCTGTTAGTTATTTTCTTATCTCCATTAGATTTTTCATTTATTTCAGACACATCTGGAGCTCCTTCAAATAAATTTTTTTATTGATGTGAATTAGTATCATTTCAATTTATCCTAGATCTCTATGAGTAGATACTGTGTTTTTTGGTCAACTATTGGCTACTTTGCTTGGTGTCATTGAATGGTTGCAATTTTTTTTGCTGGTCCTTTCTATTACTCTCTTTGTTTGTCAATGTCACCGGACAATGATTGTCAATGCTTTGAATAGCTCGGAATTCCTTATCAATGCCACTGTCGTCTGCGGGCTTGGTTTGGGTTAGATGAGTTTCCGCAGCTTAAGAGCTAGTTCAGATTTGGTACTTCAGGAATGTGAGGACTAGTTTCATGGTTTGGGGTTTGTTGGAGTACGCCCCTGAGCTTTTGAGTTTGTGTGGTTGTTGTTCAATTTGGTAAAAATTGCAAGAATTTCTTTTCCACTGCTGGTAACTAAAAAACGAATTTTGCCGAGAGTATGTAATACGTTTCTGTAGAGGCAGAGCGGCGGAGCCACTATGGTGGTGGTTGTAATACAAAGACAAATACTGAAGAGTTGACAGGAAGGCCCTGATTTGCTTCTAATTGCACTCATTTTATAGGATCTACTTATTAAGGGAGAAGTTTGGGGTAGAATCAAGATAGTGGCTCTTCATATAATTCTTTTATTTGATGAATTCATTATTATTAGTATTGTTGTAGATGAGGTTTGTGCAGTGTTATAGTGATAGGCTATAACTTTTGGGCTAAAGTTTCTCAAGGTTTTGTAAGATGGGGAGTTTTGGACGAAAGTTCCTCAATTGGAGTACTCTTGCAATTAAAATTTAAGCATGTAGATCGTGTGTATGGAATACATTTCTTGTGAAATGAGTCATGGCCTGCAGGGTGGGGGTTTGGTTGGTGTTCCGTAGTTATCACACAGGCCAACCTCCTGCAGTAGGGGTCAGTTCCTGGGCGCATAAAATCTGATGTTGAAGGTTAAAATGGCTTTTAAATTTTGGAGATGCTAGGCTTTGGTGAATTTGCTTCTAATATTTTTTTTGTCATTTTTCCTTAGGAGTTTGCCCCCCATTGATTGCATTCCTGGCTCCGCCACTGGTATAAAACCCCCTCTGGTACATATAGTACATCCATTCAGTAGTCTTACTGGCAATCATTTTCTGCTTCTCTCATATAAATTCACATCCTCTAATTTAAGCATAAGAATTTAGAGGTTGAATTCGCGGGGAAGCTCCGTTCGTGCATCTCAGGAGTCCGACCATATTTCCCTCTCATCGGGCCATTTCTAGTTGTCTGCGGAGGTCACGTTCCCTTTGGATAGTTTTAGCGTCTCTAGCGACACTTCCAAGGTGGTGCGTGGGGCTTACGCGCCGTCCCTGTTTTGGCTTCTTCCGCCCATTTTTATGGCTTTATGATTCTAGGATTGAATTTTAGTCTGTGAAATTTACTAATCAATTACTAAGTTTTAGCGTTTTTTTTAACTCAGGTTTCAAAAAAACAAAAAAGAAGTCGCTGAATTTTTCGTTTTGGTAACAAAACTCACTTCAAATCCAACGAAAAATTTATCCCACCTAATTGCAATGCGATAGTTTTGGACAACCAGAGGGAGGGCTCCTCCACCCCGGCGGTGGTCTAGGTGGTGGTTGGGAGACTTCCCCCATCCTGCAATCTCAAACCACCAGTTGACGACGGGTGGTCCACCCATGGCTGTCCATAACTAGACGGCTAGCAGAGGGAGGACGAATCCCTCCTCCACCCCAGCTCTAGGGCGGTTGGGGGTGGTCCCCCAGACCATTGCACAGGGGGAGTTCCTCCTCCCCTGACAGCCAGAGCCAATGTGTTCCCCGATCTTTTAAAAAAAATAAAAATATTATGTTTTAAAAAAATTAAATTTAGATTTATTTTTATTTTTAAAAAATATTTATATTTATATTTATTTTCATGACACATGTCATATTGCGATTGAGCGAGATGAATGTTTTGTTAAAGAAGCCAAGAGAATTTTTTGATACTAAAATAACAAACCAAGAGAACTTTTTTATTTTTTTTAAACTCGGGAAATTTTTTAAAAAGACGCTAAAACTTAGTAGATGATTTGTAAATTTCCCTTTTAGTTGTTGGTTGCTATTGTGTTTGTATTTACCCTATATCAAACTATGTTGTTTTTTCATTTAAGTTGTACCAACTCAGATGGTTTTTTTTCTCCTGCGGGTTTTTCTTAGTCCCTGATGGGTTTTGTTGTGTCCAGACTGTTGGTTCAGGTAATTGCCGTTATTGTATCCTATCACCACTCTCTGCTGAGTAAGGCTGCACAGAACCAGACCGCAAAATCGGACCGGACCGGATTTGTGGTTTTAGTGGTCCATTGAAAAATCGGTTTATATTCGGTCTGTTCCAGTCCATGCCTTTTAAGATCCCGTCCGGACTTGATTTATTAATATAAATAATATCCTTTTTTAAATTTTTAATACAAACTTTAAACTTAAAAAATAAAAAATAAAATTTCTAAGTCAAAACTATGCGTTTTGACACTCCCTAGTCCCTTGAGTCCCTTTCGGCCTTCCCCCTTCCAAATTAAGTCATCATTTTCCCATGATTTACAAAAAAAAAGTTGGGAAAAAAAACTTGGTTCAGGTAGTTGTCGTCTATTGTATCCTATTACCACTCTCTCTGCTGAGTAGGGCTGCACAGAACTAGACCGTAAAATCGGACCGGACCGAATTTGTGGTCTTGGTGGTCCATTGAAAAATCGGTTATATTCGGTCTGGTCCAGTCCATGCCTTTTGAGATCCCGTCCAGATTGGATTTATTAATTTAAACAATTTTTTAATTTTTTTTATACAAACTTTAAACTTAAAAAATAAAATTTCTAAGTCAAAACTATGCATTTTGACACACTCACTAGTCCCTTGAGTCCCTTCTGGTCTTCCCCCTTCCAAATTAAGTCATAATTTTCCGATGATTTACAAAAAAAGGGTTAGGAAAAAAAAACTTTAAAAAAATGAAGCTAGTCTGGACCACCGACCATTTTGGACCGGTCGTTCATTTTAGGCACAACCGAAAATCCGATCCTACTGGATTTTGATCCAAAAATTAGACCCGATTTTCGATTGTGCAGCCCTACTTCTGAGCATGTATCATTAATAAAAAAAGTGTTAATTACAATTTCCCCCCACAAACTTACACTATATTCTCAATATCCCCCCTAAACTACAACTCGTGACAACTCGCCCCCATTATTTACGTTTTCTGTTTCAACCCCGTTTGGGACCCCAATTCGGTGTTAAGTCTCACGTTATCCGTCACACGTGACCCCATATGTTGCGAAAAGACTTTAATGCCCCAATGACCTCCATTTGTTACACGTCGGCATCCCCCTCGAAATAAATATCTTCCCCCAAGCACCGCCCACCCGGCACCCCCTCTCTCTCTTAACATTTCAGCTTCGCAAGTTTCTTACCATTCAAAACTTTTTCTTCTGCAACCCTTTTCTTTTCCTTAGCTTTCATATTAGGAAGTAAGGAGAGCCAGAAACTTAGAAAATTGCGATTTTTTTGTGGGAAAATCATGCTTTAGCTCTTCAGGTTCTTGAATTGAAAACCAGATTGGAGCTCTGATTTGGTTTGCTTTTCTTTTCTTGTGATTTTTCTTTTTCAAATCTGCTAAATCAAGCTTAGCAGTGGAGGTTTGGTTCTCATCGGGAGCTCTGTTTGAAGGCGACCACAAGGTGCCAAAAATAATTGAAAATTTGGGGCTTTCTTATCTTAAAGTTTGACTTTCTCGGAACATGGGAAAGCCATAACTTCTATCCTTATGTTGTGCAATCAGTTTAGATGGGTTGTTTGGATCCAAAAGTAAAAGTTTGATTTAGGATCTTATTTATGCTTCTATGGTCTGTTTTTTATGCGGAGTCCAGAGGATGATTGTCGTCTCCTTTTAGAATTTTCGAATCAGCGTTAGCATCTCTGTGTGGATTTTTCTGCTTCAATTTCAAGGGAAAGAATTAGTTGGATTGCTCGACCATCTGGCGATTTCGAACATATGTAGCTGTTTTAATATGTTTTTATTTCAACTGGAGTAGGTCTATTAACTTCGAAGTCGGCACAGAGTATGAGGAATTAGTTAGGCTTTTAATCTTTTTTCAAGGTATTTTGGCAGTTGAATTGAAGTTCTTTTGAGATGGGTTAGATTGATGATTGCATATCAAGCCTTTGTTTGATTCTGTGGTTGAGTGAAAGTCCTTCCCTTTTTGGGTATTTTGTTAAAGTTCAGAAATCAGTATGACGGAAGGCTTATGATTCCAATTCTTTCCACTTTCTCAGAGAGCTTCTGTGATGGAATGTGTTATGAATCGTATTTCAGGCAGAGATTGAGTTTGAAGGGGTTTGTGTTTGCGGAAAAGACAATAGCATGAGAGTATAATGGTGCGACTTGCGGCGATTTTTTTTTTTTAAATTAGAGGGGAATTACAGTCTTTTCGAGTTTTTGACTATTAATTGGGGCATTAAAGTCTTTTCGCAACATATGGGGGTCACGTGATGGTCACGTGTGACGGATAACGTGAGACTTAACACTGAATCGGGATTGAAACAGAAAACGTAAATAATGGGGGCGGGTTGTCACGAGTTATAGTTTAGGGGGGATATTAAGAATATGGTGTAAGTTTGTGGGGGAAATTGTAATTAACCCTAAAAAAACTTCAAAACTTAAAAGAATTAATTACACCGGCGAATTCATTCAAAGAAGATGCAGGTAAGTCACGTGTTACCTCACGTGATAACTATGAACAGAATTAGAGTTCCTAGGGTTGTGTTTGTATATTAAAATTTTATGGATGTTAAATTTTTAGGGTATTGAATTTGATGAAAAAATGATGAGAGAAATTATTTTTAATATTTGTTATAGTGAAAAGTAACGATGTGATGAGGAGAGAGATTATATTGTAATTTTTTATTGTGTTAAAATTTTAAGGGAAATTTGCTTTTTAGTCCTTAGGTTTTGAGCCCTTTTTAATTTTAGTCCTTAACTTTCAACCTTCAAAATTTTAGACCTTGAACTTTCATCTTTGTAAAATTTAGTCCTTTCGTCAGTCCGCCGTCAATTTTTGTACCGGTCGACCGCCAATTTTGAAGCGGTCGACCATATATATGTTTTGAAAGTGAGCGGTCGACTGATACAAATTTGACGACAGACTGACGGAATGACTAAATTTTACAAAGATGAAAGTTCAAGGACTAAAATTTTGACCCTCTAAAATTTATGACTAAAAATGAAAAGGGGTTAAAACCTAAGGACTAAAAAGCAAATTTTCCAAATTTTAATATGTGTAAAATTTTAGTTAGCAAACCCAGTACGTCCAACCAGCTCCAAACCAATGAGCCGTCAGTACGTGGGTCCGACGGAACAATGGGTCCAGTGACTCCAATCTGATAATGTGGAAACTGGGACGTGGATAGCAATTCTATTCAGCAGGATATTCACCTGCTCTGACCCGTTTTCTTCCATTCAACCAAAAAGCTCTCATTTTCTCTCGTTCTCCGTTTCTCGTACTTTGTTGGGCCAGGAACCCTTCAAACACTCGGAGCTTTGGGGACGTTGTGACCTCGGCTAAATTAGTCCGTACGTCCTTGGGGTTTGACCTTTTCCCAGATTCGTCCTTAGGGTTCGATTTTCCCTACAGATAACCCCGGGGTTTGAACTCAATCCCACATTAGTCCTACCGTGAATTTAATGGACGAAAATACACACGTGGATAACGGCTTACACGTGGCAGTGACAGGTAAGTTTTTTTAAAAAATTTGGTCCAATTACATTAAGACATGTGTCAGAAAATGAATAAAAAATATTTTAAAAAGATAAAAAATATAATAAAAAAGTAATAAAAAACTTAATTAAACTTTAAAAAAAATCGGGAGGAGGCTCCCTTTCTCTCCCCCAGAACCCTCTCTCTCTCTCTCCCCGTTTTCATCCTCACAGTCCACCATTGAAGGCATTAGCAGCGGCTTTGAGCATGACTCTTGTTCAGCGGACAAGCTTTTCTCCAATGGGGTACTTCTTCCACTTTACGTTAAAGAAAGAGTTGTTGGTTCAAAAGAAATACATAGTTGTGCACCTCGGCCTGTAGCTCCGCGTCCTCCTCTTCGTGGTGATAACTCATCAAAGAAAGAAACCATGAAAGAAGTCATGCTTGCAAACTCAGATTTGGAGAAAAAGCATGTATCCAAGTCTTTCTGGAGCTTCAGCAGAAGCACTAGTCTCAATTCTGACAGTAATAGGGGTCTGTTATGCTCGTTACCGCTTTTGTCAAGAAGCAATTCTACAGGTTCTGTCCCAAATCCAAAGCGAACATCGTTGAAGGATGTTCACAAGCCCAGCTCGCATAAACAAGCGTCAATTTCAATGACACGGTTCTCACCTTCTTCATCAAAATCCGCAGTGCTGCAAAAACCGCCATTAAAGAGGAATTATGGAGGATCTCTGAATGGTGGTCGGATTACTCCTGTATTGAATATTGTACCACCTCCTTACATTTCTAAAAGGACTAAAAACCTCTTCGGTTTGGGTTCTTTGTTACGTGACAGAAAAGATAAACGAAGCACTAAATGATTTTCACTTGCCTTCAATGGTGGACTGCGAGGATGAAAACGGGGAGAGAGAGAGAGAGGGTTCTGGGGGAGAGAGAGGGAGCCTCCTCCCGATTTTTTTTAAGTTTAATTAAGTTTTTTATTACTTTTTTATTATATTTTTTATCTTTTTAAAATATTTTTTATTTTTATTTATTTTCTGAAATGTAATTGGACCAATTTTTTAAAAAAAACTTACCTGTCACTGCCACGTGTAAGCCGTTATCCACGTGTGTATTTCCGTCCATTAAATTCACGACAGGACTAACGTGGGATTGAGTTGAAACCCCGGGGTTATCTGTAGGGAAAATCGAACCCTAAGGACGAATCTGGGAAAAGGTCAAAACCCAAGGACGTACAGACTAATTTAGCCAAAATTTTAGTTAGCAAACCCAGTACGTCCAACCAGCTCCAAACCAATGAGCCGTCAGTACGTGGGTCCGACGGAACAGTGGGTCCAATGACTCCAATCTGATAACGTGGAAACTGGGACGTGGATAGCAATTCTATTCAGCAGGATATTCACCTGCTCTGACTAGGCTGAACAACCGGAAATGCGGTCCGGACCGCATTTTCGGTTGTCTTATATTTAAAGACCGGACCAAACCACTTATAAGTGGTCCGGTCCGGTTTTATAAAATGTGGTCCGGTCTGGACCACTTTTTAAAGTGGTCCAGACCGGATTTTTTTTAAAAAAAAAAAAAAAATTCGAACGTGCAGACTGCAGTCTACCGCGGTCGCGCAGTGATTTTTTTTTTTTAAAATTTCGAACGGCATGCAGTAGGCACTGCAGCCTACTATGTAATTGTGCAGTGATTTTTTTTTTTTAAAAAAAATATATTTTTTTTAAAATTTCGATGGCATGCGCAGATTATAGACTTCATCTAATTGTATCATTTGAAGTAATTTCCCTCGTAATAAATTATGGAAGTTGACGCGGAAATGCTGCCCGAAGCAAATGGTAAACGCTGAAACATCTCCTTATTCTTGCATTTATCGGTAATTCAAAACCCCATCTCTTCGGGATTAGTTCAGAATGGTAATACATTACAGTGCGTTCAAATTAAATTAAATCAGTTTGAACCTAATGTATAAAGACATTTAAGATTTCTTCGTTATTAAAAAATATATATATTTAAATTATTTATTTGTTTATAAAATACTGCAAGAATATGGCTTTGCTTTGTAAAGTTTGCATACCAAGTTTGAATTCCTGGAAGAAGAGAAAGCCAAGATTGATTTAGAGGGTGAATCCAAATTTTGTTCGATCTAAAGCTATAATATACGAATTATATTTTAAATTTTAAAATCTTCCATGTAGATTGAACAATTAGCTCTCTCACTGCAGCTATTTATTGTGATCTTTACAATTTTAAATTTTTGTGCAGTGCGTATTTAATTTTAAAAAAAAATTAAAAAATCTTGTTTTGACTGCACTGCGCAGTGCACTGCGCAATGCATGCATTGCGCAGAGTGCACTGCTCAGTGCACGCACACTGCGCAATGCAGAGATAAAATTAAAAAAAATTTAAAAAAATTATAAAATGCGGTCCTTCAATCCGGTCCGGACCGGACCGCATTAAAAAATTAAAACCGGACCGGACCGCAAATTCGGTCCGATCCGGTCTGCGGTCCGGTTTTGTTCCGCCCTAGCTCTGACCCGTTTTCTTCTTTTCTTTTTTTCTAGATTCTGACCCGTTTTCTTCCATTCAACCAAAAAGCTCTCATTTTCTCCCGTTCTCCGTTTCTCGTACTTTGTTGGGCCAGGAACCCTTCAAACACTCGGAGCTTTGGGGACGTTGTGACCTCGGATTCGTGGAAAAAGAAAGTCTGGTTTGCTCAATTTTTGGGTGTCCAAGGTGTGTGCTTTAATTTTCTCTCTTTTGATTTGAGTTTAGTATGGAATGGCGTATCTGTTTGTTTTGCTTATCTTCTTCGGTTTTGTTTGGTTACTGAGAAAGTCTTTATCTGGGACCCACGAACCAAGGAACGCACCTAGTAAATGTATTACCTACTAATAGTTGAAGCCTTGAAGGGACGGGATCATTACTTTGACTTCTACTTGGGGTTGAGTTTTTATATTTCTCAAGAAACCCCAAAAGGAAAATAAGCAAGACAAGTTGTGTTTTTTAACCAATTTTTTCTCCGAATTCAGTCAAATAACAACCTTTTACACCCACAAAGAGCTGGTAAAAGGTTGTCATTTGACTGATGTTATGATCAGCATAAAAGCTAGGGTAAGCAATTGGGAAAAATGTGTCAGCAATGTGAGATTGAAATACATTGTTGCTAGGATCCCATATGTAGCACTTGAGCTAGAACTCTCGTCCTTCAATTACCTGCTAGTTAAGCTTAGAGGTAGATTGAGTACAGAATGGGGATTTTGAGATGTCTTAATTGCAATTTCTTTACCATTGTTGCAAGACGCTGTTGATTGAGAGATGTGTAACTATCAACCATGGGAAGATGGTCCACCTCAAAGCGAAGATTTCACTCAAAGAACTGGAAATGGCGTAGAGCGTGTGGAGGCAAGGTGGGAAACCCGGATGGCAATGCTGGAGGCACGTATAGCAAGAGTTGAGGCTCGGGTGGAAAAACTTGAGGCAACAATGCTGCAGCTGCGAAAGGGAATGCATGTTGTATGCTTGCTGTTCTTGGTCACTGTTGCGTATGCTGTATGGAAATAAATGGTAGTGATATGATTAGACCCATTAGTCATAGCAGTATTAATCCTCCACGAGACGTATAATAGGAATTCATATATTTTGTGGGTTGTGGAATTTTCCTGCGAAGATGGAAGTTCCAAAATATGAGGTGCAATTCTCTAACGCTCTTGGAGATGCTGCTAGACATAGCACTAGCAGGATCAAAAAAAGTGTTATGCCATTCTAATGGTGGGAGATGCCAGCTATCCAAGCAGCTATATCTGACAGTCATTTTATCCTCCGAGCCGTGGACATTATACCGCAGTCTGTCTGCTACCAAGATTGTTCATTCGACTAATTACAGTTGAGAGAGAGAGAGAGGGAGAGGCCCATACAGACTTCAAAGACTAGTTTTTCTATGCAGACTTCAAACTATCCTTCTTTGGTGAAATTTTTCGTGTTCCCAAAGGATTCCCCTTGCCGATTTGGAAGCACAAGCACTACCCGCGGGAGCGTATGCCTCTTCGTGCAAACGATCGTTCAACAATGTTTCGTATACCCTTGCTGGCTGAGATGTTTAAGACTAGGATCAGAATCCAATCGTTTTACTGCCTGCTTGATTTCCTTGTAAGGACACTCGAAGAATGCGTAGGATGGGTTATTGTCTTCATATTGTAACGTGGTTTGAATAACAAAATTCACTCTCGATCGAAAAGAAACATGGGTTTTTGAACAGTGAACAGTAAAGAACAACTCATGCCCAAAATCCCCGACACGGCAACCTTTTGTTCGAGTAGCGCAGGAAAGACATTGATTAACAAGAGTTGTCATGCCTTATCCCCATGAATGTATAATGAGAAAAACATATGCTGTTAGCGTATCTGGTAATTCTACTCGTGCAATTTTATCAGATGTAGTAGCCCTTCACAGCGAAATTGTGATAGCACTCGTGCAACTGCCACCGAATGGTTAAGGTGTAACACTTTTATATTGTCTCTGGTTGTATTTTGGCACTCTTCCAGTGCCAGACAACTAGCAAGGAATACATGTTGCAGAGTTTATTGAAGATTTGCAGGGGAAAAAAAATAACGAACTTGTATTAATTGGAAATATATGGTGTAGTGAAGATACAGCTTGATGATAGGAGATGAAGAGTAGACAGATAACTCAACAAAGTCGAAAATCAAGCAGGGCATGTGACTACAGCTGTTACAACAATCACAAAGTACCGATGGCTTTGAGAATCAAGCAAACGAGTCATTCCAGATCTACTATTCCGAAATTGGAAAGAAGAATCTTTACTTGGTCGACAAAGTCCGAGCCTGTTGCGTACTCCGTTAGCATCCCGATAGCAAAACCAAACATTGCCCATCTGTTTGACCAACATCAAAATGAATCTGAAGTTAAAGACAGTTTTGCAGTGACAAAAAAACCACCATAGAGTTCTACTTCTAGTTGTCTTCTGAACCTACAAAACATGTTGCAAGTTGCAACTTCACTCTCTCCTTTTCATTTATTCCTTTTATTTCTGTTCTATTTTTCACCTTTTCTTGGGGGTAATCGATGTTTGGTCATAAATTGAAAGATCAGTGTGGATGATAAATGGGTTAAATGTAAACATGACACAAATACAGTCAATTCAATAAACTTCTGAATCACTTTAAAGTACTAAAAAGAAAGCAAAGGTTGCAAATACAAAATACAGTGTGACCAAGCCATAGGAAAGAACTTGAATTACGAAGTTCGGCTCTTCAAGTATTTGAAATAGGTAGGGTAAGACAGGACCTTAAAGATAAAAATATTGAAATGTTCTCGATATGAAGGGGAAAAGAAAGAATAAAAGCTACACAAAGAAACAATTATACTTTCACCCCACAAAGTTCTTCTTCTTACAAAATGTACCACCATTTTCCAGTGAACAAATGAAACTCTCAATTTTTCATGTCTCTGACCAAATAGAAGAAACAAAATGATCCTGTACTAACCATTCATAGTCCAACACTAACAGCCAAACTGATTAGTCCCAGAATAGTCTTGCTGTTCATCTGTCAGCGTGAGATCCTTAAAGGTCCACGTTATTACTAGACTCTATAGTGGGAAATGAGCCAATTAGCACAAGGATTGATGATGGTACCATTAGCGCTAAGTGGCAAGGCCAAGAATAACTGATGCAGTGCATTCACAACAACAGTAGTCAACTTCCTGTGACTTAAGCGAATGGATCATCTGAACCCAAAGATTCATGTCCATGGAATCCATATAATGATTGCTAACAATAGACATTTGAGCAATCAAGATTCAATGGATTCAGAGGAGGAAACCCAACTGGTTTATAAGTGCAGGTGAGCATTATACCGGAAATCAATGGGATTCTTCATGATCAGAGAGTTTTGTTGGTGAAACGACTAAGACTCGTGCACTCATGCAAAGTATGAAGCATTTTGGATATGCATATCCAGGGTGACTACCTTCCAGACAACAGCAATCAGAATCAATGTATGCATATAAACAGCACTTAAGCCTATGCAGAATCATACTTTGCTTGCCTATGTGATTAATTGTTCCATTTAATAAGATCCATATATAATTCCTATTGTTCTCAGCAGTTGCATAAACAATGATGAGCCAGCCAAATTGGAAACAAGCACGCCTCTAGCTAAAGAGGCTTTTGTCTGGGTAGGAATTTCTGCCAACAAGACAAGAAAAAATTCTAAAACGTGATTCTGATACTGAATTGCATCTCTATGTCAGAAGAAAGATTGCGATATTGATTTGGTCCACCCTAAAAGACACCTTTGTCACAATACAGAAAAAACATAAAACAAGATCCAATATCAATGAAAGTTCATTTACATGCCTCATCTTTGGCGCGGATTAAGAATATTTGGATTTTCTAGAGATCTTTTTATCTAGATTCAATTCATACGCTTACTAATTTGAGCTGTCTGCATTTGGATGTGCTACTTTCGCTTTAAAGAGAAGTGAACGTTTGATTTACCAACTAAAGCCTTCTTAGATGGAAGCCACTTAGCTTTGAAGTGATTTTGATTGGCATACCTCTACACTCAGCAGCTTCACCGTCTTTAAAAGAAGAAAACAAACAAACTCCTTCAATCTCATATAGTTATTAACGCCCATGGATAGATACTACAGGGATTCATGGTCATCGCCCTATATTGCTCCATCTTACAATTACTGTAAACTTAATTGCGTACTCCTCGCTAAAGTAGGAATATAATCGAAGGGGCATAAAGACTATCATTATTGAAATTAACCCATAAAAAAGAAAACTTCGAAAATTTACCTTCCATTGGCAATCTCATTCTTCCCAATGAACCCAAAGAACGGACCTTGATCTGCTTCTTCAAGCTTCTTCTGCTTAAAGTAATCCTGAAGCTCCTTAGCCTTCTGCCTCTGAAACTCCAAAGTTATCACATTCTTGTCATCCCCGACAACCAGCGGAGCCGGCTTCGGTAGCGGAGCCACCGTAGATGAAGGAGGGGGAGAAGGAGGGCTGGGTTTAAGAGGAGCAGGTGGAGAAGGTTCTCTGACGGAAGGAGCCACAGGTCTTCTCAGAGGTCCTTCGGTTTGAGAGCTCCTTATGGTAACTGCATGAGACTTACTTGAACAGAATCTAAAAGAGAAAGAAGAAGAAGCCGGTGAAGAAGTAGAAGACGAAGAAGAAGATGGTGGAGAGGAAGCTGGGATTTTGATTTTGATGCATGGGATAGAGGATGTTACTGACATTTTCTCTTCTTTACACAGACCAACAGCGGTTTTGGCTTGGATTTTGGGTTGGTTTTGTTTGTTCGTGGGTTATCAGAACTAGAGGTGCGTGTTTGCGCGGGGGTGTGCACGGGTGCGTGTGGATAAGAGATGGCCAAGTTTCCACAGCGAGATGGCTGCGGAGTTCGTCTGTCAAATAAATGGTGGCTAAGAAAAAATAAAAATAAATAAATGGTGGCACAGATTGGAGAAAATGTAAAAAATACAATTTACCCAATATTATATTATTGGCATGTCATTTGCCAAAAGCTGTTTTTTTTCCTTTCCATATTTTTCAAACTATCATCACATTTTTACTCGTTAATTATTAATTTTCCAATATTTACACTTCCATTAAAATTTTCCATCATATTAGACAGAAACTTTTTTTTGACACTTCAAATGACGATTTCACCCCCATTGGTATCAATAATAGATGAGTAAAATACGATAAAAATAATAATTTAAGATAGAAAGTGTCAACTCTTCATAAATTATAGAGTGCTAAGTTTTTTCCTTCTAATCTATTTGGCTGCTCTGAGACGTGAAATTATATCGAAGGAAACGCCCTATCAGCTAAAAGCAGAATTATAGAGACTAGACGTTCCTTACTGCAAAGCTCTCACTTTTCAAACTGTCTTATCTCCCGGATACAAAGAGGGCTAGCGAGTAATGGCCTCAAAGCTCCACAGAATCATACACAAAAAGTTTATCCTAGACATTGTTAGAAGAAGAACAAACGGCTAAAGATACATGAAATCCTTGAGATAAGGAGAAAAAGAATAACACATTAATAAAAGATGAAACAATTGACAATGAAGTCACACGACCAGGAGAAGAATCAGCAAAATGAAATGAAGCTAGCAGTGAGCAAATTGAAACCAGCAGCAATCTAATATAGACACAGAATTAACAGTGGGACTTGCATGGCCAGAAAAAAGTACTCCTTTGCTGTGATTGGTGTTCCATGCAGCTCAAAACCTGCGTTTCTTTTTCCCAGAAATAAGTTGATCAAATGGAGGAAGCAAACAAGGTTGCCAGCAGATGCATCATCACATTTAAATAATTGATCTCACATCGTCTTTGTGTAGAAGCCAAACTACATAATTGTGCACGAACAATGTCTTTCATTCCCGTTGCCAAATTCATCATCTGATCCATCTGCTTCGCTGCCATTGGATCGACTTTCCATGTCAGCAAAAGAATTAAAGACTTGAGGAGCAAAGGGCACAAACATGAAAGAAGAGAAGAATACATAGAAAAGAACTGCATGTAGCAACCCTGACAAGAAATCAATAGCATAAAAGATTGGGAAAGATAGTTCTATGGTTAATATTTCAATTTCAGTTTTCACAATTTTCAGACAGGAGTAACCACAATTCTCAATGGGAAACCGGCAGTGGTTTGACTATAGTTAGCACTACTGCCGGTTATTGTATCCTACGAAAAATCCTTATTCACAAGGTTCTCTTAAACTATACTGGACAGAATATATATTAACTGGTGAGCAAGGTGGAAAAGGGTGGGATTTTGATGTACAAAAAAAGAGGGAGAACAAATAAAGACCGGAAGATCCAAATAAATCAAGTACCATTTATCAGCATCTAGACGATGGAAAAACAAGAGAGTTGAACAGTGCCAGGGCCTCTAAGAGATAATTGAGAGGTCTGTTTATGCATTTTAGGTTTTTCAGTTTGATGGAAAACGTAAAACCAGCATCTTTTTCAATTTGAGAATTACTGAGAAGAGAGTTTATGAAGGACTAAAACTAAGCCTACACACAAGTACAACCTATTTTGGAAAAGAAAAAAGAGTCAACTCAATTGTGTGCAAAACAAAGAATCAAGAAGGGATACACTCAACTTCCCCCTCAACTTAACGAATTTATGAAGATTGAGAAAAAGAATTGCATGACAATTGGCACAGAATAATGTGAAGCGGAATACTTGTGCATAGAAATAGTTTATCAAACTCTCAAGAAGTTAAGATACTATGTGGATCAGAAGATTTTCATTAAATCTTAAGCTAGTCAAATTCAAAGCAAATGTTTGATCTACAGAGAGTAAATTGAAAACCCCAATTAACTATATTCCAGATGCATATTTCCCACTCAAAATATCCAAAGCTCCTAACTTAGAAAAAGAAAGCGAAAGTTAATTTTATACATCCTACTGACCAGCTATCTTTTCATGTGTCCTCAAGATACAACGATCACAAAGAGAAATGTTTTCTTTTCTACTATCACTGATGCTCCTCTTCCATATCTGTCCCTAACAGTCTCGACCTCTTACCGTCTCTGTTCTTAATATTTCCTGCCTACTTCTTTGTCCCTCAAATCTTTCGATTTTTATTTTTGGATTCTTTTTTCCCATTTCCAGCTCATTCTTCAACCTCCTTTCTTTTCCACTATACCGGTATCTCCTCCTTCTCCTCTGCTTATCTATACATGGACTTTGCCTTGGCAATAATTTTGGATCCTTGAGCAACGATTCCATATAAGCTAAAAAGGAGCAGCCACTATCTCCATATGTAGCACAACAGAAACAGCATGAACAACATAATCAATGAGCATTATCATATGCGATATCACTAAAGCTTTTCAAAGCAAGGCCAAGCACTAGCTCGAGAATTAGTGGTGATTGCTATAATTTGAGAACTCCAAGACATTACTTATTAACTTAGCGTCAATGGCACCCAATACTTACATATCTAGATTTCCTGGTAGCATACATGACCACAGACATCATATGGAATGGGAAGGAGCAAACTCCTTCAGTTACGTCAAATACAAATACATAAAGAAGAGAAAAAAGAAGATGGAGAAGCAGAAGAAACTCCACACCTGGGCTCAAAATTCCTTATCTCAACAAGCTCGCTCCCACATGCATCTGTCCACCGTACTTTCCTCCTTTCTGCATGAACAAGCATATCACCACCTCTGTCATCCAATGCTTCACGTTCATTAGCATTCTCAACAGAAACAGGGGTTTTATCTGATGGCTTCTTCAAGCTACTTCTAAGAGCAATCTTCCTTGCATTATTATCACCATCTACATCAGTGGCACAGTCCTTGCCCTTGTCGGAAGTAAGAGGATCCGGCAAGACATCTTGCTGTTGGACAGGCTCCACTTTAAGAGGTGATGGGGTGTCAAGACCTGCGGAAGCGCGACCAAAGCAGATCAAGGAAGCGCACCCACTGGAAATCCAGTTCTTTGTGGAAGCCAGCTGGAGGTTAGGATCAGATTCTTGGTCCACCAACTGGTACTGATTCCACGGCGCAACTCTCATGGGTTTATCTTCGTTCTTCTGACCCAAGAGAAGGAGGGTCAGGCCCTTGCTATACCCTGAAGCTGAAGAAGAGAAGAACCCGCCTCCTTCTACTGCCAATAACATCAGTTCTGCACATTGGGGCACCCAGGAGAAATTTCTTTACTGCTTCCTCTCCCTAGAAGGACATTAACCTATTATGGTTGTCAAAAGTACCAGCATCAGCATCTTTGAAGAATAATTATGTAAATCCTGTTCTCTCTCTCTCTCTCTCTCCCTCCCTATGTTTGTTTCTTGTGCAGACGTCCAGTAAGAGACAATGTTACAGTTTAAGCATGGTTAACGATGATTACAATAAATGAATTACAGGTACAGGCACTCCGTACAAATTTGTAAAAATATTACCACTGTAAACTCAAATACTCCGAAATGTTCTCACTAGAAGAGTATCATCGATGCAAGCCAACAATTCTGGAAAATTACTAAGAAAAGTTTTGCAAAGCACTAATTTTCAGGATATACCAGCATTGAAGAAAAAAAAGGGTAAACAGAGGCCAAATTGAGAAGGGCGAGGGTTAATCGAGCACAATAGCTAGCCAACGCAAAGAGGAAAGAAACAAAGGAAACAGAAAAACAGAAAAACAGAAAAGTATTAAAAATTTATGCGAATACTAATCTAAATTAATCAGCATTTATCTCCCACCTTAATCAATATTACAAGTAAAATTACCACGCGAACAACCTTCTAACTAGAATTTTCTACAACAAGCTCCCATCCATAATGGGAAAAACAAAATCTACACATAATCAGAAATAAATAAAAGTAAAGAGAGCGGGGAAAACAAACTTATCTGTCCCATGACGTTATATTAAGCTAAAGAAGCACAATGATAGTTCAACCATTCTAATTAGAGAGTATTTGTAAACAAGGGCAGAAGCTGAAGATCCCTAACTTCAAAATCAATAAGAAGAAAACAAACTTCGATAAACCACTTAGCTACAAACATTCCAAGTACTGTTTCTATCTCAACAATTACCTGAAGTAGAATTTGGCAAGGAATCTACTTAATTTAGCAGGAAATAAAAAGTAATTGCAAACTATTACCGCTTCCATTAGTTCTCTGTTTGTTTGCAAAATAAAAGTGCGTGCGGGAAAGGAAACTTTATCTAAATTCTGAATCTTTAATCTTTTAGCATTCCGATCCAACTGGTAAAATAAACTATGCCGGCCCTTCGGGGAGCTAAGTTCAACAAGTAGATTTTCACCGAGCTGAATTTCACGCTTTTGAACACGTAGAAGAAGAAGAAAGAAAGGAGAAATGCATTAGGAAGAATAAGATTTAACAAATTTCTCACTCCAATGCCCGAGAACCAATCGGTAAATGAGTCAAATCAGCTCGTGCTAGAAGGAAGGAAAAGTCCGCAACACCTGAAAGGGCAGCAAAACCAGAGCGAGATCTCCGGTCAGTAAATCGTCGGCTGCGGAATCTCCGATCGCGGAATGTGGTAAAAAGTCGCCGAGGAATTAGTAGAGGGAAAACAGTTAAACAAATAAACAAAAAGAGAATTGAGTGAACTTCTGGACACAGTTATTTATTTAAAAGGAGGATAGGGATAGTGACTCCCAGGGCGCATGATAGCGATGGGACCCCTATTTAATTTTGTAAGATATTTCCTTTTTCACTATCCTTTTACCTTTGCTTTCTTCTTTTTAATTTTGTATCACTTTTGGGAAATTATAGAAGGATTGGAGTAAAGCTCGCTTCTGTTTGATTTTCTTATGACTGCTTCGGACCGTTTTGTTATTTAATTATAACACATTCATCATCATGATAATAATAACCCATAATTAGAGATATAAAATATCACTTAATGCCGTGTATTAACAAGCTTCAATTTATTTTTATTTAATATATAAATAAAATTTTGATTTTAATTAGCTTTAGTCAACAATTAAGATATTTAGAGTCAAATGGTTTATTTAGTTTTAATGAACACTGAATGGTTATAAATTCATAAAATATTAAAGCATCCATTTCTTCTAGAAAATTATATTTTCTGCAACTAAGTGACATGACATGACATACTGTTGATGTTCAGATCAGACAACCCATATAGAATTCAAATCAGATCCACGAAGATGAGTGCTAGATAATATAATTTAAAGGCTTAATTACTCAATTGGTTCCGTGGCATTTCGAAATCTCAAACTAATCTCTATGGTATTTTTCGTCGGAAAGTAGTCAATGTAGAATCTTAACGTGTCAATATAATCATTTAAGCACCTGTATTTGAACAATAAATTCTTATGTAGCTTTCAGATCATATCAACACAAAAGAGGATAGATGTCATATTCTTCTTTAGATACTTATCAAAATTGGTCGGGACACTTGAACTGATCCATTGAGAGTAAGGGTGTGTTTACAACATAAAATTTTACATCTTCTAAAATTTTAACACAATAAACTATTACAATATAATCTCTCTCCCCCATCAAATCATAACTTTTCACTACAAAAAATATAAAAAATTACCTCTATCTTCACTTTTTCACTAAACTCAATACTTAAAATTTTAACAACACTAAAATTTTACAAAACAAACCCACCCTAAGTTGGATGTTCAGTGTGAACAGGATTAACCGGAAACCAATAAATGAGAAACATTGAAGCCCAAGACTTCAGTGACGTTAAGGGGATGATCTCAGTGGCCATTTTTGGTAGCTACGACGTGAATGTAATAGCTCTTGGTGGGTGAAAGAAAGATGCGCCGCCGCCTTTGACCAGTGCCAAGTTGATTCAAAATTTATTAGAGCTTCAACCTACTGATGCTCTATCCCACCAACCCAAAGCTAATGACTTTGGGACCAATCTAATCTATTCTGTCACGCTTATCTTAAATAACTCCATGTAGTGGCTAAAATGCTTTAGAAAACGAAACTACCTAGAAAGACTGCAGAAAGTAGACTACCACTTAGACCCTAAAACATTATAGAAGCTTCCCCTTCCCTTTCCTTTCCCTTTTTATTTGTTGGAAATCAACCCCACTCTATCGTTTTAGTTTATGCTGCCGGAAGTTCTTTTGTTTTTAGGCTCCAAGAATTTTTTTTTATAAAATAGTTTAAATGCATTATGTTCAGTGTAGTATTTTAATTTTCGGTGTTTAATTGTTACATTAAATATATTTTCTAAAAATATTTTTCAATATTTGACGCATGTTGTATTTTTCGTAATCTTATATAATTAATAAACTTAATTCTTAACATCAATTTGAAATAAATAATCAATCAAATGACATAATGAGATAGAGACTATCGAGTGTTTAATGAGAGACTGGACATAGGACTGTCCAAATAGGGTTCAAGTTCGTGTTTCCACCACTCCGACCCCAAATCCAAGGCAATTGGGATGAGAAATTTGCAACCCAACCTAGAAAAAAACTAAAACCGTCAAGGTCGAGTTCGAGTTCGACTGAATGCTTCGGTTTCCAAGTCGGATTATATGATAAAACACTTAAGAGTGAGTAAAGTTGTGTTGTTTCATTAAGGGCACAAGGGAAACAAATTCATGTTAGAGACCCGAGTCAAAATCTGATTTCTCTCGAGTTCATGTTTCAAAATCTAACATGATCCCTAACTCGATGTAACCCGGCCGATTTGGGTTGAGTCAGGTCAAATTCAGGTCGGGAGGTCAAATTGGCAGATTTTTTCCATCTCTAAAATTGAAAAAGACAAATCAGAAAAGAAGACTCACTAGTTTTAGAATATAAGCCGCTTTCAGAAAGTAGAGCCATATTTTACGGTTGACTGTATTTTACAAGACTCTCAAAGTAATCAAAAGTATAAAAAATACTTTATATAAAGTAAAATACAGAGAAACAAACGAAGCTTTAATTTGTTTGAGCTTCTTTGACAACATCCATGAAGTAATGCCGGAGAAGACTAGAGATAATTTCATATCTTTAAATTATTTAGCAAAGTGAATGAGAATAGATGCGTATTTTGATCTCTTGTATATTGGATTTAGATGATTCTAGTTGAACCCTGTCTATCTTGACTATTATAAAATATGATCGCTTTCTTTAGTATTGATTATGTGATATTCACTTATGTTGAGTTATGTATATTATATGTTGTGGAGATCAAGTTTGTAATCTATATTACGACTTCCTCATCTTATCCCTTAATTTTAAAATATATAATTATCTTGTACTTATCTATTTGGTCGATAAAAGTACTTTTGGATAGCAAATATGTAACGGTTGCGATTTTCTATGATGGACGTAAGGCTCTCGATCTATTTTAAAATTTTCTTCTCCCTATTTGCTCTTCCTCTTTAATTTAATATTTTTATTTTATATTTTCTACAACTCCTCTACCACCTTATAGGAGCATCTTCTTATACTTGTAGGCTTCTACTATTGGATATCGAGCTTATGAAAAAGATAAATAAAGAATAGAGAAGAAATTACACCTTAGATCGAGAGTGCAAGTATGATAACGGAACTGTAACAAGGAAAAAGGAAAAAAAAAAAAGTCAGAACTGAATTTTTTTTTAAAGCCATGGTCGCAGTATAGTACAGCACCCTGTAATGTCGCACATTCTTTTCGGACGTTGGCGAGCATAATAAAACTCAAACACTAGGTCACACGTTAGACACATGTTTGTACAGAATTGTTCCATCATTGTTTATATATATATATATATATATATATATATATAGATAAAATAGTAGATTTCTCAATGTTACATTTTTCCCTACGATAGTAGATTTATTTGCCTCAAGACTAGACCAGTTGGACTCGGTGTCATGAAAACAAAATAGAAGACCTCCTTAGATCCATGGGCCCAACAACTTTCTTACTTATAAAGTTTCAGTCAAAGCCCAACCCGAAAATAGACATCCGTGTGTACGTTTTTTTAACACGAGGGACACTCGTGATTCAATTTGATCCGACCCAAGGTTGATCTCAATTCGATTCGAATGTTATCAGACGTGGTTAGGGCTGTTCAACCCCGGTGTAGGTGTCGGTTTTGGCCAAAATCGGCACCTACACCGGATATGCCGGTTTTGAAAAAATGTCACCTACACCTACACCGTTAAGGGCAAAAACCAGCCCTTAGCGGTGGCGGTTTTAGCGGTGGCGGTTTCCGGTAATCCTACATTCATATTAAGCAATTTTTACGCACATAAAAAATATAAACTCTACACTAATCCAACACAATCCAATCTAATCCATTCATGGTTCATTTACAATCCAATCCAGTTCAAGAATCATGTACCTGTAATGACTCAGTATCTACACCGTTTGATGTCTAATGTTGTCCCATGAGGTAGCTTTATCTGCTCGAGGATGCACCTGCACTAGTCCCATGAGGTAGCTTTATCAATCCACAGTGATTAAAGCAGTAACTATCAGGAGAATTATAAAGACGATAAACAAGATGCTGTAAATAGTATAGATCCTGTGACCCCAGACACTGGCAAAGATATAGTAAAGTTCAATGTATATAGCACTGAAAGGTAGAAAGCCAGCCATTGCCATCTGTGGAACAGTTCCCCGGTACCATGGCAAAGGTGGAATCTCTCTGGGATATTTGGTGGTTCGGCAAGGAGCTTGGAATTCAGCCTTGCTATTCTTCCCAGCAATCCCACCCAATACCAGTAAAGGTGATGTTACTAGAGTCCAAATAAGAACAATCACCACAATTGTGCCATTTCTAAGGAACAAAAAATTATCTCCAATGTTAAAGAACATGACAAACTGTTAAACGCTAGATCCACCTCTGGAAACAAATCCACGTCCCACATCAACATTCCCAAACACACAATGCTTACCTATCTCCCAGCTAAGCACATGAAAAATTACATTAACATTCGGCTGATTACCGACAAAGATGTGTTTGAGCGGAAATAACTGATTTCAAATATAAAAACTTTTTTGTAGCTAAAACATTATAGCAAGACTAAGCTCCGGAAACCAAAATTTACGAAAATCATTACAAACGGATAAGAAGTAAAAAAAGAACTACGTTATAGAGTGCCTCTACGAACCAGCTCAGATCCAGCTGGAGCAAGACCAAACTTTACAAGTCCGTAAATACCAAGGCATAGAGCTTTCAGATCGAGCTCCAACGTTCAGAAGAATTTACCTGGGATTATGAAACGGGCCGACCTTGTTAGCAAAGAGAGGCACTGTCTCTCCTTCCTTGTAGCGGTGATCCGATGCACCGAACGTCCCCTGATCCGCACCAAACAGAACCACCAAGGCGATGACCACCACCGCCGCCATAGAATTCTCCATTTCTCCCCTTCCCACCAGGGAATACCCCCGGGTTTTCCCTGATTCATGAAACCGGCACCGGCACCGGGATGCCGGTGCCCCGGAATCCCGGTCCCGGTGCCGGTGCCACCGGATCTTTCCGGTGGCACTTGAACACCCCTAGACGTGGTAACTAAAACTCCAACCCAAACTGTACAAGAGTAGGCATGAACATGTAGTTAGGGGTGTAAGTCCGAATCGGCTATCGACAGAGCTCCGGCTCCAGTTTCATCACCGGTTTCGGGAAGTTGAGGTCCGTAGCTTCCAGGAACCGGAAGTGCTTTTGGACTTTTCTCGGAAGGGGAAGTTTCCGCCGGTTCAACAGAAACCGGTTCCGTTTGTTTTTATTTATATTTATATTTTTTAACTAAATATTAAAACAATAGAACGGCTTCGTTTAGTTGTTTATATATATATATATACCGTGGATCAAAACGTTTAAAAAAACCCTAAGTCCCCCTCCCCCATCTCCTTCGTGACACTCAACTCTCTCTCTCTCTCTTTCTATCCTCTTACAGTCTTACTCTTAGTCTCTCTCTCTCTCTCTCTGTGCTGAGCTCCGTCTTCTCCGGCGCCGCAACGGTCAACCTCCATCCTTCGCTACTACTCTCTCTCTATCTGTATGTCTCTCTCTATCTCGCTCTCTCTCTCTAGTCTCTGTCGATCTGTCTCTCTCTATCTCTTTGTCTCTCTCTATGCCTTCATCTCTCTCTCTCTCTCTATTTTAACAGATCTATTCTAGCAGAGATTGTGAATTGTTGTGAATATGCTTGTAGATCTGTTCTAGCGTAGATTTTGCATATGTTTAGTGGCCTAGTTCGGTTTAATGGTTGTGAATCTGCTTGTAGACAACAATTGATTAAATTTTGTAGACAACAACTGATTAATGTTTTCATGGCTATGAAGCAACTTAACAAATCCAGTGATAACTATATCATTTTGCAGTGCATAGAATCCTTATGTCGTTTTGCAGTGGTTTAATGGTTGTGAATCTGATTAAATTTTCTCCTTATGCCTTTTTGCAGTGCATAGATAGTTGCTTGAACTATTGTTTCAGTTGACTAAAAATATATGTCTTTCTTTCAAATGGATCATCAAACTTCAATTGCATCTTCGCAATCAACAACCCCTAATTTACCTACCCTTGCCTCTATTACTACACCTACAATTGGTGAGATACCAATTATAGATGTAGAGGCACAACAAACTAAGGAGACAATAGACCCTACACCCAAAAGCAGGAAGGTTTACAATCCTTCCCCGATATGGAACCATTCACTAGGATACTACCAGTAGTTAACCCAAACAAACTATTGGCCAAGTGCAACCATTGTGGTCATAAAAGCTGGGGTTCACCACAAAGATCAAAGGACCTCGTCTATGAGGTCCCAATTGAAGGGTTGTGTAATGTATACGAGAATGCAAAGTAAATTGGATTTCTCTCAACATAAATTGACTTTTGATAGCAATGGGGTAAGTAATGAAACAGTGTGGGTGATGAAGATATACTCATATGATTCCAAGGCTATTAGAGTTGATATTTCGAAGTTTATAATTATGGATGAACTTCCATTTAGAATAGTGAGTAAAGATGGGTTCAAGAACATGATTCATACCCTCGAGCCCCGATTTAAAGTATCATCTCGAATCACAGTAATGAAGGATTGTATGCAACTTTACTTGGAAGAGAAATGTAAACTGAAGGCTAGTATTGTACTTAATAGACCACGAGTTTGCTTGACCACTGACACATGGACGTCAATCCAAAACATGAATTATATGTCTGTCATTGCACACTTCATTGATAGTACTTTGCAATTGCACAAAAAGATATTTACCTTCAGTAAGGTGTTAGATCATAATGGTTCGACAATTGGGATGAAGTTGGAGGATTGCATGTCGGAATGAGGGATTGATGAAATCCTTACAATAACTATCGATAATGCATCCTCTAATGATACGACAATGAGCATGTGAAGAGTAGACAACTGAATTTGGGGTTTTGGCCTGAAAAAATAGTTTGTAACCATGATTTTGTGAATTGCATGTTGTTTTGAGATTTATTGAATCTGAAATTTATTATTTGCATGTTTTTTTTGTGATTAATTGAATATGGATTTTGTGAATGACATGTTTTTAGATTTATTTTTACACTTGTTTGTGAATTGCATGTTTTAGAATTTTGTTGTGAATCTAGATTATATGTTAAAAGTTTATGTTATTGTTGTTTTCGGTTTTTAAAATAGGTTTCTAGGATGTTGTTGTTTTTGGTTTTCAAAAGATCAACAATGAGTTTTTAGTTTTTAGATAGTATGGGCTAAATAAAATGGTCATCAAAACTAATATGATCATAATATGATATCGTTGTATTAGTTTTAACTTTAAATGATGACCAATATTTTACTCCAAAATTCAACTATAATCACTTGGTGTTTTGGTGAGTTGATGTGGTGTAAATGCAATGTAAAATTCTTAATTTTCATTTGTAGACTTATTGTGTTCATTTATATAAGGGAAAGTTACAAATACTCACTGAGTTTTGGCGCTTTTTAAAAAACTCACTATGTTTTAAAAAATTTCTAAATGCTCATTGAGTTTGTCATTTTAATATCAAAACTCATTGGACCCAGCGTCATTAGGCATGTTTAACGGAAAATACATCTCGTCCAATCACAATGTGACACGTGTCAATAAAATACAAAATAATTTTAAAAAAAATACAAAATAAATCTAAAAAAATGGGGGGATCGGGGACCTCGATCCTCATGGTGGATCCCCCCTCCACCTCTCGCTGTCGAGGGAGGAGAACTCCCCCTCCACCCCGGGCGGTGGTCTGGGTGGGGGTTGGGGGATCTCCCCCCATCCCGCAGCCCATGGGTCTGGGGCGGTCGGGGGACCTCCCCCATCCCGCAACCAGTGGTTGCGGGAGTTCCCCCAGGCCTCGCCCAGTTCTGGGCGGCCAGAGAGAGGCCTCATCCACCCCGGGCGGTGGTCTGGTGGGGGTTGGGGGACCTCCCCCATCCCGCAACCCATGGATCTGGGGCAGTCGGTCCTTGATCCCCCTTTTTTAAGATTTTTTTAAAATGTTTTTTATTTTTTTATTATTTAATGACACATGTCACATTGTGATTGGACGAGATATATTTTTCGTTAAACAGGTCTAACGGCGTTGGGTCCAGTGAGTTTTGATACCTAAATGACAAATCTAGTAAGCGTTTTGAAATTTTTTAAAACCCAGTGAGTTTTTAAAAATACGCTAAAATTCAGTGAGTTATTTGTAAATTTCCCTTTATATAATTGAGATCTTTGTAATGAATTGAGAAATGTTCACATGAATTTTGAGTTGTATATTTTAATTTTCTGACATCAGTATATTATGTAAATTATAATGACTAGTAACATCTTTATTTTTTGTAAAAAAAAACTTAAATAAGCCACCAAATATGGCCTAAAACATTATCGAAATTCTGACATCCGCTTCTGCTAAGTCCAGCAAGAGTCAGAAGTGAAATCCATTTTAGACATCTGCTATTTAGTGGACCGGATGTCGTAATGTTAAATTTCACTTTTGACATGTTCTTACATGTAGGCATGTTGTTTGGATTAAGATTCTCTCTACTTTGTTGTTTGAATTAGATGATTTAATTTTTTTAAAAAATATGCACAATATTTATTGAATATTGTGAGACCCACGTTACTCGATAATTAATATGTACAACATCGAATGTTATAATGCCCACACGTTGACTTTCTCTCTCGGAATTGGATTGTCCCCTGACAACCATTGGAGAAGATTTTAATCTAATTTTTTAGGCATCCACGTGTACATTTTTTAACAAGAAAGATCCACACGAGACAATGTCATAAATTATCTCAAGTTAAGTCAACTCATAATCCAATTTGAGTCTTCTCCTTAACTAAATTTAGATCATGATTCAAAATCTTATTAGATGGTAACTTTAACCCAAAATATTAAGTGAAGAGGAATCATTTAACTATTGGGTTATTGATTTGGTAATCAACTAAGTGTATATATATATTTGAACAAAAGAGATACACACGAGAGACAAACACAATAATTAAAATTAAGTCGTAATTAATTCTGAATCTTACTACCGGATGGATCCCTTATAATATCTTATACGAATTATATCGTTATACTCAAAGAGAGACGAACACAATAATTATTAAATATTATAAAATTCACATCGTCAAAATTTAACATAAACATCATTAAATAATGTATCTCAGTTTTCTCTAAATTATACTTGAGAATTCAGACAAAACTTTGTGGAGAAACTACTCCATAGCTAACTGTACTTGAACAAGAGGTATTTACAGATAGACACTGCAATCATCTTCTTAGTTGAGTCAAACTCATAATTTGATTCGAATTTTCTCCTCCACTCAAGTTAGATAATGGATCCACAAGTTCCCAAGTTCCGAGTTAACTGATGATCATAATTCTATCCGAATCTTACTAGTCACCAACAAGTCACTACCCAGTCCTCACCCACACCCAAACGCTACCTTCCATGTCACTCTTAAACAATATCGAACAGTCACAAACTTCCTACCGACAGACCAACGCTAGATATTTCGGCTGCAGTTTAGCCTGATCCAATCGCAAAAGAAACTCAAAAGGCAGATTTTGGAAAGCTTTGGACCCAAGGGTCTTATCCACTAGGTTCTTCTTCAGGTCAGAATCACAGTCCGATAGCCTAAAGATCGAGAAACAAACAGAATGTCAGACTTTTTCCCTCGAGACGTTCTGGTACCCATTTTCGCTAGGCTTCCCGTGAAATCCATCCTCCGTTTCAGGTGCGTGTCCAAAGGTTTGCATTCCTTATTCATCGACGAGAATTTTATCACCAAGCACACCGATTTAAATAACAAGGAGGAGGACGACGACAATGTTTACCTGATCTATAGGCACTTCTGTGGGTATCCCACTTCGCAGTTCAAATATTTGCTTCACTACGCCGGGACCTTTGAGGAGCACACGCGGTTCCAATGCCCCTTCTCTCGCTACAATCATAACGTGGGCTTGGTTGGTTCTTGTAAGGGTTTGATGTGTCTGTACGCATGTCCGAACCACGTCCTTCTCTGGAACCCTTTGATCGGGAGGTTCCTCAGCCTCCCGGAGGCTTCAGTTCCTGAGGGGATCAACGGGCTGCATGTGTGCGCTCACGGGTTCGGGTTTGATCCGCGGAACAAGGATTACAGGGTGGTGAGGGTTATGTACAGGAAGAGGATCGATGGATCCGTGATAGTTCCCGGTGAAGCGGAGATTTATGGTTTGAGAAAAGGGTGTTGGCGGAAGGCGAAGAATTCCGGGCCTACGTTGTTTATTCCCGTTGGAGAATCGTCGTCGCAGGCTTGTGTCAATGGTGTCGTGCATTGGATAGCCGAGAATGATGACAATCGTTTTCGGAGATCGCTGGTTTCCTTTGATATGAGTGATGAGGTTTTCGGCCTGATGGAATTGCCTAATGAGGTAATGCCCGTGTCGATTGCGGCGTGTAGGGGCTCGCTTTTGGTTTTAGGTGATGAACCGGGCCAGACGTGTTGTGTGTGGGTGATGAAAGAGTATGGGATTGCCGAGTCTTGGACGAAAATGATCATTAGTTGTCGTCCTGTCGGGTTGAGATTCACGAAGGCGGTGACCTTGATGAGGAGTGGTGAGGTGCTGCTATCGACAGGACGTGGAGAGCTGGTTTTATATGATCCGGAAGGTCAAGAAATGAAGAAGGTCGGTCCTTGCGGTCCCTTTGGCATAGACATTTCCGTCACTTTTGTGGATACATGCATTGATAGCCTAGTATTACTTGGACAATAACAACCCGAGGAAGCAGAGAGAGTGTTAGCAGGGCAGCCGGGCTGTTGTTTCTAGAAATCGTCACTTGAGGTAAATCGATAAATGCAGTGTGGCACTTTCTTAGAATGTGTAGAGGAAGCACAAAGAACAGGATAAGCAACTGCATTAGGTACATTCTTTGCACTTTTCCTTTCATAAATTTATAACCATTATTTTTTTTCAATATTCAGCTCTTGTAGATACTCTCTTGGATGCTAAGTGGTTGCAATTGCTGAGCGCCTAGGATCAATTAAATTGGTGAGTTTAATTCATTCTTAATCCATCCACTGGAACAATACAAATCTTTAGAATTTAAACGAGTTTCATGATGTTCTTTCAGTTCTTATCTGATGAAAGTTTAACCTATTTAGTCTAATTAATATCTGCTTTTAACCAGCTTTGAATTGATGTGAAAGTGAGATTTAAATCCAAGTGTGTGAATGCCAACTGCATCCAGGATTTGGTGGTATAACTTTTCATTTATTGTTGTTTGTGTTCCTAATTTGATTCAGGTTCCTTAGATTGAACCATCTTCTCACTGCGCTTTACCCATTAAACTATGAAACCATGTTCTGGTGGCTGAACTTTGTTTCTCCATTGGTAAATAATACCAATACCTATTACAGGTAAAAGGATAGAAATCGAAACAAATAATTCTTGCGGTCCAGAATAAAAAAAAAAAAAAGAGTTTGCAAGCACCTGGAATGCCACAAGAATGCCATTTAATACTATGAGCACCTGCAACCGAAAATTTGAACCACCCACAATTGTGACCCCTGGGGGCTCTGGTTTACCTGTCTAGCTCTTTTGCCGTAGGCCTGAACAGACAATCGCTCTAATTTTTTGATGTGATGCCGGATCCGGAAGATGGACCTAATGGTCAGTTAACTGGTAGTGGTCATAGGTCTATGGGTTCTATGTGTAGTTATAGGTGTTGGTAATGTTTTTTCAAGTTTGTGGGCTTGTTTCAGATTTTCATATGAGACCAATCTTTTTCTTTTAGTCAGTATGTGGTTTCAGGAAGTTGGAAGTGGTGCTTTTGAGATTTTCTTCAGAATTCCAAAAAGTGGAAGAACTTGGACCCCTAGAGCCACTGAGCTCCCATTTGCAAATGCTCGAGTGATTCACATTCACACTAACCTTAACACACCCACAAGCAAGCCCCAAAAACAAGCCTAGTACTTGGAAAAAGAGGGAAAAATGATTCTCTACATGGCAGTTCATACTTCATAGAGATATCCACAGGTGCTGTGCATGCTTGGGGATGCTGTGATTGATTTCCAACTTCATTTTCTCATTTTTTTTCTTTTATCCCTAGCAAGGTCTGATACACGAATATTGGATGTAGATGAGATGAAAAAAAGAGCAGGCAGCAAAATGAACTTCCAGATTAACATGCCCTCTTTCTTGCAGAGCCAAGGCTATGTTCAAGTTCCAGCTCAAGGATCCAAAGGCGTACAAAGTAGATGTTTTGGCAATTATGGACCAGTTGGTGCATCAATTGTTTCATTCTCCGAAGAATTGTTTTAAACTTTGTGGGAAGAGCTTTTGTTTTTGACAAGTCTTTTAATAGGGAAAGTTTCAATTGGCTGCCCTTCTTTTTCATCTATTTGGAAGCATGACAGTGCTGGTGCCTGAGATGTAATGCTTGCATGCTCCTATGGTTTATGCATCAGATTTCCTTTCTTCAGTACTTTATTCTAGTTAAACCGCATATGAACACCCATGGAACTTAATCATTAGGTGTTGGCCAAAATGAAGCAAAATGCGACTTGAATATGTATACTCCTATGACTCCTACCATTCTATTTCACTTTGCTAGGGGCTTTGTTTTATCCTTTTCTTCTCTTTTGAGGAAGTATTGTAGCATTGTCACAATTGTTTGCTGTGATATTTTCCTCTCTCTAAGGGCATGTTTGTTTTGAGAATTTTTTTAGGATTTGCATACAATTTTTTAACATTACACTCACAATATTACTCCTACACGAATATCAATACAACTTATTATTACCTTTTTTACACACATCAATATAAGTCAACACCTTCTACACTCATGTCAATAAAGTTCAAATATCACTTAAATATTCACACCATATTTAGCATCCTAAAAATTTTATCAAAACAAACATGCCACTTTCTTCTTCTAAATGAAGAAACATTGGAATCAGTGACTTGATTCATGGCCCACTTCCAAAGGGGAAACCCCGGCATGGCATGTTGGCTTGCATGGATCCATCCATTCCTTGAACAAACTGTCAATATCCACATAATTTCATCTACATTGTAGATTTTGTTAACTTTCTGAATATTTTGGCATATAACTGGTTGGAAAAAATGATGCTGAAACCCAAGTTTCAGGATATCTATAGTGATCATTCTTTCTTTAGGCATATAGATTTATCTGGTTGGAAAATATTTATTAGGTGTTCGAGTGTTAAAATTTTGGGGTGTTGGAGTTGGTGAAAAAGTGAGGAGATGATTTGAATGAATTTTTTATATTTATTACAGTGAAAATGGATGATTTGATAAGGAGAAAATATTTTGCAGTTATTATATATATTAAGTCAAAATTTTGGGTGTGCTAACGAACTTTTTAATTATTTTTTTGTAATGATTATAAAAGCATGTAGATGTATTTTTTTGGTACTTTGTGAAATTGGTCGGCCTATATAAACAAGTTTTGAGAGAATTGTTTTTTGAAATATATTAGTGTCTATGTTTGTTTTATGGTTTTGAAAAAGTTATTTTATTTCAAAACCATTTTTATTACTAACATGATTTTTTCTCATAAAATATTTTCAATAATAAATTCTATCTGACAATATTTTCAATCTTCAATAAAATTTATTATTTAATCAATTTTTGTAAAAAATAAGACCAAAACCCAAATAATTTTTACAAAATCCCCTAAAAACTCTCATTTTTTCCTTTTCAATCATTTATTTTTTATTCTCACATTTGTCAAGAGAATAAATTTTTTTTAAAAAAAAAATCTTTCCAAACATTTTGTGGCAATAATTGTTTATGGCATTTTGTGTTTTTGTCGCGGAAAACAAGGTCAATGAAGGTAACCTGTTTGGGGATTCATTGAAAAGAAATTTAGAACAAAAAATTATAGTGGGATAAGAAATTAATTCTTGAAACTACTAACCAACCATAACCTTGAACAGAATATTCACGTGCTGTTTAATACTAACTAATTAAACATCACATAAAGTCAAGAAATCCAACTTTGACCAACAATATATATAAAAAGTATAAAGAACTATTTCTTGTTTCTCTATATTGATATATTCATATGAAAATTAGGGGGGGGGGTATTATTCAAGTAGGAAATGCTAAAATGTGCCAGTTTTGCCCCCCTTTTATTCCATATCTAAGATGCCGCGCCATTACCAATCATCTGATTCCTCCTCCTGGCTCCTGATGATGTGCAGAAATCAACTAACACGAATTGACAGAATAAATTTACAAATAAAATAAAACCTTGCGCATAAATAAGAGTTCCTACACAACCTCATGAATCTGTTTTATAGAGCAACAACAGCAAGAACAAGAAGAAGACAAAACCACGGATTTAAATGTTCCAGATACATTCGACAAAACGCTTTACAGAGGATATAACATGACCCAAACTCAATACATGTAAAATAAGAGGTTATGGTATCAATTCCATCCTGTTGTTTCGTTAATGGGGGGTGCACAAAAGAGGCTCGCAATCACCATAAAATCTTCCATGTCTTCTGACTACTGCATCGCAAGAGACTAGCGAAATGGGCAACTTCAGTAAATGGATTCATGAGCAGGACTATCTGCATGCATGTCCATGGCAGAATCGTTGGAACTGAGAGCACTTGAATCCCTGCTCTGGTTATGAGGAAAGGTGGGTTCATTGTTCCTGGCTCCATTTCCCATGGGCAAACCGCTATTTGGGGAAAAACCTCCCCGGGTAATGTGATAATGCTGAAGACTCTGGCGAAGAGGGCTTGATAAAGCATTTGAGAAGACTGAATTCTTGGATTGATGATCACAGTGCTCAGAGCGAATCCCCTGCCCCGAAGTTGTTAGGAGCGATGAGCCTGAAGAGACTGGAAAACTGGGGTTCGTTACATGCATTGCAGGTTGAGAGTGTTGTTGGTGTTGAACCGGAGCTCTAGGGGACATTGGTGGCTCCTCACCACAGTAGTCCAGCTCATTCTGTACATATATCAGAACAGGTTCAGTTTTCAATATTACAACAACTGTTAGAACTCTCGTTGCAAGGTAACCTTTCAACTCCAAAACAATGAAAGCACTCACAAACTTCAGCAACAACATTTCGACATAACAGCACCCACAATTGTCATTGCATTAGAGCACATATATCAATAACACAAAGTATAGTGTACTCAGAAAGGACAATAGACGCAATTTAACTTCTTCCCCAACTTACCCCTTATCTTATTGCTCCTTCCGTCTTATATATTGTTCCTATGTTCTATTTCAGGATGTCGCAAAGTATAGTCTACCCTGAAAATTCAATAGACAATTTCAAAACTTTCCTAACTTTTCCCTTAGCTTGGTTGAAGGGTCAATAATCCTTATTTGTTTGCCTTACAGAATGTCAATTCAGAGGACACGCATGTTTAATATGTTACTAGAGTGCTGTAAAGTACCATCTCATGTGGAATTTAAAATCCCTCCCCTAACCTGGGAGATCATGCCACGTGTCATTTTTTATTCGTTTAAAAAATTGTATCTTAACTCAGAGGGTAACTTGCACAAAGAGGGGTGCAAAGAGGCGTATCCCCATTTAAGGAACCAAATACTGTATTCCTTATGAGACAAATGTGAATGAACCTTATTATGGTATAAGGTCTGCTAACAATCACAATTGAAGATTATAAAGAAATCAGGCAGAGTGAATAGTTAACAATACCTGAATGTAATTGAGAATATCAATGGTTGTAACCCTAGATCCTTCCTCTTGTTGTCTCCGTATCCATTGATAGAGTTTCTCCTGAGAACAAAATGACCAGGGCTAGATCAACAAAATGTCATGGCCATAAAGGCCAAAAGCCCAACTGACATGAGAAGTAATATTACAGCTAAAAGCTTCAGAGTCTGTTGCCCACTTCTCGCACAAGAAATTCCAAACAAGGAGGATTAGGCACCAAAAGAAACGAATAAGACTGAGCTCACTGTTTGAAGAACTAAGGGACAGCCACTAATCTCAGAAAGCTATCTCAGATAAAGGCACAACTGGCCTCCGGCCAGTTCACATGATCCCTTTCATGAAATCCAAAAATTTTATTACATCAAATGACAAAATAAAGGTAGATAGGTCTTCATTTAAAAACCGGAATTTATTTTTGGTTCGGCCCCATTGCAGGAGTTGTGAAGCCATTATAGAAAAGTAATACCAAAGACTACGCAAGGAGCCAAGATGTCAAAACAGCTTTCTTCTTCTTCTTTTTTTTAGCTATTTAAAAAAGGATAACAGTGCAGCTGGATAAACACAGCTTAGAATAACATCAGCTATATTTTTTTTGATAAGCAAGCCAATTTTATTAGAAAAAGTGATAGTAGTACAAGAGATTATACCAAAATCACTAGAACAAACACGCAACAAAACTAAGAAAATCCTGAAAATCAATAACGTGACTCCCTAACATCGCATCAGCCCAACAAAAAAGAAAAAAAAAACCCTGCAACTTAGCCAAGGATAAAGAGCATCCTTCAAAACATCTATTGTTGTGCTCCCTCCAAAGGCTCCACCAAACACACGAGAGAATTATTCTCCAAATAGCCTTAGCGAAAGGGTTCGAAAACTTCCTCTCCCAACTCCGCAGCACATCACCACATTTTCCGGCATAACCCAATGAAAATTCACAATACTGAGAACATGATTCCAAAGTCCACGCACCACAAAACAATGAAGAAGCAAATGGTCAACCGATTCTCCATCACTCCTACAAAGATAGCACCAATCAGCAATATACACTTCATTTCTACGAAGATTATAGGTAGTAAGGATTCTCCAATGCATCGCCTCCCAAACAAAAAAGGAGATCCTCAAGGGGCATTTGGACCTCCACATCCCTTTCCATGTAGATGACAAGCTAGTCTTACCCGCAATAATGGAATACATAGATTTCACCGAAAAAACTTCATCCTTGGAACCCTTACACAACAACTTGTCCTTCACTCCACTCCTGATCTCCATCCCATATAAGAGGAAAAAGAATGCAGAAAAAATCCTTCAACTCTCAATCATTTGCAGATCTATAAAAAGGAACACTCCACACAACCTACCCACTATGCTCCGCCACCAAAGCCTCCTTGCAACGAGACAAAGAATACACAACCGGAAACTCAATAGACAAAGGTTTATCGCCACACCAAACATCATTCCAAAAACTAACCCTTCCACCATTGCCCACCACAAATCTGATATGAGTTGTTATATCCGGAGCTCATCTAGAGGCGTCTTCCCCGCTTGCTTTCGGATCATTCCCAATTTTGTTGGGAAGCGGCAGATATGGTGGCCTCAAAAAACCTTTTCGCTTTGAGAACATGTGGCTCAAGGCAGATGGTTTTGTGGATAAGGTTAAGGAGTGGTGGCAGTGCTATGATTTTAGGGGGTCTCCCACTTTTGTGCTCTTCTCAAAATTTAAGGCATTGAAGAAAGATCTTAAAGTGTGTAATTGAGAAGTTTTTGGAGATTTAGACTTTCGGAAGTCAGCACTATTGGATGAACTCGCAGCCCTGAATGGTATGGATGAGGGGGGCAACCTTGATGAGTCGGGGTTGGATAGAAAGGCGGAGATTGCTAGGGAGCTGAATAATATGATTGAGCTGGAGGAGATTAGTCGGAGACAGAAGTCTAGGGCTTTTTGGCTTAAGGAGGGAAATCGATGCACAAAATTTTTCCATAGGGTTGCAAATTCGAACAGGAGAGCTAATTCGAATTCTAGCTTGATGGTGGAGGATCCGGTGGGGATTTCAGAAAAGATTGTGGATTACTATTCTTCTTTATATTCGGAACCTTATGCGTGGCACCCATCTTTGGATGGGCTCGAGTTTGATAGTAATTCGAGGGAAGAATCGGAGTGGGTTGAACGGCCTTTTGATGAGGAGGAAGTGACTGGGGTGGTGCATAGTCTCAATGGAGATAAGGCTTCGGGCCCGGACGTGTTCTCCCTTGCGTTCTTTTAAGCTTGTTGGGAGATTATTAAGGGTGGCGTTTTGTTGATGTTTAATGAGTTTGCTAGGGACGAGAAGTTTGTGCAAGTTTGAACTCCTCTTTTATTGTACTCATTCCCAAGTAACCAGGTGCGGTTGAGCTTAAGGATTTTCGGCCTATTAGTCTTGTCGGAGGCGTATACAAGATCTTAGCCAAGGTGTTTGCTAATAGGTTGAAGCCTCTTCTTGATATGATTATTTCTCCCTCGCATAATGATTTTGTTAAGAATAGACAGTTTCTTGATTCGGTGCTCATTGCCAATAAGTGCATCGATTCTAGGATGAGGTCGGGTGTGCCTGGTATGCTTTGTAAGTTGGAGGTTCAGAAGGCATACAATAATGTTACTTGGAAGTTCCTTTTGTACCTCCTTCGTAGGTGTGGATTCGGTAAAAAATGGTGTAGATGGATCTCTTTTTGTATCTTGCCGGTGAAGTTCTCAGTGATTGTTAATGGCTGCCCGGAAGACTTTTTTAGTAGTTCTCGTGGCTTGAGACAAGGGGATCCCATTTCTCCCCTCTTGTTTGTGGTTGTCATGGAAGCATTCAGCCGTATGATGGGGAAGGTTGTGGAGCAGGGTGGCCTTGAGGGTTTTGAGGTGGGTGGTGGTCCTATTGAGGGTGTGAGTATTTCTCATTTACTTTTTGCGGATGACACTTTGGTGTTGTGTGGGGTGGAGGTGAGCCAATTTCGGAATCTTAGATGCCTCCTCATATTTTGAGGTGGTTTCGGGTCTTAGAATTAATTTGTCTAAGTCCGAGTTTATCCCTATTGATAGAGTTAATAATGCTCAGGATTTGGCTTCTATCTTGGGTTGTTGCATGTCCTCCTTGCCAATGAAATATCTCGGACTTCCGTTGGGTGCGAGCTTTAAATGCGTTAATATTTAGGATGAGATTCTCGAAATGATGGAGAAGAGATTGGCGGGGTCGAAGTGCATGTATCTATCTAAAAGGGGAGGCTTACTCTCATCAAATCTACTCTATCGTGTCTACCGACTTACTTTCTATCCTTGTTTCCTATCCCGGTTGGGATGGCAAAAAGGTTGGAGAAGATTCAGAGGGATTTTCTTTGGGGTTGTGATGAGACTACGCATAAATTTCATCTCGTGCATTGGAATTTAGTGTGCTCTCCATTTCAAGATGGGGGTTTGGGGCTTCGTAGTATTGTTATGTTTAACAGGGCTCTTTTGGCTAAGTGGCTTTGGTGGAGAGAGATAGGCTTTGGAGGGTGGTTACGGTGGAGAGAGATATGGGTGTTTGTTGGGTGATTGAGGACTCCCCAGAGCCTTGGGCCGTGTCACATTAAAATCACCTCCGATACACCAAGGAAGATTCCACCAACTATACACCCCAGCCAACTTGTCCCACAAAAGACTCCTACTACTATCATCGTTGGGACCATACACTCCCGAGAAAATACATTCTTAAAAACCAAAGAAATAGAAAACCGCCCAACACAAGAATCAATGAACTCCAAACTATGAGAATCCCAAAGACACAAAACCCTTCCCGACGCTCTATCAGCCTCCAAGCTGCCCCACATCACATGAGGCCCACCCCACAAACATCTCACCAAAGCACAAGACACCACCGCAACCTTAGCCTCCTAAAGACAGACTAAATCCGCCTTCCACCCTCTTAAAAGATTACCGATACTTTTACATTTACCCCTATCATTCAACCCCCTCACATTCTAGCTAATAATTCTTGGCTTCATAAAGAATTAACAAGCGCCCTCCCCACCTTCCTACTCCTCCTGGAACCAGAAGCACCCCCATCATAATTAACTGAACACTCCAAGGATTTGAGCTCCCTAAAAAATTTACCTCCAAATTTTCCCGACGACCTACTGCCCAGTTCCCTCTCCTTCTCCAAAGCAGCAAAAACCTTCAACAAATCATCTTCATGCCCATCGCACGAAACCCCCATCAATCGCCTGAAAGACGAAATCATATCTAACACCCAACTGGATGGGACACCACCCACATCCTTAGAATTTGGAAAAAATAATCTGTAATGGCTCAGCACTCAACTCATCATTCCCACCGACAAAATTGACCAAAGCCCCTCTTGCCTCCGAACCCAAAACAGAGCTGCCATACAAAGCAGGAGGCGGAGAAGACTCCATCACTTGGATGGGACAAAGAACGAGCTCAAAACCCTGCTGTGAATCTTCCACAGAGGAGACAGCCCCCTCCCTGAGTAAAACCCCTCCACATACTCCACTAACGACCCATCCCCAATAGCCGAAGACACCTCGCAAGAAAAATCCCTCACGTTAACACCCATAGTATCTCGAACAGAGACATACCCAGAGGACAAAGCAAGCTGGCCGACCCCAGAGGGGGCAGAATCGACGTGCACGACGCGCATCAGCTAATTTTAAAATGTGTCCATTACATCTTCCTTCTTGTAATCTCTCTTAGATATATGTTGTGTTGTCTAAATGGCAATCCAGATATCATTCAACCAAACATCAAAAAAAAAGAAATGCAAGACCGTGACAAATATCTGCACATGGAAGACACATAGCTAGCAAAATTCAGTGGTTTTATGATGCAAACTAACTCAACAATCAATCCAATAAGTTTTAAATATCTTTCAAACAAAACATAAGATATCTTTCAATAAGTGACAAATTATCTCACTAGTCTAAGGGTAAACTTCTTACAAACAAAATGTAACCTCTCAACTCTCTAATTATCTTTCAATATTCCAAAGCCATAAAATCCCTTCCAATTATATGTCATGTTTCACGAGAATAAGGAAGAATATGCTTGCGTAGTGAGAACTAATACAAACTCCAGAAGGTAAGATAGACTATTTCGAAGTTAAGTTACCATGCAAACACAATTAGAGAGGACTCAAGGGCTTCACTAATGGCGCACATTTACATTTATAACATTTAAGCACCACAGAGAAATGAATATTAAAAAGGGAAAGGCATAAAAGAAAACACCTATAAAGGGCTCTGATAACGAGAACCATATAAATTTTGGACAAGACGATGACCATCTAGTAGATCAGTCCTAAAAAGGTGGAAGAAATTAACACCATGCTTTCTATTTAGTGGTGGATGATGCACTACTGAAGTGCATGGGATTTCTTTAGAGAGAAATGGTCCCCTGTCCCCTGGTTTCCTCCAATAACATGCTTTTTTATTATTATTATTGTGGGCACCTCCAGGAACATGCTTAACACCCCTTTACCCAGCCTATTGCTTAATCTTTGAAAAGCACAGATGCAAATACCAAATATGTATACTCTTGATATATAGATGTGGCAACTCCCAAATTTTCACGTGTGATGAACTGTATTCATTATATTTCTATAAACTTCAAACTATATTGTACTATAAATAAAGCTCAAGCATCACTGCTGTGGACAAAAAGAAAGGAACCTACACTTGGAAAACTCACATAAAGTATTATTGAAGTATCTACCGAGTAACAGAAGCAATTTCAAATATTTTGAAGAAAATGTTCCCAAATGGTGGAAGGTTAAAACCTAGAGAAACTTTCCCTACAGAATTTTCCTAGCAACTTACCTTGAACTTAAACCTGATATAGTCCTAATCAATATGACAAGCTATTGGAACCCAGCACCATGTGCAATTATACTATGCACAATGAAATTAATAACTTCTAGCTACAAATGAACTCTTATCAAACACAATGTTCACTTACATAGACAAGAACATAACCCACTTATATTATCCAAGAAACTAAATCCTCTAGAGACCACGAAACTTTTAAAATAAAATAAGTTCCCAACTCTAAATTAGCTGTAGACAACACTCTGCATTTGACTGCAATCATTCCGTGAAAGACTTGAGTCTTTGATACAAAGCTTATCAAGCTATTATCTTCAGGAATATACTCGCAATGGAAGGACCAGATGCGATACCCTTGCACAATAACTTCCTCACATAAAACCTTACATCAACTTCCACCATTTATCACTTTCCTACATAATTACTTTTGGGAACTTTGCATTTTCTTTTAATTAAATTCAAGGCCCAATTCTTTATTTCTTAAGTTACAAGATCTCTTCTTGCTCTGTTATCATTTATGCAAGCAACTACCAAAGTCCTTACACAATGTACATATAAGCACAAATCTTCAACACCAAAAACAATGGCCCATTATACTCCTCAATACCCACGAATAATGCTCTTGCTTATTGATATCATCAAATACTCTTTGTTATTCTCTTTTTTTTCAACAAAGTATATCACGCATAATTTAGAAGTCTTGTACAATCTTCGTACAAGAAAAGTTAAAACAGATCAACAGCCTTCAGCAGATATGGTCTTGGTTGGGTAGGGTTGTTTGGAACATGTTTCTGTTTTTGAAAAATGCCTCCCATCCAACAAAGGAATCAAGCCCGAAACAAGTTTCTGAATCCAATTTTCTGATTCCTAGAACCTGAACCACAAGTCTGTAACCCTTTAAAAACCTGGTTTGAACCTAGGACTTCTCTCTCAAAGTCAACCAAAGTCTCTATCCAAACGAGTTTTTAGTTTTCAGCTTTCAGAAAGCTCAGCCAACTTTCTCAACCCCCCCCCCAAAAAAAAATTTCCATACTTTTTGCCTTGAAACATGACACTTTGTTCCGAAATCCCTATCTAAACAAGGCCTGTTTCTTTCAGTTTGCGCATATTCAATTAGTAATGTATTGGCCATAGCCGAGCTTTTGGAAACCCGTGATACACCTTCATACGATATGCCATGCTTTTATAAAGCTTACTGCAACGTTTACTAGATGAATCTTGAGAGTACGTATAACCAAAATTTGTACTGCAATCGGATTCATTTGTATAGAAAATAGACTCCCTTCAATTGAATTTGTTTAGACTTGAGCAGTAGTTTAAATGGAGATACAACAGGTTTAGGGTTTGATTCTCCCCAAGTTTCCTACTCACCTAACAACGAATATACATTCACTGCAACCTCTGTCCCCTAATTGCTTACATCCCCAATGCATGTGAACCTTTGAAAGCTTCAAAACTTCTCCTTAGCTTAAAGGCACATAAACTGGAACTCCATCCCCACTTTTACATTTAGTATTTAGAGTTCAGTATTTCATTTAATTAAGCATATTTCAGTTCCAACAAATGCTTCCTCTAAACTAATGTAGCGTGCAATTTAGATATAAGAAATTTCAAACAAGGCCAATTTAGCAGGCAAAAAAAGCTTGCTTGTCCATAATCTTAAGATTACCACTACATGTTTGTCCAGATTTTGACAAAACGACTATTGATTCTTGCCTAAATTACTATTCGAACATCCCAATCATCTTATACCTTGACAAACGTAGTATTGTTGGCAAAATTGGAACTTTTCTTATTGCGGTACTCTCCGTTGCTCTCTCAGCCGAAGTACAATTCACCCAACTACAACCAAAACTCCGGGAAAAGAGAAAAAAATGAAGATCAAATAGATTAAATATTCCATTGATCAGTGTGAGGCAATCAACATCATAACTAAAATATAAACGAGAAATCCAAAACCAGAGCTCAGAAGAAAAACATATATGTACTTTTCCGCGCAGAAAACACAGGAGAACCATAATCGTATAGCAAAAACACACCAAACATAATCGAAATCAGAGGGATATATAAGTATAAAAGAGAGAAGAGTGGCACGTACAAGGCCGTGGCGTTCGCCGGCTTGAAAGGAGAACTTCTGATGGTTCATGGCCTGGGTATAAAGCTGCGAGAGGGAGTTGGCCGCGCTGCAAAAAGAAGCGTACATCGTCCGATCCACCTCGTCCATGCTCGTCGCTATGGACTTCCTCTTCTTCGCCATCGCTCTGTTTTTTAGGACGAATCGATTCGGCGATCAAGCGTTGGGATATTGGGGCGTTTGGAATTTAAAAGAGAGAAGAACAATGCGAAAGGGAAGAGGGGGCTTTGGTACTTTCCTAACAAAGTTGCAGGTGGAGGAGGAGGACACATGGTAGATATCGTGGCAATACGACCCACGTCATTGCTTCAGTACGGGCATCCATGGACTCCATGGGTCCATGCATTTTTATTTGGATGCAACCTAAGATTTAAGGCAGGGTTATTTTGGTGAATTTTTTAGGATTTTAAGTGTTTTTAAAAAATTTAGGTGATATTTGAGTTTTATTTATATTTGTGTAAAATATGTTTACTTGTATTGATGTCTGTAAAAAATGTAATATTGAGTTATATTAGTATTCGTGTATAAGTAATATTGAAATTGTAATTTTAGAAAGTTGAATGCAAATTCTTAAAATTTTTACAAAACAAACATGCCCTTAGAGGGAGATAAATACATGTGGTCCGACCCAATCGGATGGATTATGTTAGGGTTGTTCAAATTCGTCGGGTATAGCAGCCACTGTCGATATTGATGAATGTTAATTGTCTCCCCCAACTGTTACAGGGATAGTGTCCATTTTCGCTAGAAGGCGGGATCAAGTAGTGAATGTGGAATAGCACTGCCTGACAATTACACTGCCACTGGGAAAAAAAATTACATGGAGTGGGGGGCAAAAGGGAAAGGGAATTACTGGAGTGATTTCAGCTCTTGGTGGAGATGGTGGTAAAAATTGAGCTACTACCCATGGCAGTAGCAGTGGCAGTTGGGGGTGGAATTGTCCCCCATTCAACCATTACCAAGCCCTAAATTAAGTAATAGGTGCTAATTGACTATTTCCGACCCGACCTACCGTTATTATCCAATCCCTACATCTTTCCTTTCAAGCCTACTGTCTCCTTTTTCTTTAGATTAGTGTTGGTTATTATTACTTCAATATTGGCATCAATGGGACCATGGATTATTGAGATTTAAGGGTCAGTAAATTACTTGTGGCCTGACCTATCGGGGTGAATTGAGAAATAAGTGTCAATCGATTTATTTTGGGAAAAATATATTTTTCACCCACAAACTATCGTAGGTTTTACACTTTGTACCCTAAACTACCAATTTTGATACATTGCATCCTTCAACTACCAATTTTTGATATTTTGCACCCTATGTCAAATTTGTAGACTAAAATGAAGATAATACCCTTGACCCATTTTGCCTATATTAAAGATATTGTTGTCAATTCATCAATTTATTAAGGGTATTATTGTCAAGTGGAGGGTGCAAAGTGTTTAATATTAGTTGTTTGAAGGTGTAATGTGTCAAAGTTGGTAGTTTATAGTGTAAAATGTCTAACATTAGTAGTTTGAGGCTACAATGTCTTAAAGATGGTAGTTTGGGGTGCAATGTGTCACTACCCTGGTAGTTTGTGGGTGGAAAGTGTTACCCTAAACTACCAATTTTGATACATTGCATCCTTCAACTACCAATTTTTGATATTTTGCACCCTATGTCAAATTTGTAGACTAAAATGAAGATAATACCCTTGACCCATTTTGCCTATATTAAAGATATTGTTATCAATTCATCAATTTATTAAGGGTATTATTGTCAAGTGGAGGGTGCAAAGTGTTTAATATTAGTTGTTTGAGGGTGTAATGTGTCAAAGTTGGTAGTTTATAGTGTAAAATGTCTAACATTAGTAGTTTGAGGCTACAATGTCTTAAAGATGGTAGTTTGGGTAGTTTGGGGTGCAATGTGTCACTACCTTGGTAGTTTGTGGGTGGAAAGTGTATTTTCTCCATTTATTTTTGACCTGACCGACTGCTACTACCTAATCTTTATGTCTTTCCTTCTCATCTGATTATCTCTCTTTCCCTCTTTTCTTTGGCTTGATGTTGGTCATTGGTAATGGTTATCATTGCTTATTAATACACAGGCATCCATTGGATCATGAGTTTTTGTGTAGATGATTTCTAAGATCTAGTGATTGGTAAATGCTTGTGGTCCGATCCAGTCGAGGTGGATTGAGAATGGATGTCAGATTCTTTCCTGCTTGACTGATCGCTACCTTCCAATCTCTACACCTATCCTTCTCGACCCATTCTCCCTTTCCCCCTTCTCTTTTTTATTTGACTTGATTTTGGTGAATGGTGAATGCTAATAGTTATTAGTTATAATTGCTTCCATACGGCCATCCATGGATCCGTATATGTTTGTTTGAATGACTATGATTTAGAGGTCGGTAAAATACATGTTATCCAACCCCAGTCGGAGTAGATTAAGAGATGGGTGTCAACCAATTCTTTTTGATCCAATTGACCTCTCTCACCCAATTTCTAAGGTATGTTTGGTTAAGAAAAATTTTCAACTTTTTAATAAAATGTTTTAAAAATTAAAAACTTTTACAACTAAATATTAAAATCTCAAGATTTTCACACAAACTTCAATACTTTTTCATTTTAAGAAAAGTTATATAAAATATTATATCTCCTTATTTTTAATAAATTTCATTAAAAAATTACATCAAATTTTCGCTCTCCTTATTTTTTAACAAAATATAAAAAAAATCATTTTACAATCAAACATTCTTAAATTTTTTCACCTACTTTTTACAAAACTCTATGAAAAGGCAAACTCTCAAAATTTTCTCCTATAAACTCAAAATTCTTTAAATTTTTAATTTCCAAACATCACTAACCGTTACTCTCTCTTCTCATTCTTTTATTTATGTTTGTGATCGCTAATGGCGGTAAGGACTTAGGTATAAATATTTTGTATATTGCCCCCAAATATAAGGTAGCAAGGAGCTTTGTTATCAGTACTTAAACTACTTTATCATCACGCCTTGCTTTGTCGACAACTTTGCAATCTTTAATCAACAAGTTGTAACACTTGCCTCAATAGACATTCCCAAGGCAACGAAAAGTTAGACACCTACTGAAAAAGATAAACTGAAAGATTGAGGTAGGGACAAAAGCTAAATAATTTTAATTCCTAATTTTTTCACGTCTTTTTCGGACAAAATTGAGCTTCTTAAGTTGATTCGCGGCGTCCTCTATTTGTTGCTAGCGAGTGGAAAAGGTTAAACAGGTGCCCCTATTATAAAATAGTGCACCTGAGAATAAGTCCCAACCGTTGGCAAAGCCGGGGCATACACTTTGGAGTTGGGGTGAGAATTTAAGTTAAGGCGTAAATACATTTTCTACTATTTAATTATGAAATTTTGATACTCTGCATTTATTTTTTTTTCATATTATATTCACTAACTATTCATATTTTACCATCGTTGTTAACATTTTCTATTAATTTTCACGGAAATTAATTTTTTAACTTCTAAAATTACGATTTTACTCTCATAAAATGGTCATTGCTAAAAAAAATTATGGGGTTCATTTCGTGCACCAAAAAATTAATTTTCTTTTAAATTAATGGAAATTTTAATAATGTGTGTAAAATGTCTAAAATTAATAGTTTGTGAATGCATTTAGAGGGTGAAAAGTGTATTTATCCCTTAAGTTAACTTTGCACGATTTAATACTTTAGATCAAAATAAATTTATAAGATAAATATATTTTACACCCCAACTATTATTTTTATAACATTGAACAACTATTGATTTCAAACATTTACACCTTCAGTTTAAATTTTTTCTTTAATTTGAACGGAAAAATAACTTTAAACCGATAGTGACTCACAATCTACCTGAAAAGTTTTTGGAGGGATTATATCAGATTGAAGAAGTGATTGCCGAGTATTTATATTTTCATTTCGTTTTTTCTTAGTATTTATATTAAGAAATCAATTTCTATTAAAATTGACTGAAAATTTTAACTGAAAGTGTAAAAATGTTCAAAATTAGTAATTTATGGGGTAATGTCACGTTAAACCGGTAGTGACTCACAATCTACCTGAAAATTTTTTGGAGGGATTAGATCAGATTGAAGAAGTGATTGCCGAGTATTTATATTTTCATTTCGTTTTTTCTTAGTATTTATACTAAGAAATCAATTTCTATTAAAATTGACTGAAATTTTTGTAAAAATGTTCAAAATTAGTAATTTATGAGGTAATGTCACGTTAAACCGGTAGTGACTGAAAAGTATGATAGATTTCAATTATTTAAAGGCCTGAATACGTGAAGTTAAAAGTATAAGGCGAAATTGCACCGAGAGCCCCTGTGGTATCACAAAGTTGCATTTAAGCCCCTGAGGTAACAATTGATACATTTGACTCCCTGAGGTAATGGTTTTTTAAAAAACAAGTCCATCTGTCTATTTCCGTCCAAACACTTTAACGGCAACTTTAAGACCAAAATGTTTTCCCTGTGGTGTTTTTCTATGGACTAGGAAGTCGAGAAACAAATGACTCAAATAGTAGACAAGAGCTTTTGATCGATCTAGAAAGCTAAGGATAACAGCTAAAATAAAGATGAAATTAGAGTGAACGAAGGAGCATGTGTGTACCTTGTGAATTAGATTGTTTCTCTTCAATACGTGCAGCAACACTGTCCCAAAGATCCGTGACTCCAGAAACCAGACGAAAATTTTGACCAGAAATCCAGCCATTCTAGGAGCTATGCAGCAAAAGAGAGATCAGCAGAAATCTTACCGCAAGAGTCCAGAGATATAAGCCATGCATTACAACTCCGCATTATCGCATAGTTCAATAACAAACAGCAAAAAACACAGATTTCTTCTTGGTTTTCCTTTTCTTTTGGTTTACTACACCATTCTTGTATTCTTGTGGTTAGGAAAGCATGTTGTTTTAACCTATTGCTACCGATGTATATATCAATTGCGTGACGTTGGTTCGAAAGTTGCTTGATTTTGGTACAATTCGTGCTGATTTCCAATCTCAAATTCGTCTGCAAATGCAGGCCTCATAAATGCAACAAAGCAGGGGATGAACTATTAAAGAACAGGCAATGGAAACATATTTTTGTTATCGGTGTAGGCTTAAACCGAAGAGGGGGGAATGCACTTGCTAAGAGAAAAACTGTAGAAGAAAGGGAAATATAATTTGCCAGGAAATACATTCCAGCATCGAGAAGGAATCTTTAATCACTAGGTCTCTGTTCTTCAAGGCCCACCAACTACATATACAACTCTTTTTTCACAAACAAGAAATTTTCAAATTGGCATCAAGAACCAAGCATAAAGCCGGTTTGCGTTAGGAACTCAAATATATGGTAAGGTAAGAATCGTGGGATGAAAGGTGAAGAAGAAGAAGGAGAAACTGTGAATCTAAAAAAGATGGTGAAGCAAATGTTAAAGACAGAAGTTGAACCTTTCGAACGCACAAAAAGCTATTTAATAGTTCTGCGTTTTAGTTTCCATGAACTAATATTTTTGAGATCGTGATTCCCAAGCTCTGAGGAAAAATTAGCTTGTTGCAAGATTCTTGGAGCTGATGTGTGCATCAATTACATGACAGAGGATTTTGTTAAACGGGTGAAGGAAGAAACAGGGGAGAAAAAACGAAGGCTCACTGAGAGCTAGACGACGTCGCTGATTATACGCTGATGTGGCGCAACATGATAGGTTCGACGTGGAGTTGCCGTTAAAGTGTTTGGACGGAGATAGACAGATGGACTTGTTTTTTAAAAAACCATTAGCTCAGGGAGTCAAATGTATCAATTGTTACCTCAGGGGCTTAAATGCAACATACCACAGGGGCTCTCGGTGCAATTTCGCCAAAGTATAAAACGAAAAGAGATGGGACGCTGCTGGGCGTCAGACGATGGGGCCACGTGACGTTGCTTTGGATTTTGTTTTTGCCGAACATGAGTTGTGATGAGTTCTCTCACGAAAACTTTAAAACCGAACATGCTGTAGGTGTCCATCTCTGCCCACTGTACATGCAACCGACAGCAACACAACTTTAAATGACGTTTTTGAATCTACCACGTCATTTAAAAAATTTCACCCATGGTATAAAACGGCCATCGACCTCTTCGCCCATGAGCTTGTGATTGCAGGAGGAAGGAGAGAAATCCTTGGAGGCGACACATCGGCCTTTCCATTTGGAAGGGACGGGTTCAAGGCCGCGGTTGTTGAAGCTCTTACGCTCAGGCCAGATGCCAGTATCGATAACTCCGATGACGAGGTCGGAACCAAAGTCCGATTCTTTGAGGAGGCCAGTGTTGTCGGTCGTCTTCAGGCCCAGGAACTGAGGCGAGCGCGTAGTTTGCACGTGGCGGACTTGTTCGGGAATGAGAGAGAGCGCGTGAGGATGGGACCCGAGAGCTTGTACGCCGATGCCCAGGAACGAAACTTAAGAAGGAGGTAAAGAAAAAAGAAATACAGAAGAACTTCCAAGCTCCAACACTCTCTCCGACGCTCCTGTAACTGACTGCGCCACAGACATTAACAAACGTAGCACCAGCGTGGCACCGCTCTCTCTGTCTTGTTACACACTCTCAGCGCCAACTCGCTCGCTCTCGTCTGTCTCCGTCCGTTTCGCCGGTACGTACCGTACATTCTGTCGTGTCGGAATAGTAAATTTGCGACTCAATGCGGTGATTCCGTTGCTGTTGATACATGTTTCTTTCTTATCTTAGATCTGCCTTCAGGTTGCTGAATCCGATCGGTGCCAATTGTGAAATGCTTGGAATTCAATTGTAATTTTTATGTTTAAATCTGGATCTGGATTTTCGGAATTGTTTTAGGGATTGATGTAGATTTTGCGCCATTTATATGGAGCTTTTTGGATCTGTTTGTGGTTATGGATCTGTTTACTGTAGTATAAGTATTATTTCTCTGTGATCTTAGTGGAAATGTTAATATCTTTGCTTTAAAGTAGGGGCCAAAATGGAACCGAGATAGGGGAAAATTGCAAAGATCGATGAATTGTAAAGAGTTTCTTTCTGTAGGATTGGAGCGATTTTTTTAGCTGAGCAATTAAAAAGCGCACGGTACATGCAGTGGCAAATTTCAAGTCTTTTAGGTAGACTTTCGTAGTGGCGGGGATAATGGATGACGTTTTACATCTGGTTAGTTCTAGTTATGGTCACACGTTGTTGCACGCACAGATTTATTTCTGTCCTTATGCATAGTTTGGATTTTTGTGAAACTTTAAGAAGCTTTGCTTTTCAAAGTTTTTGAGCAACCAGACGATGCTATCTAAAGGAACTAGGAAAGCATAATGTAATTCTCATGGCCATTTTTACTACTTCTGATTTATTTTCAGCTATGCAAATTTTGTGTGTTTTTCGAGTTTTTCTTGGTATAATACCTTGTGTTCTAAGCAGGTGGAACCTTTGGACTTCGTGCAGATCTGAATGGATTTCTTTGTGGAAGTTCAGGGATAAGGAGGTTACAGTTGTCAGTGGTCAGTCAAAGAATTACAACACAATGCCTCCTGCCAGCAGGGCTGATCAGAAGGCTGCAGTAGATGCAGCCGCATGGATGTTCAACGTTGTCACTTCTGTTGGCATTATCCTTGTCAATAAAGCCTTGATGGCTAAATATGGCTTCAGTTTTGGTAAATTTTCTCTTTGATTTTTCTTTTTAAATTCTCTTTCTCTTTATTTTATAGTTCCTTTTCCCATGAGTGGCGGCTCTTTTTTTTTTATGCTCATGAGAGAACTTGAATAGCTAGGATTCTCTGCTTGCTACAATATGTTTGAGATGAGTTTCCTTTTATTGGGGATTGCATCCACTGCTTTTAGGTTTGTTTTTACTTATTTCGTTGCCTATTCATATGGATGTCAATCTTGGAATGAAGATTCACTCTCATCTTTCATCAAGCCTTCACCCCAGCTGAATTAGATACATATCTCAGTGAAAGCCGATGCTAACATTGGAACAATTTGCTTCGTATTTATCATGCCGTGACTTTCGTTTGGTCTGTGGTTGGCTGCATGTTTTTACTTCTAGTCTGGAGTGTCTAGTTTGTTAATTAGTTACAAATTTCAATTTTGTTGTGTGACAGAATTTTCATTGTACTCTTTAACTTTTCTCCTGTAATTATGACAAAAATTTCAGTCCCAGGTCATATGAAATGGGGGTCTTGGTTCATGTCAGTTCTAACTGACAGTACATTTTGATGGAGACAGGCTTGAATGAGGGTAATTAGATGCGTCATAAAATGATTATTCTATCACATTCTGACATTCATGTCAGTTCTAACTGAGAGGCTATTTTGATGGAGACCTTCCCCTTTAAGAATGGGGTGGAAGGTAAGGATGTGGGCTAGGAACTAGTAGTAGGTTTGGTGTTGCAATGAGTGGTAGAAGTGGAAAGGACGATTGAATTTTTTTGAGGTAGAAGAATTAACCACTAAGGGATGGTCCAAGCAATACTTGGGTAATAACTAAAACAGTTCCAGGGAAGACAGCTTTTGTCTTAGATTTCAGGTGGCTAACATTTGAGGCAGGAACCAAGAACACATTGGTGGTGGTGATGGATGGAATTTTTGTTTTTTTCTGACAAGAGTGAGAGGGATTAAGAGACATTGGATCAATACAAGTGCATTTGAATAAGACTTTGGCGGTGGTACTAGTGTTTTTAGTTGCTTGTGGTTATGATGTTCTCTCCAATGGCCTTATGAATTCATAAATCAGAAATTCATCATCCTTGATAAGCATTTTCAGCAAATGTTTTACCTGTAAGCATGCTGCTCATCATCTATCCGTTCAAAGTTCCAAGTACTTGCCATCTTTTGCAGCTACAACATTAACTGGTATGCATTTCGCAACGACAACTCTGATGACGCTTGTTCTAAGGTGGCTGGGATATGTCCAGAGCTCTCATCTCCCATTACCAGAGCTTCTAAGATTTGTCGTCTTTGCTAACTTCTCTATTGTTGGAATGAATGTTAGCCTGATGTGGAACTCTGTTGGATTCTATCAGGTAAGTTCTGATGACCTGGGATTAGGCTTTGTTCTGATGTTCTATTGCAGTGCTTTTGAATGTTACTTCTTCTCTACTGTATATGTAGATTGCGAAGTTAAGCATGATCCCGGTTTCCTGCTTTTTGGAAGTCGTCTTGGACAAAATTCGATACTCTAGAGACACGAAGCTAAGCATAGCAATTGTTCTGTTGGGTGTTGGTGTTTGCACAATAACCGATGTTAGTGTTAATACCAGAGGCTTCATTGCAGTATGCAGCACTTCTATGCAACAATATGTGAGTTTCCCAATCCTATACATATACACACATAAACATCAATATTTCAGAATATATTTAGTTACATTAGTTAGAGTCTGCCATATCTAGAAACACTATGTTCATTTCTTCGAATATGTATTTACCTGCATGATATAGTGTTGATTTGAATGTCATCAACATCTCAATTCGTCATTGACTGGATACTTGCTCTTCTTAGAATCATAAACAGAGTTGTCTAAAACTTTGTCTCTTCCCGTATTCTGTCTATGCCATCCAAAAGGGTTATCGCTTCGTCAAATTTATGCATGCAGTATGTTCATTTTCTTCAACGGAAGTATTCACTCAGCTCTTTCAACCTGTTGGGACATACAGCTCCAGCACAGGCAGCTTCGTTGCTCTTAGTAGGCCCCTTTCTAGATTATTGGTTGACAAGTAAAAGAATTGACGCTTTCGACTACAATCCTTGGTCCGTGGTAAGTACAACAGCAATTTAGGTTTCGCCTTCAAGGATTTTTATACAAAGTTGTCGTTATTTGCGTCTACAGTATTCGAATGAGAAATGCATGAACAGGTAGTAGATCTTACAGTCATATTCACAAAACTTGTGGGCATTTAATGTCATTTGCTTTGAAGAGTATTTATATTTTCTCAAGTTTCCCCAAACTTGGGAGGGATTAAAAAAAGAAAAGGTTTGTTCACTACTTCCACATGGAACTCCAATTTCAAACCAAAATCGCTCTCTTACCCTCTCTCAATTTTGAGTGGCCAGAAGAACCCACAAATTTAATTTCCGATATATTCTGGTGCATTGTTAATTCAAACTGAACCTTTGCTATAATTGTCTGCTGCAGTTCTACATGAATTATGTACACACCTATATTCTAGAATAAAGGGATGGCTTCTGTCTTATAGTTTCTGATTTTAATAGAATGACGGCGCCTCACAATGTAACTTGGTCTTAACAGATGTTCATAGTAATCTCATGCACAATTGCAGTGGGAACCAACCTCAGCCAGTTCATCTGCATCGGCAGATTTACTGCTCTCTCTTTCCAAGTACTCGGTCATATGAAGACAATCCTCGTTTTGGTTATGGGATTCTTTTTCTTCGGGAAGGAGGGTCTCAATATGCAAGTGGTTTTTGGAATGGTCATAGCTGTTGTTGGAATGATGTGGTATGGCAATGCCTCATCTAAGCCCGGTGGAAAGGAGCGTAAGAGCCACTCACTCCCTACTTCCAAGCAACAAAAACACGGCAGTTTATCAGAGTCCACCGAGCTTGATGGGAAAATATAAGGTTCAATAGGTAAAGACGAGCATACAACGACAGGTAATTCTAGGAAGGCTATAGTTAGTCGAGATTAGAAATCCACTCATTCGGGTCATATTGGTTTCCAAACTTTCTGTAATCTCTAGTTTTATTTGTTTGTGCCATCAGGGGAATGGATGCTTCTTGATATGATTAGGGTCCTACAAATTTTTTCACCTCGATCATAATTCATAGTAATCAATTTTTTGTGCTATTTTTTTTCCTGGCAGTGGCTACAAATTTTTGGATATTCAGATTTTGATTTGGTATTCCGTTCGTAATACTGAGCTATTTTTTTTAGAAAGTCTAGCTTAATCTTGTATTTTGGAAGTCCGGCTACAAGTAGAATATTGTTTTCTTTTAAGTTTAAATACGTCCCTAAGTTTTGACGTCATTTAACAAATAGTTACGGTTTTCAAATTAATCATAGAAGTCCTAGATCCTTGAGTTTATAAATTTTTTTTTGGGAAATTGTCAATATGGTCACTAGGTTTATACATCGTTGACGATTTAGTCACTAAGTTTCATTTTTTTACTTTATGGTCACTGAGTCCATACTCGTGTGACGATTGGGTCCTACCGTACATGCTTCTGACAATCCATTTAACGGAACCTCATGTCACGTCAGCATTTTGCCCAATCAGCCCCAACTAATGTGATTCAGCAGCCAGCTCACTCAAAACACCCACAACGCACCGTTTCACTCAAGCATACGATTTTTCCCAAAGACATAAACGACACAGTATGCAATTTATCTTCCCCATTTTCAGCGTGCCCTAGCCTCTGCGACGTCATCTACCACACAGAGGACTCCTTCAGCTTGGATCATGGCATCAAATTAGGTTCAAATGTATGAGAAAAGGCTAGTCTCCCCTTCTCTGTGACGTGTTTCTTCATAAATCAAATTTCTGGTTCTTCACTAGCAACAAAGACGTGAAGTTCTCCTATTTGAAGCCAGTTGCATCCAGGCGTCTCCCTGAGGCCCTTTTGTTTAATTAAATCCCTCAAGTACGATACCTCACCCCACCTTCCAGAAGCTGCATATGCATTTGCAAGGGATTCATGCTGAGTAGTGCTTTTGCTGTTATTGTTCCGAGATAATGTGTTCTTGAATTATGGTGGTCTCTTCTGTTTTGGAGGATTTTCTTTGGCTCAGTTAATGTTAATGTTTCTAGGTTTTGATTAATCTAATGTAATGTTTTTACTTAAGACTTATGTGCCTTGTGTGTTTGTGTGTTGAGAGACAGAGATTCCATTCCAAACTATGATTGGTAAACGCTATCTGTTTGATGTCTTCACAGAGATATTCAAATGGTCTGCGTGAAAAGTGTCATCGACGCCTTACGCCCCCAATTGTTTGCCAATTTTGTGTAGAAGTTAATAGGCCCATGATTGATCAAATGAGTAATTAGAGCTATGGTATTTTGTTCTAGTGGAAGTTCAGGTGTTTGCGTATTTTATAAACCAATTCAGCCACGACCCGACACAATTGAAACCCCAGTGGTCATTAGCGCCAACTGGAAACTGAGGTGCTAGGCACCGGTAACGACCATCATTCTTACCAAATGTCCGTGCTAAAATCAGATTTTTCACACGTTTGTAGCTCATGCAACTGAACTGTGTAAAACCTGATTGGAATCTTGCGAAGCTCTTGGTCAAACACGAACCTCGGAGGCGAAAACTTTAGACCCTCAAAGTGCCTAAAGAGCAGGATTATCGTTAGATTGTAATCCCCAGCAAGATCCATATGAACCTGAAGCGAAACAGAGTAAGACCCATTACGAAAAATCTAACTAGTGGCCTGGATTTCCAAGAATCCTCTAAAAGATTAGTCTCAAAGAAATCTCCACCTAAACAACGAGGATTTCCAGACTCATCCAGTGCTTGGAAATCAAATTCATGGATGGAAATCACTGAATGCTTGGGCAAGGGATGAACCATGGATGTTCTCTTCTTCGGAGGGTGGGGGAGGAATCACGAACACTTTGCCAATTTTGAGGTTAGAATTTGGTTTCTATTTGTTTAAAGTAAAACGGTGTGCTTCAGCGTTTTTCCTTTCCACCTCAAAGTGTTGTGTGTCGTTTAGCATGAAGTTTTAATTTAGATGACAAAATGCAACGTTTTGTTTCATGATGATCTAACGTGTTAATCTGTATGACATGTGGCGCTGACAGGGCAAAATGCTGACGTAGCATAGGATTCCGTTAAATCGATTGATGGAACATGGACGATAGAACTCAATCATCACACGGGTATGGATTCAGTGACCATAAAGTAAAAAAATAAAACATAGTGACTAAATTGTCAGCTATGTATAAACCTAGTAACCCGATTTTTCAATTTCCTTTTTTTTTGAAGCTCACGCCATTGACACTTTGCCATTCAAAATTAAAATTATATGACTTATAATTTTTTTAAAAAATAATTATAGGTCTATGTGGTATTATCTTTTGACAAATTAGTCCATAAAACAACACTTTCTAAAGAGGTCCCACCGTCACATGGGTATGTGGTGTATTTAAGCCTAAGTTAAACATTCATTTGAATTTCACGCTGAAGAGCCCAATACATGCATTTCCAATTAATGCTAGTGATGGATCCTGTGAGAGAAGAAAGGTTCAACAATGACTGACCACTTTTTTGCTAGCTAATAATTTCCAGTAAGGTGCTAGTCATTCAGATAGGACCCATTTTAAGAATAAGATTCAAAAGTTCATTTAAGGGTCTAGAGGAAAGTGTGTATACTTAATCCATGGAACCCTTGATATATATATATATATGACTCAACTTTGCTAACTCGCAATTCACCAAAAGGAGCAAGTCCCAATCCCCAAGAAGTACTCTCTGAATAGCATAGACACAACACCAGTTTAGCACACAAGATAGAACCACAGAAAAACCAAAATTGAGTAAATAAGGTAATGCGGTTACAAGGCTAAACACCCAACATAGTGAAACGCCCAACCACAACCACAGTACAAAAATCAATGAATCTCTGATAGAAACATACTAAATACCAAAAAAACATATCTCTTGCCCGATCATATATCAATTGCTCAAAACAAAGCCGAGGGGAGAAACTCCCTAACGCTTCTTAGACACACCAACAGTCTTCCCCCTGCGACCTGTAGTCTTGGTGTGCTGTCCACGTACACGAAGGCCCCAGTAATGCCTCAGACCACGGTGGTTCCTGCACAGGAGTCTCAGTGTCAGCTCGTCCGCCAGAAGTGTGAGCCAGCATGTAGCAACTAGAAATAGATTACCAATGTCTTAACTCAATTAAACTAAGATTATGGGTACGCTAAAGTTCCCTCTTCTATTATCCACGGGTTTCTATGAAGATGAGCATTATATTACTATAAATTGCAGTAGTAAAGAGTGTCCCCATCACCTGATCTTCTTCAATCGTTCCAAATCATCTCTCAACTTCATGTCTAGTGCATTGGAGACCACCTGAGAGTACTTCCCATCCTTGTAATCCTTCTTCCTATTCAAAAACCAGTCTGGGATTTTGAACTGTCTAGGGTTGGCAACAATAACCATAAGATTGTCCAGCTCAGCAGCACTCAGTTCACCAGCTCTGAAAAGGACATTATCATAACACAGATGTTAAAGTTGTACAAGTTAGATAAATGGATATCAAAATAAAGGCACATTACACATAGGAAAGATTAAAATGAAGTTATTAGCAAATATACATATATGGCCAGATGCCACAAACCCCATATATCTTAAATAGGTGATCAATGGCAAACCAACGCCTAGATATAGACCTTTTCGTTTTAGGGGACCCCGTCCAATGCAGTGTGATTGGCATTAGTAGGTACGGTTGTTTTTTGGGGAACTTTCCTAGTGCAGCGAGACTGCCATCAGAAGGCACAGAAGCACAGTTGCCTACCAACAGAGTTGGATTGGGTGTAAGTTTTAGGTAGTGTACCAATTTGTTACAATCCCGACTCACAGCGATTTGCCTAGCAATGCACAAATATTTCAGCATACCAACACCTAACTGGACTATTTTAGGGATAACTGACACCAACAGTAACCAATGTAAAATCGGCTACTGTATTCACGAAAAACTTTTAGGAATCAGATATTCCTACCTACCACTGTATTTGTGCTTAAGAAATGGAATTTTAAAGTTATTTGCACAAGTCCTTGAGGTAAATATTACTTGCCATGAATTATTGACGGAGGGAAGGGAAAACTTCTTCGCCCAGACCAATCACTAAACAGTAAACAGAACTTCAGTATGGGGCCCATGTAAAGTCACCCCATGAAACTAAATCCCCGAGGCAACACGCAATCAAAACGAACTCTAGACAACTCTATGGCATTCAATTGCTTTAGTTCAATACATTTTCCCACAGCATCTCGGCAAACAAATAAAAAAAAATGAAGAGAGAGACCTCTTGCTCATGTCGACGTCGGCCTTCTTGCAAACGATGTTGGCGAAGCGGCGACCGATACCTTTGATGGAAGTGAGAGCGAACATGATATTCTGCTTTCCATCCACGTTCGTGTTCAGCACACGCAGTATGTGCTGAAATTCCTCGTTCGCCACCAGCGACTGCTCACAAAAATTTCCACTCAGATTCAAAACCACCATCCAAATTCACAAGCGAGAGTATATAACAAATAAATCACAGAAATAAATAAATCATGAGAGTAGATAACAAATTCGTTACCATTTTGGCCTCGCAGAGGAAGAGAGAGGACTTGGAGTCAGTGAACAGGTGGTGGCCAAACGGAAGCTGTGCAAGCGAGGATTTTTGCTGCAAGTGTTTTATATATACTCTGTGATAGTACCTAGGGTTTTTTAACTTTTGCAGTTTAGGACGATTTTGCCCATCTCTCAAAAGCCGAATTTGGGCTATCTGGGCTACGAATGGGGGTTCAGCAAGTTTACAAATTTTTGGACTCTGTTTCACTCACGGCGTGTTATTCGGGTTTAGGTTTAAGTTTGGTTTTAAGTTTCAAAGTTTGAAAAAAATAAATAAATATTCGGAAAAAAAAACTAAAATTCAAAATCGGGGAAATTGTATAGAATATATAAATAAATTCACAAAACCAATTAATTGTTATAAATTACAACTTAAATTAAAAACTATCAAAATAAAAATATACAGAAACTATAATAGTTATCAAAATTATTACGAATTATTCTTAGTAGATAAAAATCTCGGGACATTAACTAAAATAAAAAAGTAAAAAATTATTTATAAAAAAATACATTTAAATATAGAAAATAAAAAATAAAAAGGTATCCAAAATATTTATAAAAATATGAAAGAAACAAGAAAAAAATTAAGTAAAAAGTTATTTTTTCTAGATTCAAAAAATTTAAAAACAGAAACATAATTGTAAAAAGTGGGGCCACCGAGCATAGCCAAAAGTGGGCCACCTCACCAGGGTGGTAGTTCCAAAATATTTTTAATATTAAAATATTTTACTTTTTTCTAAATAATTAGACAATTTTCTTAATATTTTGTCTATATTTTTGGTACTTTTTAAGGTAAATATTTTCTAAAGATTTTTTTAATTAATGTTTTTGCTAAACATCCCCAGATTTTTTTAATTATATTTATCTATTTTAACATATATGTTTAGATATTTATTTCTTTATATTTATTTAGTGATTTTTTATTATTTTAGAAGCATGTGAATTGTTGCCCAATTATGGTTTTAAGTTTTTGTATTTTTTTTTAAAATTTCTGTAACTTAATTTTTGTATTTTTATAAATTTGTTCTGATTTTTGCAAATTAAGTTTCTCTTTTTTAGTTTATTGAATTTCCAAAAGTATGTTTTTTTTTAACTTTTGCTAGATTTTTAAATTTTCTAAATATTTTGATCAATTTTATGTTTTTCTCTAATTTTTTAAGTCATTTTTATTGTTTTTTAAATACTTTTGTTTTTGCATTTTACCTACAATTTCCAACATTTTTATATATTTTTAGAATAATTTTGGTCATTAATATTATTTAATTTTAAAATTTTAATTTATATAAATTAATTAGTTTTGGAAACTTATTTTTTATATATTTTACACAATTTCCGTTAATTTTGAAACATAATTTTATATTTGTGTAAATATTTTTATATATTTTTTTCGAATTAAAAATTTTCCCAGTTTTTGTAAATTAATTTTAATTTGATTTGTTATTAATTTTTAAATATAATGATTACTAAAATAAAAAAAATAGTCCAATCTTAACTAAATATTTTAATATTCAAAATTTAAAATTTATTCACATAATTTATCTCATTAAAAAATTACTCAAATAATTTCTCTTCATTTTTTTTATTCCACTGTCAAAATTTTAGAACCGCTGAAAGAAAACAAAAATGAAAAGACTTGAATCAGACTTCGGTGTCAGGAGTGTAAAACACCTTGTTGCTCTACCACATGAGTGATTAACTAAGAGCACATAAGAACGGGATTAAGCTGATCTTGCTTGCTTTTCCACTCTCTACTAGGTAAGCCAAATTAGGTCTACAAATCCAATGCTAAAATTCGACCAATTTACCATACAGAAGCAGCTGGGGCTGGAAAAAGAAAATAAACAGCACAACATAAAGCCTACTTCCGGCACTGTACTCAGTGTTCGCATTCATTCTTGGAGACGGATTATAATGTATGAACCAATGTAAGCACTGTAATTGACAGTCTCAGGCTTCTTATATCTACAACAACAGAATGCATAGTTACATGCTCGCAAACCCTTGTCTCTCAAGGCAAATTAATAATGTATGTTCCTATTTGTTAAGTCTCACTAGAATAAAAGAAATATAACTCATAAACCTGAAAAAAGGCTGTCAAAAGCTACTCGGCGTCATATGAAAATAATGCAGCCTAATTCCTTCGCAGCAGTATCAAGAAATTGAATAGGCATTCCGGTTGCAAGTCTGCTATGAGCTTCCCATTCTAAGCACTTTTCAATGTCAGCTTGCCAGTCAATAACGTCTAAACTGAGGTACTGATAAGAGGGACCTCGGTTGCCGTTTATTTCCGCTGGTTTAGTGTTGGATTTGATTGAACCTGTGTGCAAAATATCTCGAAGAACAGATGTGCTAAGGGCACGGACATGCGCACTTGGATGAGAAAGGCATCGGATGGTAGCTGACAGGCGACACTGCAATAGACCAAGCAACCATCATCAAGTAAAGGTTTTCATGGACAAGGAAATGAAAGCAATATAGTTTCTCTTGTTTTTGCAACACTTTGACATGTCGCTAATGAGATGAGGTTGCTACTTATTCAGGCATTTGGAATTTCCAATGCCCAAGTTCATAGCAGTTTTTGCATTCAGCAAGGGATCCTATTTTACCTTTAAGAGGTTTGATAGGCCATCTGCAACTGCCAACCCAGATTCTCCCAACTCCAGCACAGGCTGAACTGCTCTAGCTGTTGCTTCCAGTAGCTGACAATTGACACGTTTTGATTGGATATCAACGAGACAATGAAAGTTTAAGGGTAAATCAAAGATGCACGAACAATGTTGTAAATCTTCAATCAAACCAATAGAAACTTTCTAGGGGCAAAACACAGACAATTATTGTAACACGATAAGGAGGTTGGAGGAATACATGTTTTATAATTGAACATAAGTCACCACCCACACCCGATGAGTTATGGAACAGTAGGAACACAAATAAAGGTAACGAGGGGTTACCTCCAGTTGTGGTAAAGTGCAAGCTTCTCCATCAACAAGCATCCCATCTGTGGCACGTAGAAGTAGATCTGACGCACTAGACAAAATCACCAATGATTCTGGCCTCTCATGATTCCTCATGAGCTCTACGATTAATTTTACAATCCGTTGGTTAATTCTCCACATCTTCTGACCTTGATCATCATCTTTGGCAATCCAAGGCTGCAATTCCCTCTCCGCCTAATGATCGCACAAAGGTCATGAAAGTGAGGACACAAATAAATGCTTGAAATTACGAAATATTAAAAAAAATGAAATACAATAGACCAATAAACAATGCCAGTTTACTGAAAGCTTGGCAACACCTCCTTCGTTATCACAAGGATTAAAACTTCACACGATCCTTTTTTATTAAATACAAGCTATGTTTTGGTCAATATCACAAGAGTAGTTGTGAAATATTACATTAAGAAAGAAAAGCGTGGTCTCAAGAAAGGGCAAAGAGGAAAGCCAAAACATATTTTAGTGTATGTAAAATTACTAGTTGGACAGAAATTTAGACCTGAAGTACAACTGCTGTAGCTGCTTTTGTTGGTGATGTTGACACAACGTTGCATAGCGCATCTACCACCTAATTACATCACAAAATGTCAGTGAAACGACTTACTATTAGAAATACAAACAATAACTCAAAAAATAATTGTAGCAGACAGAGTAAATCAACAATCCAAGAAGCACCTATTGGCAATAGGAAAAAATCAAGGCTTGTTGTTCTTAATTGAACCTTCAAGTCACTAATACAATCCACAAGCATACTTGAAGGTCACAAAAAAATGCTTGACTGGAAAGTACAAAGAGAAGACAGCAGCGGATGCATGATTTTGTAATTTCTATCTCATTTAGTAAAAAACCTATATGAAAAAATAGGTAGCAGACAGATGTAGTTCAACAGTCCAAGAAGCACCTATTGGCAATAGGAAAAAATCAAGGCAGATATGCTGTTCCTAATTGAATCTTTAAGTCACTAACACAATCCACAAGCATAGTTGAAGGTCACACAAAAGCGCTTGACTGGAAAATACAAAGAGAAGACAGCATATACATGATTTTGTAATTTCTTATCTCATATAGGAAAAAACCTATATGCACATATAAAGGTTGCAGGAGCAGATACACTTTTAATATCATGGTTCCTTACCACGACAGGAATTCACTTTCCTCATTTCAACAATGTACATACATATCATACCTACACAGGGTATATTATGGCCTGAAAGTTATATCACCTATGTCACCACGAGCTCATATCAAGAAAGACTGGAAAATGAAACTGCTGCAACAGATTGACAATTATAATATCACCTGCCGCCATCCTTGTTGGGCAGAAGTGCTTTCTGCGCTAGGTTGGGTTTCAGGAGATGCAATCAACTTGTGCCACAGAAACGACACAACAGAAAAACATAACTCTTGTTTCTCTGCCAGCACTGACCTTAGAAGAACTTGCGCTCTATAATTAAATCCTAGATGCCTGTCCATTGTGAGGAAGTTGGCTAAGTGCGAAGCATCTAATGGAAAGTTTGCAATACCTTTGCCCAAGGTACTTCCTGAGCCTTCATCTGAATGTGATGCTCTCTCAGACTTAAGTTTTGTATCTGCATGGGCTGAATTGGAAGACTGCACGGAAGATAGTTGCCCAGGATCAAAGCAAGCACTGTTTTCACAATGATTTCGTTTTTTGCCATTGAAACCTAGGAGGGAATCCTTCCACAATGGTGCATATATTAAATGTGCTTCTAGTGGCTCAGCCTTGTCAATGATGGATGCAACAGCTTTGCTGTGAATATCAATCAGGTTGTATAGAGACGATGCCCTGGTGTAAATTTCATTGTCCCACTTGCATCGCATCAAAACAGAGAGAGATTGCATGCAAGCCTTTGACCGTCTAAACATTTCAGAAACATGAGCAGCAACCATAGCTGCAGCAACTATCTCATTTGAACTGTAACTCCATGAGGTACCAATAGAAGATGGCTTCAGCGAAAAAAGTGCCTCTAGAATTGCCAAGATTCTGTGCATATGACGTATTGCTGAATGAATGCCATTTTGAAACTCATCAGTCGATCCATTTATCTTCGCAGACTTGGTTACATGTGATACATCTTTCAAACTTGAGGGATTCCTCACTCGTGAAATCAGAGGAAATAACTGAAGCTCACAGGCAAGGGCACATACAGCAGCTAGAACATATGAATCAAATGCTGCTACAGGCCCTTGCTTTTTCAGCTTCCTAGTTTTCATCTGTCTCTTTTTTTCAGAAATTGTTGCTTGCAAGTCCTCAATGCTTTCATTATGCGGATAGCTTTCCATGCCATTCGGCTTCTTGCTCCCATTGGACTGAGCTTCATGACTAACGCACACAGTTAATACAACAAAAAGTAGTCGTGAAGCAAGCTCTACAGAGGCACATGATTCTACGAATAGTGAATGGATCATGGTACGAAGTTCTGCCACAGCAAGGTTTTTGGAGGCAGACCCTATGCCAGAAAGGTATCTTGTTTTCCTGGTTTGTTCTTTGGAGGACTCAGGTGGGAATGTTCTCTGAAGAATCGCTTCAACGGTAGCAACGAATATCTTCATGAGACATGCTTCTGATGGACTACCACGAGGAAGATATTCCAGAACCTTAAGGAGAGGTATGTACAGATTCCATGACAATATGGGCGGTTGCAAGGGAGTTGCAACTATGATTTCTGGAAGATCAACTACAGATGAACTTAATGGAATCAGGCCATATGCAGCTTCCCATATGGTACAAATTCTCCATTCAACATCAGGGCCATGGGCACAAAGCATTGACGCAATCCCTTGGGCAGTAGCTTCAATAGTTGCTTCAGCCGCAGGTGCTTCTATCTGATTTCAATTTTTTTTTTTTAAAAAGAACCATGTTCAAACAAAAATTACTCATTAAAAAAGGTTTGATGGTATAAAGTAGGATACAATTAGGCTCGAAGAACGAGCCAAGCCGAGCAAGAACGTGGGGATATAGCAAGTAAGAAGCAAGGAATCATATTCAAACAAGATAATAACAAAGTGCTTTTCTGCTTCTGGAAGCATAAAACTAGAGTAAGAAAAAAAAATGCCGACAATTTTCACTTGTACCTGCTTTTTATAGGATGAAATGTAACCCCCTAAAGGTTCAAGTTGAACTTCAACTCCCTCAACTTGCCGTAGTGGAGGAAAAAGCAATGCAGGCTGTGAGAGTATGCGGAAAAGTAAAGCTGCTGCAGCATCGGCAGCTATGCCTGCTCTCATTGACATTGCAGTCCCAATTGCACGCAAGAAATGCAAATGCATCCAGTTCCTAGGAAGCTACATCAACAAACAATAAAGAAATTCATACAACAAAATTAACACAAAAAACTGGTAAACGCTAGAATCGTTTGGATGAATCAGTTCTGATAGCTATTAACAAATTTATGCATTTATCCAGAAAAGGATAAAATATCTGTTACTGCATGAGTTCTTTCCTATCTTTAAGATACTTCGCTTAGATCATGTAAGTCGGCAGAAAAGTGGTCATACATAAATATCATGAAAATATCATCCATAATTCTATGTTCCTTGCTTTCTTCTCAGCGATACCAATTTGAGGTGCAGTACTGGAGATATGGTAACTAATTTCATTTGTTGCGTGCTATTTGCTTTTCTTGCCCTTAACACTGGCACTATCAAATTTGAAAAGTTCCTTCCACACCTAGCTATTCAGTTCAAAAAATTTCCCAAGCTTTGCCTGAGCTTGGAGGTTTTGCCCAGCCCAGCAAATGTTGTCCTGAAGCACAGGTCAACTAAAGTAAAATGATAGCAAGCTAGCTAGAAGGTTTGCAAATCAACTGAAAAGTTTCCATTAGTGATGCCCACCGATCATTGTGATACACTCAGCTCAAGTTAACAGCTAAGAATGAATCATTTGATTGAACCATTTGTCGCTAGAGTAAGGATGAGTAGGCCAATGTCTGAGGTAGATGTACTATTTAGCTTTTAAGTAATTCCATATAACTTAACAGCAACCATAGACGCAAACCAAAGAGCTACCATCTTGCAGTCACTGTGTAGCTTTTTTTTTCCAACAACTGCTAATGCACTAATGGATGCATTAGTCGTGACAGCTAAAAGGAAAAAGTGGGAATCTGGCATTGAAAACAAATGATATAGAATGCCATATATCAACTTTTCAAATGTCACACTTTTCTATTGACATCTAGTTGCTTAGTCCATGGGGATGTGCATTTCAGGATTTCCATATCATGAGGAGCATATCACAGCTTATATAAAGTTGCAACCTCAAGTATCCAGCTTACCCTAATCCCAGATACATAGTCTTCAGCAGCCCGAAGCAGTTCCACAAGCTGAACAGCAGCGTCAAGTGCATCAGGAGCCCATGATGGTGGTGCTTCTAGAAGTCCAAGAAGAAGTCTCTGGGTGGCACTCGGAGTAGCAATGGCATAATACCTAAGACACGAAAGAACAGATCTAAGATCCAGCAAATACTCCAAGTGCACCAATATATTCAATTCCATCTATTCTGTTTCTTTCTTTCTTTTTTCCTCCTCTACTTTTTAGTTGGAAAAAAGGATTTAAGGTTCAGCCATTAACCTATGAAACAGACGTGCATACGGCTCAAGAGCTGGTAGCCCAGCAACCAGATGCTCATCCAAAGCTGTCGTTGGAGGAGGAAGTAGAAGTGCAGGGACGGCAACTGCTGTTAAAGTGACAGTTTCATAGCGACTAACTTCCTCATCACAAACACTTAATATGACACCAGCACCATTCGCAACAGCCCACCTAGGAGTTGATGGCATGAGCTGAGGATGCTTTCCTGATCCACGAGAAGAAGCTGGAAAAAAAAAGAGTTCAACTGAGGTTTGGTTCTTGTCTCAAGAAGTGAAAGTCCTTCTGCAGATAATATATAAGAAAATTGACAGAGGATATGTGGAGTTAAGTGCAATGTTAACCAATGTGGAGAAACCAACCCCCCACATTGTTTAACAATGTCTGTACAAAGAGAAATTGACTGCTCTAGGAGTTGATCTCCCCTTCTATTTGTATTTTTTTCTTCTAAACCCTTCTATTTGTATCTACTCTGGCTCTAGCCATTAACACCACATGATGTCAGGAAACCCAGACAGGCAATGTTTTTCTCTCCTTCCATCTCTTTTTTTTTCATATTACTTCTACTTCGTTTCTCTCACTTTAACTACAAGGTGAACCCAGTACTCAAACCAGTTGAAGCATAGAGAGAGAGAGAGAGAGAGAGAGAAAAAACTAGTATTATAGTGCAAGCTTTGGCTGAACTTGGAGTTTTTGTCCAGCCCAGCAAATGTTATGTCCTGAAGCATAGTTCAACTTAAGTAAAATGACAGAAAGCTAGCCAGAACTTTTATAAATCAACTGGAAACAAAGTTTCCATTAGCAATGCCTACAGATAATTGTGACGCACTCAACTCATGTTAACACTTAAGAAGCAAATCAGTTATTCAACCCTACGTCGCTAGAGTAAGGATGAGTTAAGCCAATGCCTGAGGAAGATGTACTATCCAGCTTTTAAGTAATTCCATAAGAGTTAACAGCAACCAAAACGCAAACCAAAGCGAGTTAACAAAGAAACTTATTGTAGGAGGAGGTACATTCTTTCCTCTTCTACTTCTCTCTTGTACAAAAAGATGGGTGTGATCTCCCCTTCTTTTTGTATTTGCTATGTCTCGAGCCATTAAGTTTTCCTATTACTTCTATTTGTTTTCTCTCATTTTAACTACATGAGGAGCTTGGTACACAAACCATTCAAAGCATAGAGAGAGAGAGAGAGACCAAAATTGCTTACAATTATAATGACTGGAAAGCATAGAAAACGATAGGATTGCCTTTGTTTTCCAGGATCACTGTCAAGTAGTTTTGAACCAAAAAGTTCATAAAAAAAATATGAACATTTCTCTTCAGTTTTCATCAAATGCGTGCAAATCAACCAAGAGTTTTCCTACCTCTTGTGTAGTACTTCAATAAGTTTGTCTTGTCATTTCACCTACTTGTATGAATTTGCTTATATATTACCACAGAATGGGACCAGATTCCATAAGATGTGCAGCAATCTTAAAGTTTACATAGGAAAGGAACTAAGATTATTCCAAATTGCAACTCAGAGCTGTAACATCAAATCATATATCAAAACCCACGACAAGAATTTTAGAATGAAGTTACATTCTATGAAAACTAACCAGTAGTGGGTGGCTTCAGTTCTCCAGAAGCATATTTACCCATAACACCACTGCACCTGTATGCATGAAACCATTTGTGAGCATACATAAGGGCGTACAGAGAGAAATGAACAAGAAGATTAAATGTCTACTGTGACAACTGCATGATAACATTTACGAATTTACAACAATAATCAGAAGATTTACTTTCCAGCTTATGCACGGATTTATTAACCATCAGTAAAATCAGAAGGCTGGAGAAAGTTGACAACAACATAGTGCTGATATGGGAATTTTATAGGGAGCATGATAAAACGTCCAGCAATAGAGGATGCTATACTCCCCAAGGTCCATCTTGATACAATTCTATAAACCATAAATCAGATATAAAAAAGAATAAAAGGACAAAGTTAAGTCATCAATACAGACATACGTTCAGAAATCTGTAACAGTTTTCATTGTATGCTTTCTTAACTGCTTGAAGGAAATGGTTGGAAAGAAGAAATTGGTCGGGGAGGTGACTCAGAATATGTCTATATTCACTTTTGATAGACATTTCATGCTGCTTATACTTGGCCTTGAGCTTGCACAATTATATCTAGCATTGCCGACCGGTCAAGACTCTCATGAGGGCAGTATAAGCCTTATGAGCAAAGTCATGACATTGTAAAGCAATTGGTATTGAACTGTGGTTTAGTGCATGTTATAATAAAATGAAGGTAGTTTGCTGACCCAAAGCCAGGTTGTAGAACAGAAAAATCCATTTACTTAAGTCCTAGCAGAAGCAGAAGCAGAACACAGTTTAATAAATGAAGACAGTTTGGAACCCCCCAAAGACCAGGTTCTCCAAGCATAAACTTGAACCCTTTAAGCCTTTTCCTTGCCCAAAAAAAGGCAAACAAATAAACTTGTTTTCTTCTCATTTTTCTTTTCCTTATTTGATGGGTCAATACGAGTTTGTGCCCAGAAAAGAGGATCCATTGAATAGAACACTGGCTGATATTATGCAAGACTAAATTAGCTTTGTGTTAGCTTCCATTTTCCCAGAGAATCAGTTACCTTTTTCCCTTCCCACCATGCATGACTTATTATTAGCATCATAATTAGGATGACTTCCCAACAGAAATGGCAGCAATAAGCCACATTTAGATGATGTACTCACCATCGGAAGTAGTCACTCCTGATAGCAAGAGGTGCAGCTAGCAATATATCCATAATCCAGGGAGACAGAGGCCTTAAAGGTTTCCTCTCTTGTTGTATCAAAGGAATATGGCTGGATTCCTTGTCAATAGAGTTACTTGTGGTGGCATGGCAGCCACTACTGCTTCTTTCTGCATCACAATTCTGCTGTTCCATCTTGTATATTGGGCGATTGTAGTGAGTTAAAACTCGCAAGATCTCCCCACATGCCAGAGCCCACTGTTCAGAGTACTCATTCTATAAAAATTGAGGAAAAGGTGGTGATGTCAATTTCCTCTGCAATTCGTAAAAAGCAAACCACAGCTCTATTGGAAAGATTAAAAGAAAATGGAGATACTATATAAACTTCTAAGAAAGAATGGCAGAAATACAGTTTATCAAGAAAGGAAATCATCAGTCGAAAATGAGAAAGAATTTGGAAAATGGAGACATTTATCTGCTTGGGGTCATACCTCGCTGCTTGGACAGACTAAGGATATGAAAGAAGCAAATGGAGGACTGGTCCTATCATACACCAATGTACCATCAATGATACACGAAATAATTGGAAGAACAACGGCATGCCCATGCTCTGGATGATGAAGCACAAACGTAGCTGGAAAAATATTTAATACATGAAGGAATTACCATCCAGCTTCTAGAAAATATTTTCCAATGGTAACTTACAGATTTTATCAGTTATTGTGACTGACATGGGGAAAGCATTTGATACCTAATACATCATCAATAAGACGCTTTTCCTTCGATGGATAACGGTTACGGATCAACTGTCAAATAGTTATACATCAGTATATGAGTAAGCAAAATCTCTTACAAACTATCAGTACCTCAAGTTTCCAAAAAATTAGCATCTTTCTTATACGAGTATTAGTTAATAATGTTTCTCTGCCCAGTTTTTCAGGATAAGAGAAATTAGTTCATAAATGAGAATCCAAAGAACAAACCTCGGCAATATCCTCTGGAAATTGTTCTGATGTAAATTGACCAAAGTATTCAACGTAGGCAGTAATTTGAGCCTGGAGGAAAATGAAAGAAACAGGGATGTGTCAAATGTATTGTAGGAAACGTACTTAAAAAATCTAAAGACCAGAAAATATCAGGTAGAAAACATAAAACAATAAAGACTTAACATAAAAACAACTGTCCAGAGCAACAACTCGTTTTCCACAGTACATAGTGTACCATAAAAGGAACTCCTTTACTTCTAATTTTTTTTCTTTTTGGATAGGCATGTAAAGAGTAAGTTCACAATACCTTAACATCCACCGCAAAAGAGATTCTCTGGAAATATACATAAAATTTTAAGCAAGCACCATAGAAAGCGGAGGAACTTGCCCAAAAGCACACGAAGAAAATAGCACTGTGCATAAGATCTACATATTCTGAAAGCTATGTCTTCTTTCCTGTTATTTTCCAAATCTTACTCCCAATCTTTGTCCATCACTCCCAAGAAAGAATAAATGTTTAGCTAAATAGAATTGGGGTGGGGTTAGGAAAAGATCCCCTCTATCTCCATCCTTCTGGCGGTGTGAAGTTTCAGTCCTCATTGGTTCAATGAATCCAATCTCTTAGAACCATCTTAAGAACTGGAATCCAAACTACCCCCAAGGGTTTGGTGTGGTGGAAAGGCTTCGGCTTGGGTTCTAACATGTCCCAAGTTCGAGCCCCAACATCCCCATTATCGCCCTTGACTTATCTGCTCCCTGGGTTGTGGGGTCGGTCCAGTGGGCCGGGGTTTGTACTTCAGGGTTGGGCCAAAAGGGTCCGGCTTTGGGGAATTTCCTCGTCATCAAAAAAAAAAAAAAAGAACTGGAATCCAAACCAACAAGGATAATGCATTTCCTATTTATACAAATTAGGTTAATGTGTCGAAAGTGTGAAAACATTTCCCTTCTCGCTTTGTAGTCCAATCAAAAGAGCTTTTTGCAATAGGAAATAGTGAAAAGCTTTTGATGACTACGATCCAGTTGCAATAATGAGGCTTTGATCATTTGCAATTTCCATAGAGTATTATGTGCATATGAACATGGTAATGCTGAGTCACTAAATCCAGAGGAAATCAATCTGATCTTTCATAGGAACTATTTGCATTTTTTTATAACTATTTGCATGTTGATTGCTGATATCAAACTTAAACCATATCTTCCAGCTTTATCCACCAAAGGTAAGCATTCAAGTTTCAGAAAATGTCAATCTTCTAATCATTAGTGATTTTCTATGGAAACTATTCACTTCCACCATATGATTGTGTCTCAATATCCTGGAAGACAAAATTTTGAAGAGGTCCAGGGGCAATATTTCAAAAAGTTTAAAACGAATTAGAAAGGAAAACAAAAAACGATTATGAGAAATTAAAACGAGGGAGAAGGGGTTTGAGAATGTTTTTCAAAACCTTTGCTTATATAGTAGTTTGTAGCCTCATCAAAAGTATATATCCATTACTTATGAATATAGGAAAATAATGTGACACTAACCCTTGACCCTTACTCAAGCAATGAAAGTCTCAGATCTTTCCATGTTGCTCTCGGATTGCTCTCTACTAAATGTCTGATAAGTCCTTGTTTGTCCTTCATGCACCATGCACATGCACTTAAACATTCTATTCCTATTTTCTAAGCATCTCCAGATTTTGAAAAATCATATTTAGAAAGTAATAAACAAAATTTTCCTTCTTTTCATGTAACCTATCAGAGATACTGATAGCACCAAAAGGAATTGTCACAGTGACCCTTGGATACCATTATTCTGCTTTAAAACTTAAGGAAACCTCAACAGATTCTCACCACTCAATCTAAATGGTTCTAATCTCAGATTCGTCAAATTTCACCATCCACAAATGACTTCCGTATGATTCATACCTAAACTCAACAACCAACTTTGATACATTTTTTTTATAAGTACAACCAACTTTGATAAATGAAAGCAGGACTTATCCACTTTATTCAGTAGAATACTTTATCCACTACCAATTGAAAAACAAAATGAAACTCCATGCTCAACAAACATACTGCGAACTAAGACTAAAAGAAGTTGCATGCAAGCAACTTCCGGCAGTGAAAACTCTTGCCACACCACCGTCGTTCTGAGACACTCACAAGGGACCAAATCATCATTCCAGCTATGCACTCATTCATAAGCTCCTCATTATTCAGGAACAGCCAACATATCTACTTCCTCCGAAAGCAAATATTTTAGGGGCTTGTATACAGGTAAACCAAACAGAACAGGAAATAAAATTTAATGGAAAGCAAAATCTGCAAGCAACAAAAAGGGGTCACTACAGAAAACAGCGGTTAATCTACCGCACCTTTCGTTGCTGCGTATCTTGCGGTGGAGGCCAGAACAATGAAGAGAACTGAAGGCCATCAATCCACCTTTCACATGAAGTAGCCATAGAAGAAATTCCTTTCTACTCACAAAACTTATTTGTAGCCGGTGGAGCCGTAACCGAAAGCTGCTACCAATCAAGAATCAAAATATCGTAATTCAACATTCCGCCTCCATGTTTCCCTGAGATCCTTTAGCAACCAAGAATTGAGCTCCATAACAACGAGGAAAGAAATGATTCCAGAAACAGAGTTCAAAATATCTGCCTCCGAAAAGCTTCAGACTTCCAAATCTTGGTAAATTATGCACCAAAAAATTTCAAATTGTATCAGCACAAGATGAAGAAAAGCATAATATTGTAAAAAGAAAATGAAATTTCCAGTAAAACCGAAGCAAAAAGTAAAACTTAATCTACAACACTTAGCAACCAGTACCTCACTAGTTTAACTAATCTCTTTATAGCTTATAAATTCGCAAGCTATCCTAAAATTACGGAAAATTCTAACTCAACAAATCTCAGACGTTTGCGAGAAACTACAGCACTAATAATCAGACCAATTCCACTGAAACTAAGCGTGAAACCTCCATGGAAACTGAACAATAATCTATACGTGAAAAAAATCCTCTAAAAATGAAATCAATATACCTGCGAGTTCTCTACCAGCCGATTTCTGAAGAAAATCTTTCTGATAGTTTAAAAGACGAAGGTAGAACCAGATTTTTTTTCCCTCTCCTTTTTCGGTATTTTTTTCTTTCTTTTGGGAAATATCGGAGAGCTTGAAGTTTTTGGTGGTGAGAGAGAGAATATCTTTAGGAGGCCTGCCCTGCAACGCTTAGATTTGGCAGCATACGTGGCAATGATATTTTCCTCTCGTCTCAGAGGCTGGCTGTCACGTCATGTCAGTCTTTACCATCCGGCATCCACATTGCCATACATGCCCCACATTGCCATACACACATGACACATGTTCTACCCTTTCGTCAGGATGGCACGAGGGTTTCGAAATGACCGAAGTGACCCGACCCGAGTATCTGAATAGTGAATATAGTATTCGGTGCTCTAACCGATAATTATATTACGTGTCCAATAAAAAATTGGGTTGTTGAAGTGGACGGTGCTACTTTAGAAGATATTTTGGGCGGAGTTTAGCTTAATGCTGTGCTTAGGTGTATTTCTTCCTCGTGTTTCCGCCGTCGGATTGCTTTTGAATCTTGGGTGATGAAACTTATAATCAACGGGTGAAAAAAATAAATAGTCCATCTTCCTTTTTTCTCCTCACTACAATAAGAAACCCAACACGAGTCCAACATGTTAATTAATAATTACTAATTTTGTCAAAAAGTAGTACCAATTTTGAAGTGTATTTTAGAGATGTTGGAACGAATTTAAGTTTTTATTGGAGTAGGGAAAAAATGCAGTTAGAGATGATTTGAGTAATTTTGTATATTTTATTATGACGAAAATAGATGATTTTGATTTTTTTTTTAAACATGAAATAAAAATAAAAATAGAAAGAAAATTGTTTTGAACCCTTTTTATTTAGTGTGAAAACCGACAAAATTAAAAGTTTTGAGAGAAAAATTCATGTTTGCATTTGAAAATTCTTAAAAGGGTTAAATACATTTTGCACCTCTTATGTTTGGGGTGTTAACACATTGCACCCCAATATTTTATTTTTTAGACATTAAGCTTATTATGTTATCTTCACCAACGATTTGCATCGCAAAGTGAAATTTGACGTCAAATTATTTGATAATCATTTACATGTGTCTCTCGAGTGATCTTAGTCTCTATCGAATTACCGCATTGCCCTTGAATATTAAACAAGTCACGTTTAAATGAGCTTCAAAACTCAATAGACGAAATTGTGACTTGTTTGAAGCTCATTTAATCGTTATTTGTTTAAGATTTAAGGGCAATACGGTTATTTGTTTGTGTGTGTCTTATCATTATTTTCCCTTAACAATTGTCAGTATCTAACCATTTCAATGCAGTTTTTGTGCAATCTGTGTTTTTAACCGAGAAAGTGAGGAAATATATATATTGGGAAGTTTTTGGTTTCTCATGTTTCTGATTTTGAAATATGAGAAATTTATAGACCAACCACATAATTGTACTCGAAATAAGGTGGTAAGTTTATTTCTTTTTTCGGCAAAAAATGGACACTTTTTTACAAAACACAACTCTCATGTCCTTAGCAAAGAAATATGTTATGACTTATAAAGAAATTGAGTCTCTTAACTTATAATTTTTCCTGAAAATTGAGTCAATTATTATTTCTAAACATATTTACTTTTAGGTATTGATGTTGTGTATATTAAGTAGATTTCATCATAAATACTATGTTCATCAATTGACTGCTCATGTCAAAGTCATGAAGACATTTTGTGAACTTAAACTACAAATTTATTATCAATCAAGTTTATGCAAAATTGAATTTTGGGATTATTTATTCACAAATAATCAATTATGATTTGTTGAATGTTATTGTTCTTAATTTTAATTAGTGAATTAGTTGATGAATTTTCGTTTCGTTTTGTTTTGTTTAGATAATGGATAAGTTTTTTATTAAAAAAATTATGTAAGCATGAAGTCGTCTAATACTCATAAAGTATGAAAAAAATTATTATTTCACCTTATGAATTTGCCCCTCAACTTAGTCTTTGTTCTGCCACTTGCTCTTACGGGTTTGTATGGCAAATGTAGGACTCTCCAAACCACCTTAAATCTAGGGCTGCACAACTGAAAACTCAGTCCGATTTTGTTCAGAATACATAAATATGTTCTTGATATTATTTTTGTTAAGCAATTTGTTATTTGATATTCTTTTCTTTTTCTAAGCCAAAAAAAAAATATCACCTTAAATCTGTTATTGATATTCGACCGGCCTTTCAATCACTCACGCAGTATCCTCCAGCTCATATCCAATTGCTGGATGAAGCTACTCTCCAATACCTAGGGTATTGCACCGGATCCGATTCTTAAAATCCAGACCGTTCGTTAGTAATAAATGGTCAGAAATGTTCCACGTCATCAACCCTTGTAAAATAGTTTCAAAAACTCAAAAGCACACTAACAACTGGGGATAACGACGTTAGAGTTAGGTGAGAGTCCTTCACGCATCACGCTTACCTTTTTCATGTCACATACCAAAAAAAGGCATGGACCTGACAACAACCCTTTTTTTTTCTTCTAAATGACAACCACCTTTTTTGCTCCCTCTCGGCGCTCGCCGCTGCCTTCAGCCATATCACACCTCCGTCCCAACCCAAAGAAACAAGCAGAGCCGAACCTCAGTCCAACAATTGTAGGTGACTCTATTGGACCTGGTCAAAAGTTCCGTCTGAAAGTTTCATTCTTCAACCTGTTCATTTTTTGTTCCAGTAATCCTTGAAATATGTTGAGTGCTTCAAATTTATCTGGATTTTCTATTAGATTTTCTCTTTTAATTTTTTTTTATAAATAAAAGCTTATGTTATAAGAAAAATATAACGTGAACGCATGAGCATTGAGCAGAAAGAGAAAAAAGAGAGGGTGATATAGATATTGTATTGGACTATTAAAGTTATTTTCTTAACCATTCATAATAAAATTAATCTGAGTGAACATAAGTCGGAGTGGGGCAGAAGCAAATAAATTCTCGGTGTTCTTTTTTTTTAATTAAACTTATTTTATTGAGATGTAATAACTCAATATATTGTCTTAACATCCGACCAAACCCATGGGGGTATTCATGCCCTACCTCAGTGAAAGAGAGTTGCTGTGAAATTTAGGCTATGTTTGTTTCATATTTCAAAACGTTTTCAAAATATTTTTTTCTTTCACTTTTTCATCAATTTCAATACATTTTCATCAATATCAATAACTTTTTACAAATTACAACAACTTTTAACGCACTTTTCACCGATCTCTAAAAAATCTACATTACTTTTAAAAAAATACAAACACAAAAATATATCTTAAAACATAAACCAAATATAGCCTTATCTTATTCCGTCAACCCACAGCTCAACTTTCTGTGCGACAATCATCGATGAATTGGAAGATGTCGAAGAAAAAAGTTGCTCCTTTTTCAGAACGCTTGAAAGCCACTCGACTGTTCTAGCCACAGCGACTCGAGCATAATAATGGCTGCCTTATGAGTGCGCGGACTTTGTGTGAGCCACTGACAATTAGATGTATTATAACAATTTGGACTTTCGTTTTTTTCAACGGCATAAATAATGAATTTCCTCTGCATCCATTCTCTTTTTTATGATATTGATTTCCTCACGTGGGAATATCTACGATTGTGGAGTAGCATAACTATAACTCGGAAATAATATTGAGTGGTAACAAAAATATTACCAAAATTTGATATATTACATCATCATAAATTATTAATTTTAACATATTACATTCTCTAATTAATAATATTACACGTTAGACCTAAATTACTTATTTGACACGTTAAACTTTTCAATTAAGACACTTGCCCTTTAAATTATTTATTTTAATATATTGTACTTTCAAACTATTGATATTAAGTATTTTGTATCATTAGTCAAAGTGTAAAATCTATGATAATTTATGAGTGAAATATATATAACTTAATATTTTAGAATGTAAAGTGTAAAATACATTATATTTTATTATAAGTTATTTTTTTTCAAAATTTATGTTACACAAATGAAGGGAAAAAAAACGCAAGAGACTTGGTTGAGTCTTTTGCCCGACAGCATGTGAACATGTTTGTTTGTCTAAAATTTTGAGATCTAAAATTTTTAACAAAACAAACATACTTCAAAATTTCTAATTTTTAAATATACATTTCAAATTTTTCACAAACTCTAATAAACTTCAACATTTAAAAAATTTTCAAAATTTTAAAAATATTTTCCAAAATTTCAGTAAAGAAACAAACAAGAAAATATGTTATGAAATATTTTCCTCTCCCCGACAGATTCATCGTAAAATCACAACTCAAAAGGAACATTCTTGATTATCCAAGGAAAAAAAAAAGGAATATTCTTGATTACGTGGAATGATAGAGCTGGAAAACGTATGGCCTCCGACCCTCGGTAGCCTGGGACAAAAGTAATGGACCACATTTTTTTGAATTCCTTTATTTGTTAATTTTTCATAATTATTTTCCAAAAGTAAAGTTAAAAAGCGTACCTGAGTGTGGTCTTTACTGTATCAGCGGGACCCGAATCAGAAGCAAAAATGACCAGTCAGGCCTAAGCAGTGGCACAGGGAGGGCCCCCCAATTTTTTAGTGAAAATACTTAGGGAAATATCAAGATACACTTCACATCTATGGACAAAAATCAATAAACTCTGTGTCCTTCATGTCAGGGGTGGGTAACGGTATTAGCGTGATTTTGTTCTCAATACAACTACTAAGTGCCTGAAAGGTTCGTGTACTGAAATTTTGGAACCGGTTACCATGACTTCGGTAATGATAATCTAAACGGAAAACAACTAAATCCAAAATTCAAAAGACCTAATCAATCATATAAACTTTAGATTCGCAACCAAAAATCAATCACAATTAGCAAAATTCACAAATTTCATGCCCTAATCCAAACCCTAATAGTACAGGAAATTAAAAAATGTTAGTACAATTGTGAATCAAAGAAATAAGTAGGATAAAACAACAAATAATTGAAAGAAATAGGATAAGAATGAGATATGAGGATCATGGTTCGTGGTCGAGGTCCAACGAGACTGAGACTGAGACATGGATGTGTGTCTCGAGCTCAACCAATGTCCACGATACCACGAACAACAAAGAGAGGAGAGGAAGCTAAGAGCAAGAGAGGAGAGGGACAAGAGAGAGAGCATAGCCGATTTGTAATTAGGGTAAAGGACAGAGGGAGAGTTGAGAAACAAAGGGAGTGAGGGTTGAGAGAGACTGGAGACAAAGTGAGTTGAGTCCTATTGGAAGGAGACTCCGATCGGAAGCTTGGGTTAATCAGCTCTAATTCTAAACGAAGTTTTAGTCTATTGGAGCCGAAATTTCGATTCTTAAGATAATTTTGATCATCCCTACCTGTAATGAATAGTCGCTCTCTATTTGATTTTGAAATTAAATCAGATGGAAGGTGGAGTGAATTGATAAAAATGTCACTCCAAAACAAAATTAGAAAAATACAAAAAATAAATAAATTTAAAATTTTAAAAATTATGGAAAAAATAAATTATAATAATATTTATTTGACCTCCTAAAGGGTAAATTCCTACCTCTGCCGCTTGGCGTACGTATACGAGCAATACGATTTAGAAATCCGATTCGGAACGTAGATAGTTTTTTTTTTCCTGTTAATAGTTTAAGAAAATGATATCGTTCAGACATGGGCCCAAATTGTTCGCTGCAAGAAACTGTTCAGGTTCGTTTTCAACTTTGGTATTATACTTTTTAATATTATAATCTTTCCATCACAAAATTAAGCTTTTCACTACAACTCATTATTATATTTTTACACGCATAAATACAGGTAGACAATTTTTACGCACATGTCAATAAGCTCAAACATCACCTAAAAATTTTAAAATAGACATGTTTGTTTGACCAAAATTTTGGACTCAAAATTTCCAACAAAACAAAATACTTCAAAATTTTTAACTTTTATATATACATTTCAAATTTTTTCACAAATACCACAAAACTTTTACATTCAAAATATTCCTAAAATTATAAGAATATTCACAATCCTAAAAATTTCATTTCACCGAAACGAACGTGAGTGGACCAAAAGAAAAGGCAAAAGCCACCGGGTAGGTACTGCCCGATAAAGCAACCGTTCCACCGCGTTCCCGCCACGTGGGCAGATTGGTGGCAGGAAAAGGAAAAGGGTAGACTCACGGTCAGACCACACAAATATCTGAAAGGCCGAGGCACCACTCCTTTAGCATCCTTCAGATATTTCGTTAGGATCAGGACAGCTGGCGGACCAATGGGAGGGGAGCTCTTGATATGCACGCGCCCCGATCAGGCCTAACACACGTGGTTCTACGCGGTGCTAGTAATATATCTTCATGCCTATAACGGCCTAATCTTCTGCCCCCCTCTCCCACCCCAACTTGCCTTGTGATCCGGTGCGGGCCCTACGTCGGGTGTGGAGTGTGGACGCTCATGGGTATGAGCATGCATGACGACTTATGACCCATCCCACCAGATATACATGCATGGTTACTTGCTACTTGGGCTTCCTCATTCTTGGTATTTCGTTATTTTCGATAAACTTGGTGGTTTCGTCTCTTGGGTATTTCTTAGGTGGAGTTTTTTCGGTGACGGCAATATGTTCTCCAGTGTGCTTGTGCTCGGTGGTCGGCAGCAGCTCCAACGCTTCAATGTCGTCCTAGTCCGGCAGCCCTCTTTTGGTTTATAGATATCACGCTCCACTCTTGAGACTCGTGGATCTGACGCGCTGGTGAGTTTGCATGTTTTTTTGGCCGAGCTTCTCCACTGTGCGTGCTTTTGTTGCAGGTATTTGTCGGTTTCCGACAACGACGACGCTTTCCGTTCTCGGTGTGGTGGAGTAGTGTCCATGATCTGTGGATCCAGATTTGGTTTTGTGGGTATGTTGACCCTGTTGTTTTTTAGCTTTTATGGCTTTCTGGTTGTTGGCTCTTAGAGCCTTTGCTATCAATGAAATTGATGTAATGGGTCTTGGTGCCTCCTATGACCGTTTCCGGCCTTGGTTGGTTCTGACTGCGATGCTTGTATTCTCTTTCCCGGTGTAATGAAGTCCACCTTTGCTTAGAAAAAAATATATTTGGGCTTCCGTTGTGCTCTTACCATAGATAATGTATTTATGTCTATTATATTTGTTACTCTATAATTAAAACGATAAATTAGGATCCTTAATCTATTATTTATTTTGTAATTTATATTTTAAATTACCAAAACTCGATACCTTACTCTTTAAATTACCAATGAGGTTTACACATTACAATCTGATCTCTGTAGAAATCATGGAAGTTCACTAGCTTTTCTATATAATCCTACTCAATATAATAGAATAATGGAGTAGAATAAAATAAGACAAGAAGACTCCCTATGCTGGAACAAAAATAATAAATAAATAAAAGGAAAAGAAGACCAATTATTTATAAATTTATTCAAACCTCATCAACTTTCCACTGTCCTTTTTAACTATTCGTTCTTAGGGTCCACATGTCTCCTACATATATCCCGTGAGAGCTCTATATATATATATATATATATATATATATATATATATACGTATGGGTTGGAGTATATACAATATAACTCCATTCACGAACCTGAATGGAATAATCTAGATGACTGATTGACGAAAGAAGTGGACGAAAGCTCCACGCACTCCCAATAAAATAAGCAATCATGTGCCAGCCTCTGCCGAGTTATATTACTAGTTTTTTCAGAACGTAATCAACCATTATAGTTACTTTGGCTTTTGAAAATTCACGAATACGAAGGATTTCAAGGTATCGTGTCATCCTTATATCCGCACACGTGTTGTCAAAGCTACGAGGTTGCCTATCTTAGCCAATGGACGGTCATTTCAACAGATAGGCGAAAGCTACATGCATGATGCATTGTCTGACTCGCCTTCCTCCATCATTGACTTTCAAAGCCACGACTCGACAGCTTCACGACCAACTCAACAATCTTAATTATGGAAGAAGTTTCAAAGATGCCGTGTAATTTCAACAAGGTTTATACAAAAGGCTTTTTATGCTGGGGCTCTCAACTGAAGCCCAATATTGGCACTGAGGATTTAGTCAGCTCTTTGGGCTTCATCGGGAAGAAGGCCCACTTGGTTTAGACGCCTCGTAACACAGATCTTTTTTGTGTGCTTTTTTCTTGGCATTGAGGAGCTAATTGGGCTTTCGGAAACTGATATTGGGCCTCATCGGGAAAATAGGCCCACTTGGTTTAGACTTGCCTCCTAACACACTTTTTTTTTTTTGTGCTCATTCAAAATCATATGTATCTTCCGAAAGACGTTTTTGGTTGACTTTTGAGGGATCGTGACCTTTACTTGAAGCGACTCCTGCTCTCAATTATAATCGAAAGGTCCCCTTGAGATCTCCGAGAACAGCCATTGACTTCTTTTTATTTTTTTTTATTTTGAACAACATTTTGAAATTTAAATCACGCAACATTTTGAAATTTATACGTTAAATTATATACTCGACACATTGTATCAAAATTATCCATAAATTTACACTTTGCATATATGTTACAATTTTGGGTATTAGGGTTTGTGAAAAAATATAGTATTTTATGGAAAAGTGAAGAGAGAGAAGATTTAATTGAATAGTATAATATTATTTTATAATTTGATGAGGAGAGAGTGATTATTTTATGATTGTTTGAAAATTTTGAGGGGTGAAAATATTGAGAAACAAACGCCCCAATTATTAATTTTAATGGATAGATTTTAATTTAGAATGTAAAGTGTAAATATATCTCTCTTGTCTGTATTAATCTTTGCTCTCAAACCAAATTAGTATTTACCATCAGGAAAATAAATAAATTTAACTTAAAGTTTCCTTGCCATCAATATTAAATCACAAGGGGACGGGCCGTGAAGAATAATACTAAATACTATAAAATTTGGGAAAAGAAAAAGAAATACTGCCGAAGCAATTAGTTAGAGATGGGCCAACCACGGTACACGTCCAGACCCGATACGGGCTTTCGGCGTCACCATATCGGAGCTGTGTACTTCTCACGTGGTGAGATCAGGTGCGGCGGCGTCTTCCTCGCTCCTAAGCTCTCTCTTTCTCCGCCACTGTTACACCCTTCCATATATAATCAGAAGTCAGAACGAACAAGAAAGACACATACAAATAAGTCCGGACATGTACCAGAACCGGTAGATTAATTTGTAAGAGTATTCCGTACTTTCAACACCATAAGTGCGGGAATGGAGCTTCGCTTCTCTCTACTCCTGCTTTCTCTCATTTTTTCCTCTCGTCTTCATCCTACCTTTGCCAGAGGCGGCCAACGCGCTTCTCTTCCTTCAGGTCTCTCTCTCTCTCTCTCTCTCTCTTATATATATAGACGTATATGTTTGCTTTTATTGATTGCTGGGAAAGTTTAGAAAAGATCAGAAAAGAAACGGATAGTATGAATCTCAGATTCTTAGTTGGTCCTGACTTTCCGGAAAGTTTTAAAGATAAGCTGGAACTCTCAAGGTCGGTCTAATTTCAGTTGCGCTCTTCAATTCCTTTTAGCATAGGAAATGAGTGCAACAACAGAAACAAGATCCCAACTGTTAACTTGCGAAGTTACAATCTTGAACTTGGATGATTACTTACGAACGTTATTGAGTATTTGCTTTGGCTGGGAATTGAAAAATATGCTGTGATTGTAACTACACCTTGAATTTCAGGAGGCTTTGTGGATGGTAGTTATGCGGGTTCTGCACGGCACTTGTTCGGGGAGAACCGGTCTCATCTCCGGTATCTGTTACTGATACTTTGCTGTTTTACCAAAAAAAAAAAAAACGCCTCAAGGTTGATGTTGCTCAAGGTTACATCAACCTTGAGGGGTTGATGTTGATGTTGCTAACATGACTAACATGACCGATTTGTTTCATAGCGTTGATGTTGCTCAAGGTTACATGACTAATGCTGATCTCGAGAAGGCCATTAAGGCTTTCGGGCAAAGATGTAGTAACATTTCTAGGATATATAGGTGATTCCTAATACTTGTACTTTTTTCTTTTTCTTTCTCGGTTTTTTATCAAACGGCTACTGGACTAAGATTTTACTCTTTGTGCTTGTAAATCAATTGAGCTGGCCATATTTGTAAGAAATAGTTTTCTTCAAATCAATAGCCGACATAGACATAATTTTTGGTTTTACCGCTAGCTGTAGTGATGTTGCTGACTTGTTATTTGTTTCTCTCTTTGAGGGATTTTTGGAATGGGTAATCAGTATTGGGAAGAGTGTGAATGGCTTTCCCCTGGTAATTTCTGTTTGTTTTAGTTTTCTCTTCTTTTAAGCCCAGTTATTAATGTTCTTTCCATTGAATGTTGAATATTAAGCTGGTATTCATTGGTTTCATTGCTTGTAGTGGGTGATAGAAATTTCTGACAAACCTGGGAAGGAGGAGGCTGAACCTGCATTTAAGGTGATTGATCTATTATTTACAAATCTTTATTTGTAAATTTATTGCAGCACTCTTCACTTAGTTTCTTCTCGATCTTTTGGCATCATATGTGTGGCTATAATTTTTGAGATGATTTCCAGGCCTAATATTGGATTTTTTCTTTTCTTTTCTGCTTTTCACATACAGTAAATGTTTTAAACCTGTTGCTCATTCCCTGCTTTAGCTTGAATTTGGCGCAGCAGTGACATAATGTACCAAAAGAAAACCGAAGTGAAAAGATTAATTATAAAATGTGCTTGTATTGCCGGAAATTTTGTGAATGCTTAAATAAGAATATCAGGATTTTCTTAGCTTCTTAGCTTGTATGGTTTTGGTGTTTTCGGTACAGTTCCCTTGTAATGTTAACACTTATTTTCATTAATATAATTTTAATCTGCTTACTTATAAAAAAAAAAGGTGAGGTAGACAAATTACAATTAAACTGTTATGTATTATTTTTTTGCAAAAATATGAATGAGTTACTGCTTGATTGGCTACCCAAGTGAGCTAGTCTACATAAGTCAAGCTTCATCTCATTTTTTTGCCACTTGGTGAAGACTTTAAAATTTTTTTCTCAGCAAAGGATTTATATGATATTGAAAAATTTCATCAACATGGATCACACAATTTTTTATACCCGCTGGAATACATGCAATGGGAACTTTGCCTATGATTTGTGTTGTGGTTGACCATTTTTTGCAAAAGGGGATAATTTATGTTTACTTTTGTGGAGATGAATTTTTGTCACAAATTATGCGCAGTTTCTTTCTTAAAGGAACAATGGAAAGGCAGAGGAATGCTAAAGGTTTTGATAGAGTGGAGATGTAAGATAAGCTTAATAATGGTGCTGGTCCCACTAAAGTGGGCTCACTGGGGACTTCTTAGATACGGTCTTACCTTTTGATATTTTTGCATGAATTGAGATTTTCCTTAAGTTGAAATCATTTTTGTACCTTTTCCTTTCAAATATAACATATTAGCTACTGTTCGGTGGAACCCGTAAATGCTAGCCTGAGAAATCTGGTGACCGGTTTGCTTGATGTTGCAGTACATTGGTAACGTGCATGGAGATGAACCGGTGGGCCGTGAGATATTATTGTTTCTTGCAAATTGGATATGTGATAATCATCTGAAGGATCCCTTGGTACTTTTCTTTTCTCTTTATTACATGTAAGTGTTATTATTTCCTTTTATTTCTTTCCAATTTGCATATTAGCCTCATTGGTTCTTTTAACACAACAAAGTCGAATCATTGCCTATAGGCATTAGTGTTGATGTTTCTATGTTGATGTACTACACTTGCATGATCTTGTGTGGTTTTTAATGTTGATATTGGCACTTCCATAGTTCCATGACTATAATTTTTTCTAGAACATTCACTTTACTTGAAACGTCCATTGTTTTTGTCAGGCTACATCAATTGTAGAGAACGTTCACCTTCACCTACTTCCTTCCATGAATCCTGATGGTTTTTCACTTAGGAGGCGTGGGAATGCAAACAATGTTGATCTAAACCGTGATTTTCCCGATCAGGTATTCTCCTAATTAAAATTTTTATATTCCATCTTTTCCAAGTTGAAATTCAAATTCTAACTTGCAGGTTTCATTGTGGGTTTTGATAACAGGAATTAAGGAGAAAATCTTGCAATGGTGAATGAAATGCCAAAAGTGTTTGTTAGGTTATCATGTATCTGCTGATGTCAATTCAAGTTAATGACAATAAGATACTACTTAAATAAGTGTAGTTGATGTAGGAAAATCCCTTACTCTAGAAATTATGGTTCTGTGGATTAAATTAGGTTGCTTGAAGGGCTTTGGATTTTGGGAATCACTGTTAATAGTGGCAGTTTTGAGAATTATGGAGGGTTTGAAATTGAAATAAAGCACAAAAGACTTCAAGGCAGAGAGTGCTGTCTGGTGTTATGAGACGGTAACATGGACTGCACTCGAGCTATGGACAGGAGTTTTCTCTCATAAAGAATATCAAGGAGATATTGAAGTTGTAAACTGTCGGTTAACTCTAGCCTTTTGTTGTCAGAATTGAAACTTCATATTTTTATTCTGTTGCAAATATCTGATGTAAGGAGGACTGGTACCTAGAAAACGTATTGTTTGGTCAAAACTGAATTGAATTGTATGTGCATATCACTAAATGGTAATACGCTCAAAAGCATATTTTCAGTATTATAATTTGAAAAAAATGCCTTTTTTCTTTTCATTGTCATAATTGTATGTTCTGATGATGTAAGCCTTTACTTGCATACCATCACAGTTCATTCCTATCAATGATGACGTGAATGAGCGGCAACCTGAAACCAGAGCAATTATGAATTGGTTGAGACAGATGCATTTCACGGCATCTGCCAGTTTGCATGGGGTAACATTTCGCGATTTTTCATGCTATGAGCCTCAGTAGAACCATTTCCATTTATGCGTACTTACTTGATGTTGTTGATTTTATATTAAATGTTAATTTACTACCCTAGCCGGAGAAATTGTTACTAAAAACGGTTGGTAAGTTGTTGTACATTTATCGTGAAATGTAGGATTCCTTCTTTCTTTCTTTCTCCCCCCCCCTCCCTCCTTTTCAGGGAAGGTAGAATCTTTATTTGGTGAAGGAGCAACCTCTTCCCATCCTCGTTTGTCTCCTCTTTCTATTATTAGAGATGAGCAAAACCTTATTGTCCTGTTTTTACAGAAATTATTGTAGATTTAGGCTGTGCAAACAGGGTGGAAATGCCACATCACTGATGACTGAAACTATCTCCAACTCTTCACATCCTATCCGTTTTGCATGCATGCGTCTCAGTTTCTCAAATCTGTAGTTCTTTCTCTTCTTTTAATCTCTTTCTCTCTCTCTCACACATAATAGTTATTTTGAAAATTTCCAGAAAAGAAAAGACGAGAACTCCTAGCGTTTTTGTAATGTCTCTGATTGTAGAACTTGCATATTTTTTCCAGCAATTAAATCCACTTCCTGAAATTGAAAGTTGTGCCTCACGGGGCTTGATAACATGCTGCAGTTTTTATACATAGTTAAGAAGTACTCACACATAATGAAGATATATAAATTCTGATTTGTGTCTTCTTTTGTTCACAGGGTGCACTTGTTGCAAATTATCCATGGGATGGCACTTGGGATAAAAGGTGATGATTTTATGAACATGATCCAGTTGACCAATGAATTACATGTGCATTGTAACTTGAAATTGCTCTCTGCTTTATTGCTTCCCTGTTTTATCCTTTCACTTCATTGGTGCTCTCATTCTATATAAGGTCATAATCTGATCATTTTACGGATTGTTTGCCTGCGAAGTATTTAGAGTTGCTTTGTGGAATCCATCCAGCTTATTGTCAATTTAACAATTGCATATGACTTCCGAGTGTATTGACGAGTTTTCTGTCTGTTTCCTTGTATGTTTTATTTGTAACTTGTGTATACCATTGCATCTGACTTCCGAGTGTTTCTTATCATGGCTGTGATTTGGGTTCAACTATGTTTGCTGTATGTGAGGTTTTTTTTGCAATTATCTACTTTTTAATGGGATTGAAAAGGGGGTTTTGGCCACTCATTTGAAGTGATTTTTGATTTAGCCAACTTTTTTTCTGGTCTCACACACTTCATGGCAACCTAAATAATAGGTGTCAGAGCATTGGTATTATACTCTTATGAATTCCTGTTCACACGCCTTTGGTTTGTGGACTATATAAAAGGACGTCCAACAAAATCAAGTTTCTAATTGTTATCTGAGGATACATTATCTTTGTACACTGCTGACTCTTTTTCATGCACTTATCTTTTCCTTTTGATTTGGATGAATTTCAGCACAACGTACTTTGGATGTCCTGACGATGAAACATTCCGGTTCATGGCAAGTGTATATAGTCGCTCTCACTATAACATGTCTTTGAGCACGGAATTTCAAGGAGGAATAACAAATGGAGCATCTTGGTATGGCATTATAAAAGTAATGCTGATGAAGTTTTAAATTAAAGAAGCAAATATGCCAATTTTCCAAAGCGTTTTTAGCTTCTGTTTATGTAGTCATCTGAGTTATCAACCTGTCAGAAAAATTGCTTTTCTCTTCTCCTCATATGTAATGTCAGCAGTTATTTCACAAGATATTTGCTGCAGGTACCCAGTATATGGTGGCATGCAAGACTGGAACTATATACATGGTGGCTGTTTTGAATTGACCTTGGAGATAAGTGATAACAAATGGCCTAGTGCTAATGAGGTTAGACACCAGTTTGTCTTTTTTTCTGTATTCTTAGTACCATTCTTCCCATATTAAACTTTCATGTTACTTTTAATGGTTCTGTGGAAAATTCTTTCTTCTTTTGGGTATTTGTTATTGCTGAATTTATGCTAGAATGTGAATTTGAAATTAATAACTCAAACAATGAAGATTCCTGTCAATTATGCTACTGTTATAATTTAGTTACGAGGAGTAGGACCAATTTCTTTACCCTTTAGGTCAGAATGTACAAATAATACGTAGGTATTGTTGCTTTTCTATCTACATTTCTCTGGTCTTGAAGTCAGTTTCAAAGTGAGGAGCATGTAATGCCCTGGTCAAAGTGCATTTTGTCACATCCAAAAGGAGAGAAAGAAAGCTATACAAGTATTTTCTTATGCAGTGGGTTCTATATCCTTGTAGCTAGTAGTTTCTAATTTTCTGTTATTGGTATTGTCATACGTTAAATGTCTCTCTTTCTCCTCCCTCCCCCATCCCCCCACCTCAACAGCGACGATAGTTGAAGTGTCCTATCATTTGGTTAAAGCAGATGGCTTTTGATAATTGACTGACTTGGGTGACTTCTACTTCTCGTTTTCTTTTTCTTGTCTTATTGTGACTGATTAGTGTGTTCACTTCTTTACCTCTATATTACTATGCAGCTTCCCACTCTCTGGGAATACAACAAAATGAGCATGCTAAATCTTGTTGCGAGCCTTGTGAAGGTATTTATGCAGTTGACAAAATAATTAGGATGGCACACATTCGATGATACATGTGTATGTGGTTACACAGTGCCTGAAATTGTTTATCTGTATGACTTGTGGTTTTAGACAGGAGTACATGGCAGGATCTTTTCATCAGATGGTGGAAGACCACTCCCGGGCTCTATTACAGTGAGGGGGATAAATCACACGGTATGATACATATTTGATGCGATGTTGTTGATATGCATCTTGTCACAACTGACTAATGAGAGTTTCTTTGGCCTGAGAAATGATACCTTTGTTTGATACGGAACTTCAAGATAACAAAGCTCGTTATTTTATGTACTTTGATGCAAATGGATTCCTAGCTTGCTCTTTTAATTCATGTTTCAGCAATTTTTAGATATTGTATGTTTTTCTTCCCAACCACATACATGCATACTTACCTACACCAGTTTTGATTTGTCACTGAGTTATCCATGGATTGGGAAGGACTGTATTTTCTAAACTCTTGCACATTTTTAAACTTTTGGTCAGCCCACTGCTGAACTTTTATCCCTTAGTTGACAAAGGGAGTTGAGTTCTACCCTTTCATAACATGAACTTCGGTGTCTTAAACCGTATTGACAGGTCAAAGCAGGTAGAACCTTTGCTGATTACCATCGCTTAATTTCCCCAGCAGGAAAAGTGGAAGGTATTATATTTTAAGCATATGATTTAAAATTCCTTTTTGGTGTCTCATATTTTTCAAAATTTAAGGAATCACATAGATGTGTGAAGTATCAAAGAGTTTCGCCTAGCGAAACGGATTTTTCGTTACGTGTATCAAGTGGGAGGATATGAAGGTACGGATGAGGGGCATCTGTTGAGTACTTGAGTATATTGGTTGGCCCTTTTCTGTGGTTTTTATCTTGTTTGCCTGGGGTAAGACCTCTAGCATCTTAACTATTTGCTTTTGGACCAACCCATAGGGAACAGGCAATCCTATAAGTAACAACAATATTTGAATATAGCCGATTTTAAAGTTTTTGGTCTTGGTATGTTAACTGCAGTTGTGGCCTCTATGCCCGGCTACAAATCTAAGAGCACTTCTATCTGGTTGGGAGAAGCTGGAACGACATTGGATTTTGTTCTTGATCCAGAAGTCACACTCAAGGGCAATCTACTACGAAGTGGCTGTGAATGTGATTGTGGCTATAAGAGCCGGCTGGGCCATCTGGAAGTCAGTCTTATTTTGTTCGTTATTGTAGGGTTTCTTTGCTTTTTATTTCGAGGGAGAATAAAAAATAACCTGTCAAAACAGAAACAATTAGGAGGGCCGAAAAGGCCGGTGGTGGTATAACGCCCCAAAGATTTTTTCTTTTGTGAAAACTGAAGACTATATTTAACCTCACGGAAGAACGAAAGGAACAATTAAAGGCAACCTCTGTTTTGCTGGAACCCATATTGTTACTGCTGCTTTGATATCAGCAGCTTGGTGTTCATGTTTGACTCTGCCCAATGGGCAGTACTATTCTCCAAGTGCCTATTGGAGGAGGTTCTAGTAAGCGTACGGTACGGGGACAACTATCCAAAGCATCTATGCATTGTTGCTATGGGGTTTTTGGATCATTTTCTTCACATCCCTCAGCACCTTGGTCTTCTGCAAGCTGATGATTTTCCTCATTCAGGAAGTAGGGGAGAGCACTGGTACCGGTGGTGTGCCGGCTTACTGGTACCGCCCTGGTGGAGCGGTGAAATTGGCGGTGGCTGCTTTGTTTTGTTTTTATTTTTTAAACAAGGGAAATGAAGTATACCGGGCGAGTCTTGCTGAGATTTCCCCGCATGCATTAGCAGATTCTGAGGATTTATCAAGCTTCAATATTGAGCTGCTAACCTTAAAAATCTCAATGATTATAGAGCCAAACCTGCGCGAGAGAGATGAGCATGTTTTTTTATCATTAAACGAGCAAGAAAGTGGGCTTTTCCCGTGTCTATCATGTGGAATTCACCTAAGCACACTTTGATGTTTTTTAAAAATAAAAAAAATATATACATATATCTTGAAGTACAATTTTGATCTTGTATTTTCTTGTTGAAATTTCAACTTGTTACAATACTATACAATTGGGGAATTTGTGGTGACGTGTTGATCTCCCAAATCCACTTGCTACTTATCCTAAACTTCTTCTTTCTATCTATTTTTTTTTTTCCATTTCTTGATTCTTTCCTGGTCAAAAGTGCAGTTTCTTCCTCAATGCCAGTAGGCCACTGATTGAGATAGCGGGTAAGAAGGTCTTCTTACATGTTCTATTTTTTTTTGCTAAGTTCTTACATGTTCTATTTATTATCGATCACCATCTACTTAAATTAGAAAAAAAAGAAAAGAAAAGATCAACATCTACTTAATGTCAGGTCTATGTACGACTATCATGATTGCAACACAAAGTAATTATATGTAACTTTTGCCCTCATCTGTCCATGTGGCAACACCGGAGGTTCAAGGTTGGGATGTGACGCGTAAGTCCTGATGATTGCCAAGTGTGATATTTGTCATATTCATTATCAATAATAAATTTGTCAACTCAGGATGTCCCCCTATGACTCAGAAAAAGTAAAAAACTGAAGAAAATAAAATATTAACTAATTTTTCGTTGGAATTGTATACTCCATTTTAGAGATAGAAATATATTCTATATTATTTAATGTTTATCATATAAAATTTTGGTCGGAATAAATTTTATAATAAAATTAATCTATTGTGTTTATTTCTCTTTAAATTATACTGTATATATATAACTTTTGCAGGTAGTATTATCCTCCGTAATTTCTTGCTCAAATTGCTCGGTGCAATTTAAGCACTTGTTACACAACAATCCCTTAAGAGAAAGGGCTAAGCAAGGGGGACAACGGATAAGAGAAATGAAGGTTTGGACTCGAGGAGTTTGATGTTACAAGAGATGTTTACTTATAAATCTGGTCATATATATATATATATTCTTTAAAATACAATGAAAGTTTAAGAGTCAGAAATAAAGGAAAAGAATAATGTCATGAGACAAATTATGTTGTAAATAACTAGTGCATGAGTATATACAGTTTCAAATCATAGATAAACCCGCAAATTGCATTGACGAGTCTGTAGATTTTAATAGTATGTTTTTTACACCAATGGGTAAAAAATTAAGCCCAGCTTCTGGAAATATCTTATTTTGGGTCATAATTATAATGAAGTATAAAAAAACCACCCAAAGGAAATATCTTCTTACGGATTTGGGCCCTCTCTTAACACTTCCAGCTTCTTCCTCCTTGTCTCCATCATTGGATGGAACCTAGCTCGTCGTATATAAGGGCATGTTTATGTTTATGTTGCACCATATGAAACTATAAATAGTTGTTTAAAAAAACTATAGAGAACCTAATCTTCATATATATATATATATATATAGATTAAAATACATAAAAGTTTTTACCTGATAAAAGGAAAAGTAGAGGCTTACCGTGTTGGATTGGATAAGGAATGAACGGGCATCCATATGAGAAAAACAGTTGAAAAATATCATATACAAATTACAACCTAATAGGTTTGGAAAAAAATATAAAAAAAAATAAGTTTTTCTATTTTCAAATAAATGGAAACATGTGAAAAAGTTTAGTTAAAAGCCTTCCATGGAGAGACAGACAAGCATCCTTTCATTTAAAGGACACCTTAATTGTAGCAAAAAAAGGGTAAGTACGTAATTGTAGGATCTATATATATTTTCTCAATGTGAAGTTACGTAGATATTTGATGAGTTATGTAGATCAGTCTTCCACGTAACCTTTATCCTTAAAGTGGGGGGGGGGGGGGGGGGGGGGTCATGTTCTCTGAGAGTACTCTCTCTCTCCTCGAACTATTAGATATTCCCTCTTTTTCTTTGAAAAAGACTTTCCGGCATGATTGTGTCAGATATTTCCTCAATTTAGAGGTTACGTGACACATGGCTCCCGAAAAAGAAAGGAATTAAAAGGAAAACACGGGGAATCTGGAATTTAAGGGTTAATGATCAAAATAGTCATTCTGATTTCATGTTTATTATCGCTTTGGTCCTTGAGTTTTTAATTTGGTCATATAAGTCTTTAGGTTATTCTCATTTATCGATTTAGTCATTCCATCCATTTCCGTCTCCTCCATGCATAGTCAGCTAACGGTGGACCACGTCATCACCAATAGCATTGCGACACGTGTTCGATTTTAAAAATAAAAACAAAAAAACTAAAGTCCATGTGGAATATTCGTAAAAAAAAAATCGAATAGGGGAAAACCCCTCATTTGCCCGACGAAGGGAGCCTAGATCTGGGCTCCCCGTCACCGGGGCGGCTCCCCCGCTCAGGGGTGGCCGGGAGCCACCCACCCCAGCGACAAGGAGCCCAGATCTGGGCTCCCTTCGTCGGGCAAATGGGGGGTTCTCCCTTGTTCGATTTTTTTTTTACGAATATTCCACATGGACTTTAGTTTTTTTATTTTTATTTTTAAAATCGAACACGTGTCGCAATGCTATTGGTGGTGACGTGGTCCACCGTTAGCTGACTATGCATGGAGGAGACGGAATTGGATGGAATGACTAAATCGATAAATGAGAATAATCTAAGAACTTATGTGACCAAATTAAAAACCCAAGGACCAAAGCGATAATAGACATAAAATCGAAGGACTATTTTGGTAATTAACCCGAAATTTAAAGATAAGGTGAAGTTCTGTGATAGCTTCAGGGACAATGGACCAGAAAATCCTGTCTAACCTTTGAAATGAAGGAGAGAGCCAGAGAGGGTGATTCGCTCGTACGTTGAGGTTTAATCCGTCGAGTTAGTGCAGATCTTGTTGAGAATTGTGCAGTAGGCAATGTGGGCATGTGAGACTTTTGAGTTATAAATAACCCCCCTTATGTAACATTTTAAATATAAGTGAGTTAACACAATTAATCTATTTGGGTATTCCCCTAATGGATGTCTCACTTATCAACCATTCGGCTCAGTACCGGCAATCTCCCGGCTCAGTATCGGGGAAATCATCCGGCTCAGTACCGTCAATTTTTTGTTATTATTTTCCCTGTAATTATTTTTGTAACTTCAAACTCAAGGTTTGTCCACCTTGAATTTGCGGGGGAGTGTTGAGAATTGTGCAGTAGGCAATGTGGGCATGTGAGACTTTTGGGTTATAAATAACCCCCCTTATGTAACATTTTAAATATAAGTGAGTTAACACAATTAATCTATTTGGGTATTCCCTTAATGGATGTCTCACTTATCAAGTTAAATTTTTATTTCTAACAGATCTCTTTGTTTCACGCAGTACAACGCGTATTAAACTTTACCCAAACCATGCATGCAGATCTGTGATCACCCACAAGTTCAAGATAGTACTCCTTGCATTCAACAACATATATAACATTGTGTTGATGCAACTTTACAAGCATAATGCACCCAATCGTGGTTAGTAATGTTTGTTTTATGGATAACGAGAGATACCCTTTGGATAGATATAGTTCAGCTTATATGCATTGCAAGACCTTAACGCCACAGTCTAACTTCCTATTTTAGTCACCGATTTAATCCCTGGAGGAAGTCGAACTTACTACTTAGGACGGTGCGTCTCTCTCATTTTCTTCGAGCAAGAGGCCGATCGAGTACAATTGTTGGGTTCGGCTCCAAGAAAGGAACAAGTTGTGCAATAAACAATTACATAAACGCCTATTTGGCAGTAAACTATTTCGATTGATGTTGGAGACATATTCACACAAAAATGTGATGGAGCTTGAGTCTTGTCTATAAATCTCCACCACCGAATTGAATTCATCGACTCATGATTGCTTTGTCTGTAGTGGTATGTGCGCTTAGAAGAATAAAGAGCAACAGCTAGCTCACGGTCATAAGAAGAATAAAGAGCAATAGGAAGCAGGTCATGGTCCATGGGATGGGACCGTCGGCCAGGAAAGATTCTCTTTTCCAATAACAAAAGCCTGGACGAGAATCACAAATTGAGGTAAATCTTTGAAAGATAGTTTACATATATACACACATACACACCCCTATTAAAATAATTTTTTTAATACTCATATATTTAAGGAAAAAGGAAAGAAGGGAGACATTTTTTTATCTGTGAAGTAAGAAAATGAAAACTTATATAAACATACTTAAGCTAAATCCCAAATTTTTTAACTTAAATAAATTGACTGGGAGCTTGGATTTGAGGGAGAATTTGGGGCCAAAGTTAGAGGTAATATCTAGCCATTTCCCCAACCTACGTCCACCAAATTAACATGAACCTGCAGCCTGCAGGAAGGATTAACGGTTCACAACAATTGGACAAAAAGACATAAAAATATCAAAGATAAAGCCCACAACACGGAGCTTTTCTCTGGCTGTAGATGCTAGCCGACCATGTTGACTCCGCGTCGAAGCACGGAAGCAGCAAAACAGGATCCCCGAACCGTCCAGGCGTCCACAAACATTTTCAACGCTAAGGTCGTGCACAAGTTCATCTCCCGCGTTTCGTTTCCGCCTATGTGGGCACTGGGCACAAGTCCCAGCACGTTACTTTCACCACCCAAACGCCGTGTCGTTATTTCCACCACGTGGGCTCCACCAACCAACGTGTAATACCTATATGTAAATATCTACAGTTTCTCACTTCCGGCTGATTACCTTTAATACCTCGTGCGAGGAACATTTGCCACAGGGACTGATTCCTTCCCGATCTTCCTCTTTTGATCTTTTCCTTCTCTGTTTGGAACCGGTCAGTTTAGGGAAATGCTAGTCATCCCGCCCACGTCCCGCCAGAGTCCCGCTGGCTGACGTGGAGCTGGGGTCCAGGGTGTCTCACATGGAGAAATTGTTGGGCCCCACCTCCACGTCAGCCAGCGGGACGCTGGCGGGACGTGGGGGCGGGATGCCCAGCATTCCCCGGTCAGGGAAACGCTGGGCATCCCGCCCACGTCCCGCTGGCTGACGTGGAGCTGGGGCCCAGGGTGGGGCCCAACATATCTCACATGGAGAAATTGATGGGCCCACCTCCACTTCAGCCAGCGGGACGCTGACCGTTTATGTGCGACACAATAATCTGACATGTTCCAGAACCTCCAACACGGTACAACTTTGCTGTGTTTTCTGTGCGTGGCACTTCCCTATTGGTTGCGTGAATGGGCGCTAAATGGGATGCGTGGCAGTATAATTCAATTTGAGATATTATATTGCCATATCTTTCTTTCGGAATAGATGGAAAAACACCTCGTTGGTCTCACTCGCACAATCATATCCCCCATTATTAATTGTTTAGAGATTCTGAGTTTTCTTTCATCTTTTTCAATAGTTTAACTTCCAAAGGTGGTTGGCTTTGATTTCTGACTATTTAACTACCTCCTCCCCCAATAAGACCGGCATCACTCTTCCAACTCTTTGTTATTGGAAAAGGAGACTCTTTCATTTCCGCACCTTTGTGTGTGAGTTTCAATTCCTTCTGCTTTTTCATGATTAATTTCATCGTCCTCAAAGGTTTTCTTGAACTGGGTTCTTCCGGTTCCTAATGTCATCCTATTCTTCTGATCTTTCAGAACCTCAACCCTTCATTAGATTTCTCGTTAAGATTTCGTTTTATTCAAATAATCTGTTGGTCTATACAAATGAACTTTGGAAATGTTAATTTCCCGTGTTTTGTGTTACAGGTTGAACTCTGTTTCAATTAGCTCATAATAGTGAAGCAACTATGGCCATAAAAACAAAGGGGTTTGTCAAAGGTTGTCTCCCTGAGGAACTAAAGAGAGTTCTTCGATCATTGGCTGCCGATTGGGGGGATGCAATGGATGATGTGGAGGCGTTGCAGGTGATCCAATTGAGCGGTGCAATGACTAATGAGATTTACCAGATAAACTGGCCTACAAAGAATGGTGAGGTTGTAAGAAAAGTCTTGGTTCGGGTTTATGGCGAAGGTGTGCAGCTTTTCTTTAACAGGGATGAGGAGATAAGGACTTTTGAGTGCATTTCAGAGAACGGTCAGGGGCCACGCCTTCTCGGGCAGTTCTCAGATGGGCGGGTTGAGGAGTTCATTCATGCTCGGGTAAATAAGTTTGTGATTCTTAAGTTCATTTTGCGTGTGAATGGTGGAGTTTTCGTTTTTTCTTCACAAAATTTCTACTCGTGAAAGTATGGATGAGAATTGCGAAGAATGAAAAAATAAAGAAAGAAAGTAAGCATTTATTGAAGGAATGCGCTAATTATGAAATTCTCTTGTTGACTTCATCATACCTGCTTTAATCATGACAGCTTCTCTTTTTACCTCTTTTTTCTGTTTTATTTATTTTGTTAGTCTTGTGGTGGGTAGTTATACTATTTAAGTACAATGATAAGGTTCGAAATGCATCTTTAGTGGGGCAAAGTCAGGAAGAAAGACTTTGACACTCAAAGCTGAGAAGGCTTGGTCATCCTTGCTGATTGTTGAATGATGACTTTTGGGAGTATTCCTTTTTATATATTTGTTGAATTCCATTTTTCTTTTTCTTTTTCTTTTTCCTTCCCCTAGATAGATAGTAAGATAAGAACCCATAATAAACAAAGAACCCTATCAGATACTTTTTATTCTCCAAGTGGCTACAGGATAACTAGGCAGATAAGTCACTGAGTTTATTGAGTAATGGTTCTTGAAGTTATGAGAAAGAATGTGGATACAATTAGACAAGACAGGCGTATATATGTTCTTCTGAAAAAGAATCTATAAGCTTGTACCGTAGGGCAAAACTTGTTCAAATATATGGAATCAGGTCCACTGACTATAGACCATGTACTGCCTGCCCATCAGCTATTTTCTATGTTTTTCTACATGACAGCAAAGATGATCAAGCATTTTATCAACGGAGATTGATGAATTACTTGCCCCTCCCCCCCCCCCCCCCCAAAAAAAACAAACAAACCCGAGATTGATGAATTGTTGGAAACAGAGATGTTCTGTAGGAAAGAGTCCTGCTCTGCCCCTTTTTCACTAACTATTTGTATTGCTTTAGGGAAATCCAACCACCACCTACCTCATTGCTCCCAACCGTCTCTTGTACCTCTAAAATGCAAGGATATATATATTTCAACCTAGTAATTGTAACTTTGAGAAATTTCAAAACCATACAAGAAGCATTAAATATGAGAAACTGTCTTATTCTCAAGCCAAATTCACATGCTCGTTTATTTCTTAAAAAGCTCAAAGTTTGCATCGTTAGTTAGAGCACGCTGAATTAAGTGCTTCAGCTTCTAGGACTCAATGGTTGGAATCTCTTTTATTACTTATCCTTGTGGATGATTATTTTGGCTAACATTTCTCTTCCTTTTTGGTGATTTTCAGACATTATCAGCACCTGACCTCCGAGATCCTGATATTTCAGCTCTCATAGCTGCTAAGATGAGAGAATTCCACAATCTTGACGTGCCTGGTTCTAAGAATGTAGTAATGTGGGACAGAATGAGGTATTGAGATCGGTTACAATAAGTTGCAGAATCTGTAAATCAAGTGAAAAGTTTTCCATAAAATATGATAATGCATGTCTGATGTTATTGTTCCTTCATCAGAAACTGGCTTTGTGAGGCCAAACTATTGTGTTCCCACGCAGACACAAAGGAATTTTTTTTGGATACTCTGGGGGAGGAAATTAGTACGCTGGAGAGAGAGTTGTCAGAGGCTTCTCAAGAGGTTGGATTTTGCCACAATGACCTGCAATATGGCAACATAATGATAGACGAAGAGACAAATTCGATCACTATTATTGTGAGTTTCCTACTCCATAAATGTTAGCTGCATAAATTGCCTCTGCATTATTTTCTTCATTGTTTATTAATACAATAGCATTTATTCATCAAAAGAGAAAATGTTGTAAACTGCAATATTTTGTTGAAGTACTTTACTTAAATGACTTATGTGCTCTATCTTTAAAAATTGACCTACCAAGATTATGGCACTGCAACTCCACTTATGACTTGATGTGGTTAACTTATTAAAGGATATAGTAGATGCATGAAGAACTTAAAACTGTTTGATTTATTTAGCATCTGCATTATAAATTGTTCAATCATTTCTCAGGCTGAAAAAAAGAGGATATTTTTGTCACCAAACTGATTCCAATGCACTTTGTTTTTGTTTTTTGTATTACTGGACTGAACCTTTTCCACCCTGGATTGCAAAAGAGGATAGTCTTTAAACTTGCCCCAAAGTGAACCTCATCTTTAATGCATTAAAAATGGGTTTCTTGATGGCTTGCAAGTAGTCCACATCTCTACCTTGGCACTTCATCTCTGATTTTCTCTGCATACACGTTTCAAGCAATGCAGTGCAAATTTTGTTGGCTTTTCTCTTTGCCATTGCAAAAAGGTTACATTTAAGGTAGAATAAGCATGTGACCCTGTTGTAATGGGTTTCATTCATAGTCAATGATACTATGTTGTTGATTTCTGCAGGACTATGAGTACGCAAGTTACAACCCTGTTGCTTATGACCTAGCAAATCATTTCTGTGAGATGGCCGCAAATTACCATACTGACACACCTCATGTTTTAGACTACTGCAAATATCCAGGTAAATGTTGTTATTTGCTATTTTTGTGTGTTTTAACTGCCTTCAAAATATCTTCCTCCTTAATTCAATATGTAAGACTATAAGTTGCTCATTTTACTTCATTGCATTTGGCATCAGGTCCAGAGGAGCGTCAAAGATTTGTTCGCATATATCTAAGTTCTATGGGTTTGGGTAAGCTCATTAGTCTTCTGTGGAGTCCAATGATTTCGTATGAGAAACAAGAAACTGGGAGCTGTGTTTAGTTTTAGCTGTTTAAAGCTTATAGCCTGTGGATAAGTTCCAGACAATTAAATCTGGCTTTCTTCAAAATTAAATCCTATCTCTGAGATATTACGAGCTTGATTCTCATTATAATTCACCTCAAAACATTTTCCTCATTGGCATACAGGAAACCTTCCTAGTAACACACAAGTGGAGCAGCTCGTCCATGATGTGGAAAAATACACTCTTGCAAACCATCTATTTTGGGGCTTATGGGGAATTATTTCAGTAAGCACCCCCGTATCTAATCTCACAGTCAATTATGAACTCGAGAGAGTGATAGGGGGAGATTAACCTTCTGCTCGTGTGCTTGTCTGCAGGCTTATGTGAACAAGATCGATTTCGACTACATAGAGTATGCAAGGCAGAGATTTCGTCAGTACTGGCTGAGAAAACCTGCATTGTTGGGTTCTTCAGGGCGTTTCAGATAGAGAAATTTGAATTGTAGCATATGCTGCAAGAAGTGCTTGGAAATCATATTGAAATTCATCTATACATGTAATGTGTTTTTTGTATTTGATTTTGGTAAGAATCTAAAGATGTAATGACTGGCATAAGTTGCAAAGGTGGTGTTAGTTCCTCTTGTTCCATAATGTAATACAGGGTTTCTACCCATTGGCATTTTATGACTCCCTCTTTTCCCCTTACCTTTTTTCCATCGAGCAGAAAATAACCAACTTAAAGCTGTCCATCTTTGAAATTTGGAAATGTTGAGGTCGATTTCCTAACCAACGAGAGGGCACGCCATTCTCAGCAGAAGAACCCAGTCTGGAACCTAATGGCTATTAATAAGAGCAACAAACTCAGCCACCATAGCTACAGACCTCTTGCAACTGTCGATTGATATTAGCTGCAGTCACGTGTAATAGCCGCCGAATCCTTGAGGGGTCCTTGTCCATGACTCATTTTTGTTTTGTTAAATTATGACGAGCTCTTTCGCATCAAGCACCAGTGGTCTAGTGGTAGAATAGTACCCTGCCACGGTACAGACCCGGGTTCGATTCCCGGCTGGTGCATGGCTCATTTTTTAAATTCGGAATCACGAGTACGATTACTTTTTGCTCCGAGTGACCGACAGAGGGTTGGCAGAGATGACTCTAATGGAATGGCAAACTGAAATCCTGATTCCTGCAAAACCTTTTTATTATGAAATCGCGCATTATGTAAATTCTGTTCAAAGACAGAAATATAATAAGCAACAAACTTTATCTTTACAAACCCATAACATCAGTGGCAGAGAGACGATACTGTTGCTAAAGGGTGGCTGACAGAAGAACGTCTGGCACATTTTTCAACCATTTGGTCATAGCTATCTTCACCTTTCAATGGCTCGAATGAAGTTTAACATTAAACATCTCCATAACCACTGGACTTTGTGATGGAAGAATCTTCAACTTTAAGCAGATAGACCAGACATGGAACGGAGATTGTCAACAATGGAATCGATTACTACATGAGAGCCAGCAGTTGCGGCAAACGGAAGGTGTTTAGCTGCTTCAGCTCTATCGAAATAAAATGCTCCTGGCGCCAGTTTTTCTTTTGGTTGTAGTGCCAACCAAACAACCGTGTCTGCACCTTCCTCACTTGTTCTAAGCTTTCCTGAAAGCCTGAAAGACATTGAAGGTAAAAAAAAAAAGTAATGAACTGTAGGAGAGAAACAAAACAGAACAAGATAGGCGTTAAGGTAGTAGATATAGTGACGGGTTGATGTCACAATGTAATATGAAGGTTTAGTTCCTTACGCTTTAGAGAACCCAGGCAAACTCTTTGCAACTCCAGGTGTCTCAGCCCAACCTGGGTGCATCGAATAGAATCCGATCCCTTTATTCTTGTACGTTTCAGCCCATTTCTCTGTTAGTGCTACCTGAAAGATGATAACTCAAGTGATTTCCTAAGGGAATTAATTTTGCAATTTTTAGCTTCTATAGCAGCATACAAGGTTACTATGTGTAACACCGGATGATAGTCTTTGTAATACATCTCCACATGTACACATCTATCTGTTGAAACTTCAAACTGGGATTCCACATTTTACTGAAGCAGCAAAGAGAACAAAATTCAAAATCTAACCCAAGTACCAAAGAAGTAGAATACATAATAAACCCCTCATACAGAGAACCTCCTCCGTACATCTTGTGCACTGAACATCCAGAGAAAGTTCGAAATTTCATAAAATGACGAGTTTTGAATGATAGCATTTCATAAATATGCCCCATCATGACTGACAAATACCAGTGCACGCAATTACATAACAATCAACAAGAACTGTGATTTTTTAATTGCTGTGAAATTTTTATAAATTAAGCTATCCACAATGCGGAGAAATTACAAAAAAGGTTAAAATACACTTTTTTTGAACTGGGGTTAAAGAAAGTAGATACAACGCGCATATTTTTTTTTGTCCAATTCTCGGTTCAATTTAACAAAAATTCTATATCTAAGTTGCAATGTGATAGTAATCAGTAATTCGAGTTTGAAATGTCTCAAAGTTGGTAGTTTATGGTGCAAAGTGTGAATGACCTCATAGTTCAAGGTTAACCTTACAAAATAATCCAAAACAGAACGTAGCATTAAGAATGTGAAACCCCCCGTAAGAAAATGTTGCAAAAATGACTTGCCCTTGAAGTTTTTACCAGTACCTACATATTGCGGTGTAACCAACAATGATATAAAGGTGGAATAGCAAACAATGTTAAAGTGGAAAAGAATAAAGTACGCAAGAATCCACCAGAAGCTACAAAGGAAAATACACTTGTGTACCTATATATAATACATAGTTATGAAGGACAAACACTCAAAACTAATTTACCGAATACACTGCAATGGGAAACAGTCAACAAGATCCACTTACACTAAGAATAAAGTTTCATCAAGCAGCTTTCATTACTTTTCACTCTGCTAGCTCCATTAGTATAATCTAAACATGTCATTCTAGTCTAAATACAGTTGTACCAAAACCATCAATCTCAGCATCTAAGCATATTGTTCTTTGCAAAGAGATCTAATAAAGGCACAAAGGGAAAAACAACTGAAGTGCACGTGAAGTATACGAAAAACGTCAAGCAAAAAGCAGCTAGCAAGCACCAAGAATAGCAAATAGTGCAACTAGAATCCAGCAATCCTAAAATAGTGATATAGTCAAGAAATATAACTGCAACATTAGGCATCAGAAAGTCAAATGTACAGTTCCTCCAATTAACTAACCTGGACTCGCTTGTTTTGAGAATACTGTTCCACCCCATTGAAGTTGCTGTCACCAAACTGCATGAAGAAAATTCATTGGAAACGTCAAATGCTTCTAATGCTGAAATTGAAGCTTATGCAAAGTTAAAAAAGGTAGCTACCTGAAGATCCTTTGTCAAAGGAGCTGTGTACATTCCACCAGAGGACACTGTGATAACACGAGCATCGGGTGCAGCTTTCTCCAGTAATGGCAGCATCAATTCTGTCATGGCATAAGTGCCTAACACATTTACAGCAAAATTTGACTCAAACCTGGAATTTTAGAACTTATTAAAACCACAATGCATCAATTTTTCTGCACTAAGAAAATGATAAAATGAAAAAAAACCAGCTTTGCACATAGTTAATGAGGACCCACCCTTCTGTTGTAGTAACTCGTTTATTCTCAAGCAAGCCAGCATTGTTGACCTAGAGACAGTTACATTTTCGATATCACATTTCCGATCAATTTTACATAAATTACAATAGATGGAGCACAATTTGTCTGGAAGGGATGGTCAGTAATTACATATTCCCAGAGAAAAAGAAACAGAGAGAAAGAACTCTACATAAATTACAAGAAAAATCCTCATACCAGAAACGGTTGCATTATAAGTGGACCAGTGTATGTATTTTGGTAATAAAAATGCTCACCTCGATCATGTCTAAAAAAATTAGAACCCAATATTTGTAGGAGGAAAAAAGAAGAAGTAGCTTTACCAGTACATGAATTGGTACATCCTTAGCCGAAAACCTAGACGCAAATGATTTGATATCACTGATGGATGAAAGATCACACACCTGCAAGCTAAGTTTAAAAAGCCACTCACAACCAAAGCCGGAATCATAGAGATCAAGGCAGTTATGAGAACCCGAGAGAGAGAGAGAGAGAGAGAGAGAAATTGTTGCTGTAAAACATGTGATCCAATGAAACAGAATACCTCCAAATGTACATTTGCACTGCCTGTCGTAGACAGAATTTCAGAAAGAGCAGCTTCTCCTCTTTCCTTGTTACGACACACCATAAAGACAGTTCCTCCACTGATATAGAGATACACACATACGAATATGTCAGCTAGCTACCTAAGAACTGAAAAGCTAAACAGAAGTAAAAGTTATATCACAATCAACACCGTGAAGCAAGAGCCTTGGCAGTTGCATAACCAATGCCAGAATTCGCTCCTGTAACTATGCAATTCTTTCCATCTATTCTTCTTTCCAAATCTTCTGTTTTGAACTTCTTCGAATGTTCACTACCAACGAAACAATTCGCATATCAGTTAGAAATCTGGACCATGACAACTTTGTCGATAGTAATTGGCAACAAATATTAAGAAACCATCAACCCCAGTAAAAAAAAAAATCGAAAGCGAAGATTTTTTGGACAAAAATCAATTGAGGTTTGCAAAAAGCCGCATTGTCTCAAACTCAACCCAAGCTTGAAGCTTACAGCCCGTTTAAAAAAGAAGAAGAAAACACAAAACTACATCCTTACTTATTCAAAGAAACAGGTAAGTGCACTTCTATACGCAAAACCCATTCGTATGAAAGAAATGGAACAGTGAGATTAAGCCCAAAACTCATGGCTTAAGATATCAACACGAAAAGACACGTGAAAGACCTCATTAGCATTAACAATTACAGAACTACATGCTATCTCCAGAATCTTTTAATTACCATTGCCCATAAACAAAAAGAAACCGAGATACCGTAAAATGGGCTTACATGAAACCAGCCTTAGTGAAGTTCAGATATCCGTATACGCTAAAAGCCGTTGATCTCCATGTCTGTTTCAGCCATGATATAGGAGATAAACATCCGTTTCACAAACGCGAAAACAAAATATCAAGAACAAAGACAAACTACCAGAAACTAAACAGTAATAACAAATAGAGAAAGTCACCTTGAGAAGGAACATTGCGATTTGCGAGAGTTGTAATGGAATGAATTTGCAGCGTAGCAGTAATCTCCATGTCTTTTGGAGTGCGTTCTAAGAAACTGGGGGTTGCTAACGTGCACATTTTGGGCGTGTGCCACGTAGCAAATAATTTCGACCACTCCTTTTCCTGGCGCTTCGAGAAGGTTTTAAGGCTAGTTTTGTTTAACTTCTCAAAAAAATTTCAAAAATTTATCACCCACTTTTTTCATCAATTCTAATATATTTTCACCAATTTCAATAATTTTTTCATCAATTTCAATATATTTTTTTCCATTCTCAATAACTTTTTACAAATTTCAACAACTTTTAACTAACTTTTCACCAATCCCAAGAGAATCTACGTTACTTTCAAAAAAACATAAAAATAAAAATAATTTTAAGAACTAAAACAAACATAGCCTTGGCACGGGAGAGAGACCATTCACAAGTGGGCTTTTAGACCAGTTTACTGATCCTCCTTTTCTGAGTTTTTTTTGTCTTTATTTATTTATTTTTATTACAAGGTACCCAAAGTTTTGCTCAGCAGTTTCTCAGTTTTATACTGATTAGATAATTATCGGGTGGCAATTCCTAAGAATTGGTAACACTTGTGAATTTCAAATTTGAGACCTCAAAGGAATAAATCCTTTTCTGTTTTCGCAAATTAGTTGAATCTTTTTAGTTTTTATGTTTTTTTTTTCAATTTCTTTTTCTATGACAGCCTGAAATTGTTGCACGGATGAAAAGATTTTGAGAAGCTCCTTAAGGCATTATCGTGGGCAAGCAGCAATGTGCATTTTCCAGTGATATTAAGGGTTATGGTTTGGAGTGGCGAGGTGTTCACAAACTGGATAGTTCTTCACTCGTTGAACTTGGCAAAACCCATTGAATAAAAAAACTCCAAGAGACGGTAGAGAGGTCACCATCAAGTATATAACCATTTGAATGCATCTAAGAAAGATGGAGAAGATCGTACTACTAGGAAAGAAATTTATTTTTCTGTCAATCTGTTGCCAAACAAAGACATGAATTCCTGGAACAATTAGAAATCTCAATGACAAAGTTTCAAAAGAATCTGATATTGGAAGGTAATTGGATACAAATCTGAATCTGGCAGCAGTATCTCATGGAAACATGCCTCGACTATACTTTGCTATATGTACACTGTCAACAACAAGAGAAAGCATTCCACTCCAACCTTTGATCTTCAGCACACACTACTTAACCCAGTTAACATGTGTAATCCCAACTTATCGGCGACTAGGATGCTCTATAAGACCTATTGGTAAGAAGACCTATAACCAAGACCTTTTTACACCAACTGAAATGTACAAAATCAATTACAAACAAATCAGTTCGAAAAAAATGGTGTACGTAAGAATAGAATGGGGAATTTCTCAAGCTGCAGAACCCAGAGCCGCTCAAAGCGCTCTTAACGCCCCCAATCAGGTATGACCTGCATCAGAACAGCAAAACAAAAATTGAATGGATCAAATATGACTATCATCTAATAATTTGCACATGAATAGTGGAAAAGTGGAAATAATCAAGTTAGTGGAAGTGGCAAAAACACTCCTTTTCACTCCAGTGAAAGGTTGAATCTAAAAGCTTGAGAGAGAAGAAACATATAGGTTGGGTGGTTGAAAGACGGGCACACTCAGTGGTGCCAGCCAGTATGCCAGTGAAGCTTATTGACATGCCAGATCTATGACCAAATCCCGGCTTTATCATGGTTGAGAATTTTAGGCCAGGAACAGTTACCCTACTTATGTATTCCATACTTTGGAACCCCAAGAAAACAAAAATAGAACACTAAAAAAAAGCCTGCAAACAATCACTATGGACAACTAGAATATAGGTCAATGCTTCAATAGACACGAATAGTCGAGTGGACCTTTGTGCAATCGCATTCACAAAGTACCATCCTCAATCAGTCTTAAGCTAGTCGTTCCAACATCAAGACCCAAATCCGTAATAGCATCCTCACTTTCAATCTCTGCATCAGTGAATGTGAGTGCCCGCTGTAGTTTCCTATGAGAAAACACCTCAACCTCAGCCATGTATGTGGCAGTCACAGGTCGGTGATCTGAAAGTTTAAGCTCAGTCCTCCTGTAACTCAGCAGCCTCATTCCCTTACCATATGAAAGAATACGATCGCACCTGGAACAAGAGTACATTCAAAATAACTTTTTTACAAAAACAAACAACTGATTTTCAAACAATAAGGGAAACAATGCTATACATTATCAGATTCAATTGGAAAGAACATATATTTGAAAAGACAATATGTCATCATCTATCATGTTTAGTTCTGGCCTGCATCTCTTTAGATACTCAACACCAGGGGATTTTCGAAGAACAATTTCACTGGCTCATATAATATTTGTTGATTGCATATGAAGTTTATTTTGGAATATACTTGGCTTGATGGTAATGGTAAAACTGAAAAAGGAAAGATTTGCAGTCCTCCAATCAAATCTAGGTATTGTCAATGTTGCACGGTTGGTACAATCCCAAATGTGTAAAGTACTAAAAGGACGGTAGACTTTCAGTAAATATCAGTCACAAAAAAAGTAAACTACTTTTAGATGCTACTTAGTACTTCTATTCTATTCGCCCCTAAAGGTCACGTTGCACTGCGCTCCCAAATCTTTCTTCAGAATTTATGACCACGATGCAGTTGTGAAGAAGCTACTGAGATCACTACTAAATATCTGCAAGTCAGACCTTCTCAATATTTTTGCATCCATTGATACAGGTTCTATTGAAACCAATGAAAATCCATTAAGAAAAAGTCGTATGTACTCTAAAAGCTCTAAAAGCTTATTGAGCATGTGGATGGTGGACCTCAGCCAATGCAATAATAAGAATGAACATAGAGATACAAAGATCACAATAATTACCATTACCTGCAGAGATCAGCAAGCAGAAGATGATGAGATGCATTTATACAACACAAGTAGACAGCATAAGAACCTATCAAAGTCAGTGCACATACACACAAATGCAGGAGGAAACCCACCAAAAAACTACGAAGTTAATGGAAAAGGTTCACTTTAACTAAACAAACAAAATCAAAACTTGTTTCTAAAATAATGAAACAATCATTTAATCGTGATGAACTAGCACCCAAATAAGCACAAGATTAGCATGCGACCATGCGCAGGGCTCAAACCCTCAGACTAGGCAAATAGAGACATACCATGCTGGTGTACGCCTCCCACCTTTTGGATCCTCTCCATAGTACTTCTCGGAATTTATCTCATATTTGTATGTAGGTGGAAAATTTAAAGTACCCTCGGACCATCCTTCAAATGCACGACCTTTTTTAAGTTCACGTACAAGCTGTCAGAATAAGATGTTTTTTTTAATAAGTAGTCAGAATAAGATGTCAACATAACTAAATGCCAGATTGGTGCCGTTTTACTTTTAATTTTTCTCTAATATCATATCTAATCAAAGGAAGAAAGTCATCCTCTCTTTGGAATGCATGATGATCAAAAGCTCAAATGTTCCCAGATTGAAGTTTCGGAGTTCAACAAAATAGACAACTAAAATGCACCATCGCCCTTACATGTGCACTTATTATTAGCTTCACTCTTGCCCCTGAACAAACCCCTCTCCCTTGGTCAAAGTTTGAACATAAGAGTTACACCAATTTTCTTACTCTGTTAAGGACTTACAAGAAGACAATAAAAATGTACTGCTGCATTTATTAAGGACTTGAACAACACATGCCGATTAAACACAATTAAGAAGTGTTAGAATATTTGGGATTTAAGCCAAATTGATAATTTCTAAGTTCAAAGATACACTTGATTTATGATCCCTAGCTCCATTGGACTTCCAACCAAATTCTCTAAACTCTTGATTGCCTCAACCGTATCATACTCTATGCTACCACTGTATATCTTGAACAAATGTACATGAACGTCAAATATCATTCATGTCAAGTACCAATGCACACTATCAGATAAAACACACGGGTCTATTCAGATAAGGGTAGGAAAATAATCTTATGGGTCGGTGTAATTGGTGATAAATACTCGGCTATACGTCTTAAGGTCCTTCTCATATGTTCTGTTTCCCTATGAGGTAAAGAGTAAAAAGTGGAATGCAAACACCCAATATTCAAGTAACATTGACCTAACTATTCTTCATAACAGATATATCTCGGGATATAGATCACCAGAAAAGGCCTAACTGGAAAAGAATTAACCTCAAACTTCAGTTTTCTAATGCTAAATCCAGAGAATTAAACCATTACAAATGTATAGCCATAGTGTACGAGACCATTATAGCATTTATCCTCTAGATTGCTGCAATATTGTGTTCTTGAGTTTGCTTGTTAAGAATATTAATTACAAAGTTAATGGAGAAGTAAGAGAAGACAGAAGGCATACACAAAACAAATATGGACAAAGACTGCAAGTTTTCTTTTTCCTAATAACAGGTTTGAATAAGAAATAGGATTATCTACAGATTTAAAGTTCAATTCTGGGGAAAGATATGTAGATCTAATAAATCTTTCTCATATCTGTCACCAGACTACACCAATGATCCTGAGTTTTGACAAGGGTTAATAACGACTAGTATGTACTTAATTGTTTCACATTCTACAATTTACTACGAGATTCTTGATGTCTACCATACACATGCTTGACTGTCATTTCGAAGAGAACATGAAGTGAGCCCTGTTATTTTTATGGTGTGGATCGACAAGGCTGTGTAGCATTCTATAATATTAATCCCTTCTTTAACAGAGTATTGGATGGGATTGATAACATACCTGGTCCTTCTCCAGCAACTCAGACCACTTCTTTTTGGAGATAAGTTCTTGCGTTTTCTCATACGACAAGTTTATACGATAGTTAAGATCACCCAACCAAATTATTCTTCTGCAGAAAAAAGAAGAAAATATTGGTAGTAAATCAGTCATTTCGAAGAAGGAAGATGTGACTCCTAAAACATACCAGCAGAAATGAAATTGAATAAGAAGCTGAGAATTTACTGACATTTGACATAGATTAATTTAATACATTCATGTGGATCATAAAGGAGCAATGAGATATTTTAGTTTGACTTAGTTTTATTTCAAGTACAAGTGAGGAGTACTATTGCATTTTTATATTTATCAGCAGGGGCTGTTGTCGAGTCCATTGGTCTTCCTATGGGTCTACATCATTCGCGGTTTCTCCTTTTCCCTCTTTAAGTATAGCAAATCAACTAAGAACCCTCCTCAAAATAAAGTGGAAACTTATGGATTCAAATGTGGCTTTAACAGACACCCTGGGCTCGAAATGCGAGACAGCCATCAGAATAACATGCACTCGGCACAAAGGAATGTAAAAAAAATAAAAATCCAAAATTGAAGAGCTCTAGAGAATACCCTATTAATGTAAATGCATTCAGAATATACTTTTCGTTTTCACTGATGATGTTTGAACCTAAAACTTACCACACCACCACCTATCCTTTGCCACCAGAGCTAAGCTCCAAACAAAAGATAGGGGCAGAATATTATAGATGGTTCACTTAAAAGAACTGAAGCATAAAAGTTGAACACAAATTGAACCCCATCATCACATAAGCACATGACGATTTCCTACTTTAGAGAACCAACTGTATTTTCGTTGCAACTTGGGAGAAATGCCGACCCCACCAGGAAAAAGAAGCCCTCTTTTTGTGAATAAGAAAGAGAGAGAAGTTGAGTTTAGGAATATACTCACTCATGATCAGGGATGCGTCTAGGAAGTCCCATACCAGAAAGCGAATGAAACTGAGTTTTCCGTTGTATTTCACGCACATCAGCATTTCTTTTTAGTTCATCTGCATCTGTTTCACCTGATGTCAGGTGAGTACATATAAAACAGAAAAGGGTCTGATATATGGACATGCTGACAGATATTGATCCCTGCAAGATTGAAGAACTGTCCTGAAATCTGAAAAACTACTGTAGAATAAGCAAAGTAAATGCATTTCAAAGTTGAAGACAACACAATTACTATTTCCTATCAGAATGATCTAGAATACAAGGCCTCCACCTACAGGCTGAATATCAAACCACATCACGTGGGAAGTAAGAACCAGGATTTCATTGCCTCATATTACTGGCCTGTCAAAAACCTAATATCTGTCATACTATAGCTGCATTCTCAACAGATTATAGAAGCCTTTTCTCTCCATATTTTCAAGCATGTTCAACTATACAGAACAAAAATATTTATTTCAGCAGAATAAAAGGGTAACAACCCCATATTTATTCTTAGGCCAACACGTCAAATATAGGGTAAAAGCGAAGGTGCAAATGTCTTGTTTATTGAGGACCTTATGAGGTACATCACAGGCACATTCAAGCCACAGGAAACTTCTCTTTCTATAGTTAAAGACACATCCCTAGTTCCATTATATAACTGTTGGCCCCAAAAGTAACAATTCCTCTTGGAAACCCAAAACTTAAGTGAGTAAACTTTTTTCTTTCTTTCTGACTTTCATACGTTAGAAAAATTATACTAAACCTTGTAAGCATTACAAATGGGCGCCTCTTTATTGTCTCCAGAAAAAATAAAATTTTTATCCAATAATTTTCTAAGATACATCAATGCTCCTAGTTATTCCTTGAGGAATGCAAGCAAGGGATGTAAAACCTGAAACATCACAAAGGAGATCCAGAGAACTAAAATAGCAAATGGAAACAAAATATGATTTCCAACAATGAAATTATGATAAGAATTGTAATTGTCGTAATGAAATCGCATATATTTGAAGAAAGCTAAGGAACAGAAGCAAACCTTGTTACCAATGTAGCCCATAACACCAACACCAGCAGTAGACACCTTTAAGTTCTGAATATGTTTACGCAAGCTCCTACGGACCCATACAGTGAGGAAAATCCCAACCATCTGCTTGCTTACTATCCTTACAAACAATGATCTTCGTTTCATCTTTAACAGAGATTTGAAATCAATTTCTGGAAGCCTTGACTTGAAAGAACTATATGTTCCAAAAGACTTGGATGCTTTAAAAGATTGATTCGGTCTAAAAGAATTTGGTCTCTCTAATACACGTTGAGAGAGCAAGTTTAACGGGGCTTCTGGCCAGCTCAAACCAATCCTCTCAGATCTGCTAAGTATTTTGGTTAGTTTGCCTCTATGTTGAGAAACTGATGCCTCCACATCTTCTATCTTAAGACAGTTTAACCTATCCAACCTCTTCGGTGAATAATATTCCCTCTGTATCTCTTCTTCTCCTGGAAAGCCTAATTTAGCACCTCCAGTACAGTCTGAAACTCCAGTATTCACATACGCGTTTTGCTCTGTGATTGGGCTATCCTTCACTTCATCAAAACCCTTAGATTCTTCCTCCAATGGGTGAACTTCCTCACCTACATCACTTTCACTTTCAAGCAATATCTCTTCTATATCTGGGTTATCATCATATGGCTTAAACTTTGATGGAGATGGAGGATCGCTAAAGCATTTTCTATTGGTTGCCATAGGCCGAATTCGATTAAGTACTTCACGAATTATGTTTTCCCACCTTGGAACTGGGCGGCCATCTTCAGGGCCAAAGATATTCCCAGCATTTAATGGCACAATCTCCTGAAGACTGTTAACATAAAGCACAAGTCATGCTTTCAAGGACTCTTCCAGAATAAGAAAACAGAGAGGTCCGTAATTTTTATAGCAGAAAGAACCACTTACGTTTTTTTGGCATGTATCACAAACTGAATGCAAAATATCACAACTATGGCAGGTAAAGCACATTATTGCAAAGTAAAGCAGATACGAAAGAACATTTACCCAAAAAAGAGCAGATACGAAAGAGAGAATAAAAATTCATCTCCACAAATAAAGTTACATAGATTATATATTTACTAAGTTCGTGTGACATACGCAGGATATTGTGTGTGAACATGAAGTCAGCAACAAGGCAAAGTTTTTGAAATCACCTACCCAAGCACGTAGATATCAGCTGGCTCATTGGTATCTAACCAATCTTCAATGTCCAGGTCGTCCGGTGGAACTTTCCCTCCAACATTCCAAGTCCCAACACATATCCTATGACAAAAGAGGAGGCAAATAAGAATAATTGACTAACTCAAACTGATAGCATCACTTTTTGCGTTCCAGAATTGAAGCAACTAGAAAAGTCTTAGATTAGGCATACTATATACCTGAGTTCCTCGTTTTTTATGTACTGTGTCCTAAACGTCTCTGATTTTCTTCTTCTTATCCTTGGAAGATCATCTGAAGTCCAAAAAGTAACGAAGCAACATGACAAAACTTAACCTAACGCAAGTAAGAATAAGAAAAGAAGCTTGAAAAGACAATCGAAGAAATGGAAATATAATGAAACTTTAACATTAAGCAGCATTATTTATGCATATTCAGCAAGCGACTGACCAAAGTAACCAACAAAAAAAGTTCTTCAGAAGGATGAGATTAAACATTTGAAGCAACCAGTTTGAGCGGAAAATGGAGTCATTCGCAAAAAGATGCAAATTGATTCCAAACTGACGCATGTCTAACCTACAGGATGATTCAACTTTCAGGTGGGGCCCAATTTAATAGAGCAGCCTTCTTATTCGTGATCAAAGGAATAAACTGATGCAAACGCATGAAGCACAGGCGATTTATTCAATCAAGCAATCTTCTCTCGACATCTTTAAATCATTCAAGGTTCCGTTTGGCCAGCATCGGCCAAAAAATTTCCAACGCCACTAGTTCAACTCCTTCAACCTATTCCACAAAACAAAAATTCCACTACGAAAATCCAAATACCACTACTTTATGGGTTATGCTGCCCTTTGAGCATGCTTCTAACTCTGTACAAACATTTCTTAAATTCTTATATTGAATACACTTGCCATTACCAGAAAAAAAAAAATCAAAATTTCCAAAACAGCAAAAATTGGAAGTTCTCTAATACAGGTCAATTTTGCACAAATAATGACAGATTAATTTTGTTAACTCGCGAGCTAAAGGTGTCGCTTCCCGATTACCAAAAAAATATTGGTTCGGTGTCAAGAAGAAGCTACTGAAACTCTTAAAGATCACGCTGCCAAAACACAGAATTCAGACATCGCACTTGGAACATTACCGTTCGGGTCAATCTGAGGACCATCCCCTCTGTCGCCCTTCAACGGCAATTCTCTTCCACGTTGACCAAATTCTGCAAACACCCATTTGGACAGTGTGACTCAAACCCTCATAGTACAAAAAAACATCCGCTAACCGAAAAAACAAAAAGTTCAGCTCTGTACAAAGACCCACTTCAATGGTTCCTCAAGAACTAAGAAGTAACCAGTTTCTTTGTTCCACATAGGCCCACTTCCCAGCCGGAACTCAGAACCAAATTAACCAAACTCTTAATGGGGAGGAGTCTCGAATCCAGACTGTCTTGCACTATTCGCACACCAACCAAAATCCAACAAAGCAAGAAAGAAACCCAAAATACTATGAAATGAAGACACGGAAGCGACTTTTCGGACCTTCATCCTCGGAATCGGAACCGGACTCGTACTCGTACTCGTCAGCGGTGAAGTCGGAGTCCTGGGTGCCAATGTTGAGCCATTTGCGCATCACCGCTTTGGGCCAAAAGAACTGTAGGCACCACGAACCCAAACAACATATTTCAGCCGTACTTCTCTGCAAGTTTTCCCTCAAGATTCTTACAAAATTCCAAAAAAAAAAACTTCCAGAGGGAGAGAAAAAGCAGTACCTGATGGAGATTTGAACGTTGCCTCATGTCTGTGGAGATAGAAATTGATATCCAAAAGGTACAAAAAGAAGAAAAAATTGATAACTAAGTGAAGCTTGCATTACTGCAGAAAAAAAAAAGTGAAGCTTGCATTACATATAATATATATATATAGAGAGAGAGAGAGAGAGAGAGAGAGGGATTGAACAATTAAAGAATAAGAAGAAGACGGAGGAAGAGGAGAATGGAGATGATGATGAACAAGAAGAGTAATATAATGTGGCCAAATAACGGCAGTGGGAACCAAGAAAAAAAAAACGGTAGCGGGAGGTTTCCTTTCCTCCGTGTATTGGGTTTGTTTTGCCGTTCTTTGACTTTGAAATTAATTTGATTCCAAAATAACTAATAATTAACGATGATTAACTCGTGCCAACCCTGCTGGCCGGTGGGACCGGGGGTTTTTTCTAGGATACTTCTTCTTTTACAGTTTTGGATAAAGTTTCTACCAAACCTTTTTAACTCTCTCTCTCTCTCGGTCTATTGTTTCTGACTTTCTGTCAGTGTCCTTATCGAAATTTGGGTCTCTTCTCCAATTTATGGATTTTCTGGCACTGGGTAGGCGATCTTGTCACCTCACCATCCATATTATATTGGACACGAAGAAGAAAAGTTGGGTGGGCCCACAAAAAGAGATTGTCCCCTTGTTTTCACTTTTCCTTCCATCTATTGCGTTTTTTATTTTATTTTTGAATTTTCACGGAAAATTCATCTACAAAACCTGAAAATTAGATTGCGTGGAGGCATAGACGACGTCTAAATCTGAATCTAAATTTAGAATTTTTCATAACGATAAATTATGTTTTAGTTTTTAAAATTACGATTTTACCTTCGTTAAATAGTCATTGATAAAAAATTATTGGAAAATTTTTGTCATTTTATCCGTTAAAAAATTATTTTCTATCTAAATTAACGTAAATTTTAAAATATATTACAAAGTGTTTGAAATCAATAATAAGTAGATGCAGTATAACAAAAATAATAAATTAAAATATAAAGTATCAATACCCCTATAATTAATGATGCATTTGTGCTGTAAAATTTTACACCCTCTAAAATTTTAACACAATAAAATATTACAATATAATATTTCTCTCCCCCATTAAATCATTATTTTTCACTACAAAAATATAAAAAATTAGATTGCGTGGAGGCATAGACGACGTCTAAATCTGAATATAAATTTAGAATTTTTCATAACGATAAATTATGTTTTAGTTTTTAAAATTACGATTTTACCTTTGTTAAATTTTGTCATTTTACCCGTCAAAAAATTATATTCCATCTAAATTAAATAAATTTTTTTAAAATAGTACAAAATATTTAAAATTAATAAAAAGTAGATACAGTATGACAAAAATAATAAAATTAAAATATAAAGTATCAACACGCCTAAAATTAAAAGTTACAAAAGGTATATATGCTTAAATTTGTACGAACTTCTTCTAGCCCACTTGTACATTGCAATCTATTAGAAGTGGACTCCTATTTCGTCTATGACAAAAGCTTACTGCTTACGTAGAAATTATTTGAGAATCCAAGCTGATAGCGACAAGCATAACCTGCTAATAATATTTTAGGCTTGTAGCGTCCAATCCAACCAAAAAACAAAAAATTGGGTAAATTACCAAACAAAGGGCACCGAGAAACTGGATTCGCATAGCAATTGACAATTTGGCAATAATCAGGTCCCAGCCTAACTTGTCATATATGCAATAACACATATGTGGTTGGTTAGGGTAACCTAAGTTTATAAGGATTAACGTAAATACTTACAAAATAACAAACCACTACTTGATTTGGACAGAGATAGACATAAACGTGTGAGTTTTACAACATTTAATACTGCTCGTATTAGCTATTGGGTAGTGTAGGTCTTATAACATTCAATGCATATATAATGTATTTTTTTCTCTCTCTATATTGGACTAAGAGTAAATTGAATAGTACATATTCACCTTTTATGATATGTTACAACTTCCTAAGACATAACACCGCTACAACAAATAACATTACATCTGGTTTTGTGTAATAAAAAGAAATCTCATATGTTCAACCAACCAATTATAGTATACCAACGCACATTTAAATCTCAAATAACTCGTATCATTTCTACCTGAGTTTAGATCTGCATTTATAGTTAAGTAAGAAAAAAAAAAGACAATCTAGGAATAATCTACAAAACCTATGCAAAGTGATATAATTCCTTTTCTTCCAATCCTTCCAAAATATATCAACGATGGATTATTTCCAACATTTTAAAAATACACAATGGACCGACCTGGACTAGTGATTTTTTTTTATTTTTTATTTCCTAAGTACCTGGCCTAGCTCGTGGATCATTTCCTTAACACCGTCTTACGTGGAGAGCCCATGTACCGCCAGCCAACGCGTTTAGCTTTTCGCGTGGTCACCGTACGTGGGCAGGTATAAATTATAACAGGCTGACCAAGCAAAATTGAAGGCTAACAATTTGTGGGTCCAAACTGATCTGGCTCGTGCTAATGTATAGAAAGAATACCACTTTAAATAGTATAATAAGTGTTCACATTCTAAGTTGAAGAAGAGATGGCATACTTTCAATCATCATTCAACGTAAAAATCAATCAAAATAATTTAATATGCCACCAAGTTTAGGGGGTGTTCATTGACTTAGTCGAAGTCGGAAATGCGATATCTGACTCTTACTGTCGAAGTTCAGATTTCGCCTCCAACTCCAACTTCGACTCAAACTAAGCGTAAGTTGACTCTGAACCGATCAGTTTACGTAGGGCTCAAAGTTGTGTCATTTGGACGTATGTAGCCCAAAATTTTTATTGGGTGACCGACTCAAATAACAATTTTTGTTCTTAATAGATTTAAGCACTTTGTAAATCTTTTTTTTTAAGGGAAGAGGAATACAATTTTTACCCACGAACTGTCATAGATTTTGCACTCTATACCATAAACTACCACTTTCGAGACATTGTACACTCTAACTATCAATATTAGATATTTTGCACATCTGTCAAATGTTTAAGTATTTTTGCACCCTTTAACTATCGATGTTAGATACTTTATATATTTCATCCGACAATAATATCCAAAGAATTTAAATTTTTTTACAATAATATCTTCAATATATACAAAGTGGATTAAAGTGTTATCTTCATTTTAGTCTAACAATTAAATAGATGATGCAAAATTTCTCAAATTGATAGTTAAAGAGTGAAATGTCTTGAATGCGATAATTTAAGATGCAAAGTGCATATATTAGAATAACTAGGGAGTAAAAAATATATTTATTTATTTATTTATTATTTTTTTAGCCTTTTTAGGCCGAGACCACATAATGTCATTTAAAAGGGAAACCGACTTCATACTCTTACCAACCCGACTATATAGTATCGGAGTTATTATGCAGTCCTAACCAAATTGATACCTTCGCATCCGCTCGAAACAAAACGACATACCCAAAAAGCCTATATCTACAAGTCTCGATTTGGTACTTGCGTTTCAAAATCAGTCCGTTGCAACGACATCGGAAAAAGCCCGACAAAAACAAACAGAGAACAAAGAGAATTTGCATAATTTCTGCGAGGATTTGGTTCATGGCTTGGGGTCCAAAAATTGCCATATGGCATGTTAAGCTTCTCAACGCCCTAGAGAGACAAAAGACAGACACCGCCCAGAGTACCCCACTCATGTGCGAAGTCATTGGGACATGACACTAATGTTCCATCAATCTAGTCTTAATATATTGCTCACATAAACAAGATGTCAGTCAAGACTTTAGACAAGGAAAGGACGAAAGAGTTCCATTTCCAATTTTCCACGTGATGCCAGCGTGATATGCAATATGCATAGGCCGAGGCTGATGGCTACCAGACCATGAAATTTTCGTGTCATTGATGTGACCACGGACCACCCCATTGTTGGAACTCTTTTTTTTGTCAAACCCTCGCGACTTTAGTTCCCTATCATTCATGAATCATGATCAACGACGAAGAAAGTGGTAGCCAGCAACAAAAGGGCATTTTTCTCTGTTAGAAATTATGGAGGATGCGCTCCGTTACGAGAAGTTAATGTCATCACAGGGTGGGTGATTTATTGGTAGCCGGCAACGACTGACCAGTATCTATTACACATCACACCCCGGAGTTATTGCACAAACATTACTGATGAGTGCGACTTACTGCACGTAAGTATGCATGGTGAAACAGGAGTACAGACAAAATAGTTGCTGAAATTTGTGTGAAATGTGTCGTAATGTGTGTTAAATTTTTTGAGATTTTAACTGTTCGGATGTGAATGATTTTGCTTTCAAGATGAAGAATTTTCTTCCTAACGGACCTAGGTTTGGATCGTGATGAGCGGTATCAGGGTTGCTCGGTTTACTTTGCATCAAAAGACTTGTTCACTTGTGATTTATTGTTTACCAAATTTTTGTGAAATATTCTTGAAATTTTGTGAATCTTTACTTTATTGAGATTTATTGGAGTTTGTGAAAAGTAAAGTGTATATGCGTAAAAGTTAAAAATGTTAAAGTGTATTTATTTTGTTAGAAATTTTCATGTCTCGAATTGTTGGAAAAATAAACATCACGACAGAAGGAGATTGGATTCAAGTCTTTACGAAGGTATAGCTAGGTAATATGATCATTGATCAGTCTCTCGCGGAGACCAGAGACAAAAACAATCGGCCTCTTCCCGATGAAAACGCGAAGAATGACTAATCGATCATACTATATGACTCGTTAAACCCCGATCGGCCTCCGACTTCATGGAAGCAGGAAGAACAAGTTTTCAATCACCTTTTTCCACAATTATCAATCAACACAACCAGATGCAAGACTCAAGATCTCGTAGCGTTTTATCCTCAGTAACATATATGACTATGTAGTTCAGAAAAACCAAAGATAGACAAAAAAAAGGTGCAAAGCATGAGAGCTCGAGAGAGAGAGCATATAGTACCTTAACCTTCGGCTTTGCACGTTTAGCTGATCCTTCAGCCAAGACGACTGCCAAAATCTCTGCTTCAAGCAACCTTTCTTCAGCTCTAGACCCTCCTACGGAAAGCAGCGAGTCCCTCTTCTTCTCAGCGAAAGTATTTTTATGGCTTTCCGGATTGGGTTCTGGGTATGACGAAAAAGGGTATCTTCCTTTACTGGGTTTTGAAGTGGAGAGAAAGACCACTGTCCTTCTCTACGCATCCTTGGATCCAACATCCTCCTTACACGTGGTCGGCTTTAATCAATCGTGTTTCTTTTGGTTTTTGTTTTTCCCTTCTCCTGCGCCTAATTCATCTCGATTTTCAATTTATTTCGTGTACATTAAGATTTCTCTTGATATTGGTATTCACAACATTATACCATAGTATTTATATGTTTATTTTCGTTTTCCATGTAATGTTTTGATGTGAGATATAAATTAATATATATCATAATTCACACAGTAAATTATCTATTTTATTTTATTTCACCTCTTAACTATCAACCGTTTGTAATTCATACACCAGATCAGACAAAAATTTCGGTTAAGTGAAATGACGATTTAACTTTACAATTTTATTTTTATATTTTGTGTGAGCACTTTATATAACTAAAATATAAATCTTCAACTAAATTAACGAGTGATGCAAAGTGTAGAAAGCGGTAAATTGAAATATCACGAAATTAATAGTTCATGCAATACGTCAATATTTAATAGTTGATGAATAAAAAATATATTTGGTTCAAATTTTGAACTTTTTTGCATTGTTGTCCTTTTTTTTTCCTCAACATGGAACTGTTTGGTTCAAATTCCTTTTTCTATATTTACACTGTAGCAAAACGTTACATCGATCTGATATAATAAAAAAACTCTCACGTGACGATGCCCAAGGTCCAAGGGGTTACGGCCTACGAGACAAATTCGCAAGAACAACATTAAACTTGACCACCCGACAAGTAGAAAAAATAAAAAATTGAGATAAATAAACTTTGACTCTTTATTTTTTGGTCATTTACATTTTGCATCTCAATATTTTATTTTTGATATATTGGACCCATTATTTTTCACATTTTTACAATCTGAACTACGTACCAATTTGTTTTCTAAATTGACGGATTTCGTCAACACATGCACAGGTCGACCGCTACATGCCTCTCATAAAGCTGTCGATCGGCTCGTCATGTCTCTCACGATACCTTTGTAGCGATGGACAAGTTCACGTGTCGACGAAATCCATCAATTTAGACGGTTAAATCAGGTACGTGGTCCAGATTACAAAAAATGTGGAAAATAATGAGTCCAATGTATCAAAAATAAAACATCGGTGTGCAAAGTGTAAATGATTCTAAAAATAAAGGAGACAAAGTGTATTTATCCATATATAAAAAAAAACTTGACCACCCATGCATGCGAAAACGATTTAGGCCCCAAAAAGAAACATGTTGCTTCAAAAAGTTTAGGGCATTCCCTTTCTGCCACAAATTATTATTATTATTATTTAATCTCTATCCTGATTAAATGCAGCAAATTAACATCAACAAAAAACATATCTATCTCTCAATTTTTACGTACTGCCGCAACATAAACATGCTCTAATTGTTCCAAATTGCATAAATTGGAACTGCAGGTGAGAAAGATGTAACCAGAAGGAAAAGAAAATAAAAATTAAGAATTGTATTAGAAAAAAACTCTTGCTAAAAGAACTCGAGATTAGTAAAGCTTGTGATCCAGGATTTAAGATCTACACAAACACATAGGACTTACTTATTAATTAGCCCTTGGAAGAGTCCCTAGCTAATTACTTGGCAAAATAGTTCCTAATTATATTTATAATTGTCTCCAAGACTAAACAAAGGCACCCGAAGAGGATATAATAATTTCGCCAGTTAACCAGTAATGTCGATGGTGGCCACGTACGTATTCGTCTCTACATCGGACTCACCAACAGATATAAAAACTGCAATTAATGTGGGAGGAAGATCTTGAACAATGGCCATATATATATATATATGTATGTATGTATGTATGTATGTATGTATGAACATGATAGGTTTACGTGTCTAGATCCTGTTTGTTTGGTGTTGATAGAAGCTGTAGTTTATTACATGTGATTTTCTTTAAGGTAATAATGAGAAACTCAATTATTTAACGGACCACAAAACCTTAAACTGGTAAGTCCTAAGCCACACAAATTAGATTAGTCTGGTTTTTACGAGGATGTGGCATAAAGAATTGTTTGCACTTTGGAAATTCCTATTACATGTGATTTTTTTACTTTTTAACTCTTGATTCTTGAACTATCTTGTGTCGGCCCAAGTTACAGCTCCTAAATTAGTAAAATTCATTAATTAATAGTCACCTTCTAGTAAAATTCTACTATTGAAATATGCAAAAAAAAACTAAAAACTTAAATATCAACAGATGAATTTTATCGGGATGGCATTGGGATCCCATCGGGCTCCCAAGCTTTTCCCAAAAACAATGGGCTTTGATCATTACCGAGTACCAACGCGTTTAAAGCATCAACACCTGCTCACGGGTCAGCCTGGCAGCGCCAGCCATAATGCCTCTGTTGTGGGACATACCTGTGACCCTGTGTAAGTCTTCAGGTCCTACGCCCGGCAGTCTGGACTCTGGACTGGCATTGATCTGTAACGAAGGCACGCGCATTTAATTTTTTTTTTTAAAATTATTTAAAAATATTTTATTCTCAAAAACACTGCACAGCGCAGTGCAGATTAAAAAAAAAATTATTAAATGCAGTCCGGTCCAGATCGCATATAAAAAATTTACAAACCGGACCGAACCGCAAATTCGGTCCGATTTTCCGGTCCGATTCGGTTCTGTTCAGCCCTAGTCTAACGTAATGTTATGAGACAATCTCTAAAGCAACTCACAGATTCGAACGTCTTGGAATTGAATTATAACTAGTTGAGAATTTTACTGTGCTTTTCCAACCACTCGCATTACGCTCCCCCTACCTATTTTAAGATTCGTTTTGGACGGAGATGAAACTAGTGCACGAGTTTCTTTACCTCTTGGGTTCGCCACTGCTTCCACCTGCTTTGGGCTTGTAATATTTATTGTTCCTCATTAACATATATAGGATACGTATTGGCTATTAATTGGAGAAAAAAAAGGAAAAATACACTTTTCACCCACAAACTATCAGGATTATGACACATTGCATCTCAAATTACCATCTTTAAGACATTGTACCATCAAACTACCAATGTTAGACACTTTACACCATAAACTACCCACTTTGACACATTAGACCCTCCAACTACTAATATTAAACACTTTGTATCCTCCATTTGACAATAATACCCTTAATAAATTAATAAATTGACAATAATATCTTTAATATATGAAAAATGGGTCAAGGGTATTGTCGTCATTTTAGTCTACAAATTTGACATAGGGTGCAAAGTGTCAAAAATTGGTAGTTAGAGGATGTAATGTATCAAAATTGGTAGTTTAAGCTGCAAAGTGTAAAACTTATGATAATTTGTGGATAAAAAAATATATTTTACCCAAGAAAAAAATTAGAGGTAGAGTTGAGCTTTAGGCATGTTTGAGCCCCAAATAATTGGGGCCAAATATTTGGGTTTAAGGCTGCGTTTGTTTCGACTGAATATGTTTTCATGCAAAATATTTTTAAAAACATATGTGTTTGGTAGGGGCTGAAAAAAAAGTCAAAGGAAAATGAGATAAGCAGTTAAAGGAAAATAACCTCTATCAGGCTGAAAACAACTTACCCTTTGAAGAAGCGTAAGTTATTTTCCAGATGACTATATTTTCTCTATTTTTTCTAACAGACGTTATCTATTATTTTTTCTCATCTATATTCTCTCTACTAACAAAATAAACTTAAATTATTTTTCAGGTGACTATTTTTTATATATTCTATCGCAAAATATGCTATCTACTATTTTTTCTCTAACAAAAATACTTAAATTTTTTTTCAGTTAACTATTTTTTCTCTATTCTCTACCAAAATGCTGAATATTAATTTATCATTATGAAAGTGGTTAGTTTTGGGAATTTTATGTTAGACATTATTTTTATTGTCATTCAGTATTTTTAATATCTTTATCGATAATAAAAATTTATTTTAGCGTTTCAGGTTGTAATTCGTATTTTATTGGACCTCCTTTTATTATTTTTAATATCTCGCTATCATTTGAACTTTGATTCTACATTTTCGCAATTAGTTTGCTGAGATAAAGTTACAAGAAGACTCTGATGAGTTGAAGCTTTATAGATAGCTCTTCATTTGCTGACTGACAAATTTGTAAGAAAGACACAACTTTCCCGATTGGAGCCTTTGATAATTCAAATAGATAATTAGAGGAAGTATCTGTCTAGATCCTTCTAATATGATTGTTATTTTGAATCTAGAGGTACATCAAACTAAACAAGCTCACAAAATATTCTTTAAATTTTCATATGAACCAAACACTATATGTCTATTTTCAAAGAATTAGCCAAACACTAAAACTTGTTTTGTTTTTCCTGTAAATATTTTCAGCTGCAAATATTTTCTTATTTTCCTTCTTTTACGCCGAAACAAACATAGCCTAATACTAAAAAATTCTTCACATGATTTTTTATTATTATAATATTTATTAAAAATCTTCTCTCTTCACTTTTTTTACCAACCCCATAACATTTCTTTATTTTATAATATTTCCTAAACCTCAATATCCAAAATTTTCACCCTCAATCATCCCATATCAATCAAGTATTCGAATTTAGCATAACATTGTCCCGAGTGGACCAAAGAGAGTGATGTGTCAGAGAATGCGTCAGCTTATCCCTATTGCCCATTAGAATACAAGCAAATATAAACCAATAGTTTAGAAAGGTGACAGATGTGAAGGTTTGTTAGCTTTGTTCTTGCTTTCCGCAGAGATTAATCCCGTCTTAAACACCGTCGTTTTTAGAGTTTTCCGGAACCTGTTGGGCTATTGATGGCCCAATCACTTTTAAACTGGGCGTGGGAATAGCTTCAGCTTAAAGAACTTACGGCCCACATTGGGCCCAATGCTAACATGTATCCTGCCCACTAACTCTTCTCGCGGACAAAAGACAGACAGATAACTGATAAAACATAAAAAAAAAAAAACTGGAGAAAAGGAAACAGCGAACGGATAAAACTAGCCGGGAAAAGCCTCGGACTGTTTTAGAAAAAATCAATTCCAAGCTCCAAGGTCTAAGAAACAGAGCTCATGAGGTGCGCAGGATAAGAAGATGCCACTTCTGCTTCAGCCCTGTAAGTCTCTTTGTTCCCCCAACTGTAGTTTACCAGTTAACTACTTCACTCTTGTATCCAACACTATCCAAAACAAAGCGTTTTCGAGCAGCCCCAAATGCCCAGCTCCGAAAGCCTCCAAATTCCAGTCGTTTTCCACTACCAGGTCTTTTCAAAATCAGGTAGTTGCTAAGAATTTGATACTTTGCGGAGGTACCCATGTTGCCTTCTGCTCTAGGAATGAGGTTTTTGATGGTTTTTCGAGTACCCAGTTGCCGCAAAAGCCTAGTATAGATAGGCCAGAGAATGAAGAGCTTGAATTGCTAAATAAGCCTTCCCCATTGCCTATAAATAATGGTGTCGCCTCAGACTTAGACAAGGTATCTGAAAAACTTGATAAAGACGAGGCTTTAGAGCCTTTTTTGAAGTTTTTCAAAGGGAGAGATACTGCGGAAGAAGCAAAAGAAGAGGGAGGTGTATTAGAGGATAAAAGTGATGTGGATGATTGCAATGAGGAAGCAAAGAAGGTAGATGTTGAGTATTACGATCCCAAACCAGGAGATTTTGTGGTGGGAGTGGTGGTTTCAGGTAATGAGAATAAGCTTGACGTGAATGTGGGGGCGGACGTGTTAGGTAAGATGTTGACAAAGGAGGTGCTTCCCTTGTATGACAAGGAGATGGAATACTTGCTATGCGATATGGATAAGGATGCCTCCAAGTTCATGGTTCGGGGAAAGATGGGAATTGTGAAGAATCATGAGGCCTTGAGCGGGATCTCGGGGCCTGGAAGGCCTGTTGTGGAGACTGGAACTATTTTGTTTGCGGAGGTTCTTGGAAGAACACTTAGTGGTCGCCCACTGCTTTCAACTAGACGATTTTTCAGGAGAATTGCTTGGCATCGAGTGAGGCAGGTTTTTTTCTTGCTTTCTACTTTTCTGTGTACTTATTTAGAAAATTTCCTGCAGAATCTAGAGCTTGCCACGTGGTTGCTTTTGGAGTATTCTCTGGATATCTGTTGTGCCATAAGTTCCAAATGTTAGATAAGCCATTTCAAGTATATTGTTTGGAGAAAATGAATGAATAGGCAGCCGATGTTTTATGATCCACTCAATGGGTCAAGATTGACTAGGCGTTAAAACTATGATTTTTATCTTCCTCTCTTTAGTTTTAAAATATGTCCTGGGAGATTCTATTCTACTGTAAGAGCCAAATTTTGTTTCCCATTGAGCAGATAAAACAACTCAATGAACCCATCGAGGTGAAAATAACAGAGTGGAATACAGGGGGTCTTCTTACGAGGATTGAGGTTAGTTTTTTGTCTGTGTAATTCGTGTGTATGTGCTTATTATGCATTTTGTCGACGATTATAACTTTTTGAAAATTTATTTTGCAGGGATTGAGAGCTTTTCTTCCTAAAGCTGAATTATTGAAAAGAATGAACAGCTTCACTGAATTGAAAGAAAATGTGAGTAGCCTTTTCAAGATATCTTCTTATCTGTCTTTCAGCTACTTAAGAGGTTATGGTTTGTGTTTTCTCCATGAATGATGTCTTCATCCTCTCAATCAACATATTACCCATAATTGGTGGTAAGTAAACGAATTTCCAGGGAATTTTAGATGTGCCAAAGCCGTGAGATATAGCAAAACTATTTAATGCAGAGTGTCGATAGCAAAATTATTTTATGTAGAGGAAAGCTTCACATATTTGGATTTTGTCACTGCCCAATAAAGCCCTCATTGAGGATGGACTTGAGTAAAGCCTCTCAAGTATTGGATGGAGGCCCTTCTGATCTAGTATTGGCCAGCCTTGTCAGAATCAAAGCACTTTCTCTGCCATTACAGTTAAGAGTCTTTTGAAGCTATATGCATGTTTTCTAGAGAACTGGTCAACTATACGTCCATTGTTAAGGCAGGTTGTGAGTTCAAGCCAATCAAGGCAAGACTAATACATAGAGCATCTTATATATCTTGTTAGGTATTGTGTTAAAACAACAGAAAATTAATAAGAAAAAAAAGGCTGGCTATTGGTCACCTTCACATTGGAAGAATGATCAGGGACTGCTTTACTTAGAAGTCAAAAGCCATGACATCCGGGATGATGCCATTATTTGTTCTCTTTCTTTTGATAAACTACCATTAATGCATTCCTATGATGAGAATATATGCTAAATGAGCTTAGTAATTTGCTGATTTAGTTATCTAGCTTTCTTCACTATCTATTACTAACTAGTGATATATTCAGATCATTCACAACTGTACGAGATGACATCATAGCTATAATTACTTTATAAAATCTTTACGTCAAAAGCAGTAGTAAAAATGGGCCATCTGTTCAATTGCTTGCCTACAATGTTTTTTTAGACCCTAATGTGGAGAGTTAGTGGTAACCTACCACTGGTATTGCTTCTCCAGCTCCTGCTGCACTAGTAAACATCATGAAGCCAAAAGGAATTGCAAAAATGGACCACCTAGTCAACTGCCTCGGTAATATATTTATTCTAGCCCTAATGCCAGACCTACAAGTCCACATGGGCTGAGCAACCACAACTCCCACCATCAACACTAGAATGGAAAACTAAGAATTTGAACCCTTACTTACAACACACAAGTATGTTCTGAAATAAATGTCATTGAATCAAAAGTAGTTGCGAAAATGGCCATCTACTGCCTGCCTACAATTTTTATTCTAGGTCCTAATGCATAGCTGAGAGTCCAGTTGGGTTGGGAGGAGCAAATATGTTACATACTGATACCTTGTTTTACTGAAAATAAAGGTTGGAAACTTCCTGAATTTTATTTTGTCTCTATATAAACTGTGGGTCAATGCTATCCCTATATGCTTCTTGATATAATTGGTTCTTGCTGGTGTAGGTTGGACGGTGGTTATACGTGCAGATTACTCGGATGGATGAGACTAAAAATGACTTGATATTGAGTGAGAGGGAAGCTTGGGTTAGTTTTCCATATCATACTTGGTGTGCTCTTGCTCTTTTGTTGCTTGTAGGAACTTCTTTTTATTTTTTTCAAACTTTTTGTGTTTTTTTTAGTTTTCTTTTACAAAGATTTCATCTTTTTGTATAATTTTGCAGGAAATATTGTACCTTAGAGAGGGAACACTTTTAGAAGGAACTGTTAAAAAAATCTTTCCATATGGAGCTCAAATAAGGATAGGCGAAACTAACAGAAGGTATGGAACTGTGTAAAATTCACTTTGAAATCTTATCCTGGAAATAAGTTGGGTAATGTATATTTTCCTTGGTTTTTCCATTGCTGAAAAAGTGAGCATTATCAGAGCAGCAAGAGAACGAGATAAACAAAAAGATAGTGTAGAGCTTCCAGTAGTAGTAGGTACTGCTTGGCCTCCTCAGATAGACGACTGCTTGTTTCTAAACGATGTTTAGCCTTTTCATATAGCCCGCTTCTTGTTTTCTTCTGCACGACTCTCATAAGACTTTATGCGTGTAATTATTTGTCTGTGTATTTCTTGATAAAGAAAGTGTGAATCCATAAGTTATATTGTGATATAGGGACTTATATCTTAAAAAGCAGAAAAACAAAGAAAATAGCTCGATGCTATGAGGAGAAATCACGATCAACATGTACAGAAAGAAAATTTTATCCCACTTTTATGTTTGCATAATGAAAATTTTGGGACATAAAATTTTGAAAATTTTTCAGTTGGCAAACATGACCTTAGTTTGAAAACTCAAGGACCTATTATGAAAATAGTGTAAAATCTAAGGACTAAAAATGATTTTTCCCAAAAAAGAATTTGGAGTTGTAAACAAGTGGAATAAACTATCACAAGTGTACAACAGACAATATTTATTACCAAACATCTGCTAACTTGAAACTCAAAAGTCTCATCTTCTGTTTGTTTCCTAATCAACAAATATTCCCTTCCAATTATTGGGAACAACCAGTAGCTTAATTTAGTTTTTAATTGCTAACATTTACCTGTCAGTTCTTGCAACTTTGGGATGTTTGAACCATATATCACTAATCATACCTAGAAAAAATGTTCCATTATTATGTGAGCCTTTGTTGGATGCATTATCGGAGCCTTAGTGGCTATGCAAATTGTAATGGGCACCATATTCATTAACAGTATTTAGCTATTTCTTGATCTTTTCTTAATTTTGCCTTTTAAGCTCTGTAAATGGAGTACACCAGTTAAATTTGCATCTTTGATTTTGTTTTGTTTATCAATGATGGAGAATCGCACTAAAATTTCTTAACTCTTGCAGTGGCTTGCTGCATATCTCAAACATCACCCGTGACCGAATAACTTCTGTCAGTGACTTACTTGCAGTTGATGAGAAGGTTAAAGTTCTTGTTGTAAGGTCAATGTTTCCTGGCAAAATATCTTTGAGGTAATTAAACTGAGTTGCTGGGTTTGAGACTAACCTGTACATGTTTGATGCACCAGAAGCTCTTAGGTTTAGATGAAAGCATGATCTTTTACTTTTTCTCCAGCTATGTTAAACTTACTTTTCATTATCTTTACAGGTGGTGTCTGAATTAGATTTTGGTAGCTGATGAATTAGCATATTCTTGAACAAAACACATAGTCAAATGGGTTGAAATTGTAGTTCCTTGTCTGTTTGTTGTGCAAATAGAACCCTAGAGCATAACATCCTTTATTCAATGCATTAATACCACCAACAAGAGTATCCTCCCTAGTATTACGGCAATCAATTGCGGTTCCCCCCATTCTCACTGTCCATCGAATCACATGTTCAGAACCCTTCTCCCCATCCATCATACTGCATCCACTTCCTTCGTACCAGCATTCTGTAGGTTAAGAAAGAAGAAAAGGAAAAAATTCTGGATTTGTGGAAGTTTAAGGACGTTGAAGAGGGTATAAGCATGTGGCTTTCTTGGTTCAAGGAAAGCTAGTTTAATTGTCATTATATTCAATTTTCAAGGATGATGGTTATTTCAGTTATTTCTAGTCTCCATGAGAGTAGGCTAATGGAGAAGCTGTGTATCTAAAGCTCGAATTCCTAGGAGATTTGCAATAGTTCCATCTGTACCTTTCTAATAATAATATACATCTAACAGTTGATAAATCATTTTTTTTACTCCTACTACCCGCTATTAGAAATATAAACTAAACGACTAAATTCTCAATTCTGGACAAGTGGAAATATAACATAGCAAAAGTCCTTGATTCCAATTTTCGCCCCCATTTCAGTTACATATTAAGTGAATAGTGTAACTATCCAGGGTGCTATAGTTATGGAAGCAATTGTGATGCAGACATGTTGAGAGTGTTGTTATAATGTAAACTCTGGGAATATAGTTTGTTCGAGTGTTAGGGGTATCTGGTTGCATTGGTGTATTTTGGGGCATTGGGCCAGAAGTTAGCATCTCATTAGTCCTTACAGTATTTACTTCCCTGTTTTTTTCTTGCATTGTTCATTGTTTTTAGCGTTGCATTTACTTTGTAGTCTTGACGGAACTGAGATTTTCCCTGATGTTGGAAAACATGAGACTTCCAGAAAACTTAAAAGGACGAACCGTAGTGTGGGTTCATTACCTGATGAAAGATTAATGTCTTGTAGTTTTGGCCTCCACAATTCATTGCATTATATTTGAACAAATTAGTGCTTTGATTTTCTTTTATTTTTCCATCTCTTCAAACCTTTTTCTGTTAGGAAATTTGTGCTACTGCCAAATAGTGGCACTAACAAGATGCTAAAAGAAAGTTGCTTTTATGGCTTGCAGTATTGCGGACCTCGAAAGTGAGCCCGGGCTCTTTATAGCAAACAAGGAGGTACTTGTTATTTCTCTGAATTGAGATTTTCTTATGTGGTCTATACGTGGCTTCCATCCACTTTCCTAAATGGCTAAAAATTCCTTCCCTTTGGCAGAGAGTATTTGCCGAGGCCGAAGTGATGGCAAAGAAGTATAGGGAAAAGCTACCAGCTGCTTTAGCTCCTCATAGGCCAGAATCACCAACATCTAATGCTTTACCTTTTGAAAACGAAGCAATGATGTTTGCAAATTGGAAATGGTTCAAGTTTGAAACAGACTATTCAGTGTGACCTTTGAGGTGCCCTGTGACGTGATCGACTTGTAAAATGGGGAGGGCTCTGTCCTTTCTATCCTCACCGGTCCCCATGGACAACCACCATGAGAGGCCGGAATATCTACCGACTAGGCCATTGTTCTCATGAATTCACAAAATATCAAGTTATTTGTCATGTATTGCACTTAGATCACCAGCCATTTGAGTCAGAAGCGTGTAAATACAATGACTCAGAACATCTCAATTGTTCTTGTTATGGTGTTTTTGTTTTACCAATGGAAATTCTCAGTTCCAGTACTTTCTTTGACTTAGCTCATCATTTTTCACTTTGTTGCTGAGCAATTGCATCACCAATGTATGTTTTGGAAGGATACTCTTGCTTTGTGCACATTATGATCTATTCGAAGGCAGTATTTCGAGGTTGGCGTACTGTCAAGTTCTGTTCTTCCGTGCGGATAGAAAGCCTATTAACAAAATAACTGGATAAGAACTGTGGTAGATAATTAGTTGAATGAAGTTCAAAACAAGATGGTTCAGCTGTCATCAATCTAAAGTCAAGAATGGAGAGTTCTTCTATAGTTTCGATCGGAGCATGCTTTTATTGTTTTCAGTCATTGTTGGATTTTATTTTATTATTTATTATTTATTATTATGAAAGAAGTATTTGGTTACATAGAAAACCAGCAGTCAGGACACTCAAAAACAAAATAAAAGACCCTAAGTACCGAAAAAATAAAATATCAAACTAACAATAAAAACAATAGACTTAAAATTTAATATTAACAAAACTCATCTTATCAAGACGAAGATTATCTCCCATACCATGATGCAAAGTATCAAAACTCATACAATTAACTTGCTGACCGCCGCATCACCCGATAAATCTCACTGCTGTCAAAGTGGACATTCCTTTCTAAAGTCTCTTCCTTAACTAATAAATCTGCTATCATATATTATTACTCAAGCAAAATATGAGATATCCGAAAAATTAAAGCATTGGCCAAGAAACCACTATCAGTCATTGTTCATCTAAGAAAACAGACGTGAAAGGATGGATCGATCCGTCACCTAAACTTGTGTGCTGTACGTATTTGGTTATTGATAAGCCGTGGAAAATCTGAGATAGATGATCTATACGTGTTTGTTATCTCCATTCTGTCCTGAGTAGAGCGTCCAAAAATCAGAGAAATGATGTCAAAAAGTCTTCGAGCCTGCCGAGTGCCGACTCGAAAGCAGGATCCCAGTGAAAATGTCTTCCAGGTTGGAATCCGCATCCCCTGGTAGAAAGTTTAGCCGAGTCTTTTGCCAGCCTTATCCTACTCAATCCTCTCATCAGCTATCAGACATTTAATAATGATTAGGATGCGGCTCAGCAATGGTACCTCTCTTTTGTCATCTTCAATGTTTTTTTTTTTTTTAACGTTATTGCTTTGTGTAGGGTTTGGGGCTCCATGTACATAATCTAAAGACGTTATATATAAGCCAAGAAAGATACCCTAAAGTCAGTCCATGCCGTGGAAAAACCATTACCTGCCTAAAAAGGATTGCAACATTTATAGCTCTGTTTGGTAGCATATGAGAAATTCTTGTGCATATTTCAACTTTCAGTCACTTATTCCTAAGACTTTTTTTCTGACATATACAACTGAATGAGACTTGTGGGTTTTTTCTACTCTTCTCTTTTGTTAAAATATGTAGAAAGTTAGATAGTTTTAAGAAGTTAGATAGTACTGCATGAATGAACCATATAGGTTTCATCTCTCTGTATCTAGACAAAGTAGAAAATAAAGTGGGTCTCACAAACAGGTATAGGGGTGCTGAGCAGATGCTCATCGTTTGAAAGGTTTGATTCGTCTAGACAAACTTGATATTGCTAGTATTAGACGTTAATTTTTGAATTTTTTCTCGTAGTCTATAGGTTTTTGCATTTTCAGTGGTTAGTCTATCTTTATGTGTTTAGAACTCACACGTAATAAGATCTTTTTAATAAATTTCGGATTTACCAAAACAGAACATATCTACTTGCAAACCGAGGTAACTCCAAAAGACAACTAGATAAAATCTTCATGGGAAATGTTTGACACTCACTGCAGGTATTTTCTACTTCTAGTGTAATTGAAATAACAAACAAACAAGCTCGTACCCATTGAGAGCTATAAAACAATGAGCTAAAGGTAGTGTGCTTCTAGGCTGTGCTCTGGGTTGTTTCACACCAGCTTGCTTATAAAGACAACATAATAATGATTCTTGCTTCCCCTCTAGTGGACTGCAATCTGCAGAAGTATGTCGCGTCCTTATTGGTAGCCTTAACTTCAGCCCCTTAGCTCCCCCCTCTTATCTTATGGTCTTCACCAATGAGAACATGCCAAAAGGGGGCATGAGACGAGACACACAGACACAGACAATATCGCTGTCGCAGATTTGAATCCCTTAGACTATGGTGAAGGTCAAGCCCCCACTAAAATCTTGAATGCAGATATTATATTCTGGCTGGGGCTGCAATTATTATACATGCTGTTCGCAGACATGTAGCGGCGCATAAAAGTAATCTTTGGACCCCCCCCCCCCCCCTTCTATGCGAGTCTTGCTCCTTTGACAGTGGAGTACCTGGACCTCTCTACCACTATCAGATACTGAATTTTATATATATTGCCTACAGAAAACGTCTTCTGTGTTGTCTTGGCAAACATTATGCAAGCAGATTACGTTACCAAGCACATTGCTGAGTTAATATAAGGTGCTAAAATATTTTACAAGTTTATCTTTTAATGCAAGTTAATGATATATATACTTCAAGCTTAAGAAATGCGAAGAAAAAGCGATGTATGCTAGCTCTCATTAAAAATTTATAATTCCGAGAAGAAAACTTTATTATAGTAAACTGGATGAAAAGGCTGTCCTCCTTTAACCAAAAAAAAAAGGATGAAAAGGATCATCTTTGTTGCCTATAACTTAGGTAAATTTGTTTTCCAGTCACTATATTTTGATTTCTTTTCATTTTTAATCATAAAACTTAATGTTTCAACTTTTTAGTCATTTTCATGCATGGTGATAGTGGCTTTTTGCTTCCCTGAATGTTGCGGGCATGTAGAAAATGGAGGCTGACAGTAAAAAAAATTATTCCTTTAGTTAGACTAACCGAAGGTAATAACTGAACTATTTTTTTTTTCAAGTATGAAAAGATCAAAAGACTAAAACGTAAATTTTCCTATAACTTAATAAAAAAGATGCCCAGGAGTTGACAAGCTTTGGACCTCCTGAAGCAGGAGACAAGCATTAACCAATTTGTGTGTCGGAAAACAGGATGGAAGCATTTACAATTTCATCTTTCCCCGCCCTTGCATTTGGCGATGACAGCAGGATACCATGTATACTCATTTTCCGGGAAACAAAAGTAGACAGAAGACTAACTCGGCTGGAACTTTTTGAGCCGATTTATAGTCTTCTCTGCTGTTTTTCTTTCTCACCAAACAGTAGGAAGCATCAAGTTATAATCTATCTAACAGAAGATCGTGCGCCTCTATTGCATGAGAAATCGAACCTGCAGAATAGTGCACCTCTATCGCACAATCCCAAATGGGTTCTACTCACTTTGACAAGATGATGTGTGTTTTCTATTCTCATAGTTTTGACTGATCGAACTAAGAGGCCAATCATGTCACAGAGCACAAAACAAAAACCAAAAATTATTGCCTACTGTACTTGCCTCACTCACTTAGGAGGAGGGAGTGGTCGAATTCAAAGGTCCTAGTTTGTTTCCCGGTAAACTTTTCTGGTCAGAAAAGAAAATGCATCGTTAAATGAGTAATTATGAAGCCCATGACAATCAGTTGGGCCTTGAATGGGTATTTGAGCCCAATTATTAACTTGTTTTGACTTGAAGGAACCGAGCAAAGCAAAAGGACAACAACTAGAAAGACCAACCCCCACAAAAATAAAAACATTAAAAGTACAATTACAATGGTTTTTTGCTCAGGTATGTCCAGCTTCAAAACTACATTACTTTGAGCACTCATGATGAATGAGACATTTCTTTGGGTTAAGATTTGGGATTTCCTAACATGCCCATGAAACCAAACATTTCATAGGGGCATAAGAGTCTTATCACATAACAAAATAGCCAAATCTGATCAAAATCTAGAGTGTTGAAATCAATTTTCAAATGGGCAAATTTTTTTTGTGACATTAATGAGGATAGGTGTCTCGTGATGCTTAAATGTTAGGATACAGTCAAAACCTAAAAGCCCTCACCCTAATCGTTACTTGTGCCCTAAATTATTAAGAACCAAACACTCTCATGTGACTGTACATTTTCTTTTGCCCCGCTTCCAAAACAAACCCACCACCTCTTCCTCGATAACCAAATCACCCACCTCACTAAACTTTACCTCGCCACAGTAATTGCGCAGTAAAAAAAGCATTAAAAAAAATAAATGTTACCTGTTTTGAATACCTATTTGGCCCTAAAAACAGATGCCTCCAATTAAAAACTTCCTCATTATCTACGCCACCCCTGAACCCTAACCCTTTAATAATAACTCTGAGACCACGTTTGAGGGCGCATGGTTTATGCCAGAAAAAGACATTGAAATTGGTTTGCTTACTCCAACCTTTTGCCTTTCACAATCTCCCAAGCTGCCTCACTCCTATATTATCATCAAAGTCTTCCTCGTCCCTAGGCACTCGGGCAGGCGGCCAGGCAGGTTCTCTCACTGTTCCACCTCCATGGACATTGAGCTCTGAATCTTTTGGTACTGTCCCACTCGTTTTCCAGAAAATATGAACCATATTGGTTGGACTTATCATTGGAGATTTCCCGGTAGTAACTTTGTAACTCCATTTTCATACCAATCCTTTGAGACCACTTTTAAAAAGTCTTTTAACTTGATAATTATTTGATTTGTGTAGGATTACGAGACTGCATATATCTAGAGATTAGTAAAAAATGCGCCTAAATTATCCGGACACCCGATTAGAAAAAAGAACTACATTTAGTTAGAGCCCTTGAAGACAATTATATGTGTTATATGATTTAGATCTTCTCAGTTCTCACTTTGATATCTATTATCTATAGAAATAAATAAATTTTTATCATGTTTATCATCGGGATTAAACTCTCCTCGAAATCACAGGGGAGGATGGATATCCTTCCAAAACAAAAGTACATTATTCTTTTGCGGTTCAAAGCTAACTATTTAAGTTGTATAATAATCTTTTTATGTGATGGAAGAAACGGCTTGTTCTAGTTTATTGATTAGAGCTCTTAAGTGAATGGGAACCAATATTAATAGTGATTTATAGTAATGTGGCTTTAATTAATTATATTATACTGGCTTGGTTGAGTGAAAACATGTTGGGTAAATGTGTTCACGTGTTAGCCATGCAGGACGAAGTTATCCACTTGAGAGTCACCTTGGCCGTTGGATTTACATCCATGATATTAAAAATTGGGTTTTTTTAATTGAACAGCAACTTCGTCCACTTTACCTTAATTGAGCTGATATCGTTTGGTTTCTTTAATTGAACAGCAAGAGAGGAAAGTTATAGGGGCACCTCCGCTTTAAACTGTCAAGAATGCCACTGAGAAAAATCCACAATGTTCGTTGCTTATCGAAGTGGACATTCCGTTGTAAAGTCTCTTCCTTAGCTAATAAAGCTGCTATCATATATTATTACTCAAGCAAAATATGAGATATCCGAAAATTAAAGCATTGGCCAAGAAACCACCATCAGTCATTGTTCATCTAAGAAAACAGACGTGAAAGGATGGATCCGTCGCTTAGAAAAAAAAAGCTTAGAAAGAAAGGATGGATCCGTCACCTAAACGTGTGTGCTGTAAGTCTTTGGTTATTGATAAGCCGTGGAAAATCTGAGATAGATGATCTATACGTGTTTGTTATCTCCATTCTGTCCAGAGTAGAGCGTCCAAAAATCAGAGAACTAATGTAAAAAAGTCTTCGAGCCTGCCGAGAGCCGACTCGAAAGCAGGATCCCAGTGAAAATGTCTTCCAGGTTGGAATCCGCATCTCCTGGTAGAAAGTAAGTTTAGCCGAGTCTTTTGCCAGCCTTATCCTACTCAATCCTCTCATCAGCTATCAGACATTTAATAATGATTAGGATGCGGCTCAGCAATGGTACCTATCTTTTCTCATCTTCATGTTTTTTTTTAACATTATTGCTTGTGTAGGGTTTGGGGCTCCATGTACATAATCTAAAGACGTTATATATAAGCCAAGAAAGATACCCTATAGCCAGTCCATGCCGTGGAAAAACCATTACCTGCCTAAAAAGGATTGCAACATTTATAGCTCTGTTTGGTAGCATATGAGAAATTCTTGTGCATATCTCAATTTTCAGTCACTTATTCTTTTATATGGGATAGACCCAGAGACATTTTCAGGAAAGACTTATGTCTAAGACTTTTTTCTGACATATACAACTGACTGAGACTTGTGGGTTTTTCTACTCTCCTCTTTCTTAAAATATGTAGAAAGTTAGATAGTACTGCATGAATGAACATACAGTTTTAATCTCTGTATGAATGAACATGTGTATCTAGACAAAGTAGAAATCTGCAGAAGTATGTCCTTATTGATTCTTGTATGAACATGTGTATCTACATAATAATGATTCTTGCTTCCCCTCTAGTGGACTGCAATCTGCAGAAGTATGTCGCGTCCTTATTGGTAGCCTTAACTTCAGCCCCTTAGCTCCCCCCTCTTATCTTATGGTCTTCACCAATGAGAACATGCCAAAAGGGGGCATGAGACGAGACACAGACACAGACAATATCGCTGTCGCAGATTTGAATCCCTTAGACTAAGGTGAAGGTCAAGCCCCCACTAAAATCTTGTATGCAGATATTATATTCTGGCTGGGGCTGCAATTATTATACATGCTGTTCGCAGACATGTAGCGGCGCATAAAAGTAATCTTTGGACCCCCTTTTATGCGAGTCTTGGTCCTTTGACAGTGGAGTACCTGGACCTCTCTCTACCACTATCAGATACTGAATATATATATATATATATTGCCTACAGAAAACGTCTTCTGTGTTGTCTTGGCAAACATTATACTAGCGGATTACGTTACCAAGCACATTGCTGAGTTAATATAAGGTGCTATAATATTTTACAAGTTTATCTTTTAATGCAAGAGTTAATGATATATATACTTCAAGCTTAAGAAATGCGAAGAAAAATCGATGTATGCTAGCTATCATTAAAAATTTAAAATTCCAAGAAAAAATATTATTATAGTAAAGTGGATCAAAAGGCTGTCCTCCTTTAACCCAAAAAAAAGATGAAAATGATCATATTTGTTGCTTATAACTAATTTACTTTTTAGTCACTACATTTTCATCTCTTTTTAATTTTTAATCAGAAAATTTAATATTTTAACTTTTTAATCCTTTTCATGCACGGTGGTAGTGGCTTTTAGCTTCCCTTAATGTTGCAAGCATGTGGAAAATGGTGACATGTGGAAAGGGATACGAGGAGCGAGATATGCAGGCCAGAATAAACGATCGGCTTCAAGGGACTTGGAACGCATAATTTCATTGGCTTTAAGTTGAAGCATTAAATTTTATGACTAAAAATGAAAAGAGGCAAAAAATTAGTGACTAAAAAGTAAATTTACCTACAATTTAATAAAAAAAAAATGGCCCTAGTTGACAAGCTTAGGACCTTCTGTAGCAGGAGACAAGCATTAACCAATTTGTGCCCATTGGTGTGTCGGAAAACAGGATGGAAGCATTTACATGCAATTGCATCTTTCCCCACCCTTGCATTTGGCGATGACAGCAGGATACCATGTATACTCATTTCCGAGAAACAAAAGTAGACTGTAGACACGACTTACTCGGATGGAACTTTTTATGCCGATTTATAGTCTTCTCTGCTGTTTTTCTTTCTCACCAAACAGTAGGAGGCATCAAGTTATAATCTGTGCACCAGGTTCATAGCCCCGTTAGACGAACTGCGAGGTCTTAAGGCCACAGGTAAATTATCTTAAGAAAACTTTAATCTCTCATTTTAATCACCGGTTTTGTTCTCGTGAGTAATCGAATCCAAGATCGTGCAACTCTATTGCATGATCTCAAATGCATGAGAAATCGAACCAGAATAATGCACCTATATCGCACAATCCCAAATGCCTCCTACTCACTTCGACAATATGATGTGTGTTTTCTATTCTCATAGTTTTGACATGATCGAACTAAGAGGCCAATCATGTCACAGAGCACAAAACACCAAAAATTATTGCCTACTGTACTTGCCTCGCTTAGGAGGAGGGAGTGGTCGAATTCAAAGGTCCTAAGTTTGTTTCCGGTAAACTTTTTCTGGGCAGAAAAGAAAATGCATCATTAAATGAGTAATTATGAAGCCCATGACAATCAGTTGGGCCTTGAATGGGTATTTGAGCCCAATTATTAACTTGTTTTGACTTGAAGGAACCGAGCAGAGCAAAAGGACAACAACTAGAAAGACCAACCCCCTCAAAAATAAAACATTAAAAGTACAATTACAATGGTTTTTTCTCAGGTATGTCCAGCTTCAAAATGACATTACTTTGAGCACTCAAGATGAATGAGACATTTCTTTAGGTTAAGATTTGGGATTTCCTAACATGCCCATGAAACCAAACATTTCATAGGGGCATAAGAGTCTTATCATATAACAAAATAGCCAAATCTGATCAAAATCTAGAGTGTTCAAATCAATTTTCAAATGGGCAAATTTTTTTTGTGACATTAATGAGGATAGGTGTCTCGTCAGGCTTAAATGTTAGGATACGGTCAAAAACTAAAAGCCCTATATAAAACCCAAATTGTTACTTGTGCCCTAAATTATTAAGAACCAAACACTCTCACTAGTCTGTCCTCTCTCTCTCATGTGACTCTGTACATTTTCTTTTGCCCCGCTCCCAAAACAAACCCACCACCTCTTCCTCGATAACCAAATTACCCACCCCACTACACTTACCTCGCCACAGTAATTACGCAGTAAAAAAAGCATTAAAAAAATAATGTTACCTGTTTTGAATACCGATTTGGCCCTAAAAACAGATGCCTCCAATTAAAAACTCTCTCTTTATCTACGCCACCCCTGAACCCTAACCAGTAACCCATTATAGTAACTCTCAGACCACGTTTCAGGGCGCATAGTTTATGCCAGAAAAAGACAATGAAATTGGTTTGCTTTACTCCAACCTTTTGCCTTTCACAATCTCCCAAGCTGCCTCATTCCTATATTATCATCAAAGTCTTCGTCGTCCCTAGGCACTCGGGCAGGCGGCCAGGCAGGTTCTCTCTTTTTTTTTTGATCACCAGGCAGGTTCTCCCATTGTTCCAACTCCATCTCCTGCTTAGAAAAAAAAAACTCCATCTCCTAACCTTCATCAACCCATTTTCCATGGCGCAAGGCAGGTTCTCTCACTGTTCCAACTCCATCTCTTAACCTTCATCAAGCCATTTTCCATGGCGCAGAGAAAAAATACCACCCATTTTGTTGCATTTTGGTTAGTTTTATTTTACATAACAATGACAAAAAAATTGCTTGTTACCTCCCTCTCACCCGATGGACAAGCCCTTCTCGCCCTTCTCTCTGCTGCTGACCCTTCTGCCAAAGCTTCGTCCTCTATTCTTTCCTCCTGGAACCCGTCAAGCCCTACTCCATGTACATGGCAAGGCATCACGTGTTCTCCACAAAACAGAGTAATCTCTCTCTCCCTCCCCAACATATTCCTCAATCTTTCCTCTATACCCTCGCAGCTCGCCTCCCTCTCATCACTACAGCTTCTCAACCTCTCCTCCACCAATATCTCAGGCATTATACCCGCCTCCCTTGGCCAACTCACTTATCTACGCCTTCTGGACCTCTCCTCTAATTCTCTGTCGGGCCCCATTCCTCCAGAACTTGGCACTCTCTCTTCCCTCCAATTCCTTTTCTTGAACTCCAATAGATTGTCTGGCAGGATACCTCAACATCTTGCTAACCTTACCTCACTACAAGTTCTTTGTCTCCAAGACAATCTCCTGAATGGTTCAATACCTTCACAGCTAGGCTCTTTGGTTTCCCTCCAACAGTTTCGGGTTGGGGGTAATCCATATCTAACCGGTGGAATTCCTGCTCAACTGGGATCACTAAAAAATCTCACTACATTTGGTGCTGCGGCCACTGGCCTTTCTGGTGTGATACCACCTACATTCGGGAACTTGATCAATCTGCAAACATTGGCACTTTACGATACGGATGTATTTGGTTCTATACCGCCTGAACTTGGGCTGTGTTCGGAGCTAAGGAACTTGTATTTGCACATGAACAAGCTCACTGGTTCAATCCCTCCTCAACTGGGTAAGTTGCAAAAGCTCACTAGCTTGCTTCTTTGGGGCAATGCATTATCTGGACTCATCCCAGCCGAGCTTTCCAATTGTTCATCGCTTGTGATTCTTGACGCATCTGCCAATGATCTTTCTGGAGAAATCTCGGCTGACTTGGGGAAGCTAGTGGTTCTCGAACAGCTTCATCTATCAGATAATGCGCTGACGGGAGCAATACCGTGGCAGTTGAGCAATTGCACAAGCCTCACTTCTATTCAGCTCGACAAGAATCAGTTATCAGGGACCATTCCATGGCAGGTTGGTAACTTGAAATTCTTGCAGAGTTTTTTCTTGTGGAGCAATTCGGTGGCCGGGACTATACCACCTTCATTTGGGAACTGCACAGAACTCTACGCGCTTGACCTATCTAGGAACAAGCTTACAGGGCCTATTCCCGTAGAAATTTTTAGTTTGAAGCAGCTTAGCAAGCTTCTGCTTCTAGGGAACTCGTTATCTGGTGGGCTGCCCCGAAGTGTTGCCAATTGTCAGTCTTTAGTGAGATTGAGGCTTGGGGAGAACCAACTTTCAGGTCAGATTCCTAAGGAGATAGGCCAACTGCAGAATCTTGTCTTTCTTGACTTGTACATGAACCATTTCTCCGGTGGCCTTCCATTTGAGATTGCCAATATCTCGGTTCTCGAGCTATTGGATGTGCACAATAACTACCTTATGGGGGAAATCCCAGCGCAGCTTGGTGAGCTTGTGAATTTAGAGTTGCTTGATCTTAGCAGAAACAGCTTCACGGGTGAAATTCCTTGGAGCTTTGGAAACTTCAGTTACTTGAACAAGCTCATTCTCAACAATAATCTACTGTCAGGTTCAATCCCCACATCCATAAGGAACTTGCAGAAACTAACTCTGCTTGATTTGAGCTACAACAGCCTCTCTGGTGCAATTCCACCAGAAATTGGTTATGTGAAAAGCTTGACCATCAGTTTGGACTTGAGTTCCAATGGCTTTACGGGGCAAATCCCTGAGATAATGGCCAGTTTGACACAGTTGCAATCACTTGATCTTTCCCGTAATATGCTTTATGGGAGAATAAAAGTTTTAGGTTTCTTGACTAGTCTAACCTCCCTTAACATTTCATATAACAATTTCTCAGGCCCTATTCCGGTGACACCCTTCTTCAGAACCCTATCTTTGAATTCATACCTTCAAAACCCGAATCTTTGTGAGTCCCTTGATGGGTCTACGTGTTCTTCAGGTGCAATTAGGAAAAATGGATTAAAATCATCAAAAACTGTAGCTTTGATTTCAGTTATTCTTGCTTCAATAACCATTCTAGTTCTTGCCTCATGGATTCTACTAATGCGCAATCACAAGTATATGCTGGAGAAATCTTCAGGGACATCACCATCTTCATCAGGTGTTGAAGATTTCTCTTATCCATGGACTTTCATCCCTTTCCAGAAGCTCAACTTCAGCATTGACAACATCCTGGATTGCTTGAAGGATGAAAACATTCTTGGTAAAGGCTGTTCTGGGGTTGTCTATAAGGCGGAAATGTCCACTGGGGAGTTGATTGCAGTGAAAAAGCTGTGGAAAACAAAGAAAGAAGAAGAACCAGTGGATTCGTTTGCAGCAGAGATTCAAATTCTTGGCCACATTCGGCATAGGAACATTGTGAAGCTGCTGGGTTACTGTTCCAATAAGAGTGTCAAGCTACTTCTTTATAACTACATTCCAAATGGTAACCTACAACAGTTGTTGCTGGGGAATAGGAACTTGGATTGGGAAACTAGGTACAAGATTGCAGTTGGGTCAGCTCAGGGTCTTGCTTATCTTCATCATGATTGTGTGCCAGCAATTCTTCACAGAGATGTTAAGTGCAATAACATACTTCTAGATTCCAAGTTTGAAGCCTATCTGGCAGATTTTGGTCTTGCAAAGTTGATGAACTCTCCAAACTATAACCACGCAATGTCAAGAGTAGCCGGGTCTTATGGCTATATTGCCCCAGGCAAGTATTCCTGATACACTCCCTCTCTCGCTTATATCTATACATTTTGCCTTGCACTAAAATCGAAAAGCCATGATACCGGTGTCCATAAATAATATTTTTGTTATATCACTAATCTGCTAAGGTTTCCCTGCCATCAAGCACGTGCACGAAATAGTGTTGGAAACTCATTTTTGTTCAATTTGATTCATCCCGTTTCACATATGTTTTCTGTTTCTTTGGATCTTCGGGGGTCAAATGTTTCCAAGCCTTGGGATATCTTTTGTAACTCAAATATGCAGGATTAAGTTTTTGTCTGTAATTTGGAAAGAAGAAAGATATCCCCTACACCATGTACAGTATTGTTAGAGATTAATTCATGTTTAGTACCTGAATTGTCAATTTCATTGCTCGTAAGATCTCAATGTTTCAATGCAGAATATGGATATACCATGCACATAACCGAGAAGAGTGATGTTTACAGCTATGGGGTGGTGCTGCTCGAAATCTTAAGTGGGCGTAGCGCAGTTGAGTCCCAACTGGGTGATGGGCTCCATATAGTTGAGTGGGTGAAAAAGAAGATGGGGAGCTTTGAGCCAGCCGTATCAGTGCTAGATACAAAGCTCCTAGGCTTACCTGATCAAATGGTGCAAGAGATGCTTCAAACACTTGGAATTGCTATGTTTTGTGTGAACTCTTCACCAGTAGAACGGCCTACCATGAAGGAAGTGGTGGCACTATTAATGGAGGTGAAAAGCACACCTGAAGAATGGGGGAAGACATCTCAGCCTCTAATAAAGCAGTCCTCAAATCAAAGTTAATTTTTTTTTTCTTTTTTGTTCCTTTTTTGTTCCTTCCAAGGGAATCGATGATTGATTTTCTTCTGTATCCCAGGAAAAGAAGAAATGGATGGTGTTATTGTGGGAAATGGCGGAGGAAGCTTTAGATTAGTGGCACTATTGAGTTTGGATGGTGGTCCTCGACTTGTACAGTTTTCAAAACAAGAATGTGGTTGATTTTTGCTTCATGTCTCGCATGCTCTTTACCTTCGTTTCTTTTAAACTTTACATCATCATGGTCTCACGGGATAATAATCCAGAGTCCGCCATTTTCAAATCCCCTTTTGTTCATTAAATCTTCTAAGGTTCCTGAAACGGATTAAAACGTCATTTTTTCTAACTCAGAAATTTCGAAACAAATTTGTTCAACATTCAGAGAAAAGCCCATCTCTGCTTGAATTGACATCCAGTTACAAGAAGACAAAATATAGACACCCGCACAGTATATTCTGTGTAGGACCTGAGCTGCAGGATATCCTAAAGCCACCGTCAGAAACAGGCCATGGCCTTGCCCCTTTCCTCTCCCCCACATGCCTTGCCCAGACTGTCAGACAGTAGATTTGTCTCCCATATCTCAAAATTCTGTCTCCTAGACCATTCCCTCTTTTCAATTTTTCAGAAGTTTTGGTAAAAAAGAGACGAAAAGAGGATATGGTAAGCATTTCACCAGTTTTAAGTACATATTCTAATGAAAAGTGAATCATTACCACATTGAAAAAGATGTCAACATATAAATGCATCGCACCGGCAATGTATCTACTAATTATGACCAATTCGATATGCCTCTCTTTTTGTCTTATCGATCTCTTTTTGTTTCTTTTATATTAGGGCGCCAAAAAGATAAAGCTAAAGCCAGAAAACATTATCTTGTTTTGGATCCTACTCAATGACCCAAGAAGGAGGGGTCCCTAGAGTGTACTTACAAGGGAAGGCCTAGAAAGCCCACTTTCTCTTCTCTACTCATGCGTTCTATTTCTTGACCAAACTCGTTATGTTTAGAATTTAAGTAAGATATGAAGAGGGAGAAACTAACAATTAATTTGAATGCAAAATCAGATTTTTTTTTGTAACGATGAAACTGTGTATTGAGTTTGGACCGACCTAATCTAATATTCACAGCAGTTAAGTTTATCTTCCGGACAAACTCTAAAAAGACTAACTAGCTCACTGATTAATTTCTTATTTAAATCACGAGTTTTTTTTATGCAAGTGATGGTTTGAATGCTTGAGTGTGTCCGTAACCCGCACTCACATGGAGCCCCGCTGACACTTTGAGCTATTCCAAATGAATTAAAAATCATATTCATGTTTTCATCATCCGCTAAAATGGCAAGAGAAACAGAGTAAGAAAGGAAGAAGAAGAAGAAAAATTATCATTCGTTAAAGCTCACAATGCCAAGCTTCCTTTTCCCAAGAAAGCTAGCTTTTCATCCGTGCAATACATGGCGACAGAATATTTTATTTGAAAAAAGGTCCAAGTAATTATAAAAAAGGTTTTATTTAATTTATTATTTAACTAACGAATATCACCAGTTTATTTTTTAATGAGAATGAGAATATTCATATTTATTAAAATGATTGTAATAACTCCTTGGTTTGCCAAAGAGTTTACACACACGAGTTTACAGGGCAAAAGCCTTTTACATTGAAATATGATCGCGTCAAGTAGTCTGAAGTAGGACACAGCGAGAAACCATGAAATTCCAAAAATTACGTAAAAGCAAGATTCTGGAGGCCAACTACGATGGATAGCTTAGCCTACCCACAATTGAGTAAGATTCCCCACATACTAAAATTCTCTGACCTTCCTGTTACCACATACTGGCTAAAAGGTTTAGAACCCTAACAACGACAGAAAGATTAACAAGAGAAGCTCAACAGTAGTGATGTTTAGAAAAATCAAAAGAAAAACTGAAAAAATGAAGGAAAAATGAAGCGATCAGAAGAGAACAGAACTTGGACCTGTCCTTGTCAGTTCAATTGCCTAGTTGCTCTATCTCTAATCTCAGCTTGTCCAAAAAGTACATAGCCATTCCATTTTTCGTTGTTCCCCAAATGGGATACCCATCCATTTGCACCATGTTTCTGACGTTCTTATGACTTTCATTTGTCTCTTTCCTTCCCTTTCCTTCCATTTCTCACATTTGTACAATATACGACAATGACTTTGTCTATCATAATATTATCCAGAAACTACAGGGACATTTTCATGAATCTGCATAGCTCCAAACACACTAACATGTAAGTGAAACATGAATTTCCTATTCATTTTATGGGAGTTCTTGAATTTTACTTCGTTTACCTCAAAGGGGCTAAGATTCCAGGAAATAGAGGTCTGGTTTCAGTTTTCTGTAGCTCTCTTGACATTTGATGGTTCAGATAATTTTTTTCCTTCACACAAGCTAACCCCTTCTAAGGTGCCAATCACTCCTAAGAACAACAGTGTACCTTTGAAAGAAAATTCATCGGCCTAGTAGCAAGAGATAAGAAACAAAACTGGAGCTGTTAAGGTCCAACAACAATCAAAGATATGTGCATTATGAAATGCAAGTAAAATATTAACATCACATAATTTATTATTTGCTTTTTTGGAGTTGGCAAATATTGACACCAGCATATTCAAGCCCTTTCTAGGGTGAGAAGAGCAGACTTTTGTACTCTAAAATATGGCTTTAAAGATTAATTGAAACCTGTGAAAAGGAGGATCACTTAGACCATCAAGTTGAAAAGGGTCAATGGAGATTTTGCTTCTCAACTAGCTGTTTCCTACTTTCTGTGTAGCAACTATGGTGTGATTCCATTCTCAAGGTAGCAGCATAGACACCTGTCATCCAGATTATTAGGAAAAGCAATCTTTTCACCCTAACATGAACTGGAACTACAAGGCTGTTATTCTAGGTCTAAAATAACTGCTACAATAATGGAAGATGTACGAAAAATTGACAACATAATTTGAGACAGATACTGCTATCTCCTGTTGTAGATGGCATAAGCTGACAAACAAATGTCCCTATAGTGTGTATCTGATGAAGGCCCTAGAAGGAGAAGCACGAGACTTGCTGAAAAAAAGGTGGACATGTGAGGAGCACTTGAGCTCATCATGCATTTTAGGAATATTTAAGCTAATGATAGTTTTATAATTTTGATTAGGTGTAAATAAGAGCTTAATGGTCAATTAAGCATTAGGGTTTCTCTGTGTTAAGCAATTAGTCGTAAACCTAAAGGATTATTCATTCATGTTGAGACTTACTAATGAAGCCGTCTTGTTTTGGCCTTGGGGACCTTTAAACTTTCGGTTTTCTAGGATTCATAGCTCGTAGAAGACTTGAGCTAGCTTGGTGCAATTTATTGAATCCGTGTTTGAAGATCTTATCTTTACAATTCATTGAAAAGGGTTTGATCTAATCTATCCTTTTATCTTTCTTTGTATTTTCGAACTGTACTCTTGCAATCTATTGAATAGAGTTCTTTTGTATCTTGATATTTGATTATCGTTCTATTTCAATTTCCAAACCTTAATCTAGGTAAATCTCATTGATTTGTCTAGATTAAATCCCTACTTGAACCAAATCCCCAAATCTCATAAACCCTAGATTCTTAATTTGGAGATCGTGATTATGTAGATTGGTTATCTATTGAATAGAGTTGATTCAACCATCTTTTCTGTATCTTGATATTTGATTATCGTTCTATTTCAATTTCCAAACCTTAATCTAGGTAAATCTCATTGATTTGTCTAGATTGCATCCCTACTTGAACCAAATCCCCAAATCTCATAAACCCTAGATTCTTAATTTGGAGATCGTGATTATGTAGATTGGTGGCTTGTTGTTGGATCCGGAGCGGGTCCTCAACAGCATCAGGTAACCTATCCTCTAGTTTGTTTGAAGTGTGACTGCTAAAGTGGTGGTCAGGATTTGATAAAGGAACCAACTTAGTTTTTCCAGTTTACTAGCAAGATAGTTCAGCTCCTTTACATAGAAAAAGAGGAGCATATGTGTTTCCAAATCATCTTGTATTCTCAAAGCAGTTCCAATATAGCATCATTTGCCAGATAGAACAGCAATTTGGCAGTATTAATAATCCTAATCTCCTTGTGCCCTCGTTACCTTGGAAATTTTCGAAAGAAACTTGTTCTCTGGAGGTTGACAGAATCAATGACTATAGAACAGTAATGTACTTTCGTACTTATTTCACTGTAATGATGAGAAGACCTATACTACAAGACACTAGATCTTCAACCTCAAAGGACAAGCAAAAGATGCTCTATGAGGTGGCTGCATAAAAGTCTAGAAAGCATACATCATTCATGATATTCGTTTCAAGTGGTTGTTGATGGCGTGAGGATCACATCATCCTAAGTTAACTCATGCGGAAGTGAAAGAACTATGGAATTATAATCAACAGCATAATGTTTCCATAAGCCATTGAGGCATCACCAGTAACAAGTACATGAATTTCACAATTCGGCAGTGTTTTATTTAGAAGAACTCACTGCCAGTTCATTATTCAAAATCACCACTAACTTTTTCCTTTCTCAAAAATTCATCGCCGCAATTCCCAATTCTTTAACCTAGAGCATCACCTCCCAAATTGGCCTAAACAAACACAGCCAAAAAGAAGAGAGATAATTAGTGAATTCGAATACAAATTGGACAAAAGCCCGTTTTCACCAACCTCATTACTCATTCAACTGCTGAAGCTCAGCCTTCAACTGCTCAATCTTCAGCCCCATTGACCTCTGCAACGCCGCCTTTCCGTTCTCCGGCAACTTCGCCAATAGCGCCTCAAACTTGTCCAGAACTTCCTTCACTGCAGCCCGAGCACACTCCGCCTCCTCATCAAAATACACAGTCTCTTTGGACTCCATAGCCATCTCTATCTCCTCTCTAGCTTCAGCAAACTTGAGGTTAATCATGTCTACCTCTCTGTTCTGGTCAAACTCAGCCACTGAGTCACCAGACTCAGCACTGTACTTCCTAAACTGGTTTAGCGAGCTTACATTTGAGTTAAGTATAACGGGTAACTTGGGGTTTGGAGAAGACACTGAGTCTGGAACGAGTTGAGCTGGAATCGTTGCGAGTGAGTGGAGGAAAGACGAAGAAGAAGGGCGCCTGAAACACGCTCTAAAGAGAGAGACTTGTGAACGTCGAACCATCTTTTCTCTTTCCCCAATGCACTGGGTCTGGAGAACAGCGAGAGCTGTGGTAGAACAGAGTCTAAATCCCGACGTAGGTTGTATCGAAATGGGCTGGATGATGATGAGCAGGTGATCCAGTCATGCAACTGGGCCGATATATGGCCCATTTTGGACCAAGAAAATGTCCAGTGGGTGCAAATTGAGGACTGCCCTTATTATATAGCCCAGCCAATACACCCCAAAATAAAAGAAATCCCACCAAAAATCCCGGAAATAATGTTGGACGATAGAAGCACATACTAATTTAAGTACCTACTTTGAAATAAATGAGATGCAAGATTATTCAGAAAACAGAAAAAATCAACTTTCACAACTTAAAATTTTAAAGAATTTTGAGTTTGTAGGAGAAAATTTTGAGATTTTGACTTTTTATGGGAGTTTAGGTTGTTGTGAAATTTTTTAAGAATGTTTGGTTGTATAAAGATTTTATTGAAGTTTGTTAAAAATGAATGAAGAGAATTTTGATATATTTTTTTTAATGAAAAAATATTGAAGTTAGTGTGAAAAAATGTTAGAATTTATCTCAAAATTTTGAAGTTTCGATGTTTGGTTGTAAAAATTTTCTTAAAAAGTTTGAAAATTTTCTATCGCCATAGATGGTGAAAATTGAAAAACATGGTTACTTTTCAAGAGTTAAAAACAGAATTTATAGTAGCAGGTGAAGTTTGGACCCAAAAAATATAAGGGGAAAGTAAAAGTTACATCAGATGGATCATGGAACAGGAGAGGTCAAAGATCACTGTAGACACTATTATCGTGAACCACCAAAACCACCATACCAAGTCAAAAGTCTCAAGCTAAAGTCTAACGATTCTTCCTAATCCAACAACCCCATTTGGGCCAAGAAGAAGATTACATAAACCCTTCAATTCTCACTGTCTCAGGCACAACCCACCTTCAGTGTTCAGACTTCCCATGGCTCGCCAGCTTCTGTTGATGCAGCACAGCACATTTCAACTCGGCCTCGGGGTGATGACTCTTCTATTGTGTGCCATTGCTCTGTTCATGCGTGCTTCTCATTCCCGTAAATGGCGTCTTCATTGGAGAGCATGCTATGGTTTCAACAATGGAGACCATGTAATAGAGCTCAATACAGAAGCAGGGATCCTAACTACGAATGGCAACCCAAGCATGTTCAGTGGGGATCTCTCAGTATGGAAGAAGAACATACTTATGGGGGGGGGGGGGGGGAGTGCGAGCTACCAATTTCTCTGGTGTCATAATATATGACTCCAATGGGAATATTGTTGGAAGTAATAGGATGTGAAACACAATACCTGCTGTTGTTGCGAAGCTTCTTGCAACTTCACCTGCAAATTTGTGTTTTGTCTATGGTCTTGCAGGCTTCAGATAAAATGAAATTGATGCCGTAATAAATGAGATAGATACTTCAATAAAAAGAATGCTTGTGTCCAGGTATACCTGATTGTATTTATCCTAAACAAGGCAAATAAACAATATAGACCATGGCATTGCCTTGGCAGAGGAAGATAAATAAGAGGGAACTCAAGAGCCCAGATTGCATTCAATATTTGGTTAGAAACCCAGAATCCATATCCAGGACATAACATTTGTACATAAGTTAGTAAAAACTAGTAAAAGCATAATGGAAAAAATTGACACGCAAAACTTACAGTAAGGTGCAAAACTTAATCATAAATTCTGTCCAAAATTCAAATACATTCATCTGGAACTCATTGAGTCTTTCTTATTAGACCAAGCACTGCGCCCCCTAAACCCAACAACACTTAATTTCGAAGGTGTAGATTTTACAGAATTTGACTTTTTGCTTGCTATTTGCTTCTTCCCACCTGAAGATGGTTTTCTTGAGGAACTGGTACTGGACGACTTCATTGATTTCGTGACTGCTGGCTTGGTAGATTTTGCTGGGGCAGGTGCCCTTTTAGCTTTCACTCCGAGCTTATTCTTCTGACGTGAAACCTGAACCAATTTAGTGTTCATCACCTTGTTCCCAGTTATTCTGGCCCTGGCAATGTCCCTCCGGACATTATCTACAGTAAGAGACTCCAAGCTCTCATTCTTCCCCATAGCCTCCTCTATCCGGGTGGCCAACATGAGGTCCTTTTTAGCAACCAAACTCGTTACTTTCCCTGTAAGAAGGAAGATGTTTTCTTAGGGTAACCTGACCAGTACTTTTGGCGTCACAGTCACCAAAATCTCTGTTAAAGAATAAAGAACTCCTTAAAATGGGACCAATTTCTCAGTCCTCTTCCTTTCTTTTCATTTTCCTCCTTTTCTCAGACTTGCATAGAAAGATATACAACTCCATGCAATATCAGTTGACACTCTCTCTACCTTCATTGCTATGTCCAGTCCCCACTTAAAACATGAAGATTAAAATTACGTATTTTCAATCGAAGTGTTGGGTATATACACAACTTTTTCACTCTAAACTTTAAAGGCAAGCATACATTGTTTTTTTCCTCACTTGAAATGACAGAAAAAGAAAGCAAATTATGTGGGAAACAGTTGCTGCGCACCTTTTGCACCCATGCGAGCAGTTCTTCCTGTGCGATGAAGGTAATCAATCTATAAGGTAAAAGCAGATTAGGGTCAAACAACCTCATGTCGAAATGAAAGAAAAAAAAAAGAAATTTGAGAGAGAGAGAGAGGGAGAGGGAGGGAGAGGGAGGGAGAGGGGGGAAACCAACAGAACACCCAAGAGACCAAAGAGATGATGCTTACAGAGTTCAAGGGGAAATCAAACATGATAACATGATCTACATCCAAGTCAAGTCCCCTGGCAGCCAAGTCTGTGCACACCAATGTGGGACAATCTCCATCATTACTCTTAAACCTTTTCAGGTTTTCAACCCTGGGTTTAGAAGAAAAAAAAGGGTTGGGATAAGTACTGTAAACTGTTATGCATGCATATGTATGCATGTAACAAGTGTGAATGGTAGATGGACTTAGGTTTCCATTGTCACTTAGGACAAATAAATATGTAGTAATGCATATGTCTGCATTCCTGGAGACAGTGGCTCTTGTTGATAAAAGCTCAGATGTATGCACACTTTGAGTAGAACCATGCCTATAAAAAAATGAAATAGAATGAACCATAGCCCCCGGAATACTAAAGAAACCAAATCTCTCTCTCTCTCTCTCTCTCTCTCTCTCACACACACACACACACACACACACAAGAACTCAATCTAACTCAGTTAAACCTTCATCACAATTACATCAGGCTTTGCTATGGATCCTCATCAACTAATGGGATTAATCACATTAATCCCATTCTATCTTAACTAGAATCATACACTCTTGCCGCCCAATTTTTTTCTCTGGGTAATTTTTATACTCTATTTAATACATCCTTCTTCACTACTTTTGTTATTTTTTTTTTATAAGTAAGGAAAGCTTTATTGAAAACACCAAAAGAGGTAACAGAACAAAGAGCTATACTGAAAACCTACTCCAAACAAGCTACAAAACTAAGGAAATCAGAAAAATTAGAGAAAGGAAAGTCCAGAACAACATTTTCCCAAAGAAAAAGAGAACTCAACAACTTTCCCCTCAACCCTTCTAAAGACAAAAAATAGTTCTCGAAACATCTCTCATTCCTTTCCCCTCCAAATAATCCACCAGATACACAAAGGGATCATCCTCCACACCCTCAAAGCAAGAGGGTTGTTGAACTTCCTCTTCCAACAAAACAATACCTCAATCACCCTAGAAAGCATTACCCAACTGTAATTCGTAACGCTAAGCACATGAGACCATAAATTCCTGGCGACATCACAATGTAACAATATATGATCCACGGATTCCCCATTACACCTACAAAGGTAGCACCAATCAAGTAGACAAAGACCCCTTCTCCTCAGTTAGTTAATAGTCAAGATTCTCTCATGTGCAGCCTCCCACACAAAGAATGAGCCTCTCATAGGAACAAAGGACCTCCAAATATGCCTCCACGGAAAAAACAAAATGGGGCTGTAAGAGAGAAGCACATACATCGATTTCACCGAGAAAATGTCATTCTTACTACTTTTGTTATTTTAAACTCCCTCTACCTCCTTTCACTATCAGATTGGATTGACTCAACCTTTCCCCCCAATTTGTTAATCAGTCTCTGTGTTCTGAAAAGATTTTGTGGCATTTTCATCCATCTAAAAATTGCTGACTACACTCATTTTAAGGAGATGTTGCTTCTTAGTAGCCAACTTTCGGTCCCACATAGCATAGAGGGTCATGTAGCATTGCTATGAAGCTTTCATTCAGCTTAAGAGGTATAATAATAACACGAAACTCCTAATACTGTTCTTCATTTTCTAAATACTCATCCTACATGGCTTTGAGGGAAGCAGAACATACCTACAAAATTGACAGTTGACCCAAATAACATCAAGTGTCTTATGCAATAATACCGAACTAGCTTGACAATATCTAATGAAGAACAAAAATTTAAACATTTTTCATCTAAGACAGAAATTACAGCATTTAAAAAAAAGAAGTGGTGGGCCCAAAACACAAGGGAAAAGAAACCTGAAGTAATGAAGCCCCGCAATCTAAGTAGGCAACACTCCTTAGAGGCTTAGACAGCCATCATCAAGCAGTATATATAATTTCATCAAACTCAAACTTCTTTAAAAAATTAAAAAAATATGCACGCAACACATTTGAAGATGAGATAATGTCCTTTCGTTGGAATCTCTGCATCATAAGCAGCAACCCCCAAAATGATAGACATGTCTGAGGCAGTTGAAAACATGACTACTTGCCAAAGCAATCTGTCATCATTTCCTTAAGAGCAAATGCAGGCTGTACATTGGTGCAGGAAAAATATGCAGGCAGTAGATTGCAAATATAAAGCCCTTTTAAGGAGCCCCAGCAAGAGGGGGGGACTGGGCAATACAAATATACCATATTGTATCACCTTTGCTCTGCAGGCACCTCGCCATGATAATTGACTGTCGAAATCTGATTTTCATCCAGAAAATGATCAACAGCTCGGCTAGAATTTAATGTGTTACAGAATACCATCACCCTGTTTCCCTTTGCCAAGCTTGGCTCCAAAACCTGCCTTTTCATTACCACATAACCCATAAAGATATTGCTTAGTTAATCAACTTTGCTGAGTAAATTCAGCTATATAACTGTTTCAAACTAAATTTGTAGTCAAGTGTAAAATGGTTAACCAAACTACCATTGGAAGAACAACAGCTATAGGCTTCATAGACTGAAAAAGTCGGGGTAAAGGCAAAGGCTGTCACAGGCTCCCAAGCCAGCAATAATAGATCAGGACAACATCCAAAAATGTTAGCGAAGTAAGTTTGCAAGCATATCAAAGTAAATTCTAGGAAGATAAGTTATTGATGGCCCCTAGACTGTTTATTGGTACTTTGGCATATTTGAGGCACGTGTCTTATGGACTACTACTCTATCTTTTACTTCAATTCTTGTAACCAAACAAACAACGTCAACTTACGTAGCTTAACATTTGCACTACACAGCAGTTATGTATTGATGCAAACATCACTATTTGTTAGATGCTCATACACATAACCATTGCTGATTGTTGACAAATAAAAAAACAATAGGACAGATAATCACAGAAGTATACCTGTAATAAAGCTTCGAGTTTATTTTCAGAACCCGAAAGTTTGATGAAATCATGGCGAGCAGATGCAACTTTTTTATGCAGTGATGTTGTGCGCAAATGTATAATGCCTTGAAATTCCTCATCAATCAGCGTTTGCACTGCCTGCAAATTTTAAAGTTAAATTTCGTATCTGACAAAAATCTTGTCAAACAAAGCCATTGGATTGCAAATGGATTACAGTGCTATAGAATACATATTCAGTCACAGTAAGAAGGCTCTTGGACCATCTCTTTCCCCCAACTAAGAGAGGTTTGCTGGAGAAATTTTCTTTTTTGTATCTCTAAGATCTCTTATTCGTTCATACCTATTGACAGGAAGCAAAAATTGTTTTAAGTTACATCATTATGTGATTCTTAGTTTAACAAATACTGAATCACCAAATAGCAGGCAACTTGGGGCCTAAAAACCATTCAGGATATTCATAATACAAGCAGCTATATACATACCACCTCATTTGCAGTATAACACTCCATAGGAAGGTAAATCTCTCCTACAAGCGCTAAGAGATGGCAAAATTAACCACAATTTTTAATGTAGAATCAGCCTCTGTCTGGTGTAACCAAGGGCATGCCATAAAATTCTTCAGTAAGTTGCTCGATTTAAATGGTGAACAGCATTACCCTCAAAACCATGAAGAGTGTCATAAGTCTCAAAATTTTGTGCATTTCTACATGTCCTCAGTCGAATAGAGCAATGAGGCCTTTTGGATTTTAAATCAGTCATCTACATGCTCTGGTTGATAATTTCAAATATCAAAAGTAAAGTGGGTTGGGAAAATCCAGGAAAAAACTGCAGCATTCCAATAAATTTTTTTTGATAATTTTTTTTTTATGGCAGCCAGATATCCATATTCACAAAAAGAGAACCTGAATTATGAACTCTTAAATGGTCACATAAGAGCCCATCATCCATGCCTCCCCTCCACTCCCCAAAAACCAAACAAAACACAGAACAACCCTTACTATGGAATTGCCCTTGAGAGATTCCCAAATATCATGCTAAGAATAGCTAGGATTTCCAGAAGAAGATGTCGTTCGTTTGATGAGAAATAAAAAGGAATATTGAAAATTCAAGTGGCTGAGGCTGAAGCAGCTACTTTTGAAGTAACAGAAAGAAAAACAGCAGATGAGTTGTGGTTAGGGTTGAAATGCCACTCAGGGGTGGGCTGGCTGGCTGTTCATGAGGAGGAGGCACCATCACTCTGTCTCTATATTATCTTAAACTATAAGAGTGCATGGGAGGTTGGATATTAAATGCTAAGTAAATTTAAGGAAATGGAATACTACATGGTCATTTTGACCATATGCATGTAAGGTAATCTATTTTATTTCTCTTCATATGACACGTCCTATAAGTAATATGAAAGGGAATCATAGCCCAAAGCATCGATAAATAGATCTCTGAAAGAAGGCTTCCTATTAGTTTTTCTATTTCCTTTTCTTACAACCCAACTAGTTTAGAATTAGCTCCCAAGATATACAACAGATCTTGTCAATAATGCTTTTAAGATTAATACTTTCATACACTACAAGGAAACAAAACAGTTCCTTTTGATAATCATTGAGGAACTAGACAAATTCAATTCAAATAAGACAAGAGTGTAAGTTGGCATACCCTTGTCATTGTTGCAGTGACCAAAACAGTTTGAAATCCTTCACCATCAGGCTTAGATGCACGATTATTCAATGGGCCAAGAAACTTGCGTATGTCAGGACCAAAGCCACGATCAAACATGGTGTCCGCCTCATCCAAAACCTACTAAAGGATTACCACCATCATTAACGGTACCAGCTTACTAATGTAAGGACACACTTGGCAGTTTTCTTACACTTCTAAACAGTGATTGAAAACCTACAATATGTACACATTGAAAACAACTTGCACTCGGAAAGCCATACAAATACAATATAATTTGACATGTACATTAGGACACTCACCAAGTATTTGATGTCACCATACACTATGTTTCCCTCCTCAATGTGTTGAAGAACCCTGCCAGGGGTCCCAACTACCATATCAACTGCATTATTCAACGAATCCTCCTGAGGTCTTGCACAGCCTCCACCACTTACCATAGTTGAACGGAACCGTGCATGATGGCTGATAGACTTTGCAACGCGAAATACCTACAAAATGAAGCTCACTTTAAGGGTAAAGTTTAAGTCCACATAGCAAAGTAAGATTGAGATCCTGAAATAGAACAAAGATACCTGCTCACACAACTCCCTCGTGGGGCATAGTACAACAACTCGAGGACGCCTGGGCCTCAGTAGCATACCATAAAGTTCCTCATCCCGTCTCAGCAACTACAAAACAAAAAATTGACAAGAACATAACACTTGAAATATCAAAATAAAACAGAGGGATCATTGAGGTGCTCTGAAAATCAGTGGAAGATGGCGAAGTGGATCACCCAAAAAAATTTCATAAATGGTTAGATTTGAAAATTTAAATCCTTCCCATTGATATAATGAATCCTGCGACAGGTAGACGCTAAGAAAACACTTTCAGACCACTCAGCACTGCACATTTTCGGAATTGAACAAAGCAGATGTATATGAGATATATAGATGCTAGGTTCCATTTCAACCACGTGGGTGCAAAATAATGCGATAATCAAAGCACAAAATAAATTCAGCAACAATGCCCCCAAAATTCCATACATGAACAGAATTCATGAAAGACAATGCTTTAAACAACAAGCGAAGTAACTGAAGTACCTGAACAAGGGGCAGCATGTAAGCCAGAGTTTTGCCAGACCCAGTGTGAAAACCCAAAACCACGCTCTTCCCTTCCAACACAGCCGGGATCCCAATACTCTGAATTTCGGTGGGAACCTCAATACTCATCTCCTTCACAGCCCCAATAACCTCGTCACTCAGACCCAACTCCTCAAAACTCTCAACATCTTTCTTCCCTGTCTTCTTCTTCTTGGACCTATCCTCATGTTCAGCATCAGCAGTAATGACTGTTTTCGAATTTCTCGTTTGTGGGGGTTTGCCAGAGTCTTTGAGGTGCCTCAGCCTCAGCCTCTCAAGGAGAATTGAGTGCTTCATTTCTTCAGGTTCAGTAATGTTGGTGGCGGGGGTGGTGGAAGTGGTTGTAGTGCATATAGGCCTAAACCCTAGAAAAACCCTACTGCTTTTGCGGAGCGGGAAGCGTATTGGTGCAGGAGAGAGGCGAGAGAGAGTGAAGAGGTTCGAGGAGAGAGAGATGGCCAGAAGGGTTCTTGTAGTTCCTCCCATGGCTTCCTGGTTTCCTGGTTCTGTACTGTTTTATTCGTCTGTGGGGGGATTTCTATTTCTTGCAGCCGCCTGGGCTCTTGGTTTCGTGGGAAATGAATCAAAGCTATGATTTATACTTAACGCGTACTTCTTGATATTTTTGTCTCGATAAAGCGATCACTTAATGAGAAGTCGGTTCCCTGCACTTTTTCTGTTTTTTATTTTTTTGCTAACGAGGACAAACCTATGCGGCAGAAAAGTAGCGAGCCCACTTACACTATATGTAAATTTTAGGGGTGAATCCTCAACCGAGTACCGAACCGAGGGGTTCGGTTCTTGTAAACTTCAAACCGACGGCCAAACCGCCGGTTGGGAGAACCGGTCGGGCCGACCAATTCGGTAGTCGGCTCGGTTCGGTCAGCGTGAGAGAGAGATAGATAGGGGGCCGCGTGGGAGGCAGAGGCTACTGGCCACTGGGAGCAGTGGGGTCGCTCCGGCAAGCTCCTGCACTTTAAGGGTCGTGACTTCACGAGAGGAGACGGAACCGACGGGGAGTCCATCTATGGCGAGAAGTTCGCCGACGAGAACTTCATCAAAAAGCACACCGGCCCCGGCGTGCTCTCCATGGCCAATGCTAGGCCAGGGACCAACGGATCCCAGTTCTTCCTCTGCACTGTCAAGACCTCGTGGCTCGACGGCAAGCATGTTGTCTTCGGGCAGGTCGTGGATGGCTTGAACGTCGTGAAGAAGATCGAGGCGGTGAGCGTGAAAGAGGGGGGCCGAGAGAGAGAGAGAGAGATAGATGATTTGGGGGGTGTGGCATTGGGGTGTGGGGGGAGACGACGTCGTCTCTCCCCCCACTTAATAATTAATATGTTTAAAAATAAAAAAGACATAAATTTACTAAAATAACCTCGGTTCGGTTCGGCCCGCGGTTTTGGGTACCCATAACTGTGGCCCGAATCGACCCACTCGGTTATACAGAATTTTTGGCCGACCGCCGAACCAGGCCGGACCTAAACCGGCCGACCTAGTCGGTTCCGGGCCGGTTTAGGTCGGCCCGGTCGGTTTCGGCCCAAAAGTGTTCAACCCTAGTAAATTTAGGAGAGTTAGAGCATATTCATCCACACGCTAATAGTGTCGCACTGAACTGGTCCGGTCGGAATCGGATTTGAAAAACCGATTATATTTGGTTCGGTTTAGACAGAATATCAAAAGGTTTGAACCGAACATCATATTATTAATTTAAATAATAAATATTTTTTAAAAAATTAATACAAATTTAAAATATTTACCCTAAAACTATAAGTTTTGAGTTCTTTGACCATAAACTTCTTTCTTCAACTAATTTTTTTATCTTAAGATGTGAACTGAAAATGAAAAAAAAAATGGTCCTTCAATTTAGGCACAACTCGATTGGATTTCCGGTTGTGCAGCCCCCCTAATCCACAATACTACGATTCCTACTTAAACTAATTACGATATTTATCTAATAAAATAATCGAATCTGTAAAATACAAACACAAATTCACACTTACCACTTGGACAGGTATGCGGCGGGTACTCCCTTCCCTTCAGTTTTCGCTACCATCTTTGTAAAACAAGTTGTTCATTCAATAGTTGGAAGCCATGGAGTTCATGAATGAAAACTGGACGTTATTCCCAATTCGATTGAAGAGTTCGGAAATTGAAAACAAGATTATTGTTCTTTCACTTGTAGTTTTAGGATATAAATTTTTAATTTTTAATTTGTATTTTTGTACGTGCAAAATTTTAGACGTGGCTCTATGCGTAAGAAGATTGAAAAAAAAAATCTATCCACCAGCATGTCTCTATCCTTTATGTTTCCCGTTGAACTTTCATAGTCTGTTTAAATGATATATCTAACATGTTTTGAACTGATAGTTGAAATTTTAAGCTTTTTTTTTTCTTGGCAACTTGGAGAAGCGGGAATCAGGGGAAGACAATCACGATGGCTTCACGCGTTAGACAAACAAGCAAACTTACAGCGGTCAATCCACACATCCTTCAAAAGGGCCTAAATTTTATAGCATGTTTTAATTCTTTCCTTGCGTCTTAATTACTTGTCCCTAAACAGTCTTACTTGTCCAAAGGTCCTTCAGTTGAATTTTAACATTGCAACTAACAAAATATGCCTACCTCCCTAGCGAAAAACGAGTCACTACAATTATCAATTGGTATATGAATTTGCTTAATCTAAGTCGCTTGATGGTGACACGTTTTTCGTTAGTGAAATATGTCTGCATTATTTGCGGTCCATATTTAGATGGAAGGACCTTCTTGGGACAAGTAGTTAACTTTAATGAATATAAAGAGAATAATTAAAATTGAGGGACCAAATTGAAAGAAAAAAAAAATTAAACCATAGAGTCAAGCGAATTAATTAAGGCAAAATTTATTTATGATCACGTCTATATCCAAATTGCTAAACTCCATCCCACGTTTCAATACAAGATAAAAGCATTGCATAGGCTGGTGACGCTTCATTGTCCAAACCTCAGGTGGATATGTTAGAAATTTAAATGAAGGGGAAATGTCATTGCCAGTTCCACTAAGTTCACACATTATACAAATATTCCCTGTGAAGAAGGGGAAATTCTAAGCCTAGCATACCTGGCAAAGCAGCAAGTGTTCTTTCACCCAACCAACTTGACACTCTTGCATACCTCCTTACTCCAAAATTGTAGACCGCATAGCATGCAGCCATGTACGAAAACGAGTTACCAAAGGAAATGGTAGTTTTGTCCAAGCAACTAATAGTTACTAGAAAGAAAACTTTTTAGTCTAATGGGATCCAAAACAAAATCCTGAGACCTTTGCTGCCAGTGACCCGATGAGACAGAGAAAACAAAGCATAAATCCATATCACTTCAAGTCTAGGAATCCCTAACAGTCAGAAGCCTAAAGAAACATCAACAATCAACTGCCATTTACACCTTGACAAAAGAAACAGGACCTAGAAATTTACAACAGATGGGGACGCTCACAAAACCCTGCAAAAATGGGCACATAAGAAGGTGTATACACAAATCTCTCTAGTGGTGAGAATCGGCCCAACTCTGTTACCAGTGCTAGTCAAAACAACGAGAACAGGATATGAAGATTACGATGCGGTTATATTAAGGGAATCCATAGCCTCTCCCACTTTCTTCTTCAGAGCATCCAGCGACTCGGTGAGATGAAGTACTTCCGTCTCATCCACCTCCAGCAACATCGCAGCAATTTGACCAGCATGATCATGCTCTAGACGCTCCAAAAAGGGAGATAGCTCTTCACCTAGTATCTGTTATTTGAAACAACACAAGTAAAACAATCAGAAACAGTATAGCCAACAGTATCAAAAAATTTTAATCCTGAACTTTTAATGTGGAAGCCCGATCCATATGTATAGATAAACCTAAATATCAAAGTCATTAAAATAAGAGTGAAGGTTACCCCAATACCTTTGCTACTGTGGAAGTCACCAAAACGGTTTGAAATCCTTGGTAATTCAATTTTGATGAAAGATCTCTTAAGGATCCCGTTATCTTTTGAATTTCGGGACTGAGACCACAACCAAGCATGGTATCCGCCTCATCCAATACCTACAAAGAGAGATTTATCACCATTGAATGTATAGAGGTGGTGTGGTAGGACACAGTTAGAACCTTTGCAAACCTTGACATAATATCCATATCCAACATTAAAGGGCAATCAAAAGTCAATTGTCATGATCAGTGCTTTTAGATACCAACCAAGTATTTGACTTCATTGAGGACCACAATCCCATCTTCAATATGTTGAAGAACCTCGCCAGGGGTACCAACTACCATGCCAATTGGAACAGCTGACAAATTGTTCTGGGTTGAACCACTTTCCCTTGTAGACTTTAGCTGTGCATAATCACTAATAAACTTTGCCACATGAAACACCTGTGAGGCACATCCAAACTATTAACAAGGGCGAATGAACCTTAAGGTTCATGGGTACAGCAGAGTTAGTATAATTGGGCTTGACAAAAGAGCAGGCAGAAGGGCACCTCATCAGATAGCTCTTCTGTGGTGCATAGCACAACGGCTCGTGGATGCTTGGGCTTCATATCCCGTCTCAGCAGCTACAAAAACAGTAATTAGTTTAATAGGGTTAGTATATTTCCCCTTGCTGCCAACATAACCATATCATTATAAAATCAGCCAAACTGTATATCAACTGAACAGCTTCTATCCGTTGAGGGAAACCAGGATGGAGCAGAGAAGGAGATTAACTTCAAAATCTAACAGGATGATTGGCTAATAACACAAATATACGCAATTAACCATACGTTTATGGATAACAGGCATGTCTTTAAGAAATAGAAAGTATAATAAAACTAAAAAACTCCGACAAATATATAAATATGAGCAAAGATGCTAGAAACGATAGTCCCCATAAACCACTGACCAATACTGATCAAAGATAGATTTTGAACTGAGCCTAACATTGAGGAAACGATCAATAGATTACCTGAACAAGAGGTAACAAATAGGTCAAAGTCCTGCCAGACTTTGGTTGAGCACTCAACACCACGCTCTTCCCTTCCAAAACAACGGGAATCCCGATACACTGAATCTCTGAAGGAACAAAAACACCCATCTCCGCCACAGCCTCAATCACCTCCCCACTCAAACCCAACTCCTTAAAGCTTGTCACCACCTCGGTGGGTCCACCCTCATTCTGCAAACCATTCTCACCGTCCTTCGTAGCAGCAGAGCTAACTCCTGGTGTTGATGATGGTAATGGTAGGGGTTTGGTTTGTGGGGCTGTTGAAGAACCTTTGCTTTTTCTTTGCTTGAACTTTTCGAGAAGGATTGAGTCTCTCTTCTCGGGTTCTGAATTAGATGCTTTGTCATTTTCAGGTGTTCTGGTGGAGTTGGTAGCGGAGGAGTAAAGAGGGCTGAAATCGAGAAGGGCCCTAGTGGGCGGTGGTGGTTTTGACAGTGGGTGGCGTTTGATACGAGGGAAGAGAGAAAACGAGAGACTGAGAAGGGCTTTGCCTTTCCCTCTCATGTCGGACTGCCCCTGCGGATTACGCTGTTTCCTTCAATCTCTGTTCGTGTTCGTTCTTTTGGTCGTTCCCCCTCCGCATGAACGAATGCGTGTGAAGTCGGTGCGCATTCATGCTTATAGCCTGCTCATTGATGCCTAGAAAATTGCTCAATTGACGCAAGTTTTCCACTTATGCTATTTATTTTCGTTTTGAAGCAAATTAGCTGTTTAATTAAGCCTAATCTACTAGTTAAGTAATTACTTCGAAGTCATACCTGTAACTTGTAATCTTTGATAACCAAAATGCCTAGTCAAAATTATTTGTATTTCACGCGACTTTTCATATATATATAATTTTTTTTATCAAGACTGAAAACATTCTCATTGGGGGGTCATAGCCCTTGTAAATCCAAAACAAATCAGGCTCAGGTGTACCGGATAGCCTCCACTACTAAATGAGTTTGCACCTCTGTTGGTGTGTGGGTATAATTGGATTCCTCAGGCAAAGGAACATGATACATCATCAATTCTGTGAAGATTGTTATGGAACTACTCAACGTATGTGCAAAAACTTAGAATTATATAGGGTATATAATTATTCTTTTCTTCTTCTGCGAGCCAAGGTGAATGATAATGTGCAAGCACTATGCACACCTGAACTCCAGTGCAACAAAACATATTGCCCCAGCAACAATAGGAAAAATGTCCTTAAAATCACTCTAAAAACGTATTTGAATATCATCTCACAAATGTGAAAATTATTGTGTCCATCTCGAGGGGTAAGATGATCCGGAAAATATGCCAGATATTCTCAAAGTCTGAAAAATTGTACAGTCTGGCTAAGTATTAGATCACTTGCAACATTCAGGCTTCAAGACACCCACATAAGGCAGGTTCCTATATAATTCCGCAAAGTCCATTCCATAACCCACTACAAAATAATCCGGACACTGCAAAACAAAAATTTCCAAAAGAAAAGTTCACATCCAAGTCAGTTCACTAGCTAATTAGACAATGAACTCAAGAATGACATATACTCATGTTTATGGCAGTCGTACCAAGCAAAAGTGGCCATAAATGGGCAAACAAGATCAGATATATGAAGGGCGTATACCATACAAGGGAACTAAAAGTTCATTGTCCGATTATTGGGATTCACTAGGAAAATTATCGAGTATGCTAATTACTCAGAGTCATCTTGTTCTAAGACTCTGAGCTATGGTGTATCTGTGAACATATAATCCATGTTGTTCCCATTATCAAGATTTGAGGTACATGAGTATAGTCTATGAAAAGTAGAAGCTGAAAACAAACGCAAAATTTTATTTACAAACGAACAGTTGCTGAATTGGTCCCTCGTATGCATGAAACCACCCTCCACTCTTGTGTATTTAATGCAAGGAGGAAGCTTGGAAAACTAGTAGTAGAATTCAAAATGCACATAACCATACTGTAACAAATACAGGAAAATATAAAATGCAGCAAAAGACGGGAGAACACAAGCTATTGCAAAAGACATGCTTCCCTCTAGATTCGAAGAAAACCTCATCCCACTAATTGTGTTTTCTTATTTTCTCTATGAAATTCCATCAACGGTGAACCACAGAATTCAAACACTGACCGGTCGGACAGAAAGGTGAGTATTAGCATCAGAACTCACCAAAATTGTCTTTTGCTTATTTCATTATAACTATTCTTCTTTCCTTTTTTTTTTAATACAATAAGCAGCGATGAGACATTGAATTTTTCCTCTGCTGTTTTCTTTTAACTTAGAGTTCCTTTCAAAGGAAATAGGACCGTGCCAGGACATGGTACCCCTCTTGTTGGTGAGTGAGTCACATCTCCTCCAAACCTCTTGGTGATTGAATCCTCAAATGGACCCAGGAATTAACTAGTCCTCCTAACGAAACTAATCATGCTGGTTCTTCATCTAAGCTGCAAGTGGTCCTCTAGCGCGGGACTAAATCATAAACCTATGTGAATACCTAAATTACCTCAAGAACTATGGTCCTCTAGGTAAAATCTTGGCCTTGATTTCCTCCATCCTACATTTAGATCTCCTGTTTGCACATGTTGGACATCTATCTTTCAAACATGTTAAGTAGTCACCAATCAATTCCCAATTGATTTAAGTCACAAAGAGACCCAATATGGTGTCGTCCTTTGTATTGAACCTCAGTGTGCTCCTCCTCTAATTCTTCTCTTCTATTTCCAATTTCATATCGAGCAACAATCAGCTCATTCATTTAACCTCCTTATCCATTTTAACGAGAAATAAAGCAAATGGCCAAAACCATTCCATTGAGATTTTACCACGAAACCCCGGTAAAACTTTCCTTCGCCCACAAGCTGAAAATGGACCTTTCTTCTTGCTGGTTTGTCAAGGAAGGAACATACTGACACAGAGGATGCTCCTTTCGATTCCAAATAAGGAATCAGACTGGACAATGTGCTTCCCGTATCAACAATATCCTCAACCTGATACACACCCACACAAAACTCCTGTTACGAACATAAATAATAATCATGCTCGCAATATATCAAAAAAATCGTTTAGGAAACTACGTATCATTTTGGAACAAGTAATTACGGTTTTGTTTGATTAACCCAAGAACAAGTAGTAAAAACAATGGACTTGAGGAAAAAAAAACTCGAGTAAAAAAATATGTGCTTTCCGTGGTGCTATACCGGAATAAAAAGAGCAATATAAAAAATGAAAGGTACAAATTTTATACAATCAGAGAAGAGAGGGAAAGAGAGAGGAAGTACCAGAATGACGTGCTTGCCGTTGACATCAACCTTCAAGTCCAGGGAGAGTTTGGGGGCTCCACTGGAGAGAGTGCCTGAGCCGTAGGATTGGGCGCGAACAAAATCGACAGAGATGGGCAGGTCGATGTTCCTGGCCAGGTCGGCCAAGAAGAGAAAAGCGCCGGTGGCGACACCGACCAGGACCGGTGAATTCGAGGCTCCGAAATCAGCCGAGATTTCGGATGCGAGCTCGGCGACTCGGCTGGAGATTTGGTCCTGGGTCCAAAGAACTCTATCTACGTGAGAATGTAGCGAGGCCATTTGGCACTTGGCAGTCTCCGGTCTCGGACGAGTCAGAGAACGTACAATCCAATAAAGATGTTCTTCGTAGTTTCTGCGCTTTGAATTTTGCTTTTCTTTTTAAGGGTTCTAAAAGCGGTTCAGAAATGTTGGGATGTTTGACTCCAAATAATTGGAACGAATTATAAGGGATTAATATTAAAAAAATTATCACTTAATTTTTTATTATTAAAATATTTATTTTACTTTTTTTTACCCGTTTTATAAAATTATCACTTTATAATATTTCACGAACCCCAATATTCAAAATTTACACATTTAAATATCTCATTTATCTAATAAGTATTTATTTTTAATAAATCAGGCCTATAATTTTAAGTACTGATCTTTACGATTTATTATATATATATAAATTATTTATTTAAATAAAAGTTAATTTACTAATAAAAATAAGGTCTGAAATAGATTATCTACACACAAAAATTTAAATCTTGATTCCGAACTCATATCTATCTTCAATTAATTGTCTCAATCTTTGATAAATAAAAAAGATTCATATATTTAAAAAAAAGAGTCACATGAATCTACTGCTGAGATTGATTCTTTAAAAATTAATGACTATATTGATGATTAAGCTTTAATTTATTTATATATTTTTCTGATTCGTTTTCAATTTCCTCTACTAATTTTCTGATTCGTTTTCTCGGGCGTTTGTCTCCGAAAATTTCCACCCCTCAAAATTTCCTAACAATCATAAAATAATCTCTCTCCTCATTAAATTATAAAATAATATTATACTATTCAATTAAATCTTCTCTCTCCTCACTTTTCCATAAAATATCTATACTTTTCACAAGCCCCAATACCCAAAATTTCTAAAACCCCAAAATTTCCACAAACAAACACCCCGTTCAACTGTGCTCTTGTTATATTCGAAACAAACACTTTTTATATTCCTCTTTTTGGAGGCATATCTTTATTATATTCCAAACAGGCACGAGATTTAATAGTAATTTACACTTTTATAAATTTTAGGAAAATTGACATTTTAGTCCTTAGGTTTTGGACACTTTTTCATTTTAGTCATTCACGTTCAATTTTTAAATTTTTAGTCCTTAAGTTTTCTTTTTTTAACGAAATGGTCTTTTCGTCAGTCTGTCGTCTATATGCTTAACGACACATGAAACGGTCGACCGATATAAATTTGTTGACGTGTCAGACAACTCCGTTAAACATATGAACGGTAGACTAGGGCTGTCCAAGACCCGGTCCGGACAAGTTCGGTCCGGTCTCCGGTTTATCCAGTCCGGTCTGGGCCGGTTTTAGGGTTGGACCTTGCCATTTTGGGCCAATTTCCGGTTTGGGCCGGTTTGGAGAGGTATACTTCGGTCCGGTCCCGGGTTTTTATGAGGGTAACCCGGGACGGGACCGGTTAACACCGATTTGCCGGTCCGGTCAACCCGGTTGACTTTTTGACAACCGGTTTGGGTCAAAACCGGTCTGGGCCGGGCCGGTTTTTTGGACAGGGCTACGGTAGACTGACGGAAGGATCATTTCGTCAACACAAATAAAACTCAATGACTACAAATTTGAAAGTTGAAAGTGAATGACTAAAATGAAAAGGTGTCCAAAATCTATGGACTAAAAAATGAATTTCCATAATATCCGGTTTCCTTTATTTTTCCAACTTGCAACCCAATAAGAAGGGACATACCTGGTAAGCCATAAACCACAAGGTATATGACAAAACAAAGTTTTGATAATGTAACTACCCAAAAGAAAATATTATTATAAAACTAATTTATACATTTCATTGTCCTTAAGACAGATCCTTTGAAATTCTCAAAGAAAAAAAATATTATTGGTCTAATTTTTTTAACACTAAATCTTTTTAAATAGGGAGTAATTTTTGGAACCTATTATAATAATTTCACAATTCAACTTCTGATTTAGTACTTGTCTAGGCTAATAAAGCTACTGATCGAGGGTTTATTTTTTATGAAGAGAAATTTGAAAATTACGATCTAGGTTTTATGTGATTTTAAAAACATCCCTAAATTTTTAGTATTGATAAATAACTACTTTAGGCCACATTTGCAAAATTACTAACTCCGTCACATCTCTATTCAAATTTTTAATTTCAATTGAAGACGTGACATCCTACATGTTAATATATAGTTATATGACTTATCACGTGTCTTAAAAATAAAAAATTATAATTATAATAGTACATTAAATAAAAATAGAGTTAATAAAATTCATAAATTAAATAAAAATATTATATTTTATGTACTTGTAATACATGTGACAGGTCATATAACTATATATTAACTAGTGGCATGTAAAGTCATCAATTAACTATATATTAATTTCGGTAAACTTTCACTTTATTAATCACTCAAACGTCCATTAATTGATTATGAACTCGTTTTGAAAGCCCACAACTCTCAGGCCCAAACCTGAGCCCACAGTTTCAAATTCCAAACATTGTGGCGCCAAAATCCCTAAACCCTTCATATCAAATAAAAACGAAGTCTAGGAAAGAGGGAGAGTGAGACAGAGAGCACATCTAGGCGAGCAATGTCAACGAGTACGACCTTCATCGCTGTTCAATGCTGCCAATGCTCTACAATGCAGGCAACTCTCTCTCTCTCTCTCTCTCTCTCTCTCTATATATATATATATATATATATATGCGTGTGTGTGGTCGATGGTTGATGGGATGTCTCTCAGGTGAAGCAGCAGAGGACCAAGAAGAAGATTGTTAACAAGTTTACGTGCGTGGTGTGCAACCAGAGGCAGTCCGTACTAAAGGTGTTCGCTCAGGGCTTCATGGCGAGGGACCTCCGCCGCTTTGTCCAGACCTTCAACATGTCCCGTAAATCCTCCGATCACCCTCCAACTAGCCTTCATGGAACCAAACTACCAGTATTGCAAGAAGAAGAAGATACTACCAACGACCGATTCACGTGCGATCATAAGAAGAGACGAAGCGATTGGAGCGAGTACCTCGATTCAGAGAACGACGATTGTGTCAAAGAAGAAGCAGAAGACCAAGAAATAGGTACTTCTTACATGTGATCTATTTGAGAAGTGGAATTTGAAGAACTTGATTTTTGGAGCATTTATTATTATTTATAGGTTGTGGTTGTGAGCCAAAGATTGTGACGGGATTTCCGGAGGAAATGTTCAAGAAACCAAATTTGAAGCACTCTTTTCCGAGGGCAGATGTCGACGAAGGTGATACTGACAAGCAATACAGGCCGGTTTTCTCAAAGAGAAATTCCAGCACCAAAAATTTCATCTCTCAAGGTAATTTTGAGCTCATCTATTTTAATCTTGATTAAGATAAACGGCTATATATATATATATATATATATAAGTAATTTCGGTTGATTTTACTAGATTGCTTGTTTAGCCTTGAAAACTTCAATCAGTCGATTGCATCGTAGTGTGAAAAAATATATATATATATATATATATATATAGAGAGAGAGAGAGAGAGAGGCCGATTATTGCTCATGGTTGTGACGGTATGTTTGGTCTGAATTGCAGCCAAGGAGCCAAGAATGTGTCGGCCTTCGATAGCCAAGGGCTCCTCAAACGGGAATGGTTACATGACAGAAGATACAGAGGAGCCAAGAAGGAAGAGTCGGCCGCCAACGGCAACTGCCAGAGGGGTTTCCAAATGGGACGCCTACATAACAACCCAAGATGACAGTCACTCGGAAGCCACAAGAGGTAGGAATTTGGAAGATCATATGGGTCCATGTTACGATGATATATTGCTGGACTTGGAAACCATGAGCAATGATCAAAGAGTAGAAGATGATGTCCACCCTGATTTCTTGTTGTGAAGCTCTGTTTCTGTCGTTTGCGTGGTGCTTCTTCCTCCATTGTATCTATCCCTTTGCGGGATGCTGGCCAAAAACGGATGGCAATTTCGGGAGGCAGTGCAGTCTGTTTCCTTTCTAGCGAGATAGAATTTGAGAACATACTCTGTCCATTTCTCGCGTTTGTCTTCGTTAGCAATAATTGTTGCGAGGGAAATCAACAATTTTGTACAAAATAGGTTTATCTCTGCAGCTAAATCATAATCCATGCAATTTTGTTTTTGCGCAGATCTGTGCCTTAAACAGATGCATGAGTGTATGATCCGTGATTGTTGGTGTCAAAGTTCTTCCACTGGTTGGAGAGGATCCAAATCGCATAGGTTCTCCAAAACAAACAAAGAGAAAGAAAAGTTATAATAATCCAACTTAATTAACAAGATATGTCAAGATAGATAATAATGGTAGAAGTCTAACAACAAAACACTGACAAAAGTCCTAATAATTTGAGGTCTTTAAATCTCATTAGCACCCAAGTCTACAGCCTTAAAAACGTCTGCAATCAAGTTGCCAGTTGTGACCCCACAAAATAAACCAGTACATTTGGATTTTTTTATTTATAAAAAAGCATCCAAAAAAGGGGCGCCTAATTAGGCCCTGTAAAGTATGGCTTCACAAACCCCTGTAAGATATTTGCCGGAAAAAATCAGTCTTGCTTCAATCATTCAAAGCCAATGAGCCAAACTGATCCCCGACAACGGAGTCTGATGTAGCTTTATGGAGGACTTCCATTGCTTCGGCCACCTTCTGCTTAAGGGCATCTGGAGACTCAAGGAGATGGATGACCTCTGATTGGTCCATCTCCAGCAACATCCCAGTCACCTTTGCCGAATTGTGGGGCTCAAGCTTCTCCACCTGGGGATATAGCTGTTCACCCAGCATCTGTGATTTTATGAAACAAAAAAGTACAACAATTACATTCCAGAGCTTATGAAATATCTATTCTCAGCAAGTGATTTAAGTTAATCTAGTTCAAGATTCCATTCGACCCTATTTAGAAGTAACCAATTTCTCTTATGTAACTCTGAATCTTGGACAATTATGGCCTTTTCTATTGATTGATTATTACTTAAATCTCTCTACAGATAGGACATGGTAGAATAATCTCACAATAAGTGGTATCATGTCCCAAATTCATTGTATTCTCAGATGTCTAAAACTTAAACAAATCATCTCCCTCTCTTTGTACACACACGCCCGCCTGCACACTCACACAACCTACATCTAGAAACAATATTGACAAAATAAAAACCCTGAGACATGGGGAATGCACAGGAGAAACACGAAAAGAAAAAGGAACATAGTAGCTTAAAGCACAATGACTAAACCAATGATCCATAACAAAGTATATGTTATAAGCGTTGTATAAAAGGCAGAGAAGAATAAAATACCGCTCGCTGATTCTCTAAGCTAGCAGAAGCCAGAGCTGATAGAAGTGCTGAGATATGAACTTGGCCAGGTCGCTGGATATCAGTAGGAGTTGCTGGCATCCTCGAACTATTAGAAAGCATTGCTGGACCTACAGAGACTTGAGGAAGCACAGATGCATTCGCTCCATTTCGAGAATTTCCCATATATCTAAAGCCTTGGTGAGAGTCATGATACATTATCTGAATGTGAGAAGCAGAATGTTAGCCATGAACAACGAATTATTATACCATAAAGTTTCTAAAACTAGCCATCACAAAACCTATTTATCTTGGACTAACAAAGTCGAAAAAAGAAGAAAAGCAATATGAGTTCCCAATATGAAGTCATCATTGAAAATAGAGAAATAGAGAAGGTGAAACATATCACCTGCTGCTGCTGCACATGCTGAAGGTTCCCAACTCGCCGCATACCCATTCGTTGTGGCTGTCCTTGCTGCTGAAGGTGGAATGGCATAAGAAAGTTTGGGGCAACACCAGGTCTCATTCCAGGCATGAATTGCTGCTGAAAGCCGTAACCCACTCCCTGAGGGGGTATCAGACCAGGGCTACCTTGACCAAAATACAACTGTTGTGAAGCAAATCTAGGCATCCCAGGATGAAATCCAGGAATTGCAGAAGCCAATGGTGCCACATGTGCTTGGACTTGAGCAAAATGTGCCTACAAAACAAGATTTATAGGTTATTGTCTATCAAGTTTAACATTTGACAAAACGAGAATATAAGCAATAAATGAGAGGGAAACATTTTTTTTTGTTTCTATTCCGTGGTTCACGCAACATCTCCACCCCTTTCTTATTGGTTTGGAGAGAGCACATGCCATTTGAGAGGCAACATTCCATGAAGAACTTATACGTTAATATATTGAAAAGCTAGTGCTGGTTGGGTGGCTTTGAGATAACAAAGTGATGAACAATGTTGATTTAAAGCTGAAAAATGTGTTGATGTTGCAAGCATCTGTCCCCATCCAAAACACCTAGAACAAAATTTGGGAGCTCCAAGAATCTGCTCACGGCTGGACTCTCTCCTGCACTAACAATTCCATATTTGCCACATAACAGCTGTCCACAAAATCAGGAAAGCAGCAATTGCACTATCAAAATGAAGAATTTAAATATGTAGGAACCAAAAAGACCTGAAGCTGAGACTTCCTCTCTTCTTTATGCTGGGCCACAGCAACATACAAAGGTTTCCGTCCAATCATCTTTCCATTCATTTCATTAAGCTGAACAAGAAATGAGAAGAAAATTCAGGCATGCATGAAAGAAAAACTGGGTGAGAAACATGTACAAAAGCTGGGTATGTAGAATGGCCCCAGGAAAAGGAATTAATAACTCACAGCTTTTGTAGCTTCCTCTGGTGTAGAAAAGGCCACGAAACCAGATCCCTTGCTGTGACCTTGTGTATCAAGCATGACCTAAAAGAATCGTGTAAAAAAAAAAGCCTCACTAAGAGTCACTACTTGAAAACAATTATTACAATGGGATCACAAGTCTGAATAAGGACCTGCTTGGAAAGACAGTAAAAATATTAGATCACTTGAAGGAGAATATATACCTTACATGACGTCACACTTCCAAACTCAGAGAATAACTCCTTCAGCTTGTCATCGTTAATATTGTCATCTAGATTTTTCAGATATAAGTTAGCACCTTGTAGTTTCTCATATCTACTAATTTTTTCCTGTTCAAATTTGACCTTCAACTCTGCCTCCCTTTCCGCTTTACTTTGAGCCCTACCCACAAATAGAACCTTGTCATCACTAGCTGGTGTCCCGTTCAACTTTTCAACTGCAGCAGCAGCAGCATCTGTGCTCTGGTAATTTACAAAACCAAAACATCTAGACTTCCCATTTGCATCGGTCATAACAACCGCACTAGTGATCATGCCATAGGCACCAAAAAGTTTCTTGAGGTCATCATCAGTAGTTGTTTCAGGCAAATTTTTCACATAAACATTAGTGAACTTAGGGGATCCATTTCCTCGAGTCCTTTCTTGACGTCGAACAAAAAGTCCAACGTAGACTTTTTTATCATTTATCAACATGCCATTCAAATGTTTAATTGCATTTTGTGCGGATTCCTCATTATCAAATTGTACATATCCATAACCTTTAGACTGACCATTGCGATCAACTTCCACCTTGGAAGAAAGTACAGTCCCAAAGGCAGCAAAAGTATCATGCAATGCCTTGTTATCTATTGATGAGTCCAAGTTCTTAATAAAAATGTTGGCATATCCGCTTTTCCGAATACTTGGATCTCGATGAGAATACATAATCCTGATGGATTTCCCATTGACAGGAGTAAAATTCAGAACAACCATAGCATGAGCAGCTGCAAGTTGAGGAAGCAAACCAGGGTCAACACTACGTTTGGGCACAAATATTAATTCCAAAACAATTAGGGAATAGAAAATAAATATCACAGTCCAGTTTGTGGTTTTCAAATACATAGCAGGATTATTAAAAGAATAAGGAAGATGAACAAAAGAACCCGCACAATTTGATGGTTGAAAGATATGCATTGTTAAGAAAGCTGGAAAGCAATAAGCTACCTGAACTCATTGTTCCTCATGCAACTCCACAATTATCGCATACAAGCAAACAGAAATACAATTATAACTCTCACATTCATAATTTCAATGTCTTTGTGCATGCATAGTATAAAAAGAGGTCACGTACTAAATAAACTATTGATAGCTTGCCCAAATCAAATTCAAAATTCAAAAACACTGACCAACAAGCTCGTGGACAACAAAGTCTTCCACAATTGTAGAAGAACTAGGACTCGAAATGAGGACTGGAAAAAGCAAGTAAATCACAGAGCAGTAACATCACCATGATAAGATCTCAGGCTCCTCATTCTTCAAAACAAATTGCACATACAGAGCCCCTAATCCCGCTTGCCAAAGACTATTTTTATTTGTGCAGAAGGCACAATCCAAATAGTAAATAATTTATCCACAATTTTGACAATTCATCGCAATTATCAAAAAGATAGTCAATCTCATGTCTAAAAGAGATGCCGAATCCAAACAGATTTTTTAAAAGAAAGATCTCTCAAAGGCTACTTGGACAGAGTAAACACATAAAAAAACAACATGAAAATACTCTTTTGTAGTCTTAATTGTCAGCAAAAACTAAAAAAGGTACAGACAAGTTTCTACTACTTTTGAAAAAAAAACTCCCATCCCCCACCCGCAACAAGAAAAGAACGAGGTTTTTTTTCCCGTAAGACAAAAAGCAACATTCTAATAGGAATAACACATAAACAATAAAATCACAGAACCTACAACAAGAAGTAAGCTTTCACACAAATGCTCCGAACTTAAAGAAACATGCATTAATCATATTTTTGGAGATTTATCAAAACATAAGACAAACATAAATCTAAAACTAGATACTATAAATCTAAGTAATGACACAAACAGACAGCTACATATCATTAGCTTCATTTTGATCCCCCATAAACAATACTCAGAAGAAAATTTACGGAAAACCACCATAACAATGTAATCAAGGGAATATATTAATAAGGTGACTTTCCACTAATACCCACACACATTGATCAAAGCCAATCAACTATGTCCAGACAGATACACTAAATAACAAAGAAAGGAGGAAAAAAGAACACAAAAAGTATTTCATTAAAATCAAAGGTCCTAAAAACGGACCTGAAAATTGCAGTATCTCGTTCGACACTCAAACACACGAAGAGAACCAAAGAAAAATGCAGAATACCCATGAATAGTCATATTCCCACACAAATGTATGCATATATATATATATATATGGTTCGTTATCAGAAGGTGGTTCAGTTTTTAAGAAAATAGAAACGAACACACATAGATATAAATATTCCAAATTAAAGAAAATAAAGAACTCAATCGGAGAACAATGGCAATAGGTGATCAAACAGCATCGTAGTACGAACCGTCCTGAGCGTTGGCGTAATTGACATAAGCGTAGCCGAGAGAGGACCTCCGGGTCTGATCCCTGCAAACCCTAATGGATACGACCTGACCCACCTGGCCAAACAAATCGAGAAGCTGCGACTCGTCCACGCTCGGGTCCAGATCCCCCACATACAGCGACAGGTTTGCATGAACCCCTGTCGCAACTTCCTGACCGGCCGCCGGCTGAGAAGTCACTGCCGCTGGAGCCTCCTGAGCCGAAATCTCCGCCGCCATTGCTATCACAGAAAGGAATTCGCAAACAAAAATCGAAGTTTTGGAAATAAATTGAAAGAGTTCAGGGGAAAACAAAATCAAGATGAAAAAAAAAATATATATATATATATATATAGTTTGGGAATACGTTAAGGAAGGAAAACCAAGGTTTCCCTCTCCCGATAGAATGCGAAAGTCTTTCTTTTTTTGTTTTGGGTTTTTTATTTTGTGTTCTTATTGTCTGAAAATAGAGTGTGGGAGAGAGGGAAAGAGAAGAAACGAAGCGAGGCTTATATTTATACATGAGCGCGAGAGAGAGGGAGAGGGGTTCGGTAGGACTTGAACCGGTTCGTTTCCGCATCGCAAGTTTAAAGACGCACGTCTGGGTGATGACTTGGCATTCTACAAATTGTACTAGTCTCCAAAGACCAAAGCTGCCGGCCCTTTGTGTTGGCCCAGGACAGTGCTTTTCCGCAAGGCATGCGACGGTTGCTCAAGGGAACATTTGACTTGTGCTTGTAGTTTAAGGAAACAAATCAGAAATATTCTTATGTCAACGCTCCGGTCCTTAACGTACCTTTTTCTATATCCACTTTATACCTTAAATTATTAAATTTAACATATAATATTTCTCAGCGAAGCACTTCGTGATTGTATTTTGGGGTTGTTCAGTTTGGGTGTATTTTGAAAAAAATTTGTGTTTTGAAAATTTTTAAGTGATGTTAACTTTATTGGTATGCGTGTTTTAGTATTTTTTAGGTGATGTTAAAAAACATGTTCGGTTTGTGTATTCTCAGGATTCAAAAAATCCTGAGAATACAAACAAACCGAACAGCCCCAAATTGTTTCCCCTATCCCTGAATAGAAAAAAAACATATAATATTTCAAATTATTGACAAATATTTTCTTTTTATCCTGATTAAAATTTCGCAGTTAAGATTGTGTCATAAAAATATTTTCAAAGTATAATATTTTAATAACTTTATATGTTTGAGAGGATAATGAAATATAATTATTACAGTTATGTAGTGAATTCACGCATTTTAGAGATAACTTCCTAATAGGGTTTGATAATTAGAGCTAATATTTAAATATACCTTCTTGAAGAGCTTGAAAATAATTTTATAAAGAAATACTTTACAACAATCCCGCCCTTGAGAGTAATATATAATTGAAGTCACAGCGCCTCTTTAGGAAAGTAAGTCATTTCCAGACTTTGTTCATTACAAAGTAGTCTAATTCACTCTTGATTATAAATAGAATATAAATCAAACATTTCCAAATAAGGCCAAATACCAAATATTTTCTTTAATACCAGTTTTAAGACTTCAGCACAGAAAAATTAATAATTTTTTCAAAATATATTTTACAGTTAAAATTTTAATGTTTCTATAAGGGCACATTTGGCAAATGGAAATTTAGAAATTTTTAGTGTTGGTGTGAAAACATTAGGTAGATTGAAGTTTTATTAGAGTTTGTGAAAAATTAGTAAAAATTTGGAAGTAAGTTTGGTTAGTGTTAGAAAATTTTGGAGTTTTAGGGGAGTTGGTGAAAATGTAGGAAAATAAAATATTTGATGAAGTATTTTAGGTGGTGTTTGATTGTTAAAATGTTGAGCTGGTAAAAATGTTGGATGTTGAAGTTGGCGAAAAAGTAAAGATAGAGATGATTTGAATAAATTTTTTATATTTTTGAGTGAAAAATAATGATTTGATGGATAGAGATAATTTTAGGATGTTATTTTATCGGGGCCAAATTTTTTGGAGCCCAACATTTTAGCTTCCAAACATCTTTAATAAAAGTGAGGAGAGAGAATTTTGATGTAGTTTTTTTAATATTGAGAAAATGAAAAAGTGAGCTTAAAATGCCTAAAATTTTTCGAAAATTTTCTCATATAAAATTTTCCATAATTTTTGCTTCGTAGTGAAAATTTTCTTATGCCAAACATACCTAATTATAGTTTACACGAAAAGAGACGCAACTATAAACTGAATGGGTCTCATTAGTGTAATTTATGTTTATATGCTTTTATGGGTGAAGCTTCCAAGGAAAGAAAAGATTTCCCAAGGCATCCACAAATTTGTTGCTTTCCTTCAGAAAAATTGAATAATACCACCTCAAATTGAAGTTAAATTTAGCTGATCTATCACAAAGTTTAATGAGCTGAGGCCTCGAGGGAGCTGGGCCAAATACCCAGTGCGCCTTAGGACGGATTGGAAGACTGAAACGCTCATTCCTTCAGTATCCTACAAGCAAAGAAAATAATCTTGGACACAGAGTCCTCCCCGTAGGGAGTTTCTCCAATGTCTTTGTTAATCGTCATCATTATATATTTTTTCGTTTACTGGTTCTTTTTGTGAGAGAGAGAGCTTACACATTTTTTCCGTTCTTCTTTCTCATATATCATTTTTCCTCCTCGATGGGCCTGTGGCTTGCTGGACCCTTTCTTTTTTTCACAGTCCAAGCCCTTACGTCTCTAAACTTATCCGTCTCATCCACTCTTTTATCAGGCGCCCGTTCTGTCAAGCTTGTCTTCCCTCGACTGGACCGAGTCAACCTATCCTTTATCATTTTCTCTTATCTTTTGAGCCCCAATTAAAGGCTACAATCATGGTTGCTTGCGTGAGCTTTCATACCTTATAAAAAGCTTCTACAACAAGCCTTTTATGGACCCCTATCGCGGGAAGACACTTGTGGGCAGGCCTATGTCTAACCCAAATAGGCCTAACCATAGTTAGGCATCTAGTTATGAGCTTTTGTAGAAAGGAAAAATTCCTCCCTATCACTAAAAAAGAAAAAAATGGCATTAAGATTGACCCTACAAAAAAAGTCCAGATGGAACCCATAACTTACTTGCCTTCACTCTCTTGTTTATATCCATGTTTTTGGACGGATCATATGAGATGCAATACCTCAAATTCTGTTTAGACACGTAAGATGCCGTTTTAATTATACCTAAAAAAAATTCCCGATATTATTATTTGTAGCGAGGAGGCAAGGAAATATTTTGATGAGCCTATACTTTTCTTTTAACATCCAATTTTTTTATTCCAACGAAATAGGGGAGGAAGTGAGGAATTAACTATTAGGAGGACAATTATATAAAAAAATATTTTTGATGGAATCAAAATGAATAAAACATAATTTATTTTTTGTTTTACAAAAATTATTTAAAAAAGATAAAGAATATGCTATTTTTAGGTGCTTTTAGAGAGTAAAGTGAGTATAGCCCCACCGGGTCGCCGGCCCCTTGACTTGTCAAAATCTATTTGGAGTTAAGAAAAAACAAGAGAAATGCTTCAGCTCCCGATGGAGTCCCGATTTGTTCTTTTCGCTTGATCTTCGTTCGAGCGACATTCGAGCGCTCTTTGAAAATCGGGATGCCATTGGGACTCTATCGGGAGCTGAAGCATTTCTCAAAAAAAAATGTTGAATTAGTAGGCAATCGATTGGATTAGGAAAGACTCTGGATAGTAAGTTTTTATGAATTTTTATATATATTTTTTGAATTTTATGTTATTTTTTTTAAATTGAGGTCAATTATTAGATAGAAATTTTTTTATTAAAGATCGAAAGATTTTTTTGTGTGAAAAAATCATATTTTTATTAAAAAATATTTTTAAAATCATTTAACAAACATGACCTGATTTCACTCACTTTTGGACCAAGACAACGGAGCTGAGCAAGGGAGCTTCATGGAGAGTTGGATCCAGGCCCAAAAGTGATAAGTGCCACATGGCCACGACACGTAGGCTCAAGACTTCAATAGAGCAAAATTATTGTTGAATATCTCTTCTGAATGCAGTCATTTTTGTGTTGCAGACAGTACGTATCGGAGAGACCTCCGGATAGCTATCCGGAGGGGATTGCCTTCGGATGCAATCCCCTCTCGTACGTGTTGATGGCAAGTAGATTATGGCAAGAAGTATCTTCTTCGGTTAATCAATGCAGCCATGAACGCCGAACTCTTTTTTGCATTTGCTCAACATAACCTCACTTTGTTAGGATTGGATGGATCATACGTTAAACCCGTGGTTTCCAATTTTCTCATGATAACCCCGGGACAAACAAGGGACATTTTGGTCACAGCAAACCAGCCTCTTGCCCGCTATTTACACAGCAATTATTGAATACAGAGGCAACTACACTCCCTCAGCAGCTCCTATTTTTCCCAGTAGCCTTCCGACCTATGAGGATTACATGCAGTAAGCTTCACAAAGCATCTTCGGAGCTTAGCGGACGAAGACCATCCGGTAGATATCCCGAAAAACATTACTACCAGAATGTATATAACAGTTTCTATGAACACCGTTGAATTCGACTACGAGGGAGAGACTAAAACTGCTCTTGCTTCAAGCTTAAACAATGTCAGTTGGATTAACCCTTCCACAGACGTATTACTTGCCTACTACAGGTACTTTTCTTTTCAACCCTCTTTCTTATGCCCTCTCCTTATATTTGAGGTCCAATTTCAACCTAACTGCAGGGCAAATCATTCGTTGAAAATCCTGGTCTAGTGTGAATGTGTGATATTGTTAGTATATATTGGAAGTGAGTTCTCTGTTCTCTAGTATTAATGGAATCCACTAAGCATCTTGACTCCAAATACTTGTAATACAGGAACATGAGTGGGGTTTACACCCCAGATTTTCCAGACTACCCACCAAATTTTTACAACTTTACGTCAGATGATGTGCCCGACTATACAACTGAGACTGTCCAAGGAACCAGGTTGAAGGTGCTTAACTATAATGAAGAGGTGGAGATAGTGTTTCAAGGTACTACTGTGTTTGATGCGTCGGAGGATCATCCTATGCACCTACATGGGTACACGTTTTACGTTGTTGGCTCGGGTTTCGGAAACTTTGATAATGTGAGTGACCCAGAAACTTACAATTTGGTTGATCCGCCAAAGATGAACACCGTCTCGCAACCTAAGAAAGGGTGGGTTGCCCTTAGATTCAGAGCAAGTAATTCCGGTATGTTTCTCTATCAACATTATTGAGTAACTGAGTTTAGTTCCTTTACACACAAGAAGCTTGAATTTAGTTTTGTTTTTAGGATATATATATATATATATATATATATATATATATATATATATATATATGCAACCATGAGTACTGCTATAATTAGTTCTGGATATTCTTTGCAGGAGTATGGCTATGGCACTGCCATTTGGATGGCATCTTATAAGCTGGGGTATGGACACTGTCTTTATAGTGAGAGATGGTGGCACGCCAGAGACGAGCATCCGCGGACCCCCTCCTAACATGCCTTCTTGTACGAGTTCATCAAAAATTAGGCTCGTGCCTTTTCCCAACTCGCGCGGCTCATCAGAATCAATTAATTAGACACGATTAGTTAGGTTGATATTACTTAAACAGATCAGTCTATGCCTTATTTATAGCCTGATGTAGTTTTGAATAAGAAGACTTTTATTAATGTAACAGATAAGTTTACACTTTACAGCTTTATCATTGATGCTAATAGTGGCAAACATATCTATAAGCCCCTCCTTCCCGCGGCGGAGTCCCGATTTTTCTTTTGTGCGACCGAAGCTTATATAAATTTATATTATTATATCCCGTAGATATAAATATATTATTAAAAATAGGCTTAATTAGCCACTTGTCTTTCGAGTATTAAAATAAAAAATTGACTATAATAAAATAAAATTACAACGATCAAATTTATACTCGAGTTCATGCAAATTGAAAATTAACAAGATTAATTTGAAAAAACTCATGCTGCCACTGTATGCTCAATTTGAATACGACAACTCACTGATAAAGCAGCAGATGATCTTCTCATAAACAAGCCCAGTTTACTACCCTACAAAAAAAAAAACCCGTCAATTTTTGTCTTGCTTTTCTCTTTGCTCGTCTCCCTCGGGCCTCACCCGCGGCACTCCTTTTTATTTGGCGTGCGGCAGTGTGCTTTGCTCTTCCTTCTTTTTAAAACAAAGTGGGATTTGTTTAATTCCATGTGGGCTGGACCAGCATAACACCTAAACATGTCATTGTCACCGAGATATTGACTCGCATGCATGCTGTGTTAGTGTGTTCCATTTGTCACCGAGATATTGACTCGCAAGCATGCTGTGTTAGTGTGTTCCATTTTTTTTTTCTAAGCGTTAGTGTGTTCCATTTGTTTCAAAGAGAAAAGGACAAGTCAAGAGCAAATAACGTATTCAGAGTAACGCACCTCTCCCTTCGCTGTGTTGGGGGGGGGGGGGGGGGGGGGAAGGACATGGCACGCCGGTTTCTATGATGAAGTCCCTAACAACTGAGAAATGACATGAATTATTTCGTTCCCTGAATGTCTTAGGGGCTGTTCGTTTATGCAGTATTCTCAGAATTTTTTTGTATTCTCACAACATAAAAATCCTACAACTAAACATCATTTTTAACCTCACATAAAAATAACTACAACACGCACAATAAAATTAACATCACCTAAAAATTCTAAAAACACAACAAATACTCACAGCACCTAACCGAAAACACCCTTAAACTGCATCTTACATCTTACATCTTACATGCAGTCTGCAGTGCAGATGACACGATTCTGAAAAGGCGACAAAATAGAATAATACATTCACTTTAGAACATCCGCTTTTTTGAAAGTGGAGGGCTTTTCATCAGTGGGTGCCTTATTTCTTTATGGTTTCGGATGCAATTTCTTTTCTTTTTAGGCAGAAAAAGTATGTAATTTACCCACCATGACTATGGAATAAAATTCATTTTTTACCAATCAAAGGCTTCTGCAAAAAAGTATAGTTATATTATTGGAAAAGTGACACCTAGAGAACTGTCGCACTATTCATCATTGATACCGAGTCATACAGAATTCGCCTTCAAGCAAGAAAGCAGGGGCTTGAGAACACTGATGATGGGTATGCTTTCTGGGTTTCTTCAGCTTCTGCTTCTGTACTGGGTGCTCTTTGGCCTCTTGGCTCAAGCCAACGTCCATTAGTATGACTTCGGCTGCGTTTGCAAAGTTAATATTCTCCAAAATTTTATCTCTCTCCTAATAAAATACTCTAATATAATCTCTCTCTCTTCTATAAAAAAATATAAAAAATTACAAAAACTATTAAAAATTAACTATCTCTTCACTTTTTCACTAAACTCAATACCAACACATATTCCCATACCAAAAATATTACAACACAAACACAACCTTCGTTGTAAGAACTAAGAACTAGCTCTCTCTCTCTCTCTCTCTCTCTCTGTGACACACACACACATACTTGGCCAGCTTTCCTGTTGTTTTTGTTCTACCGGATATACATAAATGCTTCTCTGATTTCTAATTTTTTGGGTGTGGATGCTTGTTTTGTTACCGTTGTGGGTGCACTTCCACGCCTTAAAAGGTTGTTCTTTTAAATTGTGTAGCTAAAGGAGGCCAATTTTACAAGGTTGTGTAGAAGCAAGAGCATGTTGGTTGTGAATGAGAGCTTTCCAGGCCCGGTGATTCGGGTGAGAAAAGGGGATACTGCATACGTAAATGTCCATAATCAAGGAGAATATGGTGTTACTATTCACTGGTACTGATTCTCTCTCCGACTCAAATGAATAAACCCATACATTTGTATGTATCTAAAATTTATCAATGGATCATAGATGTTGAAAGCATATGTGATTGGAAAAAAGTCAATTTGTCTTGGCTTTCCTTATCTTTGGGGTACAAATGGTCAGGACGGCATAGTTGAGGGTGAAAAATTGTATTTATCACAAAAATAATGATGTTATAGAAGTATCTTAAGAATATCCTGCATGTTTTTAGTACAGGCATGGAGTGCACCAACCAAGAAATCCATGGTCGGATGGTCCAGAGTATATCACACAGTGCCCAATAGAACCGGGATCAAACTTCACGTATGAACTCATATTTTCAATTGAGGAAGGAACCCTTTGGTGGCATGCCCATAGTGATTGGACACGAGCTAGTGTGTACGGTGCTATTGTGGTTTTTCCACATTACAACACGGGTTACCCATTTCCCCAACCTGATGGAGAAGAAATTATTCTACTTGGTATGTAAAGGTTCCTCGGTACTTTTTGCAACATTGGCCAATCTCACAATTACCAAAAGTTAATGGATGTTTTTCTTACTTACAATGCAGCTAGTAATTTATAATAAATAATTAACTGCATATAAGAGTAGCGATCTTGTTTAATCCATTTGGATAGTGTTTGAAGTCGTCAATCATGATTGGTCACGTGAACATAGAACCGCTGTCAACTGATATGCTAATTCGCTTTTGATTTTGATGTTACTTTTCGTAGTGTGACTCTTTAACTATGGGACAAGGAGAACCTAGTCAACTTTTTCTCCCTTACTCCCTAATGATCTCCAACCCATTAAGACCTTCACAGCGCTCTTTTCACTGTGGATTACCTTCATTCCAGTTCCATCGGTCCTCCCAAAAGGTTTTCTCTGACCTATTTTTTCTAACTCTGAATTACAATGCATTCATTAAAGGCTTTCCCTCGCATCATTCAGCTGGGTGTAGAATTCTGAAATAAAGTTAGTACATGGCTTGACAAGCATCATTCAGCTGGATGTAGAAAAACTTGGAGAAAGTAATTGTGCTTACTGCCTTGTAAAGTGATATTAAATATAATTGATCCCATTTGTATAGTGTCCCTAATGTCATGCACTACTTCACCGGTACTTGCAGGATCTTGGTATAATACCGGTGACGTGAATGAGGAAGTTGCTGAGGACCTCGAAAATGGCATCAGGCCTCCTCACTCAGATGCTTACACTATAAATGGCCAACCGGGAGATTTCTACGCATGTTCTAACAGTATGTATGTTGGACACACACACCAATTGTTTTCTATCTTTAATCTGCTTAGAAAGTACAATAATAAGAGAAGAATTTACAAAAGGGGGGGGGGAGCGAAAAAAAATACAATAGGATGTGACCAACAAGGCTAGTGGCCCATTCTGCTAGGTCGTGTGCCATAGTGGGCCTTCGGAAATGGTCCATGCTAGAGTGCCAATACGGAATTGAGGAATTTATTTGATGATGGGTGCAATTCTCCAATCAATAGTACACTCATATTCTTTGACGGAGTGACCATTATGGAGTTACCTTCAGAAACGATATTGTGATCTGTAATTGTTGGTATCAGAACTTATAAAAACTGCAGCTTCGTCATCTCCAACTGTAGGGTCATCAGGCGATAGCAGTTTAGTCCATTCACGAAGAATATAACTGTTACCATTTAGAAAATTATCCCTAACTGAGATGTCGAGATATCTCTTGATTGATCCTTCCGGAGGTGGGTTCCAGCTTGCATTAGTAGTGTAAGATTGACCTATACTCTGCCCATCCTCTATGGTGTTCTGCATGTATTTTCTTTAGTTGATCTGTCAACTGTACTGCATGTAGTGCTTCATGTGCCTGGATTCCTTTAGTTCGCATGAGCCAAATCATATCCATGTCAATTGCTCTAAAGAATAAAAGAATGAGCATCATCATGATAGTGATTAGGATGATAAACAGGTTTAGAAAAAATTGTGACCACTTTTACTCTGTGGCTCTATGGAGCTTGATGGATTTAAAAATCCATGGTGACTTTCACCAAAAAACTCTAGATAAATGGCAATTGAGGTGGTCATGACTTTCCTTCTTAGTAGCGCAAGTTAGCAAGTATGATCCCCATCAGACATGGAAATAAAGCAATTTTCCGTGTGAGTAGCTTTAGTCTATCATCACTCCTTTTGAGATTCACATGGTCTGCTGTTTATTTTTTCAAGGAGTATAGCTCAAACTGACTTTGTTCAACTGGATAATAAGCCCATATAATTGTTCACTACTTTAACCCAAGTAAGATCAGTGAAAAAGTTGGTATGTGGGGAATCAGATCTCAGGTGAATGGGGTTCTCATTTCAATTCAGGGCTTTGATTTGGGTGATACGGCCATCAATGACAGGGCTAAAGGGTTCATAGGAGAGTTAAGAATCTTCCATCTTCTGAAAGGAAGGCTTGGGCAGTATGAAGGCAAGGAGACTACGCTAGCAATAGATTTTACTAGTTACCCGCAAGGAAAACCGAATGGGGTGAGAGACCATGCGGCGGAGAGTGAGGCAGGGAAGGGTTAACAAAGGGAGCGAGAGAGGGAATACTGAGAGATAGGAAGGAGGAAGACCTAAGAGTAAGGGACTGATGGGGATTAATAAGGATAATAGAGGTTATCACAAGGATCTGGAGAAAAAAATATTCTGCGAGAGAGCACGACAAGTGTTGATACTGCTATGGTTGGTCTATCTCCTGGTCAAATTAGGATTTTTGAAGGTAATTGTATAATGAAACTTTTTATCATCTTAATTCAGATTTTATATCAATTCTGACTTAATGCTTTGAAGATGACATAATTCAGATCTGTATTCCTCTGTTGCAGAGAGTACACACCACTGGCAAGTAGACTATGGCAAGACATATCTTCTTCGTTTAGTAAATGCAGCCATGAATGAAGAATTCTATTTTGCAATGGCGCAACACAACGTCACCGTGGTAGGAGTGGACGGAGCATATATTAAGCCTATAGTCACTGGTTTTGTCATGATCACCACAGGACAAACAATGGATATTTTAGTCACGGCAAACCAGCCTCTTGGACGCTATTACATGGCTGCCGGAAAGTATGATAGTGTCATTGGCAATCATAAACCACATCCCACAGCGGTTCTTGAATACAAAGGCAGACACAATCCGTCCTTGAACCCTATATTTCCCAGTAGCCTTCCAAACTACAAGGAGTTCACTTCTGCAATAAACTTCACGAACCATCTTAGGAGCTTAGCGAGCCAAGACCATCCAGTAAATGTCCCAAAAAACATAACTAGGACAATGTATGTAGCAGTTTCTGCAAACAATATCATCTTTGACCGTGAGGGGACTCATAGAACTGTTCTTGGTGCGAGCTTAAACAACGTCAGTTGGGTTTACCCCTTCACGGATGTACTACTTGCCTACTACAGGTTTGTCCTTTTCTTTCATATCACAGGTTTCAGTTTATTTATGCACAAACCATAAAATAACTTCAAGGTGTTTATAATGGGAAAATACTCTAGTGGATGCTATGTTATGAGCACTAGAAGTGAGTTCTGCAATAGTTTACTCTACATGCATTAATACCTATGTAACAGCTGGAGAAAGTAGTGGATCTAAACTAGTTGGTTGAAGTAACATCATTCCAAAACGTTCAATACAGGAACATAAGTGGGTTTTACACAACGGATTTTCCAGATTATCCGCCACATTTTTTCAACTTCACAGCACAGGAAATGCCGGATGTTGGCAATATGACTGTCCAAGCGACCACGGTGACGATGCTTGATTATAATGAAGAAGTGGAGATAGTGTTTCAGGGTACTAATCTATTGGATGCATCAGTGGATCATCCAATGCACCTTCATGGATACACATTCTATGTAGTTGGTTCTGGTTTTGGAAACTTTGATAACGAGACAGATCCAGAAGGGTACAATTTGGTTGATCCACCCAAAATGAATACGGTTTCACTGCCTAAAAATGGATGGGTTGCCATTAGGTTCAAAGCAAGTAATCCCGGTACGTTTCTTATACTCTTATGGGGTACCACTTTTAACTCTTTCAGCACAGAAAGGCTTGCTTTTAATTTGGACGTATCATGTCTGCTAACTTGCACTTACCAATGAATATAACTCCTGCAGGAGTATGGCTATGGCACTGCCATTTCGAGTCTCATCTAAGTTGGGGAATGGCCAGTGTCATTGTAGTGAGAAATGGCGGCACCACTGAGACAAGTATCCGCGAACCCCCACCTTACTTACCGTCTTGTAAAGGTTCATCGGCCATTAGGGTCCAACGTCTTGATGACTCAGATGAAGATAAATTAGACACAATTAGTTAGTTGGACCTAACCTAATGTAAGGTATTCTATGTTAATCACATATAAACTGAAGGGGACTGTACATTTGAATAGACAACAAAAAATAAAACAGAGAGACAGCTTTTGTAACATATGGGTTTACTTATGATTATTTTCACTCTTACAGGCAAGATCTACACGTGTGGTACATGTGTTTGGAATGATATAGTCCTCTATAACTCTTCTGATTGGGGACTGGCTTCCCTCCCGTAGGTTAGCCTCCTGTTTAATAAATCATATTGGAAGCTTTTCACTTGACGTCTCTCTCAATCTCCACTCGGATTATAGTCCTTAATCTAAGTGTAAAAGAAAGAATTAAATGCTAATTAAGAAATGGCAGAAAATTAAGGAACTTGCGATCTGGGATTACGGATTAGGATAGCTGTCCACGTCTCCCATACCAGCAGCACGCAGATACATTTTCAAACAAGTAGATGCATATGCATCTGATAGCATATGAAAATTTATGTCCATCTAGTAATTTTTTTTATGTAGTTTTATCTGGTAAACCTATCGCTTCTGGAGGAACTAAATCCGATTCGTAGCTCCGCCATCAGATGCCGAGATAAATTCAGCCGATATCGATATCAAAGTCTTCCAAGGGGGCAACCGAAATTGGCTGACCATCCGTGAGCAGCTCGCATGTTGCGCGTGGTGAGAAAACTCGACAAAATAGACTTAGGGTGTATATGTACACTAAAATTTTATCACAATAAAAAAATTACAATATAATCTCTCTCCCCTATCACATCATTACTTTTCACAATAATAAATATTAAAAATTATCTATCTCTTCACTTTTTCACCAAATCTAATACCCTAAAATTTTAATCTCCCCAAAATTTTAACACACAAACACAACCTTAATTACGGATGGATGATCCAAGTTATCCTCTTCCAGAGGGTGCAACTCTGGCAATTATTTCTAAAATCCTGGCCCTGCATTTGGAGCCAATTGAAAAATAAACGGCCTCGGTTAGTTTTTGGGATCCAATGATTTGGGTTGAAGGAAGCTAGTTTTATGGGTTTGATTGGAAATTGAATGGAAGATTTATATATACTACATGTTCATTTGGAAGGAAAGGACTAGGGATCCATGGAAAATTAGGGCGAGAATTACACCATTTATTTGGTAAAAGAGAGGACATGGGGAGCCAGATTCATCAAGAGAGGGCTATAGAGGCGGATGCAAGGGGTGCGGCCGTGGGCGGCCGCCACTCATTGCATCTCCAAAAAAAAATTTGGTTTATTTTATTTTTTATTTTTTATTCGTAAGTTGGCCTAGGCCTATGGGACCCGACCCGTATTGCCTCAGGCCAACCATCCATATATTCTGTTAAATTAAATCTTGCATAAGCCCACCTACAAGCCCATGGGGTTAAGAGTTATTCCTATCAACTGCCCATGAAAGTTAAAAGGACAAGACGAAAACAAAATTAAAGTTCTTTAAGCTGGACGTAGACAAGCCTCCAAGGCTACAAAGCGCACAAACATGGGCCGGGACTTGGGCCTCCTACACCAAAACAAGAAATAGGAAACTTTCGGGGCGAAGTTATGTCTACTGGACCTAGGCTCGGATCAGAGTGTCGGCCCATTTGCATTGCTTGCTGTCTATAATTATCACCGGTCATATCGTCTAGAAGACTTGCAAATCTGACAGCATGTCACTTTTGATTTTGTCAAACATAAATGGATGCATCCTCATGCACGGAGGACAGATATGGACTCAAAATAAGGGATATAAATTGTTCAGTGTTGTAAAGCAGAAATGAGGAAATAATGCACTTTCTATTTACTGGTCGTGGGCTCTTGTATAAATGATGAATTTGTTGCTGGACTTTTGATTATGTGGTCGATGACCTCTCTCGTTCTGGACAATTGAGCAGTATGGGTTGATTTTTTGCTTGTGTATTCTGAGTTTGATAATGTCTCTATATTATAATGGTTGCGTTGTGAGCAAAGAAATGCTAGCTAAATATTTAGGAGGGTAAATTCAGTCTGTTATTTTTTTTCATCTTCCTTTTTTCTTCATGTGAACAGATGTATCCACCAATTAATGTACTTCCATCGCTATCTCGACTGATGAAGGTACTTCTTTTATAGAGACGGTCTATAGAGGTTTCTACCTAGAAATTTCTATTTTTTTTAGTTTTTTTTCGAAAATAAATAGAAACTCACTCATATTTTTGGGTCCCGAATTAATTATTTAGCTGATTTTTATTTGTTTAGGATTTTTCATGCCCTTGAATTTTTGTTGCTCAAACTATCATTTTCTTACATATATATATATATAATTAGATCCTACTAATTTGCATCTTATATATATATAAGATGCAAATTAGTAGGATCTAATTGCCACTTTCAGTCTTAACAAATAGTATGTAAGTGTATTTTCAAAATTTGTAATGTTTTTAATCCTTAAGTTTCGATATTTTAACTCTAAGATATTTTTTACATTACGTTGGGAATTTTTTTTTTGTCATTTCGCCTAATGTGTTCGACTTCCTTCAAATTGGATCCTGGATCCGCCACTAGAGGGCTGAACAAGATTTTCCCACAGGTTAATGTAGAAAATTGAAGATTAGACGTACAGTTGGCAGACTTCACTCCTAAGAGAGTAAGATCCTAGCACTAGCACCGCCTAATAAATTTCAAGTTCAGCCACAATATTAACGAGCTCTATGGATGATCCTGGTCAAGTCATCCAAGAATAAATATGTTTCCAGCCATATCAGACATGACTGGAATTCTTAAGAGTCCCATTTTGTGGACTCTTGCAATGGAGAACTTATAAATAAAGCTTTTATTGTAATCTTATTTTTACACCTTGTAAATATACAAGTGTGCTTAATGCTTATAGAGTGGGTTTTTTCACAGTAGATGTACTTAATTTAACTAATAAATTTTGTGTCACTATTTTTTTTTCTAGTCTAAATTATTTTTTTGGGAGCTATAGGCCTTGTTTGAGGCCCGAATAATTAGCCTCCAAATAATTGGGTTTAATATTAAAAAATTATTAAATAATATTTCTTTTTTCATCAAATAATTTTTTTATTATAATATTTATTTAAATCATCTCTCTATTTATTTTTTCACCAACTCCTATAAAATATTTTTACTTTTTTCACAAACCTCAATACCCAATATTTCCAAAACCCCAAAATTGTTTGAGCCCTAATTATTTGATAATTTTATTTTTACTTTGAGCCTTAATTATTTGGGTTTAGTAATAAAAAATTCATCACATAATTTTTTATTATTATAATATTTATTAAAAATCTTCTCTTTCTTCACTTTTTCACCAATTCTCATAACATATCTTTACTTTATAATATTTCTCAAACTCCAATAACCAAAATTTTCCCCCTCAAACATAATAAAGCGAGTCTTATTTTTTTTGACAGAAAGTAACTCCTAGCAGTATGTCAGAGTCTAGAATTGCAGTGAGTTGTTTAATCCAAAGACATCTCGACAAAACAACCTGTACCCTGTAAGACCTTTTCCTGATACAACGGGCGTTCAACATATATAACGAGGAGGAAGTCCTCTACACCTAACAATACGAGGTCTATTGGGTATCATACCTAATTAACGGACTCAGATTTCTTAATAAGGAATTAATTAGTGTGTCGTAACACTATTGAATGGATGACATCATATTAATGAATCTATTTAATGGTCTGTATTAAAATACCTTAAAAAAATTCAAAATGAAAAACAAAAACGTTGTATGAGGCATTAAAACATAACAAGGAGCAAAACTCACCGTTTGACTTATTATATCTCCCTCTGAAAACGAAGATGGAGATTTATTCCCGGCACCGAACCAATTCCAATCAAACGCAAAACTGGGTCTTGCCACAAACTACCTTGCCCAGCTAAGCGAATCAGCAATGCAACATCGTCTGGATGACAAAAACGACCAAACAAAAACAAATGAAAACAATCGAAAGATCCTCAATAGTAAATAAACTAAAAACCCACAACACAACAAACCACAAACCAAAAAGAATCAAAATACCCCTTTGAGATTTCCACGTCAAATGTCTCTGCACACGATCAAATTAGATCTGGTGAGCGATTCGGCCACCAAAACTCAATTGATAGCAGCTACGAGAGAGAGAGAGAGAGAGAGAGAGAGAGAGAGAGAGAGAGTGAGAGATGTCCCTTTGGCGGGTATTGTGCGAAAGAGAGACAAAGTGAGAGAGAGAACATCACTCTCAACCTTCTCTTTTCCACACGCTTCTTATCCGCTGGATGTGATGTGTCTCTTGAAATTTTAAGGGTCTCTTTATCTCTTATCGATAATCCGTGGAAATTTTCTTTGTTCATTTTGCAAAACGCGTGTTCAACAAAATGCCGATTACTGGGCTGACCGGTTGTAAGCTTATAGCTGGTGATGCAACCCTTGAAATATAATATAGCTGGTCCCGCACGTTCATTCGTATCTTTTGTCTTTTCCCATGAGTTTTTACTGATTATCCGAATTACAATTTTATTTTTGGGTTTTTTTTTTTGTGGGACTCGGTGGGGGTTGCGTTTGATGCAATGTTTTCATATAGTTTTCTCAATTCTAATACTTTAACAAGGAATACATTATTATAGAATTTTCAGAGTATCCGCCATTTCTTTTCAACTTCACAGCAGAAGAAATTCCTGATGGCACTGTGACACAGTGACAGCACAAGCGAAAAAAAAAGAAGACCAGACCAAAGTGAAGATGCTTAATCATTATGAACAAGTATAATGTGGAGATAGTCTTTCAGGGTACTAATTTGTTTGATGCATCGGTGGGTCATCCAATGCACCTTCATGGATATACCTTTTACGTGGTTGGAACCGGTTGCGAGAACTTCTAAAATCTCAGTGACCCAAAAGGGTACGTTGATCGGCCCACGATGACTACAGTTTTGGTGCCAAAGAATGGCTGGGTTGCCCTTAGACACAAAGCAAGTAGACCTGGTATGTTTCTGATTTTCCTCTAGCATTCAAAACTTTGCTTCTAATTATTTTGATTTGTCGTGCATGTAGTGTATATTAACAAATGGGGATAAATTCTTGCCGGAGTATGGCTATGGCACTGCCATTTCGATCGACGTCTCGAGTTCTAAAAACTCGGCCCAAAACAGATTCCAAGACTAGTCAGTCGGACATGAGCTAGATTAAGCACTCTGTTTCCCTATATAACTATGAGAGAGTAATTCTCAAAAGTGTAAAGGGGCAGTCTGCAATACCTCGACAAAAATTCATTTCTATCGTTTCCGTATAACTAGATACATACATGTGCCTGCAGTTAGAGACACCAAGGAAGGTCAAAAGAAGAGAAACTCGTGTTATGGGGTTTGCAAAGACCATCCATCACGACCAGTGTTACATTGCATTGTTTCACCACCATGAAGTCCCTTATACATGTTTTCTCCCTTATCAGGAAGATATAAAGCGACTAATCAATTCCAAAAAAACAAAGAACAATAATTATAGAGATGATAAAAATGGTTACCAAGGCAAAATGACACAATAACTTCCAAGAGCATGTTAAAAATGATGATATTTCGACCATGGAATGTTAGTCATGTTCATAATAACGAGCAGACAGTGATAATAGTAGTCGGCCACCGCCTTTAGTGGTCTAATCTGCATTAATATAAATCATCTAACCATCAAGATCTCTACCACATTATAATTTTTAAGCAAATACACCTCCAGCTCAATCCCCAATTAAGTTTCCAAACATCAAGATCTCTTTTACATTAGACTATACTAAAAACTTTTTTTTTTGTTTGATAAGTGACTATACTAAAAACTATACCCTAAAGACTTGTCAGATAACTGGATGTAGTTCTCATATCTATACTAGACCAAAACCTGGTAACTATAATCTTAGATTTTGAGCTCAGTTATATATCCTCAGGGAAGTGAGATGTTCTTTACTCCGGATGTTTGCTTAAGGCGTATGCTTCCATCATAATCTGTCAACAAACAGAGTCTTTCAGTAGGATAACCAAATATAGATATAATTTGTGTATAGCTATGATTCTCCATGAATTACAGCCCCAGGAAAACTATGTGCACAATCATTGTGGCTGGGGAAATATCTTTATGGTAATCAAGCAAATGATCCCATTGAAAAGCGCTCATTTTGAATAAATTATTAGTACTCCCAGCTAAATGTTTCCTTTGCAGCAATTACAGAATTCTAGGAGACCATTTCAAGAAGCAGCATGCTGTATGGGTAGACCCAGGACTCTAGCATCCAGGGAGACAAATGTGAAATGAAACTATTTTTAATTGAAGATTATAGGAACAGGTGTAGCAGGTAAATTTTGGGAGCCATTATACATAAGAGACTACCTATAACTCAAGATTAGTGGATAAGGTATACTAGATAATTTACAGGAACTATCCACCTCTTTTATGAAAGTTTCTCCCGCTAGCAAGGAATACTAAAAGGGTTTCAAAAGGTCATAAGGCCAAGCTACAATGCAGTACAGCCCGTGCACAGAAGGTACACTCATCAAACCAAAAGGGCTTCCTCCCCTATATAAATGTGAACAGAGGAATCCCAGATTCCATAACCTCGATAATCAGAAAGAAACACATAAAAGAGGAAATTTTAAAACTGGTCTTATTACTTGCATGTAGTGAAAAAATTCAGAAGTAAATAATGTGATTAGACTTGCCTGTTGCCACTATTTACTAAGACAAGGTAGGCTGGATCCTGGGGTGAGAGCTGGAGAAGCTTCCGAACAATGTAGACACATGTTGTAATACTAAAACAATGGAGAAAACAACATATCAGTAGCCAATGCAAAATATATTGAAGGACCAAGAACAAATTTATGCACCATGCTAGTGTTATAAGAGCAAGGAGGCAGAAAAGAATGACATAGAAAGAATGTTCCAGATGAAAAATTCATTCTCTGTAGTTTTCATATTTGTCATATAGTTGTTAGATTGTTGTACTGTAATGAGACAAGAAAATTCTAATGTCCCCTGCTAACAACTTCAGCATATGACCATTCCCTGATGGGGGTGAAAGCCTAAGACTGAAACATCCATCCATCTATATCAACTCAAAAAACAAGAATAAGTTTTGCCAAAAGGCGTGATACACAATTTTGAGAGAGCAAGGGAGCAAGAGTGCTCTAGGCAACTGGCAATATGAGATGTAGTGCATATAAATTTAGCACTAACCTAGAAAAATATCACATCTGCAGCAGTGATATAAAATTCCGATATATGTATTCATAGGTGGTACAGGTAAAAGGCCTATGATGTCAATATCCTCGAGATAGATACATCAATTCTTTAGACTCTAGTTTGCAATATATAAGGTCTTCACAGTTGGTCTTGGTAATTCCCCACAATAGTAATACAGCATAAATAGTTACCTTAAATGCTAAAGAAAGGAGAGCATTTCAAAATAACTTGAATTTCGGTTTCTGTCCAAGATGGGATGTATTAAACAACATGGTTTCATGGTTTCTTTCCAATATGGGAAATTAAAGGAGAAGTCAAAAGCAATGCTTTTACTTAACAGCATACTGAAGGAATAGAGCTGAGCAGTTCTGGCATTATAAATGTAGCCTATTAAATGAGATTAGTTGGCTAAAGTCCAACTGAGCACGTCAGGCAGGAGTATAAGCCAAAAAAAAAGTTCTAATATAGGTTTATTTTTATATCATAAAAATCCTAAATTTGCTATGGATATTATGATACAAATACTCAATTTTTCATAAGCAATATAATTAACTGTTTCAAAAAAAAGGAACAACTTTACATAGCTTACTAGGACATCGAAGAATTGAATTACATTGGGCATTTTAGTAGTTAGGGTTCAACATAAAGGCTCATCAAAGACGGTGTAACTTTAGCTTCATAACATTCAAGACAAACAAATTACATATTTCCATAAGCAGATACATTTAATGCTATTACTACTTGAAATCACGATTTTTAAAAGAAAATACCTGCCAAAACATATCAGTAGAATTATCCAAAAGATTGAACTGATCCAACTTGATTCCTTGTAGTCGACCCAAACCTAATATTTGAAACAGAGTATGAATATACTGATTACTCAAATGAGAAAACATTATTAAAAAAGAAAAAATTGTTATATGCAAAAATTATCAACATAAATTTTGTGTCAGCTATTGTCCCGTAACTTTATTTCACTAACTCTAAACTCCTTAAAAGAACAAAAGAAGAGATCAAAGAAAATAAATTGAATTTGAAGACACTTATTTCAACAACATATCACAAGGCACATTATATGCTTGCTAATAGCAACATAACTGCAAAGATCAAGGCACTTGAGACATACTGATAGAACTATGACATTAATATAGAAGTCGATAAGTGTTGCTAGCATCCACCTGCAAACATTTATCAAAAGTATCAGATTCAAACTACAGATAAATGACCTTCACAAACATAAACGTGAAAAGGAACCTATAATGTGCACAGGCATGCACAAATAATGAATGCAAAAACTACCATTGAGATTTAGCTCAAATGGAATCTCTCTTCCTTCTAAGAACAAGGTGATAGGTGAGGTTGAGGAATCAACAGCCAAGAGTAAGTTACCGATGGAGGAAAAAAAACAGGAATGGAAAATTTTTTGTCAGATATTTCAGTGTTAGTATAACTCCGATAGTGACAACTATTGAATGTATACAGCAACTGTTCGAAAAGAGAACCAACTTAAAAGGAATAAATTAATATGTTGTAATGCAACAGGGAATGCAGTCTCAACCTAAACCAGACCATTTATAAGCCCATTGAAAAGGGTGTCCAGACCCATTTATCTGAGCAGAGACAATCAACCAAAATCATAGAAACAGAGTGTTGACAGGTTAATCAGCCACGTCAAATTTATCATCACATTCAAATGCCCAATCATGAGAAATTTCTTCAGCTAGTGAAAACAATTGGGCTGAATACAACTTATTTACCTCTTTGTAAAAACTACCAATTTCAAGTAGACGATAGGATAACCCTGAAGTTTCATATGCTTCCTAAAACAAATGATGGAACACTGGAACAGATATTTCCAGTCCATCCCGCAAGATGCGTGTACAGTTTATACTTAGATGGTTCTTGCATTCAGTCACGCCAATTTACTCATTTTAGATCAAAATTTATACTCGGCTTGACATGTTATGGACATGTTTCAAGACATGCACCAACAGCGAAGGCACCATAACCTGTGGATTGACTGAAAAACTAAAGACAACAAAGACTCTTGTACATATGAGGCTCAAGATATTACAATACAGCTGTGCCAAGGAATATAAAACCATGTTAACCTATAAGGAAAATTTAACCCAACAGGTTGATCGCCTGTATTGATATGACTCAAGGTAACCTCCTGCATTCTAGTGTATAACATTAAAAAATTTTGTCATTATTTCAAATATCTGATTATTGGTAAGCACTAGTATCACACAACAGGGGATAACTAAAAGCATGACACAGCCTATCTAAGAGGAAATTACTCACAAGTAGCAAAAGCAATGGTTGAAGATGATGATAAATAAGACTTACGGAGTGAAGAGCTCTTTGCGAAAAGGAGAGCCATCTGTCAAGAGAGTGTGAACAAGAGTTCCCAACATCAAACAGCCCAAAACACTGAAAAGGATTCTTAGGGTCACAACAGAAGAATGCTTCCTCTTTTGCTCCATGCCAACCCTATGCAACAAGTGTTTTAAAAATGAATCAAACCTTAAGGAAAAAGCAAATATACAACCAAGAAAAGATAATCTCGCTGAACATATGCAATCACATTCTTCGACATAGTCAAACATTCTCCAGCACAAGAAGGTATCATATAGAGCTATTACTCAGTTTTGTGGATGATCACCATTGTATTAGAAAGACGAAAAACCTCATGTTAACATGATGTTTACACAGGTATGACCTAACAATTACAATCTAAGTTTCAGAAGAGAGAAAAAGTGGTGGGAGTACTACCAAAGGCAGCTGTCCTAAACCATCTCAGAGATTGTGATTTTCCCTCAACCATAGAAAGCTCGACACTAAATCCTCTCTCTGCAATTGGAAGAGGGGGAAAGGATTCATATAAAACAGCTTTCTTCTCTCTCAAACTTTCCTTCCTAACTGAACAATACATTGACAACCATCTTTGGCATAACCATTGAACTCCAAATAAAACGAAGAGAGGCAGCTCTCCGCCTAAGAAAATCAAGCTTTAAATGATATAGCCACTCACTAGCTGATTCACAGATGCAACAGCAATCCACCAAATTATTAATCATTTTGATGAGATTATCAGCATTAGGTTCCTTTCCAAATCAACTTCTCTTGGAACGAGTATATGCCAGATTCTCTTTGAAGATTGTCAATTTGTCACCATAAACACTCTAAACCTCTTAAAAAATTATTGGACATCAAATTTCCACCACAATTGAACCTCCAAGGGGTCCTGTCAGCCATGGAACAGGATTTCATGATGGAATATAGAAGGTGAGACAAAACTAGTGATTTGAATTCCCACTCATTACAAAACACGAACACATCTAGGATTACAAAACAGAAATCAACCCAAAGTCTAAATAGCTCAAACAAAAATGGATAGATCCTGAAGGGACAAATCAGGGAAATATGTATTTGTGTCAGCCTTCTGTAAATCTGCAAAATCGGATCCCTTCATCAGTCTCTGCCACTAACATGATAGTCTATACACCTCTTCCAACTAGCACTAATGATTTCCATAGATAGCGCCCATGAACATATATACCAAATCTGACAGCCACTGTGCCCCATCTGTTCCCATATTCCCTATAAATTGCACACGCCAGAAATAAACTCCTCACAAACTAATGCCTTAACCATCCACCACGGTGTTTGAATAAAGTTACTGAGTTTCTAATCCCTAACCTGTTGAGTATAAAGGAAGAACAAAAACCATTCAAATCCAACTGTGAAACAAAAATTTCCTTCCTATCCCACTGCCAAATCTCCCCTATACGTTATTAAATCTGTTAGCCACATTTGTTGGAATTTGTTGAAGAGCGGGAAAAACAAAGTACGCAATCTAGATAACATTTTTGTGATAAAAGTCTGATTTCCTCTCTTATACAGGTATAATTTCTTCCATCCCTACAGAGCACCTCTCTATCCTCTCCACATTAGTGTACATGTAGACTTCCAACGGAACCAGGAGGAGATATGGTGGCATTTATTATTTGTCAGATGGTACACAAAAACAGCTCATTGAACAATGCCGAAACTGTCAACCTATAAAGTTGAGTATCTAAACCATCTCAGATCCAGAAACTATAGAAGCAACATCAGATCAAACACATCAATCCTCCATCACTATAACTGGGAAAAGTTAAAAAAGGGAAAAGAAACTGGAATGACTACTAATTCTAGGCAACAAGATCGTAGGTGATCTGAAAAGCTATCATCATGTCACCATACTATATGCATAAGTACATCTACAAGAAGACAAAAACAAAACAATATAAGACTGTAGTCTTGCATACATACTTGTCAGGATGCTGCAACAGAACATAATACACTGGATCTGGTAAAGCTTCTTGAGATGGCAGCTTGAAAAATTGCATAACAATGTAGGCACAAGTAGTAATGCTGGAAAATACAAACAAAGAAAAAGAAAATTTAACAACAAAAATTGTGGAAAATTAGCAACAAACTGGGTGACTTAATACCCATCGAAATTTCATCTAAAGACCTGAAGTATCATAAACATGATAAAAATTGGTGAAAAGCTCATTTAGTTATACATAATTCAAGTCTTTTCTTATGCATTGGAGACGCGTTACAATCTGAAGTTTTAGGTTTGCTAACATGCAGGTCATGAGGACCGAGAATAGTTTGAGGCTCCACATCATTCCTTGATGTCTATAGACCTCCCATAATTATGTCGATTCTAATGCTAATAACTTTCTTTAAATAACAAGCAGTCTTTAACAGCTTTAGAAGAGGATAATAAAGATACCTGCCAAAACATAGTAGCAGAATTATCCAGAGTATTGCAGTGAGCCAGTTAGATTCCTTATAGAGAATCCATGCCTGATATGACGGATAAGTGTAAGAGGTCAAACAGAATTGTGCTCAGGAAGCAAAGTTACTGGAGGATTCTTTAGTAAAAATTTTCCTTTGACTATAAGTAGGAATCAAAGTTATCAACTAATAACCTAAAATCTATTGCTCACAAATTATCTAAAATAAGCTCTAGTATCTGCAACCATTCGAAAAAAATGCTCAGGGTGCCAGTGTTAAAACAAGAGAGAAGTAGACCAGTGAGTGACAAAAACACAAAACCAAGATCTGTTTCCCACAAAGTGACACTAAAATATACTGACGAAAAGTTTATACGCAACCCTTAGACTCAGTAGTTGAACTAGAAAACCAACAATTTCAATTTCCCATCTTGCAACGCCCTCTACTGACTCAACCAAGTGCAACATCCAGAATAGAAAACAACTGTACCTGTCAGAAAACCCTAGATAGACCATGCTTCATCACATCTTGATAAAAAAAGATTCACCGAAATTGGATCGTCCCAACTAATTTTGCTTCTAAAGAAAACTTCTACAGGATGCTAATGACACTCAACAAGTTTTACTTTTTCGTACTTTCCGAGCTCTCAGTATTGACTTAAAGAATAGTTTCTTAGAATAAACAACTATTTAGATATAGATAGAAGAAATATGAGAAAGCGATGAAACAAGATGTGATCACATACCGCCAAAGGTACGAGGTTGATATAGAAGTCAACCAAGGTTGCAGCCATCCACCTGATTTAAATTCCCAAAAAATAATTCATTTCACATTTTTTAACATTAATATACCATTATGATTTTAAAATTGCAGCTATCTTATTGAAGAAAAGGTAACTATGAAGAAAGCAAAGGAAGCGCAAGACATTTCATGAAGATCCCAGACATATGTAAAGCTGAGAACATATGGAGGGGATATCAACTATAGCTTTTTTGACGTAAAAGAATTGAAGGAAACGTGTTAACTAGAAGAAGAAAAATAAAAAGCTTTAAACAATATTTAACCATCAATAACCAACATATAAAAGGTTGTTTCCAGAGATAAACTACGATAAAAAACATCCCCATAGAAACCTCCGGATGAAAGCTTGTCAGTGCCACACAAAACAACTTCCAGGAGTTTTTTCCAAGGGGGTCTAAAGCTTTTAAAGGCATCTCAGCATGGAGACTATCCGTTTTAAGTGTCTCAATCAGGAATTCTTCTGTAAGGATAATGATTAAAGAGAATGCCAACAGAGAGGTCACACTTGATTTGAATTTACAAAGGTGCGTGAAAGTCTGTGCGTGCGCGCGAGAGAGAGATAGTACGGTGTAAGAAGCTCTTTACGGAAAGGAAGACCATCGATGTAGATCGTGAAGATGAGAGTGGCTCCCATAATACATCCCAAGATGGCGAACAATGTTCTTAAGCCAATTACCAATGAATTCGCCATTGGTTTTTCAGAGAGTTGCAAAGAGAGAGAGAGAGAGAGAGAGAGAGAGAGCGCAGAGAGATCAAATGGAAGACGAGTCGATTGGCGATTCGGAATCGAGTGGATTGGTAATTTGAGCATGGACACGAGCGGACCACGTTGCTTGTATATAATAATTTAAGTTAATGAAGTGCTTTATCTTAAACTCTCTTGACTTTGGCAATTCACAAGACGTTCTCCATTTTTTTTTTTCAATTCTCTTTTAAGATAATTGATTTACATAATTATAACGTGTTGTAACTAGTACTACTTCCATGCAGGATCGAATTGGTCAAAGTAGTACTTTCATATACATTTCATTGTACTTAGAAAAAAAAAAAAAATATATATATATATATATATACATTTCATTGCGTTCTATACCTAGATTTTATAACTAATAACCTATTTCGTCCTTGAGATTTAGGTTAATTAGAATATTTTGAATAGATAATTATTTTAAGTAGAAAACTAATCTCTACTTGGTCTTTGGACTCTTTGAGATCTTAATGAAGTATTGCTTAAAAAAAAAAAGGTAGCTAACGACTCTGTAACCTGTAGAAACTCTACGTCAATTATAATTATTTTGATCTAGTCTACCTATTTTATTGTTATTTTCTTTTCTTTTTCGTACCCATCGATCATGTTTGGAAGAAAATTTTATTTTGAGACCAAAAAGGGTTTTGAACATGCTGATTTTCTCCACAAGCCACCTTATGTTAATGATGGTCTTGTTCTCAAAAACAATGGAGAAATACTCGAACTGAATCGTGATCCCCAAATTCTGGGTCTGTTCCAACTGATCAGGAAAAGAAGAAAGGCAGTCCGGAGAAAAAAAAAACAAAAAAAGCAGGCACGGAATCAGAGTCTCTCTCCAGAAGGACCTAGGTTTTTGTTATTCAAACTCCACCTAGGACCCAAAGTTCTAGAAGTATGTAAACTCGATCTCAAGCCAAGAAAACAAAATTGCAACTCGATCTCATGAAAAAAGGTTATGCTCTGTTTTACTTGCCATTTGAGTTAACATACATCTTAACCATAAACCTAGGTTATGTTTGTTTCCTACAATTTTTCAGGATTCAAATACATTCATAAAACTACCACCGAACATATTCAGAATTCAAACACAAACACCAATACATTTTACATAATCTTCAACAACTTTTTACTTTTTTATTCAACATAAATTTTCTCTATATTTTTTCACATAACTCCAATACTTTTTTATTAAACAATTACATCAAATTATTTCTTTCTCCACTTTACACAAACACCAATAAAATACTATTCAACATAAAATATTCACAACTTCTTTAAAATCCTACATTTTTACTCAAACCGAAAATATCCTAGAGTAAAGGGATCATGCACGGAATCCCGTCATCCTTAAACAGGCTGCTCTGATTAAACAACAGGGTCGAGGAAGAATGAAATGTCACAACCTTCATTGTTCAATGCCGGCCACAAAAAGTAGATCCAACCAAAAATTTGGAGTGACAATTTCATGACCACAACATGGAGCATCCGTTTCCTAATCTATGCTTCCAACAACTCGTGGGAATCAATCCAATACAGGTTTCTACAATTCTGGATTCTTGAAGTTCATCCTTACCGAAAGGGCCATATCTTAATCAAGCATGAACTTCCAAGAACTCAAAATACAGGGCGTACTAACCAACAAAAAAGAGAGGATGAATCACAAAGACCACATAAAAGGAGGAGACAACAAAAAATATTGCACCTCTCAGATCAGCATGCACAACCGCCCCTCGGCTCTGCATCTGAAACAGCCTCAGGTATGCCCTGGAAATATCTGTAATGTGAAATAAAAGAATGTGTCAAAGATCATTGATGAGTCTCACAGGCTGTTCCAAAATATGACTGATTTGGGGATAAGACACTAATTGCAGAGAGAAGCACATGACGTATGGAGTTGTCTGCAAAGGGATAATTACATTTCATATAAATACAGCACGAAAACTAAAACTCGGCAACGAGCAAGAGTGGATTCCGGCAACGACCAAGAGTCAATTCCGTTGACAAATAAAAAAATATTTCAAACTGCCAGAAATATTAAGACAGTAACCATGGTATGCCTCCAACACAAAAGCTAATGGCATCTTCGCACAAAAATTTCCTACACCCCATTATTCAAGTCACAAGATTTATTTTTCCACCCTTCAGTTTACTCCTTGCTCAAGTTGACTAGGAGGTTGTTTATTGAAAAACTAAAACAAGCTCCACAAGCAGAACTTGACTATAAATCTAAAAGGAAAAGATCACATCTTGAAAAGAAGAGAAAAGAACATTCGTATGAGCTACAGTAAATTTATTATATCTTTTCTACCATGCACGCAAAAGAGATTTTTCTTAAGTACTTACATGCAACGTTAGGTTGACAAAGGATCAAGATCATCAAGTTACAAGAAAAAAATAATAAAACAAAAAAGGAAATAAAGTATATGTATATGTACATATCAAAAGTCAAAACAAAAAGAAACTGCAAGATTCTTTCATGAGGAATCAACTTGGACACTTTTAAGAATCAAAATGTGAAGGATTATGAGCATTGTTACTTAACAAACAAAGCAGAACATGACAACATAAGGCATGCATAGCGAAATTAGAAGCAAAAGAGTTATGCTAATAGTGACTCATTTTCCTTTTCAAAGTTCTATTAAGTTAATAAAAGGGTCAGTTTGAAGATTTTACTAAGTTGCACATTAAGGGTGGGTTTGTGTTGTAAAATTTTTGGGTTGTTAAAATTTTTGGTATTGGGTTTAGTGAAAAAGTGAAGAGAGAGGTAAATTTATATTTTTTGTAGTGAAAAGTTATGATTTGATGGGGGAGAGAGATTATATTGTAATATTTTATTGTGAGAGGGTGAAAATTTTTGTAAAATTTTTCATGCAAACACAACCTAAATATGATACAATAATTTTGACCATTAGAGAAATATGTCATATACTGAGAGCACCTATTCGCATAATTTAAGGAAGGTCCGGTCGATATTCAAGTTTTGGATAAAAAACAAAGCTCATGCCCCGAGACCATTTCAATGCGATGTATGTAAGTTGTCTGGTCAGGTAAGATATGAACAATGCCAAGACAGTGACGACAAACATGACTTTTGATGATGACAAGGATGGTAGTCAAGGTGGTGGCATGTAACTCTACAGGTGCATGCTCTGTTTAAACAACTATTAAAGCAACAAAGCTTTGGGACATTGAGTAAAACACAAATTTTCCATCAAACCAGGAGTAAACAAAAGGAAGATGTATCTATAGAACTATTTTCCTCTTTCCTTTCTTGTCAAATAATTTCCTGCTGTTCAATCAGAATGGTTTCAATCTATAAAATGTCATTGTTTGACTTATGAATATTTTATTTGTTTGATTTAATTTGTATTTCTCACTTCCAATACCTGAAATTTGACGAGGCATAATCAAACTGCACAGGCTTGATGTTCTACTGGTAGATTTATCAGGTGCATAGCCTCAACGTAGCACAAGTGATTCTTTTAGGGGCTCAGAGAACATAGGGACCTTTCAAAGTGAGGCTCTAATATTCATTCCCTCCAAGATAATGGCACCAAAAAGAGATGTCCTTGTTAGATGGATGTAGAACAAGATACAGAATCATTTACATGGAGTGTCAGAGGTCCCATGTTCCCAAAACTTTTTTGACTTTTATCAAATGAATAGAGTACTATTACTGTATGTTTGCCACTAGGTTCATTTCGAACCTATAACCATGGATTCATTAGCATACCAATAATAAGCAAAGCCAACACAAAAAAGATATTTTTTAACCTTCAAAATAAACTTACATGTCATGCTCACGCTCGATGGCTAGAGCAGTCTTGGCAATACAGAAGAATGCTGCGTCGACATTATAATCCTCTTTTGCGGATGTCTCGAAGTAAGGCATGTTTCCTTTTGAAGCACACCACTCCTTGGCTTTCTTCTCAGAAACCTGGACAGATGATAATTAGAACAGCATGTAAGGACCACAAAACGTAGATAGAAGTGCAACTGTACATCCTTACCACTCGACTATTCCCACCATCAACATCAATCTTGTTTCCAAGCAATATGAATGGAAATGTTCTTGGGTCTGCAGGGTTTGCCTGTACAGTGGCGGTGGAAACCATATCAAAATTACAAACAAAAAGATCTAAGCAAATTTTGAAAACCAAAAGCCACAGATCATCGAGTGACAAACACTAAAAATTATGGAATCACAAATAATCAACTTACAAAAGCAATCCTCTAATAATGGATGTTAACTTGCATATGGAACTGATACTTCTAGTCTAGCTGACCATGACAAAGCATGTCGTGTGCATTTAAAGAGGCTGCAGAAATCAAAAGAACTGAAAAGAATATATTCACAGAGCACTTTGAAGTGTAAGGCCAGACATTCTAATAATGATGCAAATCATAGTATCAGCAGCTCATGTAAAGCAGTGCTGTCAATGGCTCCATCAACTCCAAAATTCTTACAATTCCATCAGGTTCAGGTTCGGGATCTAGCTTATATAATTGGGCTATCGTACTTGGATCCTATCCGATCCAAATCAGGTCCAACCTGTTGATAGCCTTGACATCAAGTTACATGTTTTGGTCAATAAATGAAACCCATGCACTTAGGCCCAAGCCAGGACAACATTATCATTGTGATACAGTATACCCTTGAAATCATTTCACAAAATAGAGCCGTCTGCATCAATTTTTCTATTTGTCAAAATATATACACACATACATCACTATATATACTACTTCTCTCATCAACCTACCGAGACTAGTCGATTTAGAAAGAAATCTCAGCAAAAATCAGGAAGACTAGCAGTAAAAGAGAAAATCCATGCTGATGCTTCAATGACATCAAAACTTTCAGAACTCACAAAAACGAGTCAATCTAGTGAACCAATTGAAGAACTGAAACACAAATCATACAGACAAATATTTAAGTGAATTCATTTACTAAAGAACTTCAGATTATACCCTATACATTTTAATTCCTCCAATAATAACTGGTAGTCTAATGCACAGTAGTATACCTCAACAGAGGCCAATGCATTTTCTAAATAATCTAATTTTGGAACTAAAACAGATTAGATTCGAAAGATGAATGCAGCAAGCAAATTATGCAGAAAAACAAGGACTCAAAGAATCAAAACAAGCATTGAAAACCTGTTTAAGAAACTCCTCATGCCAGTTGTCAAGAGTATCAAATGATTTCATCACATTAACATCATAAACTAGAACACAGCAATCTGCCCCTCTATAAAATGAAACTCCGAGACTTTGAAACCGTTCTTGCCCAGCCGTGTCCCATATCTACAATTGAACGCACAATGTATTAGCATGAAATACTCCTAATAGCAGTTTATTGCTTATCAACAAAGCAGAAAAATTATTAAACTTATGAAGAATCCCCAACTCCCGATACCCACTTGTAGAGTGACGAGCTTGTCATCAATTTGGAGCTCTTTCGTCACAAAATCGGCACCAATTGTAGCTTTATACTGCTGACTGAACTTCTTATGCACATATCTAATAACTAGTTAACGACCCGCAACAACAAATTCCGGAAAATTAAATTTCAAAGAATTTGAAATAAAGAACAATGCATATATTGATCCGCAAGACGAAAATAAACGTTCGGCTCCAATGTTCTGTGTTATAAAGGAAAATAATCACATTAGAACCGAAATTATAAGCAAAAAACGCATCGAGAAATAACAAGCGGTGATAGACACAAAAGTTGGATGACGGAACAGCCAATTTGGCAACAAAACTACTAAAGAAGAAAAAACGAAACTACATAATATAAGGATCCATTAATCCTGTACTATACGTATACAAATATGTTTCTGATTATATATGTGAAGATATCAGAAATACGTGTCTCACGGATCAATCAGTTAAGGGTGAGAGAGAGGATACTGATTCATCAACGACGTCTTGCCAACCCTGAAATCCGAAAGTAAAATAATTAATAGCCGCGTCCGAGTATACCTTTATATACGTATACCAATATAGCTGCATCCTATATTGCGCATTAATCTATATATTATACATAAAACCCTAAGGACGTACGTCACGTACCCGCTGTCGCCGAGAACGATGACCTTGAGCAAGGTGCGCCTCCGCACTGACATTGGCGATTCGATTTAAGGTGAAGATTTGGAGAATTCTACAAATCTGGCTTTAGCTCTCTGTCGCTTCTAAACTATCCCTGCATATTTCTCGACGGATTCCTTCAAAAGCTTATTAATGATGAAATGAAAAATTGGAAGAGAGGAGAAAGAAAAGGGGGCGCCAATTTTGATCGCTTTCAGCTTTTCGATTTCCGCTTTCTGTTAAGAAAAAATGAACTATAAATCGGTGCCTGGGAATTATGTTGTGCAGACTGCAGAGTAGATGTGACGTACGGTATATGTGGGTCTAAACACTTGGCCACTCCTGCACTCGTGCGCGGCCGACCTTTTTCTTTTTTAAGTGGTTATCCTTTTGTACCGAACGCAAATCGGCAAAGCCACATCGAAACGACAAATGGTTCTTCGTTGCGACCCCAAAACTGCCAGCTACCACGGTGTCCATGTTTGCACGTACTCTTTTGTTTTTCTCCTTTAAAGAACAATTTTTTTAATAAAATTAACTTATAATCATGGCATCGACTCATCATCAAATTACCCCATTCTCTCAAGTTTTGGATTGCACTAATCCATTGTCGTAAATAGTTTATGAGAAAAAATTAAGTTATTTGGGCTATGAATGATTGACAGCAATGACGGGCGAACTGTCCGGATATAAAATGAAGCTTCGACAAGATAAAAACAATTTTTATTTTTTCATTTCTTCCTTTTTTTCAAATCATTTTATTTTAATTATACAAATCAGATAATTGATTTTAAGGTATATGGATAATTATTATGCCAAATGGATAAATGTAAAATTGGTCCTTATGTTATACGCAAAAATCAATTTAATCTCTGTGATATGAAAAACATTGATTTAGTCTCTGTGATTTCAGAAAGTGATAAAATTAGTCTCTGATGGAGAATCAATAATAAATAAAAATAGAATCACAGGGACTAAATCGATGTTTGCGTATAGCACATAGACTGATTTTGCATTTATCTATTTTTAAAAAAATAATCGATATCAATAAAATTTTGAACTTGAAATTTTAAAAAAAGAACACAGTATCAAGGCTCAAGCAGTAAATCAACCCGTGGAGGTTAATAATATCTTGTTTGGATACATAGAAAGTTGATTTCGCTTTGGCTATTATTCAGTTCGTTCTATGATCTTTTTTTTTTTTTTTTTTTGTATATAACTCTGGAGGTTGATACATCGTCATTTGTTAATGATTCTTACACGTGTCAGGCAAATAGCACTATCATTTTTTTTTCTTGGCAATAGCACTATCATCTTAGATGTTCTCTATTTCCTTTTAAGATCAACATACTTGTTGATAATCTCCAACAAGTTGGACCGATTTGACCTTACGTGAAGCAGTTATTACTGATTTTGTAGCTTAGAATGAAAGTTTTAAATAAAATCACTAGTGTGTATAAAATTAATAGACCAATTGAATAAGTTATGCTTTGAGTAGTGGCGACCCAAATTAAATTGAGGCTTTAAATTAAAAAAAATAAAGTTTTTTTTAATTTTATATGATAAGATTAAGTTAGTAAAGCTACTTAAAAATTATTACATATTTTGCTTACCAAAAAAGAATAGAGTAAAATAGGTGTTTTCTTCATCATATCCAAATGTAATGAGGCTGCAGTTAAAATAAGATTATCCAAATTTAACTTTCCACCCTAATCCCAAATGTATATATATACGTTCTTAAATGCTTATCCTGCATGGTTACGTTGACTGTGTCTTCCGAAATAAGTAATTAAATAAACTATTAATTAAATAAATGATAATAAAGTAATCAACTAAACTCTTGTTTTTTTTATTAAATTAAGGGATAAATGCAAAATTGGTCCTTGTGCTATACGTAAAAATCGATTTAGTCCATGTGATATGAAAAACATCGATTAAATCAATTTTTACCTATACCACAGGGATTGATTTTGCATTTATCCCTTAAATTAATGATCATATTTAATGCATTAGTCATCAGGCCTATACTAAAGGTCCAACGTAGTTCAGAAAAATTAATAGGCCTTAATCTTCTTCTATTATGACCAACTTTATATTTCCTATATTCACAAGCAAATTTAGATGCCATATTAATAAACCTAAAAATTTAATTTACGGCTTGATTATAACTTGCATCAATTTTTTATGGGGCATTTCTAAGGGTGGGGACTCCGATAAGTGTTTGTAAATTTAAAATATTGAAAAATTTACTACCCACCAAATTTTTTAAATGCATATATAACTAACTTAAAATTTTGATTAAAAAAATAATAATTAAATTTTAAAATTATTTATCTATCCTCATTAAATCATCTCCTACTATTACAATAAACATATAAAAAATACTCAATATCTCTTCACTTGTTTATCCACTTCCATCAAAATATACTTTTAAGTTTTCATTACTCTTTCTCTAAACTTTTTACAACACTTTCACACAAAAAAAACTTGATTTGCAAAACTAATCCTTAGGGAATGGTGGAGAACTCGGGTGATGTTTGTTTACCACTTTTTTTTATTAGTATTTGCATCCTACTTTTTTTTTACAATCAAAGCATCATAAAACATACATATTCCAATACAATAATTTATTAATTTTTTTTACAAACATCAATTATTTTTAACAACCTATGCACGCATGTCAATATAACTTTAACATCACCTAAATATTCATAATTTTATCAGAATTCTACAAATTTATTCCAAACGAACATCAGAATTAGTCTAAATCCCTCTTCGCAGGTGGACAAGTAAAATTTATATTGACAAGATTACCATACCGAAGTAAAAAAAAATTATATTTTGAAACGAATGATAGTTTTTATTTTAATATTGGAGAAACTATAGTTAGTACTACTATTTATTTTACAATTCACACTTTAAGCTACCAAACACGATACTTTGCACAACAAATTAAAAGTCTTAACATTAAAATTAATGAAGAAAAAATAGACACACTACGCCATATTCACGGTCAAATTGTAACATCGTGCGTAGGGGTGATCAAAGGTAGTGTAAGTGACGGTTTGGCAAAAATCGTCACCGCAATTGACGAAATCACATATTTGACACCGTCACCGCACCGCTAAGGCACAATAACCGCTCTTGTCGGTGACGGTATTAACGGTAACGGTTAGACGATAACCGCTTAAATCGTGTATGCGTTAGGCTAAAAAAATAGTTTTTTTTTTACATTTCATTTTTCACTGTTTTGGGCTATTTTCCTTGGACTTTTTTGGACCATTAAGACCATTTAATGTCCATATATAAACAATAAATATAATCATTCAAATATTATAACATATTTAAATTTTGCAACATAATATCATAATTAGTAATCACATTAAATGAATAAGTATCATAACCTATTCAAACATAATATCATAATCATTAATACTCATAACAAATATAATAATTTGTCCAAAAGTCCAACATAATATCATATTCAAACATAAAGACTAAAGTCTAATAAAAGTGTCCAACAATGTGACATAAACCAACTAACATAATCCAACAAAGGCCTAATAAAAGTATGTCACATAATCAATAATCATCTAAAGTCTAAACTAGAGGTTGTTAACGGTAGTGTAGGTGATGGTTTGGCAAAAACTGTCACCGTCACCGCAAATTGACGGAATCACATATTTGACACCGCTACCGCACCGTTAAGGCACAATAACCACTCTTACCGATTACAGTACCGGTAACGGTGACGGTGTGAAAATGAACACTCATAATCGTGCGCAATATGTCTAGTTTGATAGTTTAAGGCGTAAATTTTAAAATAAATGGTTATTAAAAAGTGCAAAGTGTAATTTTTTCTTTAATATTTATCAATTCATACTGTTTGGTAAAATTAATAGTCGACCTACGATGAGATTATAAATACAACTCAATTATGGATTGACTGTTAATGTTTTTGAAATAGATCTTATAAGATATTTTTTTTCGGTGCATTAAATTAAAAACACATAGCATTTATTTTAACCCTCCATGCTGCGATACGGAAATAGAAACGGAAAAGTTGGAATGCTGCACGAAGCACCTACCCTCCTCAACCCCCCGTTGGTTGGCGTTACGAGGCTGATTTAAGACAGATTTTGATGACATGTATCGAAAGCTAATTTGGAAGAATGCTTAAAAAAAAATCAATTAAAAAAGTACAAACTTGAACCCAGAAATTCGGTGAAAAATATGTATAAATGGACACATTTTTAATTAATCCACGAGGTATCATAATTTCATTAGTTTATATTATGTATAATTTAATAGATATTGTTAGTTCGAGGAAAAAAAAAGAAGATAATGATGGCGCATTTTGATCTCAAAAATTAGGGGTGAGTTTGTTTTATAAAATTTTAGTGTTTTAAAAAAAAAAATTGAGTTTAGTTAAAAGGTGAAGAAAGATAATTTTTTTTATATTTTGTGTAGTGAAAAATAATGATTTTATGGAATAGTTATATTGTAATATTTTATTGTGTTAAAATTTTAGAACGCAAACACAGCGGCCGAAACCTTCCTACGTCCACAGGTGTCGGACGCGGTGGGAGGCAAAAGTGCGAATTTTCTATGTTCTGCCGTCCATCAATCTCCCTCCCTGCCATCGTCTAAAGAAAAGTAGTCGACTTTCAAGTACTGGGAATCCTTCTCCTGTCAGTGTCTCCGACTCATTGTGACGCTCTCAACACTGCCTCCGTAGTGGACTCCAGCCGCATCTATGTCTTCCACCACGGTGTTTTTTTTTTTTAATCCTTTTCAATTTACACTGATCTTTTACCTCTAAAACTCAGATAATTTATGTAAATTTGGTATTCCAGGATAAAACAATGGTCGAGGACAAGGCCGTGGATGATAAATACAACCTTGAAGCGGCTGAAATTCTGGCCTGTGAGGCGCAGGTGTCATTTTCATACCACAATTGGGTTTCGTTCAGCTTTTTTTTAATGCTTTTGATTTTCGGTTAGGGTTCTTCGATCTTTACAAATTTGTATGTCTCTCTCTTCAGCATTTGCCCATTACAGAGGCCGCGCCAATATACGAGCAACTTCTGACACTCTTTCCAACCGCTGTGAGTTCCTCTAGCAGCTTTTATTTGCATATTGTCATCTCACCTCAATTGTATTCTGTTTGGGTTCTTCTTTAGAGCTTACCTATCCCGATTTGTCCTTAATAAGTTCACTCCAAATGCGTCTTCTATTGACGGTGTCTGTTAGGTTGTATAGTTCTGGGGAATTTCTTATGGCCTAGGCCGCTCAATAAAGAGTTTCCATTTTGCTTGGTTATGTTGCTGTCTATATCGTGTAAGGCACCATTCTACAATTTGATTCGAAACTGGAAACCATATAATTATTTGCTTTTGAGATTTGTTATAATATTTTGTACTGTTTAACCAATAAGTTTGCTGGCAAGAAACTCTATACTTTGTTTTAATATAAGATCATATATTATTCCAAATGCTATGCCTCGTTGCTCGATAGCCAGAATGCCAGAATACGAGGTGGTAATTATCATATGTTTCAGTGAAGAGTTAGTTTTCTCTTGGTGTAAGAGTGTTTGTGGCAAGCTCTTGTGGGATCCACTACATTAACCATACTCTATTATTTCCTGAGAATCAGTGTCCGCTGCACACAATCTGTTTGTAGAAAACAGGAATGTATAGTAGGTTTCAGTCTGAATCCTTCAATTTAAACAAACTTCCAAGTATGTGGCAAGAAATGTGCCTCTTCAAACTTGTAATGTTATAGCACCTCCATAAGGGGCAATTTGTTTCTTAGCTGGGCAACATTCGTTAGGTAAGAATTTTGACAATGGAAAACCTGACGAGACATCTAATAATAGTAGTGCAGTGTAGGTTTATGATAAAATCAAGAGGAGAGACTGCAGATCATGTACTTCTTCATTGTTCGACAAGTGCAGAATAATATTTTTTGATGAATAAGCACAGTTTTATTAAAAAACAAAACGAAAAAGAGTGAAAATAGTTCAAAGGTTGTACTGAACTCACTTAAAGCATACAAGCGAAGAAGCTAATAAAATCATGAAAATCTACAAAAGGACCCCCCAACATTGCATTTGCCCGGAGGAAAAGAGGAAGTAAGAAACCACCCTACAAACGCTCCAACGACGAAGCTGTATCATCAAAACTCCTACTGTTACGCTCCCTCCAGAGACATCACCAAATGCATACCGGTATCATTTTCCAAATAGCCTTAGCCAGCGGATCCACAAACTTCCTACCCCAACATTACAGTACATCCCCCACCCTCCCTAGCATAACCCAATGAAGATTCAGAATACAAAACACAAAAAACCACAACCCTCTAGCCATCGGACAATGCAATAACACATGATGAACTGATTCCCCATCGTCTTTGCACAAATAACATCAATCAGCCACACAAACTCCCATCCTTCTCAACTCATCAATGGTCAAAATTCTACCATGCGTGGCCTCCCACATAAAGAACGAAACTTTCGTAGGGACTTTGTACCTCCACACGCCACGCCACGGAAAATCCTTGGAGCTTCCTCCATCAATAAAACCGTAGAAGGATTTGACGGTGAAAATACCATCACTAGAACCCAACCATTGCATCTTGTCATCGATCCCTCTTCAGATGGCCATCTCATAAAGAGAAGAGAACAAGGCCGAAAACTCTTCCAATTCTCAATCATTCGCAGATCTAGTGAACTGGACATTCCAAACCGAGTAAGTGGACCCAACCTCCATGCAATCCGCCACAACGACAAGAGAATGCCGAGCTAAAGAAAACATAGTTGGAAAAGAGCACCTAAGGGGTCTATCACCACACCATCTATCATGCCAAAAACTAATTCTTTGACCCGAACCCACAACAAATCTGATATGCTCTTTAAAGGACTCTCACCCCTTGCTTATATGTTTCCACAAGCTCACACCATAAGAACCTAGGACAGGCATAGTGCTCCATCCACCCTCCGTGGTACCAAATTTATCTGCTACAATATTTCTCCAATAACTATCCCTCTCAATGGCAAAGCGCCATAACCAGTTTCCCAACATAGCTTTGTTAAACAACACCAATCTCCTGATCCCCAAATCCCCATATTTAATAGAAGAGCAATCCTTCTCCCACTTAATGAGATGAAACTTGTGAAGGGAGAGATTGAAAGGCATTGTTGAGGTAAAATTCAGGAGATAGTTCCATCGGGTATCATGTGATGTATTTTTAGTGGGAGAAATACGTGAAATTTTGAGGAGTATGGAACTAAAGTTTCTATCTGTGGCTCTCTTTGTGAGTGGATAACATCTATGAGTAGCTTTTCCTATCCAATTTTATGGGAGTTTTGGGACCTTTCTGGTTGATGTTAAACTGTCTTTTTGTGACTTCACAACTTCTTGTAAAAATATCAATTGGGATCTAAAAAGTTGCTTTATGCCTGCTGACGATCCCTACACAGTGGTCCCTTCTCTAGTTTTCCTTTTTTTTTTTATAGTTTTCTAGTTGTTTGTGTTAGGATTCTTCAGTATTTTCTCTTGTACTATAGACTCCGTTGTTGTGTGTTTTTCTTCTTTTTAATAATATTGGCTTACTTATAAAAAAAAGGATTGGCACAATTCTCATGGAAGGGATGGAACTTGTTGTTGATGGTCAGCTTTATGATTTTTAGTTCATCTGTTCACTATGTCATTATTCGAGGTGGCATGAAATTGAGTTTCGCTCTCAAGGAGGAACTTCATTCCCAAGATCAAAATGGTTAAAAGTGCTGATATTATTTTTGTAGGGGATAAGTTGATGATATTTACTTGTGCAAGTTGATGGCTACTTCATCCCAAGTCATTTGTCAGGTTTTACCGTTTAAGTGACATTACTACATCATTTCCTTGTAGAAAATCAATCTGTAGTGGTAGATTAGAACTCATGATCCTTGTAAAGTTTGGTAGTCTTACTCACATTTTGGCTTGGTCTATATTTCTAGATGGAGAAATTTGGTATAGATTGCTGAAGTTTCTTCCTTTTCCCCAGGCAAAATATTGGAAGCAGTATGTTGAGGCACATATGGCTGTAAATAATGATGATGCTACCAAACAAATTTTTAGCCGTTGTTTATTAAACTGTCTTCAAATACCTCTTTGGTGAGTAACATGTTTTACATTCATATATCACTGGTTGATGAATCATACTTGCTTTGATATTGAATTGGTGTGATTTTATGTGTATTATAGCAGGGTGGATTGTGGCTTTCAGTTCAGTATAGGTTAAGGACAAATCATATATGATTGCTGCTCTCTTTATCATTGTGTTTTGCCAGTTGGGAACACCATATCTGTTCATCTGCAGTATTGCTTTGTCTCTTTATAAGTTTGTTGTCTTACGATGGAAACTATAAGGCATATGATGGATCAGTACTCACGTTTTCCCCTTTAGTTATTCAAATAGAGAAAAGGGTAAACTACAATTTACCCCCTAGAACTACCACTCGATGATCAAATACCCCAACAAATTTTAACTCATTATAAATCACCCCCAAAAGTTTGCTTCTCGTTGCAATTCCATCCCCCAACCTGCTAGAGCCATGATGTCGAACGATTTTTGTCCCACGTGAACAGAACATGACCTTCTCCTTACGTGATTGTACAAATTTGGATCCATATGAGCCCTTCCCAATCTTTTACGGTGTTTTTTTGCGATTTATAGACCCAAGAAACTATATGTAGCTAGCTGATTGTTCTTTCTTAAAATAAAAAAATGACTCGCTTAGAATCTATGTGGGCAAATTTGTTTTTTCACGTAAGAAGAAGGTCACGTTTTGTTCAAATGGGACAAAAACCGTTCGACATAATGACTAGTAGATTAGTGGATGAAATCGCAATGAGAAATATAGTTTGAGTAGTGAGTTATAACGAGTTAAAGTTTGTGGGGGTATTTGAGAATCAGATGGTAGTTTGAGGGGAAATTGTAATTTGCTCTAGAGAAAAAGAAGAAAAAGGAAATATCTCTTTGGGGCATTAAAATCTATGCATAGTGCAACTGAGAAACGGGGAGATTTTGATGTTGGAAATTTCAAAAATTATTTACTTAGTTATACTTGGGTCTTTACTTCTACAATTTGATCCAACACCGGGTTTCCTTCTGCAGTCATGATTTCTGACTATGATTCTTGTGGAGAGGTAATCAAGAACATAAATACATCTGCTTTGTGGGAGCAGTCACTGGAGTAAAATGATATATCCATAAAAGACAGGCACAACCTGAAACAAGTAATATAGTGATGTGTTTCCTGGAACTAGATCTTCAGGCATGGCAATGATGGTTGCTACTCTAGTTACACTTCATACATTCTTATATCGGTGACATCAAAGATTGTGTCCAAAGTAAGAATAATTTGGCAGACTATGTTTCCTTGAAATGGCTTTACAACCTTTCAAAGACAGTGTTCTTCAAATGAGCGGATCATTTATGCTCGATATTCTACATGGCTTATTAACCATGAAAAATCCAATTGTTTTCTTGTCTGATATGAGATGATTTCTATTTGACTCTGTGTGTTTAAGAGGCTTGTCTTATATCATCCATTGATGTTGGATAAAAAAAGAAATTCTTAGAAGTTTTGTTTTTAATAACATCAAGGACTTGTGTTCTTCGTTATTCTTTTGATTAATGCTTCTGACCTGTTAAATATATGGTCTACCTTGTTTCTTATCGCAATTTTTATTTTCCTTGTTCAGGTAAATAACCTCTTTTCAGTGTCTCTTCCCCTCCCCCTGGTTCTGGTTTGAAGAATTCGTTCTGTTGCTTATTGGTTTTTGTAGGCGGTGCTATATTCGTTTCATCAGAAAGGTGAATGAGAAGAAGGGCTTAGAGGGTCAAGAAGAGACTAGAAAAGCTTTTGATTTTATGCTAAGCTACATTGGTGTGTTCTCTCTTTTAAGCCCTTTACGATGTTTTGTTAATAATCACATCCATTAGACAAGTTATTGTTGTTTCTCAAAATTGCGGCAATTTTAAGAAACTTTCCATGGGTTGTTGCTATCCTGATAAAAGGTAACACTACTGGATTGAAGTTATATCATACACGTGTTTGGATGAAGAATATTTGAGAAGGTAGCATGGCCATGCTGTTAATGCATTATAGACTTAAAGTTTGTTTTGGTTCTCCTTTTAATACTGTTTTATTGTCCAAGTGAATGTGGGAGCATGTGGGTGCATGTGCCGAGTATTCTTAACTATGATTGGGTTATGCCTAGGAAGGTGGTGAATGTCTTGTATTGTTGGAGGAGGAAGTTCGAGAATCCTATCGCTTCAGCCATTTGGAAGATGATCCCGGCTTGCATATGGTGGAGTTTGTGGAGGGAAAGGAATAAGAGATGTTTTGAGGATAAGGTCATGTCCTTGGATCATTTGGGGGGGTTCTATGTTGCATTCTCTTTTTATGTTGGCCAATTCGGTCTTAGGTTTTTCTTTTGAGGGTTTTCCGGATTTTCTGAGTTTTTTAGCTTGTATGCTCTAGAGTTTTCAGTATATTCACTTCTACTGTCAACTTTCTTTTTCGTTAATAAATTTGTACTTATAAAAAAAAATTGTCCAAGTGAAGCCACGAAGCCATGAATCCACTCATACTTCTCACTCATGTTACATTTTTTTTTATAAATAAGACAGTTTTATTAAAAAGAAAAAAAAACACAACGGAATCAACAGTACAAGAGAAAATACTGAAGAGACCAAAACACCAACAGGAAAACCCACCCTCCCCCAACCCACTGGCCTACAACACTTTCCCAAAAAAACAACAGCACACCCACCCGCATCCCAAACGAGACCCTTAACAGTCCAATCCAAATGTCACAGTCTTCCTAGCGGTCGAAGAAGACCCTTCATAATTAACCGAAGACTTCAAGCCTTTCAACTCCCTGAGCATCCTCCCCCCTGATTTTCTAGATGTTTTCGACCGAATCGGCACCCGATCACGTTCCAACGCTGCAAAGAGCTCCCTCATCTTTTCCTCTTGGCCACCACAAGACACCCCAACCATCTCACCCACAGAGGAAACCATGTCCAGGACCCACGCCGGAGATTCTCCCCCCAAAGCTTTATGAGGGAAACTAACCGCCAAGGGTACGGTTGAGGTGAAACTTCCATCCTCCGTCACTAAAGACCCAGCAACACTATTGTCAACACAAACACCAGCCCCTTGAATGGTCTCAGAGCTCTCACCGAGCTTCTCCAAGTCCACGGGCTCCACATACAGTCCAACTTCCATTTCTAGAGCAGTCTTGGAGTTCCCAACACAAGACCGGGTCTTAGACAACCCCCGGGCACACTCCTCCACCTCCATCCCACCTGAGAGAGCCCCAAAAGCAATCTCCACCACTGGTCTCGCCAGTACGTCGGAGCTCCCAACACCAATATCCTGATCATGGACCCCCACCATCAGGACACCACACGGGAGCTTCCCAACCTCATTATCGGCCCGGTCTGTCTCCAAAAGGCATAAATTCGACGTCCCCAGTAAGCCAGAAGGGAAGCGAGCAGAAACAGCCCCGACATCGATCGACTGTTCCGGTGCCGGCGAGTCATCGGAACCCATCCCTGCCATCACAGACGTCGTCGACGAGGGCTTGTCGTCCACCAGCAGAGTGTTCCGGTCAGCACCCGAGTTCATCTCCAGCGGATCGGAGATGGAGCAGTTATCGTGTTCAAAAGGGGTTCTCGGGTCATCCATCCCCTCCTGCCCATCGCCCGGATCTGCAAGCCCACCCAAGAACTTCACCGTATTTGCAACCAACTGGGCCCCCTGCCCATCCTGCCCAACACCCAGCTCGGCCCACCCACCCGACCTATCCACACCAGCAGGCGCATCTGGTACTTGGGCCGAAACCAGCACCTTCTCAACACCAGCAGGTGCAAACAACTGGCCCAACCCGAGAGAACCACAAGCCAAACATTTCAACGCCTGCCTTGGTTCCTTCCGTTGTTCCACAACGAGATTGATAAGGTTGTCCAGCTCATCATGCAGATGCATCAAATGCGCCCATACCTCCCCATCTGTCCCAGCTGTCTCCGCAGACCCCCCAACAACAGCATTTCGACTAGACTTCACGTGCCTTGTCAGGTTACCGTTGCCATGCTCACGAAACTCCCCCACACCCTCCTCCTGCATCTCCGGCGAGCAACCCTTCACCAGCTGGGCATAGGAAACGCCCTTCCTAACCTCTGACACTGCATGCTCCACGCTTGACCGACGCATCTCACCAATAGCAGAAATCATCTCCTCACAAGATTGAGCGAAAGCCTGCCAGCCAAAGCTCGACCGTCCCTCTGGGATCCTTACTGCCCCCCTCCGCCGTCTGTCCCCAAATTCCACCAAAACAACGTATCTACCATGCTCATTCAAGCATTTCTGGGCGAGAAACGCTCGCGAGGATTCATTGAACTTCACCGGAATATCTTCGTCGTCGTTCCCTCCACCAGTTTGCCAAAGAGATTGGCAAGCCAAACCACCCCATATCTGCAGATACGAACGAAGCTCTGCAATTTACGACTCGACTCCAAAAACGTAACGAGACCCAACCTGCTAACCGAGAAATGAAATGTCTTTGCCTCTATCACTAAACTACGAAAATAAGCCATCTCAACCCACTAACTCAGGACAGTAACACATCTGGATGAACCTACGGGGAGGAGAACGAAGAGGAGAGAGAACAGAGAAAAGGCCATATAGAATGTCTGTTTTCCACCAAAAAAAAAATTGCCCACCGAAAATCTAACACTCATGTTACAGAATTAACCTCGAGTTGTTTCTCAATGAATGCTCGTTATTATCCTGAATACCCACATGTTTAGATCTTAAGCTATGAAAAAAATTTCAAATAAACAAATTTGCTGGGATAAGAGTTTCAGACGTTATGATTGTCAATTTGATTAGCTCATAAGACTTTGGGGTGCTTGATGTCTATCAAAATGGACTTAGCAAAAATTGTACTAAAAAAGATTCTCTTTGTGGTTGGAGAATTATAGATGGGTATAAGGGTGATTGACAGGCCACAATCATCACTTGGGGGAAGTTTGGTATTGACCCAAGACTCTGCAATTAGGGCTGGGCAAACCGGGTTCGGGTTCAAAATTTTTTAGTTGAACCTGACCCGGAATGAGGTGGAACCCCGAGCTGGTCCCACAAACAGGGCTCGATTCGGGTTCAGCTCACTGGGTGTTTTTCCACCCATCGCCTGCCCCTTTATTCCAGTCAGAAGGCTTATCCTCACACTCGTTCCTATTGTTCCAACCACCATTTTGATCCCTCCTTCCATGGCCTCTATCTTCGAATCCTCCTTTGTCTGATCTACCACCAAAAACCTCACTGTCTCCACCTCGACCCCCTCTACCTCCACACAATCAATTGTTACAAAATCAAGCCTATAAAAAATTTTTTGTTACCAAATCAAAAGCAGAACCAAATAGAACTCGTGAGCTAGGGCAGATTGAGCCGTGAACTAGGGCAAAGCCGTGAGGTGAGGTGATTTGTGAGCTGTGACGGAGAGTGAGCTAGGGCAAAGAGACGGAGAGAGAGCTAGAGGCAGGGCAGCGAGAGAGACGGCGGCCGGCGAGTGGGGAGTGAGCTAGGGCAGAGGCTAGTGAGAGGGGACGATGTTGAAGGCTGGGGGGGAATTAAACCCTTAGCGAAACGATGCATTTCGCTAAGGGTATAAAAGGTATTATACACGTTTTGATAAAGTTAAACGGGTCGGGTTCGGGTTTAATTCGGGGTTACATGATATACCCGAACCCAAAAACTTTTTTTTTTTTTTTTTGCACGCGAACCTGCCACCAAACCCGTCCCTAACGGGTCAGAACAGGTCGGTCTGGCGGGTTTCGGGTAAAATGCCCACCCTAACTGCAATTACGTTGAAGTGACGTTTTCCTTCTCAAGAGGATACAAGAGAAATTCTGACTGGTAATAGGGTTGTTTGAATTGGGAAAAGTCAGGAAAATATGCTTAAGAAACCTTTAAACCAAAAATGGATTAAAATGAAGCTATTTCTCTCTCTCATGCACTTATGGCGTAGTAATTGCAATCAAATTCCTGCAAGGGGCAGGGGAGAGGGAGTTTCTAAGCTGGTGGAATTTCCAATCCTCTTGTTTGAATACATGTAAAAGGTAGTGAGTGCTTTGTCAATCGACAATACTTGCTACTTCTTCTGTAATCACATGTAGATGGGTAACTTCTTGTACATTAGATGTACATGTTTAAGGTGGATTCATCTTCTGAAATGACTAAACTAAATTACTGATTCAGAGTGGTCTAATTGTGCTTATATTGAATGCATATGCTTCCAGGAGCAGACACGGCATCTGGGCCTGTCTGGATGGAATACATCACCTTCTTGAAGTCATTACCGGTTTGTTGGATTCTCAATTTATCTTCCATAATTTATGATTGCACTGTAGACTGAAATAAAAAATAATATTATATCTTCTTGTTGTTTCATTTCCATGTTAAAAGTGTGATGATCATGCAGGCTCTAAACACTCAGGAAGAGTCACAAAGGATGATTGCTGTTAGGAAAGTATACCAAAAAGCAATTATTACTCCTACTCATCACATTGAACAGCTTTGGAGAGAATACGAGAACTTTGAAAATTCTGTTAGCCGTCAACTGGTAACATTTTGTTTATTGATTAGAACCGTTCTCTGGGCTAGTTGGTATTTAACGAATATGTATTTAGTTATTTATCTTTTGTGCATGCATAGTTTTTGGTTTAGAAAGTATTGTTTTTACTAAATACTTGGGTCTTATGATATAGTATTGTGCAGGCGAAAGGACTGTTATCTGAATATCAATCCAAATATAACAGTGCTAGGGCTGTCTACAGGGAGCGGAAGAAATATGTTGAAGAAATTGATTGGAATATGCTTGCCGTGCCACCATCTGGCTCTTACAAGGCAATTTTCTGCTTCTTGTGCTGCACTTCATAATTATTGACCTACAGAAGGTCTTAATTGTAGTTGGTTTCTGTTTTTCTAGCAAGCAATGAAGGTATGTGTGACCATTTTTTTTCAAGGAAGGAAGCAACTTTCAACCAAATTGTTCTTTTCTTCAACACAGCTTCCTAGTGTTCAATTTTGGCTGTCTTGTGCATGGAAGTTGGTTGTCTAAGAGAATACACTGCAAGAATTGGCCTTGAAAATCTAGGGCAACATGTTGATATGCTTTTGTACTTTAAGATGAGTCCAATTTGCCTGCATAAATTGGTTGTTTGAAAGCAAATAGTACATAATTAGCTTTGAATTGTGAACCAATGACATGTTTACTTGCTTTATAGTATCATCTGAAAGGAAATGAAGGCCATTGTGAGATCTGCATCCCTGTCACATGCTAGAAGTTTTCCATATACATTATGTCTCTCGTGTCTGCTTGTTATTGAAATTTGTTAGTGATTGTGTACCTACAGGATGAACTGCAGTGGATGGCATGGAAACGGTTGTTAGCTTTTGAGAAGTAAGTAGCAGAGCCACAGTATGCTTTTGTTTTCTCAGCGTGCATTTATATTTTTCTCAGATGTAATTTCATGTTATTTTCTTTGGACAAATTCACCTGTACTTCTCTACATTGTATTGAAAGGTATATTATACTTGTGCTTTGATTTAAGTGATAAAGGAGGGTTCAAATGTTACAAATCTGCTGAAATATTTAATTTTAAGTAACAGAACTTTTGCTTGTCTTTTTCCTTTTAAATAAATTAGTCACAGGCATGATGAGTGTTTTCCACAGTGGTACCTTCCAGCCCATTCTAATGGCAAAATGAAATATCTTGAGTCAAAGCCCATGGTGAGAAGTTGTATATACTTGGGAGTTAATGTGACAAAGATATTCGGACAGTCATAATGAATTTGAAACTATTTTACTGTGGTGAGCTTTAATGCAAATAATGGAGAAATTGAATGTTGGCTAATAAGTTATAGTAAAAAGTATGTCTGTATCATTCTCTTTTAATTGTAATTCCTTTTCCCCCCCTTTAAGCGGCAATCTGTTGGGTGTTGTGACTCAAATCTTGAAGTCTCTAAATCTCACCCCCCTCTCTATATGAGGTAAAACTTGAGTGGAATTGAGATGTACACAGAGTTAACAGTGATCGGCACGATTCATCAATCTCTTTTGGCAGCCATGACAGCAGTTTTGTTTGCTTTATGGATGTTGATTTAGATGGGAACATCAACGGAAATATAATATTGATCTAACTGTATGTTGCATTCCAGAGGAAACCCGCAAAGGATAGACAGCGCATCCTCCAACAAGAGAATTATATTCACATATGAACAGGTAGTTTAAAAGAAAGTTGTTCTGTATTGGATTTCTTCTCTATGATCTATGGATTGAAGCTTCTGGGTTTTTCTTATTTGGAAATTTACCTGCCTTGCATGTCCCCCATCTTCTAAATTTTCCTAGAAGCCAAAAGCTTCTTTAGTCTTGCAAGGTGTTGTTTTTGTTGTGTGCCTGGGTCAACTGCAATCTTCTGTGGATTGCTAGTCACTATAATTACTCTGATTTATCTACTGATGCTTAGGATCTATGTACAAGTCTCTCGTATATGATATTAACTTTAGTCTTCTGACGTAGTGATAATTTTAAAAGTTTTCATTGTTACTGTGATCATTGTTTGTGCACTTCTCTATTTTGAGACAATTTTTCTATGATATCTATGGTAATGTGGAATCCATCCAGCTAATGCACATGGACGAGACAATCTATCTCTATGATCGGTACCTACTTTCGTGAGCAGTTTCACACTCATTCATTACGTTTTGCTCAAACTCAGGATCCTTATTTTCCTTCTTGTCTGGGAGTAATTCTAGATGACTGAAAGAAATTGCCAAGAAAACATATATAGAGAATCTTTCATGACGTAGAGGCCCAAGCAGGACTTAACGCATCTAATAAAGAGGGAAAAAGGAAAAAAAGTAGAACAATTCAACTAATATATCTCCTCATTAATCAGAACATCCTGAAACTCATTAATCTGTTTGTCCCAGAAGTACTAGAGGCTTGCCAAATGTGAAGATCTTCCTAGATATATTAGAGTAACCAATGAGATGTGATCAATCACTGAAATTGCTGAGAAACAATTAAAGAGAGCACTCTTTTATTCAAAGTCTAAGTATGACTCATCCCATAGAAATAATGGAAAACGAAAATCACGAAATAATTGCAAGTAATAGGTTATGCACTTCACTATAATATTCTGAAACTCATTTATCTGCTTGAATAGCAAAGATACTTGCTGCTTGTCTAATTACATGGAACCTTCACTTATCAAAAAAAATTACATGGAACCTTCAATATCTTCCTAGATCTGTGGGAGCCATCAATGAGATGTGAGCTATGATTGGACCATTCATAGGGCCAATGGTGTCTGATTGGATTGCTTTCTCCTCATTTTTGTGCAATCCAGAAGGAAACTCTGATTTCTTGTATGCGGCTACAACAACCATTTGTTTTGTTTGGTCTCCTCTTTATTGGCCCTAGAGTGGGTTTCCCTTGGCGCTAGTGTTGGAAAACTTTGGTTCCCACTAGAGTTGTTTTCTTTGTTTGGGAAGCTACTCATGGGAAAATTCTAACTATTGACAACTTAAGGAGGAGGGACATTTACTTGATTGATTGGTGTTATTTGTGCAAAAGCGATGGAGTCGGTTGATCATATTCTTTTACACTATTCGATGGCTCGAGGGATGTGGTCGCATGTGCTTAGCATTCTAAACTATAATTGGGCTATGCCTAGGAGGGTGGTCGAAGTGTTGGAAGCGGAAATTTGAGGATCCAATTTTTTTTGATAATTAAGGCAGTTTTATTAAAAAGAAAAAAAAAACGAAACACAACGGGAATACAACAGTACAAGAGAAAATACTGAAGAAACCAAAAACCCACCCACCCGTGACCCATAGGCCTACAAAAACACACCCTCCCAGACCCCCCCCCCCCGGCATCTCAAGCGGAACCCCTAACAGTCCACACCAAAGGTCACAATCTTCCTAGCGGAAGAGGAAGACCCGTCATAATTGACTGAGGACTTCAAACCCTTCAGCTCCCTGATCATCTTCCCCCCTGATTTTCTTGAAGATTTCGAATGAACCGGCTTCCGATCTCGTTCCAATGCTTCAAAGAGCTCCCTCATCTTATCCTCTTGACCACCACAGGACACCCCAACCATCTTACCCACGGAGGAAACCATGTCCAGGATCCACGCCGGAGAATCTCCCCTCGAGGACCTCACTCCAGAGCTCTCACCCACGGGCTCCAGACCAGCCTCCAAACCTACAGAAGGTTTAGAGCTCTCACCACCAGACAGCCCCCGGGATCCATCCCCCCCCTTCAAGCGACCTGAGAGAGCCCCAGGACACCCCTGAACAAGACCCCCTTCCAAAGAGACACGGGCAGACACATTCTCAGCAACAAACGACTGAACCGGCACCGGCGAGTCGCCGGAACCACACCCAACCACCACAGACCTGGTCGACGAGGGCAGCACGTCCACCGGCGAGACGTCAGAACCACTCCCTACCACCACCGACCGCGACGACGAGAGCAGACCAATCGTCGGCAAAGATCCGTCACCTTCAACCAACAGATCCGTCACCGGCAAGACGTCAGCACCACCTCCTACCACCACCGACCGCGACGACGAAGGCAGACCGATCGTCGGCAAAGATTTCCGGTCGACAGAGTTTATCGGGTCAACGATAACGTCGGCAAAAGAGAATATCGGGTCAGCAACAGACCCATCCAGCCCAAATCCAGACCCACCCGAATCTACAAACCCAACCGACGCAGAAACAGGCCCACCCAAATCCACATCATCCAATTGGTCCTCAAGCCCAGACCCTTCCCCCCCCTCGGGCTTTAGTGAAGTGACGCCAGTCACAGGCCTAGCTCCAGCTCCCGGCCCAGCACACTCAAACCATTTGAGGCCTACCCAGTCTGCCAACAGCCCCCCCGAACCCTCACCCAAAACAGACCCGATAAGCCTATTCAAATCCTCCAACAACCCCTTAAGCTTCAAACGGAAATGCATTGGGCAGCAAACCTCTGCCATGGCAGGAGTAGCCCCCGAATCAGACAAAGCTGCCCCCTCGACTGCAGAGTTCCTCCCTACCAACACAATCGACTTCTCTTTGCCTCCTGCAAATGGAACGGCACTTTGAGCAGGAGGTACACCCTGCCCATGACCACCCTTCATCGACCCCAGCTGAACAGCTTCTGCAAAGGACAACTTCTCTCCTTTTCCCACAGCATCGCCAGCACCAAGATAACCCCCTACCGGCCCAAAGTGATCGACCACCCCCTGGAAACATGCTGCCATAGCCAACCAACCAGCTCCCTCTCGACCTTCAGGGACCATGACCACCCCTTTCCGGCGTCCTTCTCCAAACTCCATCACAGCAACAAATCTTCCCGCCTTGTTAGCACGTCGTTGAGCCAGGAAAGCCCTAGAGCCTTCATTGAATCGCAACACGACATCCTGAGCACCATCAACACCCAATAGCTGGCTGGCTAGAGTAACTAACCAGGCAGCCCCTAATCTCCCAACCGAAATGGCACTATGAGACTTGCGACTCCACTCCGACCATCTAACAACTCCCCTAACATCAACAGACACCTGAAAGGACTTGGCTTCTACACGAAACCACCTATCTAAACCCATGTTAAAAACTAGAAGCAACACAACCAGCAAACAATAATCATGACAACAACAAGAGAAAGCACAAAAAAAAAAAAACGAGAAAGGAAACTAGAGAGAAGGGAGAGAGCAATTTGAGGATCCAATTGCATCGACCATTTGGAAGATGATTCCTTCGTGTATTTTGTGGAGTTTGTGGAGGGAAAGGAATAGGAGAAGCTTTGAGGGGCTTTATATTGCATTCTCTTTTTCTTTGGGCTAATTCGATTTTAGGATGTCCTTTTTTGGATTATCCGGATTTCATTAGTTTTTTCGCTTGTTTGGGCTAGATGTTTTCAGTATAGTCTCTTGTACTGTGAATTTTCTTCTTTAATAAAGTTTAACTTACTTATAAAAAAAAGAGGTTTTGTTTGATCATATTCAGACCTGTTTGCAATCTTACTGTTGTGTGAATCTAATCTAACCATTGTCAGATATATTGTTTTCTTTATTTTCCATTTTGTTATATGCTTATTGCATTGTGCTGGTATTCAGTGTCTGATGTATCTATACCATTATCCTGATATATGGTATGACTATGCTACGTGGCATGCAAAAAGTGGTTCAGTAGATGCTGCGGTCAAAGTATTTCAGCGAGCTCTGAAGGCTCTTCCTGGTAATTTGCATCATGTTTTGTGTGTTTCACTGAAGAAGGTTCTCTGATATTCTTCAGTAGTGCTTACTTCTCTTCTAATCTTGCTTTATATAGCTTGATTCCTAGCATATAGGATTCAAACATTTTGAACGTAGATATCAGTTTTATCTCAGATTTCTTCACTGATACTGGATCCGCTATGACCTGGATATTTCATGCTTTTGTTACCTCTTTTAATTGTTTTTTTTTTAATTTGATTCCTTTCCTTATGATTTATTATCAGACTCAGAAATGCTAAGGTATGCATATGCGGAGCTGGAGGAATCCCGTGGAGCAATTCAGGTATAGACAGTCTGTCATCTTTTCCACATGCTCAAGTCCTTGCTTCTTGGTCGTTGAAGTTCTCTCAACTTTGTTCCAGTCCACAAAGAAAATATATGAGAGCCTGTTAGGGGATGGCGTTAACACAACAACGCTTGCACATATACAAGTAAGTGACTTCCGACATTATATTGTTGTTGACAGTTGTCTTGAGAAATGGCTATGTTTTCTTGTGTGGGGCCAGCTCAATAAAAATGGAGGCCTAAGGCAAAAACTCAAAGTGAGGCCTTTTAGTTTTTAATATAATAAAATAAAATTTTAAACAGATATTTAGACTCAAAAATTATCTTGTAAGTAATAAAAATGAAATAAGTTCTTTAGCAAAATAGAGTTACACATGAACTTCGAGCATGAACCATTTTTGAAGCCTTCATGCAAAAAATTATGTCACAAAAAAAGGTTTTATATATGAATTTTTTTCCCCTCCAAGCATCACTCTTACTTGGGGGCCTAGCTTGGGGGTAGGGGCCGTAGGCAGCCTACGTGGCTGCCTACCCCTTGAGCCGGCCCTACTTGTGTGTCACGAGGGAGGTTAGGAGGGGAAATTTTTTTGCATCTCATGATCTCTAGTTCTGAAAATTTTGGAGTAGGATTGCATGCTGGCAAAAAGGGAAGTGGGAACTTCCAAGTGCAGATTCTTTAATAAGGTTAATAGCCTAGGGCTGCATGTTGGGGGCAGTCCAAGGACAAGTATTTTTGATATTTCACAGTTCAGCTGAAATTGGGCCAAATTGCACACGTTCAGAGAAAATGAAATATGATAAGGGTGGTGGTATGAGGATAGTGAGAAAAAACCCTTAGCGCTAGAGAGAGAAGCTCTCTGCTTCTCACTCTAGCCGTTTCAGCCCCCCTCGCCTGACCCCCCTCCCCCTTAGCTGCTCTGACCGGCGGGAGGAGCTCTTGCTCCTGCCGTTGGTTTCTCTTCCCTTAGCCAAGCTTTCTATGGCCGGTTCTTCTGCTATTTCCATGGTTTCCGGCCTCTTTTTGGGTTTTCCTCCGACAAGAAGGGTGGCTAGATCTAGGCGTTTTGGGCCTCCAAAGGAGGACACGCGCACCACAGATGGACAGATCAGGTGTCGGGCTATCCTTCCAGACTGGTTTGGTGCCTACCGACCGCCGTGTGTTCCTCCAAGCGCTGCTCTCACGGCGGCGCGTGTGCCTCACGCGCCTGGTTTCCAGCCCCTCTCTTTGCCGTTTTCTACCTTTCGCTTGGAGCTCTTCTATGCTCATCTATCCTGAAATGTTTCGACTATTTTTCTCCGGTTGCCGCACCGCCTTCAGCCTTGGTCGCTGCAGTTTTGTGCTATTCGGAACTTCAATTATCTTTCTCCCTTTTGCAGCTAGTATATGCATGAAAAGTTTTTCGTGGGAGTCAGATCACCGCTTCGTCCATCCCTCCTCCAGTGGAAGCCGTCACCGCCTTGCGCAGTGGTTGTGTTGGTTGTCCGACCTTTGTGGTCTTTTTGTGTTTGTAACCCGGCCTTTGTGGCCATTTGTGTTTGGGTTTGGTTCTCGGATTCTTTGATCTGGCGTGTTCCGGGGACTCTGTTCCCCTTCTTTAAGGGCTTTTGTCCCTTTGCTAAGCTTGTAAGGCCTTCGGGTATGATTAGGTTTTCACTGACCCTCTGAGGCTTTTTCTGCTTTCTACCGGTTGTAACGTTCTCGGATTTTAATATATGTTTTAAGGTTTGCTTAGAAAAAAAAATATGATAAGAGAAAGCAAAACCCAACGGGAAGAGGGACAAAGAAATTGTTTTTGAAAAGAAAGTATGTATGACTGCAAATGAAATACAACAGGTTAGGAAATCAAGGGGGAAAGAGTTGGACAATTAATGTCTGAACATGGGATTCCAAATGTTGGCTAAGAAGAAGACACAATAAAGAATACCCTTGGAACTGGCCTTGCTACATACAATTTTTCCTTTCCTTTTCTTAGATGGTTGATATATACAGTTGATGTTGTGAAGGTTTTCAATTTTTCATCTTTTCCTCCCATTCTTTTGTGTGATTGAAAGTAGAGATTTAATGACTATTGCAGACTAGTCCACAAAATTCCTCAGAATCATGTTATTTTGTGTTCCATGATGCAGTTTATCCGCTTTCTGAGAAGGACGGAGGGTGTTGAAGCAGCTCGAAAGTACTTTTTAGATGCTCGGAAATCTCCAAATTGCACGTACCATGTTTATGTTGCTTATGCAATGATGGCCTTTTGTCTTGATAAGGATCGAGAGGTCCTTCTTTCATCTTTTGTCGGTTAAATTTTCATATTTAGCTCAGCACTCCCTCAATAAAATGGTACTCCATATGTACAAAAGACCGTGTTTATTATCACCATCTAAGAAATTGAAAACCAATTTTTCTACTCCCCGATCATTATATTTTGTAATTCATGTATCCGAGACATGTAGTATAAATCTTCATGCGTAGCTGAGCACTTGATCTGTAAAATGTATTCCATATTTTCAAAAGTCATGCTTATTATTGCTATCTATAAATTGAATAAACTTTCTACTCAGGTCATTATATCTTGTAATTTATGTATCTCTGGTACATATGGTGGTGAAAAACATAGGTTAATTACACTACTTTTTTGTAATGATTGACATCAATCACTTTTCTCTGGCCTTTGTGCCCCCCCCCCTCTCTTCCCAGCACAAAAAAGAAGGGATGCACCTTCGTTTGCGGCTTACCTAAAGAAATGGGAAGCTTGAGGAGTTCAGCAATACTTTCTGATAATTTGTTGTGCTATATTTAAGGGTAAAAAGTGTAAGTCCTTGTTATGATTTTCACATCATGCAGATTGCACACAATATTTTTGAAGCGGGATTGAAACGGTTTATGCATGAGCCTGTATACATTCTTGAGTGAGTTCATCTAATACTTAAATCAGCAGTCATTCACGTTACTGTGCTTCTGTTATGTACAAATGATGGATACTGTAGCTTATAGATGTTAATAATTAATGTTCTGTCACAGATATGCTGATTTTTTGACACGGTTGAATGATGATAGAAATATCCGGGCCTTATTTGAGCGTGCATTGAGTTCACTGCCACCAGAGGAATCTGTCGAGGTAGACCCAGATACCATACACATGCATATATATACGGATATTATCTTTTTATATGTTACATCAAAATAGTTGTATTATCTGTAGAAGTGTAGCCACATTAAACTTATGGGGTCAATTTCACTTGAAAAAAACACTGGTGATGGGCTTACATTGGAGAGTTTTTTTTTTACTGTGTCCTAAACAGTTTTCAGGCTTATGCTTGACACCTCATAAGACTAAGGGGGTTCTTCTATTTCTTTCTTCTTCTTTTTCTCCACATATATTTGCAGCATTCTCATACTCACGTCTCATTTATTTCTCTCAAGGTATCATCTTGTTTATGTCCTGTTATTGTTTTGCTGGGAGATTCTATATGTTTCTGATCGATCCTTATTTGCAGGTCTGGAAGCGATTCACCCAATTTGAGCAAACTTATGGAGATCTGACCAGCATGTTGAAGGTAGTTATTTTGCTTTCAGTTACATTGTCAGAACTTTTGAAGGTGAATTTTTGCATGGGTGAGTTACACTTTGCATGATTTAGTTACATTTTGTTAGGTATGGAAACTGCTATACCATTTTGGTTAATCAGCAGACACTTCTATCCATTTTTCAGTAGTAATCTCCTACAGCCACAAACATGGAAAGATAAATTGTACCTATTGAAAGTAAGTATATTGAACTTTAACTTGAGAAGCGATCAAAAGCATTTTTCTTTGCAAGTGGAGGTTAAGTGTGAGGATATGTGTAATGCCCCGAACCCTCATTGAAGGGTTACTTCTATACATAAAACGAATGAAATTTTGGGTATAAAAATCAATTAAAACATGGATAAATAACATCTTTGATAAAGTAATCCAAGTTAAAAACTTGCAAAGCAATTGAGTGAAAACATTTTGTTTAAAACTCTTAAAAAATGGAAATTATCAAAACTTGTTTTTTTTATAAGTGAGCACAATATTATTAGAAAGGAAGAAAAAGGAGGAGTCGAAGACAGTGCAAGGGTGTACCGAATCCACTCAAGGCATACAAATGAATAAGCTAAGAAAATAAAAAAAGAGTCCAAAAAAGACCCCCCAAACACAATGTTTGCCCAAAGGAAGAGAGAACAAAAACACTTCGGCTTGCAAACTCTTAAGCAACCTAGAGGAATCCTCGAAGCACCTCCTATTTCGCTCCCTCCAAAGACACCACCAAATACACGAAGGAACCATCCTCCAAATAACCTTCGCTGCAAGATCCACAAAATGCCGACCCGAACAAGATAGGACATCAACCACCCTTTCAGGGATAATCCAATGAACATTTAGAATCCCAAGGACATGCATCCAAAGGCCTCTAGCAACCGGGCAATGCAATAACAAATGATTAACAGATTCTCCATCAGCTTTACACATATAACACCACTCAATGGCATAAACACCCCTTTTGCGGAGATTATCGATAGTCAAAATCCGTCCATGAGTAGCCTCTCAAACAAAGAAAGACACGCGTTGGGACCTTGGACTTCCACACTCCACGCCAAGGGAAAGAAACAGACCTATCACCACCGGAGAGAAGATCAAAGAAAGACTTAACTAAAAAAACACCACCCTTAGAACCCAACCAAAACATCACATCCCCCCTACCACTTCTCACCCTCTGCGTATAAAGAATAGAATAAAAAGCAGCAAACTCCTCCGATTCCCAATCATTTGCAGATCTAGAGAACTGCAAATTCTACACTAAAGAACTAGAACCAACCTCCATACAATCCACCACCAAGGCATCCTTACCGCAAGAGAGAGAGAAGGCTAAAGGAAAAGAACGGCTGAAAACTCTCTCATCACACCATTTGTCATGCCAAGAACTGAGACACTGACCATGTCCCAACACAAACCTAATATGCGCAGAAAAAGCATCCCAACCTTTATAAATGTGTTTCCAAAGGCTAACCCCAAAGGAACCTCGCGAGGACAAGGAGATCCACCCACCATCTGTAGTACCGTATTTTGCTGCAATAACACCTCCACAATCTATCCCTCTCATTGCCAAAACGCCACAACCACTTGCCCAACAAAGCTTTGTTGAAAAAAGAGAGCCTCCTAAGCCCTAACCCTCCAAAATGAATAAGAGAACACATTCTCCCCACTGAGTAAATGGAATTTGTGAACACCATCCTCACTACCCCATAGAAAAGAGATAAAAAGTACGTAGGAAGACTAGATAAAGTGGACTTAATTAAAGTAATCCTGCCCCCCTTGGATAAATACATACGCTTCCATCCCGCCAACCGCTTTCCCATCCTCTTCAAAATACCATCTCAAATCTGCACATTTTTGTAACAGGCACCCAAAGGAAACCCCAGATAAGTCATAGGCAAAGCTGACCTTCTACAACCCAATACAGACGCCAACCTTGGACATTACCAACATTACCAATAGGAATAACCTCTGACTTGAACAAATTAACCTTCAATCCCGAAACTGCTTAAAAACACAACAACAAACACCGAATACCACGAATTTGATCCTCCTCAGCCCCACACAATAGAAGGATATCATTGGCAAAAAGCAAGTGAGAAACACTAATATCCGCTCCACCCACACCACCAACCTTGAAACCATTGACCACCCCAAGCGAAACCACCTTCGACATCATTCTAGAAAGAGCCTCCATAACAATAACAAACAAGAGAGGGGAAAGAGGGTCTCCTTTCCTCAAGCCCCGAGAACTACCAAAAAACCCTCCGGTGACCCATTCACAATCACAGAAAATTTGACCGTAGAAATACAGAATTCAATTCAGCTGCACCACCTGTCACCAAGCCCGCATCTTCTCAAAAGATATAACAGAAAATTTCAATGAACGTGGTCATAAGTTTTTTGAATGTCCAGCTTACACAACAATCCCAACTCACTAATTCACAACAATCCCGACTCACTCATTCTCAACCTAGAATCAATACATTCGTTAGCAACCAAAACGGAATCCAATATCTGCCGGCCCCTCGCAAAAGCATTTTGAGAAGGCGAAATAAGCTGAGCAAGCATAGGTTTCAGTCTATTAGCCAAAACCTTAGCAAAGATTTTATACTACCCCCCACCAAGCTTATTGGGTGAAAATATTTTAGCTTCACTGCTCCTGGTTTCTTAGGGATGAGAACAACAAAAGTGACATTTAGACTACGGACAAATCTACCATCCTGAGCAAATTCATTGAAAACAGAAATAACATCCCCCTTAATAACCTCCCAGCAAGATTGATAAAAAGCTAAAGAATAACCATCAGGCCCCGGGGCTTTGTCTCCATTAAGACTTCTAACAACCCCATACACCCCATCCTCCTCAAAGGGTCTTTCTAACCATATAGCCTGGTCCCCAAAAATCATATCAAACTCCAAACCATCCAATGAGGGTCTCCAAGGAAAAAGGCTCCTCGTGCATCTATCCCTCTCTTTAAGCCACAGAGCACGAGATTTATGTCGCCAACTCACTTCTTCCAAATCAATCAGCTGATCTAAGCCCCTTATAATCCCTAACTTCCTATCCATACCCTCATTAGCAAGACACCCTTCCTCATCTAACCCATCCAGCAAAGATAGCTCCCTCATCAAAGCCGACTTACGAGAGAAGAGATCACCAAAAACTTCTTTATTCCACACTTTTAAATCTTGCTTCAAAGCCTTCAACTTTAAACTAAGCACAAAACTAGGAGATCCCGAAAAATCATAACTCCGCCACCACTCCTTTATACAATCCACAAACCCCGCTACCTGCAACCACATATTTTCAAATCTTAATGGTGTCTTCCCACCCCCAACTGAACCACATTCCAAAATAATAGGAAAGTGATCAGAATACAAACATGGTAGCCTACGCTGGATAACCTCCGGAAACATCATCTCCCACTTTGAAGTAAAAAGAAATATATCAATCTTGGACCAAGATTGAAACGAACGATTATTCGACCACGTAAATAAACCCCCAACCAGCGGCATATCCACCAACCCAATCTTAGAGATAAAATCGGAGAAAGCATACATGAAACTCTCAAAACCTCCAGATTGACCAGGGAAACGAGTGACATTAAAGTCACCACCAATACACCACGGCAGATTCCACCAAGAGAGCATACCCGCCAACTAGTCCCACATCAAACTTCTAGAGGAGTCATCATTGGGACATTAAACCCCAGAAAAGGCCCAAGAACACCCATCCTCCACATTATTAAACGCCACCGAAAGAGAATAGAGACCAACACTACAATCCACCATGTCCAACACCTGAGAATCCCATAAAATTAATATACCTCCGGAGGCACCATCTGCGGGCAAACTAGTCCATCGCACATGAGGGCCACCCCACAAGCGTCGCACTAAAGCCTTCGAAACAACACCCACTTTTGTCTCCTAGAAGCACAAAAGATCCGGTTTCCAACTACGTACTAAATTCCTAATCCTACTGCATTTGACCTTGTCATTAAGACCCCGGACATTCCCTAAATACTCAGTCAAACAGTAATTATATGCCTTCTCTTAGCTACCGCCCACAAGCCATCTAAATATGACTCTCGGCACAACCCTAAACATTATCTGAAAAAAGAAAAAAATGATAACGTGTGAGTTCGACAAATTGATAAGCAAAATTGTTATAAACAATATGAAAATCATGGATTCAAATCAAATAACATATAACTATAACTTTAAACATCTTTCCTCTTTACATAATAATTCTATAAAAATTTCATTTGGCTATAATTCTGGTCAAGTTTACTCCCCTTGATTGGGTTGTGCAGTCTGAAGACTCCTTGAAAGTTAGTTGGGGCCCAACCAAATTAAGCCATACTCTGGGTAGAATTCTCTCCTACTAAAGCTTAACATGTTACCCAGTGTGCACTGAGGAAAAACTTACTATATAAACCACTCTATTTCCAGAATGGGTCTGTAAGTATAATTGGTACTAACGTTGTAGCTCTGAACTTTGTGCCTCAGAATTTGAAAACATAATAACATAACATACAATAATCATCAAAAAAATTTAATATCATTCTTTACTATCCACATAACTATATAAACATATAAATTTTTATATTGTACTATATGCATGTGAAATTCAATATAAGAAATTGTATATATATGAAATTACTATGATTTAAACATGAGGTCAATCATCAAGTAATAATTTGGAAAAATAGAACGGCTCGTGATTACACCATTTCATGCAAAATTATTTCATAACAATTTTACTGTAACATAATGCACATAAACACCGAGGGTTTTCAATGAAACATGTGATTCTCAAAATATTACTTCGGTACTTTTAAGAAAATCTAGCATAATAACCCTGCTTATCTTGATCTTCAAAACACTTGAACCCCTTATCAATTTTAATCTTGCTGGTCTCAAGAAATTTAGACTAGAACCTTTGAAAAGAAAGAAAAGGGTTTGGGCTTGATTTCTCCTTCTACTCAATGTTCGTGAATGAGAATAGCAAAAACTTGTTAAAGACTGAATTGCAACCTATTTAAAGAATGTCTCTAGATCAAAAGATTTATCAAAACTCGGATAAGATTGGATTGCTATCGGTTTAAAATTTAAACATATTCCAGAATTGTAGAAATTCAAAACTTCTCAGGTTGTCACAACTCTAAAGAGATAAAAACTATCTATTTTTTCAAAATTTAGGTGATGTTTGTTAAAAAGGAGAGAAGAGATTTGATATAATTTTTTTAATGGAAAAGTATTGAAGTTCGTGTGAAAAGATGTTGGAATTTGTATAAATTTTTTGAGATTTTGATGTTTGGTTGTAAAATTTTGACTTAAAAAAATTCTTAAAAATTTGAAAATTTTCCATTACCACCAAACATCATGTAAACACTTTTTTTTTGGTAGAATTGAATTAAATTAATCTTTTGGTCCTGGGGACTTCCAATTTGTGTTGTTTCCCTTGTGCGATGGTGCCCTTGTCAAGACCACTTGAAAATTCTCAACGGCATACCCATTGTTTCTTTTAAGCCTGAAATTATATGTTTTGTGCATACTCTCTTAACTGATTTCTAAGATTGGATTCTTTTGATGTGATTTTAATGCTTTGTAAAGGTCTAGTTGTTGAAGGTACTGGAATTCCCAGGTCCATTTTAGTGATCCTTTGGATAATTGCTAGCTCATTGAACATCACCTGAGACTCTCATAGACTGAATATTTAACCACTTGCTACACATAATGTAGGTTGAACAAAGAAGGAAAGAAGCTCTTTCTAGAACAGGGGAAGAGGGCGCATCAGCATTAGAGGGATCATTGCAAGATGTTGTGTCACGTTACAGTTTCATGGACCTCTGGCCATGCACTTCTAAGGATTTGGATCATTTGGCACGGCAAGAGGTACATTCAATTAGCAGGTTTTGTTGTTCATATCATTATGGGCATTACAATTACTATTTTTTGTTACCAATTTTTCCTTTCTTCTCTCATTGATATACAATGTTAGTCCCTTATTCTGATATTGAAATAAAGTAAGAGAAAACTTATGAGATTGCAAAGCACGTGATATGAAGCCTAGTATACTCTGAAAGAATTTGAAGAAGTATTTTAAATGTTAGTTATTTTTGTGTTTTTGGGTAAGTGATCATGTATGAATATCACCAAAATGCTCATGGAAAGAATGTAGAGGTGCAGAAAAACCTCCTGCACCCAGGCTTCCGAGTGCATAAACAGATTACATTGAGGAATTAAACATTCTTCTTAACAAAGGCTTGATCTTAACTACTCAGAAACCCAAGGACTCAATCATATGGATAGGATGTGTATGTGAGGCCACCTGTGAGTGGATATCTACATATTTGTGGAGGAAAACAAGAGAAAATGGTGAAGTACTCAATTTGGAGCACCAATTCACACTTCAGTTCTGTCTGTGTTCCATAGAGCTGGGGCTAACATATGTGACAGCTCTGCATCTATATACCAGATCAGTTGCATGGCCTTGTGTTTATGTAGCATGTTTCTGAGCCACGGTTGTAATAGTATTATCTTGCGCCCTCACTCATACGAGTAAGTATGGGCTACTGTAAGGGCCTTTTTGCTTTTTGTTTAGAACAGTTTAACGAATGATAGTAGAGTGCTAAGTATATTAATACCATGATGCCGTTCCCACAGTGAAACCTAGACCTCCCCTTTGAAGTGTGGAAATACCACTAGGCTTCAAGGCGATTAGTACTGTAATTACTGTTGCATATTTGCTGTCTGACAATTGGGCTATTGAGTACCGGGATACAACTAATAAGGAAGGAACTAAGAGAGATATGTCAAAAGGTGCATTATTTTTACAGGGACAATACATTTTCCATTAGTGAACAATAACGTGCAAAAATGTATTCAGACGGTGTTCAGTTAGTGCAATTGTTTTGGATTTATTTTTCTTTGTGTATGAATCTATTCAGTGATCTGATTCTCTTTTGCAGTGGCTTGCTAAGAATATCAATAAGAAAGTCGAGAAGTTGGCTCTGCCAAATGGACCTGGATCTGTAGGTACTGTTACTGCAATTCATTTTTTTTCTTGTCACGGATTGGGTGATAATCTATGTTCATCAGTTGATTTACGACACCATTTACGCAGATAAGGTTGCTATGGGCCTGTTAGGCAATTCAGCTGTGTCTGCTAAGATTGTTAATCCTGATATTTCTAACATGGTGGTATACGACCCAAGACAAAAATCTGGTACCCAATTATTTTTCCTGATTAGTCATGTACCTCTTGTTTTTCTTAATTTTTTGATTTGGCAGCTTACCCTTCTATCTTATGTGAATTGGACACTACCTATGTAGGCAGTGTTGGTTTCAGCATTCTTTAAACGCATTGGTTGTCCATTGTGTTGTAGATTGTCCTGAAACAGATAAATAACTTTGTTAACTGTATAGTTATGTGTAGTCCAGATATGGAGTGAATTGGGGTATCTGATAAAAAAATTTGTAGGATTTTTTTCGGAATCTGGAAGTTGAACCTATGGTTTTAATATAATTGTTATGCTGTTTATTCTATTTTAGAGAAACATATCAGTATTAAATTGCTTTATAGATAAAAGCTCCAGGTGCACTTGAGCACGAAGGCCTCATGGAGCCTAGGTGCAAAGCGCCGCAAAGCACAAGTGCACCCGTTGCAGATTTGCACCCTATGGAAGTAAAGTGCATATTTCTAAGTACAATGCATAACAATCAAAAGGTTTTACAAAAATATTGGATTAGTCTGTATTCAGCCTATTAGCTCAAATAGGTATTGAGCATTGTCCAGTTGCATGAAGGTTGTTGGTTCAAAGTTCTAAATCCCTTGTTGGGTATTTAATTTCTTAGATCTCTACAAAATATTTTGAATGTGTAATTGATAGCAAAGTAATCATCGTATTGAATCAGATTATAGTTGTTAACAAACTGTAACAGAAACAATCAAACCTGTGTACATGGTTTCACAACTTATACCACAAAGTGTCTTAATAAAGTATCAGTAATTATCGATCATCATAATAAACGTCTCAGTAATTCGTTGCTGACCGATGGATATTTTTAATTAAATTTCTTCGAGTCATTTTTATGAAGAACTAGAAAGCACTCGTTTTTTTGTGTCCTTGGTTTCTGACACTGGTTAAGCTTGTGGATCAGAATCATTTATGAAAAAGGGTGTGGATGTTGATGACGATTATTTTCTGTGGTGAATGATATCTTGAACTCTCTAGAATTGATTTGGCAGATTGCATGCAATGACAGCCACCTAAATAGTGTTAGACTGCTGAAACTGAAAAAGGAACCAAATGATAAAAACTCGATAGGTCTTGAGAAAGGTGAATGGTAATCAAAGTATTCTGTTTTTTTATAGTGCTTTATTACTTTAAATAACAGGGGAAAAGGAAAAAAAAAAGTGACCTGGTCATTGTCTCGCTTCTAAAGAATGTTCCTTGGGTATTGAGAAAGATTTTTTCCTATCATGTTTCACAGTATATCTTTCACATTATTACATCATGTGGATTTATTACTTAATGGCTGATCTTATTTGTGAATGAGGATAGAAACTCCTCCGAGCACTACCGCATCTGGAGTTCCTGCTGCATTTAGCAATTTATCAAATCCAACTGTTGCGATAGGGGGTGGTGGAACAATGAATGCGTTTGATGAAATATTGAAAGCAACACCGCCTACATTGGTAGCATTTTTAGCAAGCTTGCCTGCCATTGAGGGTAATTTTCGAACTTCCATACCTGTTTTTTGTAATATTATCAGTTTCATGCTTATAACCGATTGTATTTTCGAACAGTTCTAACTTTGAATTCTTAGTAAGAACACCCAATTTGATTGCTCAAACCAGAATAAAAATCAGGTTCTATGTCAATACAATAGGGTAGTTTTCTTTGTTTTAATCGTTGTCTATGTGCTATCTTTTTCAAGATATGGGAAAAGGGCCTATAATTTTGTTGGCTACATGCTTGTCTTTTTCTCTGAGTACTCACTCTTTAGAAAATTAAAACATGGAGCACCTTACACATTGCGGTAGTGAATTCTGTTGCCACAGGTGTATATTATTTTACTTGTGAAGTCTGGTAGAAGTACCCTGGTACTTGTGTATGGATTTGTCAGGCTTGTAGTTTGGCCATAAACTAGCAAAATGATCATTTGGGAATAACTAGATGTTATCTTGGTTTCCCTTTTTCTTTTCGTCATTTTGATCTTTGTTAGTTGGCTATTATAAACTGCACCTTCCCTTTTTTCTCTGCACCTTCTTCAAACTGGATTTATGGGATTTTAAGCGATTGTTATCAATGGTATGGGAATCACTCGGACTGCTGCTGAACGAGATTTGCTTTCTTCACAATTTCAGGTCCAACACCAGATGTGGATGTCGTATTATCTATCTGCTTGCAGAGTGACATACCAGTAGGGCAGACTGGCAAATCAGGAACTTCCCAAGGGCAATTGTTAGGAGGTCCAGCTTCTGGTAGAAGTGACCTCTCTGGTTCAAGCAAGACCCAACCCATCCCAAGTGGTTCATCTTTCAAACCAGCCAGGGACAGACAATCTGGGAAAAGGAGAGATCTAGACAGTACGTGTATCTCTCTGCTTAGTGACTATCTTCATTGCTGTTCGATGCTATTGTTCTCCTGGAAGAACATCTTCTATGTGTACAACGCACATCCCTTTTGAAAAGCATGTTTAGAAATCGACTTCAAGCTGTTATAGTACTAAAAAATCCACATCTGGTGCATTTAGATGCTCCCATTTATTCTTTATATTAATTGCATGTTTCGGCAATCAACTCAATGCTTATTTATACTTCTTGAGCATATCTCTATGCAGCTTGATATGATCCAGTTTTAACTTCAAGTGGGTTAAACACAGTTTATTTTACGATACTCCAATATAGTACCATAGGCTAAAATTTCCATGTTACAGTGCATGTGTAGAACAGAACTAGACAAGGTTATTGTATGATAGGCATAATAATTCCTTTTCCTAGGGCCACGCAGGGGCTGGCTCTGAGACCTGGGGTATGTTCGTTTTCACCATTTTTTCAGGATTCTAAGTATATTCACAATTCTACCACCGAACATATTCAGAATTCAAACACAAAAAGTAATACATTTTACACAATCTCCAACAACTTTTTAATTTTTTATTCAACATAAATTTTCTCTCTATACTTTTTCACATAACTCCAATACTTTTTTATTAAACAATTACATCAAATCATTTCTCTCTTCACTTTACACAAACACCAATAAAACACTATTCAACATAAAAATTCACAACTTCTCTAAAATCCTACATTTTTTCTCAAAACGAACATCACCCTGGTTTTGTTGTCTGATTAGGTCCAAAAAAATGTTATACTTGCTCCATTCCCGCCCCTATTTAACTATTTGATAAGAGTAATGTCTACATATGTTACTAATGCTACTCATGTGGACATTGATAGGGCAAGAGGAGGAGGAAACTGCCAGTGTCCAAAGCCAGCCACTACCTAGAGATGTTTTTAGGATGCGGCAGATCCAAAAAGCTCGAGGAAGTACAGCTTCAAAAGCTCGAGTTACTACTTCACAAACAGGATCGGCTTCATATGGGAGTGCACTTTCCGGAGATTTATCCGGTATTTCTGGATGAGGCGCTAAGCTCTTTTCCATTTTCTGTCTCGCTTTTTTTTCCTTTTCCGGTTTTCGTAGGTCGTAGATGTGAAGTGCTAATTAGTTTTCAATGAACCAGTTTTTTGTTTTTGTTTTTTCTAAGCATTTCAATGAGCCAGTTGTCTTTCTTAAGGCTATGTAAAGTTAGTTGCATATTATCATTATAAGCCAATTTTCCCCAAAGATTCATACATTGGAAAATTTTCAATTTACTCTTTTAAACTGCAATTTCATTTGCATTTTGACTCCCAAGCTACCATTTTCTGACAATATACTCCCTCAATGAAGATCTAAATGTTAGAGGTTGTGAAACTGTCTTTTTTCTATTTCTTCTTAATTGGTTTATGGGACAAACTGCAAAGAAGTGATAGTTTTGTGAGGATCAACAATTTGGAAGATGGGGTTGCAAGTCAAATAATACTTCACGATAAAGTATACTTTTTTGAGGAAAAAATGCATTAATACTCGGTTAACCATGCCTTCTAGCTTAACCACTGTTCTGCTGAAGAAAATGTAGTTGAACTATTGATAGTCATGTGACACCGTGCACAATAATCTTATGGATTCTTATGGAGAATTGTGACCACAAGCCCTTCCTACGCAAAATTGGCGTGTACTTATGGCTACGTACGATGTAATTCTTTTTTGGCTGTCTATACCCCGTTCTTCCATTAATTGGTATGTCAGCTGCCAACCTGCCACCAAGGGCGGGTGGCAAAAAGTTCTATTCGCCACCGCTTAGAGATGGTAACTACCCCAGTAGAAGCAGCAATAACAGTGGTGGAGGCCATAGTACGGGCGGTGTACAACCCTTTATTAGCACGTCAGGTGCTCGACAAAAATCCTCAGATGAGGTTGGCTATTTCACTTGAAAAACTCGATTGTAAGGCGATTGACAAATCACGGATAACAATTCAGTCTTTTTTGTCCTCCTGAGATGAGGTTGGCTATTTCACATGTAAAACTCGTAGGGTGCTTGACAAATCACAGATATCAATTCAATCTTTACAAGCTCTTCAAGAAAATCATAGCTTTCCAATTTTCATAAAAGAATCGATTCGAATATTAAGAAAAATAAATAGGGCTTTTTGTAGTTCTTGTTTCGGCTTTGCTGTTAATTCCCGAAATCATGGCTTTGCCTTAAATCCTAGAAATTCGAGTTCCAAATTCTAAGAAGCATTCCGTACTTTGGTTGAATCGAATCAAATCAAATCTCAAGAAAACTAATATCCCAACGTTCTAGAGAGAGAGCCTCTGCCCTCTCTAGATTTTCTTCCTCTGCGCCTGCCCGCTTCTTGCTCCTCCCGTCTTTTCCTTCTCTCTCCCTCTCTCTTCTCTCTGTTTTCCCCTTGGCCTTTTGTTCCCCTTTCCCCTTTTCCGCGTGCTCCTTCATTTGGGCGTTCTTCATGGGTAGATCTTGGCGGTTTGGGGACTTTTTTGTGGCCACGCTCTGTTCGGCTATGTTCGTCAGCTCTCGGCCTTCCTCTAACCATTCTCCCAGAGCTCGTGCGCCGGCGCGTGCGGTTCCACTCGCACACGTGGGCCCGCGTGGATCTCACGCGCCCGCCCTTCTTTTGCCTTGGTTGGGTTGTTGTGGCTTGCTGTTTCTCGGTCTAGTGGTTCTTTGCTGTGTGTTTTGTGTTTGTAGTGTTGTGTCTAATAACTTCATTTTTCTTGTTTGTGTTGGGATGAATCTCGTGGAAGTTTGGTTGGTGCGGCGTGTTCCTGAAGCAATGAAGCTACTCACTTTGTCCCCCTCTTTTGATTGTGTTGGTGTGGATGGGTTGTCGAGGCAGTGGGAGTGTGGAGCTTGCTCGCCATTTCCTCCGGTATTGGACTCCTCCGCGTGTGGCGGAGCTTATGTCGGGTCCTTGGACCCGTTTTAAAACCCTAGGTCTCTTGGCCCCCTTGTATGCAGTCTTTGTGGCTATTAGGATTCAAGTCATTGTGCCTAGTTGTTGTATGGTCCTTCGGGATGTTCAGTTTACTGTTATGGGCTCTCTTGCCCCTGTGCATTGTACCGGCCTTGAAGGCTCCTCTGTATTCAGCACTGCTGTTTCTTCTCCGGTGAAATGAAATTTCATGTTATTTAGAAGGGAAAAAAAAAGAATCAAATCTCAAGACCACAAAACCATGATTTTATCAAAACATGTTAAAGTGGTTTGTCTAAGAATTTACCTTTTTTTAGCAAAAATGCTCAAAACATGAATATTAGCTTAAAAATTACCACGCATACGTATTGACTAGTTTATTTGTAAAAAGATTGTTAACTGAAAAGACCATGACCATCTTATAAATAATTACGATTTGTTTGGGTAGAAATACATACATGTGGAAACCATGACCACAACGACAAACGCTGTATACATTACATAAAAACATTAAAAAGCAGTTTTAATTATATTTACTTGGGGTATACAAACCATTCAAGGGAAAAAATTCCCAAACTCGTTGGGGTAAGTCAATTATCTAAAATCAAAGTACGCATCTGTAAAAAGAGTCATTTCTAGGGACAAAAAAATATTAAAGCTAGAATAATTGCTTTATCGTCTTCCCATAAATTGCAAAGTGTGCATGGGAGACTTGAGCTCTTTATTAAAATCCATTGCATGTCAGGAACATTGCACCAATCAAAACAATTGAAATCACCACCATCTCCAGTTTATTCCTTCTATAAATGGCTTCCTAAATGACTGAATGCTCTCAGTTTTTGTCGTGGTCTCGGCTACCACAGATACGGGTATAATCAAAATTATCTATAAACACCATTCATAGTGACAATGTAGGGATCATTATGACAAAAGAGAAACCTTCATTTAGACAAAACTTGCCACGACATGAAGAACTTTGTAAGCTCTAAAAAGGAAAAAACAAATAATCTGGTTGCTTTACCAACCAAACTTTTTCAACAAGTCCTTGGTCCGCTTCCTCATTCGAGTGAAAACGATAACCACACAAGCAAGGATCCATGGAGGGAAGCTCCCACCAAAGACATTGAATTTCTCGAGCCATGCCGGTGTTTCCTTCATAGCCAGCGTTATTAAAATCGTTATAACTGCTACCCCAAGCAAGATCTTAGTTACTGGCTTGAGCAATGAGTCCTGCAATTGCAGATTATGAATGAGATAAATACATAATCAGCCGCTTAAAGCACTTCTCTGCTACTTTATGCCATCAGGCAAACAAACATCCACATGCAAACATGCAAAGGAAAGGCTCAACAAAGATGAACGCAATATTCTAATATCTCTGTCCATGTATGTTTATCGCTACCACGAAAAATCTTCTGCTTTTTGCCAAGATTACTTGGCCAAAAAATATCTCAGCTGCTTTAAGCACAAATATTGGTATCATAAGCTTGACAGAAAAGTAAGGTGGACAAGACGCTAATAGATACGGAAAAATAATAGAGATAAGTCAGGGAATCATTCCTAGCATGATATCCTGTAGGGCATTTGTGAAACAGGAAAAATAGAGAAAACCAGAAACTAAATGAAAATCCTATCTTTTATTTTCAGGGTAGTATGGGGTTTGCGTTTATAAAGTTTTTGTCCACATCATCCAAACAGGAGAGGTCATCAATCACTGCAAAGTCCTTTAAAGGGCATTAGTCATGACAAGAGAAAAAGCTCGGATTGGAAATTAGGGAGAGGGCAATTTCATTAAAATCTATTTGTGGGAGCTCCGCCCCTGGACTCATAACAATCATGTCTAAGGGTGTTCAACGTAGCAATTATTGAATAAGAGGTTGCTTATGGCGGTAGAATTGTTGTGATGATCATAGTGGTTATTATCCAAAAGGTCTATGCATGAGAGACGATCTCAATTATGTCTTTCAAAGCATCTAAATTGTCTAAAATCAGAAGTCTAAGGGTTAGGAATCACTCAAGGCAGTGATATCTCAAAGTGAGACTGTATCCCCAATGATTTCAACTTACAAAATGTTCTACCCGTTGGGATATTTCAATCTGATGTGAACAGGACAAGAATTTTCCTTTTGAGAGAAAAATGGACTAATACCTGTATGGCATTGAGTCACTCCTCAACTATTACTAATTAGGGAAGGAGATGCCACTTGGTTAAAAGACCATTCTCAAATGAGTTTCAGGAAGCTTTTATCCGTTATCATCAACTTATTGTTTTGGTTTAAAGGACACCAGTTGTTCAATACATGTCTACAAGACAATTCAAGATATGGTTGGAGAAGTTCAATGTGGTTGGATGCGAGGAATGTGAATTAAGGAGAAACTGTAAGAAGTCAAACTGATACTGGGAGGTTTTGAAACTTCATCTGGCATTATCTCATTCATCCTTTGAAACTGCATTACAACCAAAACTGAAAAAATCAGAAGAATATGAATAGTGAAGAGAAGCTTATTCCTTTTGCTGCAATTTCCATGATATGGGTGTCGAAGAAGTTCGATGGAATTTAAAGAGTGCATAAAATTCCTCTGTGGTCCTAGTTTTTGGTTTACTCATATGTCTAAACCCAGAAAGAAAGCTGAAACGGTTTCTTACTAGCGAAAATAAGGCTTCTTCGTTGTTAGGGAGACCGTTTTCATTCATGGTGAAAAGGAACGGAATTATGCCCAGAAACCAAAAAAAAAAGGTAGAAATATTTCTATTGACCCATAGCCTGGAGCTAGTTTTCTACTGGAGGCTCGAGGCTTGGAGCTCAAAAGCTGCAACTCAATTTCTTTCTTTTATAGCATCTTCTCACTACCAAACTGAGTTTTGTGCTATGTCTAGACTGAAAGCCTCTTTATATACAAAGTGGAGGAAAGTTTAGAACTTTCAGCCACACTATCAAAATTCTCCCCCTATCGACAACCAAGAACATGGGGCGAACACACAAATTTAACAGGACAACAAAAACTGCGATGTGATTACCTTGGGCTCCCCATCGATGCAAATCACTGATCCGTTCTTGTAGGGCAACATAGACCGTCCATTCCTGGAGTTGAACCGGATCGAGACCCCACGCCCCGTCCCGGGATTGAATGCGTAGATTGATTTGAACCCGTATTTATCGAGGATGTCTCGGACCTCGAGCTGGTCCTGCTCCCATCCTCCCAGGTTCGTCTTGAACACGTCGATCGGACCCTTGCCACGCCGGAACATGTGGATCTCCACCTCCGGGATCTTGGTTTGTACGGTTCTAGAACTCTCAGTCTGGTCCGTTTTTTGTGGAGAACCGTCGTGGTCCGTCGCCGCTTCCTCGATCTCTTGAACTATTTCGGCATCGTTTTGTGTCTTCTCCATCCGTCTGAGACCGGCCTTTTCTTTACCAAAGACGTTGGTCCAATCTAGTCGCTCAATTCTCTTCCTTTCTTTTTCTTAGCGTATCGTATACGTACTACTATGCGAACCATCGAGCGTGCAAATATTCGGTAGCAAACAGATATTTATGGGGTGTTTGTTTCCCCAAAATTTTGGGGTTCGAAATTTCCAACAAAACAAACACACTCCAAAATTTTTAACTTTTACACACACACTCTACTTTTCACAAACCCCAATAAATCTCAATAAAATAAAGATTCCCAAAATTTCGGGAATATTTCCCAAAATTTCCACAAACAAACACCCCCTTAATTTAGGCTTAATTACCTCACCAGTGATTGCCAACTTTTACAAAATAGTAAAATAGTCTTTATAGTATGACTTTTAATAAAATGGTATCTCTATATATTTTTGAAAAAAATTAGTCCATGTAGAATGACTTTCAACAAAATGTTCCATGTGGTATAATTTTGAGACAAATTAATCTCTTCGTCCGACTGTCGTTACCCACTTAACAGGAGAGTGTTGTACATGTCACTTATCATTCACGCGTTGACACATCAGCAACCTTGTGGAAGATGAATCTCGCGCGTTTATTTCACTGGATCGAACCAATCGAGTTTAAGGCTGAGGCTGAGACTAATTCTACGAGTTAAAAGAAGTATATCACTCGTGATTTGTACCACTCGTGATTTGGATACTAATGCTAAAAAACACGTGTCGACGTGTGATTTGGACAGAGGGACTAATTTGTCTCAAAACTATACCACATCGACCAGTTTGTTTACTGTTGCAACAACAGTAACTTGTAATGGTCGACCACATTCTATTCCGTTAAAAATTAACAGAGATTTAACGGAAAAGACCAGATCGTCACAACTATATATTCTCAGTGACCAAAAAGTAAAAAAATGAAACCGAGTGACTAATCATCATCTTGTTATAAACTCAATGACTAAATTGTCAATTTCTCTTAATTTAATCATAAACAAATCTATCCGGACTTGTTTTGATTTTGTCACGGGAGTAAAGAGCTTTCTGTATCCCAACGCCGTCGTTTTTGTACTGCATTTCATTTCACCGCCAGGGCCTCCGTAACTGTCGCAACGGGACGCTCTTTCTTCGCCGAGAACCTGACCGTCTCTAATCTACCATGTCCAAGGAAGCGAGCGAGCCTCTCCTGCCTGATAAAGACCTCATCTCCAGCTTGCAATCTCTGGTCGACTCTCTCCAACTCAGAGTTAAGGTACTCTCACTCTTACTTTTCGTTCCTTCTATTTGGCCCATTTGGTTACCGAGAAACGGGAGAAGAACAGAAGTAGGAAAACAGATTAAACCAGCAACCGCAGCTGGCCTGTTAGTTATTCTGTTTGGAGCTCTGTGAAACAAGAGCCTCCACTAAATTTCAAATTTTGGGACACGGAAAGAACATGAAACATACGAAATTCTTTTCTTTTATTGATAATATGAGCAATAAAAAAAGGTTGGATATCCACTTCATATTGACCGTGTTTTTTAGTTTTCTACAAATCTATGTGTTAGACGGTTTTAGTTACCAGTTTGGAACTAATATGCCAGGAATTAGAGGCAGAGAATGCGCAGCTGTCATCTCAACTTTCAAGTTGTTGCTGTCACAAGGTTTGCAATTCTAAATTTTTAGTATATGGATAAATTATGGTTTTGGTTCCTGAATTATGACACAAGCTCGATTTTAGTCCTTGAAATTGAGAAGATCCTTTCTGTCCCTATGCAATTTGAAAGGGAGCAATGTCATCCTTCTCACCTTCTGTCACTACAAGAACTGCTACACATGTCAGCTTTTTCATGTGGCTTATCACCACCTATATGCCATGCACAAAATTTCTGTGCCCCTATGGTTGACTGATGGAGGGATGAGATACCTATTCCAAATTCTTTAGGGACAAAAATTGTTTTGATCTGGGGATCAAATTCGAGCTTGTGTTAAAATGCTGACCCCCAAAGGTGGTTGCACAATTGAACTTTTCTACTGGGGAAAAGGGGAAACACTAGAAGGAAAAAGAAACTATTTTCTTATGCTATTGCTATGTTTTGTTCATTTGATGGTGAGCATGTGCTCTAGAACTTAAATGTGTAATTATGATGCAGACAGAGGAAGCATGTGAGAGAGCTGATCATAATAGTTTTGTCGAGGAAAGAACCAAAACAAAAACAGGTGGTAATAGGACTGTAAAGAAGAATGCAATAGAGGAGATTCTAGGTTTTGCTTGCAGCTCTCAATTGATCCATTGATACTTAAATATTGTCAGTATTGCAAATTATTCACGATTCATTTGCTTGCTATTGTTCGTTCTTCATCATCTTCATGGATGTCTTCCGTTCCATTGGAAGTATCGGAAATGTAATATTAAAATTTACTGAAATCTGCATTGGCCAATAGAAAGCAGATATGCTGGATAGTTTTAATTTGTTCATAAATCATTACCTGGTTTTTTCTACCTTCTTATTTTTGCTTCTTTTCTTTTTCCTTTTCTTTTAATTTTGGTTGTTATTTGCATTCCTGGATGTAAAACCACCCGTAAATTGACATCATAAATTGGTTTCAATTCGACTGAAATTGTAGTTGGTTGTCTATTTTCCCATTTTGTCCTTTTGGAAGGCATCAGTTTGCTGAATATTGTTGGCAATGTGACAATGTCTGCAGCTAAATTCTCCAATAAGTTATTTTTGTGAATTAAAAAGGTCCATATATAAATTTCCTTTTACCTGTGGGTACAGGTTCTAATACAAGGATCATGGAACACCATTGCAAGAGATATGTTGCTCTGAAAATCATGTATTTTGGGCAAAGGTACAATGTCACCTCATCTTTTCCCCTTAGCGTTATTAATTTATACATTAACACAGTCACAACACTTCTCTGATACGTCAATTTATATGTTAATAGTGTCTTTTTCTTTGTATACTTTTCAAGTATTCTGTCAGAAGAATTCACACATTCTTGAACATGAACATGACAATGGACTATATTCACACAGTCCCTTTTTCTTTGGTCTAATGCTGTGTTGGGTTTTCCTTTTTTTGGATATTTCTGATTTCTTTAGTTTTCTAGCTTGTATGCTTTAGATGTTATCAGTACAGTTTTTTGTACTGTTAACTCCCTTTTATTTTAATGCAATCTTCTCTTACTTATCAAAAAAAAAAAAAAAAACTTACGTGCTAGATTACAGGTTCTACGGTTTTGCTTCAGAGGCACAAATGGATCCAACTATTGAGGTATAGCTCCTTATTTTCTATTTATTCTTTTTAATCTTTTCCTGAGTTGTGGACTAGTAACGTGCAAGAGGTAGTTGAATGCATCAAGTTAATTGTTCATCCTAATGAACAGAATCTTCTGGTATGATATACCCTTTTTGAGTGAATGATTAAATTTTATTTAGGGTTCTTCTTATAGCCTGTGTAGTGCTAAGTAATGAGATTGGATGGATAATTAACAGATAGATTTAGTTAAATGTTTCCTTGCCCATGTACCATGGTATTGAGCATCCCAATTATATGAGCAGAGTAGTTTAAGGGGACTCTTTACTATAAAAAAATGATTTCTTTAATAGTTGCAGATAATTGTTAAGTTGTGATTGAGCTACTTTTATCATTTCCTTCCTACATGGGTTGAGAGGTTTCAAGATGGTTATCCATCCAGCATAAACGTGCAATTGTGTGGGTTTAGACTTGCTGCAGAACTGAGGTGCTAAAAATAACAGAAGTACGGTTAACTTTTGTGTTGGCAGTTGAAATATAGATTCTGGTCCGTTGTCCTTTGCTGTAAGCTCTTGATGCTCATTCCACGTTTCTTAGTTTTTTTGGAGGGAAGTTAACTGGGAAAAATGCAAAAACTCTGTACTTTTCTCGCTGCAGTTCGTTTCTCCTCAAATTGGAACTCTCAGTCGGTATCCATCTTAGACTTGGTGATGTTAGGTAGCAAAAAATTCTCCAAATTTGTAGAACATTTGATAGTGGTGTGAATATTTAGGTAGATTGAAGTTTGTAAAATTTGGTAATTTTTTTTAAAGATATTTGATTGTAGATTAATTTTTATTTGAGTTTGTAAAAAGATGTAGGGAGAGATGATTTGATGGAATTTTTTAATAAAAAAGCATTGGACTTTGGTGAAAAAGTATGCAGAAAATTTGATGGGATTTTTTTTTAAAAATGTATTGGAGTTTGTGTTGAATTTTTTGAGATTTTGAATGTTCGGTTGTGAATTTTTTTTCTTTTAAAAAATTCCCTCAAAATGTTGAATTTTTCAAATGGCCAAACATCACCTTGGTGTTTGCAAAAACATTGATTGTGTCTGATTTTGAAAAGAAAGTTTGCTTATTGGTTATTAATTTTAAAGTCTTCTTTGTATTGTGAACTTTCAGTGGGTTATGCCTGAGAAAGTGGCTGATGTTTTGTGGAGTTGGAAGAGGAGGTTTCGTAATCCTTTCGCTAAGGTTATATGGAGGTTGATTCCTCATTGCATCTGGTGGTGTCTTTGGAGGGAGCGAAACAGTAGATGTTTTGAAGATTGTTCTTTGTCTTTGCCTAGGTTGCAAGGCGTTTTGTTATCTTCTCTTTTTCTTTAGGTGAACTCGGTGATCAGTTGTCCGTTTCTAGTTTTTGTAGATTTCCTCAGTTGTCTTGCTTCTTTGGAGTAGTGGTTTCGGTATAGTCATTTGTACTGTTTTCACTAGTTCTAATGAGATTGGCTTACTTATAAAAAAAAAATTAAAGTCTCCTTATCAAGTGCTTGGTTTGTCTTTAGGGAGAGAAAAAGAAAAGTAAACGTGTCTTATTTTCCTCGCAGCTTCATCTGAGTATCCTTATAAAAATAGGTGCCCATTCAGGTACCAAATGTTAATATGAACTCACCTACCTGCAAAACAATTGTGATCGTCTCTGTGTCCCACATGTTCTCTTCTCTGCAGAACATAGAAATGAGGACAAATGCCGCTGTCCTGGTTTGATGCATGTCTAAGATCAGTTCTGACGTGACTACTGAACTTTCTGGTTTTTTAGAGAATAACTACAAGTTGCTATAGATCCATTGTTCGTGTACTTTATTATGTTTTGTCGTGGTTGTTGTTGTCCTTTTTTGTTTTGCTTAACTACTTTGTCTTTCTTTCTGTACCCACCCCTGGGGGTGCTCCTTTTACCTGTGGAGTATTGTAGAGAAGTAACCAGTAATTCACTTTTTTGGCTTAGAGATGCAATTCTTAAGCGAACAAGAAGATGAATACTTGGTTCACACTTGATACAAGGCTGATATGAGTCTAGAAAAAGAAATTCACTTAATTTTTTTTAAAAGGCTGGTGAGTATCATGCATGAACTTCTTTCTGCTATGGAATTGTGCTACAGTCGGAAATTTTCAACGCTTTTGAGAAAACGAGGCTACTAGTTGGTGACAAGAAGGAGGTACAGTACTCGAGGTGTGGTAGAACAGATAAGGGGGTTTCATCTGTTGGACAAGTAAGTTAACACAAAAAGAATCTGTTTGTTTTCCTGTGTATTTTGTTGATAGATTACAGACTGCACAAGTTATAACAATTCAAGTTCTTTACTTAATAATTTTATGCTTTGGCCAGTCTTACACTGACTTGGCGGTTGTATTGATGAAACTTGCACAACTGCTATTAACTCCTTTCTCCTCCAGTGTGACCTATTTCCTGCAATTCTCTTTACTCTGTATGATGTTCAATGCTAATTTAATTGACATGCAACATGTAAGGGAAACCTCAAGTAGGACTGTCAATCAGGCCAATCTGGGCTATAGTACCCAGGCTTAACCAGAAACAAAGGCCTCTGCCCCTGCTCCGCAGACCATTTGCTGAGCCATTATCTTCGGCTTAAGCGCCGCCCATCATACTGGATTTGCTTTAGGACATTTGAGTCTCACTTAAGGAATGGTGACCTGGTTTGAAATTTTTTGGCAAATGTGTCTACAGAAAATGACTTAGAGCTCAAGACCTAAAGTTCAACCAACATTAACTTGTAAACCACTAAGCCTTACGATTTGCAAATTTCTCTACATAAAATGTAGGCGATTGCTCTCTTTTTACGATCAAACCTCAAGGGAACTGGTGCTAACAATGGAAGTTCTGGCGAAATTGTTTCCAAAGAGCAATATGGTAAGCCAAACTATAGGGTTTTTTTTTTAACAAAAAAAACTATAGATGTCGAGCTTTTTGCTGGTTATGGAGTGTTGAGTTTCAGAATTTCACAATGTTGCTTCCATTGGGTGAAATTTTGCTTTTTCTTTGGGCTCCATGTATTTAAAATCTTCATGTGTTTCAACTAAATTGGATGGACAATACAATTTTCTATTTTTGTCCCCCTCTTCTTATGATTTTGGGTTTGGGGGGGGGGGGGGGGAGGGAGCTAGGGGAATGGAGAAGGAAAAGACGGAAAAGCAAGAAGTTCTTTATTGCAATCACATATTTAATAGATTTTGACCCATAATTTAAATTCTTTATTGCCGGATCATATGCACCCTCTGTTATTACATTCAAACTTGAAGAATCAGTTTCACTCATCTTAAGTACAGTGTGCTTTTCTTTTTTAGCATTTTGTTGTCTCTTCAACAGCAGGAGAAATTGATTATGTGAGGGTGCTGAATCGGGTTCTTCCTACTGATATTCGAATTTTAGGCTGGTGTCCAGTTCCATTTGGCTTCAGTGCAAGGTTTGTGTACCTTTTGACTGGTTTGTCATGGTATAATCATGCAATGAAAATTTCTAGTTTGCAAAAGGAGTCAGTTAATTATTTATTGCATTCCTCATTGACATTAAACTATCGTAATTACTTACAAAAATCAAGGGGCTCTTGAGTAAGCTAATCGATAAGGCAAATTTTTAGTATGATATGCTCATGCAGTGACCTCTGGGACTCCTGTGTCTACAGGAAATGAATTCTTAATTAAGGGCCATATAGAGGAAGTGAACCCTACAAGTGTTGTGATGTGGTGACCCATGATTTACTAGTGGTGTTTGAAACGAGGAGCTAATAGTATTGGTTTAGTAATTGAACATTCATTTATTTGACGATCTCTTGATGAAACCCATCAATTCATTGGTTAGTGAAAGATAGAAAACAGAAGCTGTTACATTATTTTTATGCTTCAGTTCCATGTAAATTTTCAGTCCATATCCAAATGCATAACTGGTGCTTTATTTGTAATTCTCATGTTTTATGTTGTGAATTTGGTGATTGTAAAAGGTGTTAGTCTACTAGTCTCTATATTGGGCTTTTTATGTGATAAGAGTAATATGTTGCATATCTTTGCAGGTTTAGCTGTTTGAGCAGGGAGTATAAATATTTATTTTGGAGGGAAGATCTGAATCTCTCGGTATGCATATATGTCCCCTTTTGGTTCAGAACATGTTGTGAACTCAGTTTGGTGCTGTTCATATCACTGACACTTTCTTCTCTTTGGTCCATCTTTCACCAGGCAATGGAGAGTGCCAGCAAGAAATTTGTTGGGGAACATGACTTCAGAAATTTCTGTAAAATGGATGCAGTAAATGTGCACAACTATAAGCGACATATCACATTGTTCGAAATTTGTCCTTCTGATGTGAGGTTGACATTGGTAGACGAATCTTCCAACCCATTATTCATCGCATGAGTTAGTTAATGCCATTTCCCCACAGATAGATGAAATTGGGTTTTATTACGATGGCTATATAATTTGTGCTTGTAAGTAGACTAATATTGTTGAGGCACTGGAAGTATGGGTGATATGGGACAGCCTTTTTAATTAGTTAGTGTTTACATATAAGAATATGGTGGGCTATGGATTGAAAGAAACTTGATGTTGGAAATTTTGTGGCAGCGACAAATTAGGCGCTCAAGGTAGGTTTGGAAGGGTGCGGCTTGGGAGATGAAAAGGAAGAAATAGTTGCTGACCTAGGCGATGTAAACATTAAATGTCAACTCTAACCGAGAGAATTGTGAAGAAAAGAGAAAACCATAAAGACCACAATAGAGAACATGCCATCTGTGGACAAAAATACTTGGCCTTCTATACAACTTGCAACTGCTGTACAATGGTGTACTGTTTGCTTTTAGATCTTAACTTCTAGTAGGAGTAGGACTTCTGCATTGACTAGTAAAATTCAAAATTTGACTGCACCAAATCCTGCAGGAAATTCTATAAACTAGATAAGAGTCATTTATTTGGTAAAACAGTAACAAAGGCCCACAATTATGGCCCAGAACCAGCAATAATGGAATTAAGCAAATAAACTTGATGTTATTTAGAAAAAAACAAATACAAAAGTAAACAAAACATTATTGCTCATTTCTTTCCAGTTCTTTTTCAATAAAAATTACTTTGTATTGCTTGTAAAAATTATGATTCCCTGCAGGTACAATGGCGACCAACTTTTGGCATTTAAAATCAAAGGTAGTGCTTTCCTGTGGCACCAAGTGCGTTGCATGGTTGCTGTACTGTTGATGATCGGCCAAGGTCTTGAATCTCCTGATGTATGGACAATATTTACCTGAGATTTATAGCTCTCTTAAGCTTTTTAATTTAGCTCTCTTAAGGTAGGGAGGATATTCAACGGACACAACAGTAGTGCTTTTTTTGTTAATCTGAAAATGCAATCAAACATTGCCAATACACCACACGTGCTCATTTAGGCCTAAGTTTTTCAATGAGTTCTCTCTCTTATTGTAAAAATTCTTTTGATAACTTCTTTTCCTTGCACTCCACTCAATTCATCCATATAACCTGATCCCTACTATGCTCATTTTGCAAGCATGTTTTTTGATTACCGGACATTATGAATCACTAAGCATCTGCTCCTACCACATTACTCTAATTTTCCTCTTAGATTTATGAGTGTCCTACAGTTGTACAATACCTCATATGCACCTCCCATCTCTATCCACCCTTTCCTGATTCTATGGGAAACACCATCCTAGATCTCTCCATCTTTTTGTATAAGTGAACCAAGATACTGGAACTGGTGACTCTTTTGTCTCTTGGTCATTGAACCTTACGAAGCCATTATTTCTATTCCTAGGTTCACTTAAGGGGACTCCATATACTCAGCCTTTAGTCCTGCTAAACCTGAATTTCATTGGTTCTGAAGAAGATCTTCATAAGGATGGAACACTTCCTTGGATGTTGTTGTTTTATATCCACTAAAGGTATACATAAATATGCTATTCTTATAATCACCTCAGTTTGATGGTCTCACTCTCTATATGAGATCATTAGATTTTTGGTTTTTTACTTCACATGGTCTAGATAGCATGTGTAGTCAAGCAGAATCACTGGAAAATTTTACGGTTTAGAAATTGTCTCTAATTGTGGAGATCAACTACCACGCATAAGGTCCAGGTTCTTGCTTCTGAACTCCACTTGCAGCACTTTGAATTTTGAAATAAGTTTCAATAAATAAATAAACTTAGATTTCCGCCTCTTGGAAATTGTCACTGCCTTCAGAAAGAAACTGAAGAAAGAAAGAATGACTGTGTAGGTGATAGATACATTACTAGATACTGGCAGGACACCAAGGAAACCCCAGTATGCCATGGCTCCAGAGCTTCCATTGGTTCTTCGTTCCTGTGAATTTGAAGATCTGAAGTTTATATGTTCAGCAGGTACTTATAGCACAATGACTGTAGATGCCGGTTGCTTACAATGAAGTAGATTCCTCTTTGAAAACTTGTCTAAATGGTAATGCGTTCCTAGGTGCGGTAATAACTGACAATGTTTAAGCTGGTGATATCTGTAGATGCCAGAGAAGCCCTGCATGTGCACTTGGCAAATCAATGCCGCAGTTACCAGCTCCAAGCTACAATATTTCAGGAAGCTCTGCCAAGCCAGTTGCCTATATCTAGAGGTGCTGAAAGATTACTCCTATGTTACCACCAAGATATATTATTTTTTTGCTGTTTACTTGTATACTTCTGTATTGCTGAGGCAGCGTCTATGTTGTCAGATCAAAGCATATTGAATAATGGAAAAACCAAGAAAAAAGCTTCCCATGTTCCACTCGTGTCAAGACCAACTGAACGTAAGTTACAGGGTTTCTTTACCATTATATTATAGCTTTTGGCTTATTAATATTCTCTTTGATATGATCTAATGGTTAATATCTTGTACCTCCTTAAAATATCACTTTGGTCAGATACCATAGGAAAAAGAAATAAGCTTTAGTTTGATTGTGCAGTGTACGGCCTGCTTCTTGATAAGAGAATATGGTCATAGCTCATGGTTGAAACTTGATTAGTTGATTTCAGAGAGAGTCCTAGACTTCAAGCTAGCAGGAGACGACCTCATACTTTTTTTTATATAAGCGATAGGCTTTATTTTTTCCTAATTTATTTAGAAAATATACCTTTGCTGAAATCCGTTGGGTTAAGTTGAAGGATGCAGTGCAGTCTGAGGAGCCTCATGTTCCCATATATAATTTGTCTTTACACCTGATTGGTTGTGGTCAATACCTAATTGTCATAAAGGGAGATATTCTTTCCAAACACCCAGCAGCTCTAGTTTGATCAGTTCCTTACTACTGGTGGTCATTTTTCATCTCCGTTATTCAATTGGTAGGGCTTGCTAGTGTTTTTATTCCCCATGCTTTTTGAGATAACAACTGAAAATTCTGGAATCTGCTGGTATTTGGCAAGCGCTTAAAAGCCTGCAGATATATCTTCTATTTCCTCTTCGACACTAATGATCTGAAATACTTAGCTCCTATTTCTTCTTCAACACTTATCACCTGAAATACTTTTATTGCCACATTGGAAATTATCTTCTGACTTGTTGTAATACTGCTTGAACTGGTTGCAGCATCATATGAAGAGCGGCGTGTGAAATTGAACTCCAAAACACCGTGTGTATCAAAATCCTCTTGAAAAAGCACATACCGGTGCCTAATTTTGCTGTGTTTTCGCATAATTAGGTTATTTTTTTGAGGTAATGATTTTCGTGAAATGAATCAGAGTACTTGGCTGCTGATGTTTTCAATAGAAGAAGACCATTATCCATTTGTAGGTTCTTTATTCCTGTGCGTGGAGACCGACAATTTGTTTTCTTTGTTGACGAGATCATGCCAAGAGTCTTCCCTTCTCTTGTGTAATCATTACAAAATTATTAACCTAAAATTCTTTTTCTTCTTCTTTTATCTTGAAACATTTCAATATCTCTCTGAAGGAGGGCATACAGAAGTCACAGCACCAGAAAATGATTTTGTAAAATTATGGTTGTCTCTGAGAAGGCATTGCTATGATATACTGTACAGCCAAATATCTTTGTTATTGGAAGTCATAATCCCTGAGACCAGTGATCCACGAGTGGTGCAATTGTTGTAGTCTGCATCTCTTGGTGGGAGCACTTGTTCAAGTGTACACGAGGGCTTCAGAGGACATGAATCTCCTAACGCTCTCAACCTCTTAGCCATACCATTTCATGAACATTGCTCCTCGTATTTCAGGTATTGTTTGCAAATCAAGATCTTTTTTGGAAATTTTGGGAATGTTGTGAAAATTGTAGATTAGAATATCATTGGATTTTGAGAAAAAGTAGTGAAAATTAGAATTTTATGGTAGTAGTTGAAAAAGTCAATAGAGATTATTTGAGCTGACCTTTTTATATTTATTATAATAAAAATAGATGATTTGATTAGGAGAGAGAAAAGATTTTAATTTCTTTTTATTTTCTTAACCAAAATTTTGAGGTTGTTTGGTTAGGAGTTTTGTGAGAATTTTTTGTGTTTTGAGAATTTTTAGGTGATGTTAACTTTATTGGTATGCGTGTTGTAGTTATTTTTATGTGAGGTTAAAAATGATGTTTGGTTGTAGGATTTTCTGTACGGTGAAAATTCAAAAAATTCTGAGAATTTTTTTGTTAAACGAATAGCCTTTGAGTTCTTTTTGCATTCAGAAAATTTGGATGGATAAAAATTTAATATTTTGAGTTTGTAAACACTGACGTAACTTGTGAAAAAGGACAGCGAATAGAGGTCTAATTCCCAATCATTTTACCAACTCCTTCCTTGTACAGCTGTGGATTCTATGAACCCTAGATCACGCCACAGACAAAAAGCTATTTTCCAACTCTTTGATTGGTTTTGTATTTGTATAAAGCCTTCCTATCAACCTCTCCTTTCCTAGTAAAAGCAGAGCCAAAAAGTCCCAACCAACTCATCCTTATCCTAATCCGCCCTCTGCTTGAGGTTCAAAGAGAGGCAATGAGTGTTGATAACATGCACCGCTATTGTGTGTCATGTAAATGATGACCGTGAGATGCCTCACCCTGTGCCCTAGGGCCTACACAAACTCTTTCTTTTGCTTTAGGGCGAAATTTCGAGTAAAACAAACGCCAAATGCCCCTAAATACCCATTTGAGCAGTACCTGACAGCCCCTGCAAAACAGAAGAAAAAAAAAGAGACAAAAGACATTGGTCTATTGGTTTGCGCAATATGTTGTCGGGTAAAAAAAAAAAAGTAGTAGCCGAAGCAGCCGAATGCAATTGGCGCCTAATGAAGAAAGAAAAAAAGTAAGGGGACACAAAAAGACAAAAGGCATCTGGAGGCAGTTAACTAAGAAAAATAATAAAAAATAAACAAACAAATAATTAAAATTATTACCTTCTATAACTACCTTAAAATTTTCAAAAATTATTTAAAATATTTCAAAATTATAACATCTTTTCACAAACCTCAAAAATTTTCTAACTCCACAAGATTCTCAAAATTTTGGGAATATTCCCCGAAATTTCGACAAACAAACGCCCCCTTAAACAACCCAAACATTTTCTCTTTGATAGATGTTTTGAATAGTAGGCGAATATTTCTTTCAATTAAAATACTACACATTTTACTTTAAAAATATTAGTCAAGATTATTATTAAAGTTCTTACGATCATTGTAAAGTTCAGTTCAATCTAGTAAGGTTCTAATGCGAGACTTGTAGATATTTTTTTATTCCTTCTCTTCTTCTACTCAAAGTGGGATTTAATATATCACAATTAGCATCATAGTTTAAGGATACAAGTGAAGTTTCTATATTATCAATATATATATATTGTTTAATTCGCTAAGAGATTTAAGGAAAATAAGTCAAATATTCCATATATTAGTCTAAAAGATTTTAAAACACAAGCGACATATATAAAGAAGCATGAGATTTTTGGTAGAATAACGTATATTTGACAAAGTGCGAATCCACAAAGTTTTGAGTTAGTTTTTCTATTTTTATGAAGTTTATTTAGGAGTTTTTTTTCTAAATAAGTTTATTTAGGAGTTGGGACGTTGAAAACGGTGTGTTTTGGAGTATTCGGAAGTAAGCTGCGAAGCACGGAATGATTACAAAGAGGGACTGGGTTCCCGCGAGGAAAACTCGGATCAAAGTATCAAACAAAGCGCCTCTTTTGCTCTCTTTTGTCGTGCACGTAGTGAGGGAAAAAAATTTATTTTTTGAAATTTAAAAGAGAAATTCCCTCTGCATTGAATCTGTTTTTTTTTTTTCTGCATTTTATCGTGTTCTTCACCTTGGGAATAGCGGTGGAAATTCAAGGAAGCGAGAGGAAAAATGGAGGCAGCGATGGGATTGATGAGGAGAATCCCTCCAAAGCACACCGAGGCTGCTCTCTCGGCACTCCTCAGCCTCTTGCCCCACCACTCCTCCGATCTCCTCTCTCAAGTTGATCAGCCCCTTCAGGTTCTCTCTCTCTGCAGACCTACATCTTCTTTATCCAGTTTGGTTTGAATTTCAGTTTGGTTGAGTTGCTTGCTATTGATTGACGTTGATAACTGACTTCTGAAACTGCTATTTGAAGTTTTATGGGGGCAGAAACAGTGGACTGTCGTGTCTTCGGTAGGGTTGGCTGTAGATTGTCTTTATTACTCCTTGTTTGATTGCTAAGAGGATAGGGCGGCGGAGAAGAAAATTGGATTATGTTATATGTAAGCTTGGTTCTAGATTATTTGGGAATTACCAATTAGTTGTCGAAATTCCTACCTTCGATTCTGAAAAAGTTATATTTTGGGGGGGGGGGGGAAGGTCTGTCGTAAAATTTAACAAAGTACTGTTTTCTGTTTGATTTTTATTTCTTATACTACGCGACATATAATTGATCAAACACAGCATCAGTAATATATGCCTTTGACATTTTCTCGGAAAGAAAAAGAAGTGTTTGTAGGGATGTTTTGAAAGTTGTTTTGTGAACGGTACTAAACACTCCTGCCTTGTTTTGATTTTTAATGTCTCCGAAACATAAGGAAAAAAGAGTTTGGAAACTAAGTAATAGCATCTTATTGTGTCTCTGTTTCATTTTTCATTTCGTTTGAAAATGGAAAATAATCTAAAAGATATTTAGTGATGTGCAAGCAAATACAAAATTTTGTAGGGTTTGCACACCCAATAAAAGGAAACGAACCATGGCTAATAAATAGTAAATAGTGGGGTGGTCGTGTCAAGGTGTGGTTTTGTTTGGTCAAAATTAAAGTCACTTAATAACACAATTGTTTGAAACTCTCTCTCCCAAGGATTTTGCGGGTTGTGTACTCCCATTCATAAATTTGATTACATAATAATTTGATTGCTTCTAATGAAAGCATCACTTGTCTCCTTGAATAGCAGGAATTGAAGTAATTTGTCCCCTAAATATACGTCTACAACTCTCTTAAGCCTTTTCATGGGAGTTTACATTAATTTTTTCTGTTTGTTTGAATCATAGCCCTTCTGTACATGGCCACAAGTGTTTGTTTCTGAACAGTAGCCTCAGTGCTGCTATGATTATGTTTGATTTCTTTACTAGTCTGGAAGATGTAGTACGTTGTGTTATGCAGTCTTGAACTGAGTGAAATGGTACTTGTTCTTTGGGCCCTCGCGTTTTATTCCCTCCCATAATTGGAATTTTGCTCTTCTGTCTTTCTTTTTTGTTATCACATTGTGTACCATAAACAACTGTATTGGCGTGATTTATATGTGGGTGAATAAGGTATCAACTTTTTCAAATATGTGTTTGAACTGGTTATGCAGGTTCTACGTGACATGGATTGTGAGAAGGAGTTCATTTTGTGTGAATACAACAGAGATGCTGACTCTTATAGGTAGATGATCAACTCTTTGTGATTTCCAAGAATTGTGGTTTTGGTTATAGCATGGTAGATTAGAAATCTAATCTGCATATGAGAGCACATCTGGTTGCTTGTTGTTGGAGATTTTAAAGATACTGCGCTTAATTTGTGGATCTGCATTGTTTTTTGTCATATTATTGCAGCTCCAAGGACCTATTCTGACCAATTCCAATGAAAGGAGTTGCATAAGAAGCACATTATCGACTTCTAGTCTAAAACACTTGTCATCATTTTACCTTTTTCTTGTACATGACCACCTTTTTGGTTCTTATGGGCATACAATTAATATGCAAGGTTTATTTGCATAGATAATTGTCTACGTGCATATATGTATTATATTTAACCATGTGACTTGACTAGTTCTTGGATCCTTCATCCTTTGAGTTTATTATGACCAGTACTCTCCCGCTTGTGCTCTGGTAACTAAGAATGTTGTATTATATTTAACCATGTAACTTGACTGGTTCTTGGATCCTTTTTGAGTTTTTTTTATGACCAGTACTCTCATAGTGAAAAGTAATGATTTGATGGGGAGAGAGAGATTATATTGTAATTATTTTATTATGTTAAATTTTAAAAGGCTAAAATTTTAGTAAACAAACTCACCTGTAGTCTTTGAATTAGTTAAATAGCTAGCTGGTTCTTATCCCATTATTACCTGCAACCTATAAACATAGGTGGTTCTTCTCCAATAGTTATCTGTTATACGTCAGAAATCTGCTGAGAGTATTATTTATCAAAAGAGCAAAAGAAATTGCTATAAGTGGGGATTAATTTTGTTTGGTGTTACCTTGTTTCTATGTAGATCACCTTGGTCAAATAAATACCATCCACTGCTGGATGATGGGACCCTCCCATCACTAGAGCTGAGGAAGCTTGAAGTTGAAGCGAACGACATCTTTGCAATTTATCGTGACCAGTGAGGTCCTTTACTTACCTCGTCCTTGAGTTTGTTTCTTATTTGGTATGTTGTGTACGAAAAAAATTATTTTGTGCTAACCTCTCCCCAATGTTCTTGACTTTTAAAACAAAACAAAACTATGTTCGGGTAAATCATATATGCAGTTTTTCATGTGCATTATTTCTAGTAAAGTCAATTTTCTTCCATGAAAAATGTAGTAGTTTGATTAACCAATACTTTGGTAGGTACTATGAAGGTGGCATTTCATCAGTTTATATGTGGGAAGATGATAATGAAGGTTTTGTAGCATGCTTTCTAATTAAAAAAGGTAATCTTTTCACCTGAACTTGTCCTCAGCAGGACTTTGTATCTTATACTAATTTACTACTATTTTTGAGGATGAAGATGGCTCAAAGACAGGGCAGGGTAGAAGGGGTTACCTGCAGGAGGGGGCATGGGATGCTATACATGTCATTGAGGTAAAATTTATTCCATTGACTGCGGAGTGCTAGTGGGGGGATCTCCATGTCAGATGTCCTTGTAATCTGCCCTCCCTCTGTCTCCTTTCCCTTTTTATTTCTATATTTCCTGCCATTCCTTCCTCAGTGATGCTTAACCTCATTTTTGGTTAGGTGGGGCCAGAGGAGGAAGGCATGGCTCATTACCGTTTAACTAGTACCGTGATGCTATCTTTGACTACTGATAATGATTCATCTGGGACATTTAGCTTGTCTGGATCAATTAGACGACAGGTATTTGATTCTGTTTGACGCTGAGGATTTCAATCTTAGCTGAAGCCATTTGTTTATGCGTTGAAACATTTCTTTGAAAATCTGCTGAAGCCAATTGTTAGAGAGAGTACCTGTGTGCCTACAGATGGATTGAATTTGCAAAGCCTGGCAGGGACATTTATCAGGCTCAATTTGTATTCCATTTGTTGGTAATCTGAAAGGGTTTCAGGATGGAGATCAGCAGCATCTCCCATCTAATAAGCACTCCTGCTCTTTTTCTCAGATGTAAAAAAGGGTGGACAATGTTGTGTCAGATTCACTTTTTGGGGTAGATCCTCTTCTGATTACCCAAATAAGATTTTAAGTAAAGAAGTTGACAGTGACTCTCCTTAGAAGAATACCCCTCCCAACTTTTCTTTGCAACCAACCTCAAAGAAGGGAAAAGATGGGGTAGGGAGCCATACTTAAAATCTAGAGACAAGGAGAGAGAGAGAGAGAGAGGAAGTTGATCAACACAGAAACCAATACTCTTGTATAGGTTTCCCCTTGGCAGACGTTTTCCCCATCGATTTCATTGGGTATACAAGGGGAAAAGAGGCTGAAAATTTCTAAAGATGCTCAAGGAGGAATGGGAGATTCTGTTGCTTTTTTTGCCTTTCTTCTCTTCCCCTATATTTTTCAAGAACCTGAAAGAGTCTTAGCATGATCAATTGAGTCTTCTATCTGAAAGTTGAGCAGCCTTGAATCTCATAAAGTTATGACTTGCAAATAAGTATTCTATCTTTCTGTGGGTGTCAATATCCTTGTGTGCAAGTATGAGTAATTTTGTGTCTTTGGAAAATATTTTATGTTTAGATGGATATGGACCTCTCAGTTGCGGAAGGCCATCTTTGTAATATGGGAAGGATGATAGAAGAAATGGAGAGTAAGCTGAGGAATTCACTGGATCAGGTATCATGGGTCCTTTTTGACGTCTTTGAGCTTCTGCTCTGGAGATCAATGTTCATGTCCAAACATATAATATGACTCGGCAGGAATATCGCCCCTTGTATTGCACTAGCTGTTGTAGGCCTACTTCTAGAATGTATTTAGATAATTTATTGCATCATTGACTTACCCAATCCACATATTACAGGTATATTTTGGAAAGACAAAAGAGATGGTATGCACCTTACGACCACCGGCCGAAGTGGTGATGAGACTGCCCGATTGCTGATTTGGGATTCTGAGGCGCGAGCTGGTGTATACTCAATATATTCTGTATTTCCCAAACTTGCTTAACAGCGAGTTATTACTAGCCAGACATTTTGTAGTTCATGTGTACTTTTTGTTTTGAGATCTTAGACATACAAAAACGTGGAGTACTCACTTATTGGAGATTTAAAAGTTGGTGCGTGGTTGAGAAGATAAGATTGTTACTGAATTGAAAACTTCTTTGGCGTTCTGTTTATGATTTTCTCTATCGAGTTCCGATGATTATCAGTACTGTAAAAGGCTGGTTTGTGGCGGAAGAAAATTCCTCCACTCGAATCCGGTTTTTATTTTCTGTGACGATGAGAAACTCAGTTCGGCAGCCCCACGGAAGTGAACACGTAGGTTGGTAAATCCGGACCGGTGCAACTCATCATAATCATAATCCGATTTTCTTGTCATGTAGTTATTACGGAAAGCAGAAATTGTATCAGTGCCGGAGTACAAGTACTCTTTATTACTGGGAAAAAGCTATAGGATCTCCATATATCCATAAGGGATTGACTTCTTCAAATAGAAGAAATCCGATTGGACTTGATGAAGTTTGCCCGATCGAGGTGTTTCAAATTTACAAAAATAAATCTACCTAAACGAATTTATATTGCAGGAGTCCCAACTGTCATGTAGCATCCTATCAAATAATGGAAGGTTTTGCAAAGCTTTTTCTTCCCCATGTGGGGACTTGAATAGGAGGGGAGGGAAACTTATAAATTATGTTCCGTTTCTTTCCCCCTTGGAGCTAAGATTTGAAACTCCACCCAGTTCCACACCAAGTTGAAAAGTAGCATGGAATGGCCTACCTTGAGTCCTTGGTACAGAAATGCTACTCTCTCTCAAATATCAAACAGCTCCAGGCTCATTTCATAACAACCGGCCAATTTCTATTCTGCCCCTCTCGCACCAAACTACTCGAGCTCTGCGCCGTCTCGCCCGCCGGTGACCTCTCTTATGCCACCCAAATATTCCACCATATCCCTAACCCATCAACCAACGACTGGAACGCCGTAGTTCGTGGCCTCGCCTCCTGCCCCGAACCCACGAAAGCCATCTCATGGTACCGATCCATGTCCCGCCAGTCCGGCAGAGCGGACGCGCTCACGTGCTCCTTTGCTCTCAAGGCATGTGCACGTATGCTAGCTCGTTACGAGGCCATGCAGATACATTCTCAGACAGTGCGCTTTGGGTTCTACGCCGATTTTCTTTTGATGACCACTTTGTTGGACGTGTACGCGAAAGCTGGCGATCTTCATGGGGCGGAGAAGGTGTTTGATGAAATGAGTGTCAGAGATATTGCCTCGTGGAACGCACTGGTTGCCGGTTTGGCTCAGGGAAGTCGACCCAGTGAATCTATCGCGTTGGTTAATAGAATGAGGGTAGAGGGTTGGAAGCCTAATGAAATCACTGTCCTTGGAGCTCTCTCAGCTTGTTCGCAATTGGGTGCTTTGAAAGAAGGCGAAAAGATTCACGGTTATATCATGGAAGAGAAGCTAGACATGAACGTGCAAGTATGTAATGCAGTTATTGATATGTATGCAAAATGTGGTTTCGTTGATAAAGCCTTCACGGTGTTTAAGAACATGTGCTGTAGAAAGAGTCTCGTCACATGGAATACCATGATTATGGCGTTTGCTATGGATGGTGATGGACATAAAGCTCTTGAGCTTTTTAAGCAAATGGGTCAAGCCGGGGTGCACCTGGATGCGGTGACGTATCTTGCCGCACTGTGCGCATGCAACCATGCAGGCCTAGTGGAAGATGGGGTTCAGTTGTTTAATTCAATAGCAAGGTCTGGGGTAACACCTAATGTTAAGCACTATGGAAGTATGGTAGATTTATTGGGTCGAGCTGGGCGGCTCAAAGAGGCTTATGACATTATAAATTCTATGCCTATGCTTCCCGATGTGGTTCTTTGGCAGAGTTTGCTTGGTGCCTGCAAGACTTACGGGAATGTGGAATTAGCAGAAATTGCGTCACAGAAGCTAGTGGAAATGGGGTCTAATAGTTGTGGGGATTTTGTGTTGCTGTCAAATGTTTATGCAGCTCATGAGAGATGGAATGACGTGGGTAGGGTGCGAGCAGCAATGAAAACTAGGGATGTGAAGAAGATACCGGGGTTTAGCTACATCGAAGTGGATAGTGTCATACACAAGTTTGTGAATGGAGATCAAAGCCATTCAAATTGGCGTGAGATTTACGCAAAGCTAGATGAGATTAAGTTTAGGATTAAAGCCCATGGGTATGTGGCTGAGACTAACTTTGTGTTGCATGATATAGGACAAGAGGAGAAGGAGAATGCATTGTGTTATCACAGTGAGAAGTTGGCTGTAGCTTTCGGTTTGATTAGCACAAGTGAGAGGAGCCCAATTCAAGTAATTAAGAACCTTAGGATATGTGGCGATTGTCATGTTGTGATCAAAATTATATCTAAGATCTATAGCAGGGAAATTGTGGTGCGAGATCGAGCTCGATTTCACAGATTTAAAGGTCTGTGTTCTTGCAGAGATTACTGGTGATAGATCTATTTAGGAAGTGTGCCAATTTTTGCTAGATCATGAAAGTGGCACGTCCTTAATTCAAATGAGTAGCAAATTGACAATAAACGATCTGCAGCTTACTTTTCCGATGCATAAGTTTAGCTGTTTACCTCGACTGACAGCCAGCAAACACAGAATTTTGCCCGCTTGGCTGATTTCCATTTTTCAGGGCGAAGATTGCTCAAGACAGGGCAGGTTTAGATGGAATTATCTGCAGGAGCCAGGAAGGAGCATACCCATGATATTTTGGTAAACTCCATCGATAATAGGCCTCAGAGTGGAGATATCTAGAGATGTTTATGCAGCCCAACCCCCTTGGATTTCTTCATTGTAACCCATGTTCCTTTTATGCTTTTCTGTCTTTCTTCTGCTGCTCAACTAATCAGCTTCTCTGGATCGCTTTGTGAGGTACATAATTCAGTTTGAAATATAAGTAATTTTGAAACATTTCGTTCAGAAGTCACAGGGACCACGTGCAAGAGTAATGTCTCTGACACTGTTAAAGAACTAATTGAGTCTTAATCCAATGTTTCATATCATTAAGGGAACTATTTGCTTTAGAAAAAAAAGGAACTCTTTGCTTAAGATAATTTTCTGAACGTTTCTGACAATGTTGCGTTTAGATTGCAAAGAATCAATTTGAACCCAAATATATGGTGTATAAGATTCGCTAAATGCTAGCTTAAATTTTAGATACCAATCCCTATCCACTCAAAATAATCAAGCACTCTTCCACATTGGATCACCCATGTGACAGCCCCATATAACATACTATGCCTTCAACAAAACAGAAACTCTCAAACACCAAAGCCCGAAATTCCACGCCTGTAATATTTATAAACCAGAAATTTGCCAACACAGCTCATCTGTGTAGCGGAAAATATTCACTAGTTTTAAGCTGTAAACACCAAACCGAGTGACAAGTGCGAGTTAGCTTAGCTCAAAGCATATTGGACACAAAACTTCAAGCTTTTGCACCAGGCTCACCACCGGATGCACTTGCAACAGAAGCCTTTGCATCAGGCTCCCCACCAGCAGTCGGTGCTTCTTCCACATTTTCCTCCTCTGTTTCACTATCATCAATGTTCACTGCAAGCAGGAGAACACACTTCACATGAGTTCAAATGAAACAAAGAAAGATCAAAATCTAAATTCAGTTGTAACCCACAATTTTCCTATTAGTGGTATACTATGTTGCCTGATTATGAAACTGACCATCATCCTCGCCAGCAACATCAGCATCAAAGCCTTCACCACCACCCATGTTAAGCTTCTGAGATAAAGAGGCACAAGTGGCTTGTATGAGTAAAAGTAATTACACAAATACGACCTAGTGATGCTTAATTTTTTATATTGGCACTTACAGAAAAATCAATGTCTCCGAAGTCCATATCATTTCCCACTGGAACCAGATGCCAGATTAAACCAACCAATCAATTGTAATTCTGCCAAGAAATATTAATGTGATGAACAATTATTTAGTAAGAAAAAGAGAAACACTCACATTTCTTATCCTGCTCCTGCTCCTCATCTTCATCAACCCATTTCTCCCAATCAACTTTCAAAAAGACAGGAGGCTTCCCCTCCTGTTTCAACAATCGGCTCCACCACTTGTTCTCAACCTTTTTCACAAGGTACTGTATGTTCCTCAACGCAATGCTAGCCTTGCTCTCCTGCACGACATCATACTAAGTCAAAGGTGGTTTGAGAGGACTAAAATTATAACGAAAGGTCAAGGGAACAATTTGGGACATACATTTATATCGACTTTGTCATGCAGAACCATATCAATTTCATAGGGTATCTTTTCTGGTCCACTGGTAGCAGAGAAGAAAAATTTTCCTTCAGGCTCCAGTTTGAGCTTCACATCCTGTGCATCCGGCAACTCAATAGTAATGAAAAGTATATCAGACCTCTGGGCCCATAGCACAGTAGGATGACGGCTGAAAGTCAGACATTAAAAAGCGGTTAGGAAAAATAAAACAACTATTTAGACAACAAATATATTTTTAATAAGCATAGTCTTCACAATCTGCCATTTCGAAACACATGCAGTCAGCATTTTCTTGCATGCAATCTTTACATAAGTTCACTAATTACTAAGACCTTACCTCATTTAATTTGCTACCGATTTTCCCTCTTCCAGTTCACTCACAAATTGCTGCCGATGCAACTTTGTCTTCTTGGCATGGGATATATCTTTTTAGTCAAAAAATAAGCAAAATGTAGTTGTTGCCGTGATTTTAGTATGTCACGTCTCCTATCTAAAGCTCACATGCCAAGAAGACAAAGTTGCACGTCGGCAGCATTCTCCTAAGGTCTCAAACGGGTGACCACCAAAGGACCGACCCAGAACAATGTTTTTAATTAGACAATTGAACAAAAAACAAGTTCCTGCTCTATTAAATGAGACAAATAACGTTACAACATAGATTTGATGCTTGGAACCAAACTCCAACTATCACAGAAAAAATCAACGAAAGCGGGGAAACACAAATGCAAATGCAAAAACGGTCATAACATAACAATATACAGTCCGATTGTTCGTAGCAGACAGAATCACCACAACGTGAAACCCAACTCCACTCTAGTTACGAAAAGTTCCGACCACTAATCAAATAACCAACTTCATCGACAAATGAACTTAGACCGTAACCCTCTGTTTTGGATCCTGACAAACAGTAGCACAAATTTATCCCAGAAAACAACAACAAAATTCAGGATTTCGTCTCTGTTTCATTTCCCTAAATTCTCTCCGCGACGGAACAGTTACAAAATCAAACTTCTATTAAATCAAAAAGCTCAACCGTCACCCTGGCTCTCTGTTTATTTGCCCGGAAAAAAGGAACAAAAACCAAAATATAAAAAAAGAGGTTAAAATAAAAGGCCTCGGTCTGATAGCTTTACAATGTTTAGTTGAGCCAAGTGTAAAAATCTACCATTTATCGTATTAATGTTTCTCAGTAACCAAACAAAACCACAAACTCGCTGCCCACGCTACCTCAAACATTAGGGTTCTTGGAAAGAAGATTAACAAAAAAGCAACACCATAAATACAGCAATCACATAAATAACGAGGAACCGCACCTCATCTTCACGGTCAGAGGCGAAAACCACAAACGGACAGCTTTTCGTTTCGGTTCCGACGAACTTAATATAGTTACAGAGAGACAGCCGGTATTGCAAATAGTGTAACTACTATAGAGTATGTATATATCTATTATCTAATATCTAATAAGTCAACCTGCTTAATTTAATTCCTCTTCTTCTTTTCAAGGCGGTAAACTGCGTTCTAGATGCTTCTTCTATGTTCTAGGCTCCGCTGGAGGCTTTTCGCTATGGCTGAATAAAATTGGACCGCGAACCGGACCGGATTTATGCGGTGGTCGGTCCGGTTTATAAATTTATAATAGCGGTTCGGATCAGATCAGACCGTATTTAATAATTTTTTTTAAAAAAATTTAATATATTAAAAATGTCGAGTTTCTGCGCAGTGCAAAGCTCTGCACTGCAGCACTCTTTCTCCGAATAAATTTTTTTAAAGCACTGCAGCACTCTTTCTCCAAATAAATTTTTTTAAAAAAATAAATCCGGTCTGGACCACTTAAGTGGTCGAGACCGGACTGAACCACTTATAAGTGGTCTAGTCCGGTCCTTGAATTTATGAGGACTGAGACCGCATTTCTGATTTTTCACCCAGTGACCCAGAGACAGAACATAAGAGAAGGAAAAAAAAATTACCTTCCAATATTTTTGGATTTTTTTTTGGAAGTTGGTGATATGAAGAGGGCGAACTCATCTTTCCTTACCATAAGGGCCTCGCCTTTCTGGCTGAGCCATTGGGTAGCTGCGTATAAGAACAAAGAATTGCCATTGGATAGCTCAAGGTGGTAGTGGTATTGCTCGAAGAAAAAAAAAACAAAAATCAACAGCTTTATATATGGACTAAAATATTACGTGTGTCCATGTGGTATAGACTTTTCTTAAATATGTCTTTAAGGTTCAATTTGTTTTACTATTATCTCTATGGTCATATATGTTTCTCAAAAATACCCCTTCGTCCATAATCGTCTACAAACTAACGAAATTTATTGAGATGTCAAAATATCCACGTCATGGCCACTAGAAATGGGACACGTGCCCAATTTGCTGACTGTGTTAATATCTATGTGGTTTCCGTACAATAAACGTTGTCAGCAAATTTTTCGAGCCGAAAATGCTCTTGCCAAGTCATTAAAAAAATCAGCGACAGATCTACTGTGGGTACTCAACATGGCGCAGGCCCAATTTACAATCCACGCTTTCAACCAATCTCCTTTGTACCATATCCCATTCCTCAACTTTCTCGAATACCAAACAAAACTCATTTTCGTTTCCCCTTCCTTAACTTCCTCGAAGACCAAACAAAACCCGAAAAGAAAATTATGATGTTGAAGACAAAAACAAGCTAAGTTTTGGTCTTTCCATCCTTAACTGACCACACAAAGCAGAACACACATGACTCGTGACATCCCCATTTTCTCACCAATCAAAAGATAGCCAGAAAAAAGTTCAAGCAGAAAACACACATGGCATAGCCTAGCTATTGAATCCTAACTATTTTTCCCAAATAGCTCGAATCTTAGTTATTTTCCCCAAAACATTCGGGATGAAGAATGAGAGAATGAATGGGACAACGGCGTAGATGCATCCGATCAAGCTGACACACTAATAATATATATTTATGTGTTGACCAATTTACTAGATGCAGTGCTTGATTCGTTTGGATCAAGAACAAATCGTCGTGGCTCCATGGCTTCCAGCTCGCAGAGTAGGATTTGCAGGTGAAAGCCTAGCGTCTCGATTCTCAGAGCCTCCTAACAGAGAATTTTTTTTGTAACATTCTTCCTGGAAGTTGAATCCAGCCAGCCCATCACCTAGACGTCGATGGGGGCCTTGATGGGGATCGAAGGTTCGACTGATTTGGGGATCAAATGGGACATTTGTGATTTAGGGCATTTTCGACATGAAAAAATTGTTGACAGCGTGAATTGTAAGGGAACCACATGGACATTAATCTAGTCAGCAAATTGGACATGTGTCCTGTTTGTATTGGACATGACGTGGATATTTTTTTACAGTTCAACAAATTCAGTTAGTTTGTAGTCAGATTATGAACGGAGGGGCATTTTTGGAAAACGTATATGACCACATGGATAGCAGAAAACAAATTGAACTCTAGGGACATATTCAAGAAAATTTTATGTCACAGGGACACGCGTAATATTTTAGCCTTATGTATAAGATGGATTATGATATTCTCTAATTGTCGTAGTCTAATTCAAAAATATAAACTATCATGTTTGAATATTTTAAGGCTCAGACAATTCATATAGCCATTATTAAATGTTGTAGGGTTTACATATTGTGTCTATCTCTCTCTGAATTATACCATCAAATTGGGACAAAAAATTGGAGATGATCCTAATCTATTATCAATTAGTTTGTAAAATCAATCTTAATAAATTAAAAGGTAAATAAAGCTTAAAAATTATGAAAAATATTGTTTTTACATAAGATTAAGTCCAATCATTAGTATAAAATGATAATGATATCCATAATATCAATGGATTAATATTGGATGGGGGTAAATAAATGTTGGTCATAGTTGTGAGATTCTGATTTGAATAACTTTGTCATGCACTGAACACAGTAGGACCCACTTTGCCTAATTAGAGTTCATACCGTATTTATCTTTTTTCTAATTAGATTATCCAATTCATATAGAAATTTGTGGTCCCTATTAAAATAATCTTGTTTGAAAGGGAAAAAACAAGAAAAGAAAGAAAGTAATTTTTGATTGATCAGATTTATCCGGTTCATAGATTTGGAAGCATTATATTGCTTCTAAGCCATACACGTGTGAACGTGCGGTAAAACTAGTTTCTGATTAATGATGTCATGATTAAACTTGAGCATTCTTTTTAGCACTAGGATTGAGATTAAATCCCAATCACTAACTTTGGTATGACACCAGTCTTTCCAAAGATTTTACAATGATAAGTTCACTACGTGTAGGGAGAGCACCTATATCGACAATGTGTAGGTTTACCGGTACCCATTGACCAGCATTGCCGGTATTGACATTGATATCCAATTTCACTCGTTAGCGGTGGTGGTGAAACCGCCCATTCTGATTTTTTTTAAAAAAATAAGAAACGACATGTTTTATGTAAAAAAAATTTAAAAAACAAATCGCTACTGCTGCTGTCAAAACAGCCACCATCAGGTGTCGATTTCCTCTCTTAACGGGGAAGAAATTGCCACAATTGCCACCACTTATGCAGAATCCTAAATATCTTAGAATTAAAAGGTCCAAGAAGAAAACCCCTAATTATATTTAGATGATTGCTTGAATAAAAGTTATTGAACATACGCGTTTATAATATTGACAGGGAATTCAGAAAATATTGATAGAGATAAAATTTTAACTGTATTAATTCAAACAACTTATAACCAGATAAAGCACCAGAAGTCATATAATGACAGGAAAATAATTCCTTTTCATATTTACAATTTTTTTTTTGGGTAAGTCTCCTTTAAAAAAATCTTGGTATTTTCTTGTTGTATAGTAAAAAGTAATAACATAAAGGTATACGAGATTATAAAAGACTTATTCAAGTGACAACTTTAAATTGGTCAATAAGATTAAGATCAATATGTTTATTAATAACTATATATTCGTTAATTAAGATCAAATTGGTTTTGAGTTCGACTTTAATGTTATCCTTGCACTTGGACTGTGTTCTTGTAAGGTATTTGTTTTTGGTTTAATGTCAAAAATTTTTTAGTTTTTAGATTAACATATTTATTTTTTATTTTTTTATATAACGATGGACAATTTGAGTCACTCCTAATATATCGAATTCAGATAGACTTGACTTAATTTGATCGTATTAAAGGGTTTAAGGTCACAATAAACTCCGGACACATGCAGTGACCTCTCACCACATCTATTAGTTTTGTTACTGACGAATTAAGGTAAGTTAGGTACAGTTTCTAAATGTACATTCTTATCTCCTTAGTTTTCTTCCTTAAAACAAAAGAGGTAGAGTGTTTTATTTTACAATTAATATTTCATGGCTTATGAAAGAGGATATGTAAGAGAGTCACAAAGAGCGAGGATTTCCTCAAGACATCCTTAAAACAAAAATAGGTGGAGATTAGATTTTTAAAGATATTGGATGTTGGATCCAAAATTTAGTTGGATGTTGGATATGATACTTTTTATATTCATTTACATATTACAATTCTATAATAAATGAATATTGCATTAAATTAATAAATAACAAACATACATTAATGAAAGAAAAATGATACAAAATTATAAATAAAAAATTTACAAATTACAAATAAATATATAAATAAAATCTACAAATAGTATAAATTTACATTCTGAAAAAATATACAAATATTACAAATTGAATTATCCAGATAGTTGAATTAAATGGAATAAATTGCATTAAAATATATACTCATAAACAGATTATTCGAATTGCATTAGAATATATACTCATACACAATTTCAAACATAATTTCAAAACCAAATATCCAACCAATCAAGCTCACTGCTCATCCTCCAATTTCAAACAGATTCACAACTTCTAACAAAACCAAATCCGTCAATTAAGCCCATTTTAGACAGTTTCACAACCTAATATATACTCTAAAATTCTAAATTAACAAATGAACTATAATAAATAATTAACTAAATAAGTGAATAAATTTTTACCTCGATGACAATGCACTAATCACACCCCACACAAATTCACAAATCACAATCTTGTAACATGCACTAAAAAAATTAATTAATTAACATATAATGAAATGAAGAACAACTAAACAACTTATTATAATGAAAATGAAATTGAAAAAAAAAACTAAAAAATTAAACAACAAATTCATGAATCTGTGACTGTGAGAGTGAGTGTGAATTGTGAGAGAGAGAGAGAGAGATTGAGAGAGAGGCAGAGAGGCTGTCAATGGCAGCAACCTTGACCCTTGGACTTCGACGGCGTCACGATAGAGGGAGACAACGATCACCAAGACCAGAAAGAGTGAGAGACAAAGAGAGAATAGAGAGAGAGAGCCGCGTGAGGTGAGAGAGAATTCGAGAATCTTCGAATGGGGGGACTGGGGGGAGGGGGTTTTGAAAAAACCCTAGTACCAAAACGCACAATTTTGGTCTAGTAAAAAATTGTGCGTTTTGGGTTTTTTTTTTTTTTTTTAAATATTGATACCGGAATTCCACCCTGTTTCGACGGAATTACCAGTATCGCTAATTCCATATACCCTATACCGGCTCCAGTTCCGGGCGGTATACGATATACGGTGGGCGGAGCTGATACCGGAACAGAAATTTCAGTACCGGCGGTAGTTTTGCCAACCCATAATTTCTGCTCTTGGCAAAGGTGGAGGCGATGGCAAAAATTGAGCTACCACTAAAGTCGGTAGCAGTTGAGGTGGAATCGCTCCCAATTTCATCGCTATCCACCTCTAATCTTTGTTATGTTTTTAATTATTTTTATGGATTTTATTACATTTGTTAATGATTATCCAAGGGAAACTCCTATTTTCTTTATAATTTGGTAATTATTACCATCAAACGTTTAATTTGTTGCTTTTCTCATCGGGCGAGTATATTGTTTAACAATTAAGCCATGTGAACGTGAATTTAACATTTGAATGTATAACGTCTACCATATATAGGAAGTCCTCTGGAATTAAAAAAAAAACAGAGGAAAAAAATAAACGGTATAGAAGTGGATGAAAAAATTAAGAGAGCGAAAAAGTTTATGGGAGGTGGTAAAAAAGTAAAGAAGTTTATGGGAGTTGATGAAAGAATAAGGAGAAATTTTTTTGTAATGATGATAAAATTGTAAAGAACAACAATTTTAGTTGCTGAACGCCGGTGCATTTTTTTTTTGGTGCATTTGAAGTGTAAAAATTTTACACTTTCTAAAATTTTTACATAATAAAAAATTACAATATAATCTCTCTATTCATCACATCATTACTTTTCATTATAATAAATATTAAAAATCATCTTTCTTTTTACTTTTTCACCCAATTCAGTACCCTAAAATTTTAACCTTCACAAAATGTTAACACTCAAAGTCTCAAACAACGCAACCGCACAACCGCAAATTAGTCGAGGCCCACTCCGTCACTCCCAAAGCCAGTGCTCCCCAACCCACGCCACGCTAACCAAGCCCACACCACTCCAGAAAATAAAAAATTACTTTTTCCAATGCCTTGAACTTCAAGGAAACTTCCTGCTCGGTTCACTTTTAATACGCCCGCCAGGGCACCACACCCCTCCCACATCACAAACTTCTTTGACCAAACGACTGCTCCCTCCCTCCCTCCCTCGTCCAATATCCGATTATGTTGAAATTCTCTCTTTTCCGAGATTCCAGTTCTCGTTCCGTTTGATTCCTCAAGAAAACGAAAAACATCTTCCGTTTTTTTGGTTTTGATCAGGTGAGTGGGCAGTTAGCAAGGGTTTTTGTTCCCGAGGTATCGATGAAGGTGAAATCGGAGTTGTGTTTGAGTGCCGACGATACGTGGCCGCCGGGGTTTCGGTTTCACCCAACGGACGAAGAGCTGGTTCTGTACTATCTGAAGAGGAAGATCTGTGGGCGAAGGCTGAAACTCGATATCATCGCCGATATCGATGTTTACAAGTGGGATCCCGAGGAATTGCCTGGTATCGCTTTCGTTTCCCTTTTCGCTTTTATCCTTTTGGGATTTGTGGATTTTTTTTTTGTCAACGTTGACTTCTCTTGTTGTAGAGTCGGGCTGTTGTTTTTTCTTTGGGTAAGCAGAATCGGGTTGTTTGTGTTTGTGTTTGTGCTTTTTGTTGCTTTTGTGACGCGTTGTGGTGTTATTGTATCGCGTTGATGATTGGGTTTTTGTCAAGGGTCCGCTTCGTTTAATTACGGTCAGAATTGAATTGGGTTTGATCCAGGTTCGCATCCATGTTAAGAGTTCTGTGAAATTGGTTTGCTTTCTTACTGCTTTTTTGCGTTTGAGTTGAAGTTTGTCTTTTTGTTTTTATAAGAATTTGAAAGTTTGGTTTTGGTTGGGTTTCATCCGAGCATTTATTGGTTTTGGGTTGACTTGATATGTTGTTTTGTCGACTAAAATTATGTCTTTCTGGATTTGTTAGCAAATATTTCTTTCTAATTTGCTCAAGTTTACTTCCGTTTTAGGTGGGGCTTTAGAATGTTTTATCTAATATTGCGGTTGGCTCATTTACATATATATGCAATTGGTTTTATAGTCCAGATTGCTTTTGATGCAAGACTTTACTATTTCGTTTATGGAATCGTTCTAGGAAAAGTAGGGTTTAATTACTTTGGAGGTTCAATTGTTTTGGAGCTAAAGGGTACAAAATGAAATCTGATTTGTTAGAGTTGGTGTTAGAATAGATCTATTGATTAATCATTTATCCTTGGCAGTGCAAATGGTTCGTTTACCATCTGCAACAATGTTTTTTTCCTCCCTGGCCCGAACGGATTGTTTAGATACAACATCTGTCCTTGGGTATCATGGAACATTGGCTTTATTTATTTACATGTAAAAAAAAGTTCAATATCAAAGTTGATAAATTTCGGTTATATAACTGGGATGAAATCTCTCCTGAAATTTACAGGTTTGCGGTAATCTTGCTGTTTGTTTTTTCCTATCTGTTATTCGTGATTCATTAAGCTATTCTTTTGATACTCTAGAAATTTGCATTGAAAGTTCGAGAAGTCTATTATCTTTCGTTTTTAACTTCTATAGGTTTGATTGGAAGTTTGGATTGATTGAATTTGGAGTTTCTGATTTAACATGATTTGCAGCGCAATCTGTACTGAGAAGTGGAGATAGACAATGGTTCTTCTTCAGTCCAAGAGATAGGAAGTATCCTAATGGAGGAAGGTCAAATAGGGCAACCACACATGGGTATTGGAAAGCAACAGGAAAAGATCGTAACATTACATGCAACTCTCGGGGAGTTGGGGTGAAGAAGACCCTGGTTTTCTATAGAGGACGTGCACCTAATGGGACACGCACTGACTGGGTGATGCATGAGTATACTGTGGATGAGGAGGAGCTTAAGAGATGCCAGAATGTAACGGTAATTCCTTGAGCAAAACAACCTTGCTTACTTTCTTTTCTACTCTGCCTGTTCTCAGCTGAAATTAGTTGCTTTCTATATTTCAGGAGTATTATGCTCTATACAAGCTTTACAAAAAAAGTGGGCCTGGTCCAAAAAATGGTGAGCAATACGGGGCTCCATTTAAAGAAGAAGAGTGGGCTGATGATGAATGCCCAGATTTTAAAAACTCTGCTGAAAGAGATATCTCAGCAAAGCTACTTGATGAGGTTATTACCGTCAATGATTCCAGAATCAATGGTCACATCCAGTCTACATTAGACGAATTTGATGAGTTCCTGAGACGAATTGAAGATGATCCTGTGCACGACCAGCCACAAATCGATGATATTGCTCACTTTCAATCTCAGGTTGGGACATCTACTGTAGTCCTCTTTCTACCATCTTTTGCTTCTGTAGTTTATTTATTCACTATATTCTTTCTTCCCTTTGGAAGCGATTAAACTAATATTTATTCAAAAGGTGATATCTGACATGGCAACTTTCCTGCCCTATGGACGATAAAATTATAAGTCTTAAACACCTTTTTTCTTTTTTGACATTCTCTGGCCTATGGTCTTTGGACCAGTGCTATCTTCTGCCCTATGGCAGTAGGTTACAGACTTGGATCTTTGTCGTTTGCATCATTGTTTTTGTATACTGTTAAAGGCATGTATTATGTGATGAGAATTGACTTTTATAATTTAATCTTATAGGTTGGCGAAGAAGAAACACAAAGTACTATGGTTGATCCGTCCTCTAGAGAAGTTGTCAATCCTGAACCTATCAGAGGGCTGCATCCAAGTGGTCTGCAGTGTGATGTGCAGGCCAGCTTTGGTTTCACGCAGTCAGCTACTTCTCAGATGCAACTGCATGAGCCACCGGAGGTTACATCTGCTCCCAATCATCAAATAAATGAACCTCTGATAATACATGAAGAGGACTTCCTGGAAATTGATGATCTCATTGGTCCGGAACCTATTGTCTCAAACAACGACAATTCCCTGGAGACCTTGCAGTTTGAGGAGGCTGAACTGTTCTTATTGAGTGAGTTTGAACTGTTCCATAATGCAGACTTGTTTCTTCATGACATGGGGCCAATCAATCAGGGAGCAGTTGCAGATCCATATATGAATGCGCTTGAGTATAACTCAGCAAACCAGTTTGATCATCAGTTGCAACCCACTCTAGATATTGCCGGTTAGATTGTCACCCAGACATGGGCCGATGATCAAAGAAGAAACATCCATACTCCTGCAGAATTAAATCTAGGTTCTTTTTCTCCACAACCCTCGGGTAAGTAAACTTGCAGACACGTTTCCATGCTTTTGCTCTGTTATCTATTCTCTGCCTTGCACTGAGCTGTGTCTTTGATTTCAACAAAGATCCACGCAGAGCTCTTGTTCAAATGGATGGTTTTGGTTGGCATGCCATGCACTCATGGCAATAAGCTGATGTGAAAATGGCAAGCCATCATCAAGGGCTCTTCTAAACGAGTATTCTTGTTGTGCCTCATAAAGCTCATGATTAGAACTAATCATTTGAACAGTCTTTTGGTTAATTTTTCCTGTCTCCTTTGGGGGGAAAAAATTCAAGTTTTGGCCTGTTTCAAGAGATCTGTCTGTGTTATGCTGTAGGCATTTGTTAATATTCTGGTTTCTGGTTATGTTTAGGCATTGTATTTGAATCTACCAACATTCCTACCCAAGCAAATGAAAACCAAAATGGCAATGATGGTGGTGGTGCTGCCAGTCGGTTCTCTTCTGCACTTTGGGCATTTGTGGAGTCTATACCCACAACCCCTGCATCAGCTTCAGAGAATGCTTTAGTGAACCGTGCTTTTGAGCGAATGTCTAGCTTTAGTCACGTGAGAGTTAATGTTAGAAACACAAATGTTTCTGCTCCAAGTGGTGCTGGAACAAGGAGGGCAGGTACAAATAAGGGATTTTTGTTCGTTACCGTTATTGGTGTGGTCTGTGCTATCTTGTGGGCGCTGATTGGAAGATTGAGACTATTGGAGACAGGCATAGCCTCGTGACGAAGGCATTAACCGGGGATTTCATATCTCTAAATTTTTAGTGTAAAGGGTGATTTTTTCCTTACAATGTCGGAGGGAAAGATATCATGCATTTTCTTTTTGATATCACGAGGAAATATGTATAGAAATAAGATGCAGCCATGCAGGCTGGTGTCTTACTCCGCAAAAAGAAAAAGAAAAAGATGGAAGTTATGTATTTGACCATTCATCCTAACCTAACTCGCTAGTATCAGTGATTTGTTAATATAGAAGTGCAAACGACCTGTTTTGGTAAGAAATTGCTAGTTTGAATGGTGACAAAAATTTGGGGAACTTCGCTCCGGGAAAAGACCTTCCGGATGCCATATATGCTGAACATCGAAAGTAACCAATCTGCGGATCATCCGACTGGGTAACAGGTTTCGTATGGTTTTGTGGTCCTAGAAAGCTTCTGTGATGCAGTTCGGTAGACCCTGCTTGTATTGTCTACTCTTTTACATAGATTAAGATTTTATGCAAGTTTTAGTCTGAATTGTGTCATATAATTAAGAAAGAAATAGATATAATGGTGAATTCTACGTTATTTAATGTTGTTTAGATAAAATTTTGGGCTATATAAATTCTATATTAAAAATTATGTGTGTTGTAATAAGAAGATTTTGTTGATTCATTTTTAGATCGAATTAATATTTTAATATTAATATAATATATCGTTAGTATCATAAGTCAATCGGTTATGTCGAAGCTTCACAACAAACCATTTTTTATACGGCGGAACCACATGGTCAATGCTATGGTTTTTTTTTTCGCGATAATAGAGGCGATTTTGGTCTCCCTCGACAAAGATAAATATTGGAGCCGATTTCAGTGAAGTGTTTAGTTTAATAAAAAGAAAAAAAGATAGAAAGGAGAGATTAATATATTTCGTGAATGAGAAATAGAAATTTATTTATTTTAATAAAACAAGCGTATTTTTTAATAGATGTTTTAGAAAAGAGAGATTTAATATATTTCGCAAAAGGAAATTAGAAATTGATTTTTTTTTCAATGAAACAAGCGTATATTTTTCCTTTATTAGATGTTTTACCATACCCAATTTCAGAAATTGTGCCTATTATTTATCTAAGAAGTAATGGTCACAATCTAAAAAATCTTTGGCAATTGATTACCATATTTTCTGCTAAAAAGAATTAAAAGATTACCTTTTTTTCTAATATTGAGACTTAATAATATAAGGTATGTTTGTTCCACACATTTTAGGGTACGTCAGTAAAACAAACTAACTCCATATATTTTTAACTTCGATACATTACTTTTACAAACTCAATAAATCTTAATAAAGTAAATATTCTCAAACTTTCGAAAATATTACCTAAAATTTTGGCAAACAAACATATCCACTATGCCTTAAACGGAGACTATAGTTTGCAGAACTATTCTCAAACTCGTTGTTTCGCAGAACTATGGAAACGTAAAAACGAATTTCCAAATTCCATTGATATTTACTTTGGCACGTTAATTTGGATTACGATGAATAAAACGTGACCTCTCGCTCTCTCTCTCACAGTCGCTATTCCTGTCCCCGTCGGAACCCATCTCCAGCACTCTTCCCCGCTCTCTTTCCCTCTGCCTCAAACGGAGACTAAACTTTCAGTCTCTAATTTATCGACAGAGAGCAGCTTTAATCCCACCTGAATATATATATAAATATATTTTCTAGAAGTACCCACGAAGAAGAAGAAGAAGAAGTAGCAGTAGGATGCTAAGGAGGAAGAAGATGAAGCAGTGCTTCACCTTCTTCTCCTTCTGCTGATTCATGGCCTCTTCTCAGCATCGCTGCTGCGTTTTTGGTTCTGTCTCGCTCTCTTCCCAATCTGTTAATTCTAATTTAATTTTTGGATTATGATTTCTCAAAAAATGTCGTTTATGCTCATTTGATTGCTGCGAAATTTCCCTCAGGAAAGGAAAACAAAAAGGATATTGGAATATTAAAACAGCGATTCATGTTTAGACGATTTAGAAGTTTTGAAAGTTTCGGTATTTTTGGCAAGGTTTCGGTGCCAATCAAATGGGTATCTGGCAAGTTGAGGTTTTGGGGATTTGTGTTGATTGATTCTTTGGTGGAATTTCTGTTACAGTTGGGAACATACCATATGATGCCACTGAGGAACAGCTGATAGAAATCTGCCAGGAGGTTGGTCCTGTTGTGTCTTTCAGGTAAGTTAAAAAACCCTAGACTTCCATGTTTTAGGTTTTAATTCAAAATTTACGTGATCCCTTTGGACCCTGCTCGAATAGAGGTTGATAGAAGAAGTACTCTCTAGTTTCCATTTAAACAGGCGGTGTTCTTTTTTACGAGATTCTGCCCTGTGATGAAATTGAATGAGCTCTTTGACACGTAAATGTGATCTCTGTTAGTATTTGCGTGCTAAAGCACATCGCGAGAATGTACATATTTTCGTAAACATAGAAGGAAGCAAACTCAATTGCTCTGCTTTTCTCACTGGGAACTTTTTGAGCTTTGGTTGCGTGTTGAAGAAGATTACGTTGCTTCATTAATTGAGCTTGTTTAAGTATGCTTTAATTTGGCGCAAATTAGAGCAATATGGTAGACTTATTCTGCGATTGAAACCAATTAAACTTTGTGGGTGGGTCGAAAGAAAATGGGATCCTATTTTTAGGGGTTGGGTTGGTAAGTGCTATGGAAGTTATGTTAGGGGCAGATGATTATGTGTGAATTCACTGGAAAACTTGCAAAGTGTATCTAGTTTGAATTTGGAACTTGTATGTGCTAATGAAATATTAAGGTAGCATAGATGTTAAACAAGAATGAGACAATTCTAGATTGTCACGAGTGATTGTGTGGTCAGAGGAGAGTTTAATTGGAGGCTTGGTTTAGGGTGTAGTACGAGTGAGGTTGCAAAGCGTTGTAATTGAGAAGCCCATTTCCTGCAAAGCTAAGACAGACACATAGGCATTCATATGCTTCTCTATATTTGAATCATCACTACAAAGCATGGACTAACCTTAGAAGCATCACCATCCTGTGCATATGCCTTGCTTGTGTCCAGCTTGCTAGTAGAGTCGCGGAAGTATTGAGGCATGCTTTGGTTAGGGCAATGACTTCACTAGAAGGTTGATATTGCTCAAAATGAGGTCCACCATTTTCTATGATGAAATTCTGTGGTACAATATACTCTGCTAGATCCAATGAGTTCTAGCCAAAATGACACCCCCGTCCCTGCGAGTACACGGCGGAGGACATGGTTGTGGGTTTAAAACCCATGGTATGTTTATAAAAAAGGAAAAAAGAATATCTGCTGCTAGATGATCGTGTCAAAATCCTCGTTGAAAGTTAGGGCAGCAGTTCGGCGATACTCTTATAACCTGTCATATTCTATGTCTTACCTCATTCGCAATACTATTTTTCCTAGAGTTGCCACGCATCCATCTGTATGTCCTCATCTCTGTTGTACCCATTCATGGACATGTTTCTTCATTGCCAACATTTGGAACCACCTGACCTACCTTTTCCCCGAAGAAGGTGTCAACTGGACTTATGGTGAATCTGCATCATGTGATTTGAATTTGAAAGTTCGTTTATGTACTCGATAAGTAAGTATCTGGTTGGACCAAATAGATTTATCTTTGACCTCAAGCCTGTGGTAGTTTATTATAGTTGTGGATTTTGCAGAAATTTGACATGTCACCCCCCGAAGCCTCACATGAAATAGTTTTCTTAGATTGTTATCAAAATCGTGTGATATTGAACTTTTGACATGGTTGGAAATTTGGAAAAAAATGGTAAAGAAATTTCTTCGTTTATTCATCATGGATTACTCATGACTCTAGTTTTCTGCTTTCGTATGATTGCTTCCCCCCCCCCCCCAAACAAACACTTTTTGCGTAGTATTAGTTGGCATGTTTAAAGTGCTTTTGTCTCTTTTCAGATTAGTTATTGATAGAGAAACTGGAAAACCAAAAGGTTATGGTTTCTGTGAGTATAAGGATGAAGAGACAGCTCTAAGTGCTCGTCGTAATCTTCAGGGTTATGAGATCAATGGCCGGCAATTACGGGTTGACTTTGCTGAAAATGACAAAGGTGGTGACAGGAATCGAGAACAGGTGAATATTGAATGTGTGTATTTGATGTCTACACGTCTCTTTGTTGATTAAGAGGCTGTTCGGTTTGGGTGTATTTTGAGAATTTTTTGTTTTTTGAGAATTTTTAGGTGATGTTAACTTTATTGGTATGCGTGTTTTAGTTATTTTTATGTAGTGTTAAGAATGATGTTTGGTTGTAGAATATTTTGTATTCTGAGAATTAAAAAAAATCCTGAGGATTTTTGTATACCGAACAGCCTCTAACTATCTTATAGCAGTTCTGGTAATTGCCTTTTCTTCTGTTGCAGGGCCGTGGGGGACCTGGACTTGCTGCTAATGTTGGTAAGTTTGTTGTTTGCTCTTCTTTATGTTTTGATTGTTGCTTTTCACATGAATAAGAACTGAAATCATGTTCTTCTCTCCCCCTGCCCTCTTTTTCTTTTTTTATGGCACATTAAAGACCCTCAAAAACAGGTAACTGGCCCAGTGAACCATGGAGAGTCTGTTCACCACCAGCCAATCGGTCTCCATATAGCTATAACTGCGGCAGCTGTCATGGCAGGAGCTCTAGGTGGTGCTCAGGCTGGCATACAGTCAAATCAAAATGGTTTGCACAGTCAGTCAGCATTGGCCAATGATCCTTTAACTCTTCATCTGGCCAAAATGTCTAGGAGTCAGCTGAATGAAATAATGTCTGAGCTCAAGGTAAGCATTTCAAAGAAATTTATTTCACTTTGCTGGGTTGCATTAAACTTCCTATATATCTTATTATTCTGGTGACAGCTAATGGCTACACAAAACAAGGAACTTTCTCGCCAGCTACTGGTTGCAAGACCACAGTTGCCAAAAGCTCTTTTTCAGGTACTAAGCCATTTTATCTTCTTTTTTTTTGGGGGGGGGGGGGTCTAGTTTTCTTGTTTATATAATTGATTCATCAAACCTAGATGCGTGCGTGCGTGTTGTGTTAGTGTGTATTCTACATTCATATATATTTTTTGAAATCACAGTATCTTCTTTCTCTGCCTTATGCATGCTTCTATGTGCATTTAAGTGGTCATAAGATGTAGGTTTCTTATACAGCCCATCCTATCAAATTCCTTCCAAGGACTAGATGATATAGAATGGTATTTTCTGGTTTCCATTCTGCACCGGTCCAAACTATATGCCTTGTAGACAGTTTTCCTATCTTACTCATTTCTGTACTCTCTTCATTCTGCACCCATCTGTCTTTGTGCGTGTAATGGAAAGACAAGATACCATCTATTCTTTGATCGTCTTGTCTATATCGTGGGGAGAATAAGTTGGACCCTGGTTTGCACTTCCTATCTCTTTGGGGACAAGTTCCATGAAATCTTGTTGTAATACTTGGATTAGGAGCCGAGTGTTGAAGCAATTGGACTAAAATGTCATTAGGAATTAACCAACCGACCCCTGAAGCTTCAGATGGCTGGAAAGTGAGAAATGCCCTGAAACAGATTTATGTATGACACTTTGCGGAATATAGGGTTTTTTATTTCAGGAGGTTTTTTGGTAATCTTGAATGTCTTAGAAGACAATATCCTCATCTTTTGATTATTGATTTTCAAGCCAACAGTAAACACTCATTTCATGCATGTATTTTGAGCTCCAATGGTTTATGAAACGCAGGAGATTTTTTTTCTGTTTCTCTTTCAAATCTCTTGAATTTTAGTAGATGAATGCTACTTGCTGTTTCCCCATTGGGATCCCATGCTTTTCCTTTATGTATCCTAGGGACTGATATATCCATAATGCTTTCAATTTTTGCTTTTTAGTTCTGAATGTCTCTTTGGAAGTTAAACTTTATCTAAGTTTTTAGAACCTTTTTGCAGGCACAGATAATGCTAGGAATGGTGACCCCCCAAATGGTTGGTTTTATTACTTCCAATTTGTATGTTATTTTGTGCTCGGAATAGGAGCATTGTAATGAGAAGACTTCTTTTTTCGACTTTGCAGTTGCAGATGCCAAATATTAGACAGACTTCAGGTCAACCCACACAGCCTCCATTAATGCATAGTAGCCAGCGTGGTCAGCCACCAGCAGTTCAAACTCTTCCTGGGCTACCCCCTCCTTCTCAGAACAAGATGCAATCTGGGTTGATTGCCAAATTGCAAGAAAATCAAGTTGCTGGATTGCCTCAAAATTATTTGGTTCGCAACCAATTTTCTGCACCCCCGCAGACTCGAATTCTGCTCCCACAACATTCAAACACGCCTATTGTACAGCCGACCACGGTTCCTACCCAGTCTGCAGTTTCAGCATTGGGCAGTTTGTCCTCTAGACTACAAGGACAGGTGGCAAATTCCTCTTCTCTGAACCATCAAATGCAGCCCACTTTGCTACAACACTCTGGACAGGTTGGGGCTGCTAGTTTAGGACATGGCATGCAGATGGTTACCACACAGGCTTCTATTCTACCTAGCCCTCCCATGTTAGATGCAAGCCTTCAGGTGCCAAACTCTGATAAATATTTCCATTGTGCAAATGAATAGAAAAATTGCTGCCTCTGCCTTCCCCCCCCCCCCCCAAAAAAAAAAAAAACAACATTTGGGTTGAAGTTGAATCGTGTTTGTTCTTAATATAATAGGGTTGTCTGGTATCTAACCTCCTTTATTTTATCAGCCTGGCCCCTCATCAGGTACTTCACAGGCAATTAACAAGGATGCTAATAGAACTACTCAACTTCCTGACAGTGGAACACGGGTCCAAAGGAATAATACATATTCTAATGCACCTTCGGGGAGCATGTTTCAAGATTCTTTAGAACCAATTAATCGACCTCAAAAGCTGATGAAATTGAATGATGGGAGGGGCTCCTCTTTCTCAGCAGGAAATTCGAGTGATTCCAACACCAATGGATCTGGCCCATCCCAAGTTCTTGGAGCTGGCTCATTGCATGTAAATCCAGCTCCAAAAGCAGAAGGGAAATACCCCGAGAAACAAATTTCACAGGTAAGGGTCCCTGTCGGTGCATTTTGTTGTTCACATCCATATATGTTTGTGCGATCCTTTTGTTTTGGATGTATTCTCTGGTTTGTGCTCCTTACTGGAAAGTGTTGTGTCATGAGCTTTATTGTTGGTCAGAGGGGAGTTGACTATATACTTCGTTTCTGTCATCTGATAATGGTTTTTTCTATAATGGGAGTGAGATTTTAGTCTGTCTTTATCTGGACTTTGTTAGCAATCTAGTGGAGATATAAAGTGTCAAAACCTTTTAGCAGGCTAGTGCTCCTTGATTGAGGCTGACTGCTCTTGGTTGTTTGTGTGTCTTGTCAGTTGGTAAATTACAAGCAAGCAATTAGAACTGCTACGGAATGTAATTTTGTGGAGGAATAGGGATTACTTTGGATCACGATTGTCTAAGCTCTAAAACCAATGCTCAGCCTGTGAGAATGTTAAAGATTGACATCATCAACATAAAGTGAGTAAATTATAAGAGAGTGATATACCTATGTTATTATGGTGAATATAAAATAGTTCTATAGGAAGCAATAGCTTATGTGGTAAGAGTATTCAGATTCACAATATTCGTCATTATCTATCATGTCACCCCCCCCCCCCCCCCAAAAAAAAAGGTCTTCTGGTTTCTGACGTTTGGTGTCATATTGTTGGTTTATATACCTCAGTCGCAGCTTCCACCAGAGGTCGAGTCTGTTTTACTGCAACAAGTGTTGAGCCTGACACCAGAGCAGTTGAGTTCATTGCCTCCAGAACAGCAGCAACAAGTTATTCAACTCCAACAGGCTCTTCGGCGAGATCAAATTCAGCCATCTTAGGAAATGGAGTGACACAGGAAGCGGTTGTCGATGCAGCAAGCTTGTCTTGGCACGTGGCAGTGAAGGCTCTATTCTTTATAGGTGCGTCAAGGACAAGAGCTTGCTACCGATTCAATCAAATTCTGATTGCTCGTAAAAGTATTGCTTCTGGGGAATCCAGCATAGGATCCAAAATGTATGAGCTTGCACTGATGTAACGTTTAAGAGTTGTGATGAACATGTCAGAACAATAAATACTAGAAAGATAAGAAAAAAGTTTTGTCTATTCTTCTTGTTGTCCTAGATCTGAGATTTTTTTACCTGTGGATCGGTATTGGTTTTGTTTTGCTTTTTCATAACTTCATTTGATTTCCCCTTTACACCATTTACTATTCTTAAGAAACATAGAAAGATTTGCTTTTTGCCTTCTTGGTTACATTTTCTATCATATCATCAGTCTGCAAGCTTCTTTATCATTGAAGTTGCTCCTTTTCCCATCACCCGTTCCATACATCTTTTGTAGTTTTCCTTGTGTTTTGTCTATAGAATTTTCAGGGTCACGGAGGGTGTGGAAGACAAGATGAAGCAATCACTGTAGTAAGCTTAGGTGATGTTTAGATAGTTTTCAGAAATTTTTTCAAAAACTCCAAATTTTTACAACCAAATCTCAAAAATTCACATAAATTCCAACACCTCTTCACACAAATTTCAAAACTTTTCCATAAAAAAAAATTACACCTTAGTATTCTATTATCTCGCTAACCTAAGTCATTGAGCCTATTGTATCAAATTGTAAAGTGTAATTCTGTGGCCCAGCTTGGTAGAAAAGCATTACATAGGAAACTGAATTGGGGTGCATTTATGCGACCCATTAAGAAGCAACCAGTGTTGTTTTGCCCAAATTGGCATATCAGTAGATGGACCATATTTGTTTGGAAAATGGACCGAACGAGGGTGAAACTGAAGGTCTGTAACCAAGTGAAGCCTAATACATGGCTACAAAGCTGGCTAGGAAATTGTCAAGTGGATATCATATTTCCTCCTTTCTCCGGATTTGTGTAGACCGATAGACGCATGGCTAAAGAAGATGATCCCCAAGCACAAGGAGACAAAAGAAATGAGGAGGGAAGAATACGCAAAGAAAGGATTAATAGATTATATTTTTGGGTGTTGGTAATTTGTTTTTTAGTCTTTGTAAATGGTTTTAATTTTGTACCCACGGTTTTCCTCCGTCGTCATGTGTGAGGATTTTGAATAAAATTCGGAGGTACTGTCTTATTTTTTATTTATTTTAAAAAAGCTGCATATTGTAATGGTAGAAAGAATTAACAAAGTTAATTAATTGGTTCAGTGTATTCGGTATAATACTTCTCCTTCTCTTCTTATAATGGGTACGTGCATCTCAAAGATGAAATTCATGTATAATGGAATACCATCATCCACATCATATAAGAGGCTGAGGTATTTCTCTCCACAAATTATTTAATATTTTTTCCTCTAGAAGATAAATTTAAAGAGTTTAATATATATTATGGATAAATACACCTTTCACCCATCAAGTATATGATGTCTGACACATTACATGTTTCAACTACTAATCTTATATACTTTGCATTATTGTTCAATTTCTTTCGTCAAATAAGACCGAAATGACAATAATGCCCCTGATCCATTTTACACATGTTTATATCTGACCAAGCGTATTACTGTCGATTAATCAAATCATCGAAGACATTATTATCATTTCATGTAAAAATACTCAATTTCATTCTAATTTGACAAAAAAATTTCACAGCTATATATATATTAATTCTAAAAGGCGTTTCTCCTAATCCTTATCTTTCTTTTCCCCTGCTCATTGCATTATAATAGTTGTCACTTCTTTTTACCTAAATCTTATAATTATTTTCTAAAGTTGGGAGTCTTCAATTCATTCGGCTTCGGTAAGTTAGGGCCGGCCCCGGCAGCGTTAGTGGGAGTGAGAGACAGAGAGAGGTTCAATAGATAAGGACCACAAAAAAACTGAGTAGGATGGCACGTGGTACGTAGCTAGTTTGTTCTCTTCAGAAAAACCAAACCACGAGATTCAACAACGAGTCTTCTCGCATTCCTGGAAGAACGTTACCGTTTGTGGCGAAAGAAGTCTCCCTACACGCAGTCGCAGAGAGTTTTCTACCTAATTCCATTAGGAGTACACGTGATGAGTTTGCAGGGTAGTCGAGTACTCACCAACTCCCCCACCAGAACCTACCACAATGACACCATCCTTGTTAATAATTTGGATATTCGTGCATGGCTGCTGTTCAGGCTATTCCTAAACAAACAAGCTGGAATCTCAGGTCTTGGCTATACTTTCTTTCACCACAAAAGTTGAGACTGCATCATTGCAGCCTCTTATTAGGTTCGTTCGACTCACGAAAGTTGGAGACTGAATGCCACTTGGCGCGCTAGCTAGTTCAGTAGTTTGGGGACAGGACCTCCAACCAAGTAGACCAGCATACCATATTGTTCGATTGCTTCGACAAGTCTCAAACTTACAGCATACGTGGCTGTGGAACCGGTCACGTATGCACCACCTAATGGGAGCTATTCCAACGAGGCAGGCTTAGATCAGGACAGCTCCCCTAATAATTTAGGTCTTTAAAGTTGAGGCTGAATAAAAAACATTCGATTGAAGAACTACAGCTGCCATTATAGAAAGATTGAGAATATAACTACTCTCTGTCCTTAACTATGTTCTAACTGTTGCCATGCTCTTAATCCATGTAGTTTTCACCGGAATTTGTGTGGAAGACACTGGGATCGGAGAGATCCCTTTGCCACTCTGCTCAAGTATACTTGTTGCTTAGAGTAGACTCACCGTGAAACTGAAATGCAGAGGAGTTACCACAAATGGATGTAACTTTTATTCATATAGTTTTACCTCTTTTGGGTTCATGTTTGTTAACAGAAGTACATTAATTAAGGTCATTCCCCGATAAAAGAAACAAATTAATATAATATACTGCCACGCATGAATACATATCCAATTGTGCTACTATGAATAAAAAGTAGTTTTTCTAAACTATCAACTTTAACAAATTAAATCCTAACTTGTTCAAATCTCGATAGTTATATCTATCGTAATCGGCCACCGCTCTCCTGTGCCTAGAAAGAAGTAATTGTGGTTTTCTCAATCTCTTTTTGGGATCCTGCTAGCCTCTTTTTTACATCCTGATAAAAGTTAAGTCATATGAATGTTTTTCCTTATATGGTTCTAATTTTTGAAATGCAAGCATGACAACAATGATTCAGATAAAAAAACTTAAGGAAATACGTGCAGCCGGAAGATCATGAACTTGAAAAGGGGTATGCTCTTGAAATTATAATTTTAAAAATAAATAAATCGACTAGCGAGACAATAATTAAGAGATATGCTTCAAGCGAGAGAAACAAGATCGAGATCCCCGCAATTCGAGTTATCGAATTGCAGAGGCAATTCGGAGAGAAAAGGAGAGAGATGAATGAGTCTCGCTCGAGACCCACACTGCCCTAACAACACCTATACTGTCTTAACAGTGTATGAACGAGACCTATTCCCCTCTCTCCCCCTCTCTCCGAATTGCAGAGCAATTCGGTGAACTGAATGACATGAAATTCCCGTCCAGATAAACAAACCCTATCAGTACTAGCAAAGGTACATAAATGAACATAAAAAAGGTCTACTTGGGGCCGAGTGTCCTTTGTGTTGACTTTGGCGTCCTTATCTTTTATAAAAATAATTAGGCATAAGTACTGCACGCAAAGAATACATCGATCAAATGATATATATACCATGTTTAAATACAAGAAAAGCTAATGATCAATCATTAACCTAAATTAAGTTTTGATAGATCATGATCAGAAGCACAATATATACTAAAATATAATCTTTTCATTTTAATTGACTATCTAATTATTTCGATCCCCTAGCCTTGTACATCTTGATCGATCCCATGTTAGTTAATTAAACTTCGCGTGCATTATAACTAATTAATTTATGAAAATCCTAAGTACGTACTGAAGATTAATACAAGATATTCTTGTTCTTTTCGGGTACAAAAACATAGAGCATAGTATAACATTCAATACGGAGTAATTTATCACTTTACAACGCAAAAACGTTTAATTAATGTGATAATAATTTTTCTTTACATTATACATATGAAATGTAATATTCATGGAATGAATGGATGGAGTACTCTATGTATCTATGAAGTGTATATGACTTATATTATAATGTCAAAAATTTTGGATGTCTATCTTAAGTGTCATAGTGCAGCCTCCGCCTCCCGCAGGCCGACGCCAGCCTCCCCCTCTCACTCTGTCTCTCTCTCTCTGCCTCTAAGGCTCTCCTCCTCCAACGCTGCTCACAGCTCAGTGCTCCTCTCTCACTCTGCCTCTCCTACTCCAACTTTCTCTCTTTCTCTCTCTAGTCTCCAGCTTCCGGGTACACCGAACTCTCTCTCAATTTGATTATTTTTCTATTAAATAAATTATGAATTTGATTAGAAATTTGTGAATTTGATTATTTTTCTATTAAACAGATTATGAATTTGATTAGAAATTTGTGACTTTGATTATCTTTCTATTAAACAAATTATGAATTTGATTAGAAATTTGTGAATTTGATTATGTTTCTATTAAAAAAAGTATGAATTTGATTATTTTTCTATTAAACAGATTATGAATTTGATTAGAAATTTGTGAATTTGTTTAGGGTTTGATTAGGATTATTAAATGTTTGTGAATTTGTGATGGATTTATTGTAATTATTGATGAATAATGTGATGAAAAATGTGATGAATTATTGATGAATTTGTGAATCTTTGATTAAGATTTGATTGTGCATTATATTGAAGTTGTAATTAGGACTGGGTTGTGAAACTGTGATTAGGTTATGAAATTAGATTGATAAATTATGTTCTCTGTGATGAAGTTTATTAAAACTGATTTGCGTAATAAGATATGAGATGAATGAATGAATGAATGAATGATAATTTGGTGGTTTACATCGAGAGAGAAATTTTTGAAACCATTGAGAATGAAGCTATTTTATAACGTTTTCAGAATATGCAGTCCTGTAGGATCCAATTGCCACATGTCAGTATCAAAAAATAGTACAACATGTGTATTTCAATATTTTTAGTGTTTTTATTCCTTAATTTTTGATTTTAACTCTAAGATATTTTTTGAATTAAGTAGTAAATTTTTTTTGTCATTTTTCTTAGGAGTTCGACCTCCTCCGATTGGATTTCTGGTTCCGCCACTGAATGTTTGGGAGTTCATAAAACAATGATGATCATAACAAACAAAATAAATAAGGGAAAAAAAGAAGAAGAATAAGAAGATGAGCGAGGAGGAAATTGAAGCAAGCAACCAACCCCCATGCATATGATTTCTTCGTTCCTAGTGCTCACCTACCCTAATTGGTGCGAATACGAGTGTTGTTGACGAGGGGTGCCAAGGTGGTTGGTGACATGCTTAATTGTGGGTTGGTGAACGAGCTCCTTCCCCCCTTCCCTTCCTGCTTGGGTTGGGCAAACCCGGTTGTCTCTTTCATGTACTGTTAGTCATTGACTCACCAAATATAATTCCAACATAAAAAAAATATTCCCCCCCATTCAAATGTGTTGACAAGTAACTGATAAAAAGCAGCAAGAAAATTTGTTTAAGGTAGTTTACCCATGTGCAACGAAGACCAATTAATGTTGTACACATTGCCATGTAATTTGAAGTATTTAATTCAACTGGATTAATGAGAGTGAAATGAAAGAGATTTATAATAATAGCATACGTAAGAGAATTTAATGAAAAATGCAAAAAAGAAGAAGATGAAAAATGACATCCTAACCGTGGAGATAATTAGAAAAAAAAACTATCTGTGATCTCAAGCAGATTTTGAAGGATGGTGGTTTTTTTTTGGGCTTTTGCAATTTATCCCTCTATATATATATATATATATATGTGTGTGTGTGTGTGTTTATAACATGAAAGAACCGTGCATTTATCTGTGAATCTACCACTCATCCCAAAAGGAAGAAGAAGATTTTAATATTTGGAATTATATTCTCTAACACTTCCCCTCACGAGTGGGCCAGACTCTTTTTTAATTGGGAAGTTAATTGAAATTAAGATAGAGTGCGGAGTCAGGTCTTGAACTTAGGACCTTGGCTCTGATACCATGTAAATCTACCATTCATCCCAAAAGTTTAAACTTATAGAGAGATAGAGATTTTAGTAATTGAATTACATTCTCTAACATTATCTATGTAAATTTGCACCATTAACAATACTCCTCAAGCTTGTCATCTATATTGGTTTGAAATTGAACCACCAACCACGCAAAAATATTTTTTATTGAAATATCCCAAAACAAAAGCATATTAATTAGAGCACTAGTGTCTAATTAAACAGTAGTGGACTGAGGTTGTGTTTGTGTTGAAATATTTTTGGTATTGAGTTCTGTGTTGGTATTGAGTTTAGTGAAAAAGTAAAGAGATAGGTAATTTTTTATATTTTTTATGGGAGAGAGAGAGATTATATTGTAGTATTTTATTAAGAGAGAGAATATTTTGAGTAATATTGTGTTAGCAAACGCAGCCTGAGTATGTTAGACTTTAGTTATATGAGTCAATACTATAATCAACTGAAAAAAAATAGAATTATTTTTAAATTTAGTAAAAATCTTTGATCTTAAGTATATGGTATTTAAATGTATAATTATGAAAACAATAAGCCTCATTTGATGCTTAAATTGAGTTCTCTTGTGATGCTACTAATGCATGGTAAAAGCCAAAGGGCTACAAAAATAATAAACCTTAAAATATGTGCCGATAAAAAATTGTGTGGTGTTGTGAAAATAATAAAATATAACCTCCCATTTCAGGGTAGCGCTGTAATTTTGCCCGCATACCGGCACCCCGCCAATGCGTACGTTTCCAACTACAGAATATTCACTGTTTGAACCGCCTCTGCACCCGCAGACCCGCCGCGTGTCAGAAAAAGAATGTGAGATCCGATGTTGCTCTTCCTATCCTTTTTTCGTTGTTGTTTGCTTAATGATTATTTTATTGAATAAAAACAACTTTCATATTAGTAAATCCCGTAAAAAGAAAACGTTATTTTCCTTCTCCTTCACCTCCAGAGTCGCTCGACTGTCTACTCTGCTCTCTCTGTTGTCATGCGCACCCGTTCCTTCTCCTCCTCTTCCTTATAGGTGCGCCGCTCCTCCTTTCCGGTACGCCACTCCATTTCGAATCTTTTCTTCTTCTTTTTTTTTTCCATATTTTCCGAGCTCGCTTGTTCCGGCGGGAAATATATATCTTTCAGGGAAAATGCTCTGCGTAGCGGTCTGTTTGGTTGCTCCGAAATCTAGGCAGTAAATTCACCAAAATGGAAGACTTTGAGTGGTAGTACATTAGCTGAGTGTCGTGCGTGAGACTCGTGACAAGTTTGAGCATTCTTTTCTCTGTTTTTTTTTCTCGCTGCGGTTTCTCGGCAAAGTGACAGGAATCTGAGGATTGAGCGACTAATGCGTGTGATGAGCAATTAATTTGAGTAATGAGAGAGCATTTTCCCTCCCACGTGAGTTTCTTCAGTCGGCTATTATTTTCCGTTTTTGTTGTTACGTGTAGATGCCTTACGGCCAATCCATCAAAGAAAATGGCCTAATGCATTTGAAGGCCCGATCGCCTCAAAGCGATCGTTTCTTTCTCCTTCTCTTTTGTAAAACTCTTTAATTTCCATGAGTTTTTTTTTTCTTTTATAGAACCGCAGGGTCCTTATGACAAACCAAGCAGCACATCAAAGGCTTTCTTACTTCTCATTTCTCGTTCTGTTTTCGGTCTGGTCTTTTCATTGAACTTGTGGATCTTCCTTATATAAGTGCTGCAATTTTTCTTCAGAGACAGACGCTTTGCAGAATAGAAGAATTTTCAGGCCATGGAGGCAACGTGTGGTGCAGCGTCCCAGTTATCTACGTTCTTGATCGGTTCTAAGAGTATTGGAGGGAAGCAGAATGTGGCGGTGGTGCCGTTGAATCAGAGAGGCAGCAAAGATTGTAAGAGAAAAATATGTTGTTTGCCAAAGAAAAGCCTGTGCACGAGGCAGAGGCGCTTTGATTTGGCACTTCCACACTCTTGTTGTCAAGCACAAGGTATATATCTGCCTGTGCCAGTCCCATCAAAATGCTTTATTAATTGTTATCTACTACCTATGCTATATCGTTGATTGAAATAAATTTTTCCTTACGAGGTTATTTTGCATTCTTGACTACACAGTAGGCTTCTCCAAAGATTAACGATTTTAGTTGTACCTAAATGCTTCAGAGTTTGCTACCTTAAGATATGCCTTAATGGATACATTCAATAGAGGAAAACCTAAAGGTCCTTAGAATCATATTTTTTGTTGTGTGAAGCACTTAATTGTTGGACTTGAGATCATGATTGATTCTAGCTGATCTATTTAGCTAAAGAGCAGATATCAAATTTGGTGCCCATGATTCTTCTGATAGTGAAATTTGAATTTCTTGAACTTTTTTTTATCTGATTTTATCTTTACTGAATGGATTTGACGAGGTGATGTAATCTAAGAGAGGAAGAAATATAATATTCTTATTGCAAAAAGTGTATGATGAGATGTGCCTTGGGTTACAGATTGCAAGGCTGATAAATCTACTAAGTTGTAATGCTGGGTGTACTAGCTACTCTTTGGGTTGAAACTTATATTCAATTTAATCACCTTTTGTTTATACGAGATAGTTAGTTCATGCTAACAGCTTCTCAATGGAGTTCGGGCATTTATGTTCTTTTCCGTTGGGTTTCCTGCCTCTTCTCAATTAATTTTTGTAATATTTTCTTTTGTAGCTATTACAATACTGGAATCTGGAAATTTCTACGCCTCTTTTGATGAGGACTGGTTGTTAAAGGTATAGTAGCTCTTTATTATACAATCTAAAGCCCATAGCACTGCTGATCGGACTCTGATGTAACTGCAGAACAAGGCACAAGAGGTTGGTTCACGCTTAAAAGGGCGCTCTATATTTCTTCTCGGTAAGTCCCCTTTGTGAACTTCATCTTTGACTTGCCAATATGGTTCTTCTTGTCATTGAATTCTATTAAGTGTAAAATTCAGGAATGATGGGCTCTGGCAAAACAACAGTGGGTCGAATTCTGTCAGAAGCATTAGGTTATTCCTTTGTTGACAGGTTAGTGAATTTACTGTCTCTGGGTTTGTCACCGGAACTTGTTTGTTATGATTGGAAAGAAACAGTTTGGGAGATGGTTTCCAGGTAATCCTGTGGATAATGAAACAGCTCAGAGAAGGCATAGTAATGTGGTAGGATTCACCAGTTTATGGCTTAGGTTTTCCCTTTTCCAATGGGGACATCTACTACAGCCCCCCTTTGGGCTAATCTGTTTCAGCAATCAGATTATTATGTTAGGGAAGGGCGTGACTGGCTGTATTTAGCACCTTTACACTGTTGGCTTCAGAACAATATAATGATGCTATTGTGGGTTGCAAATTTTTCGCTTAGAGATGTATTCCATTTGTGGAGCCAGTGATGCATATGTGGAGCAGGCTATGGGTGGAACCTCTGTGGCACAAATCTTTGAACAGCGTGGTGAGAGCTTCTTCAGAGATGAGGAGGTTTGTTGGAACACTGTATATTTTTAACTGCCGAAACTTCTTGTCTCCTCTATTTTCCCCACGGTTTATTGTAATTACACGTATTACTGTTATGATTCTCGTTATCATGCTACTAGTTCCTGAAATATCGTTTTGTTGTCTCAGATATGACGTTTACTTGGTGTTAGGAGCTCTTGATTTTGATTTCACATACCCCTTTCCTTGAGCATTGTGTTTTGTTATTGTTAGGGTTCAATTTCAATCATCCAGACATAAGATTTGGGATCTTCTCATATCAATTGACATCTGCACCTGAAACATTGAGTGAAAATTTAGGAACTAAATAGCATTTTCATGTAAAAAAAGAGGCACTAAAGATACAGTACTTGAAGCTTTATGGTACCCTGGATTAACCTGGTTCTCTGGGCTGCTATTAGACTATTTTTAGTTGGTTTGTGCCAACTGGATATAGAAGTGGTTTCTTCATTTCTAATCAAATATGATTTCGTTAAGGAAAAGGAAAGGTGGAACTTATTTCAAATTGCGAGTCATGAGATCATAAAGGTGCAAATTGGAAAATGTGGAAGACGTTGGATGTGGACATACTGGGAATTGGTCAATAACAGAATAATTTGAAGTTTTTACAGAATGGCGGCCCTGTGTTAATGGGTATTAAGAAACCTGTTTCCGGTCTTCTATGCGTTAAATAAATACATTGATGCCACTACTATTGCTAGGAGTAATTCCTTTTTGTTTAACTTCTTTTTATTTATTTATTTTATGTTTATTGAAAGAGAGAGCAACAGTTTTTCACTTTGCTTCACAGAGCGCGGTATTGCGGAAATTATCCTTAGTGCCCAGGCAAGTTGTTGCCACTGGAGGTGGCGTAGTGGTTCGCCCTATCAACTGGTATACTAGCCATGGATACTGCAATTTAGTACCCTCTTTTATTTTGTATAAGCTTCACATCTATTTCAGCTGTATTAAGAGTTCCTTGATTGTTTTTTATTCTAGGAAATTTATGAGGCAGGGGATCACAGTCTTTTTAGATGTGCCCCTTGATGCCTTGGCAAGGAGAATTGCTGCAGTGGGAACTGATTCTCGCCCTCTCTTGCATTTCGATTCAGGAGATCCTTACACAAAGGTGGCTATCAATTCCATCAAAATATCAAAACCCTCCCACTAGATTCAGCTTTAGAGTTTGGTTTAGCAGAAGGATTAAATCCTCAACTTTCCTGCAGGCTTTTGTGGGACTATTCACTCTCACCAAGAAGAGATCTCAGGCATATGCGGATGCTGATGCTACAGTTTCCGTTCTACGTATGCCTTCTCCTAAATACTAATGTGTTTTATTTCCTGCCTTCTTTTTCACCTCCTTCACTTGAATGCTGGAAGACATGGTTGCATTCTCAGTTCAGGAGAAAATGCATCCTCGATGTGGGTCCACTGAAACTGCTCTAGTATTCCTGATGCAATTATGTTTATAATGCACTGGTTGATATAATTGGGGAACGTAGGATAGTATATGGTCCTAACAGGAGGGCCATACCCCAATTATTGGACTCTCCAAACCTCTTTTGGAAGTTGTTAGTGTTCTATGGCACCACATTCTCTTGGACAGCATAAAAACATATTAGGAGCATTCATCACGATGTTAGATTCGATCCTTTTGTGTTGAGTGTGCAACTTATGACTTCCTAATAGGCATACTGGTGGAAATTTGGCGTACAATATTGACTCTTGCTCTGCGTTATGTTATGCATTGGACAGAATGAGCAAAATTCTTAGGTCAAACAGATGATGATTGTGACGAATGTAAATGAAACTTGTTAAAGCATTTAGCTGAATCCGTCCCTATTGTACTATATACTTTTACATAAAAATCCGCAAAGTTGAAGAAAACAGAGGTCTTTTTCTTTTCAGATCTTGCAGCCAACCTGCGTGTGGAAGATCTCTCTGATATTTCGCCAACGGTCATAGCAATTGAGGTCTCTCTTCATCCTATCCTGTGTATCATATTTCTGCTGCTATGACCCTGGTGTATTTACTTGCCATGTTCTTGAAATCTCCGCAGGTACTCGTACAAATTGAGAAATTTCTACACGGTGAACAGGGCAAGTCTCTTCGAGTATATCCTTAAACAATACAATATCTTGCTTTTTTTTTTGTTTCTTCGGAGTTCGTATGTATAACAATAAGTCCTTTTTTTAGGGTTGGTTCAAATAAGATTTATACACGTTATAATCTACCTAGTGAGAAACAAAATTTACAAGAGGCTCTTTCAACAGGGTCATCTTATCCGATGTACAGATGAAATAAGGGAATCCATTGGACTTGGACACACTTACAAGATTGTGATACAAAGCACCAGCGACAGCGGCCCTTAACCAGTAGCTATTTTGCTCGGATTAATTTGGCCAGGGTCGAATATAATACATAAGTCTGCAATATGGTTCAACCTGGTCAAGTGCTGAATATCTATATCTGTTCTGAAACACGGGATTCTTTGTTGAAGGTTCTACACATGGAGGTGTCCACTGTCTCAAATTTATTTATCTTGTACGGTTCATTGAAGCGCTATTTCTCTGACCACCTAGTCAAGTGAATGCTTATGGTTTGCGCTTCCCGCCCAATCCTTTTTATGCTTTCTGCCTTCTGTAATTCCGAATAAAGAAAAGTCCTATTTCCGAAGGCATCCATTTACAGTGAGGCCTTTCGGGTTTGGACCAATTTCGATTGCGCATAGTTTAACCGAAATGGAACCTAAGTTGAACCGCACGTTACAAAAACTAGAAACAAATTACTGTGGTAAGGCTTGGGTTCTGAATCATGAAGGCGTTTTTTCTTTCCCTCTTTTTTACCATAACAATTGTAAAAAGCAAGTATATTGCCATGCTTTGTCAAACGAATATTTTCTCTCCGTACAGGTAGAGTAATTCCGTACTTCCTTGTGAAGTCTCGTTAGGGTTCTTTTTTCCTCGTCTGGTGCTCCGGCCCCTCTTCCAAGTGTCTTTCCCTCGTCATTCCTTGCTTTTCCTCTCGCTATGGACCCTATTTCTTTAGATGTGGATGCTTTATCTTCTAAGATGCGTGATCTTGACTGGGCAGATTTCTATACTGTCCTTAATCCTCCGTCTGATGGCTCTAGCTCCGACTTAGGTCCTGCCTTATTGGGGAAGATCTGTGCAAGTCGTTCCTTCTCACCTTCTATGGTGCAAGGGTCGTTGAAGGCCGCCTGGTCTGCGGTTCCCGAGTTTATGCTGACCGAGATGGAACCTAATGTTTTTCTCTTTCAGTTTCCTAAAGAAGCGGATACAGTCTTTATTTTGAATCATACCCCGTGGAATATCAGGGGCAATCTTTTAGTGCTTATTCCTTGGGATCCAGTTCTCACCATGGCAGAGATGTCGTTCCACCTGGTCAATATGTGGGTGCAGATTCATGGCCTACCCTGGAATCGGGTGGATGAAAGTACAGCTAGGCTGATTGGCTGTAAGCTGGGTCGGCTGTTGGAGATTGATAAGTCTGAATATCGGGATGGAACTAAACAACGCTTTATTCGGCTACGGGTGGAGTTGGATATTCGTAGGCCATTGGTGGGAGGCTTTCCCATTCCCCGTAAGGCCATTGGCCCCCTCTGGGTCCAGTTTCGCTATGAAAAGCTTGCCGATTTTTGTTATGATTGTGGTATGATTGGTCATTCTCAGAAACTTTGTAAAGGGCCAGTTAGCTCGCGGTCTTCTGGTGGGATTGGTCCGTTTATGAGAGCCGACCCAGCTACATTACGACGGGCAGTTATTGTAAGGGATATTCCTTTCAGTTTTCCTTCATTATTATCCCCTCTTCATCGGTCTGATGAGTTGGTCCCAGAGGATGCGGCGTTATTCTCCCAGTATAAGGTAGTCCCCAAGGACGGTCTGTTAGCTGGGTTTCCTGCGGTTCATCAGTCGGCCATTAGCCCTACCACGCCGATGCCTTTGGCAGTCTCCCCTACTGATCTCAGATGCTCAGGTCGGTCGGTCGTCGACGTTGGACTTTCTTCGGCTAGTCTTTACCCTCCAGGTTTTTCTGCTTCCCAGACAAAGTTATCAAGTGTCGGTGTGTTGTCGGGGGTGTGCAGGCTTCCATCTCTCTGGCTACAACCCTTCAAGGCACCTGGAAGCCCTTTTCTCCCACGATAGCTCCCTTGTCAGAGGCTCTTTTGGTGCCAGAGCAGCTGCAATTGTCTTCCCCCATGCAGTCCGAGGATATTTTGGTGCAAGAGCAGCTGCATTTATCTTCCCCCATGCAGACCGAGGCTATTTTGGTGCAAAAGCAGCTGCAATTGTCTTCCCCCATGCAGACTGGTACGTTGGACTCTGTGGCTCCTTTTTACCCTAGTCCTGTAATTGTCTTTGCTAGTCAACCTGGGCCCCCGCAGGTTTCCAAAAAGTGTAAAAAGGCCTTGTCGAAGCTTTCTGGTTCGTTGGTTGGGCCGCGCCCACTGGATCCGTTTGACACGGCCTTGGGCGGTATCCTGGCCCCCCCATCCATTTCGGAGGATGCATTTGGCTCTCACCAAGCCCACTTATCACAGGAGCCTCCTATTATTCTTCATCAACTGGGTACGATGAATAAGGGGAAGCGGAAGATGATTACTATTGAAGATGGTACTCGCAGTAAAAAGCTCAGTTCCTCCGTGGGTTATTCCTTGACTCCGACTATGACCTATAATCCTAGACTGATTTCAAGTAGTACGCCTGGAGTGGATGTGGCTGAGGATGATGTGGTGCTTGCTGACATGAAACTTCATCGTAAGAAGCTTCATGCAAGGAAAAACACAGTTCTTTCGGAAATACATGAAGATCTTCGGTTGCGGGTTCTTGAGGATGATTCTGATTTTGATGGCAATCTGGTTGTCGGTGATGGGGCTGAGGCAGCGGACCTTTCCGCGCCCAGCCCAGTGACATGATAGGCGTGTATTGGAACTACCGTGGGCTGCGTAGAGCCGCGACAGTTCGCTCTATCCGGGGTATTATTCGAGCTCATACCCCGGATTTCCTGTGTTTGTCGGAGTCTAAAACTGCTATTGTGGAGCCTTTGTTGCATCGTTTAGGCTTCTTTCACTTTGTGCACCATCCTCCTGTCGGTCGAAAAGGGGGTTTAATTTTTGCTTGGCGACCTGGTTGTGACGTAGAAGTTGTCTCACTCTCTGGTAATATTATTAGCTTGTTGGTGTATTCTGATCCCCCTCTTACTCCTTGGCTTGTGTCTGCCGTCTATGGACCCACTCAATGGCATGATAAACCTGCCTTTTGGAGTTCGCTTCATTCGGTTGCTGAAGCGTTTGGAGGACCTTGGCTCTGTTTTGGTGATTTTAACTGTGTGTTGGCCAGTTGGGAGAAACAAGGTGGCCTCCCGTTTGCTTCGTCTTCTACTAATTCTCTGCAAGTTTTAATGGATTCTTTCGGGCTTGTTGATCTGGGTTTTAGAGGTCAGCCCTTTACATGGTCCAACAATCGCTACGGTAGGGCTAACATCAAGGAAAGACTGGACCGGGCGATAGCTAACCCAGAGTGGCATGCCTTATTTCCCCGGTGTAGAGTTACCCATCTGCTGCGGGCCTCTTCTGACCATGCCCCGTTGCTGATTGAGACAGATGAAGAGATTTTCTCATATCCTAAGCCTTTTAGATTCGAACCCTTTTGGGTCAAAGACAAATCATGTGGCCGAGTTATTGCCGAGGCTTGGGCTCCTTTGCATCGTGGGTCTCCTGCATTCTCTTTGTGCTCTAAAGTGAAAGCTACTAAGCAATCTCTTAAAACCTGGAATAAGTCACACTTTGGGTTTATTAAAGATCGACTGAAGACTCTTGCGGCCCACATTCAATCGTTACAGGCTTTACCACCTTCGGATGAGAATATTGCACTTGAGAAGTCTTGGGTTGTTGCTCTTCGGGAGGAGGAGAAATCTGAAGAAGAATTGTGGAGGGTTAAATCGCGCAAGACTTGGCTCACTACCAGAGATCTTAACACAAAATATTTTCACCTCTCTACGGTGATTCGTCGACGTCGAAATGCGATTGAATTTATTAAGAATGGATCTGGTGAGTGGTTGTCATCTCGAGATTTAATTGGCAATCACATAGTGGGCTATTTCCAAACTCTATTCTCGTCGGATGCTCCGTCTATTCCAGAAGATCTGGAGGGGCTGATTACTCCTCATCTAGACCCTGTGGATTGTACTAGTCTGTGTGAGCTTCCAAGTCTGGAGGAAATCAAAGCAGCTGTGTGGAGCATTAGGCCTCATAAAAGCCCCAGCCCGGATGGAATGACTGGCCTCTTTTTCAAACAATATTGGGATATTGTTGGAGCCGATGTCTCCAAGATGGTGTTGGATTTTTTCAGTCGTGGTTTCATGCTTTCGGCTCTTAATCACTCTTTCATCACTCTCATTCCTAAGATTGATCATCCGACTGAAATTGGGCATTACCGGCCTATTAGCTTGTGCAACGTGGCCTATAAGATAATTTCCAAGCTTCTAGCAAACAGGTTGAAACTCTTGTTGCCGAACCTCATTTCTCCTTTGCAATCAGCATTTGTTCAAGGTCGGGTGATCCAAGAAAATTCTATACTTACTCACGAAGTTTTTCATATGCTTCGTAGTAAGCGAAAAGGGTGTCAATACATGGCCATCCGCGCCGACATTGAGAAAGCTTATGACCGTATGAAGTGGCCGCTTATTGTTCGGGCCTTGGAATGCTTTGGTTTTCCACACCAATTTATTCATTGGATTTCTCAGTGTATGTCTTCTGTCTCCTACTCTATTTTACTCAACGGATCTCCTTATGGGTTCTTTAAGCCTTCCCGAGGCCTCAGGCAAGGAGACCCCCTTTCTCCTTTATTGTTCATTATTGGTTCGGAAGTGTTTTCCCATATGATCTCCAGGGAAGAGGCGCATGGGAGGATACATGGTATTCGTATTGGGAGAGGAGTCCCGACTATTTCTCATTTGCTCTATGCGGATGATCTATTGATTTTTTGCAAAGCTGATTCTAATGAGGCACAAGTCATCAATGATTGCTTACTTCGCTACGGGGGATGGTCTGGGCAACGACTTAATATGCGTAAGTCTTCTGTTACGTTTAGCCGCAATATCCTCCCTAGAACTGCTCAAGCTGTCTGCGATCTCCTTCAGCTTCCTCGTAAGGATAACGTGGAAAAGCACTTGGGGCTGCCAGTGCTTATTTCCCGATCTAAGAATGCCCAATTCAAAGTCATTTGTGAGAGAGTTAAGCAGCGTATTGAAGGCTGGCAGATGCGCTCATTATCCCAGGCGGGTCGTTTGGTGTTGCTTCGCTCGGTGGCTTCTACTATCCCTGCGTATACCATGGCTCAATTTCTCTTGCCGAAAACCATTTGCAATCGACTGGATGCTATGATGCGTAAGTTTTGGTGGGGCTATCACGATGATGGTCAACGTCACCTTTATCTCAAATCCTGGGCTTCTTTATGCAGTCCGAAAGCTTGTGGTGGTATTGATCTTCAGCTTATGTGGGATCTTAATCGTGCCCAACTCACTAAACTTGCTTGGCAGATTCAGTCTGGGCTTGATAAAGCTTGGGTTCACATCATTCGTGCGAAATATCTGCGGCAATCGTATTTATGGGAGGAGAAACCGAGACCTGGAGCTTCATGGTTTTGGCGGGGCATTACCAGAGTTGCTCCTATACTTCAAGCGGGTGCTGGAGTACAAGTTGGCACTGAGGACTCCATTAATATGAAGACGGACCCCTGGATTTTGCTCCCCCACCCTCACCCTCCAGCTCCTCGTCTTGGTCATTGGTCGTCTGAAGATGAGGAGTCTGTGGCCTCGTTGCTTATCCCTTCTACCTTACTTTGGAATGTTGACCTCGTTAGAGAGCTTTTTGTGGCAGATGACGCATCTTGGATTATTAACCATTGCATTCCTTCGGCTAGCCTTGCAGACCGATTGATCTGGACCCCAAATGATAAAGGTGTTTTCTCTGTGAAATCTACCTACTCGCTTCTGGATTCTCATATGCACCTAACTCCATCTCCTCTCTCTGCTGAGCTTTGGAAGAAACTTTGGTCCCTCTCATTACAAGACCGGCTCAAGCTCTTCTTATGGAAGGTCGCCTGGAATATCTTGCCGTGTAAGACCCGTACCTGCTGGTTGGATTCTCCTAGGGATGAGGAACTCTTTTGCACCTTCTGTCACTCGGCCCCTGAGACCCTCGAGCATCTCTTTTTCGCTTGTCCCGTGGCCTGTGTTGGTTGGATGGAGTCTCCCTGGACTCTAAATGTTCGTTCCCTACCCCCCCGTCATATTGCTGATTGGATACACTCTATCTTACATGCAGATGAGGTCTTGGGTCTTCCGCCTACTGTTTACCATATATTTATTCTCTTTGCCGCGGTGCTTATGGATTCTATTTGGTTTTCCCGTAATCAACTTATTCATCATGGAGTTCAGTTTGACCCTTCGGCCTTGATTGCTAAAGTGCGTTCTCTATTCCATGAACATTCAGTGGCCTGGGCGGAAGTTCAAAGGCGGGTTGTTCCTCCTGTGCATTGGTGCCCTCCGCCGGTTAATGTTTTAAAAATTAACTTTGATGTTGTTGTTCGTCCTTCCTTGGTGTTTGCTGCGGCAGTGTGCAGGAATGCTGATGGACTTCTACTCTTTGCTTGGACAAAGAGCTTTCCTCCTAGCGGCCCCCTGGTGGGCGAGGCAAGAGCAGCTCTGTTTGCTGCTCAGGAGGCTACTTTCTTACAGCAGGATGAAGTGATTTTCGAGGGTGACTCCTTATCTGTGATTGAGGCGATTAATAACCAAGATTCCCCTCCTGATTGGCCTATTCGATCAATTATTTCTGATATCACTCATTTGAGTAGTGATCATGGTTTTTGGTCCTTTAAGCATGTTAGACGCAATGAAAATTTTCTTGCCCATAATGTTGCCAAATGGGCGTTAGGAGGGAATTTGGTTGGGAATATCCCCATTGATGTAATTCCTACTTCTATTCTCACCAGTGATAACCCAAGGTTTCCTCCTTGAGTTAGTTCCTGGGTTTATTGATGTTTACTTAGAAAGAAAAAAAATTTGTAAAAAGCAAGTAGGAATCTAGGATCAGATATTACTCGAGTTGAGTAACAAGCAGGAGGCCCAATGGCCCAATGAACAACCTTTGCTGCGTACTATTGGATAAGGAAGCCTTTTGTAATGATTTAAGGTAATGTTTGCAAAAGTCAAAATTTTAATTTACAAATAAATTAATTAAAAAATGTGATAAAAAAAGTAAATAAAAAAATAACTTCAAAAATATGGCTATCTTTTTCATCTTTTTTTTCTTTCTATTATAATAAAAATAAAAATTTCACTAGATAATCTTTCTCACTTTTTTAATTTATTTTTTCACAAAATCCAATAAAAATCTAATCTGCATCAATTTATAAAACTAACCTTACACTCCCTTAATCAAATATTGAACCCAAGTAGAACACGGAGCGCAGTTCTAGGGATGTTTTCAGACTGCCTCTATTATTACACCTTCAGGAGAAAATTATAAACGACAAAATCGCCGGACTCAATTATTACCAGCTCTTGGTTGCAAGTTGAGAACTTGCCTTCCAGGTTTCGTTAGAATCGGCCAGGCAGGTTTTATTCATGTTACGAACTTACGAATGGAGTCTTGTGTGCTAAAATCGTAAATGGCAGTTTCAACTTCTCCCGGCATATTGCGAGCACGAGGAAAAACCTCTCACAAGGGTCTTTGCAATTACTATGGTTCAGAACTATTGACAAAATCTAGGATAAATATACTATTCAATTCTCACCCATTAACAATAGAAGTTTTAACACATTACACCCTAAATTACTCACTTTGACGCACACCCTCTAACTATCAATGATACAGAGCCTCAGTCAAGATTTTCCGTCAAATAAGTTAAAAATTGAGTTCTTTTTTTTTAAAAAATGTTTTACATGACGATAATACCCTCACTGACTTGATAAATTGACAGCAATACCTTTGAATATAAAAACATGCAAGGTAGAGAAAAAGACATTATCATTATTTTTGTCTAATTTGACAGTAAATCTAGAAAGATGATGCAAAATATTTAAAATTGATAGTTGGAGAGTATAATAAGACATATCTCCCATAGTTGAAGGGGTATCCAAAAAATTTAATTAGCACTAGCCAAAAGTATCTAATCGGTAGGAACCATACAAAATAAAGGAACCTCAGTGAAATCTTTTGATGTTTACAAACGACTGATTCGTCTTATTCATACCCAAAACGTGACTGTCATAAAAACATTCTCCGGAGTGTCCTTGCAGCAACACGGGAAGTCAATCGTCCGGCCAGATCAGCCGGTAGACTAAGTAACTGCTGTTGGGATTCTGGTGGGAGCTGCAAATACAAAGTGATCAACAAAGACGGAGGAGTTGCCACGAACAGAAAGCAAAGAACGGCAATGGCCTGTGAAGTGTCTCAAACATGTGCATGATTGTCTTACCTCGGTAATAACAGATAAGATCGGTAAAATCTCCTGAATTGAAGGCAGTTGATTGAAAACAGCTGACACTTCCGTTGGGTACAGTTCTTGATTCTCGCTTGATCTGACAACTGCAACTTCCTACAGAGTAGGAATTATTGCGTTAATTGCGACAGAAGGACCTTTAGCTAGATTACAAATTTCAATCAATTAATCAAATTCCTTAATTGGTTGATTTCTGGGTACATGCAATAGAGCACATTAAATTGTATGCCACATTACCATGTGCTATAATTGCAGCAGTATCTCTTCGACAACTTGTAAAACATTACTTACCAAAAAAGGCAACTTGTAACCATCACCTTACAGGTGCCCGTCCAATTTTTAAGGTATAATTCACTAACTTCTTTTATTTTCACTATCCTAATAAAATAGACAACAGGGGAAGAATATTTCTCTATGGTACTTGATCCCATCTTCCGATAATAGAAGCATCTTATTTCTTGAGTCATACAACTCCTTTTCAAATGCGTAACAGATCTTAAAACAGTATTGAGAATTTCATCCATTTCAATGGTATCGAGAAACTGGTAAATCTTTCCCTATTTTACAACAAGAAATACCCCCTCTGAAGATTTTTCACATTTAAGGATACCCCTTACAATCTAAATCAAGGTAGAACCAATACACCAAAGGTTGTCAAAATCCATATAATGCAGATTTAAGTTTGTGAAGGCCTAAGTGAAGGGAAACAACATTTTGCATTGAATCAGGTAATTTTAACAACCGAAATACAACCAATTGTGATACAACTGGGACTTGAGCAAAATTTTACTTGTTTTCCTTTATGATGTTTTAATCTAGGGTGAGATAGTATGCTACAAAATGGGTAAGGTTGCAAATGAGCAGAGCCACTAGCAAGAGTGAACTCAAGCTTAAGCATGTTGGAGTTGACTGGTGAGCATGCAAGACCATACACCCACGCGCACGAGCGTGCACACACAAAAATAAGCGTTTCATCATTCAAAGACAGAAGAACTGTCTGGACTTATAAGTTACAACTGACATAAAAATTTGACCACCCATAACAGCAGTATATTCTGATGTAAAATTATAGATTGACCAATCTTTCTCCTCAAAGAGAGATCCTCCTGCCTTCATTTGTGAATCAAAACTGTTTACCAGCATACGTTTAGAAGTCGAAAGTGAGAATTTTTAAGGGAGAGCTGGACATACTAAATATATTACTTGGTTTATACCAATTTAACTAAAACCATTTTTGACAAGTCTTTTCAAGGCCAGCATTGCATTCCTAACGAATAGTCTTGATCTTTGATCCAATAAGACACTTAGGTACAACATGAAGGACTCACATTCCAGGTCTGACTGAGCTCTCTCCCCTCCCTCTTCCTTTCCCTCTCTCTTCCCGCTTCCGCGTATATATATTTATGTGTGTGTGTGTGTACACGTATACATAAATATGCATAGAAGTGTGTTATCCTGTACAGCCTAAGGAATCTATGTGAACAAGAGGCGACCTTACTAGGGAGGTGGTGAGAGTCTAGTGAGAAGGATTAGAAAAGACAAATAGAAGCCTAGACTGGAAATCGAGAAGAAATAATCCGATTCTGTTTGAATCCAGATCAGGAGCAAAAAGATGGAATGAAAATGCTACGAAATTAAGCATTGGAACACAAAAGGAAGGGAAGGAAACACGATCATGTATTCGATTTTTTCTAGATAGGATCTTCAATATAGGATGAATGAAACATCTGCAAAAGCTTTTTATTGTTTGTCTACCTAGGCGTCTTTGTACATGGCATGGTTTATCTATCCATATATCGGCTGCTGCTGATTACTGAAACTCTTGCATGTGTCTGCATCAAATAGTTTATAATAGAAGCAACAAAAGTGCATCATTTTGTTCAATGAAAGGTATAGAAGAAGCTTATTGTAGAGTAAACCCAACATCTTGCTCTGGAAAATGTTCTCTGATGACGCAAGAGGGAGAGAGAGACAGGAGGTGACATTACCGATATAGCATTCTTCTAATGGATTTCTTTACCCCTTTGTGGCCAGTCAATAGCAAGCTTAATGCACATGTACAGTATCAAATGTGAGTGCAGATTGAACTCTCTCTTCTTCTCTCAGTGCTTATATAATTCGCCATTTCTTTGGTCTCAAATGTGCATGCACACATACAGTCGCCACCCCCCCCCCTCTCTCTCCTCCCCCACCACCTCCCTGCTTCTCTTTTAATGCTTATATAACAGGTCGTTGTTAGTGAAGAACCAAAAGCTCTTACCATGGTGGAATTTTCAGTCTGCTGATACCCTGAAAGCAACAGCATAAGGCGATTCAGCGTTCTCAAGTTTTCCATGTCTTCTTCAGTCATTGAAGTGTATGAGAAGAAAGAAATGAAGGGTAGACTTGCAGTAGCTCTAGAAGTCACAGAATCCAGTGTTGCTAGTCCAAGTGCATCCAAACCCTGTACGTAATTCCCAGCGTGATTGAACTTAAGTATATAGGTAACAGATGATTAATCAGTTCATGATAGATACATGCAAAGTGACCATTCAACAAGTGATATGTACCAATGTGCTCAACATTATAAAAAACTAGCAACCATATGTATCTTTTTAAATGGGAAATCAACAGATTTGTGAGATGGTCCAGAAAGACATTTCCTAGCAGAGGCAACTGCAGTCATCCAACTGTTTTGTCCTGAACACGTGGGAATGGACATGGAAGACATTCTTATAGGGACACAGAAACCAAATAGTCAAGAGAACATGTTTCCTATGGTGGGAAACTGAAGATGAACAACTGTTACATCCTGACTGTAGTCTCCTATACCTGCAAAAGGCAAGGCGATCCCCCAAAATCTAGAGAGAATATGACATAATTTTGTGCAAGTCTACCTTCTGAATGCACTGAGGAAAACACTGATGACTTTTCTTTTGTACCCCCCAAAACACAGGAAAATAATACTGTTCTCAACAAATGGAAAGTATTGAAGGCATATTAATGTATGTTTATTGACTAACGTCAAATACCTGAACACTACAGTAGTTGCCACAATTAGAAGTAAAGATGGACACAACATGTATGAGTCCAAAGATTCTACCTTAGCAAGTTCTTGAAGTAGTATATCCCTCACAAAGGCACCCTGAGAAATGTGCACCATGGATGGCAAAAAAAAAAGAATTACAAAAGCATCTGCAGTAGTCACAGGATTCAGGTGCGATTGAAGAGGAATTTCAGGAGTATACCTTCTCATTTAAAGTAAAATCCAGGACTTGCTTAATAACCACCCTGGAATTAGTTTCCTTTTCTTGTTTTCTGACCAAGGCCTTCTTCGTTTTCGCACGGAGGGACTGCCATAAGAGTTATTTGAGGCTCTGAGTAAACTAAGGCAATGAGACTTAGCTATTACGAGTGGAAAAGAAACAAAAATATTTTAAAACTTTTGCCCTTACAGTGCCACTTCAGGTTTCACAAACCAAGAATTAGCACAAGTGCAAAATTCAAGTCTTGAGACCAGTCTTTCATGCAAAACAGCGAAGGGAGGACCATATCCAAGCCACCCACCTAGGACTCCATTTGGGTAGGGGCAGCACTTTAATGAACCATTAGATGAAGGGTCTTAATAACCAAAAGATGCAACATTTTCGTGTAATGGAACCAGAAAATCTATATAATCTGTCTATATCCAATGACTCACTAAAAAGGATGCCAGTTTTCAACTATGAAAACTGGTTCAGAATAGATTCTTTTACTGCTCTTCATCAGAACAAATTATTTTATTTGTATTTACTCATTTTCTAGTGTCTCACTGAACCATTCCTTTTTTAGTTTACAATTTGAAATCAACCACTGGGTAGGCATTACTACAGAGGCTGCGGAAATTAAGTGGAATGCATCAAGTTTTTTTTGGCTGACCATTTGCAATAGAACTTCCGCAAAGGGTCATATTTCTGAGTCATAAGATAACACGACCTGAATGCGATTTCATTCGAGAAAGAGATTCGTAAAAAAAGAAGAAGACAAATGACAGACAACCTAACCTCACTTAGCAGAGACTCTAGTCGATCAATTCTGAAAACACCATCCTGAGAAGAAGAACCAATTTCGGAATCAGGATAATGAGTGACAAAGTATGTGCTACATCTCTTTCTCCTGGAATTAAGTGCACATGCAATAGAGTATCCAGAGAATAAAAATAATAAGAAAAATAATCAAACAAATACATCAGATGACACAATAAGGTCATTGTTACCTTATAAAGAAGAGTTTGCAAGGAAGACTTTAGCTGTGGGGAGCTATCTGTTAGTACTTTTCTAGCAATCCAAGGGTACGTACTGCCTAAAACTTTGTAATCTGAGTCAAAGCTAATCGCAATTCCTTCCAATACAGCAAGGCTGAGAGCCAGAAAAATAAGTAAAAGACTTAAAGTAGAAAAATAGCAGTAGTCATGAGAAAATCAATTAAACCAACGTTATTCAACATCTCAAATACACCTTGAGAAGCATTAAAAAAAAATCCACCAACAGTATCAAGTAGGATCCATTGGCTCTCTTTTGGAAAAAAGATGACTGACTACCTCCGAATGACAAGAGAAAAATATGAGGGTATTCTGAACTTGAACTTATACCTGCAAAAGAGATATAGAAAAAAGGATAAAGAAAAGAAGATCATTTTAACTAATGGAGGGAAGAAAAAGAGTATATGGTTGTTCCTAAACTTCCTAACAGGTCTTGCAAAGAAATGTAAAGAGTAATTAACATACTTGCAGAAGATGATGAATATCTTGCAAAGAGATGTAAGTGGTAAGACAGCTCCTTACATTGTTGTTCCTAAATCTCCTAACAGGTCTCCAAAGCTAATGTTTCGGACTCCTTTTGCAACAGCATCCTGGAATATGCCTAAATATAGACAATGAAGGTGACAGCAGAACTCATTAGTATGATCCTCTAGAAAAAAGGTAAACACCTTCAAGTCCTACAAATCCAGCTAGCGGGACACCTAGGTTCATGTAGTCAAAAAGAGAAAACCTGTTAAGGCCTTTGTAACAGCTTCCCCGTCAGCAGTGGCTGGAAGAAGCCTGTAGAGTTTGTGAGTCAACCAGCCTTCTAAATACGAACATCAATGAGAACAATCTCTAACGGAGAGATAGATAATCATGATACCCAAGAGTGACGAAGTCCTTAGCCAATGCATCAAAATCACGGTTCACAAGGTGGAGACAGGCTTCCATAAATCCATCACGAAGTTCTTGTTTAAATTCACCCATCATACCAAAGTCTGGTGGTCAAATATATCAGTAGTTAATACTTCAAGTGGTACTAGTAAAAGTTAACTCTGCATATTATATATCATCTACCAATACATAAATAAATCACTACAGCTGACATTGGGCACACAAATACATATGGTTACAGGGATAGATACATCCAACGAATATTCAGCTGACATGTGAAAAAAAGATGCGCTGTGGATAGAGTGTAAATACCCTGAAGAGACTAATCAGAATAATGTTCACACTTGCAGTTAATTTCCCTAGAGTTTTCCTCAAAGTAGCGATTCAAGATTTGCGAGCTTTCATGCAACTTGCCAAATGTTCCTCAAGCACTTAAATATTCTAAGCACCTGGTCTAGTGGCATACCTTAAAGGTACATGTTCTGTTCCAGATGCCAGTGGACTCATCGATGAACCAGTCCGGAGGGTAGAAACATAGGTACAGGCAAAGATGGGAGGGATGAGAGAGTAAGCTGGTGTGGGGGCTTTGGCTTTCTAACAAGTTCGAAATAAGATTTCCATAATGTTTTGCCAGTCTGAAATCATTTGATACAACCATGTCTGATGTCTCTTTGAGCTCCACTTTCGAAGCAAGAGGAGCTTTTTAGACACCCCACTTATTCCAATCTGATATTGCTATCATTTAGCTATCATTTAAAGTGACTATCTGTCCTTTAGAGCTAAAGCAGTAAATCCATTGCAATTGGTTTGCTAACCTAGAACTTATTAGTTCCCTAGCATCTCTCAAGCATTCTGAGTTTGCAATTGGCCGACTTTAATTTCTCACAAAATATTCATGTCAGCAAACAGCATCCACAACGGAACAGAAAATGATGATGCTTTCCATGGTGGAATTATAGCAAGTAGTAAAGTGGAATCTTAGAATGTATGAGAAATATTAACAATACTGGAGCACCATCATAGTTTAGTATTTTTTTTTTGTAGCCAACTTCCGTTTTACTCTGTATTCCCAAAATTTTAGAAAGATATTGAGATAAAATTGGGGAATGCAGACTGATATAGCAGAGTCGCTACTACACACCAATATAGGCTGATATAGACGAAGTTAAACTGGTGGGATAAATGTTCCGGATTTTCTAAAAGTCCATGTACATCAGGCGGTATAAACAGGTATGGAATGGGATTAAATCATTGCTGGTGCAATCAATTGATACCTATCAAGCCTAAAGGAGAAATTTATTCAAGAGTGATGTTAAATTATATCGTCATTGTTACTATTGTTCTGCAACCAAAGAATACAATATAACATGGATGCTACAAAACTAAAATAACAACTAGCACCTTGCTCATGTCTCTTATTTTTCTTGCAGTCCCTTTCTACTTTATTCATCTTCTACCTCTTTGTTTCGACCTCAAAATATAACCTGGTACCAGAGTTTTCTGAATAGGTTGGTGAAGATAGTTACTGTTTCAGGACATTCTTGACCCACATTATTGATAGTTACTATGCTTTTTAGGAACTGATGGTTGCTGACACGGTATGCATGACTTGTTTTGTCTAAAAGCTTCCAGTAACTGAATAGTGGGAATCCCGTTTGTTTTAGTTTGTGCTTGGTATTTTCACGTTTGTTTTCTAATTTCCACCTCATGTTGTACTTCCTTGTGCACATTCTATTTTTTTTTCTTTTTGGGAGGGGGGAGCAGGGAGAGTGAGAGTTTTAAGTATATCAGTGCGTGCTTGATAAGGCTTCTTTTTGTTTTTCAGAAATTAAGAACGGCTATACATTAAAATACCTTTCTATCTTGTGTCTCTCACATCTTCTATCTTTGGTCCCCTATTAGGTACTTCAGAGTGTGACATGTGTACTTTCATATAACAGAGCTCTCCAGTTTACCTAACCTTCTTTTATTTCCTAGACATGATTGCCTGCAGTTACTAGATGATATACAGCAGTCATTGAGAGTACAGCAGAAGCAAAAAAATCATGGAAGGAGGAGGAGCAAATCCATCTAGATGAAGCAATTGGTAGCCTATTAGCCAGGTCATATAAGAAACTAGTCAAAATAAATGTAAAGAAAATCAAACCCAAAGTACAACTGATGCACAGATAACAACAGTCTGTCAATATTAAATTTACGACCATTGTCTATGCCCACATTATCCCAAAGGATAAGGAAACATGCACAAATAGGATGATCACAACTTGGTTAGCACATACCAGTTTCAAGCAGAACTAGACATAAATGAAAGATGTCTATTTGAAATGATCAATTGGATAAATTCTTAAGTAGAAAAGACACTATGAAAGTGAGCCAACTTATTAATTGTGCAATAAATGACTTGTCTGAGTTTATTGACCGACGTATTCAAACTTGTAGCATATACCTAAATAAGCTAGTTTCCCATCAGATGTACGGAGAAGGTTTCCAGGATGAGGATCTGCATGATAGAACCCATATTCCAGGAGTTGATTGAAGGAACAATAGACTCCAACCTATTCGGCACCAAGAAACAGAGATCTCATTTAACTTCCTGAAATAAAGGATCTATACAGAGGGTACATACATTGTTATTTAACAACAACATCACTACAAGTTGATTAAAAACTCACCTCAACCAAGTAAAGATCCTTCACTTCTGACAATTTTTTTCCCTGCGAAAGCCACAGAAACACCAGCATAGAATCTTGAAAGTTTTCATTGGCAATCCTATTTGAGAAAAGATGACTTTGACCACCCCTCCAATGGTTTCTGAAGGGCACTTGAGGCACGTGCCTCAAATACCTTTTTTTTTTTTTTGATAAGTAAGAAAAGCTTTATTAAAATAAAAGAAAACGGAACAGTACAAAGACTGTACTGAACCAGCTACAACAGACAAGCAAGGAAACTAATAAAATCGTTGAAGTCTACAAAAGGGGAACCCAACACCCCATTAGCCCACAGAAACAAGGTCTGCATCAGATTTCCCTTCAAACATTCTAAGGAGATCAAGCCATGCGATGCTACTTTATGACTGCTTATTTTTATGGTTTTGGGGTCGGCGACAGGGGGGGCGGTATGAGTATTTCTCACCTTCTTTTTGCTGATGACACCTTAATCTTGTGTGGGGCAGAGGCGAGTCAGTTTCGCAATCTCAGATGCTTATTACTTTGCTTCGAGGCGGTGTCGGGGTTGAGAGTTAACCTTTCAAAGACGGAAGTTATTCCTGTTGGGGATGTGGACAATGTTCAGGAGTTGGCTACTATTATGGGTTGCAGAGTTTCGTCGTTGCCAACCACTTATCTTGGGTTACCGTTGGGGGCGCGTTTCAAGAGCAAACATATCTGGCATGACATTATTGAGAGGACGGAAAGAAGGCTGGCAGGGTGGAAGCGTAGCTTTCTTTCCAAGGGTGGTAGACTCACGTTGATCACCATAAAACTACCGATCAAGCCATGCGATGCTACTTTATGACTGCTTATTTTTCTGTTGAAACAAGAGTATTTTGTCTCCGGCACATTGTTCCCACGATCTATGCATCAAATTAACGGGGACCAACTTCAAAAGTTTTCCTCCTCTTTTTCCTCGTCCCCTTTTCCTTTTTTTAAAAAAAAAGTTACAATTCAAGTAAGCATCCAATAAAAGGGATGGTATTCAGGAGTTTCTTCTTTCTACTGTAGTTATAAAGCATGTAAGATATTCTAAGTGATACCTCATTCGGAAAAGAGGGCCTTTTAATAGAGGGGTTTATCCAAGGAAACAAGCTCAAAGATGTTTCAGTATAGCCGTCACCAATATACACAAGAGGTACTCAATTACTTTTGCTCAAAACAAAGAGAGTAATCCAGTGATCCATGAAGAAACCAACACATAAAGGTTGATTGTCATTTTGACCGATTTACCAAGAAGCAAATTTATAGCAACATATGCTAGGTTGAGTGATCAGTAGGGATATATTTTTAGTAAGGCCTTAAGGAAACTCATTGTCCACATCCAACCTGAGTGAGAGTGTCAAAAGAGATTCCTATAAAAGAGAACAAAACTGAGGAGTTGACCAGCTATTGTCTTTCCTCATTGTAGAATACTTGTTTTTTTTTTTATAAGCTTCCTCATTGTAGAATACTATGACTGGAAAACCATCTTTGTTCACTTAAGAGGGGGCACACTGCTAACCTTCCCACGGGAACGTTACCTTAGCATACCCCATATATATGTAACACTTACAAAAACAGGAAGTAGGTGATGTTCAATTAGTTTCAGGTTTTATGGTGTGGCCTCATGAGCATCAACTGAAGACAATAAGAAACTTTATATGCAACTGGGTGGTAGTTTCATTCTTAGAAGAATTAGGTGCATGATTAGATAGTGATTAGAGACAAAAAAGATAATGAACAATACCTCCACCCATTCCATAACAAGAATCTTACGAGTCGTATGCTCCATGTACATTTTTGGGACTACAACATCTGGTATCGTGCCATATAACTGTCTGTTCAAGCATACATTGGACCATACTTAGAGCGTCTATGCAATGCTTAATCCCAGTGTATCAGAAATGCATCGACAGAAAAATATGGATTGCTAGATACTGATGTGACTTGGTATAACTAGCATATAATTACTACCACAACGTCTAAGGTTAGTTTACAAGCAGAAAATATGCCCAAATAACCATGCCGTGACTCATTCTTCTCCAGCACTCTGGAGTTTGAAGAATGTTGTCAACCAACTTATTTGCTCAGATAGGCTATCATTCAGACAAGTGAACTACCTAAAATATAGTCAAGGACAAAAGATATAATCTGTCTACTCTATAAAAACATGCCTCAAGGAAATAAGGTGCAATATTGGTAACCATATTTTCAAGGACCTGGATCAAATAGTTAATTGTCTACTGCTAGATTAACATAGCTGGAGTTAGAAGTAGGTCAATCGGCTGTCATAGAAGGAAAAAAAAAAGACAACTAAAATGAATAGGCAAGAAAGCAAGCAAGTCTTTCAGTATTATCGCCAAAATATGCATCCGTAGCCTATAAAGCTAAAAAAAGGGGGAAATATTCATCAACATGCACAGGCATCTATCATTTGCCAGTTGATGGAAAAGCAAAAACCGGGAGGCTAATTAAGTATTAATAGAGCAACAGAAACTACATATACAGGTACCAGAGAGGTAGAGCGATGAATATAGAAATGGCTCATGCCCATGTCTTTGCGACATTGTCAAGAGGATAAGGCCTTAAAATATCTAATGGACCAAGAGAAGGAGACGAATCAGCCATTTGGGGTGCAATTTGGATCCAACGTTTCAAGAATTACATATCCACAGGTGACATGGTATTAACATTTTCGTCAATGTAACTTGTGAATAGGTGGTATTCAGAAACCCAAATAAATGAAGACCCAAAAGAACTCCTAACGAAACCCTCTAACCGTGCTCTTACCTGAATTTGAGACCATTGCTTGCTTCTTTCATGTAATCCATCTCCTGCATTCAATGTGATTCCCCTGTATTCAATATGAAGCTCTAAGAATATTCGCCATGCAACAAGCATATTCAAGGAAAAAGCTCAGATTCACTTTACAAACGGTGGAACACGGTCAACCAGTTAATTTCCCAGTTTTTTCTTTTCTTTTCTTCTCTTTTTACTTGTTGGAGAAATGGAAACCAGGGAATAAGTTCCAACATATAAGTAACAAAAGATTATCCATGTGAAAGTCTTTACAAAAAGCAGTACTTGTGAGTGAGTGATAATAAATTGACCAGGGAACCATAAATAAATCTAAGTACAACCTTTTTCTCGATCTTAAGATTTATGGTTCCCAAACTACAAGGTACCTTTTAATTATCATAGTGCAGTGGACTTAGTTAAGGTCTAAGCAATTAAGTATTTTCCGTTTAAGGACTAGAATTCTTACTCTACATTTCCCCATGCATTACAGTGGAGAAAAATGTTGACAGAAGATCGATATATACCCGAAAAAGACTTGATGCCCATTCGTCAACAACAGCCTGCCAAGTGAAAGTCACGTTTCTCAGTTATCACAGCCCAATGAGACAAGATAGCAAACAACATGACTAAAAAAACGTACAATGTTTTAATGTTAAAAATGCTCACGCCAAGCAATGGAAATGCTCAAAACCCCCCACAAGATCCATTCAGTATGGTCAACAACATGACATTAAAATACCACATTTCCAGCCCAATAGAGGTCAAAGTTGCTTTAATCCGAGTTACATGTTGCAGCATACCTGAAGATCGGTGTTCAATTTGCCTACTCTCCTAAGTAGCCCTGCTACAAAACGCAAGATTAGTATGTCAAGGGATATAGCAGCTTGAACTCCAGGCCTTTGCACTTTAACAGCGACAACATCTCCCTTATGACGAAGCCTAGCTTGATAAACCTAATATTGGAGAGAAGACAATGACTGAGGTAATGTTGGACTTGTGAGACTGTCTACAAGAGCTCAGCTCAATTACATGAAAGATACCAGAGAAAGGTCCTAGATAATGAGCCTAACCAAACACAAACCTGGCCAAGGGATGCAGCAGCTATAGGCTCTGGTGAAATTTCTGAAAAAAGGTCATCTATAGGTAAACCAAGTTCTTGTTCGATGGTGTTGAAAGCAACTTCAGTGGAAAATGGACTAATTTGGTCTTGCAACAGTGAGAGTTCATCCAAATATGAGGGTGGTATCAAATCCTACCAAAAGATATCATGAAATGAGATAATCTTGAACAAAATCACAACATTATAGCCATAAAGATGCAAGCAAATCTCAACATACTATCAATGTAACAGAAAACACACCATCTTTTGCACATCATTTTGTTTTGAATGTTATGTGAGTGGTAGAGGATGATTTTCAAAGCTCAAATAAGAGCCATGGGCCTACTACTTAGGAATTGCCATTTCCTTACTGAATATTGTCTAGCTTCACTTATTTCTGGCCTATCGTGACTGTAGCATGATTATTGCCATAATAAACTACCTTCCTTCCCATCTCCTCCCCCCCCCCCCACACACACACAACAACAACAAAGAAGAAGAAAAAACAAACTTCACTAATGGGAAAGCCACGTTATGAGTTAGGCTAACAAATTTAAAATCTTGCAGCCAAAGAACAATTCCGCCAGTAAGTCTTTCTTTCCTTTCATTTGTTTTATAGTTAAATATCAAGAAAATCTTGCAAAAAGTTCCATCCTTTGTATAAAATTTCTCCCCATACTTTAAAGCTTGGTGAACAACATCAAGACTGATGAAAGAGACATCTTTCGACCCTATATAATAGAAGAGAAGAATAACCTCCATCAGAAATATTACATCTATGACTTGTTATTAGAAACTTGAACAGAACTTATTTCCAGCAATTCTTCACAGACAATGCAGTGATGTTAATTAAGAGCTCAAATGTTTCACTCAACTGTGGCTCGTGTGTGTGAGTCAATCCCCAATGCAAAATCAACTCAAGAAAATTGAACTTGTGGAGCTGTGAAGTTCTTTGGTGTTTGTATTGTAACGTCATTGAACAAAACGACAAAGACCTGAAAGGAAAATTTCTACCACCAATTGGAATAACGTGTATGTCCCCTACATGCCTTGTTTAGTGGGTTATAGCATATCACAGAAGAAAAGCCTTCGGACTGAAATCTCAAGTGACAGCAACTAATAATAAAGCAAGCAGACTCAATTGAACAGACAGTTGAAAGTTTGAAGCATGGAGCATATGTCAACTTACAGGTCTGGTTGAGATAGCCTGAGCAATTTTGATATATGCCTACAGGGCACAATAATCTTATCAGAAGAGCACATTATAACAAGGAAGCAATTATAGATAACTATGATCACTTGGTATTTTAGATCTCAGTAGATAGGTAAAGTGAGTCTTTCATAGCAAAAGTATAGAAAAAGCTTAAGATTTGAAAAAAGCTTATGTTCAAGATTCTCCACCTACAATATTCCCATCTAAATTGGGACATTCTAGACGGAGAGAACAAAAGCAGCAATTTGCCTCTTCCCAAGATTGTCAGCTGAAGTTTTGTTCCCCTCTTCTTCTCTCTTTCTTCCCCTTTTCGGCAACATACATTGATGTCTGGCTTAGATTCTGCATCATTATCTTTCCAAAACCCTATAAAGCAGGCCTTTTTTGAGACCAATTGTGTGGTAAGTAATTCAACAGTAATCTCAAGAACACCACATATTACTTCGTCACTGATTTGAAAGGGTAAACATCCTTCTTGGTGGGGTTCTTTACTGCAGCATTCTCCTGATTACTAGAAAGTGACATGGTTAGCTATTACAAGTGCTTCTACAGAAAATCTTGGGTTTGTAAAGGACTCTTCAGCAGGATATCTGAGTCATCTAAAGGAGCTGAGGAATTTAAAACAATCTTGTATAGAGTAGAGGTCTAAGGATGGAAACATTTTTGATGGCATCTCTGGGTACAATATGTATTCAAGGACTGAGATCTGTTTTGCAAAACTTTGGAGTTTGTTTCGACAAGTAGACCAACTTTCATTAAAAACAAACAAAGAGTACGAAGCTTTACAATCCATTTACTAATGTGTTCCCCGTGGAGTGAAGGACCAATATTGGAAATCCAGAAACTCCAGTAAAGATAATGGACAATTTCCATCCATTAATGTCCAAACAAGCAAAGATCTCACAAACACATGCTTAAACCTATCAACAGAAAGCTCAATCCCTTCTAAGGTCCGTTGTTTCTCTTGAACCATATATTTCAAAAAAAACAGTTGCCGCCACATTTCCACATTTTGCTCCTAAATGATCTAGGCTTCCTTGCCCCTCACTGCAATAGGTCAGTCACTGTCTTTTTTTTTTTTTGATGACGAGGAAATCCTCCAAAGCCGGACCCTTTTGGCCCAACCCTGAAGTACAAACCCCGACCCCCTGGACCGACCCCACAACCCAGGGAGCAGGTAAGTCAAGGGCGATAATGGGGGTGTTGGGGCTCGAACTTGAGACATGTTAGAACCCAAGCCGAAACCTTACCACCACACCAAACCCTTGGGGGTAGGTCAGTCACTGTCTTTGGCATTACTTAAAATCAGTACTTTCAAAAATGAGTAACCAGGAATGGTAACAGCAGATCTGTCATTTTCTGATGATAGTCCATAACATAACAATGTACAAAGACTATACTTCTTTCGGCCTAATTACACCTTACCTCTCTAACTTCTAAGGAGTTCCGCTAAACCTTCAAAAATTGTGGACTAAAACTGAACACTTCGATGAACTATTCAAGTGATGCCACATCAGCAAAAATCTGAACCCTAATTGTGCAGAATCAGTTTTCCTTCTTTTAGTTTTTTTTTTAATTGTCGCGGCAGACCTGTGGACTGGAATAAATTAACGTAATCTGGGTGGTGACTTTCAAGAATGAGAAGGTTTGCCTGTAGCTATAGTGTCACATGGATGATGATGTGGATTTCACCAGACAGAGGCGTTGTATCTAACTCGCAGCCTATACGAACAATCAATCACACAATTTATAAAGAAGAGAGGAGCTGGAACAGCAGGAGCTAAAAGTTCCAAATCAGAAAATAAGAATATAAGCGAACAAGGAGCGAAAGACGTATACTGTCAGAAACAAGCTCGAGAATTATAAGCAAGACAAAGCAGACCAAGCTCGGACGAAGCAAAATTATGTCTAAGGCACTTCATCTCCACAAATAGGACGTACCGGACCAAGTTCTACCAATATTTTTCGAAGTTCTGCAGCTCTAACCTGCAGCGGACCGATGAAAATTAGTGTCGATGAACTAATCCACTGAAAGACGAACGATGAGACTTCAAATCAATGCCTAAAGTCAGACCAAAATAGCCTCACCTCGAACATCAGGTCTGAACGCTCCTGAACCTGATCGAGGTACCGGAGGCCGAACCATTTCCCGAAAGTAGTCCCAATCTGTAAGAGGCGGCGAACGAGAACCAGCGGTTTTCTCTTATAGATTGCGGCAATCTTCGAGACGCTGTACTCGGCCAAGGAATCGGCCTCTGAGGCGGTGAGCTCGAAGAGGTAACCGGACCGCTCGGTGAAGGCATCCACGTCGCCATTACCGGCGCAGCGGAAGGGACTATGCGGCCCGCAGGAGGCGCGGTGAGGGCGGGCGGAAGTTTTGGTTCGGTCGGGACTGAGAGAGCGGTGTTGTTTGGATTTCGGATTGGCTGGAAAGGAGCGGAGGGATAGTGTGTGGGGGAGGAGAAGCATTGCTTCGGTGTGGTGTAACCGTGTAAGACAAACTGTAAACGGGGGTTGTCGCTTGAATCAAATCGGTAAAACGGAAACGAAGTAGCTGTACAGCCTCCTTTTATTTGGTTTTTTGAAAGAAACGTACGAGCTAACGTCTCCTTTGTAGTCCTTGCATTTTTTATCCTTCCTTCTTCTTTTTCCCATCCAATTGTTTTTTTTTGCTTAAATGCTCCGTGCGTCCATGTGGTATGACCCTTTCCCAGTTTAGTCCTTAGGGTATGAATTTCCCTTAAAAAATCCCTGGGATTGGGCCCTATTCCCAGAAGGGTCCTGCCGTCAACTTATTGGACGGAATTGCTGACGTGGCTAACAGAAGACACGTGTTTGCTGACGTGACAATGACAGGTACGTTTTTTAAAAAATTTTGGTCTAATTATATTAAGACACGTGTCAGAAAATAAATAAAAATAAAAAATATTTTAAAAAGATAAAAAATATAAAAAATATAATAAAAAAATAATAAAAACTTAAGAAACCACGTGTTAGAAAATACCTCTTTGGGTTTTTTGTCGCCACCTTTCTTCTCCGACTTTTCGTCGGATTTGTCGTCCGTTTTGTTGTCCTTCTTCGGCTGGGGGGAGAGGAGATCGACCTTCTTCTTGGCCCTCTGGGCCAACTTGTCCCGGAGCATCGTGGGGTCTACCTTTCCGACCAAGCTAGTTAGTTTTATAGCATATTTGGAGCGAACTGGGAAGCTTGAATTCCACTTCTTCTTAACAGTATTCTTTATGGGTCTAATGACAGGCATATTGTGGGTGCAGGTGCAGGGACGTGACAAATCTAAGCCTTCTACTTCTAATGGTATTTTGGCTTCGGTATGGAAGTTTCATAAAGAAGAGGATGAAGAACTGAAAATTGGTTCCGATCTCTACCAAAAAGTCATATCCTCTGTTCCAAACTGTACCAAAATGACACAGAATGATATGTGGACATTCAAGTTCATACTCAAGGATGAAACTCTCGACGAAAATCGAGTATTGATAGGAATAGAGAAGAAGAAAAAAAATGCAAAAGAAAACAGAGTCGGGAAAACGGGAATCAATAAAGTGGAACAATGTTTTCCTGTTATCAAAGAAGAGGAAAAAACTGTAAGCCTGTATTTCCATGGGAGAGATGAGTACATGTCCCTCTTGCGCAACATCTCCAAACTGCTCAGTGTACCCAAGAACCTCGGAGTCTTCGTGCAAGAGATTCAAAGAAGTTTCTCTTACATGCAATGCACGAAGCCCCTTGAACATGTAGAACAGATTCACAGGCTCATCAGCAACACTGGTGCACTGTGATCTGCCCTTCCGACAGTATGAAGAATCCCAGTGGAGTCTCTGTAAGTTTAGAACAAACCTAGAATCTTCAGGTGGTTGCTGAGAATATTTTAAAGGCCGAGGGACCTTAAAACTCACAATATGTAAGTCACATGGTAAGGGAGCAGCTAAAGGTGAGAAGGATCTCGGAGGCGGCTGTATAGATAATTCCTGCGGCTTCTTCGCAATGAATGCATGTAGTGGATATTTCAAATGGGCACTCAAGGATGAAACTCTCGACGAAAATCGAGTATTGAGAGGAATAGAGAAGAAGAAAAAAAATGCAAAAGAAAACAGAGTCGGGAAAACGGGGAACCAATAAAGTGGAACAATGTTTTCCTGTTATCAAAGAAGAGGAAAAAATTGGGACGAAAATAAAATTTACTAAATTAATCTATGATATATTTTGCCAGTGGTGTTCCAAAGACATGCAGGTTAGCTGGGATTCGCAGGAACATAAAGCTTGAAAAACAGAGGAAGCAAAGCCAATGTATATATACGTGCCTTTAGGGATTTTGGGGCATTTTAGGGATTTCAGCTTCGAATTATACACGTGCCTTCGTATTATTTTTTTTCTAATTTTTAAACGTGCCACGTCAGCAAACACGTGTCTTCTGTTAGCCACGTCAGCAATTCCGTCCAATAAGTTGACGGTAGGACCCTTCTGGGAATAGGGCCCAACCCCAGGGATTTTTTAAGGGAAATTCATACCCTAAGGACTAAACTGGAAAATGGTCATACCCCAGGGACGTACGGAGCATTTAAGCCTTTTTTTTTTTTTTTTAATGCTGGCAAAGGAAGAGAACCTCGCTATTGATCACATGCATGGGCTTGTTTGGAAACCGTTCCAGGTTCTGATTTTAAAGGTTTAAACAATAGTTTAAACCCAAATTTTTCAGCGCGTTTGGCATGGTTCACTGGTACAGTAAAGCAACACGTGTGACCGTCTAATTCGTCATGTGTTCTCAAAAGAAGTTGCGTGCAGATAATTACCGTACACTGAGTCTGATCTCTATCATGCTACAGTATTGATCCAAAAATATCATGTTGTGTTGGATAGTTCGTCCGCTCGAAGCCTGCAACCTTTATCTCCCTCTTCCTTGCTCACTGTCGTGCACCACTTCTAGAGACATTTCGATCGACAAGAGCTGGCATCTCGCACAAGCGAAAGGAGTACCTGTTGTCATGTTGGTACTCAATTTGCATTTGCTAGACTTGTGTTCGTCCACGTCGCCCGAGCACAAAAGAAACTACTGCTCTTGAGTTCCCCAGGCGTGCAACGCAAGTGGAGCGCTCATCCCACGGATACCAGTATACCACCTTGTGTGAGCGCACATAGAGGAAAATAATGGTTTTCTTTTTTATCATGTTGTTAAAAAGGGTTTTGGAGAGCGGCTCACCTCCAGTGTAGAATCCTTGTGCTTCAAAGGTCCCATGCAACTGCCGCAATAGATCAAGCAGAGACAACAACCCAGGTCAACCCTACAACCACGACTCCTTTTGTTCAGAAATCGTATCATCTTCCTGCCAAAGCATCTCACGCCTTTTGCAAATCTGCTGGAAAAGCAAATACCACAAACGACACCCATCCATACTTCCAAGGAAGCACCAGATTTTTTTGGTCAATGAATAGCACCCATCCATTCTTCTAAGGAAGCACCAAGCCAAACCCAAGATAATACATCAGGTTACCTCCCGTTGGGTTTCCACAAGATTTCATAAAAACATATTCTTAGAATACTTCCCAATGGACATTGGTTAAAACTTTTGCCTTTTGAACTGCATTTCTTTCAATAATTCCAAAGCTTAGCCAACATAAAAAGGATACCAGCTAATATAACTTTTAATATGAGTCTCACCAGAAAGTTATCTAGTTGTAGTTGACCTTCCAACATTTACATAAGCAAAAATCTGTGGCAAGAAGATAACGCTATTTTTTGAAGAAAGCGAGTAGCCGACGTTGGGGCAATCCAATGGAAACAAGGGGGATTATCTGAGTTGTCATCCCCACGACCAACGGCGTGGCCGCGCGACTGCGATGACGGTTGACTTGGGCCTCCGAAGCCTGTTGAGAAAAATTGTGCATAGAAAGTGGGAAGAATATAGAATTCGAAGGGTAGAGGGACGGTTAGCGTGAAGATGATGATAACAATGCTTCAGGCTAACTTTAAGGGTGCGTTATGTTAGAGTTGATGAATTGGTAGAACACTAGCCTTAAGATTCATAATTTTATACGTGCCTTCTATATGTTTGAAAGCCGGGGGAAATATGTATTATTTTTTGTTAGTGTCAGACGCATTAATGGATCTGTCAAGTAATAGTGGGTGTGTATAATCTGGCAGGGTGAGAGGCAGAATAAATTGAGCCTGGGTCTAACTTATTAAACCGAAACCACAACCTTGACCCTGAACCAGAACTTAAACCGGTTTCCAAACAATATGATGAAAATCGTTAGGAATAATAATTTTGAAAGAAAAAATATATTTTTCGCCAAACTATCATGCATTTCCAATATATTAATTTCATAAACCACCAACGACCTTTTACAATTTACACTCTAGGAATTAATATTTTAATTCAATAAAATAACAACTAAAATATACTCGTATACTATAAAAGTAAGGGAAATTCACTTTTTAGTCCTTAGGTTTTGGACACTTTTTATTTTAGTCCTTCAATTTCAACTTTTAAATTTTTAGTCCTTGAGTTTTCATTGTTTGGCGAAATAGTCATTCCGTCAGTCTGTTGTCCATATATTTAACGGAGCTATCTGACACGTTAGCAATTTTGACTCGGTCGACTGCTACATGAAGCGGTCGACCGCTCACTTACAACATATATACACGGTCGACCGCTTCATGTGTCGTTAAGCATACGGACGGCAGACTAACGGAATGACCATTTCGTTAAAACAAGAAAACTCAATGACTAAAAATTTGAAAGTTGAAACTGAATGACTAAAATGAAAAAGTGACCAAAACTTAGGGACTAAAATGTCAATTTCCCTAAAAATAAAGTTGTCATTTAAAATATCAATTTCCATAAAAAAAATTGTAACAACAAATATTTTATATTGAACTTTATTTTTTAATATTTAATCGCTTTTATGTTTCTTCTTAAAACTGAAATGAGTAATGATGGAAAACGTTGTAAACCTTTAAACACTATTAGTTTATTTGTGAAATTTTTGACTGGCTGCAGAAAATGTTTTACATTTCTTTGTAAAACTTTTGATTAAATGAGTTATGGTGGAAAACGTTTGGAGAAAGGCGAGAGATTCGTAAAACATTTTCACTAAAATGCTTTCCTGTATGAAACGTTTTACATTGTCTGGTGAAGAGCTTTTTCCGAATTAAACTCTTGCACCTAATTTTTTTTCCTTGGCAACTCTTGTAGACTTGTACCCATTCAGGATTAAAGAAAAGGAGATACTCCCAATGACAGTGTTCAGGAAAAGGAGCTCCTCGAACTTTCCAGAATGTAAAAGCAGCACTAATCGCTATCATGATCAAGAATATTTTTTTTTTGTTTTTTTCTCTGTTTTAGGCTATACGAGGCCTAGTTGACACAGAAAATATTTGAGTATTAAAATTTTGGGTATTGTAATTTGTGAAATATTATAAAATAAAGATATTTTATGAGTTGGTAAAAAAGTAAAAAGAGAAGATTTTTAATAAATATTATAATAAAAAAGTTATGTTATAAATTTTTTAATATTAACTTTAAATAATTGACCTTAATTATTTGAGATTCAAACAACTCCACGTATCGTCACATTCAAATGATCAGGCTTTTGTGAACTAAGTTGGAGAGTCTATTCTTTGAATTGAGTGCGAAAAAAACATCAAATTAATTCTATTTTAATTAAACATCATCTTATTGCTCTCCGAAATAGGAAAAAATAAAAGAAAATATGCTTTATAAATTGATTGTCTAGCTACCGTAATCATTGAGCAAATTGCATAGACCAAGTTCATGTCAATTGACTTCCGAGCTGAGGAAACCTTTAGTATGTGCATTATCTATATACCTATTTATCATTAAATGGGTTGAAAAGTTCATTTTCTGTATCTGGAGGTGCTAACTTAAGCAGTAGGATTGACTTCCTATTTAGCGTGGACGCGATGGTGTTTGCTTCTTAAGTAAAAATAAAATAAAAGGAGTAAACATATTTTTCACTCTCGAATTACTATAATTTTTACATTTTATACTATAAACTACTACTTATGTTACATTTCACCATTTAACTACTAATTTTTTAGACACTTTGCACCCTCCAACTAGCAATGTTAGACACTTTGCACCTTCTATTTCGACAATAATATTCCCAAAATTTAATGAATTGACAACAATACTTTTAATATATGCAAAGTGGGTAAAAAATATTATCATTGTTTTAGTCTTAAAATTTGATAGAGGGTACAAAATATTTAAGATTGGTAGTTAGAGAGTGAAATGTAATAAAAATGATGATTTAAGATGCAAAGTGCAAAACTTATGATAATTTGTGGGTGAAAAATATATTTATTTAAAAAAATAAAGATAATTTATATAGTTAAGGAAAAAAATGCAAAGAAATATTTAAAGAAATATTATAATAAAAAAATAATATGATAAAAATAAATATTATTTTATAAGTTTTTAATCAACCCACCAAACCTCAATTTTTTTTGGGCAAACCTCAATTATTATTTTACCAGAACTATACAATGGTCAATGGAGGTCCTAAAGCACTTTTTCTCTTTTTGTTTATTCATTTTTCTAGGAATGGTCCCGCTAAACACCATCATTGCCTTGCGATAAATATATTGGAGTAGGGCTGTTCAACCCCGGTGTAGGTGCCGGTTTTGGCCAAAACCGGCACCTACACCGGATATACCGGTTTTTAAAAAAATGCCACCTACACCTACACCGTTAAGGGCAAAAACCGGCCCTTAACGGTGGCGGTTTAGCGGTGGCGGTTTCCGGTAATCCTATATTTATATTAAACAATTTTTTAAACATATTATGAACATAAAAAATATAAACTTTACACTAAAACAACAAATACATAGAAAATCAAAGATTTAAGCAAGTTGATTCTGCACTGTAACTTGTATCTGTGAATTTACTTTGCGGTCCAAACTACAATAGCTCAAGTTGATTTGCCAACAAATGGTTGGTGTTTCTATCATCCTGAGCTTTTAGAATATACTTATAGAGGCTTCAATAAACCTTTACCAGAACAAATTAAACAACACTATCACTACAGAAGGAAAACGGAAAAAATAATCTTTTTACCTAGAACTCTAGCTAGATATTGGAAGCGGACTCCCCATCACAGGCACATTTACAGATTTTCTCCGAGATCAATCAACTTCAGCATGAAACACCATGAAATTGTGAAAACCACAGCCAAAACACGACCTCCTAAAAGTCCAGAAAGAACAATTACAAGCAGAGGTGGATACCTCAGATTCCCATTGCTTTCTCTCCCCGGGGGAATCGCGCAGGGGCCACTGGAGTAACTAGACCACAGCACATTAACAAGGTGCTCTAGAGATTTTGTAGACACAAAAATCAAACTTATGCTTTTCAACAGCCACTTAGTTCAAAATTTCAAGATAAGATGTGTGAGAAACAAAACAATTCAATTACATTTAAACATATTTAAGCACGTCTACTCCTAACCAAATGCTCAAACATGCCTACTTCCTCATTATAACAGATTCAGGGCCTCCAGTTCACAAAAACAATATGTTTACTCTTCATTGAAGTATCTATATTGGCAAAACATAAGTGCATAGTGCTGAGAGTTACCTGACTACCAAAGAAATTCCTATGTACAGTACAATTTAGGCCCCCAACCAGTTCCTGCCCGCCTGTTTTCTGCCCTGAAAAGGCATGCCACCCATTCAGAGTCGGACAGGTTTTGAGGGGAAAAGAAAAAGAGCTTGAATGATGAAATTAACCCTAAGTCCACTCTAAGGGAACAAGGGACGGAAAACCCACCTGTAGCTTTGTTTGCCAAGAAGATAAGCCCTGCACAGGTTCCCCAAACAGGCTTCCCCATTTTAACAAACTCACGCAGAGCAGGAAACTATGGGTAAGCCAAGAATCAATAAATTAGCTACATTTTGTTATGAGAACATATACAAACTACAAATCCAGGCATTTCAAGGTGTATCATATCTGAATTATTATTTTTAATCAGCCTAAACACAATTGGACCTTGAGAATATTTAGACTAGTTCATTACACCCATCGTCTATCTCAAACAGAAAGAAGATGAAACATAATATTTAACTTTTTAAATGTGGATAAACAATTAGTTGACTTGTTTCATATTCCCAAAAACCAATGCATCTCAAGAAAATCACGGGATATATAACCACGACATCTTTTTCTCTCTTCATCAACAGTAACCGCCATTTTCAGCACAATACATGCTAATGAAACACATAAGATGAACAACCCAAAATTGCAGAATGGCATTTACTTATTACGCTATGATGGTTATTACAAAGAAAGTATAAGGAAAATTTAAAATTCTAATCCCTGAACAATCACCAAAATGTCATTTACATGTATGAATTTCATCACATTTAGACCCATAGTTACGTGACATAATATCGATATTTCAGATTGAAATATTTTGATAATTAGGGGCTAAATGAGATGAAATTCATAGTTCAGACCAGTAACAGTCCATGGGCTAAAGGTGATAACATGATATTCTCCAAAGTATAAAAGATTTTCGCAAAAATCAGCGAACAGTCAAAGATTGTTCGTCAGCCAATTGTTTTTTATGCTTTGCTTCATTATGCAGCCGTCAATTTTCCTTTCGAAAACTTGAGTAATCAATACCAAACAAAAAGAAAGAAATATCTTGTAGAGAGAAGAGGGAGAGAGGACCAAGTTGTGGTACTCAGCGAGCTTAGCCATGGTAGTGCTCTCTCCTCCAGGGATGATAAGGGAAGCTACGCTGTCAAGTTGCTCCGGCTTCCTTATCTCCACGCCTTTGACGCCTAACCTTCTCAGCGCTGCCATAATGAACAGAAGAAAATTCGCTCATGGAGCACACGCATAAGCATGACAGAGAGAAACAGAGACAGAGAGAGAGGATGTGCCTGCGATGTGTTCGTTGAAAGATCCCTGGAGAGCGAGGACGCCGACGACGGCCAGATTTAGATTTTAGGGTATGAATGGGGAAAAGAAAATGAGGAGTGGGGGGTGGGGGGGTGACGCGGGCGGGGGATTAAAAAAAAAGTGGGAAACCCGGTTCCCGGTCCCCGGGTTCCCGGTGCCGGGGAACCCGGGAACCGGGAATACCACCGGGTTTCCCCAAATTTCTGCACCGGCACCTACACCGGGGTGCCGGTGCCGGTGCCACCGGAATTTTCCGGTGGCACTGAACAGCCCTATATTGGAGTTCAAACTTTCATCCAAGTGTGAAATCGGGTTTTCCAACTTTTTTTTTTTAATTAATAAATTCAAAACGACGAAACTACGTCGTTTTCTTCCCATAAATCTCCCTGCGCATTTTCCCCTAGTTTCGCCTCTTCAGTTTTCCCTTTAACCGACAGCAGCGCCGGCAAGTGTCTCTCTCCCTCTCCCTTCCCTCTCCTGCGGACCTGCACCTAGCCACTCACCGAGCTCCACTCCAGTAGCGGCAATGTCTCTTTTTAGGTAACATTTTTGCTTAAATATGCTTAAATCTTTCCTCAACATTGTAATTTCCTTTACAGAGCTTGACCAAAAGTATTCTGATACTTGCAGAATAGATGATTTTGAGTTCACCCGAGAGTGTGCAATCTTTGATCTACTGGATATTCCATTATATCATGGCTGGATAGTTGATCCATAGGTTAGCACTTTCTGGCATCAGACATGCTATCTAGCATGATTTACTTAGGGATAAGTTCAAGTTGCCCTTTTAATGGCATAATACTGTTGGTTTCTTGTACTCTATGGGTTTGACAATTCGTAATAGGATTTCTACCATTTTGTTTGGGCCCTACAGTTGCAGCTTGTTTCAATATGTTCAACTTATAAGCCTTAAAGTTGTTTGTGTTGTTCTAGAGAATTTCGATGTCGATGGTTTACCTTAATGTTTGTCGTTCTATATGTATCTAGTGGTTCTTATATCTTTCATCAGACCTCCTCTTCCATACATTGCATTCATGTTTTCCCATAAATAGGTTTTATGCTCTTGGTCTGCATACCAATGCTAGTTTCTTTTGACCTTATGTTGCCTGTGACCAGTCCATGACAGATCTCCTTGAACACAATCTATACCAATCTCTTAAACTATAGTCGGGAAGTCTTGGGAGTTTACTATTTTTTCCTCTAAAATGTTTCAGGTATAATGCTTTTAAATGTATTTGTCTCTGCATCAAATTCTTGCAAAACAAGAAAACAATTTAGTTTTTGCAGATTGTTGGCAACTATTTCGTTACTTTAATGTAGGCAGCGACAATTGCTCCACTCCACTCCACCTGCGCCTAATACTTTAAATCTTTGGATTAGATTGTATTAGTTTGAAATTTAAATTGTATTAGTTTGGAATTTGGATTATTGATTTTGGATTAGATTGTATTAGTTTAGGTTAGATTATTGATTTTGGATTGTATTAGTTTAGATTATATTATTGATTTTGGATTGAGTTAATGTAGAGTTTATATTTTCTATGTGCATAATATGTTAAAAAAATGGCTCAATATGAATATAAGATTATCGAAAATCATCACCGCTAAATGCTAAGGGTCAGTTTTTGCCCTTAACGATGTAAGTGTACGTGATATTTTTTTTTAAAAAGACATATACTGTGTAGGTGCTAATTTTGACTAAAATCGACACCTAAACCAACCGAGGTTGAACAATCCTAACAGTGGTCCTAAATCACCTTTTCTCTTTTTTGTTTATTTATTTTTCTAGGGATGGTCCCACTAAACACCATCATTGCCTTGCCGATAAATATATTGGAGTTCAAACTTCCATCCAACATTCCATATCCGAACTAGCTACCCAGCAGCTCTTCCACTGTCATCGACTCACCAAAATGTCCGAGACGCTAGTCCAATTCGGAATAATAGGCTGCGCTGAGATAGCCCGCAAGCTCTCTCGCGCCATCGCGCTTGCTCCAAACGCCACGATCAGCGCTATCGGCAGCCGCTCGCTCGAGAAAGCCTCTAGATTCGCATCCACCAACAACTTTCCACCCGAAGCCAAGATCTACGGCTCCTACGAAGCCGTACTCGACGACCCGGACGTCGACGCCGTCTACGTCCCCCTGCCCACCAGCCTGCACGCGCGCTGGGCCGTCCTCGCTGCCCAGAAGAAGAAGCACCTGTTGCTCGAGAAGCCCGTCGCCGTCAGCGCCGCCGAGTTCGACATTATCATTGAGGCCTGCGAGTCCAATGGGGTGCAGTTCATGGACGGCACCATGTGGATGCACCACCCCCGGACCGCCAAGATGAAGGAGTTCCTCTCCGATGAACAGCATTTCGGGCAGCTCAAATCGGTATTCAGCTTTTAATTTCCGTATTCTTTAAATCGTTAATAACGTAATTACTTTATAATTGCTCGGATACATTGCCATTCTACATAATTGATTCCATTTTCTCGGTCTTTTATTATTATTATAATAAATATGAAAAATTCACTTCACTTTTATTTTTTCTTATTTCACTGTCTTTATAAACAATATTTTTTTTAACAAAATACAATAAAATTCTAATCTATCACAATTTTAGTAATATTCCTAAATTCTTATGTCTACGTTTTTAATTAGTTCATCTATCACGTGCTTTTTAAGCGATGGCGAGGACAATGCACTGGAGCCATGGGCCGACATTGTCTGCGTTTTTAATTACCCTTCAATGGGTAGCAAGCTTTTGCTTCTCATCTCGTAATGACGATTGAATCATGATGGATGGAATAGTGTTTACAACGTTGACCCCCCTTAAAAAAACTGATCTACACACAGTAGGGTTTTGTCTTTCTGTCGACCGTGGTTAATCTGCAAGTTGTCGACGTTGGGAAATTTGGCCGTTGTGCTCTGTAGGCTTGTGATAGCATTTCTCAGAACGCATTGATGCTTCCTTTCTCAGAGCTTTATGTTTTATTTTAATTTATTTTTTAGGGAGTTGTATGAAGGTTTCGGGGCTGGGGCTAGATATGTTCATTAAATCGGTAATGTAGCTTTTAAGGATTCTAACATGCGAAATGACCAAGATTAAGCAACATAACTTCGGTCTTTGAGATGACTCCCACCTCCCTCCCTCTTTCTCTCCTGTCAAAGTGTCCACTTTTCTAACCTTCTTGATATTTCTCTCTTGCTTAAAAGAGGCTATGGCCTTGTAATGACAAAAATATGTGGGACAACACGCTATATGAGAAGAACAAAGGTCGTTCTGCTCTTGCTTAGGTTGTACTTCGATGGTGTCTTTGAAGAATATTTAATTCTGAAAGAATTCTCGTATCTTCTTCAAAGGGACTTATTTGCTATAGATTGTTCTCTCATTCTGTTAAGCAGTGCTGTGGTTTTCACTATTAGCTTTCTTCTCTCCTACTGTGGTCATCATCGACATAAAAGAGTGCACAAGTATTGGTCCTTGTCTGATAATGTCGCTATGATAAATGGCTTTGCATGTCTACTAACATGGCTGTGGGACTTATGTTGTTAGAAACCTGAACAAACTGAGAACGTCGCAAATGAAATATAAACTGAGGGAATATTGAAAGCCGTGGACACAAGCTGAAAGTAGATGGACTGTCCTTTTGGTAATCTCCAAACCGAGAGCATAGATGTATCAATGATTTATCCAACCATCTTATAGGGTCAAACTCAGCCTCACTTTCCATTTTGAAAGAAACTAGCCTTGCCATTACTACTGCTGCTGCTTCTTGGTCAAAGCCAGCCACCAAATCCTGTATACTTCCGGGTCCAGCAACCCATTTTCTTGAAAGAGTCGTTACACGAAGTCTCATTTGACCACTTTTATGCTGATAATAAGTTAAAAATTGGAAATAAAATTGGTTGGTTGTCGATTGAATAGTAGTAGTATCAGGGTTTTCCTTCTTCACAATGTCGAAAATAAGACACAAAGATGTAGCTTGATCAAGACCAAACATCTTCCACGCAGTAGTACTCCCCTGCCCGACAACAGTTTCAGAGCACAAAGGACCTTTCTTTTCAAGAGATGCACAAGGACCAATAATGCCCTGAACTTTGATATCCTTTGAGCAGTTTATCTCAAATATACCATTTGATGAGAGGCCAAGATCAGAGTTAGCCACCCGGAAAATTCATTTGAGTGAATCCTTAAATACGGAATGACCAAAACTTTCTGCCAGCACAACAAGTCCTCCAGTTTTTTCAACTACGATTTTAAGTTCAACAACCCCCACCTGATCGAGTGCACAAGCAAAAAGGTCTAGAACATGCCCTTGATGTACAAGCTGCTTTGAAAGTCCCTCATAAAACTTCACAGCTTTATGAAAAAGTGGAGCAGAATCTTTATCCAGATCCTTGTGAGAACGAATAGGTTCAGAAAAATTCTTTGACAATAGAACCCGTGCCTTCAGTTAACGGCCCACCAATGAACGCCATAATCCTAGCCCCAGAACCAGGAACACACACCCCAACAAACCTGCCGCAATACTCAAAGCCGTGCTAGTGCACCTAGTAGCCTGCATATCCCCTGGCACTTCCCAAGGATCCTTCTGTAACTCCTCCAGAACCGAGTCCAGGGTGAACTCGCACTCAGACTTCGGCAACAGAAAGCGCGACACGCTCTCGGTGGAAAGCCTATCTCTAGCACCGGCAATGACACCGGTGGTCGGCTTGGGCTTCTTTGAGAAAAAGCTCATTTGCTCAAGAAGCTGTTCCTTGGACACGTCCTTCGACCCCTTGAACACATAGGTCTTGGGGATCTGTCCGAACCCCAATTCGTGGACGTGCACGAAAGTACTGAACGTGATCAGCCCCACAAGCGAATTATCAGGCAGCAAATCAACCGCCTGGGACAACACGGACTTGAGGAAGACCAATGGTTGTTTTTCATGGTGCAACAATAGCTCAGTGGAGAAAAGCTGGATACCACAATCAACTTGAAAACATCAGGCATTTGCCGAGTTGCTTCGAGCTCCTCATGATGAGGTCGATGCCATATTGAAAGAAAGGTTTGCCATACCTCGCCTAGTTATTTGTGATCAGCACGGCTCCCATGCTTGTTTTCTTTTAGCCAAATTGAATCCTTCTGCTACATATAACTCTGATGCTCCACAACCGGGAGGGGATGTTATTTTCACTGACGATGTTTGCTTTGAGGTCTTTTTGGATCATCTACAAAGATTAGCTGTTCAATAGCATATCACAGGGCTTTTCTGCCAGTTTTCCTTTGTAAATTTCTATATTTTTGTTCCTTTCTAATTTCATGTACAGTACTACTCCCTGTGACTTTTGTATGAAGTTTTGGTGTTTGGGATTCCTAATATCAAGATATCACATTTTTCGAAAAAAAATGTTGGAAGTCCCACATTGCTAGAAAAACTAGTCAATGTGCTCCTTATAAGGTTGTGACATCCCTCACTCCTCAAGGCGTCTTTTGGAGTTGAGTTAGGCCCACCTTTCACGTATTGTGTAAATTCTAATATGGTATCAGAGCAATATTCCTAGTTTGTGGTCCCACCTTCACCCGTTTCCACGTGTTGGCTTGGATGTCCTCCCGCCACACGTGAGGGGGCGTGTTGGAAGTCCCACATTATTAGAGAAACTAGTCAATGTGCTCCTTATAAAGTTGTGACATCCCTCACTCCTCAAGGCGGCTTTTGGAGTTGAGTTAGGCCCACCTTTTACATATTGTGTAAATTCTAATAATGACTTTGCATTTATTGAAGCAACGGATTGTCTTGTATAAGAGACAAGCATGGGTTCTCATTCATTGAAGCTGCATTGTATGATTTTTGCGTAAAATGGAACTCATGTGAAGGACTTTGGCGGCAAGTATTTAAAGGACAGGAGTGCAGTGACAAAAGTGTGGTGCGTAATAGAAGTGAGTTAGTAGAGAGAAACAGAGCGAATTCCACACAGAAAATAGTGACGGTTTGTGAAAGAGAGAGTTTGTTAAAACTCTTGTAATTCCTCTTTGTAACCTATGTTCTATTTTTCATGGTGAAGCCGCAGTGATCCCGTGGACATAGCCCAAAGCATTTTTGAGTGAACCACGTGTGAGAGTTGGTTTTGCTGCTCTTTTTTTTTTCTCTATACAAAATTTATTCTTCAAATCCTGGCAAACTTCCCTGACAGATATCATCGTCGTACTTCTGCCGACTTACCTTTAATGGCCTTCAATTTTGTACTTTCAGATCCTACCTGTGTTGTTGAGGTTGCTTCCAGGATTCTTGCCTTTGCCCTTACTCTAGGGAATATATGAGATAGGATGTCTGGAAGAAAGATTGGATGAGATGTTGGATATGCTGTAAAGCATGGCAGGAATAAATGCCCTTCTTCTGGATGCAATGCAATGTGCCTGCAGATTATGTACCTAATTTTCTGCTGTCTTATTTCCCTATTTGTGTAATATAGGCATTTTTATGTGATACAATGGAAAACATAGGTAGAAAGAGAAACGTAGTCGTATTTGTAGTACAATTGACATGTTAGGTAAGAAAGTGAATCAGTAACGATTTACCAGTTTCAGCTAAGTGAGATGGTAAGGATCAGAGTATCTTCTGTGGAAGCTTGTATAATTTGGAAGCAAACGGGTGTTGGATGTAGATAAGAAACATTTCAGGAGTTTGGACAATTAGGTCATGCTGGCAAATCTCACTTTCGTATGGGGACTTGAAGATGAGATTACTAATGCCGACCATCTTCTGAATCAGGGTCCTTGGCAGGCCAGAGCCACAAAGTTGGTGGAAAAATGCTGTAACAAATGGCTGGACCGCTTTCTGGGCTCTCTCTGATCTATGTTCTTTTAGAGCCTGATGGACAGGCGCTATGACAACTGGATGCGTTCTCTAGTTGATACAATTATATAAATCAATCCACATGTAAGCATGTTTGGCTTTACTTAGGGGTGATTTCCTAATTATAAAGGCATATCATATATTTTACAAGTAGCGGAGGCATTTTCAAACATAGTTTATTTTCTTTCAAATGGCATATAATGTGCAAGTATTGCATGTTTGTTCGGAGCATCTGAGCACTATTATATTTTATGTGGTTATTGATGGCTCCAGGGAGAAATTTCCATGTAGAAATCTCCATGCTACGTAGGTGGGAAATAATCATTGTTAGAAGGCATTAATGAAAGCTGTTGACGCCTAGATTTCATTTCGTTTTTGCTATTGTTCTGAGACAAACTATTTTATTTACCACAGATGCACAGCTGCTTTACATTCTGTGCTGATGCTGATTTTCTTAAGAATGATATTCGACTCAAGCCAGATCTTGATTTGCATGGTGCTCTTGGAGACGCAGGGTGGTATTGCATCAGGTCAATCCTGTGGGCTACTGACTATAAGCTGCCGAAAGCAGTAATGGCCTTGCAGGGGACCGTCCTTAATGAAGCGGGGGTGATTCTGTCTTGTGGCGCATCTCTATATTGGGAGGATGGGAAAGTTGCAACCTTCCACTGCTCTTTCTTGTCAAATTTGACAACGGATATAACCTCTATTGGAACTAAGGGTACCTTACATGCTCATGATTTCGTCATCCCTTATCAAGAGAAAGAGGCCTCTTTCTCTACAGGAACAGAGTCGTCATTCGATGAACTTGTGACAAAATGGATACAGCAGCCAAGCAAGCACACTATTACCACAGATCTTCCTCAGGAGGCTCTCATGGTCAGTGAATTTGCTCGCTTGGTAGAAGCAATTAAAGTGAAGGGTTTGAAACCCGAAAACAAATGGCCAACCATCAGTAGAAAGACACAACTGGTATTGGATGCAGTGAAGGCATCAATCGAGAGAGGTTATGAGCGTGTTGAAGTTGGTAACTGATTATTGAAATCTTCTTGTACTGTGGGGTCTCATGGAGCTGCTCTTTCTGGTTATTGTTCATGAATTAAGGCCATCGCTGAGCCTGTTACGTAGTGCTTTTCAGGATTTAATTGTGAATTGGATTGGTAAACATATGAACCAGTACAAACTTTGATTGAAATGCCTTGTTATGACGCTAGAGTGCATGGGAACTACATATACCCAGCACTTTTTTTTCCCTTCCTGTTTCTTTCCTCTGCACTCTGAACATCCCATCCTTAGCTGCTTGATAGCCAAAAAAAATAACGAGGAAGCTTCATCCCACGAAGGTGAGTGGCTCGTGAAAACCCATTCTCTTTCCATGGAAGACATTGTAGAGAAACAATTTTTAGGCAAAACGTTAGACATGGAACTCTCCTATCTCGCCGCAACCCATGCTAGAGGTGACCGTGAGGATCGGGGTCCCATCTTTTTTTTATTACGTTTTTTTATTAATTTTAGATTTATTAATTTTTTTTAAAAAATATTTATTTCTTATTTATTTAATGACACGTGCCACATTGTGATTGGTCATGATGTATTTTCCGTTAAACATGTGTAATGATCTTGGGTCCAGTGAGTTTTAATACCGAATCGACAAATTCAGTGAGTTTTTGAAATTTTTTGAAACCCAGTGACTTTTTTAAAGAAACTTTAAAACTCAGTGTGTTATTTATAAATTTTTATCTTTTTAATTTAAACATACATGCTCGAAGCTGAGCTAGTAATAAGGGGTTGCGGATGGAATTATCCCTTATTATTATAAAGATTGTAATTAGAAAGTCGTGATGATAGACCGGCTGCTGAGTAATTAAACCTATATGTCCCTCTTAGTGCAAATTCGCTTTCGAACTTTAAAGTAGCTCAATGGGCCGCTGCCTCAATGAGTAGCATTCTCCAATCTCTTGTATCGCGAGCGTTTTGTTTTTAACCCTTGGGTTTTTGAGAGCTTTGATCTCCTGACTGTCTTTACTTTTTCTGTATTTGTGAACTCTGATTGCTTTTTAACGGTAATCTTCCGTAATGATTAAAAAAAAACCTATATTCACATCACACACAGAAAGTGGCATAATGACTGGCATCCAATTGCCAAAGAAACAAGGTCAATTAAAAAGCTACAAGCAGCAAGCTGCTAATTGTTCCACCAAAAGCCAAAGAAACGTGTAGTGGACTCCGCTGCTTCAAACTCACACAAAACTAAATTTCCCCCTGGAAAATTTAACAAATGCGTAAGCGTTGGACTTAATTACTTCCCTTTTGCCTATTAATTTTGCTCAAGAAAAATTTTGGTATCTAACAAATTGTGTCATTCCACTTGGTTTTGACCACTTTTTTCATTGGGAAATCTGGACACTCATTCATTTACATCGGACTCATAAGAATCTAGCTTAATATCTTGATAAATCACAAATTGTTGAGACATAAAATGTGAAAGGTTGAGGAAGATTTAGTTCAAGTTCAACTTGAGATTCTTTTTCACCTGAAAAGAATTCTATCGACTTTGCTTTAGCTCTAATTAAGACCTATCATATTCGAAAAAGTAGGGTTCAACGCCATGCCACAATACACTCCAGAAAGACTGACCAACCTCCATTTAAGTTGAGAATTTTTTAAAGTAGTAATTTGAATCCCTAAATGTGTGCCTAACACACGGTTAGAAGTCTTCACTGCCACTTGAAGTAGATGAATTCACCATCTTCTTTTTCATTATCTAAGCCGTAAATTTTGGAACGTACCTATATTATGGATTTGTGTGCAACGAAGCCATGGTTATGGGATAAGGTCGGATATAAATTATTTGGGTGGCACGCAGCCATCTCATGGCCTCCACATGCCTTGTGTGCATGTCCCAATGAATTCTCGAAAGAATGGTCATCGTGACTAAATGTTCGAGAAATATATATATATAATCGTCCACACCTATGACGGAACACGTACGTGTACATTTTCCTTCTATTTTATTTTCCCCATCCTCGTGCATGTTATTGTAGATGACAATTCTTTATGGTAGAGGATCAAATGCGTATCTACATTGAGTTGCTTCACGCTCTGAATTTCATTTCTTTATAGATTGCTTGAAATGTGGAATTCAATTATCTTGAGTGATAGTACATATATGAGAAGAAAAGAAAATTAGTTAAATTTTTACAACAAAACATCAAAATTATAAATTTTTTTCACACAAACTTCAACAACTTTTTACGCACAAATTTCAAGAGTTTTTATTAAAAAAAACTACATCAGATATTCTCACTACTTTTTTTATTCAAAGCATAGAAAATTACAGCTGAAAACTTACAATGTAAAGGATCAAAAGGGTCAACAACAAGTTTAGGGGGCTGTAGCCCATAAATGAGAACTCAAGGTCCTCGGAGGTAGAAGGGAGACTCGCGAGAGATAGGTGCAAAATTCCATAAAAATAACAAATACTGCACAAGACAATGATGACTGCCGTTGAAGGAAAGACAGATGTAGTGTCGATCCTGTTCCCCTAGAATACTTCAAATGAAAATATCAGCTATAAAAGTTACACACAGACACAATCACAACCACACTACAGATAAACCCATTAGGGTGGATAAACACAAAGACAATAAAACAATGGCCAGATCTGAACAAGAGTTGTTGGTGGTAAGAGCGGCGCGTGTTGGCGGTTGGAAGAGGTCAACGACCAAGGGGGAGAGCAGGAGCCGCATAGACCAGTCCTGGGGAGAGTAGTATGTCACAAGAGGCAGAGGAACCGACAACGAATAAAAACCTCAGCGTGTGAGATCCACACGCACTGTAAGATGCGCGTGAGCCTACACGCGCCGTCGTCATCACGCCGAAAGGTAGTCTCTACGTAGATCGGGGTAGTCTGAGTTTGGCCAAGGGGCGAGTGTCAGCCAACGATTGCCGGAGACTGCATCAGCTGCTTGTGTGCTAGTTGAAAGGAAACCCAAAAGAAACAGCTCCAACCAGTTAAACCAGGGAGGAAAAGGAGGAAAAAAGAAAAGAGAGATAAGAAAGGGGAAAAGAGGGACGAAGGAAGGGAGGAGCAGAAACTCTCATCTTCCTCCTGGAGGCGCTAGGTTAGGGGTCTGCAGAGAGTTGAGAGAAGCTAGGTTTTTTCATACCCAAATATTCTCACTACATACTTTTAACATACTCCATTATTTTTCATTAAAAAAAAATTATCAAATCTTCTCACTCTTTACTTTTTAAGAAACTCCAATAAAAATTATTCTATAATCAAACATTTTACAAACCCCCATAAAAAAAAGTCAAATTCAAAAAGTTTATCTTACAAACTCAAAATGTTTTAAATTTTTACTTGGCAAACATCACCTTATAAAAACCCTTTGCTTCCAACTTGAAAAGGAAAAGTCCTGGACCTTGGGATCGGATTCAAAAGTAAAGTGAGCGAGCCAAGGTGAAGTCAAGTTGGCTTTAAACATGTGATAAAGCCCGAGTCATGTTGGTCATTCAAGCTCATTAATTATGACTCTTTTTGAAAACCCTAATAAATTAAATCAGCCCTTCACATTCCGCACATATATTTTGACATTAAATATCAGAATTTAGAGTTTTTTAGTATTTATGTTTAATGTGCAATACTATAATCATTAGAAATATTGGGCCACGAACGACTGCGTTGCAACTGGCTAGCTAACTTGACCAGATTCATGGATACACAGTTGTTTTTTTGCATTGGAAGTTTGATTCTTTGATTTTGCTTAGTTCCTAATTCCTTTTAGACCAAATTCCAAGATCCAGCATTGTACGTGACCACAAATGTCGGGTCCTTGGCCCCGAATACGATGGCTCATGAAGACTATACTTGCTACGGTATATAGATATATATACTATGTCTGCATGCATGTGTGTCTCAGAGGAGGGGCATGCAGCCGATTAGAGACCGCCCAATTTAATTAGTTTAAATTTGATATATAACTTGTATGAAAAAAAAGGTTCACTTTCAAACATGCATAGTAGAAAAGATTTGATGAGAGTGCAGCTAGCTCATGGATGAAGTCAAAATTTGACCTTAGGAGGCCAAATTACACAACTATTACAGTAGGCGAATCAAAACGTTAAAAAAAAAAACAGAAGATTTTTTTTTTCCTACACCTTTTTGGGTGACGGAGGGGCCATGCATAGTCCCTCGGCCCCCTAGCTCCGTCCCTCTGAGTGCTAATTGTGCCCTAAAAAATAAGCGCATTTAAGAATTATGGTTTCTTTTTTTGTCCGTCATGTTATCTTGTGCCTGTGTGGAATTGGGAGAAAAGAGTAATAATTATTGAAAAAAAGGAATAAAACAGGATTTAAGAAAATAATTATAAACAAAAAGCTCTTTTTTTAATGATGCCTTAAAAATCCTTTCGTGGTATATATAGGGTGCGTTTGCTAACAAAATTTTACAAAATATTTCATCAATTCACAATAAAATAATACAATATAATTTCCCTCTCTCCCATAAAAAAATATAAAAAATTATCTCTTTTTACTTTTTTTACTAAACACAATACCAAAATTTTTACAACAAACTAGTAAAATACTTTGCAAGCTACTTGTGTTTTGTTGCTACTCCCGATTCGAGTAGGAGTGGGTACGTAGTGGTAGAATCGAGAATGGTTTGGCCCCCAATTACCACCGCTACCGTCTAGGGTGATGAGCCAATTTTGACCACTGCCCCGCTCCCATCACGAGCGAAAATTGCTCCATTGTGAGGACAATTTTATGCTGGCGGTAGGCGGTTACTGCTTACTTTCCGTAGAGAGAGGGAGAGAGAGTTGCAGATCGGAGACGAAGGTTGGGGGAATGGAAGGGAGAAGACATCTAAACAATTCGTTTTGTTTTGGGATGCAAAGCCAATTGGTTTTCGTTTTGAAAAGCTAAAATGAATCTTTCTTTTTAAGCTTCGGGATTTACTTTACAAAAGCAAATAACGCAACGTTTTCATTTTTTCTTTTGAAAAGCAAAACGTAAACAAGGGCTCAGGCGACTCCCGATTCGATTCCCTCTCCTACCTTCCTAGGTGATGTTCGTTTTGAGAAAAAATGTAGGATTTTAGAGAAGTGAATTTTTATGTTGAATAGTGTTTTATTGGTGTTTGTGTAAAGTGGAGAGAGAAATGATTTGATATAATTGTTTAATAAAAATGTATTGGAGTTATGTGAAAAAGTATAAAGAGAGAAAATTTATGTTGAATAAAAAATTAAAAAGTTGTTGGAGATTGTGTAAAATGTATTGGTTTTTGTGTTTGAATTCTGAATATGTTCGGTGGTAGAATTGTGAATATACTTAGAATCCTGAAAAAATGGTGAAAACGAACATACCCCTAGTTTTCCCTCCCTCCTTCCTTTGCTTTCTTTTTCGGTGGCAGTGGCCTCCCACTCCCAGCGAAAAGGGCACCGCCCCGAAATTGTTGGGAGGCAATTATTGCTGTCCTGTATCCGTGGCGGTTCCAATTTCCATCAGCGGTTGCCAGAGGTTTTGGAATAGCCATGGTCAGGAGGCTGTTTAATGTTATAAAATTCTGAAGGATTAATTAATTATTTCTTTTGGGGGCCTTTCAATACTATTAATTAAGGAACTTGTAACTTAGAAAAAAAAAAATTAAGGAACTTGTAATACGGGTTACACGACTGCCAACTTGCTTAGACACATCGGCCTCTACGAACGTCGTACGTTCACGTGAACATCCACGTGTGCCTACTCACTTTCTAAGAAAACACAAATCCACATAAAATATAATGAATTATCGTCTCGATTAGTCCTCGAATATTTCAGGATAAGATTTTTATGTTTTTTTTCCACTCCGATTTAGGGAAACATGATTTTAATGCTCCTTCGGGCAATGCATTAAAAGTTTAAAAGCATTCCTTTTGAAAGCTTAAACTAAAAGACAAGTCGTTTGAATATGCATGACAAGCTATCTGCTTCTGAAATCCGTGAACTGGACCTAGATTGACGTGTATATGTAAACTACAGGTGTGTTTTAATGAGCTCCCACCTAGGAGAATGTTATTCATGACAGCGCAAAGCCACATATTACTCTTCCATAAGACCCACAATCCCAAACAATAGCTAGAAGGCATACTCTGGACTATATAATGGTTGCAACTATATTCTTGTTTTTTGGTGCATGCATTATGTTATAACCCTTCGAGATACAGCAAGGCTCGCTAAAACATGCGTAGTGTAGCAGCCTGCATTTTTGTAATACTATTATTAATAAAATATTATTTTTATTAAATTTCTAATTTTGATTTATTTGAAAAATTTATCATTTTAAAAAGTGTTTAAAGTTTAAAAGAAGAGATGTTTTATGTTTATCTCTTTAGATTTTTAAAGTTTTGAATTTCAAAATTTCTAAAATATTTTTGAATTTTTTAAATGAATAGCAATCCAATATTTGATAAAGTCTTTTTAGATTTAGAGTTATTATTTAAATAGGGTTCCAATCTAGTCTTTCATAAATTCTTTATTAGTCTCTTGTATGCTTATTAAGTGGGTGAATGAGAAATCAAGTGTCTTTTTTAAGGTATTTAGTCTAAGTTTATTGAGATGATATTTTCTGAAATTGCATGTTTTATTGTAAACCTTCGAAGTTGTTTATGCACATTATGTTATAGTAAAATTGTTACGAAATGTTTTTGCATACATTTGAGTCTTTTTAAAGTCTACGTTACTATTTGATGATTTACCTCATGATTTTTATATGTTTATTATTTCCTTATAGAATTTTATATGTATATGGTATGATTTGAAAGTTTATATATTTATATGGTTTTGAGCATTATTTTATGGATGATTATTGTATGGTATGTGTGCCCTGAGGCTCAGAGTTCAAAGTTACAACAATTCGTACATTGAGTGAAAGGAGTCTTCGAACTGCACAACCTGTCATGGGCGTAAACGTGACCCACAATAATTGCCAATGGAAATTTTTATAGAAATATTATGAAAAGATCCAAGTTATGATGACTTTTGTTCACAATCGATATTTTGATGATTTCAATAAATGGATTAAGTTTACAAAATAGACATCTTCAAAGACAAAAACATTTCTATCAAAGAGCCAAAGACAAGAAGATTGAAGATACAAGAAGCTCAAAAGTGAATATTCAAGACCATATGGTATAATCTTGTAACTCTTAGTTTCACTTTTGGCAATGATTTGAATCACACACTTGCATATTTTTCAAAACACGCATTAACCGTTTTATCTCTTGTTTGAAAGGCCAAAATATTTTTAATGGTTTCAAATCACCCAAATCAAACTCCCAAACATTTTATATACTTATGAGAAGTTTGTGTTTAAAATTGAGTGTTTTAATTGGTCAATATCGTGGTTTTAAATGAACCAGATCATGTGCTTAAGTTGCGAAGGTTGACCAGCTTACGAACAAAAGAATTGGGTTAACCAAGCCATAGAATAAAAGAGAATCTTGGAACATGCCCAGTAAACCAGAGGAGATGGGGCCACAAACAATCCCCTCTACTTGGTTGGATTTGGTTAACCACATTGGCAATGGAAAATTTTCCACTTGCATTCCAACTCCACTTCACGCTATCACTTCTAAAAGGATTGGGTCTGAAACTATCAGGTGTAGCCCTAGCAATAGTCTGCCAAAAGAGGGAAGGGTCACCCTGAGGCCACCTCCAATTCGCTCCTGCAATCAGCTCTTGGACAGTGGCTGAGGTCCCCAAAGTAGCACCCCTCAACTCAGGCAGGTCTTTCTCTTGTAGTGGTGTAGATTGCTTTATGTTGTGCTGGGTGCTCTCTTGTAGTGTGCACATTTCTTTATGCTGTTGTTTTGCAGTCTGATGTGGTGTAGATTGCTTGGTTGATTGGGTGTAGATTTTCTGTGGAGTGCATGTACCTTGGAGGGTGTGTTTTTTGGGTTGTCCTTGTTACCCTTGTATCTTTTCTTTGGCTGTTGCCGTTTTGGGAATATACTGACAGTTACCCAAAAAATTTTTTTTTTTTAAGTGAAGAGATAAGGACTTAATCTTATTTTGATTTTTGAATAGAGGTTGAATTGTATGTTCAAATTTATAGGTGTTGAGATGAAGATGCGATCTATATTTGAATTTAAAGGTTTGAATAGAGAGGAGGTATGTGTGACCCTTGATGATTTTCCTATATTGCGTGGCCTTGGATATTTATGTTACAAACTTGTATTTTGGTTTTGGTATGACTCACTGATGTTTTATTTCAGGTTTTGATTATTGTGAGAAAATTGTCTTTTTCCCAACTTCCATTGACTTCTACTTACTGAACTAGTCGTAGCTCACCACTTATTCTTATATTTTTCAGAGTTTCTAGAATTAGAGAAATTCGAGGAGCTTCAGTTATATTTGTGTTTTGATGACGTGTTTTGCAAGAGTACTTTTAGAGATTAATTTTGGGGAAGTCGTTATTGTAATTCTTTTGGGAAATCTTCCTCGATGTTAGAAAATATCAGATTTGCTAATGTAAATTTTAGGGTTCGAATTGATATTTTTGGGCTTTTTATGATATATGAATATTTTGTTGAGGTTGTAATAATTAGTTTTGAAATATTGAGGTCTAGATAAATGATTTGTCATGGTGAAAAAACCTTATTTTATATGAAAATTTATCTATATGGAATTTGGGCCCAGGGCGTTGCACCTTATCTTTCCTCTCTTTTCAGATGATATTTAAGAGCATGCCGTGAGTTGTAAAAGATGACACGTGGGTGGGTAGATGAGAGAAGGCTCAAAGTTTTCAGTTAAATGAGTGTTTAGTTTTGTTATTTTTCCGTTTTTAACGAGTATTTTTATTCAGTTGTTTTGAAATTTTAAACTTTGATTATATTATCAAGAATTATTTATTTTGTGTTAACTAATTTATACTCCCAAAATGTTACCGATTTTCACTGATTTTACACATAGAAGTGACTCTATAACTACCGAGGTTTGTGGCATTACACTTGGGGATTGTTTTTGGGTTTCGAGGGATAATTTGCGATACCCCTATACATTGGGTTTAGAAGAATATGATCTAGTATGGTCGTATTGGAAGGCTTAACGCCATAACAAATCCTGAACATGCAACGAACTCTAACAACACATATATATATATATCAATTAAGTCGCGTTATTTTTATTGCTACGGGGATTGGAACCAAAGACCTCCCATTTGAAAGGCATGCACCTTGCTATTTCACCCAAATCTCGGAAGGCACAAATCCCAACTGTTGGGCAGCAAAGAGCAAAAGCAAATTCGGAGAAGAAGAAAATGGATACGAAAGAAACATAAGGCCCAAAACGATAATGCAATGGTTGAAAGGATAATCTTCCACTTCTAGACTAATTGTAGCAGATTTTCCTTGTTACTTTGAAAAAAGACACTTATTGTAGATTGGTAAAAATAACCAGAGAGAGAAGTAAGAGAAAGATAAAAGAAACTCCATATGTTGAGTAAAAAGGGTGGTAATGTACTAATATATCTAAAAAAATAGATTACATGGACCGGCACATTTAAAGTTATAATTCATATTGGATTAATTTGTTACAGGTGAATACCACATAAATTGTATATATCAGTAATCAAGTCATTATTATTTGAATTATATTTTGTAACATAATACACCATCCAACCTTGTGGTAAAAGAAACCTGAACTATATATATATACTACACCCGGGCCGTGGAATGCATGTGGATGCATGTTCACACTTTGAACCTTCACAATGACATTAGCTCTTTTTCCCCCATATATAGTAAAACACGAACGTCAAAATCTAGCAAACTTGGAACATCCACGAACGGTAACCGACCTTAGTAGTTTAATTTGCCTTTTGGCAATCTTCCAGGAGTGTAAATTGTTCTAGAGATTCGGCGTGGTTGGCATGCAATTTCCTTTGGTTGTATTTGCCCTGATAATATTACATGACCCATGCATTGGTAATTTGGTCGACGACTCGACGTAACTTAGAAAGTGGACAATTGTAAGTTCAAGAAACAAATGCGACGACCTCATGGTAAAGATAATGAGCAAATGGGAATATATTACTAAATAAACTGCGATGGATTCTGAGAACTACAAACTTCACCGAGGAATATTCTTATACGTTACCCTATTGTACGTAATTCTTAGTAATTAGAAGAAAACTAACACATTTAGTCTAGAAAAGAAAAAAATTCAACTACATTAGACATTACGTACCCGTTTGCAATATTCTTATACTTTATGTGGGGTATATATATATATACATACTACTTGTACTTAAGTTATGTCTGATCAATTATATTCCTTATTGTCTTCTTAGAATAATAAATTTATCTCCCTTATCTGGAAACGGACATATATATAAGGAATATATATATATATATATATATATATATATATGCGATATTGATCATTTGGTAATAATTAACAGTAATTACTTCTAGAGCAATGAATAGATAAAAAAGGAATGCCTTTATCGAATCCTTTCTGTTTTCCTATACAAGCCAGAAGCTTCGAACTATTACACTTCCAGGAATCTACTTCACAAATTAACTTGGGAAGGAAGTAATTGACTGTAGGGACCTCTAATGACGTTCTTTAAGATCGATACAACTTGCAGTTTTCTTATTGATCAAAACTATTTTTTCTTTCCTGTACATGAAATACAGACCACTGCACTTATATATATTGTACAGATGGCACTGTAAGTTTCTAAGCAAATGCCTTCGCATAGGTTAATAATATAATAAGCTACAGTGATGAGGACGTCAAGCTTTCTACGTGACTCGATCGGCTTTCTAACTATGCTTGACTGACTCTCCGCAATTCCCAAGTCCTAACATAGTGAAAATAATTATTAGGCTTAAGAGGAAGTTGCTAGCTGGTAGGCTTAAATCTCAATATATATATATATATATATATATATATATATTCAATCAATGTAGTGAATGAAATAGAAACTTTATAATTTTGTGGGAACATTAATACTCTTCCTGGTATAAAATCTTTTGCAGTGATATTATAGTAATTATTAGCAAAAAAACATGGATGCAAAATCTTTTGGTAATAAACATCAAATAAATAAATGTCTGTCATCTTTTGAAACTTCTTGACTGTCCAGAAAGGGAAGTCTGATATGAAGAGAGAGCAATTGACATTAAAATACATAGATGATTTGTACGTAGCTTCTATAATTTTCACGATAAGAAGGTAAAGGAAATCAATAATACAGAAATTTTGTATATAAATTTTTAAGTTTTTCAAATTAAAATACAACTACTAAACTAACTCCAAGGGATTGGACTACTGGTCTAGGCTTGGGACTTGGGGGCCGGTTAATTTGCTCCATTCAAGATCTCAAGTTCCATTCCCCTTAGGTGCTACCAATCCTTAATTCGGGTTACTTCTAGAGCATGTGACTCGATAATTACTCAGTTCGTATGGGATTAAAGAACTTACAAATTAACCCGACCGATTAGTCAGGACGAAGTTTGAGATACCATCATAATTAAAAAAAAAAACCCACTTAAAAATTTAAGGTATAGGGTTCTAATCAAGCACCTTCCTTTTCACACATACAATCACTCCTATTTAAACCCTAACCCTCCCCCTCCCACTACCATCACCCCCAACTCTCTCTTTCTCTCTCTCAAAATTGTACTCTCTCTATCTTGTCTTGTTTGCTATGGAGTTATCTTCTTCTTCATCGGACTGGAGCTGGTGGCTGTTTACAGTCCCAGCTTTAGTGGAACTACAAAATATGTTGAACGGTGCAGTTCTCTTTTCCATCTTAATGGCACTTTTTTCTGTTGCCTTTCTAACGTGGGTTTTTTCTATTGGAGGTCGAGCTTGGAAAAATGGTAGGAACCGAATGGGTCAAGTCTCGATTCCTGGACCTCGAGGCCTTCCTCTCATTGGAAGTTTGCTCAGCTTGAGCCACGGCTTGGCCCATCGAACACTCGCTAGCATGGCTTCAAGGCATGCCGCCACCCAACTCATGGCTTTCAGCTTGGGCTCCACTCCTGTGGTTATCACCTCTGACCCAAAAATTGCTCGTGAAATATTAACGTCTCCCTGTTTCGCCAACCGTCCGATTAAGCAATCTGCGAAGACCCTGATGTTCACTCGGGCCATTGGGTTTGCACCTAATGGTGCATACTGGAGGCTTCTGAGGAAGATTGCATCGGCTCATCTCTTTGCATCCAAGCGCATTGCTGCCCACGAAGCTGGACGCCAGATGGATTGCGCCACCATGTTGCGTAACATTACCAATGAGCACTCGCTTCATGGTGCTATTTCTTTACGGAAGCACCTTCAAGCTGCTGCACTTGACAACATTATGGGAACCGTATTCGGAAAAAGATACAATCTCACCAGCAACAGCGCTGAGGCTAGGGAATTGGCTGAGATGGTTAGAGAAGGGTTTGAGCTCTTAGGTGCTTTCAACTGGTCTGATCATATCCCATGGCTCGACTACTTTTACGACCCTTTCCATATTATGGAACGCTGCACAGTGCTTGTTCCTCGTGTCAGAAAGCTTGTAAAGCAAATAATAGATGAGCACCGGCACGTTGGCTCAAATGAATCCTCTGATAACTCAGATTTTGTCCATGTTTTGCTCTCTTTGGAAGGAGAAGAGAAACTTGAAGAAGATGATATGATCGCCGTATTATGGGTTTGTAAAAAACACTCGAATAGTTTCTTATTTATCAAATAACAGGCCTTTTTATTCTTTAATTTTGTTTTCCTTTTGTGCAGGAAATGATCTTCCGTGGTACTGATACAACTGCACTTTTAACGGAGTGGGTCATGGCTGAGCTGGTTTTGAACCCTGTTGTTCAAGATAAGCTGCACCACGAAATTAACTTTCATGTGGGAGACAAAAATGTCACGGATGCAGATGTGAGCAAATTGCAATATTTGCAAGCTGTTGTGAAGGAAACACTACGTGTACACCCACCAGGGCCCCTTCTCTCATGGGCACGTTTGTCCACATCGGATATCCAGCTCAGTAATGGCATGATGGTTCCTGCAAACACAACAGCCATGGTGAACATGTGGGCCATAACCCATGACCCAAAAGTGTGGGAAGACCCCCTGGTGTTCAAGCCAGATAGGTTCTTGAAGAGTGAGGGGGGTATTGATGTAGATGTCAGGGGATTGGACCTCAGGCTTGCACCCTTTGGTGCCGGTCGCAGGGTGTGTCCTGGCAAGAATCTAGGGCTCGTGACTGTGAGCCTTTGGGTGGCTAAGTTGGTGCATAACTTCAAGTGGGTTCAAGACAAAGCTAACCCGGTTGATCTCACTGAAATGCTGAAGTTATCCTGTGAGATGAAGAACCCCCTCGCTGCGGTAGTTATTCCAAAAGAATGGTATTGATCAGCTTTGTGCATGAAGATTAAGGTTGCAACAACATAAATTTGTCCAGATGAAAAATAAAATGGTGGAGAGGGTTAGATATTATACATGTACACTTGATTTGAAGTAGTTCTTATGAGACAACAAGTCTTGTAGAGATCGTTCTCTCTGCATTGAAGCTATTGAATAACTGTGTCTCGCATTAATTAAGAACACTACTGTATCTTCGTTGTTATTTTGTAAGGTTAATGTTTGATGTTTTGTGGGATTGTACAATAAAGCTTGCCGAATGAATTGTTTGTCTGACGTTATTGGAAACTGTGCGTAAATATTTGTGAGTATATATCGTTGTTAATGATCTGCATAAAATTGTGACACTAGTTGTTAAACACCACGCACCAGCAAGAAAAAAACAAAACCAACCAAACAAAGCATCGAAATAAAACCACAGTTCTTAGACACTCATCTAATTTCTTTTTCCTTGGCACAATAACACACCGATTTGATAGTCAATGCCGCAGGGATGTTTGTTCCATTTAGCACTTGCGGTTTCCTATGTTTTGTTCCCATGTGATCACCAAGAATCCTCAGAAATTTTTCTCGAAAATTCTCAAGTTTTAAGAATTTTTAGATGGAAATATGAATTTTTAATTTTTTCTATTTTCACACTAAAGCAGGGGCTTACAACAATTTTCTTTCTATTTCTACTTTAATTTGAAAATAGTAATAATAAAATTTGAAAATCATCTCTTTTCCTATCAAATCATATCTCTTCATCAAAATAAATAAATAAAATTTAATTAAATTATTTTATACTTTTTGATCAATTCGCATAAAATTCCAAAATTTTCTAACATTGATCATCAAACATACTTTAAGTTTTCATTACTTTTTTTACGAAATCTAATAAAATTCTAATTTAACTCAATACAAACATCACCTACCGCGCGTCTACGACTCTATTAATGCGACTAGATGCGCAGGATCCATCCCTTGTAAAATAACAAAAGGAAATTTTTTGATTGAGTGAGTAAAAAGTGTACGAGATTGATAGGATAACCTGCGATTGCTTTTCTTTCTAAGCAACATGCAGTTGCTTTTCGTTTTGAGTTTCGATTAAGTTCAGATTGTCTAGAACAACTTCCATGTATCCAGCACTTGTGCCCACGAACGTTGGAATATCCTTGGCTCCAAATACGATAACCAATAGAGTTATAGAGATACTATTGCCACGATGTGTGCGTGTGTGACGGCGGGCAGTCAGGGGACTTCCCGTGCTTGGCCTTTGATCTACGGCGTTCTACTCACGTGCACATCCCATGAGTGCCGGCACACTTCCCCACTGAACACAGATCCAAAAAGATCTGAGCCAAATCTAGACAGATTTCCTATATAGCTAGCGAGTCGGATCCCTAGCTTTCCTGTCTTCATCGATATTTCCTTATTCTTTTCCTAATATTTTGCTACCAATGCTAATTTCTATACTTCAATTGGTCAAAGTATTGGAGGCAAGTGGATATGTGGATATGTTATTTGCTAAACTCCAATAATAGAACCTACATGATTGAAATGTCAGCGAGATATATCTTAATGTTTGTGAAAACAACGCAACTTTAGCTTCGTTTCTATCCATGCAAATGCCTCTATAACTACTTTACAATAGCTTCCCAAATTAATAATTAATATATGCTTTGAATTTAAAAAATTATAATTTATTTACGGAATAATTAAAATCTCTCCCCTCAAATTACAACCCGATTTTCAAATACCTCAACAAATTACACATCCATACACGGGGGCGGAACTACACAGGGACAATGGGGGTAGCTGCCCCCCATCGCTTGAAATTTTTTTCAAATTTTTTATTTTATTTTATTTTTATATGTGCTAAGCCTTGCCCACCCCCCAACTACCCAGGCCGACCCAACTTTTGTAATACTTATTGTCTGTTGTTCCATGGCCTTATGAATTGTCACCTTCCAGTCCATCAAAAAAATCAGATATGCCGAAATTGCTCTTTGCATAATATCCTATGTGAATTTAAACAAACCAAAATGAGAAGTACCTGATCTCTGACGTCCATCTTGTCAAATTCATCAATGCAACAAACGTCATTGTGAGCAAGTATCAGTGCACCTGCCTGGACAAGAATCAGACAAGATATATCACATAAAACTAAAACAGGCCTGATATGCCCAGAGATTCTATACGAGAGGGAAGATTGATGGAAATATCCAAAAATAAACATAATTGCCTTCTTGTTAATGCTTGAATTGCATACTCGTGTGGGTCACACTTGAATTTAAATATAAAAAACAAAGAGACAAATATAGCAAATCTAAGCATAAAATTCTAAGGGTTGTTCTTCTTCTAAATGATGGGGTTTTTGAGCCCAAAAAAAAGTTCCCATCCAGATTGTCTGTCAATAGCTTTTCCATCTCATAGCAAAGTCCATTTAAACATCCTGTTATTAAAACTGACGCAAGGGTACAAACGTCTCCACTATGTTCTTGTGCTATTTTTGCTAAAATATCTTTCCACCGTCTTCCCAATGCTACAAATCAGTGCTACCTCTTCAAAACATGATAATGTAATAATTTAAAAATCGCACATAACACAGTATCATGTTTCCCTTAAAAGTTTTGCTACAATAGACAATATAACCGTTGAAAGACTTGTAAGTTTGGAGATAGACAAGCATCAACAGTATCTATGCTATAAAAGGGCAAAAGAAATTTTGGAGTGTTATACTGGTTTATTAGTTGATTGAGTTGTCATTGGTTTTACCAGTTGCGACTGCAACTGTTGAGAGAGTGTTCTCTGTGATGAAGTTTATCAAGACTGAGTTGCGTAATAAGATAGGAGATGAATGGATGAATAATAGTTTGGTAATATACATCGAGAGAGAAAATTTTGAAATCATTGAGAACGAAGTTATTTTACAACGTTTTTAGAATATGCAGTCCCGTATGATCCATTTGTCACCTCTCAGTATCAGCAAATAGTACGGTACGTGTATTTCAATATTTTTAGTGTTTTTAGCCCTTAATTTTTTATATTTTAACTATAAAATATTTTTTTGCATTACGTAGTAAAGTTTTTTTTTTTATCATTTTTTCTTAGGAGTTCGACCCCCTTCGATTGGAATCCTGGTTCCGCCACTGTCCATACAAATTATACATCTCGTTGCGATTCCATTCTCAACCTGCTAGAGTTGTTATGTCGAACGGTTTCCGTCTCACATGAACGATACATGATCTTCTCTTTACTTGGAAAAATAATTGATCAGCTCAATTCTAAGTGAGTCATTTTTTTAAATAAAAATTCAGCTAATTACATATTATTTTTTGGGTTTACGAATTGTTAGAAGCACTGTAGAAGGCTAGGGAGTACTCAAACGAGGATAAATTTGTTTTTACCCACTCAATTCTTAGTGAGCAATTTTTTTAAATAAAAAAATTAGCTAACTATATATTATTTTTTGGGTTTACGAATTGTTAGAAGCACTTAGGCATGACTCAAACGAGGATAAATTCATTTTTTCATATAAGGAGAAGATCATGTGTCTGTTATATGAGACATAAACCGTTCGACATAATAGCTCTAGTCGATTGATGGATGAAATCACAACGAGAAGTATAATTTATGGGGTGAGTTGTAATGAGTTAAAGTTTGTGAGATTATTTAAGAATTGAGTGGTAGTATGAGGGAGAAAATTATAATAAACCCTTTATTTAATTTGGTCTCATAGACTGATCGATTAATACTAAGTTTTGCGTTTTTTTTTTGTAAGGAGGTATTTTAGGTTATATGTCCCTTTAACCGATGCTCTAAAAGCATTCCTTTAGTTACCCTTTTGTTTTTCTTCTTGAGCAAATTCATTGCTTTGCAACCTTATACTTGGCACTTCTTGATATGTTATTCTTCGACACCATTTTTAGATGTTATATGCTCTGAGGAACAAAATTATATCACCTACCTTAAGGGTAAAAAAGAAAGAAAGAAAACATGATAATCGTCAAGATGGAAGTGAAGAACATACAAAAGAGGAAAAGTATGAAAGAACATCCAAAAAATGTAGCGTACGTAAGAGTGTCAGTCAGCTATGAATTATGACGTAAAAATGTGAATTCTAAAAGGGAAGATTGCTATAAGTTCTTGAGCTGATTGGATGAGTGGGTCCGGATGCGACATGTAGTCATCCTTTTTTTGCTTCTATTTTTTTTTCTTGATTTAAAATTATATATTCGTTAATTGTGGATCGTTTACTCATGAAAATATTCCAAGAAAAGAAAACAAAAATATGAAATTTTTTAAAACGAATACTAGTAGTTAGAGGCCAACTCAACTTTCCCATGCGGTTGTACGAAGGTAAATTTCTGATATATCTAGTATTTAAACTGCGAGACAATTGAACCGCTTATGATCTATTCACAATTTTTACCTATTATTGAAGTATATACCCAATTATTTATATTTGTAATAATTTTATGAGGTGCTTAGATTTGGACATTTACCTATTACATTGTACTACTAGAAATGCATAGGTAAGAGCAGTTTCTAGCTCCCATAAATTAAGGATCACCTTGTAATTATAGTAGCTTAAATTTTTTGAATACTTTGTTAACTTATTTTGGAATATTGGTAGGGCAGATAAATTGAGGATTACTTGGGTGAATACCTGCTGAACAGAACAACTGAAAGACTTAATAAAAGGCAAATGTCTCCACGATTGAAATGCTTATATATATATGTGAGGCCCAAAGAAAAGAAAAAAGCAAACATAAGCCATTGAAATCAACAAAACTGAAGGCTAAAATCGTGTATGAACTTGAACTTCCCAAGACCAATACTACAATTAATTATAAACCAATATTATTAAATACCCGCCACAATTAAGTGCAACATTCAATTAATTGCACTGTGGTGGTCGATCGAAACATAAAACTGGATCCTCAATCTTCACCGAGGGAGAACGCAAACTAACAATATATCATGGATGCAATTCACTGTTAGTTCAACATGGCGGCATGTCTGGAGGTGGGGGTAGCAATTGTGCTTCTGGGGAATCTCCATTTTTTACTATGAATGCCATCATCATTCCCCAAGACAGGTGGCGTTCTAAATGGCAGTGCATGAACCACACCCCTACCATAAAAGAAATCGAATGTTATATATATAGATATATAGGACAAATGATCATATAACAGCGAAGAGCAATTTACCTGGGTTATCGGCTTTGAATCTTATTGCAGCCCAGCCGTTCTTGGGGACAGCAATTGTATTCTGCAGAGGGGGATCAACAAGATTATATCCCGCAGGGTCCTTGTGTTTGTCGAAATTCCCAAATCCCCAACCAACCACATAGAAACTATACCCATGTATGTGCATGGGATGTTCCGTCCCTGCACCCAAGTTCGTTCCTTGAAAAACAAGCTCCACGGTTGAGTTATATTCAAGTACTCTCACTTCTGTCCCAGTTTCTGGCGTCTGTAGATACGATGGCAGAACATCTGCCGTAAAATTAAACTTCAAAGGTGGTTTACTGGGAAATTGGTCCCCATAAACGCCATTAATGCGATTATAGTATGCTTTTAATATGTCAATATTTGGCAACTCAAAGCTTATGTTGTTCAAGCTTGCAGCGAGCTGCGATCCGTTAAGGGATGGATCACATGAACCACTGGCGCATGGCAACGTATTTACCGAAGCGGTAATGAACAGATTTGTGCTTATCTTTGATGGCACATCAATAGGATGATCATCATCAGCTAAACTTCTGAGGCTGCCCGTAAAATTCGCAGACGCATTTGTGTCATTGTAGGAAGGAAGATTAGGTAAGTAAGGTCTTGAAGATGGATTGTAGTTTCCGTTGTACCGTAAAATAGCAGTGGTGGTGGTATTGTCGTAAGCGACGCCGTCTGCGCTGGAATAAACTTTGGCGGCCATATAATAGTCACCTAGTGGTTGGTTTGCTTCTAACAAGACATCGATCGTTTGTCCAGGCGATATTGTAATGTAATCTGTTTTCAGCGGCTTGGTGTAGCTAGCGTCTGTTGCAACGACCGTCATTTTGTGTTTCGCAATTGCAAAGAAGAGAAGATCCTGAACTGCAGAATTGATTATGCGGAGTAGATAGGTCTTTCCATAGTCTACCATTAATCTGAAAGTTTCTGTAATACAGGGACGTAGTGTCAAAAGCACAGTATATTAAATTTTAAAGTATTTTTCTAGAGTTTTCTTTTTGAGAATTGTAGTGAGGCATTTATGTTTTTGTGTGTTGAACCATTGTTGGATGTATTTGGTCACTCTCTCACACCCTTCCACCCAACCATTGCAACATTTCACTTCTCCAATGCAACCTTTCACTTCCCCATGCACATTCATCTCACCTTCTTGACTAAATTCGAAATTCCTCCTTGGTCATGTGATAAGTCACATTTATCTTCTTGGAATTTCATGAGAAGTATCTAGATCCTCTCCCCAAGTCCTATATATACCCTAGCCTACCTCTCAAGCCATTCATTCCATCATATCCCACCTAAACCCACAAAAGAGAGAGTGTCCTAGTTTTGTCTCCAACACTTTTCATATATTGTAAGTGTTGTCCTATCCAAGTTGTATTATCTCCTTTACTCAATAAAAAGTGTGTTTCTTCTTTTAGTTTGATCTCTTCTATTATTGGTTGTGAGTCCTTGGGCTAGTGTGACTTTGTTACACTATTTGAGAATCGATTGTTCCAGTGGATTTGGGCATCGTATTTCTCTACATGGTATCAGAGCTTCAAGGGTGGTGGTGATTCATCCTTGGTGAAGAAGATCAACTAGTGTCGAGGAGATGGATTCGGGTGGACGCTTCAACAGTTTCGGGATTGAATTGCTCAATCAATTCAACTACAAAATATGGAGGTCGTGTATGGAGTCTTATCTTGTTGGAGAAGATTTGTGGGAAGTTGTTGGTGGAGCTGATGTGAATCCTCCGGCGAATACTCCGGAAAATGTTGATGCATTGAAGAAATGGAGAATTGCAAATGCAAAGTCAGAGTCTATCCTGAAGAGATCTTTATCTCATGATTTGTTCGAGAACATTATCAGGTGCACTTCAGCTGCCAATATTTGGACTACCCTCGATGAGTTGTTCAATAAGAAGGATGTGGCTCGATTGCAACTCTTGGAGACTGAGTTGGCAAATACAACTCAAGGTAATCTTTCCATTTCTCAATTTTTCTTGAAGATTAAAAATCTTTGTTCAGAAATTTCAGCTCTTGATTCCGAGGAGCCAATTTCTGAGGCACGAATGAAGCGACATATCATTCGGGGATTGAAGAGGGAGTATATTCCCTATGTTACTTCTATTCAAGGATGGGCGAATCAACCCTCCTTGGTAGAGTTTGAAAGTCTTCTTACTTCACAAGAATCATTGGCTCGACAAATGGCGGGATGTTCCATTTCCGGAAATGAAGTAGACGCCGCTCTCTTTTCTGGCAAGAAGAAAAATTTCAGCAAAGAGAAAGATAAAAGTAAGAATGATGGTCCGAGTAAGCATGGAAGCGGTGGCGACTCATCAGAAAGAAAAAGTATCAAGTGTTACCGGTGTGGTAAACTTGGTCACATAAAGAAGAATTGTCGCGTGAAACTCAAAGAAGGATACATTGCCAAGGCAGAAGGAGAATCAAAAACTGAAGAAGAGTGGGGTAAGTGCTTTATGACAGAAATCACTGAAACTAATGCTTTGTCTGCTGTCAATTATGAAAAGGATTGGGTTATTGATTCGGGTTGTGGACATCATCTCACTGGCGATGAATCCAAGTTCTCTAGTTTTCGAGACTACAACGGCAATGATGCGATTATCACGGCGGACAACTCTATTCATCCTGTTGAGAAGGAAGGGGTCGTGACTATCAAAGGCGATAATGGTGACCATATCACACTCAATAGTGTGTTCCAAGTTCCTGGTATGAAAAAGAATCTCTTTTCCGTTGTTAATGTCGTGGATAATGGCAACTATGTCTTGTTTGGGCCGAAAGATGTAAAGTTTATTCAGAATATCAGAAATTTAGATGCTGACGTAGTTCACACGGGTAAAAGAGTTAAAGACTTATTCGTTTTATCATCTACTGTCTCTTATGTTGATAAAATGAGTACAAATGATGGGCTGTCAATTTGGCATGCTAGATTGGGACATCTTAGCATGGAAAAATTGAAAGTTATGATTTCAAAAAGTTTGGTGAATGGATTGCCCATAATAACCAACTTTGGTGGTGAAGTTGTTTGTGAGGGTTGTCAATATGGAAAGGCACATCGTCTTCCATTTGACAAGTCTCTTTCACGGTGCAAATCTCCTCTAGAGCTCATTCATGGTGATTTGATGGGGCCTTGTTCTACACCTTCTTATTCAGGTTCTCTTTACATGCTTGTTCTTGTTGATGATTATACAAGATTTACTTGGGTGTATTTTGTAAAGGAGAAATCTGAAGTATTCTCCAGATTTCAAGTGTTTAAAGCAACTGTAGAAGGTGTACTCAACAAGAAGATAAAAAGGTTTCGAACCGACAATGGAGGAGAATTTACTTCTAATGTTTTTCATGATTTTTGCCGAGACCATGGCATTCGAAGGGAGCTTTCTTGTGCCTATACACCGCAGCAAAATGGTGTAGCGGAAAGAAAGATCAGACACTTGGTGGAGACTTGCAAGAGTTGGCTTCATGCGAAGAATCTACCCAAGGCCTTATGGGCAGAAGGTATGACATGTGCTGCCTATGTGATTAATCGGGTTCCTCTTAGCCCAATTGCTATGAAATCTCCATATGAGTTGATGTTTGGAGAAAAGCCTAGTGTCAAGCACTTCAAAGTGTTTGGTTCTATTTGTTATGTTCATGTGCCCGATGCAAAGAGGACCAAACTGGATTCTAAGGCCAAGAAATGTATTTTCATTGGCTATGATGAAAGAAAGAAAGGGTGGAAATGCATGGATCCTGAAAACCATTCTTTTTGTGTTTCTCGGGATGTTGTATTTGATGAAGTCTCTTTGTTTTACAATAAAGAAGGTGTTTTGGAGAGCTCCAGGCGTGAGAATCTTGATCACACTCCGCCACAAAAAGAAGTAAGTTTGCCTTTATCACTCAATGCTCCTATGCCTTCTTGTAGTTCTTCCCTTCCTACTGTAGAGCAACCAAATAGGGGGAGCATGTCTGATTGTCCTGAGATGGAAGGACAACAAAGTGAAGAGGAAGTTTTTAGTGCACCACCTCTTAGGAGATCAAAGAGGAATATTGTATTGCCAGCTCGGTATAGAGATGGGAATTTTGTATCCATACACTCATGTTTTCTTGCTAATCCTATTGATGATTGTGAGCCTTCTAGTTTTGATGAAGCTGTAGGCATTAAGGAGTGGGAAGGAGCTATGAATGAGGAGATGAATGCTCTTATAAAAAATCAGACATGGGATCTCGTGCCATTGCCCAAGGAAATGAAGCCCATTACTTGCAAATGGGTTTACAAAATTAAACGAAAGTCAAATGGAGTTGTTGATAGATTCAAGGCGAGGTTAGTGGCTCGTGGATTCTCTCAGAAGTATGGGGAGGATTATGATGAGACATTCAGTCCAGTTGCAAAGATGACTTCAGTTCGAGTCGTTATTTCCTTGGCGGCACACTTTGGGTGGAAGCTTTGGCAACTTGATGTGAAAAATGCATTTTTGTATGGCGAAATCAACAAAGAGATCTATATGGAGCAACCCGATGGCTATGTTTCTCAAGATCATCCAGAGTATGTTTGCAAGCTCAAAAAGGCGTTGTATGGATTGAAGCAAGCCCCTAGAGCTTGGTACGGTAAAATTGCTGAATACTTGCAATTTTGTGGTTATTTTGCTTCTAACTCAGATTCTAGTTTGTTTGTTAAGAAGCAAGGCAAGGTGCATGTTATTGTCCTCTTGTATGTTGATGACATGATTGTAACTGGCAATGATGATGAAGAAGTTAAAAAGCTTCGGGGAGAACTTTTCGTTCGCTTTGAGATGAAAGATTTGGGACAACTTAGTCATTTTCTTGGATTGGAAGTGACAGTTCTCAAAAGTGGAATTTTTGTGTGTCAACAAGGCTATGTGGAGAAACTTCTGGACAGATTTGGGATGAATCAGTGTAAGAAGTGCTCCACTCCTCTTGATGCAAATATTAAACTACGGCGCGAGGAAGGTAGTCTTCTTCCTGATCCTCGTCCTTATCGGGCTCTTGTAGGTAGTCTTATTTATTTGACTATTACAAGACCGGACATAGCATTCTCGGTTGGCCTAGTTAGCCGTTACTTGCAAGCACCAAGAAAACCTCATTTGGAAGCATCGAAGCATATCTTGAAGTATGTGCACTCTACTCTTGATATGGGTATTTTCTTCAAAAGAGATGTAGATTTTGTGCTGTATGGATTTTCTGATGCTGATCTTGGTGGTGACTTGGATGATCGGAAGTCTACTTCCGGGTATGTTTTCCTTTGTGGATCATCTTGTGTTTCTTGGTGTAGCAAAAAGCAAGATTCAGTTTCTCTTTCTACGACTGAGGCGGAGTACAAGGCAGCTTCTCTTGCTACACAAGAATGTGTTTGGCTACGTAGGCTTGTTGATGACGTTTATTCATCAATTCAAAAACCTACCATCATCTATGGTGACAACCAAAGTGCTTTGAAGCTTGCTACAAATTCGGTTTGTCACGCGAGGACCAAACATATTGAAATTGAGCATCACTTTGTTCGTGAGAAAGTTCTTATGGGTTCAATTGAAGTTTTGGAGGTGAGGAGTAACAACAACATTGCTGATATCTTTACAAAGTCACTTTCCAAAGGTCCATTTGAATTCCTAAGGGAGAAGCTTGGCATCGTTTCTAGAAAATCACTTTAAGGGGGAGTATTAAATTTTAAAGTATTTTTCTAGAGTTTTCTTTTTGAGAATTGTAGTGAGGCATTTATGTTTTTGTGTGTTGAACCATTGTTGGATGTATTTGGTCACTCTCTCACACCCTTCCACCCAACCATTGCAACATTTCACTTCTCCAATGCAACCTTTCACTTCCCCATGCACATTCATCTCACCTTCTTGACTAAATTCGAAATTCCTCCTTGGTCATGTGATAAGTCACATTTATCTTCTTGGAATTTCATGAGAAGTATCTAGATCCTCTCCCCAAGTCCTATATATACCCTAGCCTACCTCTCAAGCCATTCATTCCATCATATCCCACCTAAACCCACAAAAGAGAGAGTGTCCTAGTTTTGTCTCCAACACTTTTCATATATTGTAAGTGTTGTCCTATCCAAGTTGTATTATCTCCTTTACTCAATAAAAAGTGTGTTTCTTCTTTTAGTTTGATCTCTTCTATTATTGGTTGTGAGTCCTTGGGCTAGTGTGACTTTGTTACACTATTTGAGAATCGATTGTTCCAGTGGATTTGGGCATCGTATTTCTCTACACAGTAAAGGAGATACATGGATATATACAAGTCAAAGAACTCCTAATTTAACTAACCAGATTAGAACTGTGTTTGAATTCAGCTCTAAGAGTATGGTCCAAATACGTTTTTAATAATTCAATTATTCTTTTTTTTCAGTCAATTTAATCTGGACTGTTGATGAAACTTATTAATTAATGTGGTGGCTGAATCCAAATTGTGAAAGTCAAAAGTGTTAGAACTATATACTGTTAGAATTGAATAGTTGAGAGATTAAATCATTTATGAATTACTTGAAATCATTTAAGAAAAGAAACAGTAGCGCTGTTGTACAAAAAGAAAATACCTGATTTTGAGCATGGGTATAGATCACCAGGTTGACCGTTGATTGTATATGCATCGGAAACATTGGGGTCTATTCCGCTCGCGAGAAAAGCATCATAAATCTCCACTATATCTTTCTTCCACCACTCTCCTGCATTTCAACCAGTTTTCTCATTACAGATGGCCCTCTTTAAAAGGACTGACCATTAAAAAAAAACCTCTCTCATCGCTACCCCTTAATTGGTTGAGGAAGGTCTTCTCATGGATGGTGTTACTTGTACGCATTGGCTCCACAACATATTTAACGGTAAATCAAGGATTTCATCGCAGCGGTAAAATTCAAACGAAAGCTTACATCTAAAAATAGTTTGTTCAACATATTGAAAATATGTAGTCCCACATTGCTAAGGCAGTGTGAGTATTTGCAATTAGTGACTTATAAATAAGATCTAATGTAAATTTATAAGTCACTAATTGTAAATGTCCACATTGCTTTAGCAAAACGTGAGACTGCATATTTTCAACACAACAAGTGAAGGTCTGTCCTTATTATTGGACCAGGGCATTGAGCGTCCAGATAACCCTCTTTATATCCAAAAGGGCGGTAAAATATTATTTAGCTATGTCTGCAATTGTCGTAAGAAACGTACTATTCTTTTTTCCCTTTGGGTTTTTAAACTGAAAAGCCATTCTGTCACTGTGTACCTTGTTAGTGTACAGAAATTTCATACCTGATCTAGGATTGGGGTACTAGTACTAATTGAGTGTCAAGCTTGTTTACCTAATATGATGGGAACTTCGGCATGAGGCTTGGGAAAAGGAAAACTAGTTCCTTTCTTGGGATGGATGATGATAGCACCGTGAACCGTGGCCCGTGACCAGTCACTGTGCGCATGCCACCAGAGGGTTCCTTCTTCTGAGGAAAATATGATCTTCTGACTGAATTTTTGTCCTGGTTGGATTGGACATTGTGTTACATATTCAGGACCATCGGACCATGAATATCTTGGTTGCTTCACTCCATGCCTGAAAAATTATCAAATCTCTTTCTCACAAATCTCTTTTAACAAATCTCTTTCTCACACACGCATTCGCGGACAGCCTAATTACCAGTGGATTGTGATGTTTTGGTCGCCCTCGTTGTGAACGTCAACAATGATGGTATCTCCTCTGTTAACGTGTAGAGTTGGTCCTGGGAATTGTCCATTTACAGTCAAGATATTCTTTGTACTGCAGAGTCTTGTGTATGGAGTCTCTTTCACCTGCAGTGAGAAGTCAGATATGTATCTCTGATTTCCACGTACTTCTACTATCAGGCTAGAGCCTTACAAATTGAGAGCAGCTTTAATTTCTGCTGCTATACGTCCATGACCACGGGTGAAGATTAATCTAGCTTTTAGGGTAATTTGTTTTTCAGAAATATATGGCTTTATTAATCTAGTCTAAAAATTTAACAAAAAGAAAAAAGAAAAATCTGTAGTGAAATTTCTAGATATTCTTTCTATACTATGAAGATATAGTAAAATAAATTAATTTGAGATTTCAAACGCTACACAGACAGTCAATGATCAACAAAGAAGACATATATGATCAGTAAAAATCTGTGTACCTGCTATTGGGATGGGGTGATCAAATTTTCCAATGAAGTCTCAATCTGTGTACGAGCGCTTTTCAAGAGTAAAAATAGAGGTTAACCTCTGATCTTTCACGACAAAGATCTCAAGTTTATGAAATTTCAAAAGCCCTTCCTTGTCCTAAGTGCAAGTCCATCATTTACGCGAGTCCACACACAAAAAGACAACAAACAGGCCAGAAAAAAAATGAAAAAAGTGAAGGTGTTGCTACTGTTCAATTAGAAAAGTAATTTTGCAATATGCGTGCCTGCAAGCTTAAAATTGTAGAGGAGAAGGTAAGCATAATTACAAAATCACTCCTATAATTTATATAACGATTTTTCGCTGATCTATTCAGATCGAGGCATCGAGCGTCAGATTGACGAAAAAGGATGTTTTGATCGAAGTGAAAAATCGGGCAGATTGTTGGGACAGCGCATGGCGGAGCGTCAGTGATTGGCTTAAGAAAATTCTTCCCGCACAAGACTGATCGGGAAGAGAGGAAGCTCTGGTTGTATATATTTATATGTGAGAAATAGCAACCAGAGACACTTGAGCTGTGAGAGAAGATAAAATAAATTGAGTGTACAAGTAGCTGTGTATGAATTTCTGTTAGGAGCTCTAATACCAAGTTGAAATTGTATGAATTGTGTATGAATTTCTGTTCAATGTGGCTGCACAGGTAGAGTTTCTCTCATAGAGAACAAGGTAAGCAAAAATACAAAATCACCCCTATGATATATACCATATATTCTAACACTTCAGATGCAAATGACCATGTAAGGAATAAAGTTAATCTTCAAGTTTCTGCTTACCTGCATATGTCTCTAGTGTTAATTAGGAAAGATATGCAGCATATACTTTGGTTGCTAAATTGGTCACGTGACTATGCTACAGATATATTGGTAGTGACAACTACCACTGCATGCACTTACCACGAACGAATGACGAGTGAAACCATGGCAATGGAGGATAACATCCAAGATCAAAAGCCCTAAAATTTGCAGCTCTAAAACTTTCTTGATGAAAGACATTATTCAGCAATGAAATATCCAAGCGTATTCACTAGCTACTTTTCTTTCTGATGCTCAAAAGAAGAGGTTATGCATGTATTTATAGAGCCAGGAAGAGTACTTGAAAAGGCAACAAATAATTAGTGATGCTGCCGTCTAATGATTGTTCGTTTCAATATTAACGGCGTACTGAAATTCTCCTCATAATGAAGACATAAAAGTCTTTCTCGTGCAGTTCTCTTGCCTCTAAAAGCCAATCGTTTTGAATATGACCAATACAGGAATTGAGATATTTTTTAAACATTGCTATCGATCTATGATTCCTTCTGGGAAAGTGACAATTGGATCAGGCGGTAGGGTGTACTAAAGAGATACGATGGACTCTGTGGAAGGACTTGAAGAGAGATTAACGAGATTTGTTGTAGACAAAATAAACTAAACAAAGAAATTGCTTTAAGGCGCGTTACTGATGAGTCGCTTTCCTTAAGACGATATTTGCCCCCATCAGTCGGCATATACAACAAGTATGTACAACGGTATGCAATTGGGTTCAAGCAAGTTCGCCTCCAAGATATAGTGAAGTCTAGATTACTAATCTGTTGTCTAACGATGTTTTTCATTAATAAAGTTAGACTAGAATATCCTCATATTGTACTCTTGTAGCCAATAAATCAGAATTCAACTTCTGCAGTAAACAAAATTTGATAATTTAAGAAAGAAAGGTGTTTGTAGGAGTGTAGAATGCTTAGAAGAAAGAGAGACAGAGTGGTGCAATTTTCATTGTTGTAAATTATGCAAATGAGCTAGGATGCCTATTCATAGCTAGATGTTGAGACACATTTTCGCCAAGTGTGGTGACACTTCATCAAAAGTTGCCTTTTCATCGTGAACATGTACCTCTTCGTTGTGAACATGTATATTTTAGTCGAACGGCTACCTCTTCATCACCAAAGGATACCCTTCATGTGAAAAAGAACATTTTTCAAAAAGCATACATCTTAAGGAAGAGGTTTCATTTCATTAATGAACATACCGTTTCAAATGAATTGAATTGAATTTCGTCTATTAGATTAAAGATCACTTGATCTCGACCTTTAGTTAATGAATCTGCCAAATTTTGGCAAGATCTCATATAAGTAATTATAATTACTCCATCAGCGAGTAACTGCTTCACATAGCTATATATGTCTTAGGCGATATGCCTAGATTTTCCATTGTATATATGGCTATGGGCCTTTGATAGTGTAGCTTGTACTACCACAATGTATTGAAATATATATGTGGCATTGGTCTAGGCCAAACAATAATTTCTAATAAATAATAAGGGGATAAATACATTTTTCGCCCTCTAGTAGTCTTTACACCTTACACCCCATCTAATATTTTTGTCACATTATAACCACCAACTATTGATTTCAGACACTTTATACCCTCCGTTAAAAATTTTCGTTAATTTGTGCGGAAAATAATTTTTTTGGCATGTGAAGCGACAATTTTATCACCATAAATTTTTAAGTAGTCACTGTATATGAGGGTAAAATCGTAATTTTGAGCCAAAAATTAATTTCAGTCAATTCTGACGGAAAAATTTAACATATATGGTGCAAAGTGTCGAGACTTCCATAATTGACTTCCATAATTGAATGGTGCAAATTAAAGTGCAGTTATCCCATAATCTTGAGGAAAAAGAACAGGTCCAAACAATTAATATTGATAGAGAACTTGACATGACGCTATAAGAAAGGGGATTGGATTACTCAAACCAAAGGTATATTGATAGGCGAGACACGAATTTGGGCAAACTGCTTCATCTAGATAGACTTGTTCGTTGTGTTAATTACATTCTCTTTCTTCCCATTTGATTAGTAGTGTCGAAATCTCTGAATCGAGATGAGATATTGTTCGATTCACATAGATTTAATTGAGTCCAGAATCCTTAGAAGAAGTTTAACATTCTTTTCGAGTTGATCTAATTAATGTGTTTAACAGTTTAACGAAAGGAAATTAGGAACAGGCACAACCGGCCCCCTTATTGCCAGGGGCGGCAGCTCTATGTTAGTTAGGCAATTGCTCTAATTCCTGCCTTCAATTTTGACAATAGATCTAACGAAAATGGTGTTCAAGATTGTAAGTGCTCACTTGTGAATTTTCAAAGAGAAGGCAAATTTGGAAACGACGTCCCCGCATGCATGCACTGACCAACAGATAGATGATGATCAATACTTGTTACGTTGCGCTTGAAGTTTGAGGCGATGCATGCATGAATCTGAAACTATGGCGGCAGTAGTAATTAAGATCAACCCGATCACATCCTTCATAAAGGAATAGAAACCAAAAGGAATTTGGTATCATACGGCAAACGCCACGGTATATATCTATCCCCAACCATAATTAGGTTGGTCAATACGACTTTAGCGAGAGAAAACTACTCTATTACAGAAGAAAAAAGAAAAAAGAAAAAGAAAGTAACAATGTTCATTATAGTTAATATAAAAGCAGCAGTCCCTAAATAATCCTTTATCATGAATTATAATCTACTCCAATTTATTACAGCCTCGAATAAGATGGTTCATGCATGCGTCTATTAGGTGCATTAGCTAGACACTAGGTAAAAAAATTCCATTAATATTAAAGTTATACCCAAACGCTTGTCCGTTTATCTTTCGTATGATACTTACAAATATCAGTAATTTTGTACTAATTTGGGGAAGAGAAAATCTAATTACCAAAAGTTTAACTGTTTGTTTGAATTCTAATTTGCTTACATAAAAGTAATAAGTTGATATTACAGAGGATATCCTGATTGGCCAAAACCAGGAGTTTCTTATCGATATCGCCAAAAGACTAGTCAATAACTGGGACGATCCTCTTCCTGTAGGACCTTATCTAGTTTCTTCGCCTAGCACGATCGATGTAGAATATAACACGTGGAGAGATAATACCTTTAAACTCCAATCACGTCTGTATATGCAGAATACCACACAACTGGTCTGTATGGATCTAAAACCATGGTTTTGACCCAAGGGTTGATCTTCTAGAAAAGGAAAGACAAAAAACGAAAAAAATAAATAAAGAAAGAAAAGCAAGCTCCAGTCACAGTTCTGTATGTATGTAAATTGGTAATTAGGTGCAAAATGGTTATGTAATTCACACCTTCAACAATTGATTATGAAAACGACCGCCGTTCAACAATTATTCTCTCAGATATAGACAACAGTAACTCATAATAGTAATCATAAAAGAAGGCCAGGAAAGATAAGTACTTGGTAAGTACGTATTTGTATCACCTTCGGGAGGAAAAGTTATAGTCAGGGAAATCATTAATTTAGACGCGTGACCACATCAATCTGAATCGCAGAAAGTTTAGGAATCAGGATCCAGTAACTCATAATAGTAATCATAAAAGGAGGCCAGGAAAGATAATTACTTGGTAAGTACGTATTTGTACCACCTTTGGGAGGAAAAGTTCTAGTCAGGGAAATCATTAATTTAGACGCGTGACCACATCAATCTGAATCGCAGAAAGTTTAGGAATCAGGATCCGAGCTCTGTTGCGTTCACTAAAATCAAGGTACGCAACCCAGATACAATCTTTTGTCTTAATATCTGGAAAATCTCAAGCTCGACGGTAAACCGACACCCCTTGCTTGCAGAATCCATTCTCTTCTCCTCTTAAGCGACTTTGACATGCTTGATGTTACAGCACTCGGACTTTGCGCGCTATTCGGTGTCTGCGGTACTCGACAATAGGATTAGGATTACAGTTCAACTACTAAGGGTGTGTTCGGTTAAAGTGTATTCTGAGGATTTTTTGTGTTTTGAGAATTTTTATGTGATGTTAACTTTATTGGTATGCGTGTTGTAGTTATATTTATGTGGTGTGAAAAATTATGTTTGGTTGTAGAATCCTGAGGATTCAAAAAATCCTGAGGATTCTTCCTAAACGAACATGCCCTAAAGCTTGTTCCTGTAGGTTAAGATAGGTTCGTTAACCCGAAGCTTTTCAGAGTGGCCCAATTTGGATCTGTCTTGGAAATTGTTCGGTCAATATTCATTGTGGGAGAGTACGTAGTAGGGGATCATTTTAACTTGTTGGAAACGTGTTTGAACACTCTGGTTTGTTGGGCACGCTGGAGATGACTTTGGGTCACAAATCATGCCATCCCATGGTTGATAATTTGATAGCTAAGGGTTTTGGACCCAGTTTTGAGAAGCAAAACAAAAGTTTACTCTGTTTGGTTATACATTATAAGTCCACGGGGGACTACGTGATGTGTACTACTTTGGAGGATATATTGTCACGCCCCAAAAATCAACATTTGAATTTTCATTAAAAACAACTTTGAGACATCATCTCCTTTATTCTAAATAAAAACAACATCAAAACTTCAATGCTTTAAAACATAAACTTGTACAATTTTCAAAAACAATACTACTCCCGCCCGCATGCCATCTAAGTATCATCCTTGTCACGTTCTTCAAAAATCTCTGAAAGTGGGGAAAATAATAACGGAGTGAGTTCGACAACTCAGTAAGCAGAGAATAAAAAATATATTCTTTTCTTTGAACAGAAATACCGAAAATATAATAGCTTTATCAGAAAATCCCCTTGACATCAACAGTAAGCCACATTGACCCCTGTGGCAGGGTTGTGCAACGACTTAACCGGCGGCCAAACCAAATTAAGCCAACAGAAAGTGGAGTTTGCCCTAATAAGACTTAGTCACGTACGCTAAGTGTGCACTAGGGAGAAACCCACACAGAAACCAATCCGAAGAATGAGCGCACCAGTAATCAGTAATGAGTTGGTACCAACAGCAGCAGTAATCAGTAATCAGTAACAGAACATCGCCTCGGGGTTTGAAAACAATATAATATATAATATCAGAACTCAGATTCAAAATCAGAAATGATGTTCAGCAGAATACAGAATAATTCAGAACAGTCATATAAACAATCTCAGTATGTCTTTTAAAATTCCACATTTGTTTTCAGAATAACATAAACTTGCAATAAAATATTTTCCACAAAATCTTTTATGAAAACGTGTTCATAATTTTTGAAGAAAACAATATAGTAGCTTCGCTTACCCTTTTTGCTTCGATAATCGAACCGCCCTAAAATCCACGTATTGCAGCGACCCAAAAGAACCGAATAAAATCGAGAAACTCAACAATGGCCGAAATTGACTTAGAGAGAGAGAGAGAAAACTCAAAATGGAGAATAACCCGAAATTGAGTGGTGTGCACTACAATCTGAACGAAACTCCCTTTTTATAGGTGTTGAGGCTTAATCACAAGGTAAATGATGAGTCTCTAACGTTCTAATTTGAGATCCAACCGACGTCCCTTCGATTACCACTCATTATTGACTTTAATCACATAAAAATCATAAACAAAATTAAAGCAAATCGTTGAAGAGATGAAACGCCTAAACAAACGCTTAAAAATGAGTTAAAATGAGTGAAAAAATGAAGAGAGAGAGAGAGAATTGATGAGAGAGAAAGTCCAGATCTTGAAAGCGGCGGCCATAGGTTGAAACTCGGGTGTTTTAGGGTTTGGGGAAGAAAGAGATCAAAACTCACCGTTTTACTTAAAAATCAAATTCGAGCAAAACAAGTTTAAATAAACTAAAATTCACCATAAGACATAAAAACACACAGCGCCTCAGTGGTCAAGATGCGCGCCTCTCTCCTTCCTAACTGCCCCAGTTCGAATCTCCACCTTGCAAAATAATCTTTCCTTTTTTTAAAAGACCGGGTCTTCACATATATAGCTTGGTTTTCGCGCGCAGGTGTAATGTTCTTGCCCACAAGCTTGCTTAGTGGGCAGCTGGTTCGGGTCCTATAGGTTTATTCCTTTTTTATTCTTGCATGTATAATAATATTATTTCCTCATCATGATCTAGTACCCATCCTTCTGATTACTTGTATATTTTATCAACTTTTACTCGAGGTAATTTGGACACCAATTTAAATGTTACTATTAGTTGTCCTCTTCATTAATGTATAACCCTTAACATAAAAGGCATCTAAAACTAAGGAAATTTTCATTCTTCTATGTTTTGCTCCCAATTAACACTTGTTATTAGGGGGCAAGTGTTGTTTAATTTTTTTCAAAGTTGAAATTATGGTTCCGTTTGTTTCAATATAAAGTTATTTATAATGTAAAGTAATTTGAGATGAATTTTGTTTCAGTAAATTATTCCCCTTTTCAATGTTTGGTTGCTACTTCAAAACATGTAATACCATGAATCTTACATGGAGTGGAAGAGGAAAATGAATGAGAGATCCTCTATAAGGGTTTAGTCCCAAATTGAGACCTTATTAGATTGAATTGATCTTTATAACGATACAAGAAATATTATATAAGAGCAACATTAATTAGTCATTTTGAAGTTAAAACAGTATTTTATATAGTCTTATTTGATTAGTAAACTTGATTCTTAATATCAATTTGAGTTGAATTAAAAATAACATAAGTAACAATCTTATAAAAAATAAAATTATTTACCAAAAAATTAACTTATTTTTTAAAAATTAAGTACAGAACATTATGAGCTCATAATGTTTTTTATAAAAAAAATATTTTTTTACAAACAAATTAAATTATTTTTAAAAGAAAATTAATTTAAAAATATAAAGTACTTGTGAGTATATATAAGATATATATCATGGTAATATAGCTGGGAGGGTGAGGATGAAAAAGAGAGATGTGCGAATTTAAGTGCTGTGAGACAATGAAAAACTAAGAAAATATTTACCTTCTTTTAAAAAAAGAAACTACTTTACCTAAATTAATTCTGACCAATTTAGGAGCAAGAGCTGGTCAGAGGTCTAATACAAGCCTAAACAACCACGCAAATGCAAGTAATTTTTCTTTTTCCCAGCAGGTTAAAGAGTATTAAAGTTAAAGTCTCACATTGCTAAAACAATGTGGACTATTATATTCAATGATTTATAAATAAAGCATCATGTAATATCATCAAATATAAGTGAGGAAAGCAATAAGCCCAATTGGGCATTCCCATAATGGATGTCTCATTTATCAGTATAAATAAATTTTCTTTAGTTAAAATTTTTATTTCTAACATGTTATCAAAGGAAGGTTTTCGAAATTAGTCCGATAATCTTCTGGCACTTCCCGACATCAGTCCGACGACCATCCAACATTAGTCCGGTGATCGTAGTTCGTAACATCCGGCCTGACACTATCATATTGTCTAGCGGCAATGTAGTAGTGGCTCAGATACTGGTGTAAGCCGGACGTTCATGGTTTGTCCCGGGCTCAACACTACGTAGTCGGAGTTTGTTTGCTTCACATAATTCCCATCCATTCCAACAACTGTGAGGCTGTGATTTGCAATTGCAAAGAAGAGTTCTGCATTCATGGCCGCATTGACTATCCGAACAAGATATGTCTTGCCATAATCAGCCACCTAACGGTATGTTGATTCTGCAAACAAGTAAAAAAGATCAAACATCATGTAGTCCCTAGTTCTAGATCAAACATCATGTGTCATCTTGCATACCCTGAGAGCATTTGACCATGTTAAAATTGCCAAGATTTCTTCAAAACATGTGATCTTACATACCATGAGAGCATTCTAAGAGATCTCCGGGTTGGCTGTTGATCACGTATGAATCCGACCGCGGTGTATCTGCACCCGTTTGGAGGTCCTCGTCTACTAACTTGTTAACATCATCAAGATACCAAGATCCTGTGTTTACAATGGACGGAGAATAATTGATGGATGATAAGTAGAATTTAATTCACTTTGCAGACCGCTATATATGGTATTGGTCATAGAGCCAACAGGGTTTCTCTTCGCACAATCAAAAGTGGAACACTGTCCAAATATCACATAAGAATTTGGTACTGTCCATAAAGACAAAAACCCCTACGAGAAATATCCTAAGAGACCAATTGAATTGGGAGCATTTTCTTCTTTCTGGGGTTGAAATAATAACTTGTGAAATTGAAAGGGGATGTTGTTGTTAAGTGTTGTCATCAGAAGTTAATCATCGAAGTTAGTAAGCATTCATTTAGGACGCTGTGTCCCAATTACTTCTATTGAAACAATAAGAAAGAAAAATTAGAACAATGTGGCACCATAGCAAAAAAATTTACCTGAGAGGTTAGAAACGGGACCTATATGTTTTTTTGCTTCTTTTTTTTTCTTGATTTAAAATTATATTTCTTTAATTGTGGATCGTTTACTCATGAAAATATTCCAAGAAAAGAAAACAAAAATATGAAAAGTTTTAAAACAAATACTAATAGTTAGAGGCCAACTCAACTTTCCCATGCTGTTGTCCGAAGGTAAATTTCTGACATATCTAGTATTTAAACTGTGAGACAATACCCAATTATTTATATTTGTAATAATTTTATGAGGTGCTTAGATTTGGACATTTACCTATTACATTGTACTAGTAGAAATGCAAACACTATAAAAAAATTGAGTTTTAGTGACGAAATTCTTGGTGAAGAAATGAATTTTGTCACTAAAAAAAGGTTTTTTTTGTGACGAAACTTTTGTTCGTCACCAATTTCGTCACTAAAAGTCGTTTCTGTGACGAAATAAAATTTTTGTCACTAAAAGGTAATGCTTTGGTGACGAAAAAGTTCATCACGCCATGATCGATCGGTTATATGACGATCGGTTGGTATGTTGTGACGAGAAACTCCGTCACAACATGTGAAATCTTTTGGTGACTACTTTAAATCGTCACGCTTAACGATTGATCACTGATTATTAAACGATCGATCGGTGACGAATCGACACCTGTTAAAAATTACCGATCGATCGTTGACTCCTGACGTTGGAAAATGCGAGTCGTCGATCGATCGTGGAAGTGTAACCGTCATTGTTTTTGAATTCACGATTGGTCGTTACAATTAGCGGTCGATCGGTACTTCAGACGAATGGAAGTTCGCCACGTGTAAGACAATAAGCGATAGACCGTTGCCGCCTAACGTTGGAAAAATGCGAAGCGTCGATCGATCGTGGAAGCGTAACCGTCATTTTTTCTAATTATGATGGATCATCGATACTGAAAGCGAATGAGAATTCGCCATGTGTAAAAAAAATGAGCGATCGATCGTCTCAATTAATAACGATCGATCATAGAAAAGGATGAACGATTATATGGAACCGGCGAGCCATTTTTACCGGTTACCTCTAACGAATATTCTCGAATCCTCTCAAACTTCACGAACCATTTCGTTCAGCATTGCCTTTCAAAGTACGCGGAATCACTTCATGGTATCATCTACATCAAATGTACGTAGTTATATTAATTTTTAAGAGATATTAAGCTGTTTTAAATGAGGTTTTACTTTACGTTTTTTTTTTAATTTTCTATATCTTTCATTTAGGTCCGTAAATTGTATTAATTTTTGTGTTAATGTATATTTTTGGCGTTTAAGATTGTTTAGGGATCATTTGGGGTTGATTTTGAGCGTCTTTTGTAATTTGTGTGTTTTCGTATAAACACCGATTGATCGTATTTAACCGCTATCGATCGTGGGGTAGAAGGTGAGTCAAACGATTGATCGTCTCAAGTCGCTTATTGTTATTAAGCGACCGATCGATACTGTATGTACCGATGAATCGGTAATTGAAACTGTGAGTTTCAAATTTAATGACGATTGATCGTCGACATTACCGATGGATCGCATTTAACAGCGTTTGATCGTTGGAGACCGTGTGGCGAACGATTGATCTTCTAAGGTGGACGATCAATCGCTTATTGTTATTTAGCGACCGATCGATACTGTATGTACCGATAAATCGGTAATTTGAAACGGTGAGTTTCAAATTTAATGACGATCGATCGTTAGTTGATGCTATACTTTTAAAACCCCAAAAGTACACCATTTTGTGGCGTTGGATCACGATTTTGTTGTATCGCCTTTAATATTTTAATTTACATTATTATGATTATTTATTAATGCATATTTATATACAACTTTTGCAGCGTTCGTAAAATGTGAGCAGCTAAGCGTGCAAGCACAACTAGGGCCGGGACTGGAACTTCGTCCAACGATCAGGAGCCCGCTAATTCATTGATGACTGTAGAGAGGCAGATGGAGTACTTGAGGGGGCGACCAGTAGCCAAAGAGCGTCCAGTGACGCTATCTGATTTTGACAATTTGTTGTACGAGGAGCACACCCTCTTCCAGTTGTTCGAGTACCAGGGATTCCATCACCAGCTATCGTGGGTGGATGGTTTCTGTGTTGACTCCCTCGTGCACGAATTTTTTTGTGCCCTTATCTCAGTAGCCAGAGCACCTGAGGTGTAGATGGAGGTGCGAGGAGTACAGTTCATGTTCTCGGCAGACGTCATTGCCGATTTCCTGCACTGCCCTCGGCCTAGGACTCCTTGCTTCCCAGCGGTTCCTTTGACGGATGAGCAGAGGACATCAGAGCAGGACTTATGGACGTTGATGACTGGGAAGACCTCTGCAGTGGTTGGCAGCATAATCAAGCAGAGTGAGTTCAGTGTGTTTTGGCGGATTTTGCACCTTATCTGGACGACGAACGTCGATGACAAAACTCATTCTACCGAGTGCACGTTCCCGAGAGCTCAGTGCATGCTCTTACTGGGTCAGCAGACGTTGATAGATTTTCCATTGTACATGTTCGAGCTGATTATGGATGAGGCTTGGGGAATTAAGGAATATAGTCTCCCATATGGCGTGTTTCTAACTCAGTTCCTCATTTCTTGGGGTGTTACGATCACTGCTGAGGATACTCGTAAGGGGGTTAAGAGTGCGCTGAACAAGTTCACTTTGTCTAGGAGCATGGGGCATTGACTAGACGGTTTGCTCATAGAGCAGCAGCGGCCGCAGAGGTGGCAGCACGACCTTCTACATCAGCTTCAGAGGTACCACTTTAGTCGAGAGCACCTGCAGTGCCCCCTCCCTGGGTGGCCCAGCTATTTTCGGACCTCGACAGCTGTGTCAGCGCGATTGTGCAGGCCACTCTACGACCTCTTGAGAGGCAGGTGCAGTCGTTAGAGGAGGAGGTGAAAGATCTCCGGACCGCCTTCAATGGGGTGTGCACTGTGACAATGCTACGCAACAAGTCGGTCGTAGCTCATATGTCAGACGTCAGCAAGTAGCTGGAAGAAATTAAGAAGACTCTGGATGATTTCAAGACGGAGGCAGAGCCACTTATTATTCCCGGAGATATTCCTGATGACTTGGACACTTTCTGCGATGCTATTGCACGTTGACGTATTTTTATTTTGCTTTTTAATCTATTTCGGACATACATTTATATTTCTGATTTTAGTTATATATTTGAGACATTTGTGTTTATCTGTGAAAATGTCCTAACTTTGATTACATTTTAATTGTTTTTATTTGTATATCATGACATATACAATTATATACGTAAAATGATCAATATACCCTTTGGTCGGCAAAAAGAACGAAAGGATACCGTGACCAATATTACTATTAATATAAGAATTTAATAATGTCACCAATATTACTATTAATTAATTATATAATGTGAGTTTAAATGATTAAGTCATTTGTATTAAGATGACATTAGTAGTAATTTAATTTTAATAATTAAGTCATTTGTTAGGCAAAATTCTGTTTTTTTTTTATAATTAGGACACCAATCGATCGTGTCTAAAGGATACCGATGGATTGTTAGAATGAAATGCATGCGTCGTTGTTTTATACATACGTGACGATCGATCGTTAGTTTGAGACGATTCATCGACGCAACACGTCGCATAATGGTTCACCTAACGATGGATCGTTTGTATTTCATGCATGCGTTGTCGTTTTATTCATTTGTGAGGATCGATCGTTGTTTTGTAGCGATCCGTCGGTAGTATCCGTCGTCGTTTTGGGCTTATAGACGATCGATCGCTCATTCTTTTGATCGATCGTCTACATTTTATCTTCATTTTATTGAATTATGTGAATTTAAATGATTATAAATATAAAAATATATATTAACAAAGTGTGTTATAATGTATTTAGATTGCATAACAATATATCATGTACATATAATTCATATTTAGGAAAGCATGTATAAGTTGTACATGTTGCATTATAGTTGAGGAGTGCACTTGTTAGTATGAGTTAAGTATTAAGATGTTAGAAACTAGTGACATAACGCTTATTTAACACATGATTACAAGTCATAAAAACAAATTATGTATTAAGATGACATTATTAGTAATTTAATTTTAATAATTAAGTCATTTGTTAGGGTAAAATCTGGTTTTTTTATAATTAGGTCCACGATCGATCGCATCGTAGTGCGATCGATTGGGCCATAATGATGTCGTTTAATATTTTGCTATTAATGGATCGTTAGTTTGTAATGCATGTGTCGTCGTTTTATACAGGCTGTACGATCGATCGATCATTGTACACGATCCATCGGTGAAATTTGAGTGAGATTTTCTTGCTGGCGAGACGATCGATCGGTTGATAACGGTGTCGTTTAATAATTTCCTACTGATGGATCGTTAGTTTGAAATGCATGTGTCGTTGTTTTATACAGACGCAACGATCGATCGCTCCATTTTACACGATCAATCTGTGAAATTTGAGCGGGATTTTTGGGACTGACGAGGTGATCGATCGTCATATACACCGATCGACGTATATCGAGCTTGAAATGCGAGAATGCGCAAAGGCCGTGGGTGAAAGGCACGGCAAGGAGAAGAGGATAGTCGCAGAAGCTCCCTACTTGGCCCGAAAAATTTGACCAAAACACCGTCCTTTTAGTTGTGAGAGTTTTTAGAAGTGCTTAAGGTTAAGCCCAAGTTCAAATTCATTGGTTTTTTAACCGGGTGAATATTGGAAAATTTGGGCGACATTTGTGAGATTTTGGTGTGAAATTGGTTCGTTTTGGTCTACATTTCGTGCAAAAGGTAATGTAATCAACATACACTACGATTTATGAATGATTTGGTTGGTTATTTTATGTTTTTAATATTTGTCCATTTGTGGGTATTGTGGAATGAATTTGTGATGATTAGAGCTTATTAGAGTATTATTAATATGTATATTAGAATTAGAATTGCATGAGGATGATTTGTGAGTGTTTTGGGCTTGGATTTGAGTGTGGGGAGGTCTGAAAAGTTGTGTTTTCGATCTGGGTTTGTCACAATCGATCGCCTGTTTCTGACGATTGATCGTCTGTTAGATGGTAGTATTGCCGATTGATCATCTATGCGATTACGATGGATCGTTCGTTAGTTGGAGGCTCCGCGATCGATCGTTTATTTTTAGACAATCAATCGGTATTGAACACTAATCGATCGTCTATAGTAACTATCGATCGCGTGTTTTGGTCAGATCGCTGCATCGCTGATTTTTTGAGTGTTTGTTTTTATAATTGATACATGTGTAGTATTTGAGCTATATATTGAATGTTTGATTATTGAAGTGCTTGAGTTCTGAAAATAAATCATGGAGTTTGAGAAGCTTGGAGGGTGAATATTGGAGTGTTTTTAAGTTGTTATGTTTGGTGGCGATGGATAAGTGTTGGATTTACGAGGAAAATAGGTTTGGTGAAAAGTATGCGGAGGGGGTCCGTTGGTTTGTCGGTATCGGACGATAACCTGCAAGAACCAGATTTTGATTAACAAATTCCTTCAAGTATATTTTCTTTTTAACCTTCATGTTTGCTTAACAGTTTTTATTGTTACTATTTCTTTTACAATATCTTTATCGTTTATTTTGTTATGTCACTGCTTGTACGGTGAAATGAAGCGTGGACGAGAATTTCCTTCAGTTACTTCTGGACGGTTGCACAGTCTAGTTAGTCCGGTTAGTATGAGTTCGATCCCGTGCCCTACCCTGAGCGCTCCAACACCAAGAGCGAATGAAGCCATGACTCAAAGCACGCCAGCGTGTCCTAGTAGTTGTGCATGTAAGAAAATATTCTAATGAATATTTCAATTTTTTAAAGTTAACTAACCAACTTTGTTAATTTAATTTTATGTAGCGACATCAGCTTCCAAGCGTGGGCGAGGTAGGACACGTGAGGTTGGTTTGGAGAAGAGTCTTGGGTCTGGGTCCAGATCCGGGAAACTATCGGTCCATATCCCGGATGGAGAGTGTGGATGAGCGTCTTCCACTACTGCCACTCTATCGACGAAGATTGGAATGTTGGTCCGACGGCTGATTCCAATCTCCGTTAACAAGTGGGCCGACGTTCCTTCAGAAGTGAAGGAGTACATTATGGATCGGGTGTTGGTATGATTAAATTCGTAAGCATAGAATTTTTGTATAAGCAGATCGTTAAACTTGTAATATTGTATGTTTTCGTATTTATGTAGGACCACTTCGACCTTGACTACAACCGTCAGGAGGACGTGAGGACGGTGGTCGAGACTATGATGACGGCACGTCGAACGCACCGCAACTGGATGCATGTGTGTTTCAAGAAGTTATTGAGTAAAGAGGCTGCGTTGCTGAAGCCGCACACTGATACCACGGAAGAACAGTGGAAGGAGTTATGCGATCTGTTCACCAGCGAAGCATTTTTGGTACGTGATAAAAGAAACCCGTTGCCTAAATTGATTTGATATTTAATTTATTAAAATATCGCAGAAACGAAGCGAGCAAAATAAGAAGAATAGATCAAAGTTGACTGTGAACCACGCTGTTGGTTCGCGTTCCTTCCAGCGCACACGAGCTTGCATGATTAGTTAAGAACTAAATTTTAGACTTTATTGTTATTTTTCGTCAATAAATTTATGCTATTGCCATGTAGAAAACTCAAGAAAGCGGCGATATCAATCCTGCAGAGTTGTATAAAAAGAATTATACAAACAAAGATGAGATTTGGACCTCAAAAGGAGCGAGAGAAATTTATGTAAATCGCTTTCATTTTAATCTACTTTATGTAATTTATGTATATTTATCTACTTTAATGTTTATGCTAATTATTACCATTTTTTCAGGAACGGATGGATGCCTTCCAGCACCAGTGTGATTTAGAAGGAAAGAATTACGCCGAAATTGAAGTATATTCCGAGATATTGGGCATGAAGTCGGGATATGTTCGGGGATTAGAACGCGCGGTTAAGCCTCCGCCTTCATCAACTTTGACTACACAATCTTCTGGTCTACAACACCAGCTAGCAAAGGCAAGGAATGAGATAGAAGCAATGAGAACTGCTAGAGAAAAAGACTTGCAAGAATTTGCGAAGAAACAAGCTGAGATGGAGGCCACGCTGAGGGACTACCGTGAGGAGCAGCGGGTGGAGCAAGAGCGCATCCGGTTGGAGCAGGAGGAGCGCATGAAAATGGAGCAAGAGCGCATGCAAGTGGAGCACGAGGAGCGCATGCAAAAGGAACAAGAGCGCATGCGAAACGAGCAAGAGCGCTTACAGGCAGAAATATCGAAGGAGCTAGAGAAGAAAATGTCATCTGTAATGGAGAAGAAAATGAACGACATGTCAAAGCGACTATTCAGCCAGTTTGGAGGTTCGAAAAGGTAGATGCATCTATGTTGTAATAGTTTTGTGATTATGTATTATTACGATGTTATTTTCGATTTAATTGCGGATTACTATTTCTTACCATTAATGTGCATTAATATTAGTATTGTATTTTTATTATACTACTATCTGTTATATAAATTTTTTATTATTATTGTTTTAAAAAAATCCAAATTATGTTTCAACCATTCGATCGGTAGTTAAATGCCCAACTATTAATATATCGTCAATATTAAAAATATGTAAGGTCGATCGATCAGTAAAGTCATCAATCGATCGTCAATATTAAAAATATGTAATGTTGATCGATCAGTAAAGTCATCGATCGTCACAATTATATCGATCGATCAGTGACGTTATCAATGATCAATCGCTTTAATCACCGACCGATTGACTTTTGTTAATACGATCGATCCCTAATAAATTACAATTGATCGTCATTACTTTAGCGATCGATCGTCTATTTTTTACAATTCTATCGGTAAAAATGGCTGATCAATCGGCAATAATTCACCGATCGATCGTAGAACCGATCCATCACCAATTCACCGATCGACCGTTTATACCGATCAATCGCTAGTTTAATCGATCCATCACTAAGCCAAGTACGATCGATTGTCAATTGTGACGATCGATTGTTATATTTAGTGACAAAAAAAGTTCGTCACTAAAAACTTTTCGTGACGAAATTCGGGTTTCGTCACGAAATACATTTTGTGACGCTCTTACACTGACGAAGCTGGCGACGGAAAAATTTCGTCACTGATACTTTGAGTGACGAAATTTTGACTTTTAGTGACAAAAAAATTTGTCACTAAAAGTCATTTTTTTGTAGTGAAAGGTAAGAGCGGTTTCTAGCACCCATAAATTAAGGATCACCTTGTACTTATAGTAGCTTAAATTTTTTGAATACTTTGTTAACTTATTTTGGAATATTGGTAGGGCAGATAAATTGAGGATTACATGGGTGAATACCTGCTGAACAGAACAAATGAAAGACTTAATAAAAGGTATATGTGAGGCCCAAAGAAAAGAAAAAGCAAACATAAGCGATTGAAATCAAGAAAACTGAAGGCTAAAATCTTGTATGAACTTGAACTTCCCAAGACCAAGACTACAATTAATTATAAACCAATATTATTAAATACCCGCCACAATTAAGTGCAACATTCAATTATTTGCACTGTGGTGGTCGATCGAAACATAAAACTGGATCCTCAATCTTCACCGAGGGAGAACGCAAACTAACAATATATCATGGATGCAATTCACTGTTAGTTCAACATGGCGGCATGTCTGGAGGTGGGGGTAGCAATTGTGCTTCTGGGGAATCTCCATTTTTTACTATGAATGCCATCATCATTCCCCAAGACAGGTGGCGTTCTAAATGGCAGTGCATGAACCACACCCCTACCATAAAAGAAATCGAATGTTATATATATAGATATATAGGACAAATGATCATATAACAGCGAAGAGCAATTTACCTGGGTTATCGGCTTTGAATCTTATTGCAGCCCAGCCGTTCTTGGGGACAGCAATTGTATTCTGCAGAGGGGGATCAACAAGAGGGATATATCCCGCAGGGTCCTTGTGTTTGTCGAAATTCCCAAATCCCCAACCAACCACATAGAAACTATACCCATGTATGTGCATGGGATGTTCCGTCCCTGCACCCAAGTTCGTTCCTTGAAAAACAAGCTCCACGGTTGAGTTATATTCAAGTACTCTCACTTCTGTCCCAGTTTCTGGCGTCTGTAGATACGATGGCAGAACATCTGCCGTAAAATTAAACTTCAAAGGTGGTTTACTGGGAAATTGTTCCCCATAGACGCCATTAATGCGATTATAGTATGCTTTTAATATGTCAATATTTGGCAACTCAAAGCTTATGTTGTTCAAGTTTGCAGCGAGCTGCGATCCGTTAAGGGATGGATCACATGAACCACTGGCGCATGGCAACGTATTTACCGAAGCGGTAATGAACAGATTTGTGCTTATCTTTGATGGCACATCAATAGGATGATCATCATCAGCTAAACTTCTGAGGCTGCCCGTAAAATTCGCAGACGCATTTGTGTCATTGTAGGAAGGAAGATTAGGTAAGTAAGGTCTTGAAGATGGATTGTGGTTTCCGTTGTTCCGTAAAATAGCAGTGGTGGTGGTATTGTCGTAAGCGACGCCGTTTGCGCTGGAATAAACTTTGGCGGCCATATAATAGTCACCTAGTGGTTGGTTTGCTTCTAACAAGACATCGATCGTTTGTCCAGGCGATATTGTAATGTAATCTGTTTTCAGCGGCTTGGTGTAGCTAGCGTCTGTTGCAACGACCGTCATTTTGTGTTTCGCAATTGCAAAGAAGAGAAGATCCTGAACTGCAGAATTGATTATGCGGAGTAGATAGGTCTTTCCATAGTCTACCATTAATCTGAATGTTTCTGTAATACAGGGACGTAGTGTCAAAAGCACAGTAAAGGAGATACATGGATACAAGCCGTCAAAGAACTCCTAAAAATTTAACTAACCGGATTAGAACTGCGTACGTGTTTGAATTCAGCTCTAAGGGTATGGTCCAAATACGTTTCCATACGGTCATCATTCTATTGAGGGTCCACATCAAGTTAACCCATTAATAATTAAATTACTCTATTTTCTTTTTTCAGTCGATTTGATCTGGACTGTCCGATGAAACTTATTAATGTGGTGGCTGAATCTAAACTGTTAATTAGTCGAAGGTGTTAGAACTATACTCTTAGAATTGAATGGTTAGAGAGATTAGAGAGATAGAATTACTTCAAATCATTTAAGAAGAGAAACAGTAGCGCTGTTGTTCAAAAAGAAAATACCTGATTTTGAGCATGGGTATAATGTTGGAAAATTTCCTTAAGGTGACCTAATTGACATATGTAAATAATCTTTTTAAGTTTTAAAGATTATGGTGTCAGTTAAAATAAGATTATGGAATCTGTAGCAGATTCAAATTTAGAACTAATTGGATAAATATTGCAATTTGATTTCTGATTTAAATTGGAATTCAAATTGTAACCAATTAGATAAAGTTTGCTATTTGATTTTGAATTTGAATTTGCTATTTGATTTTGAATTTGAATTACCTTGATGGAAGGAACAAATTCAAATCTACAACAGATTGAGGGTCCCTGACCTAGCCTATAAATAAGAGGCCTGTGTATACCATCTAATGCATTCTCTGTAAGGCATAGGCATAGGTTGGAAGAGCCTCACTAAAATATTTCATATTCATAAAATTACTCTGCAGAGATTCTATTCGAGTGCTGAGCAAGATGGCTGGAGGTAAAGATCCTGCTTTATTATTCCGCTGCATTCACAATCGAATTGATTGATTGTGATTTTACTCTAACATATAGATCGCCAGGTTGACCGTTGATTGTATATGCATCGGAAACATTGGGGTCTATTCCGCTTGCGAGAAATGCATCATAAATCTCCACTATATCTTTCTTCCACCACTCTCCTGCATTTCAACCAATTTTCTCATTACATCCCTCTTTAAAAGGATTGGCCACTTAAGAATACCTCCCTCGTGGCTACTCCTTAATCTCCTTCACGGAGGTTTTCTCATGGGTGGTGTTGTACGCATTGGTTGCACAGCACATGGAACGGTAAATTAAAGATTTGCTTGCTTGCAGATAGTAAGATTCAAACTCACGCCCACCTCTAGATATGGTTTGTTCAATCAGTGAATGTCTGTCCTTTCAACTATTAGACTACTATACTACATTGAGCGTTGAGATAACCCTACTTGTATCCAAAAGGGCCGTAAAATCTTATTTATCTATTTGTGCAATTGCGGTTAATTAGAAACGTACTATTCTTTTTCCCCTTTGGGGTCTTTAATCTGAAAAGCCATTCTGTCACTGTGTACCTGATCTAGGATTGGGGTATTAGTACTCTAAAAATCGAGTGTCAAGCTTGTTTACCTAATACGATGGGAACTTCCGCATGAGGCTTAGGAAAAGGAAAACTAGTTCCTTTCTTGGGATGTATAATGATAGCACCGTGAACCGTGGCCCGTGACCAGTCACTGTGCGCGTGCCAACAGAGGGTTCCTTCTTCTGAGGAAAATATTATCTTCTGACTGAATTTATGTCCTGATTGGATTTGACATTATGTGACATATTCAGGACCATCGGACCATGGATATCTTGGCTGCTTCACTCCATGCCTGAAAACTTATAATTTTTTTAAAAAATCTCTTTCACTCACACACGCACGCACGCAAAAGCAGAGATGCGGACAGCCTAATTACCAGTGGATTGTGATGTTTTGGTCGCCCTCGTTGTGAACGTCAACAATGATGGTATCTCCTCTGTTAACGTGTAGAGTTGGTCCCGGGAATTGTCCATTTACAGTCAAGATGTTCTTTGTACTGCAGAGTCTTGTGTATGGAGTCTCTTTCACCTGCAGTGAGAAGTCAGATCTAATGATCAATACCTCTGATTTCCACGTACTTCTAGGCTAGAGCCTTACAAATTCAGAGCAGCTTTAATTTCAGCTGCTTTCAAGAGCCTTACCTCTGTTCTATATTTATCTTTTAGGGTAATTCGTTTTTCAGAAATATATGGCTTTAATTAATCAGGTCTAAAAATTTCACAAAAAGAAAAAAAAAAAATCTGTCGTGAAATTTCTAGACGTTCTTTCTTTACTAAAAGATATATTAAAATAAATTGATTTGAGATTGCATATGCTACGCAGACAGTCAATGATCAACAAAGAAGACATATATCAGTAAAAATCTTAATTTTTTATTATTAAATATGACAAAATGAAAAGTCACAACTATTGGGATGGTGTGATCAAATTTTCGAATTATGAAGTCTCAATCTGTGTACCAGCTTTTCAAGAGTAAAAATAGAGGTTAATTATCCTCTCTTTCACGACAAAGATCTCAAGTTTATGAAATTTCAAAAGCCCTTTTTTGTCCCAAGTGCAAGTCCTTCATGTACGTAAGTCCACACACAAAAAGACAACAAACAGGTCAAAAACAAAAAGATGTTGCTACTGTTCAATGAGAAAAGTAATTTTCCCAGATGCGCGCCTTGGAGCTTGAAATTGTATGAATTGTGTATGGATGTCAATTCAATGTGGCTGCACATGTAGAGGTGCTCTTATAGAGAAAAAAGGTAAGCATAAATACAAAATCACCCCTATGATATATATGTACAATATATTCTAACACTTGAGATGCAAATGACCACGTAAATCAATTAAGTTAATCTTCAAGTTGCTGCTTACCATGTCTCTAGCTAGTGTTAATTGGGAAATATTATATGCAGCATATATATACTTCGGTTGCTAAAATGGTCAAGAGACTATATATTTTATGCTACAGATATATTTGCAGCATGACAACTACAACTGCACTTACCACAAACGTATGACGAGTGAAACCATGGCAATGGAGGATAACATCCACGATCAAAAGCCCTAAAATTTGCAGCAGTAAAACTTTCGATGAGAGACATTATTCAACAATGAAATATCCAAGCGTCTTCACTAGCTACTTTTTCTTTCTGATGCTCGAAATAAGAGGTTATGCATGTATATATTTATAGAGCTAGGAAGAGTTGAAAACGTAAATAATTGGTGATGCTGCCGTATAATTGCTTCCATGCTTGTCCGTTTCAATATTAATGGCGTACTGAAATTCTCCTCAGACCGAAGACATAAAAGTCTTTCTGGTGCAGTTCTCTTGCCTTTAAAATTCAATCGTTTTGAATATGACCAATACAGGAATTGAGAGATTTTTTAAACATAGCTATCTATGATTCCTTATGGGAAAGTGCCAATTAGATCAGGCCGTAGGGTGTACTAAAGTGATACAATGAACTCTCTTGAAGGATTTGAAGAGAGATCGACGAGATTTGTTGTAGACAAAATAAACTAAACAAAGAAATTGCTTCAAGGCACATTTCAGAATCGCTTTCCTTAAGATGATATTTGCCCCCACCAGTCCTGTACAACAAGTATGTACAATAATATGCAATTGGGTTCGAGCAAGTTCACCTCAAAAATACAATGAAGCCCAAATTACCAATTTGTTGTCCAATGACGTTTTGCACTAATGAAGTTAGACCAGGATACCCTCAGATTGTACTATAGTAGCCAAGAAATCATATATGATAATTTAAGAAAGAAAGATGTTTGTAGGAGTTTAGAATGCTTAGAAGAAAGAGAGACAGAGTTTGGGTGAAATTTTTATAGTTGTAAATTATGCAAATGAGCTAGGATGCCTATTCATAGATGTTGAGACAACTTTTCGCCAAGTGGGGTTACTCTTCATCAACAGGTGTCTTTTCGTTGTGAATAGGTACCTCTTCGTCACAAAATGATTCATTTTCATGTGAAAAAGAACCTTTTCTATCAACAAATACCTATTAAGGAAGCCGTTTCAAACGAATAGAATGAAATTTCACATTAGATCAAAGATCACTTGATCTTGATCGTTCATTCTTCAACCAGTAATTCAAAATTTAAATCTGACTATTGGATCCTATTTTCAAATAGTTTAATAGCATCCACGATAAAGAGATCGCAGAATCACAATCGTCCAAATTATTAACTGTTTGATCTAATCACTTTAGCATTAAGAAATGCTCACATTCCATCACCCTCCATGTGATACTCTATCCATCAAAGCATTCATAATATATAAAAATAAAAATAAAAATATATATTAATATTTTGAAAATATTTTACAACAATCCCCCACCATTTTCAAAATATATCTTGACTATAACAGAGAACATTGCACATAAATAAATGTGTCTTGTGGACTAGAACCTTTACATAGTGAAAACGTATTAAAGCAAACCAGGATGGCATGATAGACAAGCTTTGAACCAATGATCGTATGCGATTTATCGGACACATCTCACATACCATACTTTGGCTAATTGAACTCAAGCTCTTAATGTTTCAAGCGTTGAGTCCAGTTTCCATCATTACGATTCTTTAAATTGGCTTTAAACCATCTCCTTTCACTAAAAAAAAAGGTCTGTAGCGGTGATCTTTTTAGTGGTGGTCGCTAAAAACGCCGCTAAAGGGTGTTTTAAGCGGCGTTTTATGGCGGTTAGTGACCGCCGCTATAAATCCCCTTTAACGGTATTTTTTGCCTAATTTTTAGCAGCGTTTTTGAATAAAAAACGATGCTAAAGGTGTTATCTACAACAGGGGTCATAGTTAAAGCCCTATAGCGGCGGTCGATAACACATTAGAATATATAGATGTATGCCCCATTATATATGTATTGAAATATATTTAATTAACAAGTATATGGTACTCTACTCTATTGAAGTATTTAATTAACGAGTATATGTATTTAATTAACTGAGCATATGATAGACTAGAAAAAAATTGAGTATATGGTACTCCATCTTATTAGAGTTATTAAGACATAGTATAATATCATTTTTTGACCCGTTTTGACACGGAGAATTTAGAGTTGATTATAGCCTTATATACAAGTAGATATTTTGTTTACATAAATCTTTTGTTTATTTCTATTTCTCATGTGATATTTATTTTCTATTACAGAAATTCAAGATAGAGGATGTTGATGTGTAAAAGAAGGAATATAATTTTAATTCTTCATTGCTTATTGTTATTTTATATTAAAAACTTGTTACTTTTTAGATTACTTGTAAAGATTCTTGTGTTTGTTGTAAAACATTATTAATCAATGATGCAGTATATTTTATTTTATTATCCTTGTTCTTTAAGTTTTTACATCCAATAAATTATGGTTATTAAAATAATTTGTATTACCGATTAAAAAAGCATGTATAGGAAAATATAAGGAAAAATTTGTGGTGTTTTAAAAATGCTGGCACATACAAGCAAGCAAGAAAGAAAGAAAGAAAAAAAAGAGAAAAAAACCTCTGGCACAAAACTTTAGCTAAAGGTCTGTACTAGCGTTTCACCAAACACTGCAAAAAACAAGTTAGAATTGTGTTTGGGTCTAAGTGACCGCTGCTATAGACCTGCAATCTTCACCAGGGGTCTCAAAAACTGCCGCTATAGCCTACTGCGATGGTCATATAGCGGCGGTCGCAATCGAGGTTTTTTGACCTTTAGCAGCGGTTTCCGACCGCCGCTAAAGGTCGGTATTTTTGTAGTGTTTGATGTTTTACATATCATATCCCTTACAAGTCCTTTTAGTTAACAGATCTGCCAAATTTTTGCAAGGCCTCATATAAGTAATTGTAATTATTCCATCTGTGAGTAACTAACTGCTTCAAATAGCTATGTTTTAAACCGATATGCCTAGATTTGCCATTGTATATATGGCTATAGGCCTTGATAGTATAGCTTGACTATCACAATGTATTGAAATAGGCGGCATTGGTCTAGGCCAAACTTGAATTTTTAATAAATAATATAGGGATAAATACACTTTTCCCACCTCTAGTGGTCTTTACACTTTACACCCCATCTATTATTTTTGTCATATTACAGCCCACTAACTACTGATTTCAGACACTTTGCAACTTCCGTTAAATTTTTTCATTAATTTGTACGGAAAATGATTTTTGGCACGTGAAACGACAATTTTATCCACGTAAATTTTTAAGTAGTCACTAATCTATGAGGGTAAAATCGTTATTTTGAGCCCACTAATTAATTTCAGTCAATTTTGACGGAAAATTTTAACATATGATCCAAAGTGTCAAAACCCCCCTAATTGAAGGGTGCAAATTAAAGTGTCTTTATCCCATAATCATAAGAAAAAGGAACAGGTCCAAGCAATGATCATAGAGAACTTGACATGAAGCTATCTTAAAGGGAATTGGGTTACTCAAACCAAAGGTATATTGATAGGCTAGACACGAACTTAAGCGCAAACTGCTTCATCTAGCTAGACAGCTTGTTCGTTGTGTTACATTCTCTTTCTTACCATTTGATCGATTAGTGTCGAAATCTCTGAATCGAGATGAGATATTGTTCGATTCACATAGATCTAGCTAATTGAGTCCAAAATCCTTAAAAGAGGTTTAACATTTTTTTCGAAGTTGATCTAATATTGTGTTTAACAGTTTAACGTACGAGAAGAAATTAGGAACAGTCACAACCCCTTTATTTCCAGGGGCGGTTCTATGTAAGTTAGGTAATTGCTTCTAATTCCTGCCTTCAATTTTGACAATAGATCTAACGAAAATGATGTTCAAGATTGTAAAAGTGCTAACTTAATTTTCAAAGAGAAGGCAAATTTGGAAACGTCCCTGTATGCACTGACCAACAGATGATGATCAATACTTGTTACGCTGCGCTTGAAGTTTGAGGTGATGCATGCATGAATCCTAAACTATATATGGCGGCACGGTATATATCTATCCCCAACCATAATTAGGCTGGTCAATGAATATTAAGATCAACCCGACATTCTTCATAAAGGAATACAAACCAAAAGGAATTTGGTATCATACGGTAAACGCCACGGTATATATCTATCCCCAACCATAATTAGGCTGGTCAATACGACTTTAGCAAGAGAAAACTAATCTATTACAGATGAAAAAAGAAAAACAAAAGAAAGTAACAATATAAAATTAGCAGCAGTCCCTAAATAATCCTTCATCACGTACTCCAATTTATTACTGCGCGCCTCGAATACGATGGTTCATGCATCTATTAATTAAGTGCATTAGACACTAAGTAAAAAAATTCCATTAATATTAAAGTTATACCCAAATGCTTGTCCGTTTAAAATTATATTTTAAAAACTGATTTGTTAAAAATAAATATTACAAAAATTATATCGATAATTAAGTTTCTTGTTTTTTTTTTAATTTTTTTCAAGGGACAAGAGAGTCTGATTTTAAGAGCATTCAAGGTTCATGGACAAAAGTTGTCTTTCGTGATACTTACAATTAATATCAGTAATTTTGTACTTTGGGGAAGAGGAAATTTAATTACCAAAATTTTAACTGTTTGTTTGAATTATAATTTGCTTACATAAAAGTAATATGTTGATATTACAGAGGATATCCTGATTGAACAAAAACAGGAGTTTCTTATCGATATCGCCAAAAGACTAGTCAATAACTGGGACTTCTGGCCTCTTCCTGTAGGACCTAATTATCTAATTTCTTTATATTTTTTTTCTTGGCGACCTTATCTAATTCTTACTTCTCCGCCTAGCTAGCACGATCGATGTAGAATATAACACGTGGAGAGATAATCCCTTCAAAGTCCAACACGTCTTGCGAATGCAGAATACCACACAATTAGCGGTCTTTATCATGAATCGTTTGGTAGTTTTGACCCAAGGAGTTCTTCTAGAAAAAAAAAGAGACAAAAAATAAATAAAGAAAAGCCAGCACCAAAAACAGTTCTGTATGTAAATTGGTAATAGGTGCAAAATGGTTATGTAATTCACACCTAAATAATTGATTATCAAAACGACCGCGGTTCAATAAGTGTTCTCTCAGATATAGACAACAGTAAATAATATTAGTAATCATAAAAGGAGGCTAGGAAAGATAAGTAGTTGGTAAGTATTTGTACCACCTTTGGGAGGAAAAAGTTATAGTTAGGGAAATCATAAATTTAGACACGTGATCACATCAATCTGAATCGCAGAAAGTTTAGAAATCAGGATCCGAGCTGATCTGTTGCGTTCACTTAAATCAACGTACGCAACCCAGATACAATCTTTTGTCTTAATATCAGGAAAATCTCAAGCTCGACGGTAAACCGACACCCCTTGCTTGCAGAATCCGTTCTCTTGATCTCCTCTTAATTAGCGACTTTGACATGCTTGATGTTGCAGCACGCACTCGGACTTTGATAGCTGTTCGGTGTCTGCGGTAGTCGACAATAGGATTAGGATTACAGTTCGCTAGTAAAGCTTGTTCCTGTAAGTTAAGCTAGGTTCGTTAACCTGGAGCTTCCGAGAGTGGCCCAACTTGGATCTTTCTTGGAAATTGTTCGGTCAATATTCATTGTGGGAGAGTACTATACAGGGCACCATTTTAACTTGTTGGAAACGTGTTTGAACACTGTAGTTTTTGGCACGCTGGAGATGACTTTGGGTCACACAAATCATGCCATCCCATGATTGACAGCTAAGGGTTTTGGACCCGGTTTTGAGAAGCAAAACAAAAGTTTAATCTGTTTGCTATACGTTAGTCCAGGGACTACGTGATGTGCCTAATAGTATTATTTCCTCATCATGATCTACCGATCCTTCTGATTTTTTTTTCTTGTTAGGGGAAAGGGGGAGCAGGAGCTTAAACCACTTAGTGCTTCGCTGGGAGAGAGTAAACAAACTCCACAACGGTCGATCCAACACACCTTCAAAAGGGCCTATCCTTTGAAGGGGAAGTACCGACTTATGAAGTCTGCCTACTCTCCATCCAGTAGCGATGTTGGATGAGAACTTTTCTATCTTCTTTTTCTTGTTGGAAAGGGGGAGTAGGAGCTTAAACCACTTAGTGCTTCGCTGGGAGAGAGTAAACAAACTCCACAGCGGTCGATCCAACACACCTTCAAAAGGGCCTATCATTTGAAGGGGAAGTACCGACTTATGAAGTCTGCCTACTCTCCATCCAGTAGCGATGTGGGATGAAAACTTTTCTCTCTTCTTTTTCTTGTTAGGGGAAAGGGGGAGTAGGAGCTTAAACCACTTAGTGCTTCCCTGGGAGAGAGTAAACAAACTCCACAACGGTCGATCCAACACACCTTCAAAAGGGCCTATCCTTTGAAGGGGAAGTACCGATTTATGAAGTCTGTCTACTCTCCATCCAGTAGCGATGTGGGATGAGAACTTTTCTCTCCATCCAGTACCGATCCTTCTGATTACTTGTATATTTTATCAACTTTTACTCGTGGTAATTTGGACACCAATTTAGGTTACTAGCTATTAGTTGTTGATCTCTTCATTAATGTATAACCCTTAACAGAAAAGGCATCTAAAACTAAGGAAATTTTCGTCCATTTATGTTTTGCTTCCAATTAACACTTGTTATTAGCGGGCAAGTGTTGTTTCTTCAAAGTTGAAATTACGGCTCCGTCAATATAAAGTTATTTATAATGTAAAGTTAGTTTCAAATGAATTTTGTTTCAGTAAATTATTCTCCTTTTTAATATTTGGTTTCTACTTATGTGATACTCTAAATCCCACATGGAGTGGGTGAAGAAAGAGAATGTGAGATGATGTTCTAGAAGGGTTAAGTCCCACATTGAGACCGTATTAGATTGAATTATGCTTTATAATGATACAAGAAGCTTAATTTAAGAGCAAACTTAACTAGTCTTTTTGAAGTTAAAGCACATATGTGGTTAGTATTATTTTCTGTAGTTTATTTGATTAGTAAATTTGATTCTTAATATAAAAAATATAAAATATATATTTTTAAAATAAATCAAATTATTTTTAAAAGAAAAATTAATTTAAAAATATAAATTACTTGTGAGTATATATAAGATATATATCATGGTAATAAAGTTGGGAGGGTGAGGATGAAAAAGAGAGATGTGGGAATTTAAGTGCATTGAGACAATGAGAAACTAAGAAAATAATTACCTTCTTTTAAAAAAAGTAACTACTTTACCTAAATTAATTCTGACCAATTTTACTTTTTATTGACTAAATTTTATCTAACTTTCCTAAACACCGGAAGGCCTAGGGAAGGCACAATTTGAATTCTCGTTTACCATGAAACGAATGAAGCCTACATAAATCTATAAAAAAGAAAAAAGAAAAAAAGAATGAAGCCTACATAAAATCCATTTTGTGGGGGTACGTAAGAGTACTACTGATCATGAGGCAATCATGATTCGTCCAATTCTTTGGTAGATAAATTTTCTAAACATTTTACTGTTCAACAAATATTTTGGCAATCACAAGGCGTCCTAGCTATATATATCCATATATTACATTTTCTTTGAATACAGAATCATCCATGTCTTCCCAGCGAATCGTCGAAGACATGTTTCTACTTTTTTTTTTTTCTCTAAGGAAGACATGTGTCTACTTAAATGTCATTTTTCTGCAGAGTTTGATGACGCTTGAACAAGCACAGACAAAACAAATAGTGCATCCACTTTACTACGTCCCAATGCCATTTCAAAAAATTTCCACTTTATTGGCTTCTTCATAGGAATCATCAAAGTCTTCAAGCCAAGTGAGGTAGGGTACTTTACAAACGGGCATATTGGAAGGGGGAGGACGCATACTTGGTCTCAGGCGTGCCACCATTTTTCACTATCATTACGGTGTTCATGCTCCAGCTGAGGTGTCGATCGAAATGGCAGTGCCAAAACCATACGCCTGGTACAAATCAGCAAATGTCAGCAAATTCAATTTTTTGTGCATAATTATATTGAGCAAATTTTTGAAATTGGGCAAATCTTTTAGATGAAAGCAGGCCCAGGTAATACACAAAACAAAAATCAGGAGCAAGAGCTGGTCAGAGGTCTAATACAAGCCTAAGTAACCAAGCAAATAGTAATTTTTCTTTTTCCCAGCAGGTTAAAGAGCTTACCAGGATTACTTGCTTTGAATCTGATGGTAGCCCATCCATTCTTTGGGACTGATATAGTAGTCACTTCAAGTGGATCGACCAAGTTATAGGATTCCGGGTCAGTCTCATTATTGAAATTTCCATATCCTGATCCAACCACATAAAAGCTATACCCATGCATGTGCATTGGATGATTCTCTGATGCATTCAGTACCTCAGTCCCTTGAAAAGTTATCTCCACCTCTTCACTATAGTCTAGTACCTTAACCTTGGTGCCCTGAATTGGCACAGTAGTATTAAACGGCAAATCCTCCTGGTTGAAGTTAAACAGAGACGGCGGCCAGTTTGGGAAGTCAGTGGTGTAAAATCCACTCAGGTTTCTGTTTCATATTTCGAAATAATGTCAGAGCAAACTACAAGTACCTTAGGAATTGAAGAAGTTGAAAAGAAAAAACGTAAGAGAAATATTCCTGCAGGGGAAGAAAGAAAGGGTAAGAGTACCTGTAGTAGGCAAGCAGTATATCAGTACTCGGGTTCACAAAACTTATGTTGTTCAAGCTAGAAGAAAGCCTATTTCCATTGATCCCATCACAGGATTGATTTGGACAGAGAATCTGGTTCATAGAAACTGAGATATACATTTTGTTGGTCACATTTAGTGGGACATTTACCGGATGGTCTTTGCTTGCTAAGCTCTTAAGGCGGTTCGAAAATCTGTCCGCAGCTCTGAAGTCCTCATAGGAGGGCAGGCTAGAAGGAAAGATAGGATAAGAGAGGGGAGTATAGTTGCCACTGTACATAAGAATTGCAGTTGAATTTGTCTGTTCGTAGTTCGTAACATCAGGCCGGGCACTGTCATATTGTCTAGCGGCAATGTAGTAGTGGCTCAGAGACTGGTTTGCTCTAAGCAGGACGTTCATAGTTTGTCCCGGGCTGAACACTACGTAGTCGGAGTTTATTGGCTTCACATAATTCCCATCCATTCCAACAACTGTGAGGCTGTGATTTGCAATTGCAAAGAAGAGTTCTGCATTCATGGCTGCATTGACTATCCGAACGGTATGTTGATTCTGCAAACAAGTAAAAAAGATCAAACATCATGTAGTCCCTAGTTCTAACAGTTGGGCCCTCTTTAGTGTCATCTTGCATACCCTGAGAGCATTTGACCATGTTAAAATTGCCAAGATTTCTTCAAAACATGTGATCTTACATACCATGAGAGCATTCTAAGAGGTCTCCGGGTTGGCCGTTGATCACGTAAGAATCCGACCGCGGTGTATCTGCACCCGTTTGGAGGTCCTCGTCTACTAACTTGTTAACATCATCAAGATACCAAGATCCTGTGTTTACAATGGACGGAGAATAAGAAATGGCCTTAATTCTTTGATGCCTGATAAGTAGAATTTAATTCACTTTGCAGGCCGCTATATGGTGTTGGTCATAAAGCCAGCAGGGTTTCTCTTCGCACAATCAAAAGTTGAACACTGTCCAAATATCACATAAGAATTTGATACTGTCCATAAAGACAAAAACCCCTAAGAGAAATATCCTAAGAGACCAATTGAATTGGGAGCATTTTCTTCTTTCTGGGGTTGAAATAAATAACTTGTGAAATTTTTGAGCTCATAAAGTGATTAAATTGAAAGTTTAGACCATAAAATGACAGTGCAGTGATAAATTGAGACTAAAAGTGCAGATTTTCCATAAGAATTACATTCTTTATCTCGTACGAAATGACTAAAATGCCCCGCAAATTGGAGAAATCGTCCAATATTTAATATAATAACTAAAGAAAACAGAGCAAGCAAGTACTAATTTAGAAAAAAAAAAAAATACTTGGAACATAAATGTACATAAATACAAAGGGCAAATAATGAGTTCGTATGGTGGTATGCGTTAAGAATGCAGTATTTTTATAGAGTGATAGTGTAATTTACTTCCATAGCTAAATTTATTTTAGCAAAATTTAAGGTAGCCTCCAATAAAATTATACGGCCAATTAGGTTAATTTTGTAAACAGAAATGAATAGTAGACAACTGATTTGAGAAATAAAAAACAGAGGCAGAGAGGGAGGGAATACCTGTGACAAATAAGTGACAAAAAGAGAAACGCAGTCAGACAGGCAAGGCAGAGGAGTTTCGAGAACAGAGGCTTGTGATGAATGCTTAGAAGGCTAAAGAGTTCTATGGTCGAAATGTCCAGTACATCACTACATTGTTAGAGATGGGAAGGCTCTCATAATCAATGAGGTATTGAATCTACGTGGATCAAGGGATTGAATCTACCAATCTTGAAGAGAATAACATCAATTGCGGACAATTGAACAAAAATGATTTTCTGATTCCCTTTGCCGAAAAACGGTTCTTGATTTGGCTCATCTGGTAGCGAGCAAGTGGCCAAAGCTCAGCAGATGTTGCGAGGGGAATGTTTTGGGGTTTTTTTTTTTTTTTTTGAATTTTGGGTTTTGTCAATCACAATGTAACTTGTATATACCACCAGGTACATCATTGGAAGAAATTTTTTTAAGATCAGATGGGTCTTTTGTTTAAGGAGTTGAACAAAAATTTAACACAAACAGAAACTTCGAAAAAGTAAAAGCAATGCAAGTATAAGTCACATAAGAATTCTCTGCGAACTCCATCTCATTTATAACTTAAGAAAAAAATTCTCAGTTCTTGAAGTTATTGGTACAAGTTTTGGTTCTCAGGACCAATAAATGAATCATGGGTATGATGGAACACAGGGTGAACTCTAACAGCTAGTTCCAACTTTTTAGCATCTTCCTGGACTTGCTCCGCATCCTCACCATTTCCATGGCTTGAAAAAAGTCCAACCTACGCCCTCATAATCCAAATTTCCCCAAGAGAACCACATACCTCAATGAAATCTCCTTCTGGCATTAACGCTCTGCAGGCATCTCTCTGTCTTTCCTGTAGGGAGATATCAAACTAGCAACGCAAATGATATTGGAATCTGCAAAAAGCTTTGCTACTTCACCTGAAATTATGGATTTCGAAATCATTATAATGGATATTACATTAACTAGAGAAAAAACTTGGTAAACTGAACCCAATGAAGACTCACCAATCCTTCGTATGTTTTCTGCACGACCTTCTGCTTTAAAACTAAGATCACTGTTTAAACCATGCCGCACATTGTCACCATCAAGCATGTAGGTCAGCTTTCTTCTCGAGTGCAAGCCTCGACTCAAAGTACATGCCAAAGATTGTGGGTATACGGAACCTACATTTCCTGGTGTTATTTCTGGAGCCTTACCAAAATAAAAAGATGCTAGCTTTCACATGGAGTTCAGTTTAGTATAGCTAAAACAAAATACAGTTAACCCAATGCTAACGCTCACATATAGCCAATTTCAGACAAAAATCTTGTTCCTTTTGACAAGATTTATGAAGATTTCGGCACACACGTTAGCTTTTTGGAACCACCATACGGTTCAGCAGAGGAAATTAGAGAGGTGTTGGCTTGAAAAATTAATATGAAAGGAAAGATACAAAAAACTCACTTTTAGCGATGGATTGAGTGGGATCTAGCGAGGAGAGGTCTGTCCGGCGAGAGGAGGAGCGGCAGAGATGATGAAGGAAAAAAGAGAAAAAAAGGAGATGAAGAAGACTCAAGCGGGAAGTGTTGAAGAAGTGAAGAGACGGGTTCAAGCCTTACGCGTAATAGCCAGGGAAGGGATTGAGCCGAGTCAAGTCGAGCCGAGTCGGAAGCCAGATTATTTCATTAAATGACGTGGACCATTTTGCACCGTTAGATTTTTAAAATGTAATCTTCACCTTTTAGTCGGATGCCTTCGCACAAAGTGCCTTCGGAGGGAATCCGTTCCCCGTATCCTACTGCCCATTTCCTTCATCGATTAGGTTGCACTACTATCATTCTCTTATGTACTGGTTTTTCAATAGGAGCTTTCTTCTTTCCCCTGACACAGTCATGGTCCCTAGCCTTTCCAACATTTCTAGGTCTCGGTTTCATTTACCTGAGATAGACGAACAATAGGACAACAATTTCAACCCTACGTAAGAAAGCTCCACTTGCTTCTCCCGAACAAAAATCACATTCGAACAAGAAAAAAACAAAGATCAGACTCTCACAAGTGTTTTCCTTTGTTGGAGTTCCACGATGTCACTTCCTGTGAGCACTCTTAGAACAGGCCCGCTGTGTGCGATATCGAATGCCATAAAAGACTCTCTTGACGCTCTCTTGACACTAATTGGTTTTGAGAGGAATGACGGCTCAACGGTCCAACAAGTGGTATTAGAGCCAGGAGGTCATGGGTTCGAGTCGCGAGATAGTGAGGGAGGGATTGTTGGAGTTTCATAATGTCACTTCCTGCGAGCTCTCTTAGAACAAGCCTGCTATGAAACACCCCGGCCCAAAAGTCTAAATGGACAGAGTTCTGCTTGAAAAAAGGGACTTTCCACCCTGTTTCCAAGCAAATTTTCCAACTAAGAAAAAACTCAAAAGAATCTTTATTCCATCTTCAATAATTAAATACCACGCTCTTAACCCGAAAAGACAAATAAGGAAATATGAATCCCAATAGTTTAGTCAGAGTACTATTCTAAAATCCTTAAATACTATTCTTAACAAAACTATTAATAAACAGTTTCTCAAATAAGCAATAAAACTACTAAAATATCCGAAATAAAGCAATTACTAAATTCTCCAGATGACTCTTTATTCAATAATTCTGCACCTCGCAACTAATCTGAGAAACTATAACTCGCGATCTTCTATTACTCGCTGCCACCAGCCTCTAAATCTGAAATATAGAAAATAAGTGGTGAGGTACAACTAGCTCAGTAAGTAGCAAGTCAATGGGGGTAAGGAAAAAAATAATTTTATCACAATAATCGAAATCAAGAAAAAATACTGAGCCATACTAAGGTTGTGTTTGTGTTGAAATATTTTTGGTATTGGGTTTTGTGTTGGTATTGGGTTTAGTGAAAAAGTGAAGAAAGATAATTTTTTTAATATTTTTTATGGGAGAGAGAGAGAGAGAGAGAGATTATATTGTAGTATTTTATTAGGAGAGAGAGAATATTTTGGGTAAATTGTGTTAGCAAACGCAGCCTAAAAATCTAAAATATAAATTGAAATAAAATTATCCAAGACCACGCGATAAGGGAAATCACCAACAGTTACACAGACCTCTAAACCACACAGACCTCCAGGCCACAAAGACCTCTAAATACCACGAGGGTATCAAATTGCCCACAAAGACCACAACATATATTGACCAACAACCCAACATTTCAAGTTTGATATTTCAAACAAATTCATGAAATCTAAACCATTTCATCTTTATCAAAAATTTGTACATTTTCCCCATTTAATGAATCAAAACCATCTAAAAATAGTGCACGTTGTAAAATCTAATTTACCAACGTCAATAGATTTAATCTCGCACAAAGGCATATTTCCAAATCAATCTCATCTCACAAAATAATTAAACATCTCATGCACTTAGATTCCACAAAATTTTAGAGAAATAAAATCTCATTGATAAGCCACTTACCTCAACGCTTAACCGAAGCTTAAGATTTCACAAAGAATTGCTGAAGAGTCAATCAACATCTAAAATTCATTTAAAATATCAGTCATCTCTTCATCTTAATTCTCACACATCTCCATGTAAATCGAACAATAAAATTCAAGCAACAAACACACCTGAACTCCACTAACTCTATAAGAATATGTTATTCCCACAATCGCGAAATCTCCTCAAAACCACATTTTATTACCCTACAACAACCCAAAAACTAAGCTGCAAAATCTAGAAATCTTAGATCTAAAAATCCATCGAAGATAGAAACTTGAAGAAGACTCACCCAATGCGTCGATGAAATCGTGGAAGAATCGCCTAATTCTTGAAGAATGGCTCTCCAACGTCGTCTATAAAACGACATAACTCGAATCAATCCAAAGAAATACAACCCTTAACCAAATATTAAATCAAACCTACCTCCAAAAATAACCAAACCCCTGCAAATCGCGTCTCCAAAGGTGAGAGAAAGAGAGTTTCGTAAGAGAGAGAGAGAGAGCTTCAACTGAGAGAGAACTCACAATGATGGACGACCATTTTCGAAGATAACAAAGACTCATACTTAAATAATCTCCAATTGGTTTGAAAAGGGCAAAAATGGAGGAAAGATTCGTTCAAAATTTGAAGAGAAATCAAAATTTTGAACGAAAGAGAGAGAGAGAGTTATCGCACTGTTTTGAAACTGAACAAAAGCATTCAATTTTCGCAATTCACACGGAAGGGATAACTCACTTATCCCTAACGCATCGTTTTTTTTAGTATTACACGCTAGATGTGATATCGAATGTCATAAAAAATTTGAGTGACACTTTCTTGACACCTATTGATTTTGAAAGGAATGACGCCTCAACGGTCCTACATCCTTGGAGGGAAAAAGATTCGGTTTAATGAAATATTGTGCAAAGAAATTCAAAGTTACCAGTGTAATTTAAAAATAAATATTCAAGAGAGATAAGATTTTGCCGCCACCAAGCCTTTTAGTCATTTTGTGACCAAATCCTAACCTTTGAAATATTCATGATTTGAAAATCACAGAGTAACTTTGAATCGATCTTTTGTACAATATTTCTTTAAACTGAATCTAAATTTCAGAAGTCCGTCCAACGTCCAAGCGTTGCAAACAAAAAGTCCACGATTCCGCTTACCTTAAAGCCTTGCATTCGTTTGAAGCACAGTTTGGAAAGCCAAGCTGTGCTTTTTGAACTTTTGGTGCGATCCGTCCGCCGTAACAAACCGAGGAACCGTACTATCTAGTCACCAAGTTTTACTTAATTTCTTCTATACACAGTGTAATTTATTGAATAAGTTGGGCCAACATGGTTTCTCTAACTGACATTCTGTTTTTTTTCTAGTTAACTGCATGTATTTATCTGGCTGAGATCTTCTAGAGGCCGCGGGAATAGTTTTTTTTTTACCTATCGAAGTGAGAATGGGAAAACAGCAATTCAAAATCCTTGTAAGGCAATACTTGAGAGAGAACTGCAGGGGAGGTACCGCCTTTGTAGTTTGCTCAAAACTCCTCCCTATTATTTTTGTTATTGAATACTTCGTGGATATTAATTACTAGTAATCAATAAGAATATTGATTTAAAATAGAAGGGGGTCTCTGATCAAAAACATATTCAAGGCAATACATTTTGCCCAAAAAAAGAAGAGGAAAGAAGGTAAAGACATAAATGCAGATTAATGCATTTGTATCAAACTTGATTCATTTACTTTTCCAATCTCCGATCCCGATCACCGTTTTGAAGCCGAGGTCGTAATGGAACGTTGCTGCTACAAGGAGGCATATATGTAAGCAGGGGGTTCACGCATACTTGTCTCACGTGTGTTCCCATTCTTTACTATAAAAGCAGCTTCCATACCCAAGTCAAATGTCGCTCCAAATGACAATGCCAAAACCACACACCTGCCAAAATACACGTACTTGATGTTATATTACTATGCATATTCTAATTTTTTTCCCCTCCCTTTTGTTTTTTGGCCATTAATATGGACATTCTCACTACAAGAAAACAAATTTTGGGTAACAAAAAAATTTGTCACCCAAAATGCCCAGTTCGTCGCTTATTGTTTTGGGTGACAAAATCGGTTTGTCACCTAAAACCCGTCACGTAAAGTTTTAGGTGACAATTTTTGCGTTCTGTCACTCGCAACTGTTCGGACGGTTTACGTGTACATTAGTATGTCTCTAATAACCAAATTTTATATAATAACACCAACATAATGATAATATTAATATAATAACCAAATAGATAAAACAATATTGATCATAAACAAAACATACCGGGATTTTTGGCTAGAAATCTGATGGCAACCCATCCGTTCCTTGGAACTAGTATTCACTTCGGGCGGATCAACCAAATTAAACTCTTTTTGGGTCCGTTTTGTTATTGAAATTCCAAACACCTGTGCCCACCACAAAGAAGCTATACCCATCCAAATGCATCGGATGATTCGCAGCGCCTCCAATCACATTGGTACCTTGGAAAAGTATCTCTACTGATTCATTATAATTCAGCACCTTCACCTTGGTAGCATGATCTGTGAATCCAATATCAGTTGGAATGTCGTCCCCTGTAAAATTAAAATATTCAAGGGGTTGGTCTGCGAAATCCGTTGTATAGAACCCGCTAATGTTCCTGCATGAAAGGCTTCACCTCATAAATCGTATTTTTTGATTTCGATCATATATAGAAGTATGTATGCTAGTAATTCTTCCCCTGCATGATACACTGTATTTCGTAGAATAACATTTTCACGTATCATGCTTATCTGACATTGGGTGGATTAAATTGAGATGACAGTGTAATATATATCCACAATAATATAAACCAAAGGAGGCTATATGGAGGTCTAATCGCAGATATGATCAACTGCTCCTGCTGCAGGAGATAAAATCGCTGAAGATTCTTAATTGAAAGAGAACATCTTTGATGTGAAGTGCCAAGGCTAGTAAATATCAATGAGATGATAGTCGGACAAGCAATTGTAGAGAAGTAGAGAAAGGAAATGTTACATTTTCCTTCATAAAAATTAGACATCGTTTCGTGAAAAAAAGGAAGAGAGAAAGAGGGGGAACCTGTAATAAGCAAGCAGTATATCAGAACATGGATCGACCCAACTTATGTTATTCACGCTTGTAGCAAAGACATCGTCACCTTGTGTTGACGAACATGTAGTACTGTTTCGACAGAGCAGCTCGTTTATCGAAAGTGTTATCTACATTGTGGTCGTAATGTTTAAGGGAACGTTTACTGGGTGGTCTTCGCTTCCTAAGCTCCTAAAAAGACTTGAGAATCTTAAGAGAGTCTGATTTTAAGAGCATTCAAGGTACATGGACAAAAGTTGTCTTTCGTGACACTTACAATTAATATCAGTAATTTTGTACTTTGGGGAAGAGGAAATTTAATTACCAAAATTTTAACTGTTTGTTTGAATTATAATTTGCTTACATAGAAGTAATATTACAGAGGATATCCTGATTGAACAAAAACAGGAGTTTCTTATCGATATCGCCAAAAGACTAGTCAATAACTGGGACTTCTGGCCTCTTCCTGTAGGACCTAATTATCTAATTTCTTTATTTTTTTTGTTGGCGACCTTATCTAATTCTTACTTCTCCGCCTAGCTAGCACGATCGATGTAGAATATAACACGTGGAGAGATAATCCCTTTAAAGTCCAACACGTCTTGCGAATGCAGAATACCACACAATTAGCGGTCTTTATGATGGATCGTTTGGTAGTTTTGACCCAAGGAGTTCTTCTAGAAAAAAAGAGACAAAAAATAAATAAAGAAAAGCCAGCACCAAAAACAGTTCTGTATGTAAATTGGTAATAGGTGCAAAATGGTTATGTAATTCACACCTAAATAATTGATTATGAAAACGACCGCGGTTCAACAAGTGTTCTCTCAGATATAGACAACAGTAAATAATAATAGTAATCATAAAAGGAGGCTAGGAAAGATAAGTAGTTGGTAAGTATTTGTACCACCTTTGGGAGGAAAAAGTTATAGTTAGGGAAATCATAAATTTAGACACGTGATCACATCAATCTGAATCGCAGAAAGTTTAGAAATCATGAGGAATATCCGAGCTGATCTGTTGCGTTCACTTAAATCAACGTACGCAACCCAGATACAATATTTTGTCTTAATATCAGGAAAATCTCAAGCTCGACGGTAAACCGACACCCCTTGCTTGCAGAATCCGTTCTCTTGATCTCCTCTTAATTAGCGACTTTGACATGCTTGATGTTGCAGCATGCACTCGGACTTTGATAGCTGTTCGGTGTCTGCGGTACTCGACAATAGGATTAGGATTACAGTTCAACTAGTAAAGCTTGTTCCTGTAGGTTAAGCTAGGTTCGTTAACCTGGACCTTCCGAGAGTGGCCCAACTTGGATCTGTCTTGGAAATTGTTCGGTCAATATTCATTGTGGGAGAGTACTATACAGGGCACCATTTTAACTTGTTGGAAACGTGTTTGAACACTGTAGTTTGTTTGGCACGCTGGAGATGACTTTGGGTCACACAAATCATGCCATCCCATGATTGACAGCTAAGGGTTTTGGACCCGGTTTTGAGAAGCAAAACAAAAGTTTAATCTGTTTGCTATACGTTAGTCCAGGGACTACGTGATGTGTACTACTTTGGACTATTCCTTTTTTTATTCTTGCATGCCTAATAATATTATTTCCTCATCATGATCTACCGATCCTTCTGATTACTTGTATATTTTATCAACTTTTACTCGAGGTAATTTGGCCACCAATTTAGGTTACTAGCTATTAGTTGTTGATCTCTTCATTAATGTATAACCCTTAACAGAAAAGGCATCTAAAACTAAGGAAATTTTCGTCCTTTTATGTTTTGCTCCCAATTAACACTTGTTATTAGGGGGCAAGTGTTGTTTAATTTTCTTCAAAGTTGAAATTACGGCTCCGTCAATATAAAGTTATTTATAATGTAAAGTTAGTTTCAAATGAATTTTGTTTCAGTAAATTATTCTCCTTAGAGGTCTTGAATAATCAGTAGAAAAAGGATCAGAAATTCACCTCTTACTACGTTTTCATTGCCTGCCTATTGCCGTTTGACACGTGAAAGATCATTGCCTGCCTATTGCCGTTTGACACGTGAAAGATCATTAACGTCCATGCAGTTCAACCTAGAAATTAAGATCTCAACGTGCGACTTGATCCTTATAGTACCAATCTCTCATTTATTTTCATCTTTCATTTTACGTGAGATTCGGGTATCACACGTAGAAAGCTTAACAACAATGATATATGAGAGCTTGTGCGCATTGGGGTGGAAATTTTGTCTTTTATTGATCTGGGAGAGGTCCAATCAATGTGAGACTAAGATACTTTGTCTGGAGTCGAGGAGATGGCTTATCCGGTTGAGGGAGTTATCTTATCACTTATCGTAATGTGATGCGTGAGACGATTCGGTCCTCCGAGTCAGTCTCTGACTCGGCTCAAGAGTAAGGTCACTTATGCGATAGTCTAAAGCCTCACCCTGAGCAAGGCCACATAAAGAGGATTTTTTTTTTGTATTGTAGATGACCCAAAAAATAAAAAAGATAACTGAGCTAAAAAAAATGGTAAGATGCAATATTTTTTTTCATAAGTGTACTATTTTTTGCTCATTGATATGTTTTTCCCAAGCTTCATAATCATTTTTCACATTATGAACTTTGCTAAAAGAGAAAAAAAAGCCCTATAATAAATTAACTATACAAATTATATGAATGTCTTATAAATTTCTTAATTGTACAAGTTATGGGGCCTTGATGTCATGTGTAAGAGCCCTAGAAAAATAATTAATGGGGCCTTTTAATATTTTATATTAAATTTAATAATTTGTAAATATTTTATATTAAAATTTATACAAAAGGCCTACAAATTTATATAGTGCCTTAGGCCTTCATTTGGCTTGAGCCGGCCCTGCTCCGAGTAGATCAGAGAGGAGGTGCCCACTAATTTATATCGTTGATCCTTGGTCAACGATGAGTTTGAGGGGCCTAGAAGTAGTTTGGGGCTGATAGGCCTCTAGATTCTGATATCTTGAATGACTCTCTTTGGGTTCATGGACCTGAACGCATTTGACCTGGGCCGGCCATATTCTACCCCATTATTAATGACTCATGATCATATGGCATAATGATTGCTAACTTTCTAAGATCATGTATTTGATTGCTTCTTATATTTAGAGGAATTTTTTTATCTGCATGATTGTGGTTGCCCATATCGCAAAGCATGTATCTACATTAAGTTGGAGAATAACAGAAATGAGAGATGAATTCTATATGAGTCAAGTCTCACATTCAACCTTACTTAGAAGAATTAGCATTATAATGAATTTAACTAGCTTCAAAATATACATTGACTTGTCTTTTTGAAGTCAAAACGTAAATGTTGCTAGTGTTTTTCTTGGATCGTTATAATAACAATTATAGTATGATCAGATAATATTCATTATAGTATAATCATATGACCATAACTTTGTCAGCCTCATTTCAATCACAGAAAGAATTTTGACCCAAATTAAACGATTACTACAAAAAAATGACATTTAGCAGCGGATTTTTAGCGGCGGTCGTGAAAAATCTGTCACAGTAGACTATAACGGCCATTGGTGAAAATTAGAGTCTACAGTAGCGGTCTTTTAGCAGCAGTTACAAACGCCGCTAAAGACCCGAAGTGCATTTGTAAAAAAAAATTAGCAGTGTTTCCCTAAAACGCGGCTATAGGTCTTTAGCAGCGTTTTAGGGAAATGCTGCTATAGGTCTTTAACAACGTTTTAGGCTCAATTTTGTCTTGCCTACAACATCAATTTTTGACCGCCGCTAAAAACATATGCTCGTGTTTTTTTGTATGTTCCAGCATTTTTAAAACACCACTAATTTTTTCTTATACATATTTTTTTAATCGGTTATACAAATTTATTTTAATAACCATAATTCATTAGATGTAAAAACTAAAGAACAAGGATAATAAAACAAAATATACTTCTTCATTGATTAATAATGTTTTACAACAAATACAAAAATCCCCACAAATAATCTAAAAAGTGACAAGTCTCTAATATAAAATAACAATAAGCAAGGACCTTCTAAAATTGTCACGCCCCAAAAATCAGCATAAATAAATAAAAGAAATTTATCACATTTATTCGAAACAAAACATAATATAACGATACTGTTTCAAAACATAAACTTGAACAACTTAAAATCCATAATGATGCTCTCATCTATCCCGCCCACATGCTCTCTAGGCTCAATCTCTGAGCAATCTCTGAAAATAAGAAAAATAAAATGGACTGAGTTCGACAACTTAGTAAGCAGAGAATAAAAACATATATTCTTTTCTTTGAAAATAATATTCAATTCAGTGACCAGAAATACAAAAAATAAAGTAGCTTTTCAAAAAATCCCCTTTGGCATCAACAGTAAGCCACATGGACCTCTGTAACAGGGTTGTGCAACGACTTAACCGGCGGCCAAACCGAATTAAGCCAACAGTAAGTGGAGTTTGCCCTACTAAGACTTAGCCACGTACGCTAAGTGTGCACTAGGGAGAAACCCACACAGAAACCAATCCGAAGAATGGTGCATCAGTAATCAGTAATGAGTTGGTACCAACAGCAACAGTAATCAGTAATCAGTAATCGCATCGGGGTTTGAACACAGTATAATATATAATATCAGAACTCATATTTAAAATCAGAAATGATGTTCAACAAAACACAGAATCTTTGAGAAATAATTCAGAACAGTCATATAAACAATCTCAGTAGGTCTTTTAAAATTCCACATTTGTTTTCAGAATAAAATAAACTTGCAATAAGATATTTTCCACAAAATCGTTTATGAAAACGTATTCATAATTTTTGGAGAAAAATATTATAGTAGCTCTGCTTACCTGACTTGTTTCGATAATCGAACCGCCCTAAAATCAACGTATTGCAGCGACCCAAAAGAACCGAAAAAAATCGAGAAACTCAACAATGGCCGAAATTGACCTAGAGAGAGAGAGAGAGAGATAGATCTCAAAAATGACTGATGTCGAAATTGAGAGGTGTGAATAATCTCTGAGCAGAAGATCGCCTTTTATAGTCGAGTTTTGGCCAAGAATCAATGAATAACGTCTCAAAACCGATGCCCTTTCGGAATCCTCTATTAACCACCATAAATGGCTTGATTTATTGAGAAACGTTGAGCTCTACACAATGGAGTTGAAAGGCCACGAAAATCAGTCGAAAAGGTGCTAAAACGGATGAGAAATCGAAGAGAGAGAGAGATTTTGATGAGAGAGAAACTGAAGGGTTGAAAACAGCGGCTAGGGCAGAAGAATCGAGATTCTAAAGTTTGGGGAAGAAGAAGATCAAAACACACCGTTTTACTTAAAAATCCAATTCGGGCAAAACATGTTTAAATAAAATAAAGTTTCATTATAAAAATAAGCGCGCACGAGCGCCTCAGTGGTCCAGCTGCGTTTTGCTATCCCCGAGCGCCTGGGTTCAAATCCCCGTGTGACATATTTTTTGAAATAAAGCTGCTAACCTTTAAATATATTCAAATGCATATAAACTAACAAGTTGCGCGTCTGGCCTAGTGGTCTTCTCCTGTTAAAACCCCAGGTCTGGAGTTCGACTCCAGCCTTTGTCAAAACCTCTTTTTTTTTTCTAACTGGGTTCTCACAAAAATATTCAAATACAACACAATAAGCATTCTTCGTTGTACAATTTCCCCTTGTTCTGACCATAATGTATCTTGAGTTGTAGCCATGGATTCTTGTACTTGTCCAACTTCTTCCCAATAGCTTTCATGATCTCATCTTTGCATGAAATTCTAGCTTCCCCTCTTTCAATGTTTTTAATGACCCTATCATAATCTGAAGGAGACATATTTAGACTTAACAATTGAGACTATTGTAAAAGAACTATACTGTGAAAATCATATGGAATCTATAGCTATCATTTTATAGTTTACACTACATCAACCATTAATTCTAAAACCCAACCAAATTGTCATGTGAATTCAGGTGAAAAAAGAGGCCAAAAATTCAATCAAGCAAACATCAATAAAAAAAATGTATGGAGCAAACCCAGAATACATAAAAGGATTGGATGGGCTCAACCAAACAAAAGTGCATATCCCAATTATAGAAGCTCACATTAAGAAAAGCCTTTGAATTCATCAATACCCATGTTTTGAGAAGTCATTGAATCTTCACTCACAACCTTTAACAACCGCTCCTTTTCTTCCAGCTCATCAGCAGTCTATGAATCTCCCATCTCTAAATGTACTATACACAATCAGAGTGAAAATTTAATTGAAAAAATTAAGTCAATAAAGGAATGCAAATTCCTATGGAAGATGCTCAAAGTACCTTCCGGTTCATCCACATATATTGTGTTTCTAAACTGATTCTTTTGATGTGTTTGCTGAATCGCCGCATAATAGATGAATTATGCATAAATTATTGCTGAACAGAATGTCAATAAAAATATGCATAACTAAAATTTTGACAAAACTATACATGCAAAAGGTTCTCATAAAGCAAAAGGGATATTTGTTGGAGCTAAACGACACCAACCATCATATGTAATTGTATTATCCTTGGAACTGAAAATCAATCCTGTGAGCACGGTCATGGGCTTGCAGATCAACCTGTGGAATCCGTAGAGAATCACAAGCATCACCAACCATCAAAGAGGTGAAGGAAAAGAAACATACACATGCAGCAAAATCCAACAAAAAATTAATTAAGATGCTGACCAGTCACTATCATAAAGAATGACAACATCTGTTGTAGCAAGATTAATGTCGAGGCCTCCAGAGATAATAAGAAAACAAATTTCTCACTCCCTAGCTTATTAAAAGCATCAATGGAAGCATCACGATCTTCTCCACCAGTATTACCATTGATCCGACAATATTGGTATATATCCACAAAACATTAAATAATCTTCAAGAATGTCTAGCAGCCTTGTCATCTGCAATACAAAAAACAATGCCATCCAGATAATCAGACATGACAAATAACAAACACCTTGCGTACTCTAAACCTCACATATTTCCGATCAGGAAATAGTTGAAACAAAATTGACGTGGACGAACCATATACATCCATATATCCTATTTCTTAACTCTGTTTCAGCTATTTCAGCAAATGCAAGAACACAAAAACCCCACGCAGCTTCACCCAATAAAAGAAGAGGTGAATATCTTGAAAAGCCCTGAAAAACACAGCACCCTAAAATCATAAACTTAAACCTGATCGTCCAAAAACCCAAAATTTTTCAATATTTGGGTCAAAAGCAAACCAAAACCCTATCATCGCAATCAAACGCTCTGAAAAAGCTCCAATTTTTAAGAAAAACCATAAACAACACAAAACGTAAAATACTTGCAATCGAAACTCAGAGAAAAACAACGTTTAACATACTAGAAATCTCAAACTTAAAATCCAACAAACCACGTATGTAGTACCTCCAAATCAAAGCCCATAGTCTCGGCAACATGGCGCATAATCGAGTGGACGAGCTTGCTCTTGTTGTACCTCTTCTCGCATGTCTGAATATCCTCCTCGAAAACCCTCCTCTTGCTCAGGTCGATGTAGCTCTTCTCCTTGTCTGAATATCCTCCTTGTTGGGCGTGGCTCGCAAGGAGACAATCGAGATTGAGAATTGGAAAAAATAGGGGTTTTTGACCAAGTGGCGGGGAGGGAAAACTTTGGCGCTAAATGAAAGTTTCCCTCTCAATTGTATTTTATTTTTTTCTTCTTTTAATACTTATAGTTGTGAATCAATATTATATCATAATATAAAATTCATTTTGTTATTACACTCTAAACTCACCGTTTTGAGCGTTTTTTTATTTTGTAGTTTTCAGTTTTTTTAATAATAAGCTATATACATATTTTTAGTAAATTAAAATCAGTTGTAATTTGTAATAGTATTTAAAAATCTTTATACTTAGTATTAAATACATAGTATATTATTTTACACTTTTTTTATAACTAGTATAATAATTTTAATTAAAATAGGTTGGAAGTAATAATATATAATTGTTATAATTTAAAAGTATAATGTCTTCTATATAACATTGCATGATTTGTTATATGTATTTATCATATACATGATATGTGCTAATTAACCTAAGTATTTTATATGTATGTACCTACCTAATGACTAAATCATAGCCTCTAAGACCATATATTAAGTTATGTACTTTAATTGCATAATATAATCTCACAATATCTTTTAACTTGAAATTTTATCATATGTTCTAATTAATTGCTATATTAATAATTATTCAAAATATATATGCTCCTTATAATTATGATAATAGATATTTTCTAAACTACTTAGATTTAGTCAATAAATATGCAATTACCATAACAACCATTGGTATAATTTAAAATATATCATACAACAACTTCAATGTTTATAACACTCTCTAATTTCATATTTTATTAAGTAGGTCATTTAAAATAAGATTTTTTAAATACATGACAAAATAAAATGATATATTAAAAGGAATATAATAATATATAAAACAATTATTAACATTAAATAACTTAGAATTAATCTATAGAAATATTATGTTTACTTATACCTATAGCAGCAATTTTTTTTAAAAACGTTACTAAAGTTGTACGCTTTAGCGGCGGTCACAATGAACGTTGTTGTAGATACGTAACTTTTAGCGGCATTTGCGAAAAAACATTGTTATGGGTAAAACTTTTAGCGGCATTTTTTTTACAAACGCCGCTAAAGATCTACGTTTTAAATAAAACGACGTTAAATTTTGATCTTTAGCCGCGTTTGAAGGGTGTCTTTAGCGATGGTCAGCAATATGTGGTTCGTAGGCTAAAGAGTGTCGTTAGCGGGCTTTTTAGAGACCCCCGCTAAAGACCAATTTTTTTGTAGTGGATAGTTGAATCCTCAAAACTCACTTAAAGTTATCGAAGCAATTTTATGGCTGCCTGTTTGGCTAAGTAAACAGTTACAAGTGGAAAAATAAATCATGAAAGATGTAGATTTTATTTTTCAGAAAATGCCAATTTGTTTTTTTAGTACTTATCATGAGAAACTGGTTCACTTGGCTTGTAAATTGGGTTCGTACAGACCTAATTCAATTGGAAGATTTATGAACCGAAATGAGAATGTAATAGTAAATTCCGTACACTCAGTGGCAGAGTTAGGAATTTATAAAAACGTTTGTATAACTACAACTCATATTATGAAAACTATTCTCAGAGAGTTTTCTTAACTTAGTTAAAAATTGAGTAAGTTGTAAATATACTCGAGATAATACGAAGTAGATATAAAGAAAAAAAACTTGAAAATACTAAAAGAAGAGAAAGCACTCATATTTCATATTTTTAAAATAAATATATTTTTAACTGTTAGCATTTTTTGTTATTCAAAAGTTAGAGTTTAAAGAAAAATTCCAAAATTAATCTCAAAATTTTCAAATTTTTTTTAATCCCATTATTTTTTTTTAAAAATTTGTGCAAACTAAATATAATAGGCTATTATCAAATATTCGAGAGGAAAATTTTTATTTCAAATTCTTAAGAGACTGAAAAATATCTTGAGGACGCATAAACACTTAAATTGACATTTCAATTTAAATATCAAAATCAAGTCAAAATCAATACTTACAAGCTTTGTCGTAAGTAGGGCTGAACAAGTTTGGGCCGGAACCGATCTGGCCGACCCAAACCGGCCCGAAACCGAATCGACCGGCCGGTTTTGGGCCAGCCCGGTTCGGCCCACGGTTTTGGATTTTGGGTACCCAAAACCGTGGGCCGAATCGAACAGAGGGCTTTTTGGATTTTTTTTATAATACGTGCGGGGAGAGACGACGTCGTCTCCCCCCACCCCGAGTCCTCGACACTTCCCCCTTCCCGCAATGCCTTCCCCCTTCTCTCAATTTTCACTTCTCCCCCAGTCCACTCATTTCCCCCCCGACCCCCCCTCATGCGCCGCTCACCCTATCTAACCCTAGCCGCAGCTCACCGCCGCAAGTCTCCCCGCCGGCCGTCACAAGTCTTCCCCGTCGCAGGTCTCCCCCGCTGCAGGCAGCTATTCTCCCCACCCCTGTCGCGCAGCTCACGCCTCATCCTCACGCCTCACCCTTTCGGCCCTCTCTCCAGATTTACAATCCCTCTCTCTCTCTCTTGGTGATTGGTTGTTGGTGGCGGTGGCTATTTTTTGTGGTTGTCAGTGGCTGGTTTTGGTGTTTTTGGTGGCTGAGTTTTTGTTGAATCGAGAGAATCGGGACCGATCGAAAACCTACCGAAGCCGACTGTCGTCGGTCCGGCCGGTGTTGACACCCCCGGCGCGGTTGTCGGCCCACGTTTTTTAGTAACCGAACCCCTCGGTTCAATTGTCAATAGGAGCTGAAAACCACGCCGAGTGGTCGGTTTTCAGCCCTAGTCGTAAGTGGTAAGATTCAAACTATTTCGCCCATGAATATAATTCATATAGAAGTGATGATTTGTCCTCCCCCTTATTGAGCTACCAGCCGTGACAATAACAAGCCCTACCGCCAAAACCAAGCGTTCAAAAATAAGTGAAAAGAAAGATAATTACGCTGGAATAATGCTTCAGAATCAATGAATCAAAGCAATTTCTTGCCAGAAAGATTCGCTCGAAAATCAAAGTACTCTTTGCGTGTTTGTTTCGTTCTTTTCTTTGGGTGATATCTACGGTAAATTTAGATATCTACGGTAAATTTAGTTGCTTCGCAAAAGAAAGAAGAAAAAAAAAAGAGAGAGTAAATTTTAATCAAGAAGAGCGGGAAAAAAAAGATCTCGAACTCAAAGCTCGATCGCATTTGCCAGGAAAAAAAACAGAGAATTAACATAAGGAAGAAAGAATTGATAGTAATTTTTGTAATCACCCCTACAAAATTTTTGAAAACATTAAATTGAGAGAAGAAAGAATGCGAGATGAAAAATAATTACTTTTTAAGTGAGCCATCTAATTTTTAAAAGAAAAAAATACTAAGAGTGTCTTTTTTACTTTTTTGTCTCTCTCTATTTTTTGTCTAAAATTCCTCACTTCCTCTTTTCTAGAATATCTTTCCATCTCTCTCTTCTAGATTTTGTATTTTCTACTTTTCTTTTTCTCTATCTCTTTTCTAAAATTTATCTCTTCTTTCTCTCATACTTCCACCTCCGCTATTTACCCTTTTATTGTTCAGATTTTCTCTCAATGACCTCTCTCTTTTCTCTCTTTCCCATTATTTTAGCTCATATAAAGAAAATAGCAAAATTCATATTCAAGGCTTGGAATAGAACAAACTTTTTACTTTGCACACAAAAAAATTCATCTTCAATGTTAGAATTCTAAATGTAATTACATTTAATTATTATTTAATTTTTTTCTAAAAACAAACTCATTTCATTATTATTGACTAATTAAAATATTATTGCTCTATTTTTTCCTAAACAAAATACTATTAATGTTCTATTATTTGTGTATACCTATGTTATTTTGACGATAGTTTAACATTTTTCTGTGCCTTTGTCAATAACTTATGAGCCCTTTATTTCGAAGACTTTAAACTTTTGATTATATTCCGCCGCACAAATTTTTATTACTAATATAATAATTGATGACTTTTACTCATTGAATGAATGTTCGGTTCAATTAGCATAATTTATAAAAAATTGGCTTCGACACTTTGATTATGCTTTGACATTTATGAAAAGTTTTAAAATACGATTTTAACTTTTTTGATTATGCTTATTTTGATTATATTAAAAATTTGAAGGCACTAAGATTAATCAAAGTACACTTTAGATGATCTCGACACCAAGTTAGAAAAAAAAAAAAGTTGCCCTAGTCAAATTCTGGCTTCGTCACTTGTGCTGGTCCTTGTTCGAAAGCAGTGATTCTCATCGTTCCCCGTAACCTTATAACGCACGTGGTGTTGGGTTCGATTATCATCAGAAAGAAAAACAACTTTGTAACCTACCGAGGAGTTTGACAGCATCCTCTTTTGACGTTGTCGATTTTTTTAAGGCTTGCACTTGCACCGTTGCACGAACGTTTGTTTCCATAAAATCAAAGTTTATTGCCTTCCCAATAAGAGGAGAGAATAATGTCAATAGTCTACTTCTTTTTTTTTGCTAAGCAATAGTCTACTTATTCAGTAGCACTATGCGGATAAAAATAGCCAAATTAATCATATCAGATCGTACTTTCTTCAAATTGCTATATCGTCCAACCCGTCATTGTTCTGTCGCCAATCTTTTAATGATGGAACTTCGCAAGAAGGCATGTAGGCAGGGGGTGGGCGGATGCTTGTCTCAGCAGTGTCTCCATTCTTTACTATGAAAACAGTGTTCATTCCCCAACTCAAATGTCTATCCAAATGACAGTGCCAAAACCAAACACCTGCACACCGCGGAAATCATTTGATGTTAGCATCGATCCATGATATATCCAGACACATTAACTGTTCATATTTATCATTCTCCAGATGCATGTCACACAACTTGCCTCAAATGCATGAAGGTCGTGATTAAACCAAATGGAATTTAAAAATAATTTTCTTTTTTCACACAGAAGAGAGCCAAGAAAATGACAGTACCAACAGCTAGAGAAGAACATGCATCTATACCTGGATTCTTTGTGACAAATCTGATGGCAATCCATCCCCTCTTGGGGACTCCAAAGGTAGTCACCTCGGGAGGGTCAACCAAATTAAACCGTTGTGGGTCGGTTTCGTTGTCGAAATTGCCGAAACCTGATCCAACCACATAGAAGCTATGTCCGTGCAAATGCATCGGATGATTCACCGAACCTTCCAGCACGTTAGTCCCTTGAAAAACAATCTCGATTGTTTCGTTATAGTTCAATATCTTCACCTTGGTCGCTTGTACTGTTAATATAATGTTCTCTGAGAACTCATCGCCCGTAAAATTATAGAATGAAGGCGGGAAGTCCGGAAAATCTGGTGTGTAAACGCCACTGATATTCCTGCATAAAAAGAGGAGCTTAACTCATACCGTCAATGGGAAGTACGTACCGGCATATGGTACATCGAGATGCTGATTTCCGTCCGTTGAGGAAGACATACTTATTTCATTGGTTAAACTTTTCAAGGTGCTTTTAATTAACAAAATTTAGGTATAGAAATAGATGAAAAAGTGAAAAGAGAGTAAAAATTTGGGTAAAAAAGTGAAAAAAGTTACTGAAAAGTAGTGAAAAGGTAAAAAAAATTAGAGTTGGTGAAAAAGTGTGGAATTTTTTTTAATGATAATAAAATTTTAAATAGCAAAAAATTTAGTTAATTAAGGCATCCTCGTATACTAGAAATTAACTTCCCTATATTACTCTCTTTTCAATTCCATACGAACTCCTGTTGGCTTCATCAGAGTAGTACTGACTAGTAAATTTATGAGATGGCAGGTCATGTAATGCTTTCACACACACAGATATATATATATATATATATATATATATATATATATATATATATATATATATATATATATATATGTTGCTAATTAATACCTCATTGAAGTTGATTCGGTCGCAAGGGGGGAGAAAAAAGGGTTCAGCATTATCGCAGAGGCAGAGAAAAAAAGTTGGGGGAAAATTCGCTACGGGGGAGAGGGGATATACGGCGCCGTAAATTCTTTTAACGGGAACTGAATGAAAGACATAGGTTTAACGTACGATACGTGGGTGCATTTGAGCCTTTAAAGTTTGGGGACCAATTTCACTAAATTCGAAGTTTGGGACCAAAATAAAGAACTACGAAAAAACATCTTTTTAGAAGAAAAATTTCTGCCCTCGAAAAATATTTTTCAGCTGAATTTTCGGACTGGGGCCCACCCAGCTCCGAGACTGTCGGCAATGGTTAAAGCGGAAGAAGAGGATATTAATCAAGCATTACTGGAGTGAATTTCGAAAATTAAGAACCATAAATTATATGTTCAAAATGGACCTCGAGCTTTGTCCAAAGAAACGAGAGGTAAATATAGACTAGACAGTAGAAGAAAAGGTACTGGAACCTGTAGTAGGCGAATAGTACGTCAGTAGTTGGGTTGAACCAACTAATGTTATTCAAGCTTGTAGATAATATTCCATCGTCCGACCCGTCTGAACAGCCTGGGCATAAGATTGAATTCATGGAAACTGTGATAAACATTCTTGTAGTTATGTTAAGGGGGACATGTACTGGGTAGTCTTGGCTTGCTAAGCTCCTTATGCGCTTGGTAAAGTTTACGGCAGCGTAGAAGTCCAAGTAAAGAGGAAGTGTACTTGGAAATGAAGGAGGTGACGGTGAACTGTAATTGCCTCTGTATTGGAGAATCGCAGTTACGTTGGCGTGGTCAAATCCAGTGACGGCGACGTTCTCGCTTGAAAATTGCCTAGCGGCAATATAATACTGACCAAGCGACTGGTTGGCTGTGAGTAAGACATCCATTGTTTGTCCAGGGCTTATCATGATATAATCTGTGGCAATCGGTTTGATGTAATTTCCATCCATCCCAACAACTGTGAGATTGTGTCCAGCAACTGCAAAGAACATTTCTGCATTCATAACAGCATTGACTATACGAAGAAGGTACTTTTTGCCGTAATCTACCATCCAACGGTAGGTTTTTCCTGAAACATTGAAGTATAATTGTTGAATCCGAGGCCAATTGGTTATCTGAAAGATGAAAATGCATAACTCTGCTTGACATCGCAGATTTATTAATGACAATGTTTTGCAGCGCCTCCCTAAACAGCCAACTCAGAAGCTAATATATAAATATACATACCGTTAGAGCACTCCGAAAAATCTCCTGTTTCGCCGTTTATGGTATAAGCCTCAGAATGTGGTAAGTCACTACCAGTGTCTAGAGCCACATCCACCAACTCCTTCAAATCTCCTATGTACCAGGCCGCTGCATGTTCATCAAAATCGAATTAAATGTTTGCAACGGTACAAAGCATATAATATTTTATCCGGACGCGCAGACACCCAGCTCGTTGTTTGTATTCAACGCATGGATAGAAGTAAATATTGACGTACCAAGCACAACAATTTCTTCCTCGTCTGGCTTCGGAAATGGGTAGGTGGATCCAATAGCTGGTAGGACAACTATGGCACCATGAACAGTGGCTCGTGTCCAATCACTATGGGCATGCCACCAAAGGGTTCCTTCCTCGTCAGAAAATATGACCTCATAAGTGAAGTTTGATGCGGGTGCAATCGCACATTGTGTGATGTATTCAGGACCATCTGACCACGGATTTCTTGGTTGCTTCACACCATGCCTGTAACCAATAAAACAGTGGAACATCGATCTCATGAACCATGAAAATTAAAATGTTACAGAGTTTGCAATTAAAGCTAGCTTAATTTGCTAATCCTCTTGCTGTCAATGGACTAGAAGTTTTTTAACAGCAAGTTGTCACGTGCTTTTAGTTTATTCTATTGTCGATGCATGGGAACTGAAATGAATCGATATCTGAAAAAAGAAACGAAGAGTTTAAGATCTGATTGACGATAAAGTAGGGAGAGGAAGGGCTGCTGTGGTTACCAGTGAATAGTTACCCCGTAATATCCTTTATTGTAGACGTTAACAAACACAGTATCCCCTTTGTGAACCCTGATTACTGGCCCTGGAAAGCTTTCATTTACGACTGGCATGCTCTTTGTCATACACAGCCTCGTGAAGTTTTTCTCCGTAATCTGCAGAATAACAGAAGAGAATATAATGCTGATTTGTTATCGTCAACAATATCGTCGGTAAACGTTAATAATAACCTACTGCTTTACGACTCGGCATACAAAAAATTGTATTTCGATCGCACGTATAAAGCGTCTAAAACGAACAGGAAAGAAAATAATATTCACCCCAAAAAGCACAGAAAAATATTAATAAGAAAAGAGAAGCGCCACTTGTAAGAAAGCATGATCTTCATGCAAGATAGCTACGGAACGCAATGCTATTTCTCGAGCAGAATTTGATAAAGGGATTAACCAGGACAAACGGAGAAAGTGGTAAGGGCTTACGACAAAGTCGTAGAAATGGACATCGCCTTGAACCACACAGAAAAACTGCCCAGCAAGAAGCAAAATGCCCAGAATCTCCAACATCGTATAATGCTTGTTCTTGAAATTCATTATCTCATCCACTTCAAGCATAAAGGAATTCTTATTTCCCTTATGTACAACCTTCATCGTTGCTCTTCGTCCCTACATATATATATAACGAGGATGAACTCTTCCTTTGAGATCCATGACCACACACTAAAGGAATTCGGATGCTTCTGAACGCACCAACCAGTCAGCTTATTAACCTAAAGAATAAAAGCATCCATACTAGGTTAATTAGCACTTAAAATAATATGAAAGACGCGCATGTAATCCCTTTTACTTGACCAACTAATTAGTCAATAATATGAAGGGCGCGCATGTAATCCCCTTTACAATGGGCTAACGTACGTGACGACAATATATTTTTGGTAATTGTTTTTTTGTAAGGTTGGAAATTATTTTATCGAGAGGGTGTAACAGTGGCTTAGAACTAATAGGAGATTTCATTAATCCTACGTACACGTGAATGAATTTTTTCATAGAACTAAATTAATAAGGATTGGTAGTCTTTTTTGAATTTTTTTATATTTTGGATAAGCAACTTCAAGAATATTTACATTTTACCAATTATGTGCTCCTGTTCCTGGATCATATAATGCATATATATGCTTATGATAGAACTAGTGTACGTATATATTACTTTCCACTTAAGCCACTGTGGGTTTACTGCTGCTTTGCTCCTGGATCATGCAGACAGTTGCTCAGACATCTATCAATATGTTCGGAATAAGTTAAAACACACTTGTCCAAAGAAAAATATGTCAAAAAAATTTTCGTTAAAAACATGTTCCTTCTTGTTTCTTTCATAACGGCAAATGGTAGAGAGTGAAACTGTGGCAAAGATCTTACCACAAAGATTTTGTCACAAAAACTAATTTGTAACTTTCTTATTTATGCTTGATATATAAAAAAACAAAACACACAAGTTGATATGATAACATTTTTCTTAAGAGTAACATATGGGTACTCGAGAATTTAATACAGTTTTGTTAATAATTAATATATATATATATATATATATATATATATATATATATAATGCTAACAAATCTAAACAACCGACCATAATACCATTTGCATAGGACAACCAAGTGGCTTAATTTTTATAGTTCTGAGGAGCCATTGTTCACGTCCCAAATAAAGTAATGGGTGCATGTGTGTGTTGTTTTTTTATTCGGCAAGTAGCGGGCTCCAAATAATAAAGTAATTAAGCTCACCCTCTCTGTCGGTTGAGCTAATGACCAAGAGGAATATTCTTTCGACTTTGATTATCAAAATCATAGGACTTGGGTATTTGCTTGGCTGGAGGAAGAGAAAAGAAAAGAAAATGAAATTGAAGAGAGAAAGAGAATTGACATGACTGGAGAGGAAGAGGAACTGTAAGTCAGTTAAACCTGCAGTGAAGTTAATGAAGTTTGAACTTCGGACCAAACTATAGAATTAGTCATGTGCCAGAACGTATAGACTGGAGATTAGCTAGGAGAATGGAACGGGTTTAGTATTAAGCTTTGAGTGGTCCAGAGAGGCTGGTTGAATGTTGGAGAGCTCAAAGAGAAAGAATGAAAGGCTGGGTTCTGTGGTGATCGAGCAGCCAGAAGGCCAGGCTAAAGAAGTTGACTTAGGCTGCGTTTGCATGTAAAATTTTCCCCAAAATTTTATCTCTCTCCTAATAAAATATTCAAATATAATCTCTCTCTCTCCCATAAAAAAATATAAAAAATTACAAAAACTATAAACTATTACCTCTCTCTTCACTTTTTCACTAAACCCAATACCAACACTAAACCCAATACCAAAAATTTTACCACACAAAATAAATATTACACACCCTTTCCAACCGAGCCTAGTCATTTTGAATTTTTGAGAAAACTTAATAGACCTTTTAAAGCTAGTACTGCGACTGCGTATCAGAAAAGAGCTAAAAAAAAGTATTAAATGGCATTTATATCACTATACGGCGTTTTGTACAGCTATCCTCGTGTAGGCGTGTGTCATTGCAAGCTTTTTCAATACGAATAATTAAAGAAGTAGTGAAAGTCATTTTCGTTTTTGTATTTTATTACAGAATTTTACAAAATAATTTGGTGAAATTAAAAGTTTCTGCAATATGCCGAGACGGCAAGTACTGCTTCTTGTGTAAATTATATCTGGATGAAAAAAATATATTTGAGACCAAAAATTGAGATTAAAATAGCACATTACATTCTACAGTCTAATCTGCACTTAATTTTTTATTATTTTTGCAGCCAGACAAACTGCCACGTCATTATAATCACAGTTGCACACCGCAAGCTACTTCTCATAAAAAATAACTTGCAGCCAGATATTTAGTAAAACCAATTGACATGTGCAACCGACCGTGCCATATATATTTCGACACTGACCTCAGAATCTGTATAATGAGCAGTGAAATTGCTTATGCTGTTCTATATTTTAACAGTTCTTTTCGTATCTCTGTTTTCAAACGATAGATCCTGGAATATTTTAAGGACAGTGAGATTGCCAGCTTCATTATGTCAGCAAAACGACTGAGTTTTCTTCTTCTTCTTCTTCTTCGGATATATAATTCATAAAATTTGTATTTTCTGTTTTGGACCCCGACTAATCTTTCAGATCTATACATAATAATACAATCTTCTCGTTCACATATCAGACTGCAAATTCTGAAAAAATGCCTTAAATAATTTAATGGGCAAGAGAGGAAATTAATGACCGGATCCTGGTTCCCAGCCCCGGGACTGGGAACCTGCTCATTCTAAAAAGCTTCTGAAACCTACCTCGATGCTCTCAAACTAACTTTCAACTCAGATTGCTGGATTCCTGGTTGAACTGTTGGCCGGAGAACCAATATACAGTCAAGTAGTCAACTGCATGCCTGTTCAGAACAAAATGAACGAGGCTATTAGATGTCTCTTCATCTAACAGTAGTGTTAGTTGATCTCGATTCTGTAAGATTTGTTAAATGAGAAAGTCTTTTTTATTGAGCCCGTGACGAATTTGTGGAGTCCGATTCTCTCTGTTAGCACATCGAAGACGACGAAGAGTTGAGGCATTGGGCAAGAAAACACAAATCCATTTAAAAAAAAAAAATTATACCAACAGAAGTCCTAGCCTAAACAGAGCTGACAGTCCTAGCCTATGTTTCGTTTGCTGTCCAAACGTTTTCAAAAAATTTCAATTATTACTTTTTTATTATTTTAATATTTTTTTACAAACTTCAATCATTTTTTATAATTTTTAATAATTTTTTACGAATTCTGATAATTTTTAATATTATTAATCTCAAAAAAATATATCATACTTCTAAAAAAATATATATAAAAAATATTTTCAAAACCAAGCGAAATATAACCTAATATCACTTTATTTATTGTTTAGGATTTCAAGGTCTTCTTAGTAGACAAAACATAAGGTTCTTCCTCACTAGTCTTTTTTTTTTTTTTTTTCTAATCTCTTCCTCACTAGTCACTTCCATGATTTGTCGTGTTTGATTTGCACTCCGGTTGGTACTGCTCGAACTAGACTTCAAGCGTATAATGGTTTCCCAAGAGTTTTAAATTGTTTTATCTGGCACCTACAAGAAGTCGTGCAAAGGGCGTTCAGAGTAGAGTACTTTTTTCTAATTCGTTCAAGTAGGAACGGGAATCTTTCCTTGTTAAAAAGTAGCGAATAAAATCCTCTTCATTAAAATTAGCGAACTAAACCAACAAGTTAAAAGGGAGCAAATCTGGAGGAGCAGGTTTGGAAAGCGCTTCTGAAAATCTCTTTTTTTTTCCCTGCCAGTTGTCAGCGCATTTCTCCCAAACGGCTGTGAGATCACGTGGGATTACAAATAACTACGTGAGCCGTTTTTTAGAAAAAAAAAAAAAAAATACGTGAGCCGTTTAGAACCAGCTGCGGCTGCGACTATGGGCTCACCAACAACGGGCTGACACCATATACGGGCCTGGACCACCTGCAATATATATTTTGGTGGTGGGCCGTGCTTGGCGTCCCCCCCGCGTCCCCCAGCGTCCCGCTGGGTGACGTGGCACCCAGCGGGACGCTGGGGGACGCGGGGCGGGACGTGGGGCATTTCCCTTTGGTGGTTTGCTATCCCCTTAGCAAAATAACCCCATTTCTTAGTTCTATCTTATCCCATCCTATGAGAAATTGAAAATTGCCCACAAAAATAACCCATGTGAAAATGATTCGTGCCACCAAAATTATCTTCAAATTGCTGCTGCCCTGTTTCAATTTGCCAAATCAAATTAAATTCTTCTTTTTTTTTTCTAAGCAAAGGTGGAATGCATTTCACATGAAATGAGAGAACAAGCGTTGAATCCAGAACCAATCATGACCGAAGACTTCAGACGGAGCACAAAGACCCACTACAGCTTTAACAAAGGCAGAAGGGCCAGAACAACCAACCTAAGGACCAGAAGGGTCCGATCTCTAATGGCCACAAAGGCCGCACCTAACTGGGTCCACCGACCCACTAACCCAACCCGGGTCCAAAGACCCAGGGCACCACACGAATCCGCCGAGAATGGCGTGTACCGTCGCCGGAAATGGAGGACCCAAACCAACACCTGCAACAAAACCACCCATATAGGAGAAACTCGGCTAAAAATGGAGGACACACCAGGCGCGTCAGATCCACATGCCGCAAGAGGGGCGTGTGGAGAGCCAAGAGCAGGAGGTGGACCGCCGGACAATGATGGTGTCTTAGATCTGGAGCCGTTGATGCCAACCAAGAGGCTTGCGCGCGCCGAAAAACATCCCGTCGTCGCCGAGAGAATTCCACCAGAGCAGAAACGATGACACACAACCACCCTTATTGAAAACAGAAGAAAACCAAAGAAACAAAGCGCCTGGACGGGGCCAGGAGGGGGGCGGACGGGAGGAGTAGGAACCCCTCCCGCCACCGAGAGAGCGAAGGAGAGCGACGAGATGTAGAGAGGGGGAGGGGGGAGAAGAGAGAAAGCAAGAGAAAAGTGCCTTGTGAGCTAGTTAGGTTGGTAATCGGACAATGCTTCTCAAATCAAATTAAATTCGATGGGTATACCTTGTGTTTCCCATCTCAAAAAAGCTTCCTGTACTTCAGCTGTGTGTTTCACTTAACACATACGACCACTCAAATTAGCTTTTGAACCTCACGACCATGGGATTTAACCAGTACTCCAAATACTGAACAATGGCAATTAGCATCCATACTATTAAGTTCTGACTAACATTTAAGAAACAAATACAGCGAACTACTACTAGTACTACAAACAAGTAAACATAGCGTTCGTAAGGAAATTTTGAACAACATTAAACATGCTGAGTCCTAAGTTCTTCCCACATTCGATCAACACATACACTGACAATTCACGCCATTCTTAACTGAGAATTCACGTCTAATTCACTGACAATTATTATCATTATTTTTTTGCTAAATTACTTCGTACGTCCTAAGGTTTAACATTTTCTCGGTTTAGTCCCCAGGGTTCACTTTTTCCTAAAACTATTCCTAGGGTTTGGACTCATTCCCGAATAGATATTGCCGTCAATTTAGTAGACGGAAATGCACACGTGATTAACGGTTTACACGTGAAAATTGACAGCTCAATTTTAAAAAATATCGTCCAATTGCAATGTAACACGTGTCAGTAAAATAAATAATAATAATTTTTTTAAAAAAATAAAAAATTAATTTTCTTTTATTTAATTTAAGGAAAACAAAAAAAGGGATTTTTCTTTTTTTCTTTTTCCTTAAATAAAATAAATTATATTTTTTTAATAATTTTATATTTATTTCTTTTTAAAAAAAATATTATTTCTTATTTTATGGACACGTGTCACAGTGTGATTGAGCGGTGATTTTTTTAATCATATAGATAATTTCCACGTGTCAGCTGTTAGCCACGTGTGCATTTCCGTCCACTAAGTTGACGTCATGATCTATTTGAGAATGAGTCTAAACCCTAGGGATAGTTTTAGGGAAAAGTGAACCCTGAGGACCAAATGGGAAAAAGGTCAAACCCCAAGGACGTACGGAGTAATTTATCCTTAATTTTTCTTTTTCGAGTAACTGTCAGTATAATTATCATTATCATTATTTTTAGTTATAACAGCTCATACATTTACTAATTTTAAAGGGTTTAAACAGTTTATGCTACTAGAAATTTGACATTTAGTGACGAAATTCAAAATTTGACATTTATTCGTCACTAAAGGTTTGATGTGTTTTTATGACGAAAAGTTTTGTCACACAGCGATCGATCACCGATCGATCGTCTCTTTTATGACGAAACGCTAGCTCCGTCACAAAATACATATTGTTTGGCGACGAAATTACGTCGTTACCACTACCGATTTATCAGTAGTACATAAACTGATCAATCGTTTACGAATTAACATGTGGCTTTATTCAGTGATCGATCGGTTTCAACCACTAATCAATCGGTCAGCATAACAGTAAGAAAATGCGGAAGAACGATCGATCGGTAGATTATACTGATCGATCGCTGATGCAATGAATGGAATTACGCCACTTGTTACATAACCGTTACTTTTTCGAATCGTCATTCGATTGTTGAATTGGCGATCGATCGTCGATTCACCGAATGGTAAAACGCCATATGTTGGAAAAGAAAGCGATCCATCGTCTCACAACGACTGATCGATCGTCGCGAACGATTATATGTAATCTTCGAACTCATTTTTACCGGTTATCTCCATAAATTCTCACCAAATCCTCTCAACTTTCTACGATCGAGTTCGTGCTGCATTGTATTCCAAAGTGCATGGATTCTTTCTCCGTCGTCATTTACGTCAAAGGTACGTACTTATGTTATTTTTAAGCGGTTTTAAATTCATTTTTAGTTTAGTTTTTTAAATTTGCTATATGATCCATTTAGGTCCGTAAAAATGAAGGTTTTTTAGTGTTAATGTATGTTTTAGGAGTTTAGGATTGTTTAGGGATCAATCTGAGGTGATTTTGGTCGTGTTTTGGGTTATGACAGGAACTGTGATTTTTTTGCCATTGTCCCCGCCCCGATCGATCGCCTATTCAAAGAGATCGATTAGTAGGTAGTTGGTGAGAAATGATGATCCATCATCTTAGTTTAACGATTGATCGTGCGCGATCGATCAACGATCAAAACTGTGCGTTTTGATTTGTAGACGATTGATCACATGTGGCACCGAGCGATCGATAGATTTAATTTGAAATGTATTGTTTTCAGTATGTGGCGGTGTGAGTTTACCACATAGTTATGAGGATTTAGAAGGAGAAAGCTTTGATGGGATGAAGGAAATGTTAACCGATGTTCATGCGGGGTGAGAAGGTGGGATGACATGGGTTGAAACGCAGAAGCCTGATATTAGGGAAACTCCCACTTCGGGACCGAAAACTTCCACATTATTTGATAAGTTATGGGAATAGGCAGAATGAGAACTGTATCCTGGATGTACTAAGTTTAGTAAGTAACCATTTAAAGTCCAACTGTTGCATGTGAAGTTGGAGAATAAGTTGTCGGTTAAGACATTTGATATGATGTTACAATTAATTAAGGAGGCGTTGTCAGGGGAGACGTTACCGAGATCGTATTACGAGGCGAAACAATTACGAAAGGGTGTTGGGTTTAGTTATGATAAAATCCATGCAAGTCAGAATGATTGTCTGTTGTTTTGAAAGGAAAGTAATGAGTAAGACAGATGTCCGGTATGTGGGGTGTCTCTGTGGAAATTTAAAGAAGACTTGCGTAAACGAATTCTCAGGAAAGTGTTGCATCATTTCCCTTTGATCCTTAGACTTATGACATGAGATGACATAAGGAAAAACAGGTCGATGATGGAGAGAGTATGAGACATCATGCAAATTCATTGGTTCGAATTTTTTTTGATAAGGACCATGGTTGGTTTGCTCAATATGCCCGCAACGTCTGCCTTGGTCTTGTTTCGGACGGGTTTAATCCGTTCGAAAACATAAGCAATGCGTATAATATTTGGTCAGTCGTTGTGTTTCCTTATAATATACCCCAATGAAGGTGTATGAAGGTCTCATTTTCTCTGATGACTCTTTTGATCTCGAGTCGCAAGTCATCGGGAAATGATATAGATATATATCTTCGAAGCATAGTGGACGAGTTGATGTGGATACATTCGATGTGAAAAAAGAACATAGACTTTCGCCCGGGGAGTTAATTGGTGAGGACATATTGGAACAATTGACACATGTTGGGGAGACTATCTTTGGTAAAGCGCCAGGGAAGAATAAGGGAAAGAAGAAACAGTAGTTGGAATGTTTGGATTGGACGAAGAAAAACATCTTTTTCCAACTGTCGTATTGGAGTACGTTATGGTTACGGCATAGGTTGGACATGATGCACATATTTGGAGAATAGTAAAGGAAGCCCAAAGAAGTCAACAGCCTTGGGGGTGGACGTAGACAAGTGTAAACCAAACCACCAAAAATTGGAGTGTCTTCTCTCTAACTCTATCTCTCTTGTATTTCGGTTCATATTCATTTTTATTGTGTTATACTTTATTGTTCTTATGCTTAAATTATAGTGAAAAAGTTTTAACTTTTATTAAAACTCAATTCACCCCATCTTGGGTTGTTATTTAGTCTTTCAAGTGTGTCTGGAGAGCGGGTGCTGGTCAGATTAACCCACCCATGAATGAACCATTTGGCTCGTTTGGCTGCCTCTTTACTGTTGTTTGGAGGCTACCCTGATGCCTATGAGCATTTTCCTGAATTGTTTTGAGTTTTTGCTGGGACTGACCCCTAGCTTGCTCTTTGGGGTTTTTGAATAAAGTTGGTTGGTAGTTTTGAATAAAAAAAGAACAGCGATCATGAAATATCATTATACGGGGTTGAGTTGCTCCGGCGGCCGGGCTATGTACGAACGCGCTTTGAAAATCTCGAGGCGCTTTCATTGCTTTAGTATGATACTTTTATTTTCCTTGGCAAATTGGGATTTTGGGGGGGGGGGGAGATTTGATCCCCAGATCAGGACCCTCCACAAAGGAGGAGATGACAACCGAGTCAAAGCTCGCACAAGCGTTTTAGTATGATACTTAATTAGTAAATGGATGGCGAAAAAAATTGCATCGTATATATATATCAGTTTGTTAAATTTTGTTGCTAGCTAGCCAATAGTTTACCGGGATCGGAAAAAGAAGAAACCAAAAAAAAGGCTGGGATTCTGAAAGGCACTTACAGTAATGCAGTAATGCAGTGCTGAGATCCCTGCAATATAGTAAGTCCAATAATTAATTTCAAGATATTGTTGACATTTGTAGCATTATTAATGAGGCCCAATCTTCATCATGGCAGCATGTCATGGTGGGTGGAGGCAGTAGCTAGGCACCATCATCGCTTCCGGCCCTTTGCCATTCTGTACATTAAATACACCAATGTGAAATGAACGCTCCAAATTATGGCCGTGTAAAAACCAAACTCCTAAGTCGACATTTGGAGATAAACTGATAAAGCCCCATATATAATAATAATGATCTTATATAATCGAACGATATATATAATTCTATTAGCATTTAGCAACAGTAAAGGGCTTCATTTTGTATTGTTATGATGAGGAGCTAGGCTCACGATAAGCTGATTTGGTGGATATGAACATGGACCATGAACTGTGATCGCCATTGTATTGCACGACGCCCAAAAGCTCCGAGCAAGGTCCGGCAGGAAACAGAGCCCAATAGGCAGGGTTAGCGTACTTGGGGAATAAGATTTCTCATTCAACGAGCTCGGGCTATGATAGGACATTCAAAATTCATAATATGGTTCCGAGTCTACAAGGCTTCTCCCAACTTATTTTACAGGAACGTGAAATTGAGAGCGTTCTCAATATTGTTTGGTTACGGGCATATGGATTTTATGTAATTTTTTATTCGAATTATATGGTATAATTTAGAAAGATAACAAAATAGGTGAATCTTACACTATTATATGTTTGGAGCCCAAATATTTGGCCTCAAATATTTGGGTTTAATCATAAAAAATTCACCACATAATTTTTTATTATTATAATACTTATTAAAAATCTTCTATCTCTTCACTTTTTCATCAACTCCCATAACATTTCTTTACTTTATAATATTTTCCAAACCCCAATACCCAAAATTTTCACCCTCAAACAACTATCAATTCCTTTTAAATTGCACAATTCAAGCAGAAAAATATAAAAAGATCTGAATGTCGTGACCATCTGCTTTATTAATAATTAGTGGGTCTAGAAGATTTACCTATTTAATAGTCGGAACATGGGGTATATAAAAAGTGGTTTTATGACTTATCAGAATGCTGAAGACTTTTCTTATTGGTAATAATTAATTTATAGATATCCAACATATTTTATCACATAATTTAGTTGTCAACAGGAAAAATGTTGTGCACACGTGACCCACCATTTATGTGTTGTACTGTACTTAATTACGCACACGTGACATTGAGGTAGTTACAAAGTTACAGCCAACCGATAATTGGAATTTACCCACCTAAATTCAATACTATATAATATATTGAGTACTTCGAAGTATACTATTTGAGCCTTTTTACAAACAAATAACTCGTTACAACGTTAGAAACTCATATAATTTAGAATAAATAAAAAGAAAACAGTACATAAAGGACAGTACGCGCGCGATTTAGAAACGGTGATCGGCCGGTGGGTCTAGCTGTAATTAATTAACATATTGGAGCAAGTGATAGTTCGTAGTAGTATGACATAGGGCTGTACAATGTCACCGGGAAATTCCGGTGGCACCGGCACCGGATTTTCGGTTTTTGGTCTAACCGGTGCTGGTGTAGGTTTGAGTTTTTGAAAAAATCGGCGGTTCCCGGTTTAACCGGCACCGGGTTTCACGGTGTAGGTTAAACCGGGTTTTTTTTATTATTTATTTTTATTTATTTTAGTTTAGTTTCTACTCAATAATTTAAACTTTAGTTTCACCTCAAGATGTAGTATTCTAGAAGCATGACAAGGTTTACTCAATAGTTTAGTTTTACTTGAATATTTGAGATTTGTTGTTGGTTTTGTCTAATCAAATGCTTACATTCAAGTTACCAAGAAACTTACTAGGTGAATGAACTAGTTATTTAGAATTTTGGTAGAACAAATTACAAATTTATTGTATTTAGAAGGGTATATATGAAGGCATTGGAATCATAATTAAAGAGTTTAATGTCAAACTTTGGTAAGTACATCGCATAATATAAGTCAAGGGGTCGAGATTCTACTACGAAAAATTTTAAATCAATGTATTAGTTTAAGTGTTGTTAGAGTCTAAACTGGATTTTTCAAAAGATAATAGTTTCTATTTACAGTAACGTCTCTATTACTTTGAACTTTAAATTCTCATCTTATCTTTTAAGATGATCTTTAATTTTATTGATTTTGGAATTTGAATTTCATTAGTTTAGATTTTATTGATATGTGATTAATAGACCAAAAGAAAAAAAGAAAAAATACATTGGGCCAAGTGCGTAAAATGCTAAAAAAAGGGCTCAATATTAATGTAGGATAACCGGAAACCGCCACCTACACTGGTCGGTTTTTGCCCTTAACGGTGTAGGTGTATGTGACAATTTTTTCAAAACCGGCCTACCCGGTGTAGGTGCTGGTTTTGGCCAAAACCGGCACCTACACCGGAGTTGTACAACCCTAGTATGACAGTTAGGAATAAGATGGAGCCAGAAACGACTAACGATGGGAGATATGAAAGGAGATCGGTTATTGTGCAAAGCACAAAGGTATGAAGCACTGGCTGAGAGAGAAAGAAAATTATCTGGCGGCTGAGAATGACGCCACTTCATTTAATGAAAAGACCCATCTCAGCCGACCCATTTTGAAGCTCCAGACCCAGACCCGTCAATACAGTTTCGAACTTTTTGCAGGAGAGTTTCATTGCCCTGTGTTAAACAAGGTTTTTACTGAATCCAGGAGAGCCTTGCTTTCTTCTTCATTTCGACCGTGAAACCAAAACGTACGAAACCGTTCTTCCCCTTCGTGCAGTGCGTTTCTCATCTTTGAAGAAGTCGAAGACGTTCTCAAGTGGTAAGGGAAGCCAAAGAGATGCAGAGGCATTAACTATCATCCCACTGGGCTGACCTGGTTCTGTGCTGTGACGAACGGTGATTCGAACCCGCTGACATGCTCAAGGTTCCACAAAAATCCTTGACCATCCTCTGGGAAAGCTTCAAAGTGGAAAATCCAGTTCACCTGACATGCTCAAGGTTCCACAAAAATCCAAAATCCTTGACCATCATATGGGAAAGCTTCATAATTCTTCTACCTCCAGCCTTCAGGCAAACTAAACACTGGACATTGGAGCAAAGCATTAACAGAACCATCGCAGTTAATTGAAGGTGGATACGAGAAAAAAAGGAAACCTTTTCTCTTTATACGCCTCAATGCTCAATTGAGCCTTTTCAATCAATTTGATTGCCTTTTGGAATGTGGACGATTCATTTTACTGATTTTCAGTGGGGAATGTTTTGCATTGGATATATCTCCTAGAACTCCCCTGAACCAAGTACATTGGCAAACCGATATCACAAATTTAGACACTGACTTTTGTACCTAGATCTTCATTGGATATATCTCCTGGAACTCCCCTGAACCAAAGATTGGGAGTTCTGCTGTTGATAGAGACTTAAGTTCCAGTCCAGCAATTTCTAGCAATACTGCATTTCCATACCAATTAAAAGGAATTCCAAATATGGAGAAGGCACTCATGTTGGAGACTACTGTCAATGCCATGGATGAAGTAACTAGATTTCTGCGAATCAACGAGCCTCTATGGGTCAACGCACTGCACGAAGGAGAAGAACGGCTCCGCAGGTTTTAGCTCCACGGTCGAAATGATTCAAATTTCAAATGAAGGAGCGGGTCTGGGTGTGGAGCTTCAAAATGGGTCGGCTGAGATGGGTCTTTTCATTAAATGACGTGGCGTCATTCTCAGCCGCCAGATAATTTTCTTTCTATCTCAACCGGTGCTTCATACTGCTTCATACCTTTGTGCTTTGCACAATAACCGATCTCGATATGAAAGTGCAATTAATATCTTACCAACTTTTGTAGCGGTCTCCGTCCGCGTTGCATTTGAGATATAAGAAAAGAGGTTGCAGAAAGCGCATCCACATCCAGCTAACATGGTTTGACTGAAACTTCTACCCGTCTTCCTTTTGAAAAATTACTTTTCAATGGAGGGAAAGGACTTTCAGCTAACAATTGGCTAACGTGAAGACGTTTAATTGCAAGAAATGTTGGAGAAAATTTTGAGCCTGATTAAAAAAAATTACTAAATAACCTCTCTACTTATTAAATAATTTTTTTATTATAATATTCATTTAAATATTCACTTCATTTTCTCAACTATTCTCATAAATTATTTTTATCTTTTTTACAAACCTTAATATACTAAAATTTTCAACAACTCCAAATTTTAACAATCAAATAGCATTGTCCTACTTTTGCAGAATACATGAGTGCCTGAGGTACTTCTGCATGCAGGCTAAAATAGACATGGAGAAAAATCAGGGATATGTTCGTGTTGTAAAAAACTGTAGGATTCTAGTAGAATTGTGAATATTTATGTAAAATAGTATTTTATAAGTGTTTCGGTAAATGATAGAGAGATGATTTAATATAATTGTTTAATAAAAAAATATTGAAATTAGGTAAAAAAGTATAGAGAGGGAAAATTTATTATATATTTTATTTAAAAATATATTAAAATTTGTGTAAGAAGTTATTGAATATTGAGTTAAATGTATTTGTGTTTATATTTAAATTATTAAGATATTCTGTAATAATTTTATAAATAAATTTAAATACAAAAAAAACTTGAAAACACGTTACCATGGAAACGTTTCGAGAGAAGTAAATTGCCCTAAAAGGAACGTTAAGTTTGATTGATGGGCCTAACTTTCCGCTGCCAACTAACTTATTAGATAAACAAGTATTGATAAGCCTTACAGCAAATAACGCGAGCCTAGGGAATGGGAAAGTCTATATTGGTCGGGTGTCGGAGACTCGGAGGGGAAGGAAGGAAGTAAGTTGCAATTGATTGTTGAGGGACATTAAGGGTCTGTTCGCTTAGCCAAAAATTCTCAGGATTTTTTGTATTTTTACAACATAAAAATTTTACAACTAAACATCATTTTTAACCTCACATAAAAATAACTACAACACGCATACTAATAAAGTTAACATCACTTAAAAATTCTCAAAACACAAATTTTTTTTACAATACTCTTAAACGAACACACTCTAATTATATCACATTCAATACTTCTTCTGTCAGCTTTTCCTCCTGTCACTTCTTCTCTCTTCCTTTACTGTACGTATCAAACTTCTAACCATGGATAATCATTTATCTAGACCCAAAAATAAATGTGTACCGCCCGAGGCCAAAATTCAAAGAGAAAGATTTCCGTATAAAATGAGACATTTTCATCATGAATAATCATTTATCTAGGCTCCAATATTTTAAAACTAATTTAAAATAATTTTGTACAACCACAGCAAAATATTCATAAACCGTAAAACGACCTAAAAATATAAATCCGAATACTAAAATTTACATTAGAATATCCGATATTTCCAATATCGATGAAGATCTCCAAAAATAATACAATATTGAATTCTCCAACATTAATATTCAAAAGTACTCTTGCAAAACATTCATTCGAAACACAAATCTATCCTAAGCTCCTCGAACTTCTCTAATTCTGCCAACTCTGAAAAATATGAGAATAAGGTGTGAGTTACGACTAGCTCAGTAAGTAGTAAGTCAATGGGGGTTGGAGAAAACACAATTTTATCACAACAACCGAAATCTAGAATAAAACATTGTGAGCCATACCGAATCCAAAATACAAGTTTGTAACAAAAATATCCAAGGCCACGCAATATAGGGAAATCACCAATGGTCACACAGACCTCCAGGCCACAAAGACCTCAAAATACCACGAGCGCAAGAATAATTTTCACAGCATGCTCACCAAAAACAAGTTATAAATATTTCAATTGAGTTTCACAAAATCTCGAAAATCTCCTTTTACCCAAGACTTGTTCAGTTCCCCAAATAATACATCAAAACCATATAAAATACGATGCACGTTCAAAATCTCATTGAAGAACCACTTACCTGGAACACTTAACAAATCCTTAAAACTTCTTCAATAATTGCCGAACACTCTCTCATAAACTAGTAGCAACACCACCTCAATCCAAATTTTTTGGTCTCTAATAAACATTCTCTACAACTATTTATTAAGCTCAATCTCTGCAACTTTAAAATTTAAACATACCTCTATTCATCACTTTTAAATTCAAACATAAGATCTTTATCCATATATTTCAAATTCAAATATAAGAATAATCTTTATCCTATCTTAACCTTTAAATTCAAACTCAAGATCAAATCTTTATTCAAACCTTTAAATTCAAATATAGATCACATCTCCATATAAGCATCTTTAAATTAAAAAATACAATTCAACCTCTATCCAAAAATCAAACACTATATTAAACACTATCTCTTCATTTAAAATTCAAATTACTCACTTACACTTTTTTCGGGATGGGTATTACAGAACGACTGTGATTTAAAGAAACAAATCTAATGGCTAATCATTAAGTCTTTATTTAATTAGGTGAGGAGACAAAATAATGTGACCAGTCTTAGTTAGCTCCTTAAATGACATGGTCAATCTTAAAATATTAGATTTGTTTCCTTAAATCGCAGTGGATTGTTACTTTACATGAGTTTGCACAATATGTCGTTAAACAGAATCATTTCTCCATTTATCTATGGCACATTTATACCCATATCTCATTTCATCATTCCTTTTAGTACGTATGATCGATATTGTCCCAGCTTCACTGGACAATGCATGGCAATTACATAACCGGAAAATGTATTCTCTGGTCTTTTGAAACAAACAGAGAAAAGAATACTGCAGTTTAATTTACCTTCAATCGTTAACCAAAAACCAAGAATTGTAGGTGAACCTGGTCAAAAATTCACATATAGCTCCTAGGCATTACAGCTAGCGGAGAATTAAGGTCCAGTTTGCATAACTAATACATGTCTAGCAACGCTATACCGCTCTTATTATCAATATTCTTCTTTACTCTTCTTTCTGGAACCTCGACTGTCGGAGACCATACAAAGAATCAATTGCGCAGGGAGGCATGTAAACGGGAGGAGGGAGGAGATTCGACGCCTTGGTGCCACCGTTCCTTACTATGAAAACTGTGTCCATGCCCCAAGCCATGTGCCGGTCGAAATGGCAATGCATGTACCATACCCCTGGAAAAAGGTCATCCATCCATGTTTTCTTGATCCGTTACTTCCAATTATAGTGAAGAATTCAAATAACTTTCTAATTGCCTTGAAATACAACATTTAATAGCCTGAATGAGGTAAATATAGAAGACTAATAAATAGGTTCTAATCAAGTAAACGTTTCTCTGGGAAAAGATAAGAAATGCAGGAGGGTTAATTACTACCGATATATATAATGTTCATGACTTGCCTACCATCAGGATTTTCATATACAAGCAGTACACCAATCACAGAGTTTGTGTGTGGGTTATTGGCCTGACCCAGGTTGTGTAGGCCTTTAGCCCACTTTCATATATGTAATGGGCTTTAAGCCCGATTGTTTTGTAGGTTGTGTATGGACCGTTCAAATTTCAACTGTGCCAGCCATGTAATTTCTCCGTATAATTAATAAAGTCCAATATTTGCCTAGAAAAAAAAAAAATCACATACAGATTCTTATTTCTACTGCATCCATTTATTTGTCACGGGATCTAATTGAACTAGAGAGCTACTTATCCTTCTTTTGGATCATAATTAGAGATCTAGATCAGCTACCTATCGTCGTACCCACTATCTAATAGATCGTGGATCCTATCACTATATAAACGATAACTTCCACAAACATACTTCAATACTAGGGCTTTGAATTTGAGATGGTTCAGGCCAGGGGAATGAAATGACAACAGCAACTAGATCAAGATAAAAGGAACCGAGCTGTAAAGTTAATACGCGATTAATTACTCCCTATCAGATGATCATATACAATGAGTTGAAGTTGATGAATGTGTACCTGGATTATTAGCTATGAATCTAATAGTAGCCCAGCCGTCCTTAGGAACTGGAACAGTGTTAGCTTCAGGTGGATCCACCAAATTATAAGTCAGTGGGTCCGTCACATTGTCGAAGTTTCCAGTGCCAGTTCCAACCACATAAAATCTGAATCCATGAAGATGCATCGGATGAGTTTCTCCTGAATTCATGACATTAGTCCCCTGAAACGTTATTTCCACCGTCTCGTTATAGTTTAGCATTTTCACCCTCGTGCCCTGATCGGAGAGGGTAATATTGTCTGTCAACAAATCCTCTGAGGTGAAGTTAAACAAAGTCGGTGGTTTGTCTGGGAAATCTGTCTCGTAGTATCCACTTATGTTCCTAACATATAGAAAGTGTAGGAATCATGTCATTATACATAGGATAGTTGCTGATATGCATTTTTCATATTAGATGGTTTTCTACACGTACCCCTTCTAACCTAAAGATTTTTAAATGGATTTTTGAAATAATTCACTGACCCTCCAAAACTAGTACTGTCAAACGGTGGGATAATGAAATTAATATACTAGCTATGCGCAGAGTAATTGCAATTCATATTATTCCAGCCTTTTAAAAACTTTGAAAAAAAAGTTGACAGCTATGGAGACAGCAGCGCAAACAATCACATAATGTAAAGATTATAAGCTTGCAAGATATATCACGAAATTCAGAATCAAGTACCTGTAATAAGCTTGCAAGATATCCATATCAGGGTTCGCAAAACTGATGTTGTTTAGACCAGAAGCAAGCCGATTCCCGTCAGGCCCTGCGCAGGAGTCGTTGGGACACTTCATCATGTTTATGGAGAGTGCTATAAACATTCTGGTGGTGACATTTTGAGGAACATCCACAGGATGCTCTTCGGATGCCAAACTCCTGAGACGTGTTGTGTAGAACGATGCAGCCCCAATGTCATAAAAACCAGGGATATTGGTTGGGTAGACTGGCGACGATGGGGGAGTGTAATTCCCATTGTACTGGAAGATTGCGCTAGTGATGCTCTTGTCAAAGTCATCCGCCTGTCCATCAAAATAAGGGCTTGCAAGCATGTAGTACTCGCCAAGAGACATGTTTGCTGTGACCAAGACATCCATGGTCTGTCCTGGGGTTATCATTATGTAACTGACAACTAATGGTTTCACGTAAGAGCCATCCCAACCGACGACCGTGAGATTGTGGTCGGCAATGGCGAAGAACATATCTGTGTTCTGCACAGTATTCACTATGCGAAGTAGATAGGTCTTTCCATAATCTACCGACATGCGGAATGTTGTACCTGCAAATTGTCATGAACATATATCAACACCTAGCTAATTAGTAAAACATGAGGAATGCCGAGTTCGACCGGCAGCTCTATCATCTTTTCTAATCATGCTGTATTAAATACGACTCTCAAATGATCTGAATCTTACCGTTGGAGCATTGGTAAAAATCCCCAGGTTCGCCGTTGATGGCATATGAATCTGACAATGTTGTCAATCCTCCCTCACGGAGGGCCTCATCCATTAATTCCATGACATCTTCTTTATACCACGAAGCTACATGCACAATAAAACAGCAGGAGTCCAAAAGTAACATTAAGTTAATAAGATATAGGATTTGATTGGCACCTTTTTTGCAGATACGAATGGAATTTCATCGCGTTAATTAGGTGAAATATCGTCATTATAATTATATACACAACATGTAAGTATATGGCCCAGCTTAATTAGGATAAACATTATGTTCTATCAGGGGGATGAGATTATTGGTCATATATGTTTGCCCGGTTAATATTAAAAATATTCTCAAATGCTTGTCATACATTTGCATAAGCAAAAAGAAAGACATTTTAGTACATCGATTAATTGTATATATTAAGCACGAAAACAAAGGAAATTAACCATATCCCATTTCACTGTTCTTCCATAAAATGCTCAGTCTCTTATTTTCATTAACTAATTAACTGCGCCAAAAAACAGTGTACATGCATGTATAGAATAAGAAGGATATAGCAATGAATAATGTCTAACGACAAAATGATTGAGACAAATATGAGATCTTGCTTTGAACTTCGGACAAGAAAACATATAACTGTAAGTCAAACATTAAACGATAATATTGAAATTCGGATGTGCGAGTACGATATATAGAGAGTGCATGTCTGGCTTCTTCTACCGTTGGCTTATATGAGCAATACTATATGGAACGCTCGAAACAAAGTCCGCGTTCAGTAACGAAAATCTAAACTCAATGCTATATTGGTAAAAGGCCACGGTAATCAAATACGATATTTTGCGTACCGAATACTAAAATTTGTTCTGCATCGGGCTCAGGAAATGGATAAGTTGTTCCCTCTGCCGGCAAGATAACGAGAGCACCATGTACTGTGGCTCTGGTCCAATCGCTATGGGCATGCCAGAATAAAGTCCCTTCTTCTGAAGAAAGTAAAACTTGGTAAGTGAAGTTTGTTCCGGGTAGAATGGGGCACTGGGTGATATACTCGGGCCCATCAAACCATGGATTTCTTGGTTGCTTCACTCCATGCCTGTAGCCATTAGCCAAGTAAAAGACAACGTCACAAATGTCATTCATTTCATACATACACATCATAATTTCATGCTTTCCTTGTTTCTTTTTGTTGGGTGGTCTTGGGACTAACCCCAACACTTTTCCCCTGTATTATCTTGTGTGCGTTTTTTCACTCCATTTTACGACAAGGTATGATGATGCAGGAAGTTCGCAATTCTACCAATCAGACAAAATAGTTTCTGCATGTAATGGCAGTTCAAGTATTTTCTCGAGAAAAGCTTGAGGACGAGAATGTGCAAGAGAGAGAGAGAGAGTCGTATTACCAGTGAATCGTAACACCGTATGTTCCTTGATTGTAAACATTCACATAAATGGTGTCCCCTTTGCGGGCCCGAATCGCCGGTCCCGGAAAACTCTCATTGACAGTCAACGTGCTCTTTATAGCGCAAAGCTTCGTAAAATTGGTTTCTTTAACCTGAAAGAGAGAAACCCAATCAGAAACTCTTAGTCGGAGAAACAGACACTCCTAACTAGGCAACAAAAAAAAAATCAACTATAAGCTGAGGCCTGTGTTCCATTTACGCCAACCAAAACAAGACTTGAGCTCCATTACCAAAACCTATGAAACATGAAGTGAACTAACCAGCGGCACTTACAACAAATTCGTAGAAATGCACGTTGTTCAGAGCGGTGCAAAGGAGAATTTCACTTAGAAGCAGCCAAAACCCCACCAACTTCAAGAATATTTTCTGCATCCTGAATGACAACTCCATTTTCGCTCCTGTTATACACTACCGAGAAGGGGAGTGCTTTTTATAACGCGGGCCTTTTGGAGGTTTTGATTTACGGTTATGGACAAGAATTAGCCTAGTGCGCGCGGCATTTCCTGGCACGTGAACGTTGGCATTGTTTGATATTTAGGTGGACTTATTGTTATGATACGTTAGGTGGAGACGAACACGTAGATCTTTTGTTACCTGGTGATTGTTTCGATTTTAGTCCTCTAAATATCCACCCACTTGGCCACAAACCCGTGGCGGAGCTTTTATTACTTTTTAGGGGAAAATATACTTTGCACCTCTGAACTATGGAGTGTCTGACATTTTGTACCCCTTTGTCTTGATTTCGTGACATAGAGCACAAAAACTTTTGATTTCCGTCCATTGCCACTCTGAAGTCAATTTTTCCATTAAGACTGACAGTATTAAGCGCACATGCCGTCCACGTGAGACAATTAAAATTTTTCTCTCTGTTTTGCCCTTCATTATTCTCGAAGACTCGACTTATATGGCCCTCACCTGCATCACATTTTCGTGCTGGTCGAAGGAAACGAAAATGAACTACTTGACCGGAGGGTACTTGTAGTAAAGGGTGGCTAGAGGGTATTGGTAGTAAATCCCAAAGATGTGACCAACTTCATGCAAGACTCGAAGATAGTCTTCTGAGGCATCCCTTCGATGAACAACTTTGTGTTGTTGCTGGAGAGCCCGTGCGACGTCGCTGAATTGTGCTCTTCAATGGCTGCCTCGCTCAAACCCAATAGCAACAAGGACTGTCTCAGGAGTTTTAATTCCTGGGTGTCTTGAAATGTATGAAGAATCTCAACAACAATCGCAACAACAAGAACGACAACAGCTTGAGGGTCGCAGGCAATAAGACCGGCATCAAAAGATTTGAAGCTTCCGGGATGGTGATATCCTCGCATTGCCGGCTGGAGCAACCCATTGGTGCTACAACGATGGAGACAGTCCAGTGGTTGCCGTATCTCTCATCGACATCGGAAATTATGCTAACCAGCTTGACCAGAATCCTAAAGTAAGAAATTTACAGCCTCGTCACAATATATTGAATGCCTCATAGAATCGACGAGAGATTCCCAGCCAAAACGAAAAAAGAAGGGCTTATAAAAAGAAATATTTATAGAAGCTTTTGTGCCAATCCTTTATGTGGGCAGTGGGTGTAAGAGTTTGAAAAAGAAGCAAGACAAGAAAAGATGCTAAAAGTAATTGACGAGAGAGAGAACGAGAGTCTGCGAGAATGTTGTTGTATATTCGTTGTTTAAAGAAATGCTGAGGACATACAGTATATATAACGTAAAGAAAGAATCATCGATCCGACAAAAGTTATTGTGTGAGTCGGGTTATTGTGTGAGTGTGTGAGTGGACGAGTGTGATTAGAAGTTGAGAAATTTAATGGCTGAAAAAATGCCACGTCATTTAATGAACCCGAGCCACGAACCTGACCCGCGAAATCGACCCGATTTCATTAAATGACGTGATATTTTTTCACCCATTAGATTTTTCAACTTCTAATCTCATTCGTCCACTCACACATTCACATGATAACCTCTCTCACATAATAACCGACCCGTCATCAATCCTACCTAACAACTTTCTAACAAACGAAATATATACAGGTAGGAAAGGGAAATAGATAAACTAGCTAAGAGACGTGGAATGAGATTCGGCAGCTGCATGTGTAGGCTGTAATAGTGGGTGTGTGTGTGTTTTATGATCTATTCTTGTTTGATAGATTGACGTATTTGTTTGATGCTTTGTGCGTGGGTTATAGCACTTCTACAGTGCTGGGAATCCAGAAGAAGAACTTCAGCAAGGGCTTCAACACTACTTTCAGCGCCACCGCAAACAACAACGTGAACAACATCGACGCCATGGAGAGCATGGTGATCAGCACGGCCGCCACCAGCGGGGCGATGACAACAATGTATTCAGTGGCTTCAATGCTGAAATTTTGGCCGAAGTGTTCAACGTAGATGTTGAGATGGCCCGAAAACTTCAGGGGAGAGGTGACCGCAAAAGGAACATAGTGAGAGTTGAAGGTGAACTTCAACTGATCAGGCCACCATGGTCACGTGAGGAACAAGATCGGGAGGAGAGGCAGGAGAGAGAACGAGAGAGCGAGTGGGAACTACAGCGTCGCCGGAGTTCACCTGGCCAACAGGATGAGAATGGTCTCGAGGAGACTTTCTGCACCTTGAGGCTGTGGGAGAACATTGGCTACCCTTCACGCGATGACATTTACACCAAACAAGTCGGTCGCCTCAGCACCGTCAACAACCATAACCTCTCTGCTCTTCGCTAGCTCCGACTCGATGCCTAAAGGGGAGCTCTCTATAGGGTAATTAACAAATATTTTTCATTCATGTGATCACTTGCCTTCGCGCCAAGGTTCAGGTGGTCGACAACTATGGTCAGACCGTGTTCGACAATGAACTTAGAGAGGGTTAGGTTCTGACAGTGCCACAGAACTTCGCAGTTGTGAAACGGGCCAGCAGTGAGGGTTTCGAGTGGGTTTCCTTCCAGACTAATGACAATGCTAAGACTAGACCTCTAGTAGGCCGAAACTCGGTCCTCCGGGCCATGCCAGAGGAAGTTCTAGCCAACGCATTCCAAATCTCGCTAGAGAGGCGTGTCGAGAATAATGAAGGGTAAAACCGGAAGCAAAATTTTAAGTGTCTCGCGTGGACGACATGTGCGCTCAATACTGTCAATATTAACAGAGAAATTGACTTCGAAGTGGCAATCGACGGAAATCAATAGTTTGTGGGTTCAATGTCACGAAATCAAGACAAGGAGGTGCGAAGTGTCAAACACCTTATAATTCAGGAGTGCAAAGTGTACTCTCTCTTAGTTTTTATATATAATATATATATATTATACAATAATCACTATTGCTTTGTACACACATATTAATTAGACATTTGGGTGTTTCTGGGCCCGCAGGCTTGAGGCCATATGTGTGTGTGGGAATCTTTTTATGTCCCACTACTTTGCGGGGTCCTAAACCATGAAGGTAAAACGAGTTTAAGTGGGCCGTAAAAAATTGTGTACAAAGCCTATGGGAGTGCACGAGCAGTTTCCAATGCAACTATTTAATGTTACACCCAGAGATGAAGCCAAGCGGGGTCGTGGCGCTCTTCCCGTTGTTTTATGCTTTTTTTTTTCTAAGTAAACTTTATTAGATGTCAAGGAAGAATCCTCGGGTTGTCACATGTGAGGACCGAAGCGGGAACAATAGAGGAAGGGATAGTCCTAACAAGATTGTGAGCAACTGAATTAGCATTGTGCCTTACATGGTTAAAAGACCAATGTTTATGACTACGGCTCAAGTTCAAAATATCTGAAATAATAGAACGAATGCGTCAGTATGTAGACGAGCCACCATCAGTAATGTCATCCACCACAGTCTTAGATTCACCTTCAAAGATCACGCTTTCTTGCTGTAAAAAAGACGCTTCCTGAACAACAAACACTACAAAAAAGGGATACAACAACGGTCGGAAAACCATTAGCAAAATCCCACCAAACGCCGTTAAACTTTTAGCAGCGATTTTTTACGACTTTTTCCGACCGCTGTATTTTCTCCGTTGGGAATGCCTTTAACAGTGTTTTTCATAAACGTTGGTGATTCCCTACCTTTTTAATAGCGGTTGCTTAGCGAAGTTTTCATATCGCTGGTAATTCCCCAACTTACAACACCAATTTTTTATCAACGTTTGTAAAAAACGATGATGTTTCTCATGATTTACAACGTTTGTTTAGCGGCGTTTTTAAAAGCGCTGCCGTTTCCCCACTTATAGCAGTGGTATTTTAGCAGCGTTTCTAGAAAACATTGACATTTTTTCTGATTGAAAACAACGTTTTTTTAGCGGCGTTTTTAAAACCGTTGGCATTTTCCTTATAGCAGTGGTTTTTATTTTGATTTTTTTTGTATGTGGCGGCATTTTTAAAACACCACTAATTTTTTCCAATATTTCCTATACATGTTTTTTTAATTGGTAATACAAATTTATTTTAATAATCATAATTAATTGGATGTAAAAACTTAAAGAGAAAAGATAATATAAGAAATTATACTTCATCATTGATTAATAATATTTTACAACAAACACAAGAATCTCTACAAATAATCTAAAAAGTAATAAGTTTCTAATATAAAATAATAATAAACAATGACCAATTAAAATATTCAAATACAACACAATAAGGACAAATTAAAATCTTCTTTTACACATAAACATCCTCTTGAATTCCTATAATTGATAACAAATATCACATGAGAAATAGAAATAGGTTAGCCCGTTATGCATAATCTCAAACCCAACTCACAAGTAATCTCTAGAAATATATATAAATGCTATATCAACAGATACACATCTAGTAGCAATGTGGACTTCCTAAAATTGACTCAAGAAGCTGCGAAAACATAAAAGCAATAGAAACAAAAAAAATAAATAAATGAACACTATAATACACAAAGTTTATTATAGTGGTCATTTAATGCTTACAAATGATGTCAATGCTTACTCTAAAAATATTTTCAGTAGCCATACTTTAAAATTACATACGTGTCAAGATAAAACCATTGGTAGGCAAATGATATGAAGTACAAATGCTAGCAACTTTTCCGAGTCATTGATGATCTGCCTTGATTGGTGGTTGCTTAGCATTTCTGTAAGAGTATAACTTCCCAAAACCCCAGCATCGTATCAAAGGATATTACCAGGGAAGGGAAGAGAAAAAGTGGGGGAGTGATGGTATCAAAGGAAAACAGACCCACAGAATTTGATTAGGCAAATTTAGACATGAGAAATCAACATATAAACAAAGTGAACAAAATTGAACTAGGAGTGATTGGAGCGAAACCTTCCCAAATAGACAGGATTTCTAAGAAAAGTTCTTGAAAGGAAGGCAGAAGCTGCAGGTTGGAGTCTATTGTAGAGAGCAACCAAAGCAGGGTCCATGATCTTATTGCTCCATGTTAGGAGTCCATAATTAAGGGCGGATGCAACAGTTCCCTGAGGGGATGATAAAAAAAGGTTAATGCTCTTAACCATAATTATTTCCTAAAGTAATAAATGCAAAAATGTAATTTTGCAAAGTTAGATACATACATCATGTGTGTCTGTATCCTGCAGGTATAACTTTATAAGACTATTATTCTCTTAAATGCAGTTACTACGAAGTCATTTGTATTCTAAAATAGCATTTTGCAGGAGAACACATGGAAACTTTCTACTTGCAAGATGGTTACAGCAACCACCCCACAAATATATGCAAGGGAGTCATCATCTATCGTAGATAGCATTTGTTGCCTCATCTGAGGTTATAAGCAGAGATGGGGTCATGCTTCACTAAATACCAGCAGCTTTTGATATTTTCTTACAATTATTAATCCCTTTCAGTTTACAAGAGTCATTTGTTTAGTCCATACCTAAATATGTCAAAGAAGAAAAAGAATTGAGATCGCCATTCCTATAGAATTATGCCCTGGAATCTACTAGGCAAGCTATAATATGAATAGAAATATCAGGTATACAGTAATACTTCCCTTGTATTTAAAAACTTCAATGTACTTGTAAGCTAAACCAGGAGTCTACAAAGGATTGATGCCTTCTGTTTTCCTCTACCTAAGGATTCATAAAACTAATGGCATAGCATAAATAATATTGTCAACTTTTGGTCTTCCCATATAATTAATGCAATGTCGTATAACAAACAAGCATCAAGCATTTGTGGCTCAAAGCTAGTATCTAACAGTGTTGTCTACAAATCTAACATGAAATGTCCTAACCTTGTTCCCTGCACAAGTCTCAAAGTCCTAATCCGCTGGTGGTTCCATGCAGGATTCATAAAGGTTCCACACTAGCTTTGCTGTTTAAGCTGACATCCAAGGTCAATATAATATAAAGAGCAGGCAAGCATTCAGTGCAGTCAGTTCTACCTCCCCAAATGTTTTTAGACTTAGTGAGTGCTGTGGTCTTCCAATTATGTCCATAAGCTTTTATCCAGCACAACAAGATTAAGCCAGCACCATGTTAAAGGCATTAATGTTGGTTGCAATTAGCTTGAGAATTTAAATCCAGCTCAACCTAAAAGACTATGGCTGTTTGTGCATGGGCGGACCCAGGGGGTGCGGGCGGGGGCGGCCGCCCCCGTTGGCTCCAAAAATCCTTTGCAAATTTTTTTTTGGTTATTAAGAAGTAGGCTCGCCCCCACTAGCCCAGCCTCCCCGGCCTGCTTCCAAGGCCAATGGGGGCGGAACTGGACCAGCGGGGGCACACCCACTGGCCTAATTCGTGTGGCCTAATTGCTTAATATATATATTTTTAAATCAGAGGGTGAAATTACGTCATTTCACCATCTGATTTTTTTTTAAAAAAATTACTCACGCCTCTCTCACTCACTTTACAATCTTTTTGCGTCTCCTTCAGCCCTCACGCCTCAGCAGTCCCTCTCACTGGTCTATTACCAATTTAATTACACTAATACATAAACTATGTAGGTCCTCACTAATTTATCATTTGCCAATTAGAAAGCAAAGCACATAAATATTGTTTTTGATTAATCTAATTTATCACTGAAACTATTTTTTAACGAGAAATAGTTGAGTGCACCAATACTTTTTGACAGAAGAAGATTTCTTATCTTCATATTGGCATCAAACTCCATAATTATTGATGGGTGTTAAGAATTGTCTTTCTCATATGCTGATGGACATTTTGTTTTGTTTTGTCTTATTTTGTACTTTTTAGATAATGGATAGATTTTTGATATTAAAAAAGCCACGAAGCATAGAGTCGTCTAATACTCCTAATGTGACTACTACTTCTAATAAGGATTTTAGTTCAAAAAGATCTCGCCCTTTGTTGAGTTCGGATGATATTATTTCTGATATAGGGTTGCGTAAATCTATTGACTTGTGCAGCACAGACCACACTTGCTACCATTAAAGACATTGGGGATGAATTTTTTTGTCTTATGGTTGATGAGTCTCGAGATAGTTCAGTGAAGGAGCAAATGACAGTGGTTTTGAGATATGTGAACAAAATTGGATAGGTGATTGAACGGTTTCTTAGTGTGGAACATGTTACTGACACATGCTACCAGTTTTTAAAAACTGCTATAGATAAATTGTTTTCAATATCTGCAACTTTAAAATTCAAACATACCTCTATTCAAAACTTTTAAATTCAAACATAAGATCTTTATCCATATATTTCAAATTCAAATATAAGAATAATCTTTATCCATATCTTAACCTTTAAATTCAAACTCAAGATCTAATCTTTATTCAAACCTTTAAATTCAAATATATAATTCAACCTCTATCCAAAAATCAAATACAAGATTAAGTACTATCTCTTCATTTAAAATTCAAATTACTCACTTACACCTTTTTCGGGATGAGATATTACAAGTTTCCTGTTTATGCTTTATCACAATTTTTTATTTATCATTTGAAGGACTATTTCTGACTTGTACTAAACATTATGATTGAGCGGAGTTCGAACCGTCAGGTCTCGACTCAGCTCGATTACATGCAGTCCTAGTCATGGTAATCCAATATGATATTTTACGTGCCGAATACTAAAATTTGTTCTGCATCGGGCTCAGGAAATGGATAAGTGGCCCCTCTGCCGGCAAGATAACGAGAGCACCATGTACTGTGGCTCTGGTCCAATCGCTACGGGCATGCCAGCATAAAGTCCGTCCTTCGGAAGAAAGTAAAACTGGGTAACTGAAGTTTGTTCCGGGTAGACTGGGGCACTGAGTGATATACTCGGGCCCATCAAACCACTGATTTCTTGGCTGCAAAAGACATTAGCCAAGTAAAAGACAACTTCACAAATGTCATTCATTTCATAATATATAAATATATATATATAAACAAAGAAAATAAATTTTTTTATCCTATTGGTTTAGGTGAACTAATTGTTGGTACGTAGTCAATTACCAGGTAACAGAAGTTCAACATGTACGTTCGGTGACTAATCACAGGCAGCAAATGTTCCACGTGTTAGTCTCCACCTAATGTAGTATTATAAGTTATAACAATAAGTCCGCCAAAATATCAAACTCTGCCACCTTTTTCACCGTGCAAACGAAAAGAAGCATTGCTCTGAGGCCTGAACCGTCCGGAGAAATTCACGTGGCAACATCCCAGCCCGATGTTCACTGGCCCCCAGCCTCTTTATTTTCCGCGAGGACAGAAAAGAGAAGAAATTATAGATACGCAATTTCTAAGTTAGTTTTAGATCTGCACAATTAGAAATTCGGTCCGAATATTTGGACAAGAATCCATTCGAATCTGTCTCGTCCAAAACCAGTCCGATTGGTCCATTTAGAAATGGTTCGGGCCGATTTTAATTTTTTTTTTGAAAAAATGGATGATTTTGCAAAAGGAGTTGATCTCCAGACCTTAGAATAAGAATAAATGGTCCAGACCGATTTTTTTTCTTTGAAAAAAAGGGAAGATTTTGCAAATGGCGGGAGTTGAACTTCAGAACTTACGATTAGAAGGGGAGGTCGGAAGACCATTGCGCCATGCGAGTCTTTTTTGATATCTATGAGGTTGATTTTATTTAAATTATGAATAGTTTTATTATAAGAAATTTTTTTTGCAATTGGCAGGAATTGAACTCCAGATCAAAGGGTTAAAAGGGGATGACCACTAGGCCATGCACGGGTAAATATTTTTATGCGGTTGATTTTATTTAAATTATCAATAGTTTTATTAACAAAACAAGTATTTTACAACTGGAAGGAGTTGAACTCCAGACATGGGATTGAAAGAGGATGACCACTAGGCTAAGAACATGCTTGTTGACTTTTATGTGGTTGATTTTGTTTAATAATCAACAGCTTCATTTTGAACCTGCGCACTTAAGGAAAAAAATTTGTAAACTTAACCGCTAAGACGTTTCACGATTGGCATGATACTTAAGAGAAAAGATATTTAACTTTGTATTAAAAATATTTTTTAAAAAAATATTTAAAATCCGGTCCTATTCGGTCCGGACTATTTTTCAAAAGGCCCGGACCGGATTAGACCGGATATAATCGGTTTTACAAATCTGGTCTGGACCAGACCAGGTTTGTTCCACTAAGACTAACAATCCGGTTCGGTCTGCAGGTCGGTTCTGTGCAACCGTAATTATTATCATGACCCTGTTAGTATAAAATATTGAACGTTATTTCCCATGTGCACTTGGGGATCGATTACCCTTTTTCATCCTTATTAAAAGGCTTGTGGACTGAATTAATTTGTCTTAAATGCACTCCATGCCCCTGTGATATGCCCGAATTGCAGATATGCTCTGTCGTAAATAAAATCATTTTCATACCCTTTAGGTAAAACTTGAATTAACAATATGTCCCTCCGTTGATATGTCATTTGAAAATCTAACGGTAAGTGCTAACGTGGCAAAATTAAACACATCAGCACCAAAAAGATGATGCCACGTGTTTTCTAAGCCCACGAATGCCAAGTCAGTTGCCCAATCACTTGCCACATCACCCCATTATTGACACGTCACTAACACGTTAGATTAAAAAAACATCTACTTGGCAATCCCATTCTACCCGTTCCGTCTTTGGTCCGATCGCATTCTGGTCAAAAAATCGGACCAGATTTTCGATCTTGCAGCCTTAATCCCTACAACAAAACCTGCCGGAAGAAGTAAAACAACATAGAAAAAGGACACGGAAAAATCATGTACAAACAAGAACGAGATGTACACTCGAATTGTGAAACAAAAACATACCCTAAATATATCGCAGCAGAATTGGGAATTTGGGACCATGATCAAAACAGAAAGAGAATCATAGAACAATGCTACAAATTTCAACTAAAGCATAACATAATAAAAACGAAACATAGAACAGTGATTTTAAAGGGGGGCGGGTCTGGGCTAAATGGGTTGAAAATACATATGAAAAAAAAAAGAACCATTTGCAGAGGCGAACTGGGGCGGGGCCCCGGTTTCCCTCCTGCTGGTTTCGCCTTTGCGTACATATCTAGCAATGGTAAACCGCTCTTATTATTTTAAAAACTTCTTCTTAATTACTCTTGTTTCTGTAACCTTGACTGTGGGAGACCATACAAAGAATCAGGTCCGCAGGGAGGCATGTACGCGGGAGGAGGGAGGAGACTCGAATCCTTGGTACCACCGTTCTTTACTATGAAAGCTGTGTTCATGCCCCAACCCATGTGCTTGTCGAAATGGCAATGCATGTACCATACCCCTGTGAAAGTCGTCCATTTTTACACCGTACGTCATCCGTTACAGTAAGTAGTTATTGAGACGAAATCAATGGCTTCCTAATTATGGAGAAATATAAAATTTAATAGCCTTAATTAGATAAGGAATGCAGGAAGGTTACTTCCTTATAACATGTTGCCTGCTATGAGGATTGTGGAACAAATAGTACATCAATCGCATGCAGACTGTATGTGAGGTTTTGTTAGTGGGTCAATGGACCCTGTTTTTGTGTGTGGCCGGGCTTGAGTCCACTTTGAATAATGTAATAGGATTTAAGCCAGATTGTCTTGTACGTAGCTGCCATATGGGCCGGGTTTTAGTTCCCTGTAACTGTGCCAGCCCATATGTAATTTCCCCTTGCAATTACTAAGTTCAATATTTTCCTAAACAAACAAAAAGAAAAAAAAACAAATGCAGATGTTTACTTCTACATCCATTTATTTGTTGCGGGATCTAATTAAACAGAGGAGATACCTATCCTTATTTGGACAATTAATGCTACCTATGTCTATGAGATCGTGAAAACTACCTGTTTTCAACCATGTTCCACCACATACTTCAATAGGGCTTTCAATTTTTAGATGTTTCAGGACGAATCGAATGAGTGACAAGTACACCACGATTAGTCCCTATCGGATATTTATACGATGAGTTGAGTTCGATGAAAGTACCTGGATTGTTGGCTACGAATCTGATGGTAGCCCAACCCTTCTTCGGAACTGGAACAGTATTAGCTTCCGGTGGATCGACCAAATTATAAGTCAATGGGTCCGTCACATTGTTGAAGTTTCCTGCTCCAGTTCCAACCACATAAAATCTGAATCCATGAAGATGCATTGGATGAATTTCTCCTGACTTCACGACATTAGTCCCCTGAAACGTTATTTCCACCGTTTCGTTATAATTAAGCACTTTCACCCTCGTCCCCTGGTCGGCGAGGGTGACATTATCTGTCATCAAATCGTCGGCGGTGAAGTTAAAGAAATTCAGCGGTTTGTCTGGGAAATTTGTCTCGAAATATCCACTTATGTTCCTGCATGTTTTTAAAAAAAAAAAATTCAAGAAGGATATCATTAATATTCTAGCGACAATATTGGATGATCTTATGCATTTCTATACTTTTTTTTCATATTAGATGGTTGTCTACAATATCCGGCCTTTTAATCTAAAAAATTGGAAATCGATTTATGATATAATTTAGAATCAAGTACTACGCACCAGTAATAAGCTTGTAAAATATCCATATCAGGGTCAGCGAAACTGATGTTGTTTAGACCGGTAGCCATCCGATTCCCACGAATCCCCGCACACGAGTCGTTGGGACACTTCATCATCTGCATGGAGACTGTAATATACATTCTGGTTGTGACATTTTGAGGAACATCCACGGGATGCTGTTCGGATGCCAAGCTCCTTAGACGTGTTGTGTAGTTCCTTGCAGCCCCAGTGTCATTAAAACAAGGGATATTGGTTGGGTAGACTGGCGACGATGGGGGAGTGTAATTGCCATTGTATTGGAAGATTGCGCTAGCGATGCTCTTGTCAAAGTCAGTCCCCACTCCATCAAAAAAAGGGCTTGAAAGCATGTAGTACTGGCCAAGAGACATGTTTGCTGTGACCAAAACATCCATGGTCTGTCCTGGGGTTATCATTATGTAACTGACAACTAATGGTTTCACGTAAGACCCATCCCAACCGACAACCGTGAGATTGTGGTCGGCAATAGCGAAGAACATATTTACGTTCTCTACAGTATTCACTATGCGAAGTAAATAGGTCTTTCCATAATCAACCGACATGCGGAATGTTGTCTCTGCGAATTTTCATCACCATCGACACCATTTCATACGTTATCAGAATTAGCATGGGCTAAGGTAATGATCATATATATTTACGAATAAACGTTTATCTTGAGCTCCAAATTACATGCTATATATATATATATATGCTGTAGTAAATACGATTCTGAAATTCTGAAATTTACCTTTGGAGCATAAGCAAAAATCCCCGGGTTCACCGTTGATGGTGTGTGCATCTGAGAATGAATCCACTCCACCCAGATGGAGATCCACCTTCATTAATTCCATGACATCATCGTTATACCATGAAGCTGCACAATAAAAGAGCAGGAGCCAAAACATTAGACTAAGTTAGTGAGATATTATACAATTTGGCGCCGCGCGTTTTTGTCAGATCCGAGGGGAATATTTCTTGGCGTCAAGTAGAAATATCATCTTTTTGTATACACAATATATAAATATATGGTCCGGCTTAAGGTAATGATCATTATCTATCATCGGGATGAGATTAATTAATGGTCATATGATTGCGCCATATTCTATATTAAAAATATCTTAGTTTTGGCGGCCTCATTGTTGTTTATCTGTCATGCGGATGAGATTAAATTAAGTTTTAAATGCACCTACAGTCGATGTGATGTGAAAATGTTGCAAATTTGTCCCTATGTTAACAAAAGTTATTTTTAAGTCCCAGTGGTAATGTTCTCATAAAAAAATATCCCTCCGTCAATTTCCATATCGAAAACTAACGAGAGTTGGTGACTTGGTAAGCAAAAGTCATGTAATCACAAATTATATTAGGTCGCATGTCATCTTGGGCCCACCTTTGCCATATCTGATGTCCAATCATTGTCATATCATTCAAATAAAGCCACGTAGACTGAAATAAAAAAACTCAAAAACAGAGCAAGCTGAACAGCGTCGTATGAACATGACCTTCAACATATTCACTCTACCGAACCCCTGAACTCCTAACTCTTTCTCTCCCAAAATTTCCTTCCTGCCGGTAAGAACTGTCTAGCCTCGAACCGCTAGCCCACTGGATCAGCATCTTCCTTCTACCCCCGAAACCCCTAATTTGTACTGTAATTTCTTGAAGAGCTTGCAAATAGTGACTTACACTTGCCACATCACCAGCTCCAGTTAGTTTTCGAAACACAGACTGACGGAGGGATAGTTTTTTTTTACGGGAACATTACCACATAGACCTAAAAACAACTTTTGCTACCATAGAGATATATTTGCAACATTCTCATACCACATGGACTGTGGGTGTATTTAAGTCTTAAATTAATAGTCATTTGATACTTGCTCTATGCGTCATTGGGTCTTGGCTACACCCCATTGTCCTTTTGTTTGCAACGAGTTCCATTATTGCCATGGTTTGTCAAAGCAGGTAAACCTAACCTGCTTTTGTTATGTGCTGAACCATTCTTTAATTTGAAGATATATTTTTTTAAGAAATTCTAATTGTAGCTCGAACACCACTCCTAGAGTTTGAGCAGGTGTATTATGTAGTCGAGCCGAGTTCGAACCGTCAGGACTCGACTCAGCTCGATTACATGCAGTCCTAGTCATGGTAATCCAATATGATATTTTACGTACCGAATACTAAAATTTGTTCTTCATCGGGCTCAGGAAATGGATAAGTGGTGCCCTCTGCCGGCAAGATAACGAGAGCACCATGTACTGTGGCTCTGGTCCAATCGCTATGGGCATGCCAGAATAAAGTCCCTTCTTCGGAAGAAAGTAAAACTTGGTAAGTGAAGTTTGTTCCGGGTAGAATGGGGCATTGAGTGATATACTCGGGCCCATCAAACCACGGATTTCTTGGTTGCTTCACTCCATGCCTGTAGACATTAGCCAAGTAAAAGACAACTTCACAAATGTCATTCATTTCATTTATACACATCATAATTTCTTGCTTTTCTTATTTCTTTTCCATTTTATCATGTTGCCTGCGTAAAACTCTACTGTTTCACTCCATTTTACGACAAGATATGATGATGCAGGAAGTTCGCAATTCTACCTATTACGCAAAGGCCCCTGGTTATTGTGTGAGTGTGAGTGGACGAGTGAGATTAGAAGTTGAGAAATTTAATGTCTGAAAAAATATAATCTCATTAGTAGGCACAAGTAGTTTCTGTATGTAATGGCAGTTCAAGTATTTTCTCGAGTAAAGCTTGGGGACAAGAATGTGCAAGAGGGAGAGAGAGTCGTATTACCAGTGAATCGTGACACCATATGTTCCTTGATTATAAACGTTCACATACAGGGTGTCCCCTTTGCGAGCGCGAATTACCGGTCCAGGAAAACTCTCATTTACCGTCAACATGCTCTTTGTACTGCATAGCCTCGTAAAATTGCTTTCCGTAACCTGCAAGCGGGAAACCCAATCAGAAACTCTTATTCTGAGAAATAACCAGTACTCCTAACTTGACAAAAGAAATTCAACTAAGCTCAGGGCTGTGTTCAAATGCCAAGCAAAAAAAAAAAAAAGACTCGAGCTACATTGTCCCCAGGACCAATTACGCAATTACCAACACAAACGAAACCCGAAGTGAACTAACTAGCGGCACTTACGACGAAGTCGTAGAAATGCACGTTGCTCTGAGCCGTGCCATGGAGCATTGCACTTAGAAGCAAAAACACTACCAGTTTCAACAATGTTTTCAGCATCCTGTACAACTCCATTTTTCTGTACCTCTTTAAAAAAATGAGAACAGGAGTGCTTTTTATAACGGGCTTCCGTTGTGGCGCTTTTGGAGGTTCTGGATTTTCGGTTATGGACAATAATTAGGTTACTGCTGCTTTTCCTGGCACGGGAATGTTTGCTTTGTTTGATATTTAGGTGGAGTTATTGTTAATGCATGGTAGTCAATCACCAGCTAACAGAAGTTCCACATCTACGTTCGGTGACTAATTAACAGGCAAAAAAAGTTCCACGTGTTCGTCTCCACCTAATGTAGTATTGTAAGCTATAACCATAAGTCCACCAAAATATCAAACTCTGCCACCTTTTTCACAGTGCAAAGGAAAAGGAGCATTGCTCTTGAGCCGTCCGGAGAAATTCAATGTTCACTGGCCCCAGCCTTTTTGTTATTTTCCCCAATGACAGAAAAAAGAAGAAATTATAGATAGGCAATTTCTAGGTTAGTTACATTTTCCACTCCCCAGTAAGAGTAATATATTCATTTCTCTACGAAGGTCAACGAAGTTATCATTGGCCTGTTAGTATAAAATATTGAACGCTGTTTCCCATGGGTACTTGGGATCGATTACCCTTTTAATTTTCATCCGAGGCTCGTGGACTGAATTAATTTGGCTTAAATGCATTTCATGCCCATGTAGTATATGCAAATTATAGATATACTCTTATAGTAAATAAAATCATTTTAATACCTCTGAGGTAAAATTTGAATTCACAATATGCCGCTCCGTTTACATGTCATTTGAAAATTGAACGGTAAGTGCTGACATGACAAAATTTAACACATCAGCACCAATAAGATGATGTCACGTGTCCTCTGAGCCCTTGAATGCCAACTCAGGTGCCCAATCACTTACCACGTCACCCCATTATTGACACCTCACTAACACATCAGATTTTTTTAAAAAAACAACATATACTTGGCAATGCCCTTCTACCCCTCCGCCCAGCGTGGATCGATCGGCGAGCATAATTCAAGTTACCATAGGAGATGAAATCATTGATGTGAAGCTTCTCATCGGGAGCCCAGTAGTAATCTCTCAACCTCACGACATTGGGGTGTTTGACTCTCCCAATGGCCTGCACCTCCGCCACGAACTCCTAGTACCTTTGCTGATCACCTCGTTCTCCTAGCCTCCTCACCGCAACGAGAATCGCATTCCACCTTGTAAACTATCCCAAACCCGCTCTTCCCCAACACGTTTGCCGAGGCCCTCAACAACTCGTCCAGCTCGAACGTGAAATATCGGCGAGTCGTGATATCTATCGGGTCCGGTTATTGTACAAAGCTTTACTGTGTGAAGATGTGTGAGTAACGACTGAGATTAAAAATCAGCCATCAAACGGTTGAAAAAAGATCAGCTCATTTAATGAAGATAACCCATGAACCCGACTCGTTTGACCCTTATTAGACCCGTTTACTTGGACCCTTATTAGACCCGTTTACTTGAATATGATAGTGGGAGGGACGATGCATAAACTGCGAGACATAATTCACACTGTAAGTGATGTCGGGCCTTGTGAGATAGTGAAGATCCCCCACTAAGCTTCGAAAGGGAGAAAAATCCGTCAAGTACTCCTCGGTATGGGGAGTACGACCCTTGGTGGACATAAGAGTAATAGTTGGCTTGCAATGAAGCATATCAACCCGTTTGAGAATATCACCTTCATATTTAGCATGGGACAAGAGCTAACCATCAGTAGTTGGGTCACTTGGATCCCCAGAAAATAATGGAGAGGACCAAGGGTCTTCATTTCAAATTCATTGCTTAAAAGGGCAAGGTAGTGATTAAGAAGAGCAATGTTGGACCCAGTGAATATGATGTCATCGACATATAATAAGAGGAGCATGTTCGAGGTTGTAAAAGGCTTTGTTTAATTTGCAAACATAATCTGGAAATTTTGGATTTTAAAACCAGGAGGTTAGCGCATGTAAACAGTTTCACGCAAGGTACCATGTAAAAAAACATTTTTGGCATCAAGTTGTCTAATAGACCAGTTCAAAGATATTGCAATCGTAAGAACGTCGAATAATTCCAGGTTTGATAACGAGAGAAAAAGTTTCAGAGAAATCAACACCATCGATTTAGTGGAATCCCTTACCAACCAAACGTGCTTTGAGGCGTTCAAGGGAGCCATCAGATTTAAGTTTAGATTTGTAAATCCACTTATTTGCTATGACATGATTGGAAGGGGTACGAGCAACCAAAGACCAAGTGTTTTTTTTAGCAAGAGCATGAATCTTATCAAGCATGGCCGCAAGCCAGCCAGGGTGTTTTAAGGCATGGAATGTGTGACATGATATGGAGATTGGCGTACAGTGGATTTGGCTTCCTGATACCTGATTTGAGGCGAGTTTGCATAGGGTGGATGGTAGGAAGTGGATCAGGGTAAGCAAGAGGAGCAAGATCCACAGGTGCGGGTACCAAGAATTCCACAGAAGAGGGCGCAATAGGCACAAAGTTGGATGGAGGTAGCACCGGATCAAATGTTGTGGTGGAGGGTGGTGCAAGCACAGGAAAAACAACCTGTATAGGAGAAACACTAGGTGCAAACACTAGGTGCAAAGTTAGTATAGTCCTTGAACATGTAGCCATGGCAAGAAGTCACGCTTCAAGGAGGTGGACGTGGGTCCAGAAGAGTTAAACGGAAAACATGTTTCATTAAAATTGACATGGCGGGAGAGATAAATACGGTTAGAAGGAGGGTGTAAACATTTATACCCTTTTGTTGCTCACTTTATCTAATAAAGACAAAAGAAAGAGATTTAAAATGAAATTTATTAGTTGTGGATTCCACACATAAGGAAAGCAATTGCTGCCAAAGATACGAATGCAATTATAGTCCGGATGATAGCCATGTAAGCGAAAAAATGGAGAATCTTGATTGAGTATTGGTGTAGGAAGTTTATTTAAAATGTAAACATCAGTCTAAAATGCTTCCACCCAAAAAGGCTTAGGAACTTTACTGTGAAATAACATAGTGAGCCCCAAATCGCGAATGGATCTAGGACGCCTCTCAACTGTACCATTTTGCTGGGGCGTATAAGGGCACCAAAGTTGATGTTTAATACCTTCGTTCTGCAAAATATTGGCGAGGAAGGCGTTGGTGAATTTACCACAACCATCAGTTTGAAGAATTTTAATTTTCTTCGAGTATTGCCTATCAACATGCTTGAGAAACATAACAAATATACGATAAAAGTCAGATTTGCATTTTAAAGGAATAAGACATACAAAATAACTTATATCATCAACAAAACATGCATAATACGTAAACTGATTTATTGAAGTGACAGGAGAAGATCTCCAAAGATCCACATGCACTTTTTCAAACAAATTATAAGTACGAGTAAAGGAATTAAAAGGTTGCCGGCTCATTTTGCGAAATTGACAACTATCATAAAAAGAGTGTTTTGCGGAGCCTTGAAAAGAAATAAGACCGAGTTGCTGAAGTTTAGAAATTGGAGCATCGTGAGCATGTCCAAGACTCTGGTGCCAGAGTTGCGTAGTAGCAGTGGGCATACGAACGGAATAAAATGCCTTATGATGAGCTGGTAGAAGATAGAGATTTTATTTCTCATGACCCTTCCGCAGGACCCTATTGATGCCTTTTTCCTTTATCACAAAATCAGAAAGATTAAATGTGCAGTCCACACTGTGTTCTGCAACTAATTGACCATCGGAAAGCAAACTTTGTTCTAAGTCAAGAACTAAAAGCACATTATGAATGAAAATAGAATTCTTACCAGTGCCAATTTTAGCAGTACCAATATGTGTAATTTTCAAGAGGGAATCATTTCCTACCATTACTCGATCACTACCAAGATAGGGAGTAAGATTGGATAACATACCCTCATTGGAAGTCATATGGGTGGAGGTGCCAGTATCGGTTGTCCAATCATGTTCTTCGAGGGCAATGTCAAGAGTAAGAGCAGCCAAAGCTTCTCCGGGATCTTACTTTTTGAAATTTTTGTTGAAGCACCCCCAACAATTTCAGACATTGTGCCCCACCTTGTCACAGAGTTGGCAAATGACATCAGGGTTGAATCTGGATTTTGGCTGCTTGTCTGATCCAAGGCCTATAGGAGACGAATTAGTTTTTGGCCTTTGTTGAGTAAACCCTTTACCTTTGGAGTTGAAAGACTGGCTAGGTGACTGTCTAGAGGATTTCGAGTTGGTGCCACGATTCTTTTGACCATAAAAGGCGACATGTAACTACTCTTAGCGAGATGTGATTTTGGACTCAAAGCTGTGAAGCATTGGAAGTAATTCACTATAGGAAGGAGAGGGAGGGCGAAGCATTGACGTTACAAAGGTGTCGTGGTGCTCCCCGAGTCCTTGGAGCAAAGCAAACACCTTGGCACGATCAGTTACTGGTTTGCCAATTGCAGATAGGCTGTCACTCACACTTTTAAAGTGGCAAAGATATTCATTGAGGCTAGTGCCATTTTCTTTTCTCAATGTAGATAGAATTCTCGGCCTTGAGAGGACTGAGCATAGGCTTCTTGTAGACAAAGCCAAACTTTAGATGAGGTGTCGAGGCTCACTACTAGGCCAAGTGCTTCCTCCTATAAGGTGTTGGATATCCATCTACGTAGGAGGACACTATGTTTCTTCCAGGATGTATAAGTCAGATTGACTTGTTTGCTGCCAGCATCATCATAGGTGGCAGGCAAATATTGAGCAGGTGGGGCCTGAGTAAGGTGGGAAAGTAATTCTTGGCTTTCAACCAAAAACAAGATTTTTTCACGCCAGAGGTGATAGTTATCAGGCCTCAAGCGCATAGTGACAAAATTTGCAACATTAAGTGATGTAGACATGGTTGAACGACAGAGAAAGCTAGAAACAGAGAGAGAAAATCCAAGAAATTAGAAAAGAAAGAAGATAGCTGCGGAAGCTTGGATCGGAAAAGAAAATTAGGGGCGTGAGCCAACAAGTTCTGATCCCATAAAGAAGTTTTACAAAAGCAAGGACTTTTGTGATTGTTTTGAAGAAATATTCTCTAAGGTTGAGAATATTCAGACCATTCTTATTGATTAAATAGAGAATATAAAGGTTTGTACAAGGGAATAAAAGTACTCTCACATTCTGACATAAAAATATTAAAAAAAATATTTTTAATTTTTATACGTAGAGAGACCGTAAAATAATATCATTAGTCAGCATCAGTTATCTACCAGATAACATGTGCGACTCATCTACTCCTGATTTAGTCCATATAACAGAGAGTCAGACGGGGTTGCGCTCATGTGGCCGATCGACAGCTTGTACTGGCACGTTATATCTGAAAAATTAATGAAGTATTGTTGGAAGAGGAATATTAGTTAGATAAATAAAAAGGTTAAGCAAACCTCTATGAAAGGTTCCACAGATAATGCAGGGTACGAAAGGTATGACAAAAGTGTAATTGTTGGTCAAAATTAACCGCAGCAAATTGCTAAAACAAATTAAGTCGTTCTAATCTTTGTCTTATTTTCTAAGAAAGATTTTTCCAACTATCTATGTTATTCGACTACTCATTTCAATATCTGCCTGTGGGTAGAATGTCTTCTTGTCACGCCCCAAACCTCAAAGGCTAGAGGGTGACTTACTTGCAATAAACAATTAGACTTTTAGTTTAAAACATATCTAATAATAAATGCGGAATAAACTTTATTTAAAAAATTTCAATAATCTATTTTAATAAAACTTAAAAAAAAACTCTTTCAGAACACAAAGACAAATCTAAACATGTTTATACTCATACTAGAGTCAAACATTTATTCTAATAATCACTCAGCTACCCGCCCACGTGTCATCTAATCCTGACTATCGACACGCTCCTAATCAACATCTGAAAAAATAAGGAAAACAATAAGGGGTGAGTTCGACAACTCAGTAAGCAAAATCATTATGCTAGTGTATATCTCATGAGCCACACTGTAACAATAAGAGATAAAATATTTAAAATCTTCTTAAACTGTAGAAAGTTTTTTTTGACAATCTCAATAAAACATCTTTATCAATAAAATAATTTTATCTATATAACATAATACTATAGAAAATTAGTTTTATCTATATAAGAAAATCCCTTTAGCAATAACTATGGGTCACGTTTACCCCCTTGACAGGGTTGTGCAGTTGCTAGCTAGTTTGGGGATCAGCCAATACTATGAGTAGAATCTTCCTTACTAAGGCTTGGCCATGTACAAGTGTGCACTCGGTAAGAATCTACAAAAGAAGCCACTATGTTTCCAGAATGGGTGCATTCAATGGATTGCAATTGGTACCAATGCGCTGTCTCTGTAACTCTGTAACTCTGGGCCTCAGGGTTTGAAAATACATAACATATCATAAAATAAACTTCACTTTGAACTATGCATCTTTCTTCTCTTTTTATGAAATACATGCATAAATCTTAAATAACAATAAATACCAAAAGATTTGATTTCAATCAATGAAAACATCATAAAATATCATGCACAAATCTTGAATAACAATAAATATCAAAAAACTTGTTTTAAATATTGAAAACATCATGAAATATCATTGGACATAAAAAATAGGCTCATGTTTACACATTTCATGTTATAACTTTTGACAATTTAATCGTAAAGTAATGCACATAAAACTCCGAGGTTTTTCATTAAAACATGCAATTTCTCAAATATCACCTTGGTCTTTTAGAAAAAAATATAGCATAATAACCCCGCTTACCTGGATCTTCAAGCAAATAAGCCTCTGACTTAGCACCTATCAATTCAAAATTTAACGTATTATAATACGTTAAAACGGAAATACAAATGTAACTCTAAATCTGCCCGACATGATTAAATCCGAAATTCACTCGTCAGATTCTAAAATATATCGTACTTATCTCTGGTTTCCCTAAAATCCCCTAATTACACTATGTTCTTCCCTATGATGTTAACTATACACCTGTAAAATTTCATATCAAAATTCCTTGTACAACTCAGTCAATAAAATAGATATTTACATCTGTTCATGGAGTCAAACTATACCCTGAATAATTCGGTACTCATCACTTCCAAAATTTATAAAGATCTATTAAGATATCAAAAAATCCCGATATTTATACCAAAGATTTATATATGGGTTATACAAATACTCATATAATTTCATGCGGAAATTCAACTCCTATGTATGTCATCCGGTTCAAAATTCCAATCTGTATCAATGAATCTTTCTCAGCACTTCCGATATCTCTAAGCCTAACTTCCGTATTTTCAAAAATATACCAATACAACTCCAAAAATTCCGAAACTTCAACTATTTCCTCCTGTAGATGTCTGTACTCAATATCTAAAAATCAGAATTCTTCGATCTCTAAATTCGGCTATAAAAATATAATTCGATCTGCTACTCAGATCAACAACCTGAATTTTCCTTAAACAAATCTTGAACCCAAATTTCAATTACTCCAAGAAACCCATTAAAACTATTTTGAAAATATTTAAATAATTAGGGATAGATCTAGACACCCTATGGTTTGATTTCTCATAAAAAAAATACAAATATAATATCAAGAAATTCGAAATACCTGAAGTTGCTTCAAGAAATTTCGTCTAGATTGTTGAAAGCAAGAAAACTCTTCTTTTCCCTCTTGTTGGTGTAAAATCAAAGTGTGTTAAAAATAAAACCAATGTGTAAATCTATATATAGAGTTACACTAGTAATAGACTTCCTTTTGAACTCTAAAGCTTTTAATTTTAAAAAATCATAAAATCTTTCAAATTTTAAAAAGGTTTGACTAGGTCAAAGATAAAAATTCAACTATTTGAAATTAATTAAACTCAAATTTCAAATTTAAAGAAGCATTTCAAATATCAAATAACAAATTCAAATAAATTTAAAAATAGAAATCTTGGGTGTTACACTTCTGCTGTCGGCTTGATGAAATGTCTACATAGAAAGCTAAGCATGTTAGGAGAGATGCAAATTGGGTTACCCACCAGTTTCCTTGTTGTGTGCTACTAGAATCCTAAACTAATTTTTTTTTGGGGGGGGGGGAATAAGCAATGGAGATCTGTATTTCATCACGAGGGATTAAAATTCAGTGAGGATTGCTCTAACAGGTGAACCAGACCCTCAACAGAAGTGGCGTCCAACGGGCACAACCAAATGGCTGTATAATGCGCACAAGCTCTAGCCCAGAACCAACAGTACAAAAAAGTAAATAAAACAACAAAGACTTAAATAAAAATTTGAAAGGAAGTAGCTGAGCAGTCCGGAGGAGCAAAAAATGTGGCTGCACGTTTGGGCCACTCAGCGACCAAGCGACACCGAACCAGAGCAAAGCAGATTGTCAAGAGACACTGAAGCTCGTTGTGGGAGGCGTGTCCTTCGAAAAAACCAAAAAGTCAGAGAGGGGATCAGGTGCGCCTGAGACGTCACACACTATCAAATCGGCGATGAAGAGAGGCAGATTGGAGAGCCTGAAGGAGGAGACGCAAGCCCTAGGGGACATGGTTTCCGAAGACCACTCAAAATGCTGAGATCTGACCTCAAAGTCACTGAAGAGAAGAGCCAAAAAGGGGAAGAAAAGACCAGATCCCGCCCGCAAGTGGTCGGGCCTGGAAGGGAAAGGGGGTGAGATGAGCGAAATTGTAATAAGAGACAAAGATTTAAGTAATTCGGTCTAGAAGAAGTATATTCATTTATTATAAAAGCTCATCTATATACACCTATATTTTGTATTATAAATCTATCCAGAGTAAGTTAAAAATCACTATTCATAGAGAAAATACAAAGCATGCTAGAAATAATTATCCGACATTTAAACTATGAGATCTTTATGAAATCTCACATTAAAATTTGAATATATGATATCGTAAAATGCTAGTTCTTCAAATAGAAAAACAAAGGTCGGACTTGGATATTGTGCTATGTCTTAAAAGATCAAAATTCTCGTTGGTACTGCTTAATAATATTCCAGACATGTTTGTTAAGTTAATCATAAACAGTTAGCTAAAAATTTTTTGAACTCTTTCTCTGTTGAACTTCCCAATAGATGGGTAGGAACACAGATGAATTATAAATAATTAGTTTGACGTAATTTTTAAAGTAGGCATTTATATACTTTTCCGGTTACAATCCAATTACTTCTCATAATAGGCGACCATTCACTGTCATTTAAATGTTTTATGAAGTTAAAAGAAAGTTGAAACAACAATAATGAAGAAGAAGTACGGCTATGTTTGTTTAATTTCTTAAAAAATTTTCAAAAACTTCTCACTCATTTTTTCATCAATTTCAATACATTTTCACCAATCCCAATAATTTTTTCACCAATTTCAATACCTTTTCACCAATCTCAATAACTTTTTACAAATTTCAACAACTTTTAATTAACTTTTTACCGATCCCAAGAGAATCTACACTACTTCCAAAAAAAACACAAAAACAAAAATAATTTTGAGAACTAAAATAAACATAGCCTACGCAAGGACTGAACGTCCGTGTTCAGGCTACTTTATATATGCAACGACCTTTAGCCGATCACTTAGGCTAGTGCCTGCACTATGAGCTAGCCTGATTTGGATGTAGACCTGCTGCATAGGGGTGGGCAAAAAACCCGAACCCGAACCTGCCCGACCCGTTTCCGACCCGATCGGGTCGGGTTTAGGCGGGTTCGGGTTTACATGTAAATAAAAATTCGAGTTCGGGTATATGAACAAACCCGAAATTAAACCCGAACCCGAACCCGAAAATATAATGCCATCACCCAGTGACCCGCCTTTTCCGAACCGGACCGACCCGTTTCGACCCGATTTTTTCGGGTTTTTTCGGGTTCGGGTCGAAATTTTCGAACCCGAACCCGGTTTGCCCACCCCTACTGCTGCATTACTGCCCAAAGCGCAGAAGATCCAAACTCGCTACATTTTACCGGGAATTGAGGGGCAGATGGGTTTCTTAATCAAGGATGGGAATGAACAGTGTAATTGCTTTTGATAACTTATAGGTATAAATACATTTTACATGGTGAGGTATTGACGCTTTGTATTCATATTTATTATTTTTGTTATATTACACTCATCAACTATTAATTTTAAATAATTTTTGTCATTCTTTAAAATTTTCTGTCTAAATTGACAAAATTTGATTTTTTTGGCCTAAAAAATTATCATTTCGCATGTTAAAAAAATTATTTTCCTTCAATTTTGATTAAAAATTTTAATGGAAGGTTAAAATTATTTGAAATCAATAATTGATGGGTGTAACGCAACAAAAATAATTGATAGAGTAGAAAGTATCAAGTTGGAGGGTTGGTAATATATTTATCTAATTAATTATAATATTGATATCTGCTTTGAGGTTTGGGTCATTACACATAGTTTCAGAGCTTAGGTGGTTATAATCTTCTTCGAGAATCTTGTTGTGATTTAAGGTGTTTTCAAAACTTGTCGAATGAATTGCGCATGCTACGCCAAATCATTGTCCCGCCTGTTCATTTTCATCCCATGATTTGTTTTTGAATGTCTTTATCTGTTGTCAAATTATTTTATATTCTCATTTCTAAATCAATCCATGTATTCATATTATTAATATGTTCTTTGGTGGTTTTATGACTTTTAAGCTTAAAACTAAGATTTTTCCAATCCTAGCCACTTGCTTCTTGGCTAATTAATTAATTAGCGTTTGAACTAAATTATTTACAACAAAAACAATACATTTTATCAAAATCTTTTGAATATATTAACCATCTTTATCGTTTTTTTCTCCATTTTGTAATTTTTGGATATAACATGTTCTAGAGAAATGTCTTAGGGATTGGGGGAATCATCTCCCTCCATCTTCTCTCCACATAAAAAATATTACTTAAGATGACATAATAGTTACATGCATAGCACATGATTGATCTTCTTTATTATTTTCAGTCGTTGAAGCAATTAAAATGGCCTCTACAAGTGAGCAAACCATTACCGAAACACGAAAACAGAGAGATGGCAGAGTATTGTGTTACTGGGGAACAGGGCTGATAGCTGCTCACCTTGTTAAGACATTGCTGGAGCAGGGGCATATTGTAAGAACCACGGTACGAGACCCAGGTATGAGCTATGCGGACCATGCAAAGATATTTGTGGTTTGCTATTAGCTTCATTTTCATTTCAAAAGTTGAACAAACCGATTTAGATCCAAATATGCGGAAAATACCTAGAGGGGGTGAATAGGATTTTTAAAAACTTACAACACTTAAAAAGAACAACAAATAACCCAAATCAATATTCCATCCTTTTAACAAAACTAAAACAGTAAAGCAAATAATGAATTCAAAAATCCAATTTAAATCACCATAAACCAAAGGACACAGAATCTTTCAATTGACAAGAATCACTAGTCATACACCAGAAAATGCAGTGATAAACCTATAACAGCTGAGAATACCTTACCCAACTCTACCTTTTACCTTCAATCTCCTTACAACAAGAAAGACAATCCACCTATGATTGAGATTCTTGAACACTTAAACAAGAATGATTAGCAAATAACAAGATAGATGTAAAACACGAACAATCACACAAATCCAATCACAATTGACAAAAGAATTTGTTGACGGAGAGAAACTTCCAAGTAGAACCTCTACAAGGAAGAAAAACTCTTCGGGACCTAGTCCAGCAAATGAATCACTAGAAAACTGATCTCGGTTACACGATGATCTATTTAAATTCAGCAACCCTTGCTAATCTAAAATCAATCGTAACCTTACTCAAACGTCCAACGCTTGAATCTGCACCTTGCAGGGGAGAGGAACTCCTATCCCAATCAGCTTCTTGATTCTTTCACCACTGGAACTCCAGCGACTTACGAACTTCAGCAACTCCGAAGTTCTCTTGTTCAATCTCGGGATTGAAGATTCGTGATCAACTTGAGAGGATGAACCAGGATCTGATTTACACGTTCAGACTATCAAACCCTCTCAACAGCAACAAAACAGAGGACAAGATCTAGAAGATGGAATCTTGGAAGCTCTCTTGAATCTCTGAGTAAAACTTTGATTAGAATGTACGGGGGGGCTTGCAAACGGTTCAGCCAGCCTTTTTATGGTCAAAGGTCGAATTTCAAAGTCAAAGGGCGCTGGGCTTTTAAAATAGGCGCACTTTTATTAAAAACCGAGTTTCTGAAATTCCTCTGCGCAGTAGACTACTTCGAACTCCATATCAAACTCTGCACAGACTTCACACAGCCAATAACCATCCTAAATCTTTACCTCTTTGAATCTCAAGAATGTTACAAATAAACTTGTCACAAACCATGCCAACACCTAATGGATCTAACAAAAGTAGTTCCGTTCTCTTCTATATTTGACAGGGGATGTTAGGTTTTAGGAAGGTTGGTTTTCTCTTGGAGTTCAACGGAGCCGACCAGAGGCTTAAGATTATGAAAGCTGATTTGATGGTGGAAGGACGCTTTGATGAGGCCGTACAAGGAGTTGATGGAGTCTTTCATACTGCATCTCTGGTGGTGTTTTCGTACGACGCCAACGTTCAGGCAAAATCACTAACCATCAGAATGGTTGATATGGACTAACTAATCGAAACACATAGATTTAAGCGTCTTGCAATGAGTCTTGTTCTAATAGGCTATGTGAAATCCATTGTAGACTTCAATTTGCATTAATATGTTTGAGATATTCATACTGCAATGTACTGACTTTGATACAGGAAACTGATTGAACCATCTATAAAAGGAATTAAGGAACCTTAAATGTGCTGAGCTCCTGCTCAAAAGCGAGCAGTGTGAAACGAGTTGTGCTCACCTCTTCCTGTTCTTCAATAAGATAACCGTGACGATTCCAACCAGATTTCTCATCTCAATGAGTCGCATTGGAGTGACCCCGAGTACTGCAAACGCGACAACGTAATCACTTTTCTTGCTCCGTGGCATCTCTAACTGCGCGCGTCATGTAGAAAACAAAGCATTTTTGTTGAGTAAATTCTTTATTGCCTGCAGCTTTGGTACGCATATGCAAAGACTTTGGCTGAGAAAGATGCTTGGAGAATAGCTGAGCAGAGTGGGATGGATCTGGTAGTGATGAATCCATCTTTCGTGGTCGGTCCCTTGCTATCACCACAACCAACCAGTTCACTGCTTCTGGTGTTGGCCCTGATTAAAGGTTAGGTTTCACTACCAGCAGTGGTGTTCCTTTACTTGTACAAGTTATCCATTTCGAAAAATTGTTGTCCCCTTTTGATCTTGCAATACACAACAGCAAACAGGGCATGAAGGACCAAATGCATGTAGAATTCTAAGTCCTTGTTTACAAAAATATACAGAACACTTCTTTTTTTTTGGGTAAGTGGTAAGTATTATACAGAATACTTTCAAACCTCAGAAAACAGAAGTTTCAAGCTGCTGTTTAGACTCTTTAAACTGTAAAAATAAATTATCGTGCTTCAAAGTTGCTCCTATGCGTAAGAAGACAAGAGGAGGAAGAAAACAAACAGAGGAAGGGTTGAACCCCAATCCCACCAACACAATAAATACGATCAAAATGCTAATCAATTAGCTTTATTTACCTCATCAAATTCTCGCTCAAAGAGTGAAATTTGTTTTGTAAGTTAGCAGCTCCTGTTTTGTTCATATGGTTCAAGAACGTCTTTCTAGGTGCCAGAGGTGAATACCCGAATATGACGATTGGGTTCGTGCACATAGATGATGTCATAGCTGCGCACATTTTAGCTATGGAGGAAAAGAAAGCATCTGGCCGGCTTATATGTTCAGGCTCAGTAGCTCAGTGGTCCCAAATTCTTGAGATGCTGAGGGCCAAATATCCTTTGTACCCATTTGAAAACAAGTGAGTGAAAAAATGTCATAAAAGCTCCTTTTTTTTAGATGGGCTAATTGCTATCTTGAGGCTCAGAATGGAAAAGCACCAGCCTGCTTCCTCCAGAGCTTCCCTTTTGGAGTATTTTGATAGCTTTTTATCTTCACCTGGAGGCTGAAGTGTCTGAGACGGTTTTGGGCTTGTAGGTGTAGCAATCAGGAAGGAGACAACAACCCGCATAGCATGGACACCACTAAGATCACCAAATTGGGTTTCTTCCATTCAAGAGTCTTGATCAAATGTTTGACGACTGCATTAGAAGTTTCCAAGAGAAGGGATTTCTGTGAAGTGCTTGACTTCTGCTGCAACCAATCTCTTTTTTTTTTTTTTGGTTGCAGCACAATCTTTCATACTCTCACATTCTGCAATAAAAAATATTTAAAAAATCATTTTTAAATTTTATATGTAGAGAGACCCTAAAATAATATCATTAGTCAGCATCAGTTATCTACCACATAACATGTGCGACTCATTTACTCCTGAGAGCATTCCTAGCAGCCTTTTTAAATTTGGCTCTCTACTTTAACCAAAAAACACACTTCTCTATTTTAACTATCAACTTTTAAAAAACATTCCCAGCAGCTTCTCTATTTTAACCTTCTATTTTTACTATTCTATTTAAATATTATTTTTTAAAAATTTCTTTATTGTTTCTCTAACATTTATATTTTTGAATATTCATTTTACTGTAATAGCTATATTTTTTGAATATTTGTATTATCTTAAAAAGATCGATTTTTAAATTTTTTATTTTACTAACTATTGAAATTTTTAAAATTTTAAGAATGTGAAGTGAACAATAATTTTCTAAAAATAAAAAAGAAAAAAGAAGAAAAAGAAAAAGAAAAAGAAAAGAAAAAGAAAAAAATAAGATATATATTAATATTTTAAGATAGTGAGGTGAATAGTGGCTCTCTAAAAATAGAGAGCCACTATTCACTTTTTCAAAAATTTTGTTAAAAGTTGTTAAAGTAGAGAGGCTGTTGAGGAGTGTTTTTTGACTTTTTGGTTAAATTGGCTCTCTATTCTAACCAAAATGTTAGAATAGAGAGCTTGCTAGGAATGCTCTGATTTAGCACATATAACCGGAAGTTAGACGGACAAGTTGAGATCATGTGGCCGATCGACAGCGTGTCCTAGCACGTTATATCTGCAAATTAATGAAGTATTGTTGAAAGATGAATATTAGTTAAATAAATAAAAAGCTTAAGCAAACCTCAATGGAGGGTCCCATGCACAGATAATGCAGAGTACGAAAGGTTAAGTAAGGCATGTTGGGAGAGATGCAAATTGCGTTACCCACCAGTTTGCTTCTTGTGCAGTGTGATGCCGCTATAGAATCCTAAACTGATTTTATTTTTATTTGGAAAAATAACTGGAGATCTGTATTTATTTCATTACGGGGATCAAAATACAGTGAAGATTGCTCTAATGGGTGAACCGGACCCTCAACAGAGGCGACGTCCCAATGAGCACAGCCAAATGGCGGTACAATGCGCACAAGCTAGCTCCAGTCCAAAACCAATAGTACATAAAAGGAAATAAAACAACAAAAACATAAATAAAAATCCAAAAGGAAGCAGCGGAAAATGTCGCGGCACGTGGGGGCCACACGGCGACCAAGTGACGTCAAAGTAGAGCAAAGCAGATCGCCAGGAGACACTGAAGCTCATTGTGGGAGGCGTCTCCTTCGAAAACCACCGAGGGGTCGGGATCGTGTGACATGCCACGTACTGTCAAATCACCAACAAAGAGAGGCAGATCGGAGCGTTTGAAGGAGAAGACGCTAGCCCACGGGAGAGTGGTTGCTGGAGACCACCCAAAATATCAAGATCTGACCTCAAAGCCACCGAAGAGGAGAGAAAAAAAGGGGCCAAAAAGGAGAAGAAATGACCAGATCCCGCCCGCAAGAAGTCCGGTCGGGAAGGAGAAGGGGGCTAGGAGGACCTGGAGTGGCTCCTCCCGTCACAGGGGACAGATATTAGGGAAGGGGAGGTAAAGGATTCTTGAGTGAAGGCGTCGCCTATCTCTCTAGAAAACGAGTATCACAAGTGAATCCTGTAACGGGTTTTGGCATTTAAACGTGAATCACCAATGGGGGTATTTTTGTCCTTATCATGGTTTCTAGAAGAAATTAGAAATAGGATGAAATCTGTTAGCCCTTTACATGTGAAAGGCTCGTAACAGAGTGGGTTTTCGTAAAGAGAGGGTTAGAAACATTACCCACGGCCAACATCTGTGTATTTTCAAGAAAGAGATTCTCCAATAGACCAGATGGCTTCTACATCTCATTCTTGCTGAATATTTGGCGATTTTCGTAAAGGAGAGAGCATTGTTGAAGATAGATAGCTTTATGAGATTGTTGATTTGATCACTGATTACCCAAAATCTACCTGAGAGGTTGAAGATTCAGTGGTTCTGAATGAGTATGGCTGAAAGCTTTAGCCATGACCTTTGATAGCACAAGGTTTGTGCTTTGAGATCAGGAGCCGTTCAAGAACGGAGTTTCCATGTGGACTTAGACATTCTATGTCCTTGCAGATTCGGTTTACGGTAAATCGAGTTAGATTTAGAGTGTTTTTGATAGGCTAGGTTAGTCGTTTCAATAGATCACTTTGTAATCGATTGTAAACTAGTGGATTCTAAAGGCCTACGGGCTTGGAGAGTTTTGCTCCTTAAAGACGTTCCTTAAGGAGTTTTCTCTTCATAACCATTCTCGGTGTTAGGATTTTATTAATCGTTCTTGATCAGTTTTCATTATTTTCTTACTCACCAAGATTGTTCTTTATGTTGAGAGTTTGAATTCTTGTGATTTGACGATTTATGTACAAAGAACGTTTAAGTATCTGAGGTTGGTAAGTTCCTTATTAGATTTGGGTATTTGGTGAGTTGTTATATTGATTGTTAATCAATTTCATATTTAAATCTATAAATTATGTTTTCTGCAGTTTATTCGGAAAAGGTTCAGATCGAAAATTACTGCCATAGAAGAGAGTAATGTGTTAGATGATATTAAAATTGATGAAGAGTTGATTCCTTATAAACATACAAGCTGACTTTTCCTTCATCTAGTAAGGGTAAGTCTATTGCTCTTAAAACTATTAAAGAGGAAGATGATTCCTCGTCAAATGATTCCTTTGAAGATGAAAATATGAAACTTTGCGTAAAGAATTTTCAAAAGGCTTTCAGATTCAAGAAAAGTAGAAGTTGAAAGGATCAAAAAGGGTGTTCTAAATCCTTTAACAAACAGCCAAAAGAAGAATGTAGAGAGTGGTATACAACGTCATGGTTTTAAAGGGTATGATCACATGAAATTTGAGTGTCCAACTTGCTTAAAGACACAAAGAAAACCAGCTATGAATGTATCACTCACGGATTCAAACTCGGATACTTTTTCCTCCAACAAAGAAATTTCTACGAATGAGAAAGAAAATTTTCTAGCTTTTTCTTCTTCTGTTTTAAGTACTAATGAATTTGATTTTGAAGATGACGATCTCCTCGATTCAGATTCAGACGATTTAGATTCTCTTCACATAGCTTATGAAGAGTTGTATGAAAAGAGCTTAAAGTTGAAGAAAAAAGATATTTTAATTTCTAAAGAGCTTATTGTTATTAAAAAGGAAAAGGAAGATCTAACATCTGAAGTTTCTGTGTTGAAAGTGAAAAATGAAGATCTGGAAATAAATTTAAAAGAGTTGGAGAAGGAGTTGGAAGAAGCTAACTTTCAACTGAACAAGTTGTCAACAGAACAAGAAAGTTATATAAAATGCTGAACATTGGACTCTCAGCTGGAAACAAGAGAGATCTGGGTTTTTCAGCCACAATTGATTGCTAAAATTTTCAACAAAACGACATTTGTTCTAGCTATGGTTAAGGAGAAACCACCTCAAATTTCAGCACTTAAAAAAATCAATTGCTATTAGTCTATTCTAAACCATTTCCACCAGGATCTAACATCAATAATCAAAGATCTATGGATTTTTTCAAAACCTAGATTTTGTGAAAATTTCACCTTTTTAAGTTTTGGTTTAATTCTTGAGGAATTTGTCTTAATCTATCTTGTTTAAGTTAGATTTATGGTTTTAGACTTATTTCCCTTTAAGATCTATGATTTATATGTTGTGGTTGTGACGAGATTTGCTTGGAAGGCATTAAGGAGGCCACGGGTTGGATGAGAATGTCACTTGGTGACCTTACTTTATTTTTTGTGATTTATTCTCATGTTGTTTCAGTGAAAGATCTTGTCTATATAATGAGATTACAACTTTATTTTATAATCTTTGTTGTAATTGATAAATTTGTTGGACAATTGATTATATGCATTTCGGGTGGTTTCAAAATGTGTATATGTAATTTCCATGTTGTTTTGTCTTTAAATTTTCAGAATATACTATCATTTTATTAAAAGGCATATTGAATGCATTTGTATTTCTTATTTTACGAATGACATTAAATTCCCTCTATTGATGCTGGCCGAATATGTTATTGATAATCATGGTGCTTTTTTATAATCTTCACATGATTGAATATGATATTTTTATGTTTATGTAAAAGTGCATCTTCATGTGTTTTGGGTAGCTTAAAAATGTTGTTGCTGTAATTTCTGATTTTATGTTCTTCAAGGAATTTAGTTGGTCGAATGCTACTTTGCTGCTGTAAGTTGTAATTTTTTTTTTGTGTTGGAAAAAGAATATGTGATGTTGTATTTCCCAAGTTGGTGTCCATCACATGGTATTGGACCCACATGTCTACTTGTCTTAGAATATTATATTGTGTCATTGATAGCTTTGTTTGTCATTACATGTGCTAAGATTCATTCGAAAATGAAACTTGAATATATTTTACTTCTATTACAATTGTTATGTCACATGAACATGTTTATGTGAAATCTTTCTTAGACTTGTGTTGAAAATAAAAATTGTAGCTTGTGATGATATTTTGTCTAGTTTTGTAACTAGTTCTTTATGTTTTAATCACGTGATAGTTCTTTAATGGCAGATCTGTAATTTTGAATTAAGTTTTATTCTTAATTGAATATATTGTCTTGGAGATATATTTCGAATAAACAGATCTGTGTTGTTGAAATTAACCATATAACTGAGTTTTTAGTTTGGCATCCCTCTTGACAAAAAGGGGGAGGAGTTTTTAGATGCATGTATGTATGCATATGTGTTGTTGATATGATGTTTAAATATTACTGATAGTGGATATGTGATTGCTGATATGATGTTTAAATATTACTCATAGTGGATATGATTGTATGCATATGTGTTGTTGATATGATGTTTAAAGATTAACCATATAACTGAGTTTTTAGATGCATGTATGTATGCATATGTGAAGTTTTTGCATGTATGCATATCTGAAGTTTCTGTGGGCATAAATGCTTGTTGCATGTTTTGATTATGTTAAACAATTTAAATCTGGTTGTTGGTTTAATATCATTGGTAAATTGTTTTGTTTGGTTGATATATTTGAGATTAATAATGCTAAAAGTTAGAGGGCGTTGCCTCCTATTTTAGTTGAATATTATTGTTTGTTTCAGAGGGAGACATATCTTAACTTCTTTGAGATTATACCTGTTTCTTGTCCCGGACCTCCTAGGCTCCCTTGGCTCATCCTCGGGCTTCCCAGTCTCGTCCCCAGGCTTCTTCTTTTGTTTGCTTTATTCGATTTTGGTACAGTCTTTGTATTGATTTCAGCTCTCTTTTTATAATAATACTGCTCTTATAAAAAAAAATTGTTTCTTTATCTAACACTGTTTCTAATGGGTTGTTTAGATTGGTGTGTGTGATAAGATTATTGCAGGTACCTATATCTCAGTTAGTAGTCTTATAAGCATTAGAGTTTATATAGGGTTTGAGTCTCTATGTAAAATGTTTCCTATGGTAGTGATCAACATGATTTATTATCCTTTTGTTTTTAGGCTAGTATATGTTTTATCATGAAGGATGCCAAAGGGGGAGATTGTAACGGGTTTTGGCATTTAAATGTGAATCACCTCTAGGGGGTATTTTTGTCTTTTCATGGTTTTAGAAGAAATTAGAAATATTATGAAATCTGTTAGCCCTTTACGAGTGAAAAGCTCATAACAGAGTGGGTTTTCGCAAAGAGAGGGTTAGACACAATACCGACGACCAAGATCTGTGTATTTTCAAGAAAGAGATTCTCCAAGAAACCATATGGCTTCTACATCTCCTTCTTGCTGAATATTCGGTGATTTTCGTAAAGGAGAGCATTGTCGAATATGGATAGCTTTACGAGATCGTCGATTTGATCATCGATTCCCCAAAATCTACCTGAAAGGTTGAAGATTTAGAGGTTTTGAATGAGTATGGCTGAAAGGTTCTGCCATTCTCGGTGTTATGATTTTGTTTATTGTTCTTGATCAGTTTTCATTATTTTCTTACTAACCAAGATTGTTCTTTGTGTTGATAGTGTGAATTCTTGTGATTTGACGATTTATGTACAAAGAACGTTCAAGGATCTGAGGTTGGTAAGTTGCTGATTAGATCTGGGTATTTGGTGAGTTATATTGATTGTTAATCAATTTCGTATTTAAATTTGTAAATTACGTTATCTGCAGTTTATTAGGAGTCTCTTGCAGTCAGATCAGAATAATACTCTGTTATATACAGATCTTGATTTACGTATTTTCTGTCAAAATATTTGTGTTTGAGCATTGTTAGGTTCTATTGATATTGAAAGCATATTATTAGGATTGATAATATCACTATAAAAAAACAGGTCTATAGTGGCGATTTTATAGCGGCGGTCTCTAAAAACGTCACTATAGACTCTCTATCCCCGCTTTTACGAAAAATGCGAGTAAAAAGATCCCTATAGTCGCGGTCATTGTAGCAGCAGTCACTGACCGCTTCTATAGACCGCTTGTAGTGGCGGTTTTGTCAAAACTGCGGCTAACCGGCGCTGTATATTGTACCTTTAACAATAATTTTGAAAAAAATCGCTACTAAAGGTATACCTATAACGTCGTTTTTGTTAAAAAAATTCCGAAATTATATGTTATTTAATGTTAATAATTATTTTATAGACTATTTTATTCCTTTTAATACATAATTTTATTTTGTTATGTTTTTAAAAACAATTTTAGGAGACCTACTTAATAAAATATGCAATCAAAATGAGTTTTATGAAAATTGAAGTTGTTATATGGAATTATTAATAATGTTATGAAAGTTATATCTATGATTGTTATGGTAATTGTATTTTTATTTACTAAATGTAAGTAGTAATATCATACTATTTAATTATGACATATTATTTAATTTCAAACGAGAACATATTGTGTAATTAGTTTGTGCAATTAAAGTACATAACTTAATCTATAGTCTTATAGGCTATGATTTAATCATTAGGTAAGTACGTATGTATAAAGTACTTAGGCTAATTAGCACATATCAATTATATAATAAACACATACTTTTAAATTATAAGTATTATATATTATTACTCTCAATCTATTTTAATTAAGATTATTATACTGATTATAAAAAAGAGTGTAAAGAATGTATAACTGATTTTAATTTATTAAAAACACATAACTACGAAATACAACTTATTATTAAATTTTTTTAAAAATTGGAAATTAGAAAAAATCAAAATCAAAATAAAAAAATAATATCTTTGAACTTCCCTCTTTCTCGAACAGGCGCGAAATTCCCCTTTCCCGCCCAGCCCCAAATTCCCCCTCCCAAATCCCCCATTTCCTGTCTGTCGCTCTCTCCCCTCCCAAATTCCCCCTTAGACTCCCCAAGGCCTGCACAGTTGCCTCCCTACTCTCCTCTCCTCAAACCTTAGGGTTTTCTCTATCAGTGCCACCACTCCAATGGCCTCAGTCTCTAACCCCTTGTCCCAAACTCTATCCATCCCAAAATACCTTAAATCTTAAGTTACCGAATGGGGAGGAACAAAACCAAAAAAATATTCCGTGTTTGGGGGAAGAAGAAAGGGAAAATCTGGTCCCTTTGACAGAACAGATTTCCACCATCTGGTCCTCCTCATAACCGTGTCATATTCTGTTTCCAGAAAACACTGCTCCCAATGCAGATCACCAACTATCACACACTTGTCCTTTGCAGATGATGTATTGGTGTTCTGCAGGGCAATTATCAGGGAGGCACGGGCAGTCGATTCTCTTCTCAAGGTGTATTGTTACTGGTCAGGGCAGTTGGTCAACAAATAAAAATCCCCTATTTATTTAAGTCCGAACAACATACCTGAAGTGGAATCAGCAGTTTCTAATGCCCTTATGCTCCCTATTTTACAAGAAGGATAGTCACTACTTGGGTTTACCACTATTTTGGGGTCGAGATAAAACTCAACATTTTCGGGTGGTTAAGGATAGGATTCAATCCAAGCTGGCCGGATGGAAGGGTAAAACCCCCTCGCAAGCTGGACGCATAACCCTTTTCAAATCAGTGGCAACATCTATCTCCCAATATTTCATTCAATAACTGCTATTCCCTGCTGGTTGGTGCTCTCAAGTGGATAAGCTCTTGAAATATATTTGGTGGGGATTTCCCCTACCAAGAAATAAAACTTTACCCCTAAAGCTTAGATGTCCATATGTCAACCAAAACCTGTGGGAGGGCTGGGCATTCGCTGTATGAAAGATATTAATCTTGCTTTCCTTCAGAAGTTGGGCTGGAATATTCTTAAGAAACTAGACTCCCTCTGGGTGAGTATACTTAAACAAAAAAAATTCCCAAATTGCTCCTTTCTTTCGGCTATTCCTAGTCCTGGGTCCTCGTTGGTTTGGTAGGGTATTAGTAAAGTGGTGGCTGTTCTTCGTGAAAATATTTGCTATCTTCCGAGAAATGGGGTCGAGTTGAGTATACGATATGATCCTTAGATTCCCAGTCATGGTGGTTTTTCTCCTACGTGGTTAATCAATGCTGAGCAGAATTGTCTTTTGCAATGGGTAGAGGAATTGGTGGATGAGACACTGGTGGGTGGAACCAGCAGGATGTTCTTATATGGACTCAGGATCCCAAGGGTGTCTTTACTGTTAAAGGGGCAGTTATGCAAGCTCAAGAAAGGCGTCACCCAGCTCGGAATTATCTCGAAGAAAAAGATTGGACCACACTCTGGCGCCTTCAGCTTTAGGATAGGCTGAAACATCTGTCATGGAAAATAGCGGGTGAAGCTATTTCTGTGCGAGCTCCTTCTTTTCAGATTACTGAGGCTTAACCTTCAATGGATTTATATTGTGTTGGGTGTGGTCAACAAGTAAAGACGGTTTTGCATGTTTTTCATGGTTGTTCTATTACACGTTATCATTGGACCACGCCTCATTGGGCTCTTGATACCCCCAGGATACTTGCTACCTCTCTGGCGTACTGGATCCACATTTTTCTTAATGTTGAGACCAAACTCGGGATTAGCTCCAGATCTTTTCCTTCTTTTATTTTGAATGCAGCATTGATTTTGGATGTGGTGCGGTTCTCTCGTAATCAATTTATTCACGAAGGTAAAGAGTTGGTTATTTCCGAGTTACAAAGATCTGTCTCCACTCGGTTTTTGGAACATTCGGGGCTTGTTTGGGAACGGGGTCCAGGTCCTGGTTCAGCGGCTTAAACCAGGGTTTAAACCCATAACTGCAACTCAGCGTTTGGCGTGGTTCTGTTTTCTAATAACAGGCATACGTGTGACGTAGTCATTGGATAACCTTACTGACTAAGCTTTCAATCTACTCCTAACATCGTTGACAACGCACGACTTTTGAAAATTGCCTGTCTTCCTCCTGTACCTTGTAAACGGGCGTATGCACAGGCTTTGTCGGATGCTACTGTAATGGTTACTTCGGCGGGTAGAGGATTTCATCTTGGTTCCTCTCCCCCTCCATCTCATTCTTTTAATTTATGGCATTAAATTGCTTCTGCAACTACCGCTTGAACCACCCCAGCGACCTCATCGGAGCCACGATCTCCACGACCTCATTGTGCTAGGTAAGTGGTTGAAGTGACAGAGGTGTTGGAGGAGGCTGTAGTGCCACGAGCTTTAGGTAAGTTTTTTGTCATGGTCGCAGTGTTCTTCGACCACCAGAAAAGCCACATTTTCCATGCAATATCTCTTTTTCTATCTCTCTAGATTTGTTGGTGTAAATTTCTGAAACGAAGCAAGCGGGAGAAGAAGGGATATGAAGTCTTAAGTTGAAGACATAATATACAAACAATATAAAAACTATTTTTATATTAACAATATATCATCTTTGTCAAGAAAGCTTCACGGGTGAAGTTCTTGACGGTGAATCTTTGTCTTTTTTATTTACCAGCAAAATAAACAAGAGAGAGATGCTCCGACGTATTTACCAGCACAGATGCCTACAAAATTTGTTGACCTTGGGTATACTGAGTGGAGCTGTCGTATGAACTTTGAATTTTTCAAATGCGGACATGAAAGTAAGGAACTATGACGAGATGCTCCGACGTTAACGACTTCCCAGCTCGTCAAGATATGTATGATTTGAGATTTCGCATTTTCCATGACGATGAAGCGGTGCCCTTTTTCTTGGCCGTGGACGACAAGTTCAGTAGTTGTATTGTCAGACAAATTAATGAATCTGTCGAGCCTGTGTATCATCTGGCAGTGAGCAGAAAAGTATATTAGGTAGGCATCTGTGCTGGCAGGCTATAGGGGGAGAGGGTTCAACTTTTCGTGGAGAGGTTCAACTTCAAAATCAAAATCAGGACTAGGACCTTAAACCAGGACCTGGACCCATTTCCAAACAAGCCCTCGGTGGCTTGGGTTAAACAGTCTTCTAGACCAGTGCCTTTTTGGGTTCTCCCTGAACCTAACCAAATGAAGATAAATTTTGACGTTGTTTTTCGTCAATCCGATCGTACATAGTTGTCACGCCCCAAACCTCAAAGGAAGGAGGGTGACTTGCTTACAATAAAGAATTAGACTTTTGATTTTAAAAACATATCTTAAAATAAATGCGGAATAAACTTTATTTAAAAAATTCAATAAATATTTCTTAATAAAACTTAAAAACTATTTCAGAATACAAAGAAAAATCTAAACATGATTAGACTCATACAAGAGTCAAACATTTATTCTAATAATCGCTCAACTACCCACCCACGTGTCATCTAATTCTGACAATCGACACGCTTCTAATCAACATTTGAAAATAAAGAAAACAATAGGGAGTGAGTTCGACAACTCAGTAAGCAAAATCATTATACTAGTGTGTATCCGATGAGTCACTCTGTAACAGTAAGAGACTGAATATTTAAAATCTTTCTAAACTGTTGAAAGCTGTTTTTTGGTAATTTCAACAAAACATATTTATCAATAAAACAGTTTTATCTATATACCATAATACTATAGAAAATAAGTTTTATCTATATAAGAAAATCCCTATAGCAATAACTGTGGGTCACATTTACCCCCGTGACAGGGTTGTTCAGTTTCTACCTAGTTTGGGGATCAGCCAAACTAAGTCAATACTATGAGTATAATTCTTCCTTACTAAGGCTTGGCCATGTCCAAGTGTGCACTCGGTAAGAATCTACAAAATAAACCACTTTGTCTCCAGGTACACTCAATGGGCTGCAATTGGTACAAATGCGCTGTCTCTGTAACTCTGTAACTCTGGGCCTCATGGTTTGAAAATACATAACATATCATAAAATAAACAGCACTTTGAATTTTGCATCTTTCTCTTCTTTTCATGAAATATTATGCACAAATCTTGAATAACAATAAATATAAAAAAGCTTTGATTTTAATCAATGAAAACATCATGTAAAATTATTGGACATAAAAATAGGCTCATGTTTACACATTTCATGTGATAATCTTTAACAATTTTATCAAAACGTAATGCACATAAAACTTCGAGGGTTTTCAATAAATCATGCAATTTCTCACATATCACCTCGGTCTTTTAGAAAAATATAGTATAATAACCCCACTTACCTGGATCTTCAAGCAAATAAGCCTCTGACTTAGCACTTATCAATACAGATTTTTAATTTATTATATTATGCTCAAACGGAAACATAAATGAAACTCTAAATCTGCCCAACCAGATTAAATCCGAAATTAACTGGACAAATTCTAAAATATAACTGACCTGTCTCGGGTTTCCCTAAAATCCTTAAATTAACATATATTTTTCCCTGAGATGTTAAATATACACCTGTAACATTTCATATCCAGATTCCTCGTATAACCCAGTAAATAAAATCGACATTCACCTCTGTTCACGGAGTCAAACTATACCCTGAAAATTCATTACTCATCATTTCCAAAATTCATAAAGATCTATTACAATATCCAAAAAGCCCGAAATTTATACCAAATATTTATATATGCGTTATAAAGATATCTATAGAATTTCATGCCAAAATTCGAAACCTAGATATGTCATCCGATTCAAACCTTCAATCTATATCAAGGATCTTTCTTATCACTTCCGATTTCTCTAAGTCTAAATTCCAGATTTTCAAACTCATACCAATACATCTCCAAAAATTACGAAACTTTAACTCAATTCGTATGACGATGTCTAGTAAGAAATATCTAAAATTCATAATTTTTAAACTTCTAGGGTCGGCTATACAAAAATAATTCTATATACTACTCAGATCTAGAACCTGAATTTTTCTGAACAAATCTTGAACCCAAATTTCAATTACTCCAAGAAACAAATTAAAACTATTTTAAAAATATTGAAATAATTAGGGCTAGATCTAGACACCCTATGATTTGATCTTTCATAAAAAGAATACAATAAAATATTAAGAAATTCAAAATACATGAATTTGCTTCAAGAAAAATTGTCAAGATTGTTGAAAGCAAGAAAATCTTTCTTTATCATCTTGTTGGCGTAAACCTGGTGTTTAAAAATTAAAATCAATATGTAAATCTATATATACACTCACACTATTAATAGAGTCCCTTTTGAACTCTAAAACTTAATTTTAAATAATCATAAAATCTTTAAAATTTTATAAAAAGGTTTGACTAGTCAAAGATAAAAATTCAACTATTTTAAATGACTTAAACTCAAATTTTAAATTTAAAAAGGACATTTCAAATAATTTTAAAATAGAACTCTCAGGTGTTACAATAGCTGTCTCTTGTTGAGACTCCTCCAGCTCTCTTTGTACTATGTACATGGAGTAAGTCAAGGCTATGGACCCCCTTCTTGGTGAAGCTATGGTTGTTGCCCGGGAGATGGAAATTGAGTTTCTTCGGGTAAATTTTGAGACGGACTCTAAGCTTTTATGGGAGGACCTGATGGATGATCTGCAATCTCCTTACTGGAAGATTGAGGATTTAGTCCTCTCTATGCGTCAGCTGCTGAAGGCACAATCGGCTTGGTCGATACATTGGGTGCCTAGGCGGTGAATCACGGACCCATCTATTGGCACAATGGACAGCTCGTTCTTGTGTTTCTGGGTTGTTTGATTCTAGTAGAATTTCTTGTTGTATTCCTTCTTATATTTTGTATTGTGACTCTTCGTTTCGTGACTTTTCTTAATGAAGTTGTTGGTTGTTTTTCAAGAAAAAAAAAGTGCTATTTTTCTTGCCTTTACCCTCTGGTGGAGGGAGTTTTCTACTGTTTAGATTTTTTACCCTCCCTCATGTGGTGGGGTTGAGTTTTTTCGGTTCTTCGGGGCTATGCCTGTACAGTTCTTTGGGGAAATTTATACACATACCGGTTACCCAAAAACAAATTTTAAAAGCGCCGCAAGCAGAGTTCTTTTTAGCAGCGTTTTTAGTGAAAAGCTGCCCTAGGCTCATGATTTAGCCGCGTTTGTGTTATAAATCCGACGAAAGGGGCGTTTATTTAAAAACGTCACTGAAAGATGGGTTTCTAGCGGCATTTGTTTTGTAAGCGCTGCAATAAGAGTAAGATTTAGTGGCAAATTTTTTTAAAAACGCTTCCAAAAATTAATTGTGATGTTAGCGCGCCTTTGAAGAAACGCTGAAAAAAAGTCAGGATATGGGCTTTTAGCAGGGTTTTGTACGAGAAACGCTGCTAAAAGTATTTGTTGGAAATAAATTAATTTTTTTTCTTTCGACTACGCGAATCCAAATCTCTTAAAAACATAGGTATATTATTTGCAATTTAGCCTTAATTTTTTATTCTACAAGGAGATTCATTAACTTTCCTCTCTTTACGAAGATGTGTTCACTAGCAAACTTGTCCAAGTTAAGGTCATTCGAATCATACATAAACCACTTAATTAATGAGCAATTATTATTATTATGCTTATTTCAGTATGAATATTTCACAAATGCATTAATTGAAGTAGAAAGTTTCCTAAAACTAGGTCTTTCAACAAGGAGGCATATATTTTGGAGGTGGGCGAATGCTTGTTTCTCTGGTGAACCCATTCTTCACTACAAGCACGGTATCCATTCCCCAGCTAGCGTGCCTTTCCAAATGACAGTGCATGAACCATACACCTGAACAACATGAGTCAAAGAAAACCATGGTCAAGCTCTTTGTTGGTGATCTGTATCATAATTCAGAAGTAGCTGAACTAATTTGCTAAAGCTTGTTTGAACTATATTGGAGCAAGATCTGCCAGGCAGAGGCCCAGATGTTGCCCCAGTGTATGCAGTACTCAACTAAATAATTAAGAACTTACCCGGATTGTTGGCAATAAACCTGATTGTTGCCCATCCATTCTTCGGGACTCCAATTGTGTTAACTAGTGGAGGATCAACCAAATTATAAGACTTTGGATCAGTCATATTGTTGAAATTTCCAGAACCCATCCCAACCACATAGAAGCTAAAACCATGCAGATGCATGGGATGATTCTCTGCTGCCCCAACATTAGTCCCTTGATACACTATCTCCACACCGTCATTATAGTTTACTGTCAAGACCTTCGTCCCTAGGCTTGGATACAATGTATTGTTCCCCACATCTCCAGTGAAGTTGAAGAAATATGGTGGCTGCTTCGGGAAATCATTGGAAAAAACTTTGGACAGGTGCCTGTAAAAAGGTAGTACATACGAATTCTGAGTGTAAAAGCTTTACCATACAATGCAATGCACTGCTACCCCTAATCAGACAAATTTACTGTAATTGTTCAAGATTTTGTTATCCATGGTAAATCTTTTGGGTGTAGGGCCGAATGAGAGAGAGAAAATTCAATCTTTCTGAGAGTTACTCAATTTCATGTGATATAAAATCTGAATCAAATGGAAGTGAGGAGAGGGAAAAGTTATTACCCGTAATATGCTTGCAGTACATCTATTTTTGGGGTCTGGAAACTTATATTATTCAAGCTTGCTGCGATCCTATTACCATCCGGTTCAGAACATGATGCATTCGGGCAGTACAACTGATTTACAGAAACGGTCATAAAGATCCTCTGAGTGATATTTACTGGCACTTTGACCGGGTGGTATTTGTTTGCTAAGCTTCTCAAGAGCTTTGTCGGGAAGGGAATAGACGATGGGGCAGTATATTTGCCTCGATACTGTAGAATTGCCGTTGTGGTAGTGTTGTCAAAAGGAGCAGTGGTGTCAGCAAAAGGAGTCGAAACAATATAATAAAGACTGGGAGACTGGTTTGCCGTCACCAACACGTCCATTGTTTGTCCAGGGGTTATCATGATGTAATTAGTGACGATGGGTTTGGTGTACGCACCGTCCATCCCCACAACTGTGAGTTTGTGATTTGCAATTCCAAAGAATTGCTCTTCGTTCATCACGGCATTGATTATGCGCAGAAGATAGGTCTTACCATAGTTAACCAGTAAACGATATGTACTTCCTGCGCGCACAAATATGAACTTCAGAGGAATTGATTATATATATACGCTGGAGACAACAAAGTTGATGGTGAGAGGAACAGGATGCCAGTTGGAAAACAAGAGAAAGTAATTGGTGCCTAAGATTTTTTCTGCTCTAGACCTACATGGTTTTTTCCCACATGATTATTCTTAAGCTGGTGGGGTTTGAAAGGAAAATGAATGAAAAATATTATTATAGTAGTCCCTTCGAGGCGTATAAGACACTTCTTTCAAAGGGCATCTTTATCTTTCCTATGAAAATCTGATTTCGAGTTCTGTTAGCTTTTAAATGATGCATCTTTTTCAAGTGATCACACATTTGTTTTCTTAATTTTCCAAATGATAGTGTATCTTTGTTTTGGCCAGCTACGTAAACAATAAACATTACGATAATTTGTAATCTAGATAAGGTTTAGTCATGACTTTTATACCATTGGAACAATCATACAGATCTCCTGGCTGGCCGTTAATAGTGAAAGCATCTGAAGTGTTTGGATCACCACCAGTGGCAAGTGCCTCATCAATTATGGCCATCACATCTCCCTTATACCACTCCCCTGCAGATTAATGATCAGAAAATCAAAACTCAAATATTAATTACATGTTTATGGCATAATATTAGTAGGAATATATATATATATATAGATGGGAGTTTCTATCACATAAAGCAAAAACCTGTAACAGTAATATTCCTTAATATAAAATATGTAATATTTGCTTACCGAGAACAAGCGTCTGTTCCCCATAAGGCTTAGGAAATGGATAAGTGGTCCAAGGAGCTGGTAAAATGACTATGGCACCATGCACAGTAGCACGAGACCAATCACTATGGGCATGCCACCAAAGAGTTCCTTCTTCATCAGAAAATATGATCTCCTGAGTAAAGCTTGTATTTGGTGGAATCGGACATTGTGTGACGTTCTCAGGTCCATCTGACCATGGGTTCCTTGGTTGCTTGACTCCATGCCTGTCAGTATAAAGGTTGCCTTTAACTATTCATACGTAATATTATATATATGAGAAATGCTTCCCGTCCCGAAACGGGAGTCCCGATTTTAGTCCCGAATGAAACGCAGCCGTTTTATAAAAATCCTGAGAAACCGATAATTTGCTGCAGCGCACGCGTTTTGGCACAAAAGCTGACTGAAATCCCGACTTTGTAAGAGCTCGTGGATTTCGCCCTCACCATACCAAAGATGGAAAAGTCCTAGAAAGGGTTACTAACAAGTTGCTATTCAATTAGGAAGACAAAAGATATGGACAGACTAAGGGAGCTTCTGAGTGTACCTAGTGGTTGTACCGCACTTTCCTCCTTGTGAGTTTACAAAAAGACAACCCCAGAGAGAAAGGAAGTCTGTAATATGCAGAAGTGGGCTATATATTGTACAGAAGTAGACCCAAGAAAGTTAAAAGAATCTATAGCAGAAGTTTTAACAAATATACTGATTTGGAGCCTCAAAATGGAAAAGGACGACGCAGGTGCATCTTCTTGGGGATAGAGAACGGTGCTTTGCTAGCTAGTTTCTTTAATGGGTGAAGTGAATTCAAGGGGACGGGACGGACAAGGGTCTGTCTATTCCGCTGCTCAAGAAATTCCTTACGAGTGATGTTGAAAATTTGTTGTAAATTCTAAATTGGCTTTTTAGGGTAAAGAAGTTTGATACCCTTTTTCTTTGACTTCACCTTGTCTATTTGCAAATCAAATGTCTCACTCCTTGCTACTGCCGAATTTCACCGGAGCTCGATTGGTTCTCTCTCCAAGCTCTTTTGCGGGCCCGCAGTCGCATATGTATGGTTTCGACTCCTTGTGCTCTAAATATACTAGCGTCTTCACACTCTTCAGCATTCTTATGTTTGTGTAATAATGGTTTGGTTTGTTTTTTGGAATTTCGTACTTCGGTATTGGGAATACAATGGCTGGAGCAAATAGGTTCAGTTTTCTGTGATTGGAGAAGAATGATAATGGAGTTTCGGTGGGCAATCAAACTCGAAGGTTCCAGGGAACGGACGCAACGCTATTCAATTAGAATCCTTGAAGGGAGTCTCTAGGGAAGAGAAATGCTTCCCGTCTCGAAAGGGGAGTCAGAATTTTTATAAAACGGCTGCGTTTCATTCGGGACTAAAATCGGGACTCCCGTTTTGGGACGGGAAGCATTTCTCTCTCTCTATATATATATATATATATATGCGCGCTTGTTTTACTCTGGTTGCGAAGAGCAATTAGGATTGTTTATAGTATTGTCGGTTCCACTCCCTGTAAATGTGGAAATTTCTAGCTTTGGTGGATGTGGGCCAGACTACTCTCAATTTTCCTAGTCCAACCGCGTCATTTAAAACTTGCCTTTTACTCCATATCTGAACTAAAATTTTAGTTAAAGTGGAGCTTCTCCTCAACGCGCAGGAGAGAGACAGAGAGCGACAGAGAGCTTATATGAGTTTCGAGGAATTATACCATGGAGTATAAAATTATAAAAGCCCCTTGCATGGAGAACATAACGACTTTAACTAGCTGAATACCGCAAACTAAAGATCTCCATGTTTTTTTATATGACGACCGATCGAGCTCTCTGCAGCTCGGGGCAAAATCTAGCCTTCAAGAATATTAATCGAGAGGATCAAAACCCTGCTTCTAGCAGGGTCCTGATTCAGACACTTGGAATTTCAGATGTAAGGAACAGACGAACTTACAACGAAGTCATAGTGCTGGACTTTCGCTTGGACCATGCAATGGAAGATACTGTCAAGAACTAACAGAAACCCCAGAAACCTTAAGAACAAACCCATTTTCTTTAATGCCAGTTGTGAACTCATGGACTTACCAGACAACTCTATTCTGCCATCTTCTTCGTAGGTTTAAGAAGTATTTATAGGGTATGTAGCGTGCGCAAGTTAATTTCGCAGAAAGGCCAATAAGTCAATTACATAGTGATTTCAAAAACCTGAACCGAAGAAAAAAATATTTTACGATTAAGATCATACGACGTGCGGTTCTATAATGTGCGCCTTATCATCTTCCATTAATTTAGACGTGGAGCTTTCAATAGGGTAAAATTTAACAATTATCCCTCGACTATAGGGCATGATTTGCTCCTAACTAATGGACCGCAAAAGGACCACTTTTTACCTTCTCCCTTTGAATCAAAGGCTAATCTCAACTTTCATGTTACATTATGCTTATTTTTAATGTAACTCTAAAGTTGAGGTTGGTGGGGGCATAAATATGTACCAAATTAATCATATAGGTCCAATCAGCTTCCGCCATTGTACAGCACCTTGAGGTTATAACAAGCTGACGATTAATTAATTTGTATTATTTTTTTGTTTGAGCTGGAATTCAGATGTTCTTGCTTGGAGTATATTTCATCTAGCAACGAGGTAGCTAACAGGGACATGAGATTAATGTCTGGAATGTCACGCTAGAAGCAATAGATAAGTTATTGTATTCAAACTTCAACTATAATTAACAGAGTGACAATCAGAACCAAATAACCTTGCTTGAAGTATTTGGTTAAAGTCTTAATTAACAACAGGACAAAAATTGTCCAAAATCATTGCTTGGGAAGTGATATTTATGGAGCATCAAGAATCTGTAACAGTACAAAGAATATAACAAAAATTGTCCAAAATCATTGCTTGTAGCTTTGACGGTACTGGAATAACTATTGCGAAAGAATATAATAATAATAATAAAAATATCAGTGCATGACAGATTTGCTCCTTGTTACTTTTATTTCTTTCCTTTGTGGAGGTACTAATTTTAAATCCAACGTCTGTGAAAATATCCTATAACAATCTGGGGAACGTTTTTGTATTATATATATGTCCAACATACCATCATATAGTTTATAAATACTCTAGAATTGAACGAGTAGTTATAACTTTATGATCCCTAGCTCATCAAATCGCAATGCTATATATACGTGTTGCATAAATATACCATTTTACAATCATACGTGCATCTTTGGATTGCTACAAAGATCACCATAAGTTAGGTGATGATATTTCTTGACATTCATTATTACTATATGTTTTTGTATTTTTAAATAACTGTGGCCCCAAGAGAGTAACATGTTCTTTTACGATTCGAATTTCAAGCCTCCAAGAAGGAATAACTTCCGCTAATGCCAAAGGTCACCCAACTAGGTTGGCAGGTGTCCAGTAGTACCAGTACTTCGCCGTTTGGCGGAAAACCAAATGCAACAATTATAGTGGGTACTGAAAAAAGAGATCCTGATATATACTGAAATGACAGACGCACTTAACAATGATCGTTTGGCGCCGGCCCTTTGAATGTTAGGTGCCAATAGGATTTGTGGAGAACATTTTGATCACCGGTTTCTGACTTCAGTCCTTTCCCACAGCATGCACATAGCATATATGCCTATGGTAACTTGCCCAACTCAAAGAAACTACGCTCCTTATAAGTGGCTTTTTGCCTAGAAAAGAATTTTTGGTTCACAGAAAATTTGATGTAAGCAAGAATCGTACCACTTAAAGGACCCTTCATATTTCTTTAAGTAATTGCTCCAAGGGTATGAGATATATATATCTTGACCAAAGCTTCCCACTCCAAAAAGGATCACCGCTGGATTTCTAGAAGAGGCCGTAAGGTTAAAATCCTAAAAGAAAATTGGTTTCTGAGTGTGCACACAATAGCGAATAAAATCATGAGGACAAAACGAAGGAGAATTTTTGATGAATCGAATTCCAAAGAAAACCTGGACAGGCTATATATGAAGATCTGGATAGAAGGCGTTGTTTATTGAAGCGGAATTCGCTGAGACGTTTCATTATATAGGATTTAGATTTTTTGCAGTACCGCGCGAGGTTGAAGTACAGATGTTGTACTACATATAATCAATGTTTAATCTGCCAAATTAAAAAACGCCAATTGTTAATCAGATTAAAATTTGATCTTTAAGGCATGCAATAGGTTCAGAAAAAAAAGGGTAATAACGGAAGAAATATACCTAGACATGCAAGCTCAGTTATCAAATTTAAGACATCACAGTACTCCAGGGAGCTAGAAATATGAGACGGCCACAATAGGAACTGATAGTTATATCACTTTATTAATGCTTAACAATAATATATATCACTGTCCAAGTTAGATGGACTTACCGCGTAGCACTAGTGGAGTTACTTTTTTTTAATATAATTTCTTGTCAACCCCACTAGTGGAGTTACAAATTTTAACAACTTATTCTTTCATTTTCTTTTAAGCGTAAGTGACTAAGGATATTTAAAGAAATGAGGATATAAGGCGTATGTTTCTTGTCATCTTAGGAGAGCATAAACCAACAATATGTCACTAATATTGTTCCTAGCTACGAAAAAGGTTAAATAACCAACATTGTTCTTTTATACCCTTCGAGTTTGACATATTACTCCCTCGGATCATGATCTTCTACAACTTTCTATCCGAATTGTATGTAGTGTAATAGAAAGAAATAGACACAATATATGAACTTTATCATATTTAAGATTGTCAATGTAAAACTTCAGACAATGTCGGTCTTATATATAATATTTAATGTTTCTTTGGTCTATCTCTCTTTGGATTGTGAACAATGAGAAACTAAAGGAACTGAACCTAGAAGGGGGTGAATAAGTTCTGCTAATTTTTTTGCACTTAATTTCTGTACATAGCTTCACAAGTAAATCAGCAACTTCAAGAAATTTATAAATCTATATCAAGATTTAAACAGATCAAAACAGTAAACTTAACTAAGACAAATTTATACAATTTATCACAACTAAGCCTTCCTTTGTTTTTGTTTATCACCATCTGGCCAATCCCGACAGCAAACAACACTAATCATAGATTTTTTTTCACCCTTGTGAGTTATGAATAATTATTTTTCCTCTTTGTTTTCTTTTCCGGTTGATATCCACAACCAAATCGCTGCGGGACCTCCATTAATTTGGGTCATGTATATGGTCAGCTTCAGGAACATTGACGTGACACACAGATCAAAAAGTTCCATACCACAATACGATCCATATATAATAATTGCTATCAGAGAACTCTTGTGTGAAAAGAAGGGGAATGAACCTGCTACGTCACTCGAGCTTCATTAAAAGGAGTAGGTAGTGCTAGCTCCAACCCCACTGTGGAAAGGTTAATTAGGTATAGATACTCTAGAGGGTCTTTGCATATTGCACCCCATTGGTAAAGTGAAGCTTTTATAAAGATGCTGATGGCCAAGAATCATGAATAATCAGGAGCATATATACTTTCGACGGACTAATGGTCCTTTATGAGTTCCTTATGATTCGATAGAAGCAATAATCTGATTTAAGCCTTCCAAGGGGATCAGAGACCAGAGCGTCATTTCTGAAGGGAAGTGTCGCATCTTTACGATTCCGTAGAAGTTAAGTTTGGATGTGGGGTACATGAGAACAGTGAATCTCGCCTTTATTATAATTCCTCGAGGCCGTGGAAAAGGTTGATGGTTCTTTATGACTAAAACCTAACAGGCGTCCAAATGAATTGTAGATAAGAGGGAAGGCGGGAAGAGAAGAGTGGGGACCTCTGAGGCACAACTAAAATGCCTCCACCAGTGATGGTGGCGGCTTCAACCTCCTTGGCGCACTTCAGCTGGCGTAAGAGGTCGCGTGTCTTTGAGGCCGGCGTGGTGAATTTTAGAAAAGAAAATAATCATTTGGCAACAAATAGTTTTCCATCTATCAGATGATCATTTGCGGAAGTGCTGTATACTCGTGGGCTGCGCTCTAGTGCAACCAATATATATGAAGAGAAGTAAAAGCGGCTCTTATTTCCATCTTAGACACTCGCAATTGTCGTTTTGGATGGCGACTCCCGTATTGTGCGGTGATGACCATCATTTAAAGCATTCCCGAAATATTGATCCCATTACATCTGACATACGTCAGACTCTTCTTAAATACTTCATGCTCAGCAATATCATACCAATTATGTGAACTCTACTAAACTTATAAAAATTTACTGGTCTACGTGTCCACCACAGTAGGATAGAGATCTTCTCTAATTTGTTGTTGGAATTGAATGGTCTAATTCGAAAAGTCATAGATACAACATATAAGTTCCACAATGATATCTACATTGTCCGTTAATTAATACGAACAATATCAAATGTTATAAGACTCATATGATGTCTATCCCTATCTGAATTGAATTATCGTGCAGAAAATTTTAGACAAACATGATCTGTCCATAGTATTCCTCTCGGGCAAAATTGTTGACAATAATTAATATAGTAACGCATGAAAGACGCACTTATATTGCAACGGGTTCTGGAGGCTGTTAAGCTGGGTGTGCAGTTGGTGTGTGATCAAGGTTACGAACAAGTGATTTTGGAAGGTGATTCCAAAATAGTTATTAAGGCTATCCACAACTGGCCTCAAATTTCGAATTGGCGTATTTATTCTTCAGTTAAGGAGATTCATGAAGCGTGTTGTCAATTGCAGAGTTGACAAACAGTTCATGTATGCAGAGGTGCAAATGAGTTGGCAGGCAGTTCATGTCGGTTGTATGCTGGTACCGACCCTCCTTAAGGTGTTGTTTTGGTGGTTTTGATTTGGAATAAGTTGAGGTTTTTACTAAAAAAAATATTGCAACGGGTTCTTCGACCAAATTGCATCAACAAATATGATTGCCACAAAAAACTGAATTAACTTTAGTAATAATCAGGACACTCTCATTAATTACCCTGAAATACCATCATGTGATATAGGAGCTTCAACCAGCGAAACATAAACTTGTCCGACAGCAACAGCATCAATGTTATTCGGTTGATAATTGGGATGATGGTTTCGTGGAATCAGCTACAACGTACTCTGCTATAAGGAGTCCATTGGTTTACAATGTAGCAATAATCATAACAAGTGCGTTTATTCTAGTGAATTAATACAACATGCGCACTCTCTACTATAATTTCTTCTGCTTTTTGTGTCTAATTTTATAGAACTATTTTCACTTTACAAAAAGGAGATCAGAAACTCTCTTTCACATGAAACAAAAAAATAAAGTAACAATAAATGCGAGCCCGGTCCTAGATTAAAGCTGCATATAATAACATAATTGGAGAGGTCCTTCAGTACTGCTCCAAATTATTTATCGGATTTTTTTTCTTCACGGTCTAATTAAATGTATGGCTTAAAAGTTAGAGCATCACAACTAAGTACTACTATTCCGACAGAAAAACAAAGAAGAAATCTTTTCCGAAGATCGCCATCACCAATACAATCAATCGTGTCGGGAGAAGGAAGAACCTCCTACAATTATGTAATCTATAGTACTTTAATGACAAAAAAACAAACGCTTAATCCAAACTACAGTTGTTAGGACTCCTTAATTGTAAGAAATCATGAATCATGAGGGCATATATTGTCCCGTGCGATTCCGAGAATGCTTTATTTGTATCATGTAAACGTGTCACGTGTTGAAGGGCACAAATTAACCTGATCTTGAAGACAATGAAGAGCAAAAAACTATCCCCACTTGACGGAGAAAACGTGGGAAAGCTTTGAAATTTGAATACATGGGAATCTTTGTACGATTAATATTTCTCTATAAACAAAATCATATGGGCTCTGATTTGCACTGGGAGGGGCATACGAGGTTAGAAAATAACTGTACCCACATTTTGACCTGCTGTTATCCGAGATTTGGACAATCATTCACTTTATTCGGTGCACTAAAGTTCAATTGATTAGGGCTGGTCCACTTTTTGATCCATGACTAAACTCCAGTTGAATCTATATCATATGAGTCGAGCTCGAACTATTATAATATGATGCTAATTAGCACTCAGTTTCTTAATATACAAGTCAAGCTGGAATCCGTATAAAGTCCAACAAAACAACTCTACATTTCCCTACTTACCTCATTCACACTATGCATTCAACGCAAATATTTTGACACGTATTCCTCCAACGCCTTCGTCAAATATGATTGTCATCATCCGTTAAATATCAAGCAAATTAACATCCACTTGATGTAGGAATTGAATCAGTTTAGCGATAATTCAATACTTAATTTGGCTAGTGGACGGACCGAAGGTCCTAGAAAATGTTAAATATATATAGGTTTAAAAAGGTATTGAAGTATACATAATGAAAAACATATAAGGAAAGTTACTTAATTAATTAATTGTTGACGGTTAAGGCCACTTATTGTAGAGAAATATGATGCTCAAATCCACTGGAACAATCGATTCTCAAATAGTGTAACAAAGTCACACTAGCCTAAGAACTCACAACCAAAATAGAATAGATCAAACTAAAAGAAGAAACACACTTTTTATTGAAGAAAGGAGATAATACAACTTGGATAGGACCACACTTACAATATATGAAAAGTGTTGGAGACAAAACTAGGAACACTCTCTTTTGTGGGTTTAGGCGAGATATGATGGAATGAATGACTTGAGAGGTTGACTAGGGTATATATAGGACTTGGGGAGAGGATCTAGATACTTCTCATGAAATTCCAAGAAGATAAATGAGACTTATCACATGACCAAGGAGGAATTTCGAATTTAGTCAAGAAGATGAGATGAATGTGCATGGGGAGATGAAGGCTTGCATAGGAGAAGTGAAATGTTGCAATGGTTGTGCGGAAGGGTGTGAGAGAGTGACCAAATTTATCCAACAATAGTAAATGGGTCAACACACAAACATAATTGCCTCACTACAAATCTCAAAATGAAAACTCTAAAAAATACACTTTAAAATTTAATACTCCCCTTAAAGTGATTTTCTAGAAACGATGTCAAGCTTCTTCCTTAGGAATTCAAATGGATCTTTGGAAAGTGACTTTGTAAATATATCAGCAATATTGTTGTTACTCCTCACCTCCAAATCTTCAATTGAACCCATAAGAACTTTCTCACGAACAAAGTGATGCTGAGTTTCAATATGTTTGGTCCTCGCGTGACAAACCGGATTTGTAGCAAGCTTCAAAGCACTTTGGTTGTCATCATAGATGATGATAGGTTTTTGAATTGATGAATAAACGTCTTCAACAAGCCTACGTAGCCAAACACATTCTTGTGTAGCAAGAGAAGCCGCCTTGTACTCCGCCTCAATCATAGAAAGAGAAACTGAATCTTGCTTTTTGCTACACCAAGAAACACAAGATGATCCACAAAGGAAAACATACCCGGAAGTAGACCTCCGATCATCCAAGTCACCACCAAGATCGGCATTAGAAAAACCAAACAGCACAAAATCTACATCTCTTTTGAAGAAAATACTCATATCAAGAGTAGAGTGCACATACTTCAAGATATGCTTCGCTGCTTCCAAATGTGGTTTTCTTGGTGCTTGCAAGTAACGGCTAACTAGGCCAATCGAGAATGCAATGTTTGGTCTTGTAATAGTCAAATAAATAAGACTTCCTACAAGAGCCCGATAAGGACGAGGATCAGGAAGAAGATTACCTTCCTCACGTCGTAGCTTAATATTTGTACTAAGAGGAGTGAAGCACTTCTTACACTAATTCATCACAAATATGTCCTGAAGTTTCTCCACATAGTCTTGTTGACACACAAAAATTCCACTTTTGAGAAACTGTCACTTCCAATCCGAGAAAATGACTAAGTTGTCTCAAATCTTTCATCTCAAAGCGAACGAAAAGTTCTCCCCGAAGCTTTTTAACTTCATCATAATCATTATCAATTACAATCATGTCATCAACATACAAGAGGACAATAACATGCACCTTGCCTTGCTTTTTCACAAACAAACTAGAATCTGAGTTAGAAGCAAAATAACCACAAAACTGCAAGTATTCGGCAATTTTACCAAACCAAGCTCTAGGGGCTTGCTTCAATTCATACAACGCCTTTTTGAGCTTGCAAAAATACTCCGGATGATCTTGAGAAACATAGTCATCGGGTTGCTCCCCGTCGTGCTTCATCCGAATGTCTCTACAAGTACTCGAAGGAACGAAGACCTTTGGCGAGCACCAAATTGAACTAAATTGCGTGTTGCAGCGTTAGTAATGATTGGGAGAGATAGCTTTTTTAAGGTTCGACGTATCAAGTTCGAGTCATGTAAATACGACGTTAATGCTTCTACTATTAAGCAAGTTTCAAACTTATCGTGTATAGAATTGTGGGGCAGATTCTGTATACACCATCCTATAAGATCTACTCTGTGGGACAGGTTTAGGTCGACGGGATATATAGTACTTCATCTAATGGGTGAAAACTTTTTTTTTTTTAAAAATTGAATTAAATTTTGATGAGATAGATTTGACTTGTCATATGGATTTGTTATATCTTCTTTTTAACATTAGAGAACTGATTGAATTTATCGTTTCATATAATATGAAATACTTAGGATAATTAATGATTAAAAATTGTGTCCTATATATATTAAAAAAAGTTCGAGCTAATTAGAGGCTAAAAAAATTAGCTTCTTTCCATTTTCTGTCACCGCCTAACTAATTTTTCCGAATCACAAATACCTTTAGTTGCATGTTTAGTATCGATGCCTTGGAATTAAACAATAAAACTCATGGTTCTCGCAGAAGAAAAAGTTAAAAAGAACATGAGACGTTTAACAGAGTGGCTACAATAGTTTTTGTGACACAAAATGACAACAGCATGTCCAACGTACGTCGACTGTTTATTAGATAACAATCATCCACCTACTCTTTCCTCGTTTTTTTCTAACTAAGCAAACAGCAAGAAAACGAAAATTGAAAGCAATCAAGAAGAAAATAATCTAATAGGATAAGAAAACAACAAAAGAAAATAATTGGCTACGTTGATACGAACCTAATCTTGAGTTGATAAGAAGCAAAAAGAAAACATGGATTAGAGCCATTTCCCATCTCAACAGTTAGACTACCTAGTGTTCTATCTTTCTTAAAGATTCATAATTACAAATTGCCTTACTAATGCTTTGAGTCCTTTGTTCTTCCGTTGTAGATATGTTATTCAAAATATAATACGAAAATTATAATATGAACAACCCCCCCTTTTTTTCTTGTTAAGCAATACTTCATTAGCAAATATCAAAGGAAACATAATAGTCAAGGGAGATCAGCGCCAATATATTTATATACACCGAAGGATAGGTACCAAAGAGTTCCAGATCATGGGGTATTAAACACCGCTCTTGCTGTTGAGCAGAGGGCATTATTTTCCAAACCCTTATATCTGCTTCACTGACCACCCGTACACAAAAGGTAAAATAATTTCAAACTCCTAACCTAGAGCTGTCATAGATTCGTAAGCGTGATTCTAGGTTAGTCCTCATTTAGGGTCCATAATTTCGAGATTAATTAATAGTCACATGGGTATCTTCGTACTATTGAAGTGCCACGAGATTATATATTAAATTTCCCTGCCGACATGCAATTCATGCATGCCAATGGTAATCTGCACCGACTCGGAGTATCGATCCTTAATTATTACATCGAGATTACAGATGAAATAGAGTACTATTCTTTTCCCATCGAGATCCATACTCTTATCTGCTACACTTACCACCCACAAAAGGTAAAATAATTTCAAACTCTAAGATAGAGCTGTCATAGACTCGTAAGCATGACACTAGGACTCATTTAATTAAGTGACTAATATAATGTCCTGATTAATTTACAGTGCCGCGTTTGTCATTTGTTTACAAGAATAGATTAGCAAGTAATAATGAAATCTTGCTGCCATAGACTCGTAAGCGTGATACTAGGCTTCATTTAATTAAGTGACTAATATAATGTCCTGCTTAATTTACAGTGCCGCGTTTGTCATTTGTTTACAAGATTAGATTAGCAAGTAATAATGAAGTCTTGCTGCCATATAACTATCTTTTTATTAATATTTATATTTTGCTTCTATCAAGACTACGACGTGGTACTTTCTTCTCGTTTACATTAAAGAAGTAGAATACTACATATTACTTTTCCTGCTGAGGAGATATATATATATATATAGTTCCTATTGCTAACAAGGATATGGTTCGCCACAATACCGCATGAAATTGCCGTGCTGGGTTTGCCACGATACCGCAAGCATACGGCATCATGGGGTAACATGTATATAAAATATCTAATTTTTGGGTGAGTTTCCAGACGATTGAAGGGACCGATTGACAGCATCGGACAGTTAACTACTTCAATGTAGCAGAATGATGAGAATCGGGCAGATTACAAGGACTCTAATGAGTTGGGCCGGCTAGTTGACTGCCTGGACCCAGAGAGAGAAAGAGTCTTTTGAATATGTCAACAAAAGCAGAGGAGTGGGCCATTTGACAGCTCCGGCCTGGTAATATTCAATCGTATTTTCCACAAAAAAAGTAAAGCAAAAGTTGAAATTATGTACCTTAAACCAGTAATAAAAAGGAAAAAGCATATGCATTTGTATCTCTGGAGAAAAAGCATGTAGCACATGAAAACAGTAGCATATATGCACATGCTAACGCCATTTGTGAGATTCCTAGAATTTGGATTAGGCCAAGTGAAAATAAAGCTGCCAAAATTTGACTGATATTTATGTGTATCTTTTACACTAAATCATTCTTGGGAACCAATTATGCCATTCACCGAAAGTTATATGTAAAAATCTCATGGCCAGAAAAACCATGACATTTACATTTTCTGGCACGAGTAATATATAACCAACCGAATTACCTTACCATTACCTTAACTCGGTTTTGCCGGCAATCTTGTACGTTTGTGTCGACATAGAGGCACTCTTCAATATTTCCAAACAATCATAAAATAATCTCTCTCTTCATTAAATTATAAAATAATATTATACTATTCAATTAAATCTTCTCTCCTCACTTTTTCATAAAATACTATATTTTTTCACAAATCCCAATATCCAAAATTTCCAAAACCTCAATATTTCCACAAACAAACATCACCTAAACATGCCCACCAGTTAGCTTTCAGTAATAAGAAGACATCAGGAGTTTCGAGCACCGAACTATGAGAAGTTGGATCAAATGAGAGATATTGGAGACAAAAATTCTGCACTTGAAGTAGATGGAGAGATCAGTAAGAGAATCGAAGAAATTGAATCAGATCATGGGTTCTGCATGATATTAATAGCATGTTAGGTTTTTGTAGTACAGAAAAGTGAAGTACAAAAGATCGACGTAGTACTGCATCTTATTTGAGAGATAGAAAAGAAAAGATAAATTTCGGCGTCATATAGGTCGTGACTGACATCACTTCGAATAGCGAATAATATCCTTACACCTAGGGCTGTTCAGTGTCACCGAAAAATTCCGGTAGCACCAGCCCCAGCACCGGCACCGACACCGGGATGTCGGGGCACCGGCACCCCGGTGTAGGTGCCGGTGTATAAATTTGAGAGAAACCCGGAGGTATTCCCGGGTTCCCCATCACCGGGAACCGGGTTTCCCCCCTTTTTTTATTAACATACATTATCTTCCAGCAAATCACCCCCCCCCCCCGCATCACCCCCTCCCCCCACTTCCCATTTTCCTTTTCTCATTCATACCCTAAATCTGCTCCGCGTCACCCCCTCCCCCCGCTAGCGTCCCCCTCCCCCTCCCCTCCCTCTCCTGCGCCTAGCCACTCGCTGAGCTCCAGATCCAAGTTTGTTTGCCTTCGATTACATATGCAGACGTTAGTTGGATGGAGGACCAGGATTCGAAGTTGGGGCATGAGTGTTGCAGCGACAGTTGTGGGGTTTCGGTGCCAATCGCATTGGCTGACATGCATGAGTGTAAAACCGAGAAGATCGTGGTCAATAAGTACTGTGCGTAACTTTTAAAAGTTACAATAGTTTAGAACTCGATCGTATATGAAGTTCGTCCGAATCTGTAATTTATATATCTTGTAGAAATGGAACATAAGACGTTCTTTCGAAGAAAAAAGTCTTAAAGAATTTAGGAATAGCACTATATTTCACACCAATTAACTAGATAGATTGACTAATCGAGAAGAGTAAGGATCAGATCATACCCTGTCCTCCTCTTCTTAAACGCAGTCAATTAGTCAAGTAAATACCTCAATAAAAGGCCTTGAGATATATAGGGCCTACATATGTGAAATGCAAAAGCCACTTCCATTAATTATTAGTCGCTTTATAAAAAGCCTACCTGGTCAACACGCCTCAGATCAGTAAGCAACGAGTTGGTTTCCATAGTCAAGAAACGTTCATTTGCAAGGGACCATTAGCGTATTTAATACCCCAATTTTTACGTGAGATTATCATTGAATACGAATTATTTTCAATAATTGTTGGGCCCTGCTGACCCATATCCAGAATTGCTGTTTCCAGATCTAGTGCTTTTAAGGAAAAGATCACCAAACATGTGCAATATGGGTGTCGATTACTGACCTTTTCGTTAAGTCGCTTCGCATGATACCTAAAGACTATATAGCAAGGATCAAAAGGGGGAAGGAATTGGGGAAGTACAAAAGAGAAAAGGAACCAGAAGAATCATCAAGTAGTATTTCAATCATCTTACAAATTCAATGTCCTTCACAAAACGCGCGACAACTCTCCAACTTGCTGACCTTATTTAAAAATTAAATTCAATTTAACCCATGCGTGCATTCCATCAAGATTTTTGAAAACAGAAGGTTGTTGGAAACTAAGAACAAGTGGGCAAATTAGCTGGGGGTGGTCGAATGCTCGTCTCCTTTGTAGGCCCATTTTTCACGATGATAGCAGCGGCCATTCCCCAAGACGCATGTCGTTCCAAATGACAGTGCATAAACCAAACCCCTGAAGAAACGTCGCCATATAGTTAGATGGAGTGAAGGGAGATTCCCCTAAAAGAATATTAATTATAACAGTAATTAACAAAGACTAGAGAGAGGGAGAGGGCATACCAGGATTATCGGCTATGAATCTTATTGTAGCCCATCCTTTCCTAGGAACACCGATGGTGTTAACTTCCCGTGGGTCAATCAAATTGTAAGTTTTTGGTGAAGTGGTCGCGTTGTAATTGCCATAACCTGTCCCAACCAAATAGAAGCTAAAACCATGAAGATGCATTGGATGATTCTCTGCATTCCCAACATTGGTCCCTTGGAAAACTATTTCCACCGCTGCCCCATAATTTATCACCCTTACTTTTGTTCCCTGGCTTGGATATACTGTGTTGTTACCCACATCTCCTGTGTAGTTAAAAGCATAGGGTGGCTTATTCGGGAAATCTCTGTCAAAAACCTTCCCCAAGTTCCTGCATATATAATTAATGATACATGATGCAGGAAAATAAGATTTAGGTATTAATATTTTCAATAAGCTTATATGTATCGAGGGAATCGCGGTCCCACCTATTGCCATGTTGAACATTTATCATGATAGATATATAGGTCGTTATTCTATTAAATTGGGAAAAAAATAAGAAATAAAAAAGTGACCATGATTCACAATGATTACAAAATACTTTTGCATCTAAATTTTTTATCCTAATCCCTGCGCATGCAAATAGTACTAGTGGAATTGGAGGCTGTAACTTTAAGATTAGCAGCTTTAGTTTTCATGATAATATTTCTCAACCTTGGACTTTAATCCTTAATGACAAGTACTGGCCGGATAAAACAAAAGTAGGTAAAGGAGAGGAGAAATGAAGAGAGAGAGAGAGTAAATGAAAACCAAGACGCGTATTACCTGTAGTATGCTTGCAATATGTCGATTTTGGGGGTCACGAAGCTCACGTTGTTTAAACTTGCAGCTAGCCTATTACCAGTTGGAGTGCTACACGATGAATTAGGGCAAAGTATTTGGTTTACAGAAACCGCAATAATAATTTGCGTGTCAATTTTTTTTGGGACATTAACTGGGTACGCAGCACTTGCCAAGGACCTTATTCGAGTTGTGAAGTTGTCTGCAGCATCCTGGTCAGTGACATTAGGAAGGGATGGATAGGGAGGAGAGGCCGGAGGGGTATAAGAGCCTGTATACTGGATAATAGCTGAAGTGTTGGTACTGTCAAAAGGAGCACTGTTGTCAAAGTAAGGAGTGGCAGTCATATAATAGTAACTGGGAGCCTGGTTTGCTGTGAGCAAAATGTCCATTGTTTGTCCTGGGGTTATCATGATATAACTGGTAGTGATGGGCTTAACGTATGCTCCGTCTTGGGCAACAACTGTGATGTTGTGCTTTGCGATACCGAAGAACATTTCTTCGTTCATCACGGCACTTACTAACCGAAGAAGATATGTCTTGCCGGATTGAACCGATAGGCGATAACTTGTTCCTGCAATGGTACAATAAGATTGGATTAGACGACGAATATCCAACTTCTCTATTATTTCATACTTCATTTAACTTTTTGGTTTTGGGTATAAGCCAATTAACAAATACCAGTGGAGCAATTATTTGGATATCCTGGTTGGCCATTGATCGCGTAAGCATCTGAAATATTTGGGTCACCACCAGTCGCCGTGGCATAATCAATTAGTTGCTTAACGTCGCCATTGTACCATTCCGCTGCAGACGCAAAAATAAAGAAATAGTCTTATAAAGTCCGTACTTTACCCAGTGGGACGATGAGAAATAATTATGAAATGAAAGGTTCGTATAGTCGCAGCTTGCTATTAATTAAGTTAATTGTACCAATTACTTACAAAGTACGATAACATGCTCCGCGTAGGGCTTGGAAAACGGATAACTGGATCCAATGGGAGGTAAGACGACAATGGCACCGTGGATTGTAGCCCGTGACCAGTCACTGTGGGCATGCCACCAAAGAGTTCCTTCTTCGGTGGAGAATATAACCTCATAAGTGAAGTTTTTCCCTGCTGGAATAGGACACTGTGTGATGTTCTCTGGACCATCAGACCATGGATTTCTTGGTTGTTTCACTCCATGCCTACAATTAGAAAAAGTGTACATCATAAGTTTCCATTTCTAAATACTGATTCGGAACCTCCTGGACTGTTTCGAAGAGCAACAACGTCAAAATTGATGATTGTTTTGCTTTACAGATAATCTTCCCATTACCTACCCAAGGAAACAAACAAAAAAACACCTTACAGTCAAAAGAACACCTTATATATGAAATTAATTACGCTAAGACACTTTCTGGGAAGGAATTCGAAGAACTTTTGATCTCCCCCCGCCACCCCCCTCCAAAAAAGAAAAAGCCAGAAACTGAATCATTAATTCGTCCAATAGATAGAGTTATTACCAGTGAATAGTGACACCATAATCTCCGTCATTGTGAACGTTGATAAATGCCCTGTCGCCTTTGCGAACATGAATCGTTGGGCCAGGCCATTGTCCATTCACGGTGAACATGCTCTTTGTGGTACAGAGCCTCGTAAAATTCGTATCCTTCAGCTGCAACCAGTGGACAACAGAATTGAGAGACAAACACAAACACAAACACACGCTCAGGTTCAAACTTGCACGTCAAGCTCTCTGCCGTGTAAAAAATTCTGGAAGGCAAACTACTGCCAGTACTTTTAACACACGGAGCTTAAATTATTCACCATATATATTCAAGATAGCTGATTTCTCATAAAAAACTGCATTCAGGGTAGTTGATCAGGCCATGCCAAGCTCCAGGTCGGCTTGGTTTAAAACATAAGATCAAAGAACATAATATAGTACTTTAACACTTACGATAAAGCTGTAGTGGTGGACGTTGTAAGCCGTGCAAAGCAGCAGCCCATCCAAAAACAAGAAACCCAAAAAACCTAGTATCAAACCTATCTTCATTTGTCCCATATCTTGCAACTTCTCTCACCAGACAGGAGAGACAGAACTATATTCCGACCCTTTTCTTCTGTGACTTTCTTTTTTTTCTGTAGTTTTTTTCTTCTTCTTGTTTTTCTCTAAGCACTTTCTTCTGTACTGATTTTCAGCTGGCATTAGGATCTATATTTATAGACTGAACTTTCCAAAGACCACCCAGTAACACACGTACCAAAGTTCAACTGTTAAGCAATGCAATTTCATATCCACCGCATTCATTAATATCTCTCTTAAACAATATCAAGTTCTTTGTTGCAATAACATGGAAGGTTCAATGGTTACGTGCAAATCATTTGATCCTACCTTTGACTTCTCCCAAAAAGGAAACTGATTGGTTGCATAATATGAGACGCTACAAATTAATATCAAATTATGATGTTGATATAAAAGAGTTATGCGTACACATTAAGCAAAAATTTGAAAATGATGATAATATCGCTTAAATTAACACAATCTACAAATAAATATACAAAGTCTAAAAATCATTACTTGAGTTTTTATGAAATTTAAAAAATATATATGGGTTTATAACATACTTGCAATATCACTTTCTCCGTCACATTTTCGTCCAGATTTTTAATGAAATTGATGACGTGGAATTACAAACATCCAGGTATGTTTGTCTTAAAAATTTTAATATTTTTTTATTAAAATTAAGTTTTAAAATTAAATAAAAAGTATTAATAATTTTTAATTTAATAAAAATTAATTTCATTTTAAAGACATGAGATGTCACTGACCATACATTGATTCTTGAAGTTCCCTTAGAAATCTGAACGGAAATACGGAAATGTGAGGGAGGATGTGATTAATTTACAAGGTTTAAACTCAGATTTTAATTTGTCAATTTTAAAAATTTAGACAGTTTTATAAATTCTTATAAAAATAGGACAATTATTTTTAAAGTTCTCAATAAATAGCCACAAAGGTTACTTTTAGAACACATGAAAAGCAGGGAATAGAATTAATAAACATGTGCTGCTCCTAATTACGTTTTTCACCTTTTAAAAGTAAATCCCAAACGGGTAAGTACTGATTTAAACTTGGAGTGTAAGCCATTTAAAGTCGTTTTGTATCTTATGTTTACTGATCTGTCCGTATAAATTGCTGACATTTGTTATTGTTAAGGATTTAGGCGGGTTACTACCTCCCGTGACTTGCTGCGGTAGGCCCTTTACTGCCTAGGTATAACCCATTTTGTACATATTTGACCGATTTTTTTATGTTATTGATTTTTATTAGAAAAAAATGTCGACCGAAAAATTAAGATTAGAAATTAAAAGACTAATATAACAAAAATATAATTTTGATAGCCAAAATGTACAAAGAACAACCTTTAAGTAAAGAAAAAATATATATATAATTTTTTTTATTTTTAGGAGTCGGAGTATCATGACGGACTCTTTGACCCCCTTGCTCCGTCTTTGCATCCGCTGCTCCTCTTATATGCAATGAATACTTAGGTAGCGTTCTTTTGGAAGTTTTTTTTAGCATTCAAATTCATTCACAAAACTATCATCGAATATCTTAAGAATTCCACCACAAACACCAATACATTCAACACAATCTCCAACAACTTTTTACTTTTTTATTTAACACAAATTTTCTCTTTATATTTTTTCACATAACTTCAAATACTTTTTTATTAACTAATTACATCAAATCTTTTTTCTCTACACTTTACACAAACACCTATAAAATACTATTCAACATAAATATTTACAATTTTTCTAAAATCCTACATTTTATTACAACATGAACATCTCCTTAGTGTTTGTTTGTTAAGATTTTGGGATCGAAGGTTGATGAAAATGTAAAAAAAAAATTATTAAAATGAATTTTTTTATATTTATTATAATGAAGATAAATAATTTAATAAGAAAAAAGATTATTTTATAATTATTTTATTAAAAAAATTAATATATATCACACAGTCGCTAGACTAAAGTTTATGAATGTTTTAGTTCCAAACTTATATATTCTAATTTTCTTAGCTATAAATATTGTATATTAATTAAATTAATTAAAGAAAACAAAATATCTTAAAACTAGATGGCCATTTGACTGAGGAATGTGCGCAGCTGTGACTTGTATGCCATATTCGTCCAACTTGGGAAGTGGAAATTATTAGAATATACAAAGGTGGTATTCCATCATGTCTGAACAGGTGGGCAACCCATGACCCATGAGACGTTGGAGACAAAAATCAAAAGAATCTTTGTACATAAAACATCAAAATAATAATGCCATAAGTTATATATATATATATATACGAAGATCAGATTCAATATATTTTACATTTCTTATCATTTTCCTTTACATCTTTTTTATTCTCTCCATAGGGGAATACAGAAGGTGGCACGGATTATATTAATAAATTAAACTGCCTGCTTCCCCTTAATTTGACACGTGCAAGATTTGGCTCAAATGTCATTAACTGCGATTATTTGATTACAATTTTCAACATCGTACGTTGCTGAGAATTTATGGCCGTCGTTGCTTCATACAGTACTACTCTTGAGGAAAATTATATGTACGCGGAATTGATACTCCAACTATATATTAGGCAAGTCTCAGATTTATTACCCATATGACTGTAGGATCGATTCTGTGCCCACTACTCTAGGGATCTATCCAGGACAGGTTTAGGCCAGCAAAATAGTTTTCTAATGGGTTAAACCTTTTTTTTAACAAAATTAATATAAATTTCAAATGGGATAGATTTGAAGTGTCATTTGGGTTTGGTATATCTGTTTTATAACATTAGAGCAGGGATTGAACTTTATAGTGTCTTATAAGATGGAATACGTACTATAATTTATGATTAGAAATTGTGTCCTATATATATTCAAAAAAGTTCGAGCAGAAGCCAACAATAAAATGATATAGTTTCTTCTTAGTTTAATTGCACTGTAAGTCTATGTCGTATCATTTTTTGACAAATTGATTTATAGGGTATGAGTTTGTACTGTCTAGTCCTTGGGTATGCATCATGTAACAAAAAGATCATCCTGTTAGATTTCTGTCGACTCATTTAACGACGAAAGCTTGTGGGATGACCTTTTTGTTACATGATGCTACTCCAGGAACTAGTTAGTACAAACTCATACCCCAATAACCAATTTATCAAAAGGTGATACCATAGGGGACCTATAATATAATTAAGCCTTTCTTCTTTCCAATTAAGCCTATGTCTATATTTAAAAAAAAAATGGATAAGAGCCATTTCCCAACTCATCAGTTCGCTAGCTAGTGTTCTATCTTTCTTAAAGATTCATAATTACAAATTGCCTTAATTATTGTAATATATATGATTTGAGTTTCTTTTTACATCAATTCAAATTTTCGGTATTGAAAACTCATTCAATGGTCACATTCAGGTCCTTAATTCCGACATTAATTAATAGTCACATGGGTATATTCGTACTTATTGAAGTCCCACCGGAATTAATTCCCCTGCCGACACAATGCACTCATGTCAATGCCAAAATTTTGGTTCTCATTACAAAAATTATAAAATAATATCTCATTCTTTATCTAATTATTATTATTTTATTATAATATTAATTTAAATTTTATTTTTTCACTTTTGAAAATCTATCATAAATTATAAATTGTATATATATACTCAATTTTTTCACTAACTCTACTACAAAATTTTAACAATCAAACATCACATTAAAGATAATACTGTTTTTTAAATTAATTTTTCACTTTATTGAAAATATTTGAAATAGACTTGCCGTATAACATTGTATAATACGAAAATTACAATATGAAACACCCCGTTCTTGCTGTTCATGATCGCAGAGGGCATTATTTTCCATACTCTTATCTGATTCACTGACCACCCACAAGAGGTAAAATAATTTCAAACTCTAACATAGAGCTGTCATGCATTAATGAGTAATGTCCTTAATTAATTAATTAAGTGACTAATATAATATCCCGCTTAATTTACCTTGCCGGCGTTTGTCATTTGTGCACAAGATCTAGATTAGCATATAGTAATGAAGTCTTAATGCTGCCATATAACTGGATGGGACTAAAAAAAAGTGGTATCCTTTTTATTTATATTTATATTTTTGCTTCTATCGATCAGACAACGACGTGGTACTTTATTCTTGTTTACATTAAAGAAGTAGAATAGTGCAAATCACTTTAATTTCCTGCTGGGGATATATAATATATATATTAGAAAATTCAATATTATTAAAGTCGTGCGAAAATGAAACCAGTAAGTGCGGTGCCGGTGCCCTCTTCGACTGACTGCAGTAACATGGTTAGATGTAGCACATTAATGCATATTCTTTAATATCAAAAGCGCTAGTTAAGCTGTAGGACGTAGCTGGTTAGATGCATGTAGGTTAGTCAACCAAAGCTTAAGCCAGCACAAACGTGATAATTGAGAATGCTTAGAAAAACAAAAACGTCACCATGACAATGTCTCTTACATATATGTGGTTATTGCACTTGATAAGATTTGGTACAATATTAGGAAGTGATCAAGTAATTCCTAAATTATGGATCCAGATATATAATATGTTTTAGAATAATAACACATATTGACAATGTGTGATGGATAAATAATTACTCGAGAAATATAATAATCTATAGGGTCACTAGAGTTATTCTAAATTAATGTCCCCAACCCCAACATGATGTGACCAAGTGGGTATATTTTTTATCATTTATTTTTGCTTGGTGGGCAATTAAACTTATGGTTGTTCCTCACAAGCGTCTTTTATTTATAAAGGATTAGCATATTATTAAATTTGTGTTCACTCCAACTAAATCAAGACAAACATAACGTGCCGTATTAGGTGACATATATATCTAAAGTGATCGCACTATTGCTAAAGAGGATATAGTTTGCCACAATACCGCCTAAGCCCACGGCAATCCGCATCATGGGAGGTAACATGTATATAAAATATTTAATTTTTTGTGTGAGTTTCCAAACTATTGAACGGACCGATTGAAAGCATCTTCGCTATTTCAATGAAGCAGAATGATGAGAATCGAACAGATTACAAGGAACTAAAATATTTTGCCGGCTAGTTGACAGCCTGGACCCAGAGAGACAGTCTCTCAAAGCTGTCAAGAAAAGCAGAGTAGTGGGCCATTTGACAGCTCGGGCCTGGTAATATTAATCAATGCAAATTTTCAACAAAAAAAAAAAATTAAAGGAAAAGTTGAAACTATGCACCTTAATCAGTAATAAAAAGGAAAAAGCTAGCATGCGCATGCGAGACGGAGATTCCGGCAAGGCAATAGGAGAAAGTGGGAAAGAAGAAATTTGGGGTATGTTCGGTTAAGGTGTTTTGTGAGAATTTTTTGTGTTTTAAGAATTTTTATGTGATTTTAACTTTATTGGTATGCGTGTTGTAGTTATATTTATGTGGTGTGAAAAAATGATGTTTGGTTATAGAATTCTGAGGATTCAAAAAATCCTGAGGATTCTTTGTAAACGAACAAACTCTTGATCTTATCCGAGATCTACACTGCTCGGTCATCCGAATTGGAGAGTAGCCCGATCCGTGCATGCGTATGTTCCTCTTAAGAAATTATATTAATCTCTCCAAAGTCTTCTTGTGTAGCACGCGAAAACAGTAGTATATGCACGTGCTAACGCCATTTGTAAGATTCCTTGAATTTGGATTAGACCCAAGTGAAAATAAAGCTGCCAAAATTTGGCTTATTATTTTTGTGTATCTTCTATACGTGTAATATTTTTTTTTTCTTCTAGATATACGTGTAATATTATCAACCGCGTTACCTTGCCATTACCTTAACTTGGTTTTGCCGGCAATCTTGTACGTTTGTGTCGACATAGATGCTCCAGTACTGTGATAAAAAAAAAAAAAAGAATATTAAACATGCCGACCAGCTAGCTTTCAGTAATAAGAAGACCAGGAGTTTCAAGAACCGAACTATGATAACTTGGATCAAATGAGAGATATTGGAGACAGAAATTAAGCACTTGAAGTAGATGGAGAGGTCAGTAAGAGAATCGAAGAAATTCTAGCAGATCATCTGATCATGGGGTTCTGCATGATATTTATAGCATGTTAGCTTTTTGTAGTACAGAAAAAGTGAAGTACAAAATATCCATGTAGTACTGCATCTTACTTGAGATAGAAAAGAAAAAGATAAAATCCGGCGTCATATAGGCCGTGACTGACTTTCCAATAGCTAACCATATCCTTACACCAAACACAGCATCTAATTACACTCTCATCAGTTGAGACTCAACTAGCATATATTACCTGGGGTTTAAGTTTAGAATTCAGTTTCGGCTTGAGATTTCATTATTTTTATAAAACCAGTAATACAGAGAATGCTTAATATGATTTCTCCTCATCTCATTCATAGGTAGAAATAGGGAATATATAATGGTTCGAAATCCTAACAATTTTTACCGGATTTACAGGAGAGCTACACGTGTAGAATAAGTTGTTACAACCAACTATTCTAGAAGAGCTGACGATGCTCAGGTGTATGAGATTCATTTGACTGAGGTGTATAGCTAAGGGTGTTCATTTACACTGGCGGTGACCGTTTTAACCACTAAAACAGCCACGGCTACTGGGACAGTTTTCACCAAACCGTCAATTGCGGTGACTGTGACAGTTTTCACCAAACCGTCACCTACACTACCGTTAACTACCCCTATGCATGGCATTGTGACAGGTGTCTGTGAGGTGCATAGCACTGTGGTAGAATCGTGAGATAATGGTGCTTTAACATCCCCCCCACAAGCCAAGCTGGAGAGGAAGGACATAGAGACTCGTCTGAAGCATTGAAAATCACTGAACAGACAGATGTTTAGTAAAAACATCCACAAGTTTATCCATGCTAGAAAGAAAGGACACAACGAGAGACTTGGAGCCAACCTGGTCACGTACAAAATGATAGTCAACATCTATGTTTATATGCTTCGTGCGAGCATGCAAGACGAGATTGGCAGTCAAATAAGTCGCACCAAGATTATCACGCCACAAAACATGGGTAATCTAATAGTAACCCCACGATCACAAAGAAGTGGTTGGAGTCAGAGGAGCTTACAAGTGGCATTAGCCACGACCTTGTACTCAACCTCAGTGCTAGACCGGGTTATGGTGGGCTGCTTGAGAGGAAAAGCTACCCAAATCCTTGAGAGGAAAAGCTGAGCTCAAAGTAGTAATAAAAGAACATATTGCAGCTGAGTCTGAGCCAGTAATGATGATATTGTCAACGTAGACCACAACGTAAATTCGAAATGAGGCCGAATGTAGGTGAAAATAGAGGAATTTTCCCTTGAAGCTGAAAAAGCAAGCTCCAACAGCTTTGAACTGTTCTTCGAGAACGAAGCAGGCAGGGCCTGTTTCAGCCCATACAATGCCTTTCACAGCGTGCAGACATAGTGAGGGTAGTCTGGATGAAAAAACCTAGGTGGTTGAATCATGAAGACATACTCAGTAATATCTCCATGCAAAAACACGTTTTGTACGTCAAGTTGATGAAGAGACCACCATGCCTGCACCTCAAGAGAGATAACCAGCCGGACTATAGAGGGTCTGACAACAAGACTAAAAGTCTTTGTGTAGTCAAGCACATGTTGTTGATGGAAGTCTTTTACAACAAGGCGAGCTTTCCTACGTTCAATAGTGCCATTAGCAAGGTGTTTAGTCTGAAAACCCCATTTACAGCCAAGGGTGTTATGATACAGAGAAGGAGAGACGAGCTGCTAAGTCTGGGTGTCAAGCAGAGCTTGAAATTCAGCTTGCATTGCTTGAAGCCACTCAACATGCTTCAAGGCCTCAGTGACAGATCTAGGCACAAAGGACATTATGGTAGCAAGAGATCTGGGTGGTGGCCATGGAGTAGTATCGTTGGTATGTATCTTGGGTTGGCGTTTGCGAGTAGGAAATCTAGGAGCAGGAGGAAGTTAGAAGGGGCATAAGAAGCAGGAGAAGAGACATGAGACTCAATAGATGAAGACGCAACAGGAGGGGAGGAAGATGAGGCCTCGGGAGAAGGAAAGGCTGAATTAGATGAGAGATTTGGAAAAGAATGATGCATAATAGCAAGAGAAAGAGGAAGCTGACTGTGAGAATGAGATGAAACAGGATCTCAGGCTATAGTGATGAAACAAGATCAAAGACAATAATTTTGGACATATACAAACAGTCAGTAGGAAGGTGTAAACTGTAACGCCCCGAGCCCAAACTCGAAACAGAATAGATTTCCGTATAAATATCAAAAGACCAAAAAATATCAATCTGAGCCCTAAAATTTACATTAGAATATCTAATATTCCAAATATCGCATAATCTTCAAAAGTACTCTTGCAAAACACGCATTAAATTGGCCACAAAGACCATAGAGATATATTACCAGCGCAAGGATAATTTTAACAGTATGCTCAAGTTATAAATATTGCAATTGAGTTTCACGAAAATCTCGACAATCTCATTTTATCCAAAATTTGTTCAGTTCCCCAAATAATACATCAAAACCATATAAAATACGGTGCACGTTCAAAATCTCATTGAAGAACCACTTACCTCTAACACTTAACCAATCCTTAAAGCTTCTCCAATAATTGCCGAACAATCTCTCAGAGCATGGTAGCACCACCTTAAATCTAAATTTTGGTTCTCCAAAATACATTCTCTACAACTATTTATTAATCTCAATCCTTGCAACTTTAAAATTCAAACATACCTCTATCCATCATTTGTAAATTCAAACATAAGATCTTTATCCATATATTTCAAAATCAAATATAAGAATAATCTTTATCCATATCTTAACCTTTAAAATTCAAACCTAGGATCAAATCTCTATTTAAACCTTTAATACGAATATAGATCACATGATCTCCATCTCTGCACCTTTAAATTCAAACCCAATATCAAATCTCTATTCAAACCTTTAAATTCAAATATAGATTACATCTCCATATCAACACTTTTAAATTCAAAAATATGATTCAACCTCTATCCAAAAATCAAACATATGATTAAGCTCTATCTCTTCATTTAAAATTTAAATTACTCACTTACACCTTTTTCGGGACGGGATATTACATAAACACATATAGCCCTTATGATGGGAACTATAACCAATGAATACACGATATGAATAAAGATCCATTTTGTGGCGATATAAGGACGCAAATAAGCATAACAAGCGAACCAAACACACGAAGAAAGGAGTAGTCGGGTTGTTTCTGGAATAGTTAAAAATATGTAGACTGATTCTGAATAATTGGACTTGGCAGTCTATTAATAAGAAAGAAAGCAATCCAAAAAGCATTTGCCCATTACTTTAAGGCATGGCAGAGTGGGCCAGGAGGGCAAGACCAGATTCTACAATGTGGCGGTGCTTGCGCTCTGCTGTGCCATTCTGCTGGTGAGTGAGGATAGCTTCTTCTATGATTAATGTTGTGAGTTTGAAAATAAAAGGATAAGGAACAAAATTCCCCACCCCATTCAGTGTGCACAAAACCAATTACTAAAAAATCACTCAACAGAGGACTGATAATGGATAAATTGTTGATAAAAATCAGATTTACATTGGATAGGAAATAACCATGTGTAACAACTAAATGCATCAATAATAGACAAATAAAAATGAAATCCATCTCGGGAGAGCACAGACGCAGGACCCCAGACATCTATAAAGATGAGCTGAAGAGGACGAGTGCAGACCGAGTACGAACCGGGAAAAGGAAGAGCATGAGGCTTCGCATGGCAACTGCTTACGGGAAGCTGGAATTGACGTAGCAGACGATGAACAAGAACAAAGATGGATGTCGTAGTCGTTGATGCCAATGAGTGATGGACATCCGCTTTACAACACACGCTTGAGGAGTTCCAAAGGAGGCACAAGACGGATAACTAAGAGTAGGAAGAGTGTTTAATTTGTGCCTAGTAGGGCCGTGGAGAAAAGTTTTCCAGTTCAAAGATCCTTGGCACATAAAAATGAGAATGAAATTCAAAATAAACAGAGTTGTCTTCACAAAATTGACAAACATAAATTAGATTCTTCGTAAGAGAAGGAACATGTAATAAATTGTGAATAAGAAGATTGCCATAGGCTATGGAGGAGGTGGATCCTCCGGTATGATGAATAGGCATAGCAGATCCACCTTTGTTCATCGTCATATGATTAGTAGTTGCTGAATCTGGATACCAGGAGGAATCCGTGGGAGACGGAATGGAAGAATAGTGAGCAGTCAGGGAAGGTGATGGAGGAGCTTGAAAAGCTTGGTTGAACCTGTTGTAACACTGGAGAGTAGTGTGGCCAGGCTTGAAGCACACCTGACACAGCGGTCGATCATCAGGAAAATATGAGGTACCACCACCATTCCCACCACTACCGCGACAACAAGATCCACCCCAAAAAGAGTCTTTGTTGCAACCTGAACGTCCACTACAAAATTAAGGACCAGAGGTTTTAGTAGTAGCATTAGTAGTGATCTCAGCAGTGTTAAGAGAAGTGGTCTGATGTGAGAGACAAGCTTCATGCGTGAGCTAGTGACTGAGAAGCTCTTCAGATGAAGGAGGGTCAACCCTTGAAGTTACAGAGGTTAAAAAAACATAATTTGTGCCAAGACCAGTAAGCAAATACGAGTTGAACTCATGAGAAGTGAGAGGACGACTTGCAACAACCATTGCATCAGCCAAGAGCTTGGTTTTGTGGAAAAAATCTGCAATGGAGGCACTGCCTTTCTTCAACATTGCTAGTTGAAAAAGAAGTTGACCAAGACATACTTGAGTCTTTGAGGCAAACAAGCTCTCAAGTGCAAACCAAACAGATTATGAGGTAGTAAGACTAATCACATGAGTGATTAAATTCTCAGAAAGAGAAGAAATAAGTGCAATCATTATTAGTTTATCTTATTGTACCCAAGGACCATAAGAAGGATTCAGAGTATCTGAATCAGGAAGAAGAATGGATTGGATAGGAATATACCATCGATGTACCCAAAGAAGTACTGCCCACGAAGGTATGGAACCATCTGGGCTTTCCAAAGCAAATAATTGTCATGGGTCAATTTTACAGTAACCAAATGAGGGAGAGACGTCACAGTAGTTAGAGTAGAAGATGTTGAAGAAATCACAAGAGGAGTAGAAGATACTAGTGGTGGCGTAGACACCAGACCTTCATCTTCTTCTTCAGTCATATGATAGTTAGTCGATATGCTCTGATACTATGTAGCAACCCAAGAGGGGGGTGAATTGGGTTTTAATAAAAATTAACAATTTTCAGGAGATTTAAAACATCAATCACAAACAATCACTATAAACCACTGCAGTAAAGAATAATAGAAATAAAGAAACTTGAGGAGATAAGGGTTGAAGAGATGACACCGTAGTTTTTAGGTGGTTCGGCAAAAACACTTGCCTACATCCACCGCCAAGGCTATTGACTTCCTTGGGCTTCCCTCACTATAATCGAATAGCAAGTACACCTTAGCTTCCGGGGTGTTAAGGAACCGTTATAAAGCGTTTCCAAAGATCACGCTTAAACTCTTCACAAATCCTCACAACCTAGAGGATTTATTCTACTCTCTCAAGTAGGACCCAATGTTTACCCAACACTCTCAAGGTTTAAATAGAATGGGTACAAGGTGCAAACTCACGTATAGGCTCTTAAAGCCGAATATTCAAATATGAGGTATAAGGGTAGGAGAGAAGATGAATTTACAATAGAAGACTTGAAATTTGATGGTGAAAGAGCATACCTTCTTAGTAGGTGCGAAACTTCTCTCTTCTTCAAATCTTTCCCTCTTTTCTCAAGAGTTAGGTCAAGGAGTAATTGCAATTTCGTGCGTGTAGGTCAGAGCTCTCTTCTCGTCTTCAGCTACCGGTGTTGAATTTAAAGGAATTTGTCTTCAACGGTCGACGGGTAGGTGAGAGAGCCGTTTGGAAAGTTGGCCTTGAGACAAGGGACAATTTAATGTGTCTGATGGCTTTCCCGAAAATCCTCAAACCCGTGTAATGTGTCGGCACTTCAACTAGCATGTGCTGACATATAAAATTTGAACTAAAAATTAGTGTTCGGGAGTCAGTGCAATGTGTCGACACTATAATGTCAATGTGTCGACACATGTTTTGGTCAAAAACACATGTCTCGGGTGTAAGCGCAAGGTGTCGACACATGTTTTTGCTTGGAAAAATATGTCTCGGGTGTTAGTGCAATGTATCGACACATGTCCTGAATGTGTCGACACCTAAAAGTCCTAGAGACAAAAATCAGTGTTTTTGAAGTTTTCAACCTATTCCAAAACGATTTTAAGTGTCTGATATTTTGAAAAAAATATCAAGCATCATGTGTAAAGACCTTTAAGAACATTAAGAGAATTTTTAGAGAAATAAACTCAATCCTATTGAAATATAACTTGAAATATGTGGATTGATAAAATTGATTCTAAAGTCCTCAAATACTTAGGAACTTTTGTTATCATCACAATCATTTACATTGTTTGTAAAATAACTTTGGGCTAACAGTTACAACCAACTATTCTAGAACTGACGATGCTTAGGTGTATGAGATTCATTTGGATGAGGTGCATGGAACAATGTCAGGTGTCTGTGAGGTGCATAACATTGTGGAAGAATCGTGAGATAACGGTGCATTAACATTTTTTAGCATATGAATCCCAAGCTCACATTTAGCCGGTCTCAAAATCTTAGCCCTATTTTTGAGACCTATAAGTGGATTCCAATCTCATTCCCAAACATGGCCAACAACTTTCTCAGCCACCCCTCTCCCTAACTTGTAGCAAATTAGTTCCACCTCCACCTCTATATCTAAATTCTACCCGACCAATTTGTTCGACATCTAGATCGTGCAAAATTTGTTGACTGATTATTCAAGGAGGTGTTATATATGTTATCAACTTTTCATTAATACACTCGACGACTCACTGACTCACATGGATAACTACCAATGATCGACGTCCTTAATTGTTTTTTCTGTTCTTCTTTGTTTTTAGTAGTACCTTCAGTCTAGTTATATTTCCCCCCCATAAACTACGTATTGTTACTCCCATGTCATTTCCCCAAAGTAACAAAAAGTTAATACTATCTAGGCGATATTTCAAAGTTTCCATACATCAATTTGTTTTGTCCGTTGCAAAACAAGAATTAATCATCAGACAAAAAAGCACTAAAAGAGGTTGTCATGCACATATTGGCAGGAAGGGAGCTAGATATTTGAACAAGACGATTTAAAATCCAAAACAATAGTAACCGAACATAGAGGGGTGAATAGGTCTACCAACTTTCTTTCAACATTTTGCACTTCATAACTTTCAGCACAATCTTCATAAGTTCAAATCAGTAATTTCAATAACTATAAATCTAAATCAAGATTTATCAATACGGAATATGAATCATAAACATCATAATCTAATTATCACAGATTCAAGATAGCCAAGAATACTATAACTTCTCAGCCACTGTTCAAAGATTATCAACAGTTAATCAAGAACATAAAAAACTTAACAATCACCACACAATGACACCAATATTTAGTTACTAAGAGAAAATCTCTTGGAAACAAATTTTAATAGACAAAAACTCTACATGCCCCTACGCCAGGGAAAATATATCACTAGATTCTTAAACTCGAAATACACAGTGATCTATAGACTCAAGAATTCTCAAAATTCTAATCTAACACACTCAATTTCTTACCCAGAATACAACATCCGGATCTGCAACCACTAGGGAGTGAGAACCTCTCATCCATTCAAAAAGCTTAGACACTTCACCTCGTTGTCTATAGCACGTTGTCCTCAATGTGAACTGACACCAACAGCAACTCAAGAACAGGGCATTTTGTAAATTGCATGCCAGCCACCATGAACTCTCTGTAAATTGCTTTTTGTGCACAAAAGGCACCAGATGCGATAAGAAAAGGAGCACCGAAAGAAGAGGTGGTCAAGAATCTCCTCCACCAATCCACATAACCGACACCTCACATCCAGCTGCTCAGTAATATTTCTCCATCTGTCCTGGGTTGACAATTTTCCTTTGACAGCCAACCACAGAATAAATGAGTGACGAGGAATCATACCTTTAAACCAAACCAGCTTATGCCAATGAACAACCGGACCTTTTCTCCAGAGTACATCAAGAGCGCTCTTTGTAGTGAAAATCCCTTTACTATCAGGTTTCCAAACTACACTATCCTTCACTGTAGGATGAGGCTTGAAGTTGGGGGGAGTACATCAAGAGCGTTTTTACACCATGAATACTTTTTTGCCTTGAATGTTTTTTTATAACATAAATTAATTAAAAAAAATACATAGAGAGTAAAAGTTAGTATAAATCAAAATATAAACATAAAGATAACAACTGTCCATAAAGTCCATAAAGAAATGTCCATCATATCCAAAATAAGTTCAAAACCAAGGAATCCAACATATCAAAAAAAAAAAGTACAATATATCATTGTCCCAAAATAAGCACATAACCTAGAAAGAAGATATAAAATAAGAACTATACTACGAAAATGAATGAACCGTCCTTTGCATCGCATCGACTGAACCACTAAGGTCATCAACCTTCTTCCCTAACTTCTCTATCATCCTTTGCTGTTGTTCAAACTTCTTCATGACAAGATCCTCAAGCCAACCAAAACTTTCAAGAAGCTCGGTGGCCCAGGCGGATCTAGTTGTATCTAGTGCTGCTATTCAAACTTCTTTGGGATGCTTCTACCTCGAGTCACACTTCTGTGTCCAAACAGCGTTGTTTCTTGTTTTATACAAAGTACCCATAGTGCAGACTTGGTGATAAAACGTTCGGACACGGAATACAAGATATCTATCCAGATGTATGTATCCACAAAAGCTGTTCGCACTACATTTCACAAGTCCGAACAACAATAGACAAAGATAGCACATTTATCTCTATTACATATGTTGCAACATACGAAATATTAGTTCGGACTTACCTAACGCATTAAATGAAGGGTCACATCACATCACGTAAATCTACTCTGTCTACAAAGTTAGAACTACGTAGAACGCTATTTCGGACTTGTTTAAATAAATCAAATTTTAGACAGGTGTCGAACATGGGGAGTTTTAACAGTCAAATCTCATATTAGTTCGAACTAATAGATATGAAGTTTGCACGTCGGACATCAATGCCAAAGTTGTGTCGGATAGTCCCAACTTGAACATTGTTGGGACGTATTTCTACTGTCCCAAAGATTAGGTCTTAACTGCATTCATAGTAGTTGAAACTTATTTCTTTGTTGGGACGTTCAAAGATAGTTCGAACTTACTGAAATAAGTTTGAACTAGCTATATTTTTTGGATGAAATCTTACGTCCCAAGTTTCTTCCTGCCAAATCCCCGCCATTTTATTTCGGACGGATGCTGGAAATCCGTCCCTAAAACCCTATCTTTAGGGACGGAAAAAGGAACCGTCCCTAAAGACATGGCTTGACACCCCTTTTGGGACGGTTCTTTTTTTGCGTCCCAAAAGGGGCTCTTTAGGGACGGTTTTGTGTCCGTCCCAAACAAAAATTGTCCCTAAAGGAAATTTTTTTTGAGTAAAAATGCAATAACCAGTAACGAACCCCCGAGAATCAAGGCAAGAGGCCCAATCAGAATCACAATCAGCTTGTAAACAAATAGGGGAGGAAGATTGAGAAGAAGGCTTTGATCAGTAGCAGATTTGACATAACGCAGTGCCTTCATGCAGCATTCAAGTGAACTGTTGTAGGAGCAGCCATGAATTGACTTAAGGATTGAACTGCATAGTTAAGATCAGGCCATGTAATGGTTAAGTATAAGAGACGACCAACAGGAGAGATAGGGGAAGAATCAGAAAGAATATCACCTGTGAGCTTGATGAGTCTCAAATTTTAGTCCATAGGAAGCTTAGTAGGTTTGCCTCCATGTACACTGCATCAGCCAAGATGTCGAGGGCATATTTGGATTGAAGTGCTTGGAGGCTGGGCGTGAAGCTTTGTCCGCTCAAGACCAGCATGTGAACAACTTGGTTGCTGAAAATAGAGAGCCTCCAGAAAGTGGCCATGGTTATTATGTGAGTGAGATGATTGTGTGAGTGAGATGATTGTGTGAGTTTGTGAGTGGACGGGTGAGATTAGAAGTTGAGAAATCTAATGGCTGAAAAAATGTCACATCATTTAATGAAATCGGGTCGGTTTCGCGGGTCGGGTTAACGGGTCGAATTCATTAAATGACGTGGCATTTTCTCAGCCATTAGATTTCTCAACTTCTAATCTCATCCGTCCACTCATACACTCACACAATAACCTCAATCACACAATAACGTTTACCCCGGAAAAGTTGGCGCAGGTCTCACACCTGGATTACATGAGGAATGACTCAGGGAGAAGTGTATCCAGACTTGTAAAGACGAGGAATGCTGAGTTGGAAGGCCCACAGCCTATTGTTGGCCGAATGCCTTTCAAGGATGTAGACCAACCTCATCAGCGTCGGAGATTTGACAATTCTTGGCAGAGAAATGCTGCAATTTCTGCAGGTTTGAACGTTAAAAATTCTAAAGCTTTGATGAGATTGAAGTATGTGAGACCTGATATGGAGAAGGTGCTTGTTAGACCCCCTCAAGGTGTTTGTGAAAAGGGTTTAAGGAGTGGGAATTTACCTTAGTTGGGAATTTTATTTAGTTACCTCACTATGACTGTGATAGTGAAAATACTGGGGAGGGAAAGGTTTATTGGAAGTTTTGTCAATGGAAAATAGGTTTTGTTTTTCTTTCTAAGTTCAAGAATGAGGAGGCAGTGGTGAATATGTTGGAGGGAGGGTCATTGCATATGGTTAATCGACCATTTTTCCTTATGAAATGGCCACCCAACATGGCCCTTTTGAAAAAAGACCTTGACCAAATTCGGGTATGGGTGAAATTGATAGGTGTGCCTCTTGAGTATTTGATTGATGAAGGCATTTGTATTGTGGCAACTGGAGTTCATTGCCCATTGTATAGGAACCGTAGAACCATGGAGAGGTCAAGGTTAGATTTTGCAAGGGTTTGAGTTGAGATGAATTCATCTATTGAATTGATGAGGAAATTTGAAATTCGGTATTCGGAAGGTCAACCATTTTCAGTTCGTGTGGATTATGATTGGGAGGTGGATTGTTGTTGTACATATAAGTGCTTCGGGCACTCAATAGGAACTTGTTTGCATGATGTGCAAGTTCCACCACCTCCTGGTGTGAAAATCAATGTAGAGAGTGATTGGATTGAGATGCAGAGGAAGCGTAAACGACAGGATGTGAAGGTGGAATCGGGTTCTCATACTGCTCCTAATGTGGGACGAAAAGGTACGAGTTTGGTGATTGTGGACCATCAAACTGTGCCAAGCACTCCAAAACAAGGGGTTGGTTTAGAAAATGTTACCGGTGTGGATAGCTTTCCTTTGATGAACAACAAATTAGATTTCTTAGCGAAGGATTCGCTAACCAAGAATGTGGCGGGGAAGCCTCCAAGTCGAGCCCAAAAGTAGAGCCCTTCTTCGTCAGGGGTAAGAAGTAGGTTTTGCATTGTTGGGTGGTTGGTTTGGGTACCCTTTTTCTTGTTTAAGCTTATGTTTTTCTATCAGCTTAAATTTTTGGGATAACTCAAGATTGTGAATTCGAGATCACTGACTCTATACTTCACTCAAATTTCAATTAAATATTACATGCGTTGGGACTTTCAATAAAATTAGAGTTCAACTCACACGTGAAGTGGAGTGGCATGAACATAATAATTAAGCATATTATCCACTTGACAGCTCATACACCTAGGGGACAAAATTAGTAAACTTCTTGAAGTCTTCACAAAATTAGACAATTAGGAGATATGGTGTAGATTAAAGCTACATATAATAAAATAGTTGGAGAGGTCCTTCACTCCAAATTATTTATCGGATTTTTTTAACTTAATTTCTTCGCTTTCCAAATTTATGGCGTAGAAGTTAGAACATCACACCTAAGAACTATTCCGACAGAAAAAGATCGCCATCCACCAATACAGTCAATCCTGCCGGGAGAAGGAAGAACTTGCTATACAATTATATAATCTATAGTACTTTAATTGAAAACAAACAAACGCTTAATCCAAACTACAGTTGTTAGGACAGCTTAAGTACAAGAAATCATGAATCACGCGCGAGGGCACTTCACATGTCCCTTGCGATTCCGAGGAAAGCTTTATTTGAATGTAAACGAGAGAAAGGAAACAAATTAGCCTCTTGAAGAGCAATAAATTCCCCACTTGAAGGAGAAAACGTGGGGAAGGTTTGAAAATTAATTAAATACATGGGAATCTTTGTACGATTAATATTTTTCTAAAAACAAAATTTTCAGTTTGAACTTTGAATAGATTTTAAGCGGTAAGCCTATATCATATATATGGGCTCTCATTTGCACTGGAAGGGCATACGAGGTTAAAAAATAGGGAATTTGACATTTTAGTCGTTAGGTTTATCCCTTTGGAAAATTGATCATTCACTTTCAAATTTCAAATTTTTAGTCATTGGGTTTTCTTTATTTGACAAAATGGTCTTTCTGTCAGTCTGTCGTTCATATGCTTAACGGAGCTCTCTGACACGTCAGCAAATTTGTATCAGTCGACCGGGACCGCTTCATGTACCAGTTGACCGCTCACTTTCAACACATATATCCGGTCGACCACTTCAAATTCGTTAAGCATATGGATGACAGACTAACTGAAGGAACATTTCGTCAAACAAAGAAAACTTAAGGACTAAAAATTTGAAGCTTGAAAGTGAATGACTCATTTGCCAAATGGGTATAAACCCAAGGACCAAAATGCCAAATTCCGTAAAAAAATAATTGTACCCAAACTCCAGTTGAATCCATGTTCGTGAGTAGACGAGTTCGAATTATTATATATATGCTATATACTCAGTTCCTTTACTTATTGACTGTTAAGGCAACTTACCCAAAACAAAAGTACAAGAAAGTTACTAATTGTGGGCTTATTAATTTGTTGATAATTTGGATATCACATGAACTTATTTGTCATAATTTATTAATACTACATGGACTCGTGGTACAATAAAGTCTAAGTTAAATTGTCACAACGCAAATTAAAAAAGAAGAGAATGAAATAGTCACAACTACTATTTCCATCTTTGGAAAAAAAAACATAGTGGGTCTGAAAATCTTTGGTAAATTGTAGTGAGTCAAAGAAGTGCACACCATTTGCACTATATTTCAAAAAGATAATTTTAAATTACAATTTAAGTCTCTTTGCATCGGATTTAGAAAAAAAAATACTATATTCCACGTACGTAATGAACAACTAATTAATGTGTAACTTAATACTTCCACATGATCATCCAATCCTCTGTCAGATTATAATTCTTTTGTTGACATGAATTTAATTTGGAGTAGTGTTGTGCGTAACTTTTAAAAGTTACAATAGTTTAGAACTCGATCGTATATGAAGTTTGTCCAAATCTGTAATTTATATATCTTGTATAAAACTCTTAAAGAATTACGGAATAGCTCTATGTTTCACACTAATTAACTAGATATATAGATTGACTAAGTCAAGTAAATCCCTCAATTAAAGGCCTTTGAGATAGGACCTACATCATGTGAAATCCCAAAGCCACGACTCAGAGTACGCAACGAGCTGGTTTCCATAGTCAAGAAAAGTTGATTTGCAACAGATCATTAGTGTTTTTAACAGCCCAATTTTTACTTGAGATGATCATTGAATACGAATTATTTTTAATATTTCTTGGGCCCTGCTGACCCCATTATCCAGAAGTGCTGTTTCCAGATCTAGTGCTTTTTAGGAAAAGATCACCAAACATGTGCAATATGGGTGTCGATTACTGACCTTTTCGCTAAGTCGCTTCGCATGATATCTAAAGACTATATAGCATGGCGCAAAAGAGGGAAGGAATTGGGGAAGTACGACAAAAGAGAAAAGGAACCAGAAGAATCCTCAAACAATCATCTTAACAAATTCAAAGTCCTTCACAAAACGACAACTCTCCAGCTCGCTAATCTTATTTAAAAATCAAATTCAATTTTACCCATGCGTGCATTCCATCAAGATTTTTGAAAACAGAAGGTTGTTAGAAACTAAGAACAAGTGGGCAAATTAGCTGGGGGTGGTTGAATGCTCGTCTCCTTTGTAGGCCCATTTTTCACGATGATAGCAGCGGCCATACCCCAAGACGCATGCCGTTCCAAATGACAGTGCATGAACCAAACACCTGAAGAAACATCGCGATATGGTCAGCTCGAATGAAGTCCAGAGATTCCCCGAAAAGAAAATTAATTATAACAGTAATTAACAAAGAATAGAGAGAGGGAGTACTGGGCTTACCAGGATTATCGGCTATGAATCTTATTGCAGCCCATCCATTCTTAGGAACACCGATGGTGTTAACTTCCGGTGGGTCAATCAAATTGTAAGTTTTTGGCGAAGTGGTCTCGTTGTAATTTCCATAACCTGTCCCAACCAAATAGAAGCTAAAACCATGGAGATGCATTGGATGATTCTCTGCATTCCCAACATTAGTCCCTTGGTAAACTATTTCCACTGCTGCCCCATAATTTATCACCCTTATTTTTGTTCCCTGGCTTGGATATAATGTGTTGTTACCCACATCTCCTGTGAAGTTAAAAGGAGGGACTAGCCTATTCGGGAAATCTCTGTCAAAAACTTCCTCCAAGCTCCTGCATATATAATTTATGTTACATGATGTTGACTAATAATATTTGGTATTAATATTTTTCAATAAGCTTATATATATCTAGCTACCGCCCAACCTATTTGCATGTTGAACATTTACGATGATATACAGGTTATTCTATTAATTGGGGAAAAAAAAGGTGATCTTAATTACAATGACTACAAATACATTTGCATCTAATTTTTTTATCCAAATCCCTGCACATGCAAATAGTAGTGGATGCTATAACTTTAAGATTAGCAGCTTTAGTTTGTCATGATAATATTTCTCTACCATGGACTTTAATCCTTAATGACAAGTGCTAGATAAAGCAAAAGTGGGTAATGGAGAGGAAAAATGAAGAGAGAGAGAGAGAGAGGGGGGGGAATACATGAAAACAAAGACGCGTTAGTACCTGTAGTATGCTTGCAATATGTCGATTTTTGGGGTCACAAAGCTTACGTTGTTTAAACTTGCAGCTAGCCTATTACCACTTGGACCGCCACAAGATGCATTAGCGCAAAGTATCTGGTTTACAGACACCGCAATCATAATTCGCGTGTCAATTGTTTTTGGGACATTAACTGGGTACGCAGCACTTGCCAGGGACCTTATGCGAGTTGTGAAGTTGTCTGCAGCATCCTTGTCAGTGACATTAGGAAGGGATGGATAGGGAGGAGAGGCCGGAGGGGTATAAGAGCCTGTATACTGGATAATAGCTGAAGTGTTGGAACTGTCGAAAGGAGCACCGGAGTCGAAGAAAGGAGTGGCAGCCATATAATAGTAACTGGGAGCCCGGTTTGCTGTGAGCAAAATGTCCATTGTTTGTCCTGGGGTTATCATGATGTAACTGGCAGTGATGGGCTTAATGTATGCACCGTCTTGGCCGACAACTGTGATGTTGTGGTTTGCGATACCGAAGAACATTTCTTCGTTCATCACGGCATTTACTAAGCGAAGAAGATATGTCTTGCCGGATTCGACCGATAGGCGATAACTTGTTTCTGCAAATAATGGTCCAATAAGATTGGATTAGATGACGAATATCCAACTTCTCTATTAATATTTAATACTTCATTTAACTTTTTGTTTTGGGTAAGCCAATTAACGTACCAGTGGAGCAATTATTTGGATATCCAGGTTGGCCATTGATCGCGTAAGCATCTGAAGGAGTTGGGTCACCTCCAGTCTCCGTGGCATCATCAATTAGTTCCTTAACGTCTCCATTGAACCATTCCGCTGCAGAAGCAAAAATAAAGAATTAGTCTTATGAAGTCGGTACTTTTCCCAGTGAGACGATGAGAAATAATCTCCAAATGGAAGTTTCGTATAGTCGCTTGCTATTAATTAATTACTTACCAAGTACGATAACTTCTTCCGCGTAGGGCTTGGGAAACGGATAACTGGATCCAATGGGAGGTAAAACGACAATGGCACCGTGGAGTGTAGCCCGTGACCAGTCACTGTGGGCATGCCACCAAAGAGTTCCTTCTTCGGTGGAGAATATAACCTCATAGGTGAAGTTTTTTCCTGCTGGAATAGGACATTGTGTGATGTTCTCTGGACCATCAGACCATGGATTTCTTGGTTGCTTCACTCCATGCCTAAAATTAGAAAAGGTGTACATCATAAGTTTCCATTTCTAAATACTGATTCGGAACCTCCTGGACTGTTTCGAAGAGCAACAACGTCAAAATTGATGATTGTTTTGCTTTAAAGATAATCTTCCCATTACCTACCCAAGGAAACAAACAAAAAACCACCTTACAGTCAAAACGACTGCGATGGAAGTCGATGCTTCCCATCGTCTGTTATCTTCCTATATATATGAAATTACGCTAAGACACCTTCTGGGAAGGAATTCGAAGAACTTTTTCTCCCCCCTCCAAAAAAAAAGAAAAAAACGAAAAATGAGTCATTCGTCGAATAGATAGAGTTATAATTACCAGTGAATAGTGACACCATAATCTCCGTCATTGTGAACGTTGACAAATGCCCTGTCGCCTCTGCGAACATGAATCGTTGGGCCTGGCCATTGGCCATTTACGGTGAACATGCTTTTTGTGGTACAGAGCCTTGTAAAATTCGTTTCCTTCAGCTGCAACGTCCAGTGGACAACTAAATTGAGAGACAGACACAAACACAAACACAAACACAAACACAAACACACGCACAGATTCAAATTTGCACATCAAGCTCTCTGCCGTGTGAAAAACCCTGGAAGCTAAACTACTACCCGTACTTTTAACACAGGGAACTTATTCACCATATATATTCAAGATAGATGATTTCTCATAATAAACTGCATTAAGGGTAGTTGATCAGGCCGTGCCAAGCTCCAGGTCGTCTGGGTTTGAAACATAAGATCAAAGAACATATATAGTTGAACACTTACGATATAGCTGTAGTGGTGGACATTGTACGCCGTGCAAAGCAGCAGCCCATCCAAAAACAAGAAACCCAAGAAACCTAGGATCAAACCTATCTTCATTTGTCCCATATCTTGCAACTTCCCTTTTCTTCTGTGACTTTATTTTCTGTAGTTTTTTTCTTTTCTTCCGGTTTTGCTCTAAGCACCTTCTTCTGTGACTTTCAGCAGGCATTTAGGATCTATATTTATAGACTGAACTTTCCAAAGACCACACACGGTACAATGCAATTTCATATCCACCGTGGACCCACACCCCTCTCTCGCACTCTCCGAATTGTTTTATCTGCAATTCCCTTAGTATTGCAGAGGTGGAACGGATTCCCTCTGAACGAGGGAAATGGCGAAAGCTACTTAGGGACAGCTAACATTAAAAAAAATCTAATCAACTATTAATACACCTCCACCTCATTAAATGAATAGTAAATGGTATATGGTTTATTCGGCAAAATTACTATTTCAATCATATTATCCGTCCAATATTTAATGGAATTAATGATGTGACATGCCAAATATTAATGTATAGTCATAATTGGCATGTTAGCATCTTAAAAATAAACAAAAATTATAATATATTTTTATGATTTAATATTTATGACTTTTGTTAATTTAATTAATTATTATAATTATAATTTTTATTAAGGTTTAAAACACATCGCAGGCCACATGTTCATATGTTGATACGTAACGTGCCATTATTTCACTTAGAAATTTGAGGGAGGGTGGTATCGGAAGCATGATCTATACCATACATGTTTTTAAAATTTCATAAAACCAGGCAATGATTTTTAAATTTTCCTTATTTATTTATAGATTGTGTAAATTTAAGAAATATATATACAGATATATATATATATGTAGCAAAATTATCGTCAATTTGTAATGTTTGCTTAAAGTATAAGTATTTTACATCAACATTATAATTTGATATTAACTTGTAGCGTCTCATATAATGCAACCAATCGGTTTGTGTTTTTGGGAGAAGTCAAAGGTAGGATTAACAAACTAGTAAACTGATGATTTGCACGTAACCATTGAACCTTCCATTCTATTGCTATAAAGAACTTGATTTATGAAATTATATAGGGGATGTTTGTTTGCCAAACAATTGGAGAATATTCTCAAAATTTTGGGAATCTTTATTTTATTGAGATTTATTGGGGTTTGTGAAAGGTGAAGTGTGTAGGTGTAAAAGTTAAAAATTTTAGAATTTGTTTAGTTTGTTCAATTTGTTGAGACCCCAAATATTTGGGGTCTCAAACATGCCCTTTATATATGGGGTAAGAGATAAATTAATGAATGCGTCAGGAGCAAGCTCCTCTGCAATGGGAACGGGATTCCCTCCGAAATGACTTGTCTGTGCAATACCCTTAGGTATCAAATTAATGAATGAAAACAAAATATCATAAAACTATATAGATGGCGATTTGACAGAGAAAAGTGCGCAGCTGTGACTTCTGCCATATTCGTCCATCATGTCTGAACAGGTGCGCAACCCACGAGACGTTGGAGACAAAAATCAAAGAATCTTTTTACATACAAGGTGGCACAGATTATATAATAAATTAAACCGTCTGTTTTTCCTTTTGCCATGCACGTGCAATATTTGGCTAAAATGTCAATAATTGCGATTATTTTATTACAATTTTCAAAATTGTAGCTGTGAATGCCCGTACAGCACTATCAGAGGGCGTTTGAAGGGCTTCAGAAATCTTAAAGTAATAAAAATTTATAATATAATTTATCTCTTTTCCGTATTATTATTTTTTATTATAATAAATATTAAAATTATTTTTTTATTAAATTTAATATTTTAAAATTTTATCGTACTTAAAATTTACATGATCAAACACAACCTAAAGAACGATGACCTTTAGCGTGCACTAAATTGAACTAAATTGACCCGGGGTACTAGTAATGATTGAGAGGTCGCTTTTATAGGTTGGACATATCAAATTTGAATCAACACATAAGGTTGATACTCTTATTATTAGATATGTCTCAAATTTATCTCAAACGTGACTGTAGGACACGTTTAGGCCAATAGAATAATTGTTGTATGAGTTAAACATTTTTTTAAAAAAATTGAACTAAATTTGAAGGGATAGATTTGACGTTGTGATTTAGATTTGGTATATCTTCTTTATAATATTAGAGAACTTATTGAATTTATTGTTTCTTATATGATGAAATACTTACTATAATTAATTATTGAAAATCGGGTCCTAAATATATTAAAAAAAGTTGGAGCAAAGAGGCGAAAAAAATAAAGCAATTCTGATCTTTCAATTTTCTCCCACCGTACGTTCAACTAATTTTTCCGAATGACACAAACATTGGAATTAAACAATAAACCTCATGGTTCTCGCACAGAAGAACGAGTTAAATAGAAACTTGACACGTTAACTAACAGAGTGGCCACAATAGTTTTTGTGACACAAAATGACAACAGCATATATGTCTCACGACTATTTAGATAACAATCCTCCACGTACTCTTTCCTTGATTTTTTTTTTCTAACTTATCAAACAGCAAGAAAACGAATAGTGAAGGCAAGCAAGAAGAAAATAATCTAATAGGATCAGAAAACAACAACAATATATATAATTGGCTACGTTGATCTACGAAGTACCTAATTATCTTGAGTTGATAAGAAGCAAATTGGAAACAAAAATGGATAAGAGCCATTTCCCAAATCAACAGTTGGCTGTGAAATTGGAAATCCGATTTAGTTTTTGGAGCGAAATTTGGTCGGACCGGATTTTCGGTTGTATATAAATGACAGGATCGGACGGGACCTCTTATAAGTGGTCCAGTTCGGTCTAATACAATTTCATTTTTTTAGGTTAATTTTGAAGGGGGAAGGGTATGTCAAAATGCAGAATTTTAGTTTATGTTAAAATTAAATTTTTTAAGTTTATAATTTGTATTAAAAAATATATTAATATATTTTTTTTATTTATACTAATAAATGTGGTCGGTCAGGTCCAGACCGTTTTCAAAAGGTCTGGACCGGACCGGATTTACAAAAACAAGACCAGACTGGACCGCAAATTCGATCGATTTTTGTGATCTGGTCCGATCTACAGTCCGATTTTGTTCAGTCCTAGGTGATGTTCGTTTTGAAGGTTTTTGTAGGATTTGAAGAATTTTGTGAATTTTTAGGTGATATTAAAGTTGTGTTGGTGTTTGTGTAGAAGTTGGTGAGGTGTAAAAAAATGAATGATGATGTTTATAGGTTTTTTGTTTTTTTTTTCGAATTTATTATTATATTTATTAAAATAATAATATTTTTATTAAAATAATAATATTTGTAATAAAAATTTAAAGAAAAAACGAAAATATACTTAATTCGACAGTAAAGGAGGGCGGCTTTTTTCTTCAAACCGACAAAAGCATGAGTTGAACTTCAAGTCATCATGTCAGGCGGAAAAAAAGGTGGGCGAAAAGCAAAAAAGGAGGGCAACATGTCAGGCGAAAGGTAGTTCGGCTGCAGGTGGGTTTTTTAAAATTCCAAATGTGCCCTTAGTAGTTTTTAATTTTTAGGTTGTGATGGATGGTGTTTTAGACATTTAATATTAATTTTTTCAGGGCAAAAAAGTAAACTGCCCGTCCGAATCCTCTGTTTTTCCTGTTTTTCTCCGAACATGAAAAACGCAGGATTCAAATCCTGCGTTTTTCTTCAAACCGAACATAGCCCTAGTTCTATCTTTGTTAAAGATTCATAATTACAAATTGCCTTAATTATTGTAATATATATACTTTGAGTTTCTTCTTAGATCAATTCAATTTTTTGGTAGAGAAAACTCATTCAAATATGGTCATATTTAGTGTCCTTAATTCCGAGATTAATTTATAGTCACATGGGTATCTTCGTACTTATTGAAGTGCCCCGAGATTATATATAAAATTTCCCTGCCGACACAATCCATGCATGCCAATGGTAATCTGCTAGGTCTCGGAGGATAGATCTCTATGACATTCATTTACAGATCGATAGACTATTCTTTTCCCATTTGGCTTTGATTTATAATAAAAGTGCAACTTCCCATGATTAAACTATCAAACAAGTCTTGATAATTGTTCACGTGCTAATATTTTAATTATCAACTTCTTTTTTAAGTTTATTGACAGATCACCAACTAGTAGTGAAGAGCCCCATAAAAAGCGCAGTACTGTTTTTTTTAATTCATTTTTAACTATTGAAAATATTTGAAATAGACTTGCCATATAAAATTATATAATACAAATATTATTATATGAAACACCCCGATCTTACTGTTGACGGCAGAGGGCATTATTTTTCCATATATGGTACTTCTCTTATCTGTTTCAGTACTAACCACCCACAAAAGGTAAATAATTTCAAACTCTAACATAGAGCTGTCATAGATTCGAAAACGTGATTGAGGCCTCATTTAAGTGACTAATATAATGTCCTGCTTAATTTACAGTGCCGCGTTTGTCATTTGTTCACAAGATTAGCAAGTATATAGTAATGTAGTCATGTTGCCATATAACTGGATAGGAACAAAAAACAAAAACACCATTACCTTGAGAAAATTGATACGTGCGAAGTAACGTGTTTTGGCTAAGAAAACATATTACTTTACATAATTATGAACATGTCTCAAACCCATAACTCACATGTCAAACCGACACGAAAACATACAACTTTGCATAATGCACATGGCTCTTATAAGGTGGTGTTATTGTACTTGATATGAAGTCTTTTTTTTTTATAAAAAAAAAAAAAGAGTGAGCCAAAAAGGGGGGATGGGATGTAGATTTCAAACAGAACATGCAGTTGCTATATATAACGCGGTAAAGTTGTCGTCTCTGTCGTGAAGAGATTAGAATAGTAACGCATATTATCTGTTACTGTGATGTATTACTTGATAGATATAAGGGATAAATATAATATTAGCGTTTGTGATTTATTTTAAAATTATATAAGTCTTTAAATTTTAAAATACATCAAATTATTCTTTAAAATTTAAAATCATTCACATTTTAAAAATCTTCGAGGGGACTCTTAAAATGTGAATGATTTTAAATTTTAATGATTAATTTTATGTATTTTAAAATTTAAATATTTATTTAATTTTAGAGTAAACAATATTTACTAATATTATATTTATTCTTATATAAATATCTAATTTTCGGTTGAGTTTTCAGACTATTGAAGGGACATATTGATAATTAAAAAATAAAATAAAAGAAAAAAAGGACAGATTGATAGCTTCGGACATTTTACTATTTCAATCATGCAAAATGATGAGAGAGAGAGAGTCCCTTGAAGCTGTTAAGAAAGGCAGAGGAGTGGGCCATTTGACAGCTCGGGCCTGGTAATATTCAATGGTATTTTCGACGAAAAGTAGAGGAAAAGTTGAAACTGTGTACCTTGAATCAAGGAAAAAGCATGTGCATTTGTTCCTCTTCAGAAATTATTAATCTCTCAGTCTTGATCTTTTGTAGCACATGGAAACAGTAGTAATGTATGCACATGCTAACGCCATTTGTAAGATTCCTAGAATTTGGATTAGACCCAAGTGAAAATAAAGCTGCCAAAATTTGGCTGATATTTTTCTGTATAAAATCATGCTTGGGAATCCAATGACGCCATTCACAGAAAGTTATATGTAAAAATCTCGTGGCCAGAAAACCATGACATTTTACATTTTCTGGCACGTGTAATATAACCAACCGAGTTACCTGACCATTGCCTTAACTCGGTTTTGCCGGCAATTTTGTACGTTTGTGTCGACATAGAGGCTCCTGTACTGTGATCAAAAAGAATATTAAACATGCCCACCAGCTTGCTTTCAGTAATAAGAATACATCAGGAGTTTCGAGCACCGAACTACGAGAAGTTGGATCAAATGAGAGATATTGGGAGAAGAATTATGCACTTGGAAGTAAATGGAGAGGTCAGTAAGAGAATCGAAGAAATTGAAGCAAATCATGGGGTTTTGCATGATATTTATAGCATGTTAAGTTTTTGTAGTACAGAAAAGTGAAGTACGAAAGATCGAAGTAGTACTATATCTTAGTTGAGGTTGAAAAGAAAAGATAAAATCCGGCGTCATATAGGCCGTGACTGACTTCCAATAGCGAATCATTTCCTTACACCTAAGACAGCATCTAATTATACCTTAAGTCTTGATCACTTGAACTCGACAACTTCTTGGGCCACCCTCCCTAGCTTGTAGAAAATTAGTTCCCCCTCCACCTCCACCTCCACCGCTAGCTAAATTCTACCTGATCAATCTGTTCGATGTTCTTAAATTTTTTGTTCTTCTTTGTTTTTAGTAGTATCTCCAGGCTAGTTATATTTTTCCTCCAAAAACTACGTATTGATACTCCCATGCATGTCATTTCCCCAAAGTAATTATAAGTTAATACAATTAACTAGGCTTTATTTCGAAGTTTCCATATATCAATTTGTTCTGTCCATTCAATAACAAGACTTAACTCATCAGACAGAAAAGCATTCAAAGGCTGTAAAAAACTAGATTCAATGTTTCTGATGCCCCTTTCGAATAAAGAAGTTTCATTTTTAAATGGCCCCCCCCGACCACACCCAACTGCTCCATCTTTTGACGAATACTTCATAATTAGTTGGTGACAAAGTTAAACATCTCTATATGTAGCCGTCACGGTCAAGAAAAGAAAGTCACACAGACTATTGAAGAAATGACAACATTTAGGTAAGGGTGTGAACAGTAACGGAATTTCGATACCTACTATAATGACATTTTTTATTCCAATTCTATTTCGGAATTAATCGAAATGGAACCGAAATTGGAACCGGAACCGAAAATTCCGGTTCCTTATCTGGGCCTAAAAGACCCAGATTTAGTTTGAGTTTATTAACCCAAAAATGAATTTTTAAGTTGTGTTTTATGGGCCAAACAACTCTAAATTAAAATTACAACTAAAAAACTAAATTTCAAAACAATATTTCATTATTTTAAGATTCCAAAATAAACTCTAAATTAAAATTACAACTAAACAACTAAATTCTAAAATAAAATAAACACTGTTAAAATAAACTCTAAATTAAATTTACAAAAAAACTACTGAACAAAAAATTAACTATACAAATAAGTAAACAACTAAATATTCATTAAATAATCCAAATTGAAAGGCAAACCCTAAATTATAATTATAATATTTTTTAAAATTAAAAAAAATTGTACTGAAACCGAAAATACCAGCTGAAATTTCCGGTTTCTATTTTTATGAAATATAGGATCCGATTTCGAAACCGTAAGTGACTGGAACACCGAAACCGGCACCAAAACAGGATGTTCCGTTTTAAACCGGAACATTTGCACACGCTTACATTTAGATAGCTAACGCGTACCGGCCAACCAAAAGGTCACCAAGAGTCAGTTCGGACGGTGAACAGTAACTTAAAATGGTACACACATGTTAGACATGTCCCAACCCTATCAGTAAACGCACCTATGCAACAATTATATTTGAAAAAAAAAAGAACAAAAACGTGAAATCGCCCGGAATCTACAATTATAGATGGGTCCTACTTCTTGTTTTTAGCCTGACCAATGATTCCTTTCTATGCTTATACTATATTCACATATCACTCTCCACACAGCCATGCTTATATAGTACTATATTCATAATATCACTTTCCACACACATGTTAGACATGTCCCAACCCTATCAGTAAACGTACCTACGCAACAATTATATTTGAAGAAAAAGAACAAAAACGTGAAATCGCACGGAATCTACAGTTATAGATGGGTCCTACTTCTTGTTTTTAGCCTGACCAATGATTCCTTTCTATGCTTATACTATATTCATATATCACTCTCCACACAGCCATGCTTATATATTACTATATTCATAATATCACTTTCCACACCACAAGCTATTTTTTTTTTCTTCTTTCCACACCACAAGCTATTAATCGTGCTAGTGTGGCATTATTGTTGTCCGTCCTTCTGCTGCAACTATTTTTTTAAAAAAGCAAACTGCACGCTGATAAAGTCGAAGAGGGGCGTACGTGTTTTATCCAACAAGCTGTGACATTTAAAGTTCTTGGTCTTTTATAGGCCCCACTAAGGTTGTGTTAACTAATAGGTGTGTGATGTTCCAACAAGGTAGCTCCAAGCTTAGGAAAAAAACAAAGAAAATACAAGCTAGCTCCAAGTCCAAGTGCTCAGGAGGGTAGGTTTTTCTTTTTCCGAAGCTATTATTAGATTTTTCTTTTAGAGCTCAGAAACACAAACACCGGTTGTGCTTTATGGGTGTAAAATGGGTCTTTGGTCCCAATTGGGGTGGCCATAACATGAGTGGTGTGAAGGCATTGATTATGATGTCTGTGTTTTGTAGTCTTTCACTCTTCCTCTTAGAGCTTGGAAGTATCTTGAAGACAGAGCTCTTAATAATTATTTCAGAAAACATGCAACTCCAATCATCACTTCGTGACAAAGTTCTTTCAAACTTTTATGTTATTTGAATTTGAGATCTGATATATAAAATAGTGTGGTGGTGGCTCTCTTGTCTGTACTTCGGGAAAAGGCATGCAAATCAGAATAAGTCTTTTCTTACTTTTCTTTTCCAAGCACCGTGAATTTCATTTCACACGTGCTCATATAGCTCTTAGAGACCAAATACAAAAAAAAAATCCATTACAGCATCATTGAAAGTCCTGAGGCTATATATTTATGGTCTCCTAAGGGCATATTACAAATGGCCATAACGGCTTCAACGAGACTGAATCAAAGTTGGTAAATTTTTTTAAGTGAGTCCAAAGATTTGTAAAAAATGGTTTTCGTGAGAGTAGTTAGTCATGCACCTCATTCTCACTTCTCCGAATGATCATCTATAATAGGACAAATAGACAACAAGATCTATGACAAAAACCTGCAAAAATAAAATTCACGTTGATGTAGGGGATCCGAGTCAGACGACACTGAGCTGTCAGATTGCACATTGATGATGCTGAATTACCTTGAGCGGACAGATGAGCGCAATGATGACAAGAGATCGTGATCTAATCTAATTAGGACAGTTTTTCATGCACGAGTCGGTTTTTTGGCCATAACTTTAGCTACGAGTGTCCAATTCACGCCCATGACCCCAATTCGGAAAGCACTTTTCGGCGCACACGTCGTGGCCACCCAGCTACGCTCGGTGCACCTCGTTTCGAACCCTAAATCCTCTGTTTTCCCTTTTGAATCCCTAATTTTAGTTACTTTTTGTTATTTATGGTAATTTTTCATTTATCGATTAGGAAGTTATTTTAAACCTGATTTGGGCCAGATTTTTGGCAGACTATTTATTTTATTCTGTATTTTGTTTTGCTACGACTTTTAGGGTTTTGCTATTTTTTGTAAAATCCTATTAAGGGTCGAATTTTAGCTATATTAGCCCAGCTTGTGGATTGTTTTTGAGCATTCCTGAATATTGACAATTATATTGAATACCAGAGTTCAATCTGAGTTTTGGGACGAATTATGTGTTTTCTTTGCAAATAGCCTATTGAACTAGCCTACAGAATAATCTCTATTCTGTTCGGCATCACACATACACTAAAAACCACAACAAAACACCCGAAGAAAAAGACATTGTTCGGCCCGAAAGCGGTCAGGAAACAGGGCCCTAAGAAAACAAGCCGAACCACCCAAGCAAATCAGAATGAGCCAAATCAAGAATAGTTTATTATCGCCAACCTTTGGTTATACGGATGGATAATACAATGAAGGAGGTTTTATACGTTACGCTTTCTATTTTAAATGCTTTATTCATCACAGAAAAACTCCCTAAAGAATCTACTAAATCAGCAAAATAGTTCCACAGCAGTGTAGAGTGAGATATGCAGTCAAGTAATTGGCAACCCCCTCATGTAGGCCAAATCTTCTTTAACATTGATGTCGTGGCTCGTCCGTTATTCTCTATGGCAGCTTGTGTTTGCAGGGACCATTGTGGTCGTATTGTTTTTCGGCATCCCAGAAGTTAGATACTATTGACCCCTCTGAAAGGGAAGCTCTAGCGTTACTCTTGGGCATTTCTGTTGCGATTAATCATCAGTGGGAGGATGTGGTTTTTTAGGGTGACTCGTTGATTGTTATAGATGCTATTTCCAATCTGATTGAAGTTTGCCTTTGGCGTATTGAGACCTCTATCATTCAGGCCTCTTCTCTGTTGTGTTGTTTTGCTCGCGATGTTTGTCGGTTTACCCGTTGGGGTTCCAATGTGCTTGCGCACAATTTAGCCCAATGGGCCGCTTTCTCTCTTCGAGAGAGTATTTTTCACGAGATCTTAGGGCTTAATCCTTTATTTTCCTGGCTGTATGAGGGTTTTAACCAGCCTTGAAGGGCCCTTATTTTGTGTTGAACTATTGTGTTAGTGCATTTTTGTATTAGCAAAATTCCGTGTCAAAATATGTCTTGATCGAGTTGTACTTTTGGTTCCCACATTTGTTCAAGAGTTAGAGTTGATGGTCTATCCAAAGTCTTCATCACGTTCAACCAGCGTTCAACCAGCGCTCGAGCTCCCTTGAAAAAAATCAGATAGAGTCATCACGTTTGACCATCATTGGACAAGCGCTCGAGCGTCATTGGAAAAAAACTCAGATAGAGTCATCACGTTTGACTAGCGTTTGAAAAGCACTCGAGCGCTAAGTGAAAATTTCAGACAAAAACATAAGCGTGCGACGAGCGTTTGACGAGCGCTCGAGCGACTTCCGGCGAATTTCAAAAATCCCTGAAGTTTTGGAATTTCCTTGTGGAATGTTAGGAAACCCTACTAGGTTTCGTGGGAGGCCGTCCTAAAGGTTATTGAGGCTTACATTGAGTAAATTTGTGCCTCCTTCCTTCTGAGAAAAATCCCAGAAGATTTGTGCTTCAAGATTGACAAGTTTTTCTCTATTCTTCGATAAAATATATTTGTAACTTTCATGGTACTGAAGGCGTGCTGAAGAATCCACAAGAGTGTTCGGTGAAGAATCCATAAGAAAATCCTCAAAGGATTGAGGGGAATGCCGCACGGAGCGGGTCTAAGCAATGAGGCTTAGAGTAGTGCATCAGGGTTGTCAAAGTCAAGCAACAGGGGTTGCCCGTGTCTAAATCACTGTTTGTAAGATTTTCTTCTTAGTGGATTCTAGGTGGCTGCTAGCCCGGAGTGGTTTTTCCTTTGAATGGTGTTTCAAAGGTTTTTCACTTTGTCACCAAATTCTTTTCTCTTTTTGTTATTGAAGTTTATTTAGAACATGTTTTAAAATTGTTATTGATTTGTTAATTAGAGGGAAAACACATATTCACTCCCTCTAAGTGTTGTTAGGGTCTAAACTAGATTTTTTCATATTGTATTTCGATTTTTAGTTTTATATATGGTTTCTGTTGATAAAAAAAGAAATTGACGGAAATGAAGAGGAAAATTTTCAGAACCTCCATGCCATTAGGCGAGTTATGGACGCAGTGAGTAGGTGACACCTTGATGGCGAATGCAAGCAACCCAGGCCCCTAAGCCTCCAAAATTTTGGCTATAATAAAATAACTATACATAATTTTCTCTCTCTCCGTCAAATCATCATTTTTTTTACTTTAAATAAAGGGAAAAATACATTTTTACCCACAAACTACCATAGGTTTTATACTTTGCACCCTAAACTACCAATTTTGATACATTGCACCCTAAACTACCAATTTTTGACACTTTGCACCCTAAGTCAAATGTGTAGACTGAAATGACAATAATACCCTTGACCCATTTTGCATATATTAAAGATATTGTTGTCAATTCATTAATTTATTAAGGGTGTTATTGTCAAATGGAGGGTGCAAAGTGTTAATATTAGTAGTTGGAGGGTGTAATTGTTAAAGTGGGTAGTTTAGGGTGCAAAGTGTCTAGCATTGGTAGTTTGAGGGTGCAATATCTTAAAGATGGTAGTTTGAGGTGCAATGTGTCACTACCCTGATAGGTTGTGGGTGAAAAGTGTATTTTCACCTTAAATAAATATAAAAATATATTCAAATCATCGCTCTCTTCATTTTTTCATCAACTTCAACACTCCAAAATTTTAACAATCAAACACCATATGGAGTGGTTGGGCCGGTTGGGCCAATACCATTAAATGATTAAGGAAACACGTGCAACAAATTCCCAAGGCCTTCAAGGAATAGTAATTTACTTCTGTTCATGAGTCTAGAGAAGAGGGAAGTATAATTCCTGAATTATTAAAAGTATCTCAATGACAGAATTACGACACCAAAACACAGCTTTTGCAGGACCTAACCCCAGTCACTTCCAATTCTGCGTGGCCCTACAGATTGAAGCCAAACATTTTCCAAAACTATGAACAAGTAGGCAAATTAGCTGGAGGTGGGAGCAAGCTCGTTTCCTCGGTCGTGCCATTCTTCACAATCACGACTGTCGCCATACCCCAACTAGCGTGCCTTTCTAAATGGCAGTGCATAAACCATACACCTGCAAAATCGGCATCATAAAATTCAGTCTCCATATGTTATATATACACACACACACATTAATCCCATCTAAAAGATCGGGAAGATAGATTACCAGGATTATCAGCAACGAATCTAATGGCAGCCCAACCTTTTTTGGGAACTCCGATGGTGTTAACTGCTGGTGGATCCACTAAGTTGTAAGCATCAGGGGAGGTCGTGTTGTCAAAATTTCCATAACCCGTCCCAACCAAGTAGAAGCTAAAACCGTGAAGGTGCATCGGATGGTTCTCCGCATTTCCAATGTTCGTCCCTTGGAAGACTATCTCTACTTTTTTACCGTAATCTATCATAAGTACCTTCGTCTCAAGGCTCGGAAGTAGATATTCGTCTTCTGAAACTCCCGTGTAGTTAAAAACATAAGTTGGAAAGCTGGGAAAATCGTCGTCAAAGGACAGACTCCTGGAAAGTTCAAAAAAGTGTTTTCATGTATATATATATCGATCAGATTGAATTATTTATACTTTGCAATGTTATTGTCGGAAGAGAATGGCAATACCTGTAGTATGCCTGCAAAATATCAATCGATGGGGTAACAAAACTTATGTTGTTTAAGCTCGCAGCTAGCCTGGTTCCATTTGGCCCATCGCAAGAATCTTGCTCACAAGGTAACTGATTCACAGAAACTGTAATAAGGATTCGTCTATCAAAATCTTGTGGGACATTGACCGGGTGGTCAGCACTTGCCAAGGCCCTTATTTGACTTGTGAAGGCATCTGCAGCGTCCTTATCAGTGACATTAGGAAGAGTTGGGTAGGGAGGAGAGGATGGGGGAGTGTAAGTTCCTGTATAATTGAGAATCGCTGAAGTATTCGTCTCATCGTATGGAGCACTAGAGTCAAAGAAAGGAGTTGCAGCGATGTAATATTGACTGGGTGTTTGGTTCGCTGTGAGCAGGACGTCCATTGTTTGTCCAGGGGTTATCATGATGTAATTTGTGGTTATAGGCTTAATGTAGGAACCATCTTGGGCAACGACTGTGATATTGTGTTGTGCGATTCCAAAGAACATTTCTTCATTCATAACAGCGCTTACTATACGGAGAAGATATGTCTTGCCATATTCTACTTGTAGACTATATGATGTCTCTGCGATGTCAAAATCGTGATCATATGTTTAGGCAAACAATATCGACCGAGTTCTGGACGCGGTATGAATGTTTTTTTTTATAAAAAAATTAAGTTTCATACCATTAGAGCAATTGTTCGGGAATCCTGGTTGACCATTAATGGTGTAGGCATCTGACGGGGTTGGATCACCACCGGTAGCCGTCGCATTATCGATTAACTCCTTCACGTCTCCCTTGAACCATTCTCCTATATCAAGTAATTAATTATCAGGTGAATATTTTTATGTGCAATAATCGGCATGCATGGATCTGCTCTTATTTAGTACGCCATTTGTGCTTGAACACAAATATTACAGACAATATAAAAAGAAAATTACCGAGAATGATTACTGCTTCCGCATCAGGCTTGGGATCAAATGGATAAGTGGTTCCATTGTCAGGTAAAATGACAATGGCACCATGGACAGTGGCACGTGTCCAGTCGCTATGGGCATGCCACCATAATGTCCCTTCTTCATCAGAAAATATGATCTCCTGGGTGAAATTTTTTCCTGGCTGTATTGGACATTGGGTGATATTTTCAGGACCATCCGACCATGGATTTCTCGGTTGCTTCACTCCATGCCTGTTAATCACCGAAAACACAAACATTATTATCAACTTTCATAACTTTCGTGGTCTCACTGTTTCGACTTTTTTAAGATTCTGCTGAATTACTTTAAGGTGACAGCTGGAGTTTCTTCAGGTCACACTACCTCTTTATATAATATCCCCCATTAACAACAAGAAGCACAGAGTTTCAAAAGCTTCTTATCTTGTGAGCATCTAATTATTTTCACATTAAAGTAAGCAGAAGCTAGCGAATTTTCAAGTTGGCCGTACGGGTCTTCATTGTGTGTGTGTTTGAGCGAATAAGAGACGGATGAACTGATGAAGAGGTCATTACCAGTGAATAGTTACACCATAGTCTCCATCATTGTGGACATTTACATAGGCCCTATCGCCTTTGCGGACAGCAATTGTTGGGCCAGGGAACTCGCCGTTCACAGTAAGCATACTCTTGCTGCCACACAGCCTTGAGAAATTTGTCTCCTTCACCTGCAACCACGTTGTGTACTGTCATATAAATGAATAACTTGAGAAGATATCATCATCCATAGCAACTAGCCCTTCATCATTTAATTATAATTAAGCACGGTAACTTTAAATAGTGTAACGTCAAGACTTCTGAATCCATGCATACAGAGAAATTAAGGAACATGAGAACCTTTGATGAGATCCTGATCAGTCTCAAACGTCCGCAACTGTGCTGTGTAGGTGAGATTATAGTCTCACGTGGACTAGGTATCCCAATGCTTTGTTTTTTAAAAAATTTCTGAACTTGGTGTAACGAATCAACATAAATACGAGTTAATTTTTCATGGAGATTTATACAAGAAGTAAGACGTATATATATATATAGTACTGCAAACTTACAATGAAGCTTAGGTTGTGGACATCGTACGCAATGCAAAGGGACAGACCATCCAGAAACAAAAACCCTAGGAATCCTAGGATCAAACCCATCTTCATCATTCCCATCTATCTAGCAGCACTTCTTGCCCACACAATGAAATTAAACACTCTCTATATATGCTGTCTTCTGTGAGAACTGGAAAGAACCCTAAGGGCAATTTATAGACTAATGTCTTGCCTCCGAATTTATTAAAAAAATTCTACAGGAGCAAAAACCCACGAAAACGAAGACAAACACGTTTGAAACAAGTAGCTATCTCGGACGAACGCGGGATGAGTGTATCCGCCCTTTCCTTGTCATCTTCCTTTGAAGAAAGCACAAAGAACTAGATTCTTGAGCCAGCTCATTCATTAGAAGGCACGTTGATTTCCCCACAGGTCGATGCTCAGCCATTAGTCAATATCCGGTCACGATTTCACACGCTCTTTTTTTTTCTAAGTGGATTTCACACGCTCGAAAAGACAAAAGATCGATGGATAGAAAAAGTAAAGCATATATCAGGTGTGGAATTGAACGAAATCGATTCTTTCCCTCGATATTATCATGTTCTATATTTCTTACACCATATGAAACAGAGAATAAGTAATCATCACACTCACTATATATATAGTATAGAACATTTTGCATTTATTCTGCAATTATAAACTTTTTTTTAGACTACCTAATTTCAGGCCCCAATCATGGAAGCTGTTTCTTGCTTGAACGGTAAGCACCAAAAATTGTTCGAGTTAACTTATTAAAAAATAACAATCGCTTCTCTAGTCATGAATTTTCCCTATCGAGCTTTGCAGATTAAATTATCAGAGTATATACACTAGGTTCGAGTAAGCATTTGAACAAATATATTTTATTGTAACCTCATACAACAACGCACCCACAAAATATCAAAAGTCAGATCCTAGCTATACTTGAAATAGCTAGATATTAGGCCGGATTGAAAGAGATATAGTCATGAAATCCTACAAATGCCTGAAGCACCTTCAGTTTTCAAAGTTATAACTGGCGGCAGTAAAGTTGCTTGACAATATTCCAATGTCCAAGCTGTACACGGACCGCGTAAGCGTAAATTGGGCAAGATATCTGCCGCATATGACGACTTTCTATTGCTTTAGACATGGGTGATTGAATATTATTATTCTTCAACAATTATATAGAATTTGATCTATAAGTTACCAATTATAACCTTTACAAGTTCACCATTTGGGCAAAAGTTTCTACATAGTTTTTTTTTTTTCTTTTTTGGTTGCTTATGCACGAGATAACCAATTAATTGCATATAGGTACGGGAGATTCTAAGTTCGAGAAGGAAAATTAAAGCCCTCTGACCTATTCGCTATACTTCAAATGTAGAAGGTTAGGTTCTCCTGGCCCTTGAAAGTTTGCTATACCAAAAAGCTGGTTGCGAAGGTTAGTGGGAAGTTATAAGATGACTATTAGTTCGACTATACGCTCGTCTCAAAGAGAAAAATTCTTCCATCTTTAGGCTGGATAGTAGGGCTGCAGCATCGGAAATCCGGTCCAGTTTCATTTTTTTTCATTTTTTTAATTTTCTTTTAAAATATTTTTAGGTTAATTTTGAAGTTGGAAGGACATATAAAAATATAAAGTTTTAGTTTAGGTTAAAACTAAACTTTTTAATTTTGTAATTTGTATTAAAAATACACAATAAAAAATTTGTTTATATTAATAAATCCAGTCTGGTCCGGACTGGACCGGTTTGTCAAAAGGTATAGACCGGACCGGACCGCAAATCCGGTCCGCGGTCTGGTTTTGCTCAGCCCTACTGAACTATCCCATTTGAACAATAATTTAGACAGGGTTGTTCATTTAACAAAGATTTCTCAGGATTTTTTTGTATTCTCACAACACAAAAATCCTACAACCAAACATCATTTCTAATCTCGCATAAAAATAACTACAACACGCATATCAATAAAGTTAACATCACCTAAAAATTCTCAAAATACAAAAAAATCCTCACAACACACCTAACCGAACAAACTCAAAATGTAAAGTTTCTTTCTAAAGTGATTTTTAAGGATAATTTAAGGAGTCTACTTAATTTTCTCTTTAAATAAGATAATAATTTAGTCATGTCTACACAGCTAGCGCGATTCTCCTTCAATTAAAAAAGTTGGACCCAGTACAAAATTTTCTGTGCATGCCACCGTTACCCCCAAGAGACGTTGGATTAGAATATTTCTACTGGAGTCAGATCGCAGGTCGTGCTTTCGTTGTTGTTTACTAGCACAGGAACCTCGACGTGAGAGAAGCGACCGGGAAGAGGAAAAGAAACAGGGAGAACTACGATGTTGAACACCAGAATTAAAAAGCAAGCACCTTGAGATAAATGTGATAACAACGAGCAGTGGCTGCTTACCCAAAAGCCAAAAAAGAGTAGCTAGTGGGCTAGTCATGACTCATGACACGACCTTTGATGAAGCATCTAAGAAATGATTGCAAATATTGGCAGCAAAGCTGTACCCACTGCTCCTATCAGAACACGATGATCATGTATAGGCCAGGCATTGACGTGATCAAGATATAGCAGATGAAGATGAGTAGTACTCTTACTGAAGAAAACTCGCGACAAAAGGCCGGGAGAGATTTTAATCAGGCACTGAAAGCACTTGAAGAAGAAGTAATTAAACCAATGGAAAGGATTTGAAAAAAAATTGAAGCGAGGACGTCGTTGGGCTTGTTTGATTTTTATAGGATATGTGATATCTTCTTGTAGTACAGAAACTGAAGTACAACATTTGTACTGCATCATTTGTGGCACTATTATAGGCATACAGAAGCGAAGTCATCGTTGGGCTTGTTTGATTGGAATGACATATTTAATGCCCCATTGAATATTAGTGAATTAGATAGATGGAGATCATAATTGACGGAACCGAAGAGGAAAATTTTCACAACCTTTATGCCATGAGACGAGTTATGGTCCTATGGACAAGGTGAGTGGGTGACACATTGGTAGAGCATGCAGCAGCCCAGGCCCTAACCATGTAGAAGTGGTTGGGCCAGGACCCATGCACTTAAAGAAACACGTAGAACCAATTCCCAAGGGTCTTCTAGATAGGCAAGGGCTAGGGCTGTGCATGGACGGTGGCGGCCCACCGGCGCCACTAGCGGTGATGAATATGTTACCACCGGCACCGGTGGTAAAATATAACCGGGCCCATCGGTTACGGTAACACCAGTGGCGGTGGCGGTGAACCGCCACCCCCATTGGGCCCGATTTTTGGGCCTTTTAGGCCCTCTTGGGCCATTTGAGCCAATTTTATTGGGTTTTTTGGACCATTTGGACATCATTTTTGAGCCTTTTTTGCGCCATTGGACCCCTTTTTTGTGCCATTTGTACCCCTTTTGGGACGTTTTTCAGAGTTCCCAATTGAACCAGTACCATATAAAAATTGAACCACCTAGGCTATGATATAAAACAAATTGCACATTGATCTAAAAAGCAAAAACAAAAAAATATAATGATCCATAATCTAAACAAAGATCTAAAATAATTAATGAAATAAAAAAACAATATAGTGAAAATTGTATCTAAACATGTAGGTCATATTATTGATCCACATGAAAATAATTAAGTTTAATCATGGAGATTCTTATCATATGACTTTTTTTATATACCCCATTTTTTTGATAATGACCAAATCCAATATTTGATCATTTTCAATTAAAACACTAAAACGTGATTTTAATTTTCACTTACAAGTTACAAAACTACAACAAAATTAACAAATTGTCAAATACAAGTTAGCCAAACTACAACAATACATAATACAAGACAACACTATAAAATTACTAAAATACAACATTATACAGATATGATACATCAAATAAACATTATTCAAATAAAATATCATAAGAAGGACTAAAAGGTGGGGCAAATGTAACATGCGTCCTACTCCATCTCAATCTCCGTCGACAAAGTCGATATCTCTACATAATTAAAAAATAAAAGCATCAAATTATAATGATTACATTATATTGAGTATCAAATTTCAAAATTTAACCAAAGAATAATTTTACCTGAATCGAGTCGGTAAGTCTCTTCATCTTCAGTTATGTTATCAGATACATCAAGTTCACCGGAGGGGCACTAGGCACCGGGCAGATGAGAAAGGAGGCCGTGAGTCGTCGATTGTCGAGGGAGGGGCCGAGGGCTGAGCGAATGCGAAATTGCGAATGAAATGAGAGGGGATCTGGGATCCCTAAGGCTAAAGCAGACGTAAAACAAAACGACGACGTCACTTTTTTTTTAAAAAAAAACCCGGTTGTGGCGGTGAACCGCTCGGCGGTGGGCGGTTTCACCGTCACCGCTAATTTCACAGCCTTTGGGTGAAATTGGCAACCGGTACCCCCGCTACTATGCGGGGGAGGTTTCCGGTGCAGATTAACCGGCCCACCACCGGTACCGGTGAACACCCCTAGCAAGGGCGCTGGTCTTAATTAACTATTAAAAATGAGAATGTTTTTATGTAAGTTGGCATTATTTTCATGGGCAAAACAATATTTTTATAAATGTAATTTTCATTTTAGAATGTAAATAGCAACATGGTTGGCCTATGAAGAAATGGAGGCCAAAATAATTCAGAAGAAGCTTTTGGAAGGTTGTTGGTTGCATCTAGAAAGTATAGTTGGGTTGCAGAATAATTTGGAGGTTTTGCTGTTGGTATAGTATTAACCTAGGGTTAGCCTAAATTTTTTTTACCAAATTTCGTTTTAAAATTCTAGAAATTCGCTCAAACCTCAAATGACTTTGTTTTACCTTTCTACCCTTACTAAAATAGTATACAAACCTTTTCCTAAGCCTTTGCCTTAGTTGGACGACTATTGAATATTCTTACTTTCTAAAAAAAGCATCTCTAGACGAATATCCTATGTTTTTCTCTCCTTCTGAGAAATCCAATCTGATCATATCTGATTGTGAGAGATTGATTTCTTCCCTCTGGTGGGAAGTTGTGAAAGGGGGAGATTGCTGATTGAGGATCTTTTCATCCCTACTTGATTTCTATTAAGATTGAATCACCAAGATTAAAGGTTATTGAGGGTTTCTCAAGATTAATCGCTACTGAAGTTTTCAGAAGCGGAACGGTTGACGAGTTCGTCGGCATCCATAAGAACTGACCAGGGTTGCTGGTAATTGAATTGCATGTTGGGCACCGGCCCAAGAAAGTTTCTTGGATAGCTTTATTGAAGATTGAAAGATCTGAAAAGTGAAGGTTGTTTGTTTTGGATCACCGTTTTGTAAAGTTTGAAAGTTCTTAGTGGATCAATTGGTATGGCCTTCGCACACCTAGAGTGCTTTTGTCTATTGGAGAAATTCATCCTTAAGAGATTTTCACTTCGTAACTAAAATCGTGGTGTCATCTTTATTTTACTCTTCATGTGATCTTTGCATGTGCTAATCATTATCTTGTTTGATATATTGTAGATCTAAGATTGTTGGAAATTGATTTTATAATTAGCATATAGGTTGCCGGTATTTGATCTCATTATTAGATCTAAGTTGCTTGATATTGGATCCTTTATTAGCATTTAGATTGCTGAAATTTTGGGATTTTATAATTGCTGGAAAATTCATATTGCATTGGATTTCGGTGACGTTTGTTTCCCAACAATTCAGGGCATGGAAATTTCCACCAAATCAAACACACTACAGCATTTTTAACTTTTACACGTACACATTTTACTTTTCACAAACTCCAATAAATCTCAATAAAGTAAAGATTCCCAAAATTTCTACAATATTTCCCATAATTTTGTCAAATAAACATACCCTTAGAGTTGCTATAAAATAGCTAGAGCATTGATTTTATAGTTGATAAAAATTCATATTGTTCTTGTATTAGAGTTGCTGTAAAATCCATATAAATGTGATTTTATAATTGATGTACCGTTCATGTTGCGTTGAAATATAGTTGTTGTAAAATCCGCTACGTGTGATTATTTTACAGATCTCTATTTATTAATTGACTGAAAATTTGTAGAACTATTTTTCTTTGAATAGAAAAATCGTTGATTAATTTTTTAAATACATATTCACCCCTTCTAGGTATATTATTGGGTCTAGAGTTTAGTTTCAATTGGTATCAGAGCCTACCAACGCTCCTTGACCCTTAGTTGTTGTTATAGAAATAACTATGCCCATTGGAAGATGAGGAGATAGATTTCTCGTCTAACTGGTTGCTGTGGCCTATCCCACGTGGTTCAAGTAGGCTCTTTGAATCTCTCTGCACCTTGGATCTGTCATGGAACAATCTTACAAGAACTATTCCTGCAAAAATGGGTCTTTGGTGGTCCGTCTAGCTGAGATGGTTATGGAGAACCAGGAGCGGCAGAGATAGTAGCAGTTGGAGAATGAGAAAAAAAGTAGAGAGGACGAGACTCACGTGCTTGAGCTGCCAAGCCGATTCGAAAAGCTAGAGAATTTAAATGAGTTGGACAATTTTTCACCGTCAGATTTGTAGAATATAATTTATATCATTCAGTCGTATCCTTTGCACAGATTGCCTTCGGATGCAATCCATTCCCGACATGCATGTGCAGGCTCACACACACTATGCATCCAGACACATGCACAGAAGGAAAGGAAATATATTGGAGCTCCACCCCTTCGAAATGTTGTAGAGCATGAGTGGTTGGGAATGAGCCATCTGATGGGAAGCTTGAGTTTCAACTTTGCATGGGAAAATCACAATTAGAACATAGATTAACGTCAAAATTAGGAAGTCTAGAACATACCCAAAGTTTCACACATACGTCGATGATAACTGGAACTAGGCAGATAAATATGGTTATAGCAGACTGATCGACCTCTAGCTCGTAGTGTTCCACAACAATCTCTAACAATGTCTGCCATCCAGATTCAAAATGATACCTACAATGCCATAATTTCATGGTAGTGTTAAAAAGTTGAGGAACAGAAAAGCAATCGAAAAAACATGATTATTCTACAAGATCTATGTGGCAAAAGAATCAGACTCGTCTTCGTACGTCTTCTTCGCTCTCGTTCTCGCAAGTCGCCTCTTGTTCCACTCTTTGGTTTCCATCTCCGTCGTCCGCATCACCTTCTTCGTAAGGAACAATAAACTCCAAGTCGAAGAACGTCGGTCTCCGCCGCATTTTACGTAACGACAGTGACTAATGTGATGGTGCCGGTGGTGCGCACAAAGTCGCCGCCACCACCGCAACCATTAATTCCTCCGTCGCCTCTCCAATACTTGAGCATGCTGAAAGCTTCCATAGTTGGGAGAGCCAGTATACGAGTGGGAAATGGCTAAAGATACTAGCTTTAAGAGGTGAGGGGAACAATGAAAGTGTGGAAAAGACAAATAGGTCTATAAGTTACGAAGGGTTTAGCTTGTGAATCTACCACTCATCCCAAAAGCTTAAGCTGATACGAAGATGAAGATTTTATTATTTGAATTATATTCTCTAACACTCTCCCTCACGTGTGGGTCGGACTCTCCTTTAATTGGGAAGCCCAACACGTGCAATATTTAATTGAAATTAGAATAGAGTGCGGAGTAATATCTCGAACTTGTGATCTTGACTATGATACCATGTGAATCTACCCCTCATCCCAAAAGTTTAAGCTGATAGGAAGAAGATGATTTTATTATTTGAATTATATTCTCTAACATAGCTTAATGAGTTTGCAGTAATACTGGAATTGGGTGGCAGAGGGAACATAAAGACACCGTAAGCTCTTACCAGAGCCGGAGAGGGGGGTGTAGGGACGAGCTGATCTGCTATGATGCTATTTCTTCAGATGGGAGGAAAACGCGTTTTGGTTGCTTTTACGTTTTACGTTTTCAGACGACACCTTGTAAATGTGATATGCTCTAGGGTAGAAATGTAAATTGCCTGCTTTGGTTGTACTGATGGTAGAGACGCATCGTTTTTATTATGTGAGGTATTCCTACGACCTGGCGTGGAAATAATGTCACCTGACAAATTGGTTGATGTATCAGAGAGCTTCGTTAAACAGTTGGATAGAAGAGTGACGATAGTGTTTTTGTAAAAAAAAAAGAAAAAAAAAGAATGAAGGACTAAAATTTTGAAATTTGAAAATGAAGAAATAAATTGAAAAAAAATGATTAAAATCCAAGGACTAAACGGTTAATTTCCTCAATACGTTCAATGTTGAATTTCTCAGTCAATTTCTTGAGCACGAGTGGGCTGTTCATGGTTTTGCTGGCTTGATATATATGTGGCACTGGTGGTGGAGTTAAAGATGGTAGTATAACTGGGCTTGTCTCTACTGCTTATTGACCCCTCCGGCTGGTTTGGTAGTGCCTTGGCTGATCTCTCTGGAGGCTCAGGGAGTGGTATTGTATTGGAAGGGTTTTGTACGTATGTTGACTGGTGTCTTCTGCAGGCTTTGGACTTCGCGGTGCTTCCGTGCTTATGTTGTTTGGCTATACTTCTGAAGTATCCTGCAGAATGGTGTGCTTAATATTGGTGTCTGTTTATCATCACAGATGCTTTCTGCAAGGAACAGGTCTTCTTTCCTTGTATGTTGGTGTTTATTGGAAACCAGCTATACTGTTGTATTCCTTTTCGCCTTAAGTAATAAATTCAGGACTTATACCGCAAAAAAACACTAAGAAAGAGAGTTGACGACGTTTTCAAAGTAATATTATTCAGCTGGATAAATACTGGGTTAAATGATAGTAACATTCCAAAAAAAACACTCAAATACATGCAAAATGACACTTTCGTCGAAAATATTCTTTGAAACTCCACTCTACTCAGTCAAGAGAGCTTCACATATATATAGCAATTCCATGACCTACGAACAAGTAGGCAAATTAGCCGGGGGTGGCCGGAGGCTTGTTTTGCTAGTGGTCCCGTTCTTCACAATGAGGACAGTGTTCAACCCCAGCTGGCATGCCTTTCCAGATTGTTAAGGCAATTATTTTGGCATTCCCACGTGACCTTTTTTAGTTAAGGGATCTTTAGTCTTTTTCAGTTGTATCTAGAAGGAGAAAAGAAGAATGTTGATCGTATCTTGCTATGAAGATTTTCTTGAGGGCAGTATGGTCTTTGGTCTGTTTCTAGAAGCTTTGAGAAAGTGAAGAGAGGCAGTTAGCTTTGGACGTGTTGATTAAAAACAGGTTTGGAAGGCTGAAAAATTATCACGCGTGAAGTAAGCTTTCAGCCTTCCAAACCTGTTTTTAATCAACACGTCCAAAGCTAACTGCCTCTCTTCACTTACTCAAAGCTTCTAGAAACAGACCAAAGACCATACTGCCCTCAAGAAAATCTTCACAGCAAGATACGATCATCATTCTTCTTTTCTCCTTCTAGATACAACTGAAAAAGACTAAAGATCCCTTAACTAAAAAAGGTCACGTGGGAATGCCAAAATAATTGTCTTAACAATCTCCCCCTTGGCATCCGACGTGACAAAACACCTATAGCCTTAACAACCCATGACTTCTGTTGATCACCACCACAGGAGACATTTTTACAAGAGTCTACAAACCCTATAAAAACTCCTAAGGCTTATAGAACTATACCAAGAGATAGGAGTACCTGCATCAAAAGCTTATCACAAACACCATTCTAAATAACTCATTAGAAATAGAGTTAGATAAAGATAAAGATATAAAACCAGCAGGTATAATCTCACAAAAATTGAGATATGTCTCCCCCTGAGACACATACCAATAAGCAGCTAAACAGAGAGGCGATATGTCTCCCCCTGGGACACATACCAATAAGCCTTACAGTCCACCAAAACTACAGATATGCATACATGCAAAAGCTTCTCTCCCTTTTCAATAGAAATAATCAATCATTAAAAGAAGTTCTCAATACTCATACTGCTGATCGTATCTTGCTGTGAAGATTTTATTGAGGGCAGTATGGTCTTTGGTCTGTTTCTAGAAGCTTTGAGAAAGTGAAGAGAGGCAGTTAGCTTTGGACGTGTTGATTAAAAATAGGTTTGGAAGGCTGAAAGCTTACTTCACGCGTGATAATTTTTCAGAGAGAGAGAAACACTAAGAGCGACGGTGCTTCAAGATTTGAGCGACCTCAAGAACTGAACGATGAGATTTTTCTTCTTGCTGATGGGTTGCTGATTGACGTGAAGAGTTTCTTTGATAAAGAAACAAGTGTTTTGATACGATCACCTTGTTCCCCCGAGAACTTCATTGAAGTTAAACGATTCAGTGTTTCTGGATTGTAGCTGCTGAAGGGTTCAGTCGTGGCCCTTGATTGCACAAGGAGTGTGCAAAAAATCAAGTGCTGTTTGAGATCGTAATTTCCAAGTTTGGGCGTTGAGGTTCTTCATCCTGCAGTGATTCGGGTTTAGGAAAAATCGAGTCTGTGGTTCATAGTGCTGTTGATAGGCTAAGGGTGTCTAGTCAAAAGATCACTGTGTAACCGTGTGGAAATTAGTGGATTCAAACGGCTTACGGGCCCGGAGAGTTTTTCTCCTTAAGGACGTTCCTTAGGGAGTTTCTCTTCGTAACCATCTCTGGTGTTACGTATCTCTTCCTTATCTTAATTTGATAAGTCTTTATTTCACTAACAAGTTTGCTGTTTGTGTTGTATGATTACAGTCTCAAGATTTGTTAATCTTTTCTCACTGATCTGGTTGGTAAGTGTATCAGTGTGAATCTGGTGTTCGGTAAGATTGTTTCAATTGAGAGCTGATCTGTTAAGTTGTGATTTTATAATTTCTCTGTTCTGCAAGTGTGTAGTTTCTTAAGAGTGTCTTGCAGTATCTTCGGAATAGTCTCTGTTACAGTTTATAAGTTTCTGTGTTGGGGAAAATTGAGTTACTGTGTGTTACAGTTTATTGGTACTGCTTATCTGTGCTTTTAAGTTGGTTGATTATATTTCTGGTGGTGATTGTTTATAAGGTTTTGATTGAAAGTTTTTTAAATACCTATTCACCCCCCTCTAGGTATTTTCCGCACATTTGGGTCTAAATCGGTTTGTTCACATATGACAGTGCATAAACCACACTCCTGAAAGTATTAATAACATCCATGTCAGCAATAATTTTTATATATAGACCCAGAAAATTCATCTTGACAGAGAAAGAGAAAGTATACCAGGATTATCAGCAACAAATCTAATGGCAGCCCATCCATTCTTGGGAACTCCAATGGTGTTAACTTTTGGAGGATCAATCAAGTTGTATGTATTAGGGGAAGTAACATTGTTAAAATTCCCATAACCCGTTCCTACCAAATAAAAGCTATAACCATGCAGATGCATTGGATGATTCTCTGGATTCCCTATGTTAGTCCCTTGGAACACTATCTCCACTTTCTTACCTAACTCTATCATCTTTGTCTTTGTCCCTTTGGTTGGGAGTAGTAAGTCGTCGCTTGAAACTCCCGTGAAGTTGAAGAAAGTAAGTGGAAAACGAGGGAAATCAGGTTCATACACGCCGGTCAGGGTCCTGCACAATGGTTTTATCGTTACAATGTTGCTTCCAATTTAAACCTCTCTAAATTGACCTCCAGTTTTTCCTAACGACAACAATACAAAAAGCCTGCAAATACTTGTAGTATATCGACTGAAGGGGTTGAAAAGCTTATGTTGTCTAAGCTTGCAGCTAGCGTAGTATTGCTTGGTCCGTCAAACGAAGCTTGATTGCAAGGCAACTGATTTACAGAAATAGTGATAAATATATGTTCATTAACTTGTTTTGGGACTTCAACGGGGTACTGTTTGGTCGCCAAGGCCCTAATGCGAGTTGTGAAATTGTCTGCAGCAGCCTTGTCAGTGATGTTAGGAAGGACGGGATAGGGAGGAGAGGAAGGAGAGGTATAAGTGCCTGTATACTGGACAATCGCTGAAGTGTTGGTAGTGTCGTATGGAGCACTGGAGTCGAAGAAAGGACGAGCAGCCATGTAATAGTGACTGGGAGACTGATTGGCTCTGAGCAAGATATCCATTGTTTGTCCTGGGGCTATCATGATGTAGCTCGTTGTTATGGGCTTGATGTACGAAGCATCTTGCGCCACGACCGTGAGATTGTGCTTTGCGATTGGAGTCACCATCGAATTATTGAATTAATTATTTAAGGAAGGAAATGTATAGCTATTTAGACTTGATCATTCTATATCTTTTACTGATAATTTAACAGTTCATTCGATACCATTGGAGCAATTATTTGGATATCCTGGTTGGCCATTGATGGTGTAAGCGTCCGAAGTATCTGGATCTCCACCGCTGGCCGTGGCCTCATCTATTAGTTCTTTCACATCTCCCTTGAACCATTCCCCTGCAGTCAATATAAATATATAGGCGAAGAGTTAGATTTTTGAACTAAGATTTTTTTTTCAGCTAAAAGTCTGCAATCTTTTGCATATACCAAGTATGGGTTCGGTTATTATGCGAAGCAGTAACGTGTGAAGCACTGCGAAGTAATGATAGAGATTAAAAACAAGCGAACGAAACGGTGGAGATCGTTCCATTTCATTTAATGAATATCCGCCCGACCCTTCAACACAGAATCTCACCCGACCCGTGAAAATCTCGCCCACCTGCCTGTGAAACCAAAACAACCGAAATTTTACTATGCCTAGGTCTTCTTCTTCATCGTTCAGATCTTGAAATCGTTGCTCAGCCATCTCAGTATGGTCTGGAGCGTAGTCGACCGTGCTTTCTTCTTGATGTGGAAATGAATTTGCGAGAGGAACTTCGTCTTCAGAGCTAAGCGTCCAGATCACCAAGCTTTTGTTGCAGTGGGATTGAGTTTAACAGAGAATGCATTTGTCGTGGACATGTGAACTTGCAGGACGAAAATGGTCCTGGTAAAATCTATCCTTTCTCTTTTCTTTCCGATAGCAAGCTTCATAGTGAATATCTTTTGCAGAAAAAGGCATGCAAAAAGCAGTTTGAATGGAAGATGAGTCTTTCCTGACTTTGTTGGAATCACGACATGAAGACATATGGAAGGAAAGGCAAATACAAAGGAGAGCTAAGTTTCTATAGTTCAATTCCCCTGCATGCAGCTAATTAGTTTTTAACCCCATAGTTGATCTCCTCGAATAGTACTTGTGTATCGCTTAAATTTGGATCTGCAAGTGAGCCTTCTAATATGGAGATTCAGCTCAGGTTTTCATCTCCGAAGATGAAGATGATCAGAACGTTTCATTTATAGTTTCTTAGAGAGTACTACAGCAAAAAAATTCAAAACCAGGCCCCCTCCCGTGCGTGCCCGCAGGAAAAGAGGCGAGGAAGGAATAAATCGGAAATAAGTAGTCAAAAAGTAATTGAGAAGAAAGTGGGATATCTGGAGAATAAAGTTGACTGTCAATTTGCGTGTAATTGGAATTTGAAGAATATCCATGAGATTGTGTTGTTGTAACCTGTAGAGACTTTTAGTTTCATCCTTGAAGGTGTTTCGATTTCGTTTCAGACGGTGGCTGTGCAACGACGAGGAGTTATAAGGAAGATGAGATTTTTTTAAGTCCAGCGGGTCGAGTGGGAATTCGGGTATTTTCGGGCGGGTCTTCATTAACTGAGGTGGTTGGATTTCCACCGTTGGTTTAATTCATTTTAATCCACACCGCAGCTTCACTCAGCTTCACACAGTACTGCTTCGCATAATAACTGATCCCTTGCGCCGTGAACCGTGGTACGCGTCCAGTCACTATGAGCATGCCACCAAAGAGTTCCTTCTTCATGATCAGAAAATATGACCTCGTAAGTGAAGCTGTTTCCAGGTTTAATTGGGCACTGGGTGATGTTCTCGGGACCATCTGACCAAGGATTCCTTGGTTGTTTCACTCCATGCCTGTCGAAAGAATTCGAAGAAAACCATGAAAAAGGAAGTCGATCTTCATCTTTTAAAAGGAGTTGAAATTTCATATATCAGTGGCTCATTGAGTAAGGGTGTCATGAACAGAGCAACATCGAGGTTAAAACTATGGAGATTATTAGTAATACTAATTCAGTAATTCTTGACATTAGATATGTACTTTAGCAGTACATTCTTTTTTCAGAAATAAAGAATAGTGGTCGGCAAAATAGAATGATCTGTTTATATATGCACCGAGTATCTTTTACAATAAATGGTAGTGCTGATTGTTGATTGTAGCTCATCATGTCTACCCAGGAAAAAATATTGATTGAAATGTGATTCTTGTGAAATGTGAACATTATGTATGAGAACTGTAGAAATCATATTTTTAAATTTTATAAATATAATTTACATTAGAGGGGTCCGACGAATACCATATTCCCACAGCTGACATATAGAAGATATCGATTGATATTTATTAAGGTAATTGATGTCTAATCGCTATTAATTAGTCTCGTGAATCAGACTATATTTAACCCGGTATATTTTTATAATCTTTTGAATATTCATGCCGTATTCTGCTGCTTTGACTGACATCTCTTTTGATAATGTGAGTATTTGTATTAGTATAAACTAATTGAAAAGCCTAAAATGAAGGTCGGCCGGAGATAAATAATTCCAGGAAAAGACAAAGGCCTCCAATCACGATGAAAAAGGAAACTTTCCCATCATTTCATATGCATTTGAAAACTACCCTAAAATTAGCCTTCTTTTCTTCCTAGGTGAACCCTTTGGCACTATTTTTTTCATTACCCGCACCAAGAATTACTGTCTCACAATTTACAGTTGAAGAGATAGAGTAACTGTTTGTCCTCAGCGTGAAAGAGAGAGAGAGAGTCCTTTACCAGTGAATTGTGACACCATAATTTCCGTCATTGTGAACCTTGATAATTGCGGTATCACCTTTGCGGACATTAATCGTCGGGCCAGGAAATGATTTATTTACGACCAACATGCTCTTTGTTCCACACAGCCTCGTAAAATTTGTCTCCTTGAGCTGCAACCAGAATGGATATTAGCAAAGAGTAATAATTCAACGTAAACCACAGGCTAGTATGCTGAGCACTTACGGCCGGCTTCTCAGATGTACAGGCCGGCGTATTCTCGGGATCGGTTAGTATGCTACTATGCTGAGCACTTAAGGTGCTGAGCTGATGCAGGGGGATCCGAGTCAGACGATGCTGAGCTGTCAGATTCCGCATTAATGGCGCTGAATTATTTGGAGCGGTCAGATCAGCGTAAAAGTGGCAAGAGATCGTGATTCTACCTAATTGGGGCACGTGTCGGTTTTTTGGCCATAACTTTGGCTACGAGTGTCGGATTTGCGCCCGTGACCCCAATTCGGAAAGCTCTTTTCGGCGCGCACGTCGTGACCACCGAGCTACGCTCGGTGCACCTCGTTTCGAGGCCGAAATCCACTGATTTCCTTTTCAAATCCTTAGTTTTAATTATTTTTTTCCATTTATGGTAATATTTCAATTATCGGTTAGGATAAGATTCTGAACCCGATTTGGGTCAGATCTTTAGCACTAGACTTATCTTTTCTCGTATTTTCAAATTTCGAATTTTTAGGATTTTGCTATTTTTGGCAAAATTCGGAGATCTCAGCTATTTTAAACCCGGCTTGTGGGTTGTTTTCAGCAGTTTTGAATATTATTCGAATTTTATTGAATTCAAGAATTGTTCTTCGAGTTCTTGGGGTAGAACACGCTATTCTTCCTTGCAAATTGCCGTTTGTACGTGCCTACAGAATAATCACTATTCTGTCCGGCGTCAATTGGTATCAGAGCTCAGTTTTCTTCCTGAGGTACGATTTTCGACAGTCTCAATGGCTGGTGGTCGTGGTCGTGGTGGTCGTCGTGGGCAGGTTCCGAATGAGGAAGCTCAGAACCGCGATCGTAACGTTCAGGATGTTATGATTGAGGATTTGCAGAGGCAAGTGGCCGAGTTAACCCAGCGTCTAGCAGCGAGGGAAGGCGGTAATCATGAAGTTGGAGATTCTGATACCGACAATTCCACCTTCGACAATCCGTATCACAATCAAGCCCGGGGGTACCAGATCCGACATGGAGACCTCGGCTTCAGAGTTGATTTGCCCGAGTTTTCTGGTACGTTACAAGCCGATTGCTTTATTGATTGGTTGAATGAAGTAGAACGGATTTTTGATTATAAAGAAGTTCCGGATCGTGCCAAAGTAAAATTGGTAGCCATCAAACTGAAGGGGAGAGCATCTGCGTGGTGGGAGCAGTTGAAACGGTCAAGGGACAGACAGGGCAAGGCCAAGATCTCCGATTGGGAGAAGATGAAGAAAAAGATGAAGAGTCACTTCCTTCCCTTTGGCTATACTCAAACTCTGTTTCAGTGACTTCATTCGTTGAGGCAAGGGATGAGGTCGGTGGAAGACTATACGGAGGAATTCTATCAGTTAATCGCTCGGAATGACTTGTCGGAGACGGAAGAACAGACGGTGGCACGATATTTGGGAGGGTTACGACAACCTTTCCAAGATGCCCTTAGCCTTCACTCGCTGTGGACAGTTTCTGAAGCGTACCAGCGTGCTCTTGCTGTAGAAAAACAGCAGAATCGGAGACCCGTCATCAGATCCGATCAGAACAACAAGTCAGTTCGCCCTCAAGAATCCCGTCCTCCGCAACAGCCACCAAAGGGTAACCCTAACCCTAATATTAAATGTTTTAGATGTGGTGAACAGGGGCATATTACGACTAACTGCAGGAAGCCGGCCAGTCAGACGGGAAAACATCTCTTGATTGAGGATAGCATGGAAGACGAGACTGAGGAGATTGGAGAGCCTGTGTATGACGAAGAAGGAGATGATGACTTGCTGTATGGAGACGGTCATGAGACCCTGGTCATTCGTAAGAGCCTCCTGACTCCCAAAGGGGATTCTGACGATGATTGGTTGAGAACCAATATCTTCCATACAACCTGTACAGTGGCCGACAAAGTGTGCAAGATGATTATTGACAGTGGCAGTTGCGAGAACGTAGTGTCTGGAGACGCTGTCAAGAAATTGCAGTTGAAAACAGAGCATCATCCCAAGCCCTACAAACTGTCATGGCTGAATAAGGACAGTGAGGTAACAGTAGATAGACGATGCTTAGTGTCTTTTTCTGTTGGCCAGAAATATTTTGATAATGCTTGGTGTGATGTGGTGTCCATGGATGCGTGTCATATATTGTTAGGCAGACCTTGGCAGTATGATCGTCGTGTGATACATGATGGGCGGAAGAATACGTATTCCCTTAGCATCAAAGGGAAAAGAATTGTGTTGGCACCTCGTCGGGAAGGACTCAATCCCACTCCGGTTATCAATAATAATAATTTGCTTTCTATGTCCAGATTTTTGGTTGAAGTTGAGCGTGCAAATGTAATCTATGCTTTGCTGCCTTGTGGAAGTAGCGCAACAGGTGAGCTTTATGAATTACCCACGGAAGTCCAACAATTACTTTCAGAATTTTCGGATTTGATGCCTGACGACCTTCCTCCGGGACTACCGCCTATGAGAGATATTCAGCATCAGATTGATCTGATCCCGGGTTCGAGTTTGCCCAATAGGCCAGCTTATCGCCTCAGTCCAAAGGAAGCTGAAGAGTTGCAGCGACAGGTGGTCGACTTACTGGAAAGGGGCTACATCCGTGAGAGCATGAGCCCGTGTGTCGTTCCTGCCTTGTTGGTACCAAAGAAAGACGGCTCCTGGCGTATGTGTGTGGACAGCAGAGCCATCAACAAGATTACGGTGAAATACAGAATTCCCATTCCCCGCCTGGATGATATGTTAGATCAACTGTCCGGTTCTAAGGTTTTTTCCAAAATTGACCTTAAAAGCGGATACCACCAGATCAGAATACGGCCTGGAGACGAGTGGAAGACAGCGTTTAAGACGCAACATGGGTTGTATGAGTGGCTGGTTATGCCATTTGGACTGTCCAATGCACACAGCACGTTCATGCGATTTATGCATCAGACTTTACGGCCTTTCATGGGCAGATTCGTGGTAGTCTACTTCGACGATATCCTTATCTATAGCCCTACCTGGGCAGCCCACTTTGATCACCTCTGTGCAGTCTTTGCTGTGCTCCGAACGGAGCGTCTCTTTGCTAACCAGAAGAAGTGTTCTTTCTTCACTACTTCTGTGACTTTTCTGGGTTTTGTTGTATCTATTGATGGTGTTCATGCAGATCAGTCGAAGATAGATGCAGTTCTGGAGTGGCCCCAGCCCAAAACCATACATGATGTCAGGAGTTTCCATGGGTTGGCATCCTTCTACCGCCGCTTCATAAGGAACTTTAGCACTCTGATTGCTCCTATCACAGAGTGTCTCAAGGGAAGTAGTTTCCACTGGTCTGAAGAGGCTGAAGCCAATTTTCAACTGGTCAAGCAGAAGATGATAGAGGCATCGGTGTTGGCACTCCCTGATTTTGACAAAGTATTTGAGTTGAATTGTGATGCGTCTGGAATTGGCATTGGCGGTGTTCTAAGTCAGGAGGGGCGGCCCATAGCTTTTTTTAGTGAGAAGCTGTCTGGATCAAAGACGCGTTATTCCACTTATGACCTGGAGTTCTACGCTATTGTTCAGTCTTTGAAGCATTGGAGTCATTACCTTGTACAGAAGGAATTCATTATTCTTACTGATCATGAGGCACTGAAGTACATCAATGGTCAGCACAAGTTGAGCAGACGACATGCCAAATGGGTGGTGTACCTACAGGAGTTCACATTTACACTGAGACACCTAGCAGGCAATCTGAACCGCGTTGCCGATGCCCTTAGTCGTCGTACCTCACTCCTCACCACCTTGAGTGCTACAGTTGCAGGATTTGAGATTTTCACGGATATGTATTCTGCCGATCCTTCCTTTGGCAAAATCATTCAGGAGGTACAATCTGGTGACCGTCATGATTTCATTTTGCATAACGGTTATTTATTTTGTGGGTTACAGTTGTGCATTCTCGATTGTTCTCTAAGACAGCAGATTATTAGTGAACTTCATAATGAGGGTCACTTCGGGCGAGATAAGACGCTGGCCCTTATTTCCTCTGATTATTATTGGCCCAAGTTGACGAGTGACGTGGCTCACTTTGTGGAACGTTGTTTTGTGTGCCAACGGTCTAAGGGTGTCCTCACCAATGCTGGCCTTTATACCCCGTTACCGGTGCCCGAAGCTCCTTGGTTCGATGTCAGCATGGATTTCGTGTTGGGCTTACCCCGTACTCAACGGGCCTGTGATTCTATTTTTGTTGTAGTTGACAGGTTCTCCAAGATGGCCCATTTTGTAGCTTGTAGGAAAACCATGGATGCTGCCCGGATTGCCCATCTTTACTTCAGAGAGATTGTGCGTCTTCACGGTGTGCCTCGATCCATCACCTCCGATCGCGACACCAAGTTCCTCAGTAATTTTTGGAAGAGCTTATGGGAGAAGATGGGGACAAAGTTGCAATTCAGCAGCGCCTACCACCCCCAGACTGATGGGCAGACAGAAGTGGTGAACCGGAGTCTTGGCAATCTGTTGAGATGTTTAGCAGGCACTAAACCCAAACATTGGGATTTAGCATTACCTCAGGCAGAATTTGCCTACAACAGATCCACGAACCGGACCACCGGAATGAGCCCATTTGAGATTGTCTATGGTCAAAATCCACTAGGCGTACTGGATTTAGCTCCCATTCCGCGTGTGGGCCGTTTACATCCTAAGGCAGATGAGTTGGCACAGCATCTTCGGGGCATCCATGAGCAGGTGAAACTAGCCATTCACGAAAGCAATGCCACGTACAAAGCTCGAGTGGATAGTCATCGTCGTCAGGTACTATTTGATGTTGGTGATTTTGTTTGGGTTGTCTTAACTCGTGATCGTTTCCCTGTTGGAGAATATAATAAGCTGAAAGAGCGGAAGATTGGACCCTGCGAGATCCTACAGAAGCTCAATGACAACGCCTACAGGTTGCGCCTTCCTTGTCACTTAAAGACTTCTGATGTCTTTAATGTGAAACATTTGAGCCCTTATTTTGCGGATTCTACTGATGATGCTGTGAACTCGAGGACGAGTTCTTTCCAACCGGGGGCGACTGATGCAGGGGGATCCGAGTCAGACGATGCTGAGCTGTCAGATTCCGCATTAATGGCGCTGAATTATTTGGAGCGGTCAGATCAGCGTAAAAGTGGCAAGAGATCGTGATTCTACCTAATCGGGGCACGTGTCGGTTTTTTGGCCATGACTTTGGCTACGAGTGTCGGATTTGCGCCCGTGACCCCAATTTCTGAAAGCTCTTTTCGGCGCGCACGTCGTGACCACCGAGCTACGCTCGGTGCACCTCGTTTCGAGGCCGAAATCCACTGATTTCCTTTTCAAATCCTTAGTTTTAATTATTTTTTTCCATTTATGGTAATATTTCAATTATCGGTTAGGATAAGATTCTGAACCCGATTTGGGCCAGATCTTTAGCACTAGACTTATCTTTTCTCGTATTTTCAAATTTCGAATTTTTAGGATTTTGCTATTTTTGGCAAAATTCGGAGATCTCAGCTATTTTAAACCCGGCTTGTGGGTTGTTTTCAGCAGTTTTGAATATTATTCGAATTTTATTGAATTCAAGAATTGTTCTTCGAGTTCTTGGGGTAGAACACGCTATTCTTCCTTGCAAATTGCCATTTGTACGTGCCTACATAATAATCACTTTTTTGTCCGGCGTCATGAGCATACTGATGGATGGTGAGGATCTGTTTTCCAACATCTAAGGGCTACAATTAAAACACCTCACTTTAATGAAATAAACCCGAATGAGACTTTTTGACCCGACTGACCCGAAGCTGAGCAAAACACTTCTTTTCGAAGCGTGTGTGCTATACAAGCTTTCCAAAACATATCTAGTGGTTATTGTCTCCCATTCTGCTAGCCAAAACCAGATCTGCGTCTCCCATTCTCCTTGCTTCCTAAAGGTTGCCGAGTCTGTTACTTCATCACAGGTTGCCGAGTCTATAGTAAGTAAATGGGTTGATGCACAGTGGTTATTGTATCTACAGCATTTGGCAGGTTTTGAGTAGTTCAAGCACTTAAAACATCAGTCTTCCGTATATGAAAATATTTCACATGTTTCCTGGGGAGAAACAGATTCAAGATACCCTGTAATTTCGCTGTTGTTTTTCTTCCTCATCAATAGCTGCTTTAAAATCTATTTGTTTGGTTTACACGATGATGCTCTGGTTTACACGGCCATTAGAGCTTCTAGAATATGATTTTGCTCCGTTGTTGGTGACTCAGTGTCTGAAGTAAAATCTCTGCCATACCTGTCACTGAATGTGCAACTTTTGTTATCAATTCTTAACCAGATAGCACTTAGCAGCTGGCTTTCAACATTCACATAGGGAACTTTGGATGTTTTGGGGACTTGAGACGGTATAACATTCATATCTTGATGTGGCAGCAAAAATTACAAAACTTGATATTTGTTCTGTCTTTTAAAAGTTGTAATATGTCGATTTACATCACGATGCCTTCCATCAATTAATTACTTCTCTTTTTCCAGAAAGTTGTCAGGATCAAGTACAATTGCTCAAAGTATAGTTAGGGTCCTATTTCTATCTCTCTTTAACTTATGCCATATAAAAGTTACCATGTATTTTTAAATTCGGCGCTTAGGCACGAATGTAGCAATCAAAGGCAGCTGGCAACCTTAAGTGCATTTCTTCTTCTAATCAGCTCAGCCAAAGATGGTTGGCGGAAGCCCTGACTGAGGAAGAGATCAGCCGGCTGTTATTCAAACAAGCAGTAGTCCACTGAAAAGAAATGGCAAACCGCTCTTTGAATGCAGACATTCCGGGCGGCATACAAATGTATCAGTTCACTGAAAATCCCACTGCAAGCAGAATAATTATTCAGGCAGGTGCAGATTTGGACGGAGGACGGAGGACCGAGCTCTTCAGGCAGGTGCAGATCTGGACGGAGGATGGAGGACGGAGAACCGAGCTCTTCAGGCAGCTCTTCTGTCAAATTTGTGCGAAGATTCTCAGCAAGCTTGGAAAACTGGTTTTGCTCAGCAAGAAGAACGAAACTTTCGTGTTGGCCGAATGAAGCTTCGAAAAGAAGTGCTTTGCTCAGCTTCGGGTCAGTCGGGTCAAAAATTCTCATTCGGGTTTATTTCATTAAAGTGAGGTGTTTTAATTGCAGCCCTTAGATGTTGGAAAACAAATCCTCACCATCCATCAGTATGCTCAGCATACTAACCGATCCCCGTATTCTCTTCTGAGTAACAAACATAACAACCACGGCGGAGATCATTTACGTGGAAGCTATAGTGATGGACGTTAGAAGCAGTGCATAGCAGCAGCCCATCCAAGAACATGAATCCTAGCAAAGCTAGGATCGAAACTATCTTCTTCACCACCCCCATTCTTTCAGCTCCTCCTGCCAGACAGAAAATAGTACACTTAACCTGAGAATCCTTTATTCTATATATGCTTTTGGAGTAGGATATAAAATCAATTTAGACTAAAAACTTTTCCCAGTACACATGTTAAATATGCTAAGAGAAATATAACGTCATAGCCTGGAAGGCAAAAAGTGCGAAAACTAACGAAGGAAAATGTTCAAAAAGTACGATGGAATTACACGTCTCCGTGGTTTGTCATTTTCCAATAATCTTAGATGTACGTACGTACTAGCTAGCTAATTCGAGTATCTGATCATTAATTTTCAACTCGTCATTAATTTGGGTGCAAACAGAGTCAATGTAAGTAGCTCAGAAATAAATAACTGAGCTTTAGGGTGACCTATTGCCATTATGTGGAGTTACGTACCTGAACTAACAAAAACTAGTCCGACAAGTCCATCAGAGTGGTAGCTATTTAACTAGGCTTGTAAATTCTGAACCCGTACAGCTCCATAGCCCGTGTAGCAGTAAAATCTTCAATTGGAAAGTAAACTTGGCTCTAGTCCTCTTCACATGGTTTGTAATGATCTGAATCCCTACCTTATTTTTTAGTTAAAACGTGCATATATATATATAGCTCCAATCATTGTTGTTGTTATACAGTATAACACAAAGATTGATTGTGTACAAACTTCTTCTCACCGAAAAAGTTGGATAAATAACTGTACAACGGTCCTTCCGTCAGTCTGTCGTCCATATACTTAACGACACATGAAGCAGTCGACCAGGTATATGTGTTGAAAGTGAGCGGTCGACCGGGTCAAAATTGCTAACGTGTCAAAGAGATCCGTTAAGTATATGGACGATAGACTGACGGAAGGACTATTTTGTCTAACAATGAAAACTCAAAAACTAAAAATTTGAAAGTTGAAACTGAAGAACTAAAATGAAAAAATGTCCAAAACCTAGAGATTAAAAAGTGAATTTCCCAAAAATTAATGTAATAATTTGAGATCGAGGTGGTGACTCGATCCCCATGATAGCCAAACAGTTTTTCTCTTTAATATTGGCATCCCTCTTTAGATCTTTTTAATAATTAGCTGTCCCTATCTAAGTTTTGTTATATTAAAAAGACATAAAGAAAAGCCTTTTGTTAATCTTCTTACTTGTCCGCCATTTCCTTTGTTAATTAAAAGAACATCATGTTCATGCTATGTTTTAGATCGATATTTGTATCCTATTCTTGCTCATATAACTGGTGATCAGATCCAAACTCCTAATGGTCCTTGGAATAAGCTATATAAACTATTAAGTTTTCTGGACTGGTGTACATAATTCAATATTGTATAATCTTGTCTAAAGTTTGAATATATTATACATTAACAACGTTTGTGCTTCCTCCACGATTGCTAGCTTGCTAGCTAGTGTCCTGGAAATAAAGTGTTTTAAAATATTAATGTATTTCCGGCCACATGGAGAACTTGCTCAAAAGTGCATGGATTGATTTAATGCTACCATCAGAAATCGTCACTCTCGGCCTTCGACCCTTGCCTTTCGAATAAAGCCGGCCGATATTACCGTTAGTGACATAAGATTCATTCACGTGATCTAGATTATAAGCTTTCCAATCTCGTCTTTCAACACTGACCGGCTTTTTATGTGTTTTTAACCTAATTTTTTGAGTCTTAATTTACCCCAATTAATCTTTTAAAGAGTCTAACTATGTTTGTCCAATATATATATATATATATATAGAGAGAGAGAGAGAGAGAGAGAGTAAAATAGGTATCATCGAACTCAAGTTATAGGTGTAAGGAAAGTATTTTCCATCTTATGTAAGGAAAGTATCTCTACATTGAAGTTGAAGATTTATATTTTCCATCTTCTTGTAGAATAGAAAAAAAAAACAAAAACAAAAGGACAAGAGCATGAAAGGAGACGAATAATAGAGAACGCCCATGAGCAGGTACTACGCGAGAGGCTGAAATTGACTCTAACCCCACCAAATGCAGAGGTGTTAGAAAGCTGATAACTTGATGGAGATATATAATAAATAGCCTGATAGGCATAAGCCTCGTGGCCTGATCCACATCATGCATATAGACACAATTGTAACGATTGTGCCCCATATGATTTGGGAGATAGAGGCAATTTATTGTATTTCCACCCTCATGTCTAATGCATCAAAATAATGGTATAATAAATTTAAATTTCTTTATAATTATTAGAGAATATAATTCAAATAATAAAATTTATCTCTTCCTATTAAAATAAGCTTTTAAAATGACTAATAGATTCAGGATAATGAACACATGCAAGAAGTGATTAATTTGGCCCAACACTAGAATAAGCTACTTGGGTAGATGGAGAAATTTTGCATTCCATGAGTACTACACCCTATTCTGGCTTTAGATTAGACCAAGTAATTGTTGTGGATAATGTTGCTCTGTGCTTCCAGGGTAGTACGCTCTGTTTAGCCAGAAAAGTTGCGATGCAGTTTAAGCACCAGAGAGCAGCACCACTGCAAAAGCGAGTGGATACGTCCGTTGCTGAAATGACTAGTCTTTTACCGTTATTGGAGAATGGAGATTTTCTGTGTCTTTGAATGGATATAAGCTATTTTTTTTTCACTTTTAGTTGTTCCTAAGTTCATCACACTCACGCATCAAACAAGTTTGTCAGCCTCTGTATACCATATTTTGGAGGGAGAGGACTGGGATAGTGCACGACAGACAGAGGAGCTGAAGATCTTTGTTTTGAATGTCAGTATCCTAGCTGCGAAGTCTAGAACTACTGCTGTGTGCAAATTTAATGAGGAGAAGTCAATGCACAAGGCTTGCTGGAAATCTTAGACGTTGTTGCATTTGTGGTTACTTTGGTGATTATATATCGAGCAATCAGCTCAGTAATCAAGTTGTGATTAGCTGTAAATTGCTTGTTATAATACAGGGGACATATGTGTAAGTGTAACAGAGTTCACGCGGGTCTTTTTGTGTGGCTGGTGGACTCTTGAACTATTTGTAGTGCTATGCCCACTCTGCATATTTTGAATATATTGCAAAAGTGACAAGTATGTTGGAATGTGATCTCTTGGACATGACATGAATCAGCTTGCTCCTCTCCTCTCCTCTCCTCTCCTCTCAGATTAAATTATTTTTATTTGCTAACTTGGCCATGGGGGCATGTCATGAGCTGAAACTGGAAATCTCGGGTGTAAATCTGCATTCTTAAAAGTGTAGGTTATGTAGGAGGTTAGCACGTGAGTCGCATTTGAGTCAATTTTCTGGTAACAACTTGTTGCTTGGAAAAATCACAAAGGCATGCAGTACATCTTTTGTACTTCCCACTTTCTGTACTGCAAAAATTTGATATGCTATAAAAATAAAATTGATAGACGCCGCACCTACTCCCTAATTCCATCAAATCCTTGGTTAGGATTCCATCTGCAATTGCTTTTGTTCTGCAAACTTACTCCTTTTTCTTGTTTTTGGCTCTAGTTTTGTGTGATCTGAGAACTTCCTTTTTTTTCCTCTTTGGTTGTTTTTTTTTTAATGAAGTTTTCAATTCAATTAGGAGATTGAAGCTTCCGACAAAGTGGAGATCAGAGCACACCAACTCAACAAGCTGATTACAATTGGACGAAAGGTAGAATCCTCCTCAGAACCCATCCAAGGTAATGGCGAAGTATTGGTGAGATTCTTGTGCACTAGAAAATCTTACCCAATTACACGTTTTGTGGAAGAAATAGTTGTCAATTGTTGAAAGGCAACACAGCCTTTGCCTCTGGTTAATTAATTCATGTAACACAACACACATATGTTTAGGCAAATAATATCGACCGAGTTCTGGGCGCGGTATGAATGTTTTTTATTATAAAAAATCAAGTTTCATACCATTAGAGCAATTGTTCGGGAATCCTGGTTGACCATTAATGGTGTAGGCATCTGACGGGGTTGGATCACCACCGGTAGCCATCGCATTATCAATTAACTCCTTCACATCTCCCTTGAACCATTCTCCTATATCAAGTAATTAATTATCCCAGGTGAATCTTTTGATGTGAAATAATCGGCATGCATGGATTTGCTCGTATGTAGTACGCCATTTGTACTTGAACACAAATATTACAGACAGATAAAAAGAAAATTATCGAGAATGATTACTGCTTTCACGTCAGGCTTGGGATCAAATGGATAAGTGGTTCCATTGTCAGATAAAATGACAATGACACCATGGACTGTGGCACGTGTCTAGTCGCTATGCGCATGCCACCATAATGTCCCTTCTTCATCAGAAAATATGACCTCCTGATGAAATTTTTTCCTGGTTGGATTGGACATTGGGTGATATTTTCAGGACCATCAGACCATGGATTTCTCGGTTGCTTCACTCCACGCCTGTACTTTCATAAGTATTATCAACTTTCATAACTTATGAAATAACAGGCGTGGAGTGAACCAACCGAGAAATCCATGGTCGGATGGTCCTGAAAATATCACCCAATGTCCAATCCAACCAGGAAAAAATTTCACCCAGGAAGTCATATTTTCTGATGAAGAAGGGACATTATGGTGGCATGCCCACAACGACTAGACACGTGCCACAGTCCATGGTGCCATTGTCATTTTACTTGACAATGGAACCACTTATCCATTTGATCTCAAGCCTGACGCGGAAGCAGTAATCATCCTCGGTAATTTTCTTTTTATTTGTCTGTAATATTTTTGTTCAAGCACAAATGGCATACTAAATACGAGCAAATCCATGCATGCCGATTATTTCACATCAAAATATTCACCTGATAATTAATTACTTGATATAGGAGAATGGTTCAAGGGAGATGTGAAGGAGTTAATCAATAATGCGACGGCTACCGGTGGTGATCCAGCCCCGTCAGATGCCTACACCATTAATGGTCAACCAGGATTCCCGAACAATTGTTCTAATGGTATGAAACTTAATTTTTTATAAAAATAAAAACATTCATACCGCGCCCAAAACTCGGTCGATATTGTTTGCCTAAACATATGATCACTATTTTGACATTGCAGAGACATCATATAGTCTACAAGGTAGAATATGGCAAGGCATATCTTCTCCGTATAGTAAGCGCTGTTATGAATGAAGAAATGTTCTTTGGAATCGCACAACACATGCAATATCACAGTCATCGCCCAAGATGGTTCCTACATTAAGCCTATAACCACCAATTACATCATGATAACCCCTGGACAAACAATGGACATCCTGCTCACAGCGAACCAAACATCCAGTCAATATTACATCGCTGCACGTCCTTTCTTTGACTCTAGTGCTCCATACGATGAGACGACTACTTCAGCGATTCTCAATTATACAGTAACTTACACTCCCCCATCCTCTCCTCCCTACCCAACTCTTCCTAATGTCACTGATAAGGACGCTGCAAATGCCTTCACAAGTCAAATAAGGGCCTTGGCAAGTGCTGACCACCCGGTCAATGTCCCACAAGATTTTGATAGACGAATCCTTATTACAGTTTCTCGAAATCAGTTACCTTGTGAGCAAGATTCGATCCGGTTTTAGAAAAAAATATTGAAATTTATAAAAAGATATTAAAATTTGTAATATAATTATTGAAACTTATAAAAATATATTGAGATTTGTGAAAAAAATGATTGTAAATTGTTTTTTTTAGTTGTCGCGTACTCAATCAGAATCCTATATAATTTGCAATACGAAATAGTCCAAATTCAAGGAAAGATCTCAATTGAACTATCCCATTTGAACAATAATTTAGACAAGATGAAAAGTTTCTTTCGAAGTGATTTTTAAGGATTATTTAAGCAGTCCACTTAATTTTCTCTTTAAATAAGATAATAATTTAGTCATGTCTAGACAGCTAGCGCGATTCTCCTTCAATTAAAAAAGTTGAACCCAGTACAAAATTTTCTGACGTTACCCCCAAGAGACGTTGGATTAGAATATTTCTACTGGAGTCAGATCGCAGGTCGTGCTTTCATTGGTGTTTACTAGCACAGGAACCTCGACGTGAGAGAAGCGACCGGGAGGAGGAAAAGAAACAGGCAGAACTACAATGTTGAACACCAGAATTAAAAAGCAAGCAGCTTGAGATAAATGTGATAACAACGAGAAGTAGCTGCTTACCCAAAAGCCAAAAAAGAGTAGCTAGTGGGCTAGTCATGACTCATGACACGACCTTTGATGAAGCATCTAAGAAATGATTCAAAATATTGGCAGCAAAACTGTACCCACTGCTCCTATCAGAAGAACACGATGATCATGTATAGACCAGGCATTGACGTGATCAAGATATAGCAGATGAAGATGAGTAGTACTCTTACTGAAGAAAACTCGCGACAAAAGGCCGGGAGAGATTTTAATCAGGCATTGAAAGCACTTGAAGAAGAAGTAATTAAACCAATGGAAAGGATTTGAAAAAATTTGAAGCGAGGACGTCTTTGGGCTTGTTTGATTTTTATAGGATATGTGATATCTTCTTGTAGTACAGAAACTGAAGTACAACATTTGTACTGCATCATTTGTGGCACTATTAGGCATACGGAAGCGAGGTCATCGTTGGGCTTGTTTGATTGGAATGACATATTTAATACTCATTGATGGAGATCGTAATTGACGGAACCGAAGAGGAAAATTTTCACAACCTTCGTGCCATGAGACGAGTTATGGTCCTATGGACGCGGTGAGTGGGTGACACCTTGGTAGAGCATGCAGCAGCCCATGCCCTAACCATGTAGAAGTGGTTGGGCCAGGACCCATGCACTTAAAGAAACACGTAGAATCAATTCCCAAGGGCCTTCTAGATAGGCAAGGGCGCTGGTCTTAATTAACTATTACAAACTGAGAATGTTTTTATGTAAGTTGTCATTTTTTTTATGGGCAAAACAGTATTTTTATAAATATAATTTTCTTTTTAGAATGTAAATAGCAACTTGATTGATCTATGAAAATATGGAGGCCAAAAGAATTCAGAAGAAGCTTTTGGAAGATTGTTGGTTGCATCTGGAAAGTATGGATTGGGTTGCAGAACAATTTGGAGATTTTTCTGTTGGTATAGTATTAGCCTAGGGTCAGAATGGCAGGATTTTACCAGATTTCGATTTAAAATTCTAGAAATTCGCCAAACCTCAAATGACTTCGTTTTACCTTTCTACCCATACTAAAATAGTATACAAACATTTTCCTAAGCCTTTGCCTTGGTTGGACGACTATTGAATATTCTTGTTTTCTAAAAAAATTATCTCTAGATGATTATCCTCTGTTTTTCTCTCCTTGTGAGAAATCCGATCTGTTCATATCTGATTGTGAGATATTGATTTCTTCCCTCTGGTGGGAAGTTGTGAAAGTAGGAGATTGTTGATTGAAGAGCTTTTCATCCCTACTTGGTTTCTATTAAGATTGAATCACCAAGATTAAAGGTTATTGAGGGTTTCTCAAGATTAATCAATGCTGAAGTTTTCAGCAGCGGAAGGATTGACGAGTTCGTCGGCATCCATAAGAACTGACCGGAGTTGCTAGTCATTGAATTGCATGTCGGGCACCGACCCAAGAAAGTTTCTTGGGTGGCTTTATTGAAGATTGAGAGATCTGAAAAGTGAATGGTGTTTGCTAAGGATCACCGTCTTTTAAAGTTTGAAATTTCTTAGTGGATCGATTGGTGTGACCTTCGCACACCCAGAGTGTTTTTGTCTATTGGAGAAAGTCATCCTCAAGATATTTTCACTTCGTAACTAAAATCGTGGTGTCATCTTTATTTTACTGTTCTTGTGATCTTTGCATGTGCTAATCATTATCTTGTTTGATATCTTGTAGATCTAAGATTGCTGGAAATTGATTTTATAATTAGCAAAATATTTGATCTCATTATTAGATCTAAGTTGCTTGATATTGGATTCTTTATTAGCATTTAGATTGCTAAAATTTTGGGATTTTATAATTGCTGGAAAATTCATATTGTATTGGATTTAGGTGATGTTTGTTTCCCAATAATTTGGAGCATGAAAATTTCCACCGAAGCAAACACACTCCAACATTTTTAACTTTTACACATACATATTTTACTTTTCACAAACCCCAATAAATCTCAATAAAGTAAAGATTCCCAAAATTTCGAGAATATTCTCCATAATTTGGCAAACAAATATACCCTTAGAGTTGCTATAAAATAGCTAGAGCATTGATTTTATAGTTGGTGTAAAATTCATATTGTTCTTGTATTAGAGTTGCTGTAAAATCCATATAACTGTGATTTTATAATTGATGTATAGTTCATGTTGCGTTGAAATATAGTTATTGTAAAATCCGCTACGTGTGATTATTTTACAGATCTCTATTTGTTAATTGACTGAAAATTTGTAGAGCTATTTTTCTGTGAATAGAAAAATAGTTGATTAATTTTTTAAATACCTATTCACCCCACTCAAGGTATATTATTGGTTCTAAAGCTTAGTTTCAATTGGTATCAGAGCCTAGCAACGCTCCTTGACCCTTAGTTGTTGTTATGGAAATAACTATGCCCATTGGAAGGTGAGTATGAGGGCTTTCTTGTAGTCCTTGGATGAACGAGTATGACACTCGGTTGAAAAAGGATGGTCTAGACCAATGACTAGTGCAATAGTCAGTGAAACTGAAACTATACTTGCTGGTCCTAAAGATATTAGCTTGTGGTCTAAAGATTAAATGAATGAATGTATATGGAATAGTCGTGCCTTACATGCTAATTTTATGGGTATATCAGCTGATAAATTTAAACGTATTTCCATGTGTAAGGTTGCAAAAGAAGCTTGAGAGATCTTAGAGACCACACATGAAGGTACAAAGATAGTAAAGAAGTCAAAGCTTCAGATGCTTGCTACAAGATTTGAAGAAATCTGCATGAAGGAATATGAGGCATTTTATGAGTTTTATGGTAAGCTCAATGATATTATTAATTCGACTTATAACCAAGGAGGGAAAAATCCCGTAACTAAAGTTTTAAGAAAAGTTTTAAGACCTCTAACAGAAAAATTTAGAGATAATGTTACTGCTATAAAGGAGAACAAAAACTTAGAGAAAATTAAAATAGAAGAACTCGTAGGTTCCTTACAAACTTATGGAGTTTCGTTACCTCAAACAAAAAAGTCTAAGTCTATTGCTTTAAATTATTTTGCTGATGATGTATCTGAATATTCTGATGATTCTATGGATGATGATAACATTGCCTTATTTGTTAGAAGATCTAGAAAAACTTTCAGTTTAAAAAAGGGAATAAGTGGAAGAAATCACTTCCATCTTCTTCTAAACTTGCTGGAAATCGAAAGAAAAAGGGGAAAAATATGTGTTTAAATATTTCAAGAAGAAAAGTTCTCAAGAGCTTCAATGTCATGGCTGCAAAGGTTATGAACATTTCAAAGCGGATTGCCCTACCTTTCTTAAATCAAAAGGTAAAGCTGTGAATACTTCATTGTCAGATTCGGATTCAGATTTTTCTTCTAGTAATGATGAATCCGAAAGTAAGGTAAATTACAATGTTTTTACATCTTCTCTCAATAGCAATGGAAATATTAATGATATTGATGTTGATGAACCTCTTCAAATTGCCTATAATAATTTGTTTCAAGAAAGTCTTAAGTTGAAAGGGGAGAACCTTGTATCTTCTAAAAAGCATAAGAACTTAGAAATAGAAAAGGGAGACTTGTTGACCAAATGTTGTGAGCAATCTGATTTAATTGATAATCTGAAAAATTGTAATGCATCTCTAGAACTTAAGGTAAATAACCTAGAAATAGAACTAGAGAAGTCTAAGTCACAACTTCATTATTTTTCTAGTGGTACAAAGAAACTTGTCAAAATGTTAAGTCTAAGAATTTCTGCTCGTGATAAACGTGGATTAGGTTTTAAACAATCCGATTCTAATGCAATTGTTACTAACAAAACTATTTTTGTGCTCGCTGTTATTAAAGAAAAATTTTCAGATGTCAACAGGCAATCGAAAGTGAGTGTACACACTGTCATTCGTGGTAAGAACACTACACAAAAGCTCTTATGTAAGTTCCAAATTTGTCCCCACTTGTTTCTATTATGAAAAAAGAGGTCATGTGAAATCTAGCGAAAGTTAGTTTTTGAAATCATTTGCAAATTCAGCTTTTGATAAATTAGTTTTCTCAATTGTCTACCTTGTCCAAACAAGTTGAATTCATATTTAAGAAAATTGATTTAAGCAATTTAACTTCTTCGAAAAAGGTTTGGGTTAAAAAGAACACTACTACATGCCTTGTTGCACATGTTGCTTTCAAAGCCAAAAATAACTATGTTTGGTATCTTGACAGTGGATGTTCTAGGCACATGAGTGGTAACAAATCAATGTTCAGCAAGATTGAGAACTATAGAGCTGGTAAGGTTACATTTGGAGATGGTGGTAAACAGCTATTGTTGGAAAATAAACAATAGAACTACGCGGTTGTCCACCATTTAAAGATGTTCTATTTGTTCAAGGTTTGAAGGCAAACCTTCTTAGCATAAGTCAAATTTGCAATTCAGACCTTAAGGTAGAGTTTAAGAAAGATTTATGCTATGTTTTAAATTCGTATGACAATCATATTATTTAGGTTAATTGCATTGTAGACCCTTGTGGTATCACCTTTTAACAAAATAGTCCATGGGGTCGCATACATGGATAAAATATGGTCTCTCCATCCCATTGGCGTCAAACAGCTAACAATAGTTGCTGACGTGGCCAAAAACACCATGTCAGCAACCAATGAGACACTGACGCGTGTAAAAAAAGTCAACTCAGCAACCACACATCAAATGATTTCCACGCATGTAGCCAAATAAGCACCAGATAAACATTTTAAAAAACACAAAAAATAAAAGTAACAAACTAACAAGTAACAACGTTATCCCACTTATTCTCTTCCCCCCTGCCAACCCCTTTCCTCCCCTGATAGTGACCATTATTTTCCCAATTCTAGCCCTAGCCTCCCCGACAGGGTTCCGGAACTTCGAAACCCCAGCTGATGATCGAACACCACAATGGATGCAACACTAAGCAACAACAACAAGATGAAGGAGGAGATTTGCAAGCTTTATGCTTACAAGAAACCAACACGAAGATGCAACGCCTATTGATGACGATGTATGAACAGTATGACCTAACCCACTCAAATGTTTCAATTGAAAAAAGAAAATGTTTTACAAGGAGACATGGAGAATAAAAAGGCATTGAAATCTTGAGGTCAGCTTCTCAATATTTTCCTCCCATCCAACAAAACAAACAATTCTTAAACAAGATTATCACCAAAAATAAGAAATTCCAAGCATATTCATATACCAAGCTAGATCTTTATTCAAAGGAAGAAGAGAAAGAGGCTCTGCTAGAACCAATCCCTCCTCAAACCGACATTACTGAAAGTCGGTCACCCAAAGTTCTTCACCAAGAAAAGTCAGATTTTTTTTAACTTCTTTTCAAACATCAAAGTTTTCCATTGATTTATTTTAGTGGGTAGTGGTTCAGTTACAGAGTTACAGAGTTACACTATGCAACCTTTGGGCGTTGTCGGTGGTCCCCATCATCAAAATCAAGGTTGTCGGAGGAAAAGTTGCGATGAAGTGCCTACCAAACTCTCTCGAACCAAGAATCAAGCCACAAAAATGCAAGGAGTTACGCGAGAGGGATCGATTTGGGGGTAGTGGTTTCAGTCCCTTGAGATAGCTAGGGCTATCAGAGACTTGAGGGGTTTTTTCGAATGCTTCAGTTTCGGGGATTTTGCTAAGTTTTTATTTTGCTGGTACGACGTCGTTAGTTAGACTGAGTAGGATAGTGACGTGGTAATTAATTTGGAGGGAATTTTTAGTTTTTTTGACATGCGTTTGTATCTCTGGTTTTCTCTCCTTGTAGGAAAATCTGATATGCTCTGGTGGAAGGTTGTGGAAGTGAGAGATTGCTGATTGAAGAGCTTTCCATCCTACTTGGTTTCTATTAAAATCAAATCACCAAGATTAAAAGGTTCTTGACGGTTTCTCAAGATTAATCACTCCTGAATTTTTCAGAAGTAGAAGGGTTAACAGTTTCGTCAGCACCCATAAGAACTGACCGGAGTTGCTGGTCATTGAATTGCGTGCTGGGCACCGGCCCAAGAAGGTTTCTTGGGTGGCTTTATTGAAGATTGAGGATCTGAAAAGTGAAGGGTGTTTGCTTAGGATCATCGTCTTGTAAAGTTCGAAAGTTCTTACTGGATCGATTGGTGTGGCCTTCGCACACCCGAAGTGTTTTTGTCTCTTGGACGAAGACATCCTCAAGATATTTTCACTTTGTAACTAAAATTGTGGTGTCATCTTTATTTTGTTGTTCTTGTCATCTTTGCATGTGATAATCATTATCTTGTATGATATCTTGTAGATCTAAGATTGCTGGAAAATGATTTTATAATTAGCATATAGGTTGTTGATATTTGTTCTCATTATTAGATCTAAGTTACGTGATATTGGATTCTTTATTAGCATTTAGATTGCTGCTATTTTGGGATTTTATAATTGCTAGAAAATTCATATTGCATTGGATTTAGACTTGCGAAAATATAGCTATATCATTGATTTTACAGTTGTTGTAAAATTCATATTGTTCTTGCATTAGAGTTGCTCAAGAATCCATATAACTGTGATTTTATAATTGACGTACAGTTCATGTTACATTGAAATATAGTTGCCATAAAATCTGCTAAGTGAGATTATTTTACAGATCTCTATTTGTTGATTGATTGAAAATTTTTAGAGTTATTTTTCTATGAATAGAAAAAGAGTTGATTAATTTTTTAAATACCTATTCATCCCCTCTAGGTATATTATTGGGTCTAAAGCTTAGTTTCACATACCATAATCACGCCCAGAGGGTCAGTGAAAAAATCATAACGGATTAAAGGCTCTACAATATGTCAAATACAAAGATTCTCTAATCAATCCGGCCATAAGTGTCGAGACCATAAATAGCAAAAAGGCTGTAAGACAACAATAAACTGGCCATGAAGACAGAAACCAAATTAAAATCGACCTAAAGGGCAAGGTCACAAAACAAACAAAAAACAACCACAAGGGTCGAGACATGACAAGACTGTTGCTCATGGCGGCGGTGGCTTCCACCAGAGGAAATAAGATCTATGCGACCATCTGACTCCCTCAGGATGATCTTATTGCTTAAATCAGCTCCATTAGGGGAGAAGAAAAAACTAGAACTTCGGGCGGCATAAAAAAAGAGCAGCCATGGGATCTACGAGAGAAAAAGCCAAAATTGTCGTGAAGATGTTGAGAGGTGGTAAAAGGTTGAAATTGATCGGCATGAGGGCAAAAACGCAGCACGGACCGCCAAAAGAGGTAGAGCACGACAGTATGGGCGGTGTCCTCCAAAAACCGCTCGGAATAGCCAAGTTGGAGGATAAGAGGACCAAGGGTGTGAGATTCATGGGTGTATGGGCCCCTATGCGCCAGCCGTTTGCCGCCTGACTTGGACAGAGATGAGCGCTAGCAGGAGGGGAGTGCCTCCATGGGGGTTGTGCATACCAAAGACTACTGGACACACTGAGATCTAGCCTCTTTTGTTTCTAAGAAAAAGGCTAAAAAGTGGACCAAAAAAAGCAATTTGAGCAGATTCAGCCACTAGAAGTGTTGTCGGGGAAGAAGAGCAGCAGGGGACTCCCTGGCCAGTAGAGGGGGTGGGAGCTGGGTTCAGTTAGTGAGGGAAGGGGGAGTCTAGAGAGAGGGAGCCTGCACAAGTTTTTGATCTAACTATTAGAGAATTTGAAAGAGTTTTGAAATAATATTTGTCTTCCCAAAAAAGAAATGGTGAGCTTGGAGCGTTGGAATGGAGGAGGAGTAATGAACTGAGAAGCACAAATGTTCTACCTAGGCAAAGGATTAAAACTTTGGACTAAGATGTCTAAAAAACCTACTGAGAGGATTGGAAGGTCAAAGTCTTTGTGGTATCGCTAAACTGCCAGCTCCCAAGCTCCCCTGAATGATGAATCTAGCAAATAGAATTGGCCATAAAGGAATAGTTTACTTAAGTTATTTCATTCTTTCTTTTTCTTCTTCTTCTTCTTTCATAGTGGCCGGAGACATAAGATTTGCAATAACGCTAGAGAAGAGGGAGTTATCATTTCCTGAATTATTAAAAGCATATCAATGACAGAATTAAAACACCAAAAGACAGCTTTTGCTGGACCTAACCCTTGTCACATCCAATTATGCTTTTTTTTTTCTAGGCAAGCAATAGCATAACATTAAGAAAGAAAAGTAGTACAAAACGGAAGGGTAGGGGGATCCCTACAAACACCCCAAACAACCACCAGAAACGAAAAACAAAAGAAAAAAAAACCTTGGACAAAACAAGTTGGCCCAAGGAAGGGCCGCCGCAACAAGCAGTTAACACCACTCCAAGAAACAAAGTTCTGGGAGTCATCAGCAGCGGGCTGCAATCGAAGGTCAAAACCGCTAAAAGGAAGGGGAGGTGGCATATTTGGAGGTGGTGTAGCTAGGCACCACTACAGCTTCCAGCGGGAGGATACAGGCATGCAAGGGACAGCCACGCGCAACAAACGACAGTGCATGAAAACAGGTGCCTGGAGAGCCAGATAGGAGGATTGCGAAGCCGGAGGGAGGATGCGTGAACAGAGGTCAACCACCAGGAGGGGCTGATCTGAACAACTCCTAACAAAATAGCAAACCCACAACAACAGAGAGAAAAATTGGAGAGAGGGATCCAAGAGAAGAGAAAGGGAAAGAGGAGGAGGGGGAAAGGAGCCGAATCTCCCACCCCCATAAGCCCAGGCGGGAAGGGGAAACGCAAGGCATTGGGGGTGGTGGATTCTTACATCCAATTCTGTTTGGCCCTATAGATTGAAGCCAAACATTTTCCAAAACTAAGAACAACTAGGCAAATTAGCTGGAGGTGAGAGCAAGCTCATTTTTTTGGTCGTGCCATTCCTGACAATGAGGACTGTCGCCATACCCCAACTAGCGTACCTTTCTAAATGGCAGTGCATAGACCATACCCCTGCAAAATCGGCATCATAAAATTCAATCTCCATATGTTACACACACAAATTAATGTCATCTGGAAGATAAATTACCTGGATTATCAGCAAAGAATCTAATGGCAACCCAACCATTTTTGGGAACTCCGATGGTGTTAACTGCTGGTGGATCCCGTAAATTGTAACCATCAGGGGAGGTCGTGTTGTCAAGTAGAAGCCAAAACCGTGAAGGTGCATTGGATGGTTCTCCGCATTCCCAATGTTCGTCCCTTGGAAGACTATCTCTATTCTTTTACCTTAATCTATCATCAGTACCTTTGTCCCACGGCTCGGAAGTAGATATTCGTCTTCTGAAACTCCCGACGTGAAGTTAAAAATAAAAGTGGGAAAGCTGGGAAACTTGTCATCAAAAGTGCCGGACATGCTCCTGGAAGTTCAAAAAAGTGTTTTCATGTATATATACATATCGGATTGAATTATTTATACTTTGCAATGTTATTGTCTTAATAGAATGGCATTACCTGTAATATGCCTGCAAAATATCAATTAATGGGGTCACGAAACTTATGTTGTTTAAGCTCGCAACTAGCCTCTTGCCATTTGGCCCAGCGCAAGAATTTTGCTCACAAGGTAACAGATTCATAGAAACTGTAATAAAGATTCTTCTATCAAAATATTGTGGGACATTGACCGGGTGGTCAGCACTTGACAAGGCTCTTATTTGACTTGTGAAGGCATCTGCAGCGTATTATCAGTGACATTAGGAAGAGTTGGGTAGAGAGGAGAGGATGGGGGAGTGTAAGTGCCTGTATAATTGAGAATTGCTGAAGTATTCGTCTCATCGTATGGAGCACTAGAGTCAAAGAAAGGAGTTGCAGCGATGTAATATTGACTGGGTGTTTGGTTCGCTGTGAGCAGGACGTCCATTGTTTGTCCAGGGGTTATCATGATGTAATTGGTGGTTATAGGCTTAATGTAGGCACCATCTTTGGTGACGACTGTGAGATTGTGTTGTGCGATTCCAAAGAACATTTATTCATTCATAACAGCTAGCGCTTACTATACGGAGAAGATATGTCTTGCCATATTCTACTTGTAGACTATATGAAGTCTCTGCGATGTCAAAATAGTGATCATATGTTTAGGCAAACAATATCCACCGAGTTCTGGTCGCGGTATGAATGTTTTTTTTATAAAAAATTAAGTTTCATACCATTAGAGCAATTGTTTGGGAATCCTAGTTGACCATTAATGGTGTAGGCATCTGACGGGGTTGGATTACCACCGGTAGTGGTCACATAATCGATTAACTCCTTCATGTCTCCCTTGAACCATTCTCCTATATCAAGTTATTAATTATCAAGTGAATATTTTGATGTGAAATAATCGACATGCATGGATCTGCTCGTATTTAGTACGCCATTTGTGCTTGAACATGAATATTACAGACAAAATAAAAAGAAATTAAATTACCGAGAATGATTACTTCTTCCGCGTCAGGCTTGGGATCAAACGGATAAGTGGTTCCTTTGTCAAGTAAAATGACAAAGGCACCATGGACTGTGGAACGTGTCCAGTCGCTATGGGCATGCCACCATAATGTTCTTTCTTCATCAGAAAATATGAGCTCCTAGGTGAAATTTTTTCCTGGTTGGATTGGACATTGGGTTGATATTTTCAGGACCATCCGACCATGGATTTCTCGGTTGCTTCATCCATGCCTGTTAATAACGGAAAACACAAACAATATAATCTACTTTCATAACATTCGCAGTACTGTTTCGACTTATATTAATAAGATTCTGCTTAGTAGTTCAATGTGAAAGCTGGATCGAGTTTCTCCATGCCATACGGTTTGCATTGTGTGTGTTTGTTCGAATAAGAGAGAAGATCAAGAGATTATTACCAGTGAATAATTACACCATAGTCTCCCTGATTGTGGACATTTACATAGGCCCTATCACCTTTGCGGACAACAATTGTTGGGCCAGGGAACACGCCGTTCATGGTAAGCATACTCTTGCTGCTACACAGCCTTGAGAAATTTGTCTCTTTCACCTGCAACAGCCACTAGTAGAAAAAGGCGCTTCAGCCACGCCACAAGTTGCGGAAGCCCACGTTCCGTCAGTAAAGCCCACGCATTGTCCACGACTTGGTCAGAATCGTCCATGTTAAATACAAACATCTCGACCGCAAGTCAATGTCGGGGTTCCTCGTGGGCAAATCTTCAAGTTATAATTACTCAGGCGCTCATACGCTTTTACCCACCATCTCCACGCTACATTGACGAGCCAACCGTCGTCAGTGCCTTGGTAACCCGATCACCCTTCCTCTACCACCAGGATTCGTCAAGAAAAAGTGCAGAACCGGCGCAACTTTATCGTCGTTGTCTTTTAGTCGTCGTCGTTTAGCTTATTTCAAAGGTGCTTTTACATGGGTGACGCCCACCCATACTCATTCCCTCTCTCTCACATTCAAAATTTCATCACTTCTCAGCTAAAGCAAGAGTCTCTCCACTATTGCCGCACTAAGGTCTCCACTTTGTGTAGCTTCAGGTTTCTTTTACTCACTACAGTTTCTCGAAGATTCAAGTAAGTCCGTAGAAACTAGTAATACTGCGTTTTTCGTTATGTACTCTGTTTTTTTTTTTGTTAGATTTATTTACTTTCGAGCAAAAAAATTCCTTTGTTCAGTGTATCCAAAAGTTTAGTTTTTATGAAGATTTTGGTTGCTTATTTTGTTGTGCTTATCACGGATTATCGAACCCTGGGTTTTGATCCGTTGGTTTCGATTGGAGGCTTATCATAGATTACTAGGACGGGGGTGATGCGATTGGGCCTGCTGCTGCTAATGGTGATGATGCTCTTGACGACGATGTGGGTGTTGCAGTTGAGTTTGAAGAGAATGGGGAGGAGGGTGAGGAGAGTAATCTTGATATGGTCCAGGAGGAAGAAGAGGACGACGATGATGTGGTAGAAGCCAATGGTGCAGGGGCTATGCAAATGGGTGGTTAGATAGACGATGACGATGACATGGCTGAAGCAAATGAGAGTATGAGCCTAAATCCTCTGAGCATTAGTGCTTATTGGATTCAGGGGATGATATCTGAAGAATTCAAGAAACAGATTGATCCACAACATTGCAAAAAGCTTGCAAAAGATGTACTTAAGATACTTGTTAAAGGTGATGATAGGGAGGTTGAAGCCAAACTGTTGGTGCTTCTGGAGTTTGATAAATTTAGCCTTATTAAGTTTCTGTTGAGAAATTGACTGAAGATTGTGTTGTGTACCCGTATGGCAAGGGCCGAAGATGATGATCAGAGGAAGAAGATTGAAGATAAACTGATGGATTTGGGTCTAGAACTGGCAGCAATTGTGGATCAGTTGCATGCCACAAGAGCTAGTGCAAAGGAAAAGCAAAAGAATTTGGAGAAGAGTATTATAGAAGAGGCTCGCAGGTTGAACAAGGTGGTATTTTGGAGGTAGCAAAGAAGATTGAGCTTCCAGATGGATCTTATAGGCATTCTAGCAAGAGATATGAAGAAATCAATGTGCCTGCTTTGAAGCCAAGACCATTGGATCCAAAGGAGAAACCTTCATTTTTTTGTGCTTGTAGTTTGGAGTTCCTTCACTCTGTCGTGCTTCTATCCATTTTTACCAGGATGCATTTTTTCAGGTGCGGGAGATGGAAAAGAAGAAGGAAGGTTGGGTGAAGCTAGAGTTGTTTTAAGATGCTCTGTTATGAAAAATTGGTTTGTTCTGTTCCTAATGCTTGTCATTGCATGTGTATGTACCATTTGCACTTTCTTACTTCATGATAAAGAAAATTAACAATGTGAATTTAAACTCAAAATGGCTTTGACAAATTATGTGCTACGTTCTCTGGCATTTTATCAAATACATCATGGGCAAAGAAATTCTAGAAGCTGCTAGCAGCATGTGGTTACAACAGAAATGCCTCAATACAACTGAATTAAAGATGAAGAAGAAGGAAGAACAGCTACGTGATTCCACTAGGCTCTGCCGACTTAGGTGTTGGGTGAGACGCACTTTGGGATGCTGCTACAAGAGATGGTTGAAGTAAAGCAACCCAGCCTCAGTCATATGCACGTAGCTTAAACATATTTTTTTAGTTTTTCACCATGGATGTAAAGAATATATTTATAAAAATCATTTTTCAGATCCATCTCTCATTCGGATTGTTTTCCATTTCTGGTGTGAGATAGAACAAGATGATATGAATATGATCATTGACCCAAAAACAGAAGAAGCTACAATGACCCAAAGAAAATACATAACAAACTGTCATCTCAAATAACAATCGACCCAAAGAAAATATCAAAAAATTGAAAATTGTAGTTGACACATTGTAGTGTTCTTGACGCACTGCAAATCGTCGTTGAAAGATGAGGAAACCTTCACGTAGTGCACAACGTCGGCAAAAGGTGAACAATCCTTGACGACTTGAACGTCGTAGGCCACAAAGCAACAGCGACGATCCGTGCAAAATGAGGGACCCTTCTCCGACGACTCGTCAACCTTTCTTTCGACGCCATTAAAGGTCGACGCAGCATCATATTGGCTGACGGAAAAGTGTGATCGTCGCAGTTCTGCTCTCTGCACGCGGCAACCTCAACCAAGGCTTGAAGACCGAAAGTCGTGGCTGAAGGCTCTACTGACGACTTTATGCATTTTTTGTGACGGAATCTCTCGTCGGGTGAACCCGATTTTCTACTAGTGTTTGAATGATATGGACGGAATAACTAAGTCATAATTTCTTAGTTGATCGATATATAGTAAACTCCTTTAAAATTTTGATCCACCCAAAACTCCAAAGCAAATCGATTCTTGAACAATTCAACCATGAAAACGGCCCAACCAGGAACTAATTTAACTCTCGTATTATGAAAATACTTTATCATATTGGTAATGACATTCAATAATTATAGAATTTGGAAGTTTCTTTTGTCAAACAAAATATGTGGAATAATTGAGCGAAATCGATTCTCTCTCTCGATATCAGCGTGTTCTATATTTCTTACTCCATATGAAACAGAGAATAAGAAAAACCACACTCACTTATAAGTATATCACATTTTGCATTTATGCAGCAAATATAAACTTTTTCTAAACTATACCTTAGTTCAGGCCCCGATCATGGAAGCAGCTTCTTGCGTGAACGGTAAACACCAAAAAAATATTCGAGTTAATTAACTTATTAAAAAGTAATAATCGCTTCTCTAATCATGAATTTTCTCGATTGAGAGCTTTTGCAGATTAAATTATCAGAGTCTACGAGCTAGTAAGCATTTGATCACATATATATTTTATCATGTAACCTCATACAAGACACGTATAAGCTGCCCTGACCACATCATGATCAACAACGCACCCACAAAATATCAGAAGTCAGATCCTATAGCTACTTGACATAGATATTAGGCCGGATTGAAGTGAAATTCTACAAATTCCTGAAGCACCTAATTTGAGACTGAAAGAGTTGTAAAAAAAAAAGACTAGTGGGTGCAAAACTGTACACACTTCCTATATATGAGAAGATCACGATGATGTATAGGCCAGCAAGGCATGGACGTGATCACTATATTGCAAATTATGAAGATTACTGATTAGGGAGAGATTTGAGGCATTGAAAGCACTTGAAGAAGAAGCTGGAATAATTAAATCAAATTTTGAAGAGGATTGAAAAAGTTGAAGCGAGCTGGTCGTTTTTGGGCTTGTTAATTTGATTTTTATAGGATATGATCTTCTTGTACATAGTACAGAAACTGAAGTACAACAACATGCATGGTGTTCTGCATCATTTGTGGGCGCAATATTAATCCATCTACAGAAGCTAGCTAAATGCATGCATCAATGACTGCCTTTGGAAGTTGCCACTTGGGATCGGGACAAAGCTTCAATCTTCAGAAATCTTTCATCCAGTTTAGTGCCAATCTATCCATGGAAATCAAAAAGGGGATCCGGGGATCTATGAGGCTTAATGACACGCCAAGCTAGGAGACATATTTGGGTCTGCCTATGTGGATTCCTAGAGCGCCAAGAAGCAAGTTTTTGCAGAGGTTAAACTTTCATATATGTTGTAGTTTAATTAAGATGCATGTTAGTAAGAGATTAGTATAATATTTTTCGGAGGAGGTTATATAGTTGCGTAGTCCATTAAATTAACTAATTAGCGAAAGTGATACCGGCCAACAACGTAAGTAGGCGCGCAGGTCATGGATATACTTGTTTTTATCCACGTGAATTGAACTGTTTGGTACGCAAAATTATTATTTTTAGAGGGGGAAGCTGCCAAAGGCCGCTGGAGGCTGGCGTCGGCCGGAGGGAGGCGGGAGGCAAAGGCTGGCTGCTGGCGTCGGGAGGTGGGGAGCTTCGGAGCAGTCGAGCAAAGTTGCAGAGGGAGAGAGCTGAGAGGTTCAGCGTTGAGGAGAAGGGGAAAAATGCGGGGGTGGGGGAATTAAACGAGGGTGAAACCCTCTGAGAATTTTTTTAAAAAAAATAACGTATCGTGCTGGACTGTTGGGGGGTGGGCGAGCAATTGGGGCCTGGGGCAGGCTGGGCTTTTGGGGGGCAGGATGGGCTTTACACTTTAAAAAAATCAGGCGATGGGGGGCAGCTGCCCCATTGTTCCTGTATAGTTCCGCCCTTGTGCGCAGGTCAAGGATTTACTTGTTTTTATCCACATGAATTGAACTGTTTGGTACGCAAAATTATTATTTTTAAGATGTCGTCCCTTAAAAAAGTTGTGAATTTTTAAAAGAGTAAAAGTTAGCCCCCTATGTTTGAGCAAAAATCAAGTTAGCCCCATATCTTTCAATCCAACAATTTGAGACTCATAACTTTTAAAACCTATCAATCTTAGCCCCCGTCTAAATCATGTGTTAAGTCCGACGGGAATTCATGCAAAATGACCGAAATGCCCCTCCAAAGCTAAATTTTTAAAAATAAATAAAAAATATATAAATTTAAGAAATAAATTAAAAATATATATATTATTGAAATAGAGTTTCAATATAGTTTTATTTAAAAAATATTATTTGTTATTTTAAATGCATTTTTTAAATATTTTTTATTAAATTTGTTTTGAAGGTGGATTTTGTTCATTTTTCATGATTTTCCTTCTGATTTAACGTCTAATTTAGACGGGGGCGAAGATTGATAGGTTTTGAAAGTTATGGGTATCAAATTGTTGGATTGAAAAATAGGGGGCTAACTATGATTTTTGCCCAAACATATGAGGCTAACTATGAGTTTACCCCATTTTTAAATTAATGACAGAGGCTATGGAAGAGAAGTAGAACCTTTCAATTTTTTGAAATATCACAGATAAACTGCTTTGATCAATTAATTCAGTTCTGATTACGTACTACAAAATTAATGCTCTTCAAATTTAAGCTTATGAAAGAGGATCATCTTGGGACTGTGCTCGTATATATGATTTTGATTTTGGATTTCGCAGTCGCGGGTTTTTGAAGACAGACATCAAAATTGTCTCCGGTTATGGGTGTCCCACGAACATTATTTTCGAAAAGTGATTTGATTTATAACGTACCAAACCAGTTCATATTTTTATGAAATTTTGATATGTTTTGGGAGAGATGTAAGAATTGTTTTGGCACCTAATTAGTTGCATGGGTTTAATTTGTTACTTCCATGTTAAGTTTTCAATTGTGGAATGCTTTCTGGTCAGTTTAGCATTTCAATACCCTTTGGAATTAATATAGTTTGGCCATTGTGTTAGTTGCTAAGGTTCATGGCTAGATCTAAGGTTTAAAATGTAAATAGAGATTGAATTACGGTTCTAATTTATAGTTCAGCTAGATCTACGGTTTAGAATGTAAATAGAGATTGAATTACGGTTCTAATTTTTAGTTCAGCAAATGATTTGGTAAGTATAAGATCAAGGTTAATAAGTTTGAGTGAAAAAGGGCTTAATTACTGATAAAGTCCCTATAGTATTCACTTTTAAATAATGAGTTCCTATGATACAATTATTTTGAACGAACCTGTCTTAATTGTGGTCCATTTTTTAGATATATACATTTTTTTATCTACCAAACACTACAACAAATTTTGGTTTTTGGGACGGAATTTTCTTTTCCAAAAAAACCCAAATTTTGTCCCAAAAGCGTTTTTGGGACGGAATTCATCCATCATGGTAGGTGTCCCAATAAGTCTGATACAAAAGGTTTTTTGGGATGAAAAATTTATTTCGTCCCAAAAAGTACCATTTTTTGGACGAATATATTTCAACCGTTCGAATGCTACATCCAATGGCAACTGTTCGAACACGTTCAAACGTTGCATCCAACAATAACCATTCGAATGTTAATTTCAACCATTCGAACGCTACATCCAACAACAATCGTTCGAACGCTGCATCAAATGTTTTAACGGTGGACGATATGTTATTCTTCTCATCCTCTTCCTTCTCCTTATTCTTCCTTCTTCCTTCTCCTTCTTTAAGCATTGTGACAAAACGGTGAGCATCATTAATTTGAAATATCGTGTGTCATTTTGGCAATGGGGCAAGGTGTTAAGTGAGGTGAACGCTGCGTTTTGTCTCTGATAAAGTGATTGGGCTACTGACGTGATTAAGTGATGCTGAGCGGGCCAAAATGATGACGTTTACCTGTATTCCGTTAGATGTGCTAACAGAATATGGATTGAATGACCATCTCGGTAAACTGGTAATGACTTAGTGACCAAAAAGGAAAAAAAAAACTAAACTTAGTGACTATTTTGTCATTATGGTCAAAATTTAGTGATCAAATTGTCAATTTTCCTATTATTTTTATTATATTACATTTTAAAAAATTATAATTTTAAAAATTAAATATATTCTACTTTAAAAATTTTGATGGAATATATTTGTTGGCATTAAAATTACAATTTTACCCTTATAAAATCGCCATGGACAATTATCATTTTACGACTTCTGGGGAACGGTGGTCAAAATCTAATGAATTCTCTCAAGTCCAAGAAATTTTGAACGGATATGGGATTTGTTTGGAATTTCTTATCCTTTCACAAAGAAAGAAAGTGAATTGTCTCATTTTTTCGTACCGTGTAGCTGTTGTGGGAAAATGATGCCGGAAGATCTCGCCGTCGAGGCGAAGGAGTCGGCCGTACGGGAGGTCGCAAAGCTATTGCCGCTGCCGGAGCTTCTGCAGTCTATTGCGTCGATCAAGGCCGATTACATTTCGCGTCAACAGGTGTCTTTTCCATGCAGTTTATCTATTCATTTATGTTGTTTTTTTGTTTCCCAGTTTCTGAGCTGTTTTGAATAAGAATTTGTAATTGGAATATTGGTGGATGGGGTTGAAACTGTTGTGTTCGAATTGCATTTAGCATAACTACTACCTTGGAAAAAAAAGTTGAGGTTTAAATTATTTATAGGATAGGGTCGACTCCTTCTAATGTCTGCAGGCATGATTGTCGTTGAGGAAATGCTTAGAATTTGGGGCATCTGGGGCCTTGGCGTAGGTGTTAAAAGGTAACGATTCAGTTACGTTCTTTTGTCAAAATTTTATCGAGAAAAAGGAAAACGTGCATAAATCAGATGGCACACTGTTAGGGATGCTGCATTAGTTTGTGACATTGCTGTTGTAGGTCATGAACTTGGTGATTTTGGGTAGAAAGCCTGGACCTTCCTAGTGCGTGTTATGTCGACTATCTGGATTACTGTAATTTCTCACATTTAGAGACACCATGCTTTTCTCCTTCTCTAGGGTTGCCAATCATCCATACTAGTATAGTGGCAATCCATAGTTTTTCTACCCCTTTAGAATGAAAAAATATAAGCTGACCTGAAAATTATCAAGGTGTTGAACTTTTTAGACAATAAAGCTACACTTGTAGGACTGCCTTATTGCATTCTAACTTGGACTTTAGCAATTTAAATATGCAGTACATGAGCCTATCCCTAGGAGTCTATTTTGCAACATCTTAAGTGGGATATCAGACTACCTTTAGAGCATGTTATTTGAACTCATGGCCAAGTTCATCTAATATACCTAACAGAAGATTTCTAGAACCAAGTTCTGAGAAGTTAAGTGGTAGACATTTGTTCTTGAAAATTATGATGCATGACAGTTACGGCCATTGATAGATATCTAGACACTAATTTGTGATACTTGTGTAGGTGTGAATGTAGCATAGACACACGATGGATAGTACCAGAGGGTTTAAATTGATCCTTTCCGGAGAATTAGATGGTCTACCTGAACTGGCTTTGTTTTTTGGTAGGTAACATCAATGAAGCTGCTACGAAGGCTACAAACTTAACTTAGAAATGGAGAGCAAATTGAATAAATGACCTTAAATCTTTTTTTTTTTTTATAAGTAAGAGAAGCTTTATTGAAATAAAAGAGAGAATACAAAACAAAACAAAAGGAAGCGGGACAGTACAAAAGGTTGTACTGACCCAACTACAACAAACAGGCTAAAAAACTGATAAAATCACTGAAGTCTACAAAAGGAGAACCCAACACCCCGTTAGCCCACAGGAACAAATTCTGCAACATATTGCCTTTCAAACGAGCTAAGGGCAGCCCCAAATCCTCAAAGCACCTTCCGTTTCTCTCCTTCCATAAGCTCCACCAAAGACATAAAGGGGTATCAAATTCCACACAGTCAACGCCAAAGGATTGTTGAACTTCCTCTGCCAGCACTTTAGCACCGCGCCCCCCACCCTCTTTGTAGACACATTACGGATAGTTCTAAGTTTCTAGAAGTTGGGTGGAAGGTGGATAGACATGTTTGCTAGGAGTGTAGTATATTTGTCTTTACCCAGTGGATTGTCATGATTTTTTCTAGCCTTCTTATGACAAAAATTAGCTACATTATATTATGTCAACCTCCAATATTTAGACATTTAGATATGTTGTCTGAGAAAATTTGAAAGTCACTTAATGTTTGGGCTTTCCTAGTTTTGTGCTTGTTCAGAAAGGGAAGGTGTTGAAAACTGAGTTGACAATAAAAAGTAGATTGGTTCTTGACGAGATGAAAGACACAGGTGCTTGGGAATATTAGGGGAGAAGAAGAGGAACTTAGTTGAGGACTATCAGTCACTAGATGGTATTTGTTGAGACATACAAGGTGACCTTGACCAAGAGAACTTTAGTGTGTTTTTAAACTATTCTTGCCTCTATTTCCTATACCTGTTGTTATTGCAAATACTGGAGAAATTATGGGGCGATTTTCTTTGTGGTGTGGTTGTGCGGAATTGAATAAAATATCATTTGTAGAATTATTTACGTGTTTTTCCACATAGAATGGAGGTTGAATAATCATAAAGTTTCCTTTCTCAAGTAAGTGCTGTTTTTGTAGCATAGAAACTTTTGGATGTATATCAAGGAATGAGATCCCCGATGGAAGCAGGTAGTGAATTTGAAATATGTTGAGGGGGTAGGACAGTGGTTTACTGCTGAAGTTGGAGGCACCTATGCAGTGGGTTTATTGAAGACAAATGGGAGACAATAAGGTTGACTTCTAGATTTATTAGATTTTATGATGGTAGATGGTGTATGATTTGAGAGGTTCCTTTAACATGCATGTTTCCATGGTTCCAGACTTCTTTAGATCAACTGTTGAAAGCAGTTGACTGTGGCTGATTATATGCTAATGTTACTTAGAAATTTTTTCTTGATTCCTCAATTTCGCAGGTGTATTTAGATTGTGGAAAATTGGAGCAACCTTTTCTTTTTCTTTCTATTAAAGTCAGGGAGCTATATGCTTCCAATCTTCACAGGTTAAGTAAGACAAGGACATGTGGTTGCCGTCAAAGAATCTTGAATTCGTCATTAAAACCTTATGTAGGGTGACAAGGGGTGGACATGAGAAAATTTTTGAAGAAGAAAATGAGGAAATTATAAGTTAGCTGGCCCGCGGGTAACTCAACCCTACGCGGGTAAATCTCCTTCACCACAAGGGGTGGAGGGCATTTTTGTTTTCTTATTTTTTTCCTATTTTATGGAATATTTTTTCTGAAAAATATAATTTTGTAACCTACAGGACCAAAACTTTTTGAGCGCTACAGTATCCAAAGTAAAAACACATCTCTTTGCAAGTGTAACCCTAAGTGTTGTGTTTTCCACATCTCTTGGCTTTACCCTTGTGTAAAACTTTTGTTCTAGGTTGTGCCCTTTTTTTCTCCTTTTAATCAACTTTACTTCTGAAAAGAGAAAAACAAGATAGCGTGAAATATTAGTGCAAGCCAAACAGTAAATCACCGCTGGGTGTCTAAGTCAAAACAAATGATGCAGTTTTTAACATACTACCCATTATGCCTTTCAGCAGATGCTTGATTACAGTTCTTAAATATGAGTTCTTGTGTACATGTCTGGATAATTGGTGCTGAGGCAATTTGGCTCAGCTGGGTGCTTGATGATGATCTAACATATTTCATTTTTCATTATATTGACTTATGTTTCGATGAGTTCCTTCAGAAAACTTTAGATTGTTAATTCTGAATATAGCTATTCTTATTCATTGTCAGGCAAATGATGCACAGCTTAGCACAACGGTTGCAGAGCAGGTATGTGCACAAATTCCAATCCTTTTTGTGGGGAAAACTGCTATGTCAAGCTTATTCTCAACAACTTTTCTCTCATATGCTCTTAAGTATTTAAGGAGTTGCAAAAGGTCAACGAGTCTCATATTTCAATGTGCTTACACGAGAATTATTTGGACTCTGCAGGTTGAACAGGCACAAACTGGACTGGAATCACTTTCCTCATCTCAGAACACTATAAACCATCTCCGTGACAACTTCCTTTCTATTGAAAAGTAGGTTGATTAGATAAATTAAGGGAGTACTACAACTTTGTATGGGGGATGAGAGGTTTCTTTGCTTGTTGTGTCTGAACTTCCTTTTGCAACATGGATGTATTAGATTTGTTGTTAAACTAGTTGCCTTGTACATCAGGCTTTGTCTGGAGTGCCAAACATTAATTGAAAACCATGATCAGATAAAGCTCCTCAGCAATGCAAGGAACAACTTGAATACAACCTTGAAGGTGGGTGCGTTCAACCCCAGTGGAATTAAGCTTCTTGTCTTAACTGTTCTGTGCACGTTAATGTACCTTCATTTAGCACGCTTTTCAAATAGAGTTATAATGTTATGTTCCCCTCTTATCTCTACAAGTGTTGTTACAGTGCTGATGCATCACACTAGAATGCTACATGCAATTAATCCCCAACCAAGTGGGTTTCGAACAACCTGAGGAGACTTTATCTTGCAAAAAAAGGAATGGGATACAAAGGGCTATTAATGTTTATTTTTGTGGGGGGAGGGGGGTGAGTATTTCTCATCTGTTTTTTGCAGATGATACTCTTATTTTGTGCGGGGCGGAGGAGAGTCAGTTTCGCAATCTTCGTTGCCTTTTGCTCTATTTTGAGGCGGTGTCTGGGTTGAAGATTAATCTTTCGAAATCTGAAGTTATTCCCATAGGTGAGGTGGGGGATGTCTAGGCCTTGGCTAATATTATGGGTTGCAAAGCCTCTTCTCTGCCCATAACATATCTTGGCCTGCCTTTGGGTGCTCGGTTCAAAAGTATTCACATTTGGAAGGCATTATAGAGCAAACTGAAAAGAGGTTGGTTGGATGGAAGCGTAGTTATCTTTCGAAAGGTGGTAGAGTCGCCTTGATCAAGTCTACTCGTGCTAATCTCCCGACTTAATTTTTGTCTCTTTTCTCTATCCCTTCGGTTGTGGCTTGCAGATTGGAGAAGTTACAAAGGGACTTTTTGTGGGGAAGCAACGAAAATGAGTTTAAGTTCCATTTGATTAAGTGGGAGAAGGTTTGCTGCCCAATTAGACATGGTGGGTTGGGTATTAGGCGCTTGACCATTTTCAACAAGGCTTTGCTTTGTAAGTGGTTGTGGAACTTTGCTTTCGAGTGCAATAGTTTGTGGAGGAATGTTGTTGTGGAAAAGTTTGGGAGTGAGGTGGGTGGGTGGAGGACCCTTCAGAGGAGAGCGACTTGTGGCTTTAGTCTTTGGAGGTTCATTAGCAAAGGGTGGGACACTTTCAGTCAAAACATACGGTTTGAGGTGGGGCGTGGTAATAGTGTTCGTTTTTGGAGTGATCATTGGAGTGGAGAGAGACCCTTGAGGTTTGTTTTCCCATCCCTCTACGCCTCAGCTAGAGATAGGGGAGCTATGGTGGCTGATTATTAGGTGGAGAATTCTAGTTTGGGTTCTTGGGATGTTCAGTTCATGAGGGCAGCAAATGATTGGGAAATGGAGGTGATGTCAACCTTCTTCTCTCTTCTTTATTCTAAGGCCTTGAGGAGTGGTGCTGAAGATAGGATGTGCTGGACAGGTACCAAGAATGGATTATTCTCGGTGAAATCGATGTATGCGACTATCTTGCAGCCCTTATGAGTCTTTTCCATGGAAGCAAATTTGGAGGTCCCTTGTCCCTATGAGAGGCTCATTCTTTGTGTGGGAGGCTGCCATGGAAGAATCTTGACCATCGACAATCTGAGGAAAAAGGGTCTTTATTTACTTGATTGGTGCTTTCTTTGTAGGTGCAGTGGGGAATCCGTGGATCATATCTTTCTTCATTGTGCAGTTGCTAGGGAATTGTGGTCTCATTTTTTCAGCATTACGAATTTTTGTTGGGTTATTTGGAGGGAGATGAATGATATTTTGCTGGAAGAGGAAGTTCAATAACCCTCCTGCTTTGAGGGTGTGGATGATGATCCCTATGTGCATCTGCTGAATTATTTGGAGGGAGAGGAATGATAGATGTTTCGAGAATACCTTTTTGTCTTTAGAGGGGTTAAGGGGAAAGTTGTTGAGTACTCTTTTTCTTTGGGTCAATGTTGTGTTGGGCTGTCCTTTTACTGATGTTTTTTATTTTATTAGATTTGTAGCTTGTATGGATTAGGTTTTCAGTATAACTCTTTGTACTAAAGTTTTTCTTACTTATAAAAAAAAATGTTTATTTCTGTGGAGCATGCATTATAGTACTAAATCTAGAGGCACAAAGATTTAGGTCCCACTTGTTTGCTGTTTTGCTTACTTTGCCGTGCCGTTTTTCTATAGTTGATGGGTTAATTTTCTCATAGGATATTGAGGGCATGATGTCCATTTCTGTTGAAGCAGCCGAAGCACGGGATTCCTTGAGTGATGATAAAGAACTTGTTAACACTTATGAGGTAATAGTACTTGTAATATTTCTTGTTTTGTACACTGTTATCTTGAAATCGACGCACAAATCCCAATGTGTTCATATTCTGATTTTGGTTTCTCATCCTTAATTGGTCATAGAGGTTAACTGCTCTTGATGGGAAGCGGAGGTTTGCATTAGCAGCAGCATCATCACACAAGGAAGAGGTTGGCAGACTAAGGTCTGTATTGTCTTGTAAAGTTCTCGTCACGTTCACGTGTGATCCTCGCAGGGCCCAAGGGGATCACAGAGTCCGCTAAGATTCTAAGGCCCTCTCGTGGTTTCTTTTTGGAGAGGATACTCTTATGGATTCTCTTCCTGCCCCATACACACCCCTCTTTTTTATGTTTGATAAAGCCTTGAAGAACATAACCTACAATCTCTCAGTTGATGTTAAGATTTGGGTTATTCTATTTGGTCAATTGTAACAGAAAAAGAAAAGATTCAACCGAAGGTGACATCATTTTGTTAGTGTTTCCTCCCTCGGTAATATTGATCAATACAAGTATGGGAGACTATATGTAAAGCCAAAGTCACTTAATTCCAAGACGAAAGAAACAGCTCAAGAAATTCTCAGTCACATAAGTAAGTAAATTCTGCTATCCTATGATGGATTAAAGCAATGGCGGCAAACTTATAAAAGCAACAAAAAGGAAGTATGCTCAAGTATTAAGAATTAGGTACATTCACAGGTTGTCTTTTTTTTTTTTTTCTAAATATTCACAGGTTGTCTGACTGAGGAGAATTGCTATCTTGTGCATGGGTCACGTTTGTAGTTCTTATGGTGAACCCAGTACTAGTAGCAATAACATATCAAAAACTAAAAGGACCCCAATTCTAGTTACTAAAAAAAATTAAGAAGGCTGTCAATAGTTGCCAGTTTCCCTGCAAATCATTCTGGTGTTTTTCCAATTTTAGTTCATAACCATTTACATGAAATGATTGTTCTATCAATCTCTATGTCTGAATGTTAAATGATCGCATCAACAAGCTTGACGTCACTGTTGATTTAGAAAGAAAAATTATCAACGAGCTTGAAATCAATGATATAGCTGAGTGGCTAGTTTTAGTTAGTTTTGCTTACATGTTGCATGTAATGTTGAAATGCTTGGTTCATCCAGCATTTGTTATTTCTTAAATTGACCTGTAAAACCCAGGGACTTTGTTGTACTTGACGTTTAATTGCTTTTTAAAAGGTAAAATGCGATATTCTTGCAGATGCAATCTGTCTTGCTGCAAGAATATCGTTTTGTGGGTGTTGATAACACTAATGGGCTTGAATGATGACGATTATGATTTCATTGGCATTAACCTTTGTGTTCGGCACTTTTATTTGCCTGCTTTCTTGTTTAATGGAAAATTATAGCTTGATTACTTTGCTCTCTCTCTCTCTAAAATTGGAATGTGGCCCAGGGAATACTTCGAAGATGTAGATCGGACTTGGGAGACATTCGAAACGACATTATGGAGTCATATTTCCAACTTCTATAAACTTTCTAAAGAAAGGTATGTTCTTTTCTGACTGGGACAATATTGAATTTGTGATAGTTCCCTTTCGCATATGAAATGATTTTACTCTTGCAGTCAACAGCACTTAGGTTCGTTTCCTAATGCTGCTGTCATGTGGGCCAGTATATTTTCTTGGTACTCTGGTTTGGTTCTCGTGCAAGCATGAACCAATTCTACGAATTCCCTTTCACGACGATCCTTAAGTATCTCTGGATAGTAAGTCTAATTGAACACCCCCTTGAATCTGGCCCAAGCAATAGGAACATCTTCACAAGTTCTTCTTTTAAGAGAGTTCAGTGCCATCCCACCATCTCTCAGCAGCATCCTTTAAAGCAAAAGTTGTGTACTTCACCTTCTGCAAATCTGTGTAGTTAAGAACTTTGAGCAGTTTCTCCATCTTAGTTAGCTACCTTTCTGCAACATTTGGGTCAGACTCTCCCGTAAAGACGGGGATTAAGCTTCTTAAACTCTCCGAACGAACAACCTTCGCATGCAGCCCCATTTCCTCCCGTGGCCTGAGCAAGTTTAACAATGATTCGATTTGCCACTACATCCACATCGTCCTCATTAGGAGTAACAGACCTTTCGTTGTTGGTAGATTTTTCATTATGACTTGACCCTTCTTCCTCGTGAACAGACGCAGAATTTCGTACTGAGTCTAAAATCTTATGCACAACCCTTCTTCTTGGTTTTGCAACTCTTGGTGGCATCTTCTTCCTCAATTCGTTTGCCTTTAGGAAGATTAGTGAATTAAGATAACGACCTCAAAATTTAAACGCAAAGAACAAATAATGTAAACACCAAATCCAAAATTATAGCAAACAAAATACAAAATTCAGAAATCATTTCTAAGATCAAAACCTATCATAAATCAAGATCAAGTCCTAACTCAAGATCTAACATTTCCCGAATAAATCAATAGATTCAACTTTAACCCTTATTTTCCCTTCTCAACTTTAATCCTATGCACTGACTTTCCTCAAAATCTTCATAAGAGTCTACAGAAACATAAAACCTATGCTTTGATACCACCTGTAACACCCCGGCCCAAAAGTTCAAACGGACAGAATTTCTTCTGAAAACTGAAACTTTTCACCCTGTGTACAAGCAAATTCTTCCCAACCAAGAATCCAAAAGAAAAATTTCATTCCACCACTTAATCATCAAAATCAAACTCACAAACCATCCATAACATATAAAAATATGAAATCCAAAAGTCTAGTCAGAGCACTACTCCCAAAACTCTCAAATCTCACAATTAATAAAGGATCCAAATAGATGCATCAGAGTACTCTGGTTTGGTTCACGTGCAAGCATCAGAGTAGAAGAAATTGTTGAGAAAGTAATGTGATTGATTTGTTAAAATTTCTGGATATCATAAGATGTCAAAAAGACTAAAGAGACAATAATGTGATTAATAAAGGATCCAAATAGACAGTTCTTCCCCAAATGTAGTAAAATTACTAAAGTCTCCAAATTGATGCATTCACTACCGAAGTCTCCAGAAGACTCTTTATTCAATGACCCTGCAACTCGCAACCTTCTCAAACTACCACTCGAAATCTCCTATTACTCGCTACCACCAACCATTAAATCTGTAAAATAGGAAGTAGTGAGCTACAACTAGCTCAGTAAGTAGCAGTAAATGGAGATAGGGAAATATGATAGTTTATAAGCATAACCAAGATCAAGAATAGTGAGCAATACTAACTGAAAATATAATTGATAACAAAATATCTCAGGCCAAGCAACTAAATGAAATTATCAATGGTCACATAGACCCTAATGGTCATGAAGACCTCAATGGTCACATAAACCTCAATGGTCACAAAGACCTCCATGGTCACAAAGACCCCAATGGTCACAAAGTCCGCAATAGTCACGCGCACAAGGATAATTTTATAGTATGCTCACAATCACAGATTTCAAGTAAACAAATCCAACATTTCCAATATCAAAGGATTTAGTTTCTCACAATAACGCATTTCCAAAACATTTTCATTTTGTAAAATAATTTAACTGTGTTACACTAGTTTTTCACAATCTAAGAATTTCATAAAAACTGCATTGAAGGACTACTTACCTCAACCGCTTAACCAAAACTTAAGATTTCTCAAGGATGGTTGAACAGTCAATCAAAACCTAAAACCAATTTTAAACGTCAGTCATCTTTTCATCTCAATCCACACATCTCCAATATAATTCCAATAATAAAATTCCAGCAACAAAATCCAAGATCGAGTGGACAAACCTTCCATCATTTGAACTCTATTAACTCTATAAGAATATGCAATTCCTACCATCCACCAAACCTCTCAAAGTCCACCTCTTATCACCCTACAGCAACCCAAAAATAATCTGAAAAAATCTAGAATATCTAATCTAAAACTTCATCAAAAATAGAGATTTGAAGAAAACTTACCCAAATGCGTCGACGAAAACACAGAAGAATCGCCTAGCCCTTGAAGGTTGGCTCTCCAATGCTATCTATAATACGACATAACCCGAAATTAATCCAAAGAAATTCGATCCCAAACCAAGATTGCATCAAATCTACCTCCAAAAATTACCTAACCCCTGCAAATCGTGTCTCCAAAGGCTAGAGAGAGAGAGCTTTGAAAAAGAGGGGTACAGAGAGAGAGAGCATGACCTAAGCGGCGTTTCTCCAAAATAAAAGCAAGAATACATCTTAAAGCTCGACTAGGGTTTGCTAGATTTGAAAAGAACGAGATTTTAGGCTAAGGATGGGCGAAGAGATTGAAATCTGAAAGGTAAAAGTCAAACTGTGGAGTCGGCGACCAAAAACTTGCTGAAAAAGGGTCTTCGGCGTGAAAGGGAAGATGGCCTGCGCAACTTACTCAAAATGCACAGTTTTGCGGATTTTTTTATTTATTATTATTACAGTTGCAGTCCCTCATCTGCAACACGCAAAAATATGAGTCTCCATTTCCAGAAAGTTTAAAACATTTCTTCATAGATTAGTTTGTAGAGTACTGCCAGATGTAATCTCCTTTTCCCGGGCCTTGGAAACTCCCATGGGTTAATCTGCTATAGGTGCACGAGTTGTGTCTGTTTTAGCATCCTTTTTAGACTTTTCACAAGTTTGAAGCAATTACGAATAGACAATTAATTATGACAGAAACTCTGAATGGTGGTCCAAGCAAAGCAGGCCACCTTCTTAGATTCTTGTTCTTTTTTTTATGCCCTTTCACTGAAGTTTGAAGTGTTTCACTTTGTGATGGATTTATCTTTATTTCTGGTGCACATGCTTCAAATATTGTTATTTCTTAAATTTGGTATATTTTGATGATTCTTCTGATGGTCATTTCATTGGAACATGTGATCATTCGTTTTTGCAGCCCACAAACTTTGGTTCGTGCTTTAAGGTATGTGTATGATGAGCATTCTTATTCTTTATTTGATTGTTATAAAACAGGCTTGCGATTCTTTATTGGATCCAGATCGAGCTACAGAATCTCTCTCTCTCTCTCCTTCTCTCTGTCTGTGTATATATATTGATAGTCTATCAATGTATCTGTCGGTCTAACTATTTCACACTTGTTCTGTGGGATAAGTTTGGTGTAAATTTGTGTCCATCCAAATTAGCATGTGCATAGTGGATGTGCAATGATACACACATGAACTTAGGTAAATATTGAGACAATGTTGAAATTGTAGTTGCTACTCAAGACATAGGGGTATTTCAGGCAGCTGGATTGCATACAACAATCGAATTGATCAACTTCCATGCTGAAACTCATAGAAGTGCATCTGTATTCTGTGGAATAGGTGAACGTACTCTTGAAAAAATTGTTTACGTCGAAATGAAAGGATTTGGTTCAAGTAATGAACAGAATGCTGCAGAACCTCAAAGTCTTCTATACCCAAGGCAGAGAGAGAAAGGAGTTTAAAGTGCGATTGGTAGAGCCAAAATGCAATTATAACCAGCTTTTGCTATTTGTATCTGTTGATAAGTGGAGATGTGCACTGAATGGTACTCAAGACCAGAACTCCTATAGAGAGAATAAGATCAAAGTATGTAGTGGTGAGGAAAATGACATAATGGATAGGTAGGGATGTGCACTGAATGTGTAGGTCTTCAGTAGCCAAAAGTATGAGAGCAAATACAAAGTGCACCATTATGGTTTTGAAAGTTGATTGTGAATTGATCCAACTACTATTTTTTTTTCTTTTGTATATGGAATACAAACCATTAATGAAGCAGTAACTCAAGTTTCTTAGGTTTATTTCGGGAACCTTTTCCCTTTCCTGCTATAGTTCTGGTTAAGTGCGAGATTATAATGTGTTTTTATCACAAACCTTTCTTAAGTATTTTACAAGCTTTTTTTTATAAGTAAGTATTTTACAAGCTTGCCAATACTTGGGTTTTGTTTCATGAAATCATGTTTTGGAAATTCACTCTCTGGGTCTTGTAGTGTGTATTCATCTTCCTTTTCTGCTTTTACTTTTTATTCCAGGGTTGTTGAAACGCAAGAAATACTTGATCAACAACTGTCCGAAGAAGCAGCTGAGGCTGAGGGGGTTGGTGCAATGGCATCAATTGCAAATCCCCTTAGAAATGCCAAGTAACTATTTTAAATTGATTTTCAATTTTATGTGTTAACTTTCTCTTTGAAGATTGGTCTGCACATTCAAGTTACTGATCATTGTATTACTAATTTCTGTGCCCATTGCTGAAGTGCTTTTGACCATATAGGACAGCCTTGTTTTTTTTGGGCACAAAGTGATCCATGTGTGTTTTTTTGTTTCTTGTATTCTGCAGGAAGTCCACCACTGTAACAGCTTCTTCAAGAAATTTAACGCAGGAAAAATTGAAGGTTCAGGGAAAAGGCTATAAGGATAAATGCTATGAGCAAATAAGAAAGACTGTTGAGGAACGATTTAATAAACTACTGACAGAGGTATTCTTTGAGTAGTTACACTGTGGTATAAGAGTGGAGAATAAATATGGTCTTCTTGTTACCTAACTCTCTCTCTAACCGTGAGTTGTGCATCAGCTTGTTTTCGAGGACCTTAAAGCAGCATTGGAGGAAGCTCGAACAGTAAGGACTACTGTTCTTTATGATATTTTAAAATTTTGTGCTCGACTTCTAGACAGTAATTGAAGCTAGTATTTTTGGATCCTTTTATTCCATAATAGGGCAAAGTCTGACAATCATTGCTTGATGGAGATTTCATTCATTATTCTGAGCAATATTGATTGGAAAACTTAGCTATGAGAGGTCTTTCGATTATTCCGACAAGTACTGATGAATGGGCTGTGGCAGACTGTTATATAGTCCGTGTATATGAAATATTTGATGCTTTTGGAAGCGCGATGAAATATAACTTTACAGCGATATTTCATCCAAGCTCTAAGCCAAACCTAGAGTTGTCAAAGGAACTAACAAACTAGAGGCAATACATTTTCAGTAATTCGATAAATTACACTGGTATCAAAACGCTCTCTTTATAGAAAAAGCCTTGAAACTGTCAAGAGTTTCCTAATCTTAGCTGTACAGTAAACATTAAATAGAAACCTTATACTGTTCAAGAACCTAACATCAATTATTCTGCTACAGTAGTTTGTGAATGTAACTGCTATAGTAACCTTCAACAGTGTTTGTTTTTAGTTTTTCTTTTGGTCAGATCTTGTTCTGCATTAACTCTCCCTTTGTTGGAACAAAACTCTTCCTCAAGTTTGTGTACAACTTTCCACAATCCGTCGGAATTCTATCTAATCCTTTCTTCGTCGTCTCACCTGAAGTAAGAAATACCTTCTTCACCTGGATGTGTTGATCAGATCCGATGCATAAAAGCTTGAGCTTGTGAAGTCTTGCTTCAATTTCCAACATAAAGAGTGTGCGATGAATGAGAAATTGGTGTCATTATGTACCATACAACTTCGTCTACAAGTTGTGTAATCTCATCCTTGCTTCTCACGAATCTTGTTGAATCATGTCCTGCTTCATATGTCTTTCCCAACTATGATCACCTGGTGCCCTTGTAAGAATAGATTGTCTCATAATTCAGCATTATGCTGATTAATGTATTATCAAAATTATATTGTATTGTGAAAGAGTACAATTTTCCAGTTTTAAACTAGGAGGGATCATAATCAATGAGGGCAATGTTGGTGTTCCTTGTGAAAAATATACATATAAGCATCAGACACTTGTTGTACATCCATAGTGAAGAAGTTACTTTGACCTATTATTAGCATTGTAATAAGAACCATAGATTGGTGGTTGCGTTAAGTTCGTACGAGATCCTAAAAAGGTGTTTTTACTCATCAAACTGAATATCTAACATGAATGAATTTTCCCCCCTTCCGAATCATATTCGTCCAAACTATCCTCCACTGTGTCGAATAACTCATGGTCACTTTTTGAGATCTCCATGTGGGCTTCTAATTCACCAAGTTGCTTAGATATTTACTCCAGCTGGGGTTCAATCTCTTCGACCTTTTGAAGTGTTTATGTCACAAAGCGATGGACTATATCTGCAGTTGATATCAATTGATGCACAGAGGAGGGTGATAAAACATTGATGTACTTTAATATTTCATTTGAAGCCTAATTTCTTAGATAAATGAAGAAAATATCTTTGGGGTAACAACCAAAATCTTAGTGGTGCATAAATATATATCATCACTATGACTTTGAAAGAGTTCACTTGCATGTGGAAAATTCTATTAGTGGCGCATAAATATATATCTAAATAAGGGATTAGCAATGGACAGAACTTACCCCTAATGGTCTACTGCGGTATTGTCCACTTGTATGGGCAAAGGTATTTACTGGTCACTGGAGAGTTGAAATGGGTTTCAGAATTTTCTGTGTCTAATGGAATGTGCCTCTGCAAAACATCGATGACCTCATGGTTACCAGTCTTGCTGTTTTCTTGGGACAGGTTGAACATGCCAAAATTTTAAATGGTAAATGAAACTCGGAGAAGTTAGGGGAGCTGCACAAATGGGCCATATACTCGAGCAAGTACGATTATTTGATGAGAAAAGGCTGGGATCCCATTAGTGTGCGGTATGCACTTCAAAAAACTAGGTTAATTTGATCTAGCTTGTTGCTGCAGCTTTCTTGCAGAGGTCGGCTGTCCTAAATCCCTCTGGTAGCATATTAGCTGTATGGATTTCAGCTAGAAGTGTTAGGTGTTACTGTAATTATCTCCCATCCAAGATATATTTGTTGAATAAGAGTCACTTTGACTTTTGTTCTGTTGACCAAGAAAAATATGTTAAGAAAGTGAGACCTCCAATGTTTTTAGCATATTCTGTTCTTCCTCATTTTTAATCGTTTATGACTGTTTGATCATTTTCTGCAAATTTCCCTTTTAAGGGTAGTATGTACTTCTCTCTCAGTGTGTCATAAGTTCTTTTGCATATAATGAAGAAGTATTAGGACTTGCTTTTTTCATTCTCAATTAACTATTCAAAACCATCAATAAAAAAAAAAGCTACCTGATTTATATCTTATTCATAATGTTTGTAGCTTCTTTTTCAACCTGCAGATTGGAGAAGAGCTTGGAGATATTTATGACTATGTTGCCCCTTGTTTTCCTCCAAGGTGGGGAAATGCCAAATCTACCTTCTTTTTCCTAAGGTTTTATGGTTTTTAGAATGGGCTTTCGGCTAATGTTTTCATTCTTTGTCTTCATTTGTGGTTTTTCATTAAGATTAGCTTGTTGGTATATTGTCTTTCTACCCCTTATTGACTCCTTTAGGATGTATTGTAATTTGTGGGAAGAGTTTAGTGTTCCTACATAAATGTGCTTGTTTTATGTCTGTTGTATTTTATATGTTGTCATCGTTTACCAAGTTTTCTTGGTGGTAGTATAGTCAGCTACCAAAGTATTGGCCGCTATGTTGGCTAATTTGGTAGTTGATGACTCATCCCTCCAAAGGTTTAAGAAAAGCCATTTGGGTTTAGTTGAGACTAAATCCCTCAGTTCATGATCTGAATTTCAAAAGCAAGCAAACTTAAATATTCAATTATTTTCTACCAGTGCATCTTCGCTAAAGCACTACACATTAAACATTTAAAAAGCCAGCAATAAGAGACTTTCTGGAAGAATATGGCAATCAATGCCTCTACAGCTTGTTCCCTCCCATAAGTTTGTTTTACATTAGAAAAAGAAAATGCACATTTTGGCCATAAACATAACAGACATCCTATACTACTGAGCATGAAATGGTTGAACATTGCAATTTCCCTTTAAATTGTCTTGTAAGGGATTTTTATTTACATCTAGGCTACATAAGTTTCTGGAAATTATGAGGTTGACGTTGGTGCTTTGTCTTGGGCCTATGGTCAAAGAGCAGCAATGCCCTTATGAGTAAGGTTCTATCGATTTGAAGGCATCCTGATGGCACTCTGTTTCTATTGGGTGCAAAGATGTGTGCATGTTACCATGTACACGTGCTGGTGCACCCAGCATTGAAGGCATGCATGGGTGGAAGGTGGGTGCCTGTGCATGCATGTATGTGTGTGTTTGCATGTGTGCATGCTTGTGTGTGAGCTCATTTGGGCGGGTGAACATCTGCACATACTTCAGTCTTTCTTTTGTGTCTGTGTAGATGCGTCCATATGTGGGCACTTAGGGGTGAATGCATGAGCACATATATTCGTACTTTAGTTGAGCTTGGGAAACATGTATGTTACAAGTATATGTTATATTTTTTCCTGATTCAGTCCTCCGTGCTGGCAGATATGAAATATTCCAACTCATGGTAAATCTGTATACTGAGAGGTTTATTCAGATGCTCAGATTGCTCAGTGACAGGGCAAATGAATTAACTAACATTGAGATTTTGAAGGTATTTTTGCTCAAATCTTAGGATTTTCAGTTTACTCTTATTTTCAGCAGATAGTCTTTGTAGAAGTTAAATGACCACACACAGTGGCGGAGCCAGGAACTTTGTATAGGGGGGCAGAAACGAAAATTATTTTAAATAATATGATTAAAAATAAATTTTATTTGCCCCTATTCCGGTTTCAAGTTCATCAATGACAATTAAATGTGCAATTTCAGCTGGTTGATTGACATGTAGTTCATCATTGCGCTTACAAGAGGCACCAACAACATTAACAATGGATCTTAGTTTCATAAAAAAAAAATCACAAACCGGCATTACATCTCTTGCTGCTGCAACCAATTCTAGTTGTAGTTGATGAACCATATAATGTACATAATATGCATAAGGACAATCTATAAAATAATAGAGACAATATGCATCATCTGTTAATCAAGTGATACTTTTCTCCCTGATCATGGAAAGGAAGGATGCTTTAGTGAATTGAATTTCTGTTATATTATTCATCGCATTGCTTAGAATTAGACGGGGACAGAAAGGTCACACGCAGAAAAGGTGAAAGAAAAGAAACAAACACAGAATGCTAGGGGCACCATTGTCGTTTCTGTAGAGTAAGTGCCACATGTTTACGCGTCTGATCCATATATATATATATATATAATATTTTGTTGGGGTACAGAATCCGATTAAATCTTGAGACAGGCATCCTTTCTTTTCTTAGAGAGAAATGGGTGCATTTAAGTCAACAGCAGAATTGGACTTCTAGGAACAATCAATCAGAAAGAGTCAGATAGACCCAGCAACCAATAGTTAAAGCCAGCTAGGCCATTACTACGCCCTCCAGCTCGTAGTCCTAGCAACCACTTGTTTGCTGACTCTTAATTTTGTCGTCCATCACGTGCAGATTACAAACTAGTAATCTGCAGATTAATTTTTTTTTAGACCTGAGGGGGGCGGCTGCCACCCTCCGCCCCCCCCTCTCTCCGCCCCTGACCACACATATTATAGTATATGGAACAACTTGACCATTGGCAAGTTCATTGGCGCCAGGATGCATTATTATAGTTGTCAGATTTTGAAGGCATCTTTTTGGATAAATATAAATTTATTACCATTGTACGGTTATTATCATAGAAACATAGTTATGCCAAGAAAAGTGGATTTTGTGTGCACTTCCATTGTATATCAAGTGAGCATCTAAGTTCCTGGCGTTCCATATTGAATTAAAATTATAAGCTCCCCCTGCCATTATGATGCTGTTGCTGTGGGTAATTATTGGCCCTTGGAGGTCATCCGTAGTGCACTGCATACAAGGAGTTTCGTAACTAGAGAAGTCCCCTACTCTATAATTATAACATCAGAGATGGCACTTCTTCTAAAGGTGATTACAATTAAATTACAAGGGGTGGAAAATTTTTGTAGTGTTCTGCCTTATAAAATATAATGTTTTACTTACTGAAGCATGTTTCAGTTTGATTTTTTTGGTTGGAATCCCTTGTTATCTCATGAATTTCTTATTTCCTACTTTCTGGTCCTTGAATATTTTTGCAACTAGGTAACTGGTTGGGTAGTTGAATACCAAGATAGTCTGATTGGGCTTGGAGTTGATGAGTCTTTGGCCCAAGTTTGTTCTGAGAGTGGTGCCATGGATCCCCTCATGAATTCGTATGTAGAGAGAATGCAAGCTACAACAAGGGTATTTGCCTTCCTACCTTGTCAATCTGCTCTGCTCATATTTTGTAAATTATGATATTGCTCAAATCACCTCTTTCTGTCTCTCTCTTACTGGACCAGTTCATTTCTCTCATACATCTATTGCTTTTCTGCTGATTCTGTTCTCTAGAAATGGTACTTGAATATCTTAGAGGCTGATAAGGTACAGCCACCAAAGAAAACCGAAGATGGAAAGCTGTATACACCAGCTGCTGTTGATTTATTCCGGATCCTTGGAGAGCAGGTGCAAATTGTTCGGGATAATAGCACTGATATTATGCTATACAGAATTGCTTTGGCAATCATTCAGGTGAGTTAAGCTAAACTTTCCATTTGACACATATGGCGTACTTTATTAGAAGAGAAATAACTTCAGAAATCTTTCGGAAAAGGTGAAGAAATGAAACTTGTGCATGGCGAACACATTTGTGTGTTCAATTTTCTGCATGTTCATGCGTGTTGCATCTGGTCGTAGACTGGACAAAAGCAGACCCTCTTTGGAGGGCAAAGGCAACTGGGAGAAGTGGGAGAGAGCAACTACCAGCCACGGGCATAGTTGGTTTGAGCATCCCGTTTTGAAGACTATTCAGAAAAATCAAACTTAGAATAGTAGGGTGCTTTAGGAGTTTTTTTTATAGATAAGTATTGGATTATCTTTCAGTGATAGTTTCTAAGATCCATCTAAGTTATCAAAAACAAAGATCCATCTAAGTTAGGACCTAGTTGTTTTGGATCCGAGTCCTTCATAATGAGGTTTTTGAGGTGAAGAAAGGTAGTGGTTCTAGCTGGAAGTTGCTGTCTTTGAATTAGCTTATGAGTTGTCCTCGTTTTCTTTTTTCTGTTTGAATTTATGTGTGTAAGTATGAATACTTTCCGGGGGCATCATCTTGGATGTTAAATGTGTATTATGTGTTCTTTTTGGTGAATGAAAGGAATAGAAAGTGAGCTCATATAGTTTTGTTTATCTTCTTCTTCAACCCCCCCTTCTCTCTCCCTCTTCCTATCAAATCTCTCTTGCCGATGTTATGAGCATATTCTTCCTTCGGCTTCCTGGCCGCCTCAGCACTCTTATCTCATTATTTCTTGAACTTCAATTGCAATGCCTATTAGATTGGTTCACCTTTCTTAAGTGGAGACAAAATAGGCGTCCATAATATGGGCTCTATCTGGTTTTGATCCTGCACATTCTTACGAAATCAGATATTTTCCCCTATACATATCCACTGTAACATTTTATTCCTCTTTTCTACAATTCTACCTGCTTGATTCTCACGATACTCCTGGCATGACAGCCCCTTGACCGGACAGATTCTAAAGCTGTCCTGCATCAAGTAGGACTTTGTCTGACATCACATGCCAAGTTACTATTTTCAACTGTGAATACATTTGATAGCTTTACTTGAGAGGGAGTGAGCAAGTTATTTGTCTTTTCTTTCGGTTTATGATATCACTCTGATGTGCCTTTTTACCATGCTTGAGTGCTATCTTGGTATCCTAATCGTGGTTAAGAATTTGATGCACAGTTTTGTTATGTTCCGTTATTTCTGTTTCTTTTTGGTTCCCATTTGTGGACCTCACAGTTTGCCTTCCTTCAGGTAATGATTGATTTTCAAGCCGCTGAGAGGAAGAGACTTGAAGAACCTGCTTCTGAAATTGGTCTGGAACCTTTGTGTGCAATGGTTAGTGAATCATGCGGTCATGTAGCCTAGACATTCCTTGGTGCTTGAATGGAAATAGAGTTATTGTATGTTCCTGCTGGTGCACTCCACTACAGTCAAATAATAGTCTCTTCTGTTATCTTTATGTTCAGGTTAACAACAATCTGCGCTGCTATGATCTTGCAATGGAACTCAGTACTAGCACCATGGAAGCTCTTCCTCAGAACTATGCGGAACAGGTTAAATTAGTAACCATCTAAGTTATTTGTTGCAGTTCTCCAAGCGGTTATTAACCGTCTAAGTTCCTGCGTTATTCGTTCCAAGGTTCCTTTCATTTATAGTCATTGATTATTTCCTTGAATTTTGTTCATAATAATCATTTCCATTTCATATTCTCTTTTGAAGCAAGCATGTCATGAAATTTTGTGAACTAGCGATTTTTTTCTACCTGTATTTTTTCGTAATTTACAAACCCAAAATGGTGTCCCTTCTCTTATACACTTTGGAACCTTAGAACTTAGAGTTTCCCAGAATCTTAAGCCATTAAATGCTGCCTGGGGATTCCTGCAACAAGCTTTTTCAAAAAAAAAATGGTCCTGTTGCCAGGAAACTCTAGCTGTTATTTTTGTGTTTTTACTCTGGCTCCTGTTGGAGTGATCATCACCATCCCCTTTGGTTATCCTCTTTTTTCTTTCTTGTCATTTCAGATAGACTACTTATATATGGCAAACCGTAAAATATATGTCGGGCCTTTTTCCTTTCTTAAAAGTGTTTTTCCTTTTCATACAGGTTAATTTTGAAGACACTTGCAAGGGCTTCCTAGAGGTTGCAAAGGTATGTTCAGATTTGAAGTTTTTTCATGCTATATTTTTAGCTTATCTTCCTTGAATTTTGCGCACATAATGGATTGCCTACTGTAGCTTTCCAATTCTATCACAACATAATCTGTCACATGCCTTAACACTCAGTTAAAACTTATTTGATGGTTTACTGAAAAGTTTAGAATTTGTATCATTAATTTTTTTCTCTAGAGTTTGGCTATCTTTGTTATAACCTTGTCGATTTCCTGGAGAATTTAATTTACTTTTGTTGTCAACTTCATGCAATGGTGGGTTCTATTTCTTTTTTTTATAAATAAGCCAATCTTATTAAAAAGCGAGAACAGTACAAGGAGCTATATCGAAAAACGCTTAGTCCAAACAAGCAATAAAGTTAAGGAAATCTTGAAAATCCAGAAAAGGGCACCCTAACATCGCATTAGCCCAAGAAAACAGGGTAATTTACAAAAAACTCTGTAACTTATCTAAAGTCAAAGAAACAGCCTCAAAACATCTAGAACTCCTCTCCCTCCAAAGACACCACCAAATGCATAAAGGAATCATTCTCCAAATAGCCTTGGCGAACGGGTTATGAAGCCTCTGATGCCAACTCCACAACACATCCACCACCTTCTCCGGCATCACCCAATGAAGATTCGCAATGCTAAAAATGTGATTCCAAAGACCACGAGCCAAAGGACAATGGAGGAGCACATGGTCAACCGACTCCCCATCCCCACAACAAAGGTAACACCAATCAACGATGCAAATTCCTCTTCTCCTGAGATTATCAGTAGTAAGAATTTTTCCATGCATAGCCTCCCACACAAAAAAAAAAAAGACTCTCATAGGGCATTTCGATCTCCATACGATCTTCCAAGGAAAAGACGATCTGTCCCCACCCGCAAGAAGAGAGTACATAGAATTAACCGAATTGGCACCCTTCTTAGTACCCGTCCAAGACAACTTGTCATCCTCCCCCCAACGAATCGAAGTGCCATACAATAAGGAAAAGAAGGCGGAAAAATCTTCCACCTCCCAATCATTAGCAGATCTAAGAAAGAGAACATTCCAAACAACATGATCAGCCTGCCTCGCCAAACAGTCAGCCACCATGGCCACCTTGCAACGAGACAATGAATAAACACCTGGGAAGGCCACAGACAACGGTTTATCCCCGCACCACCAATCATGCCAAAATCTCACCCTCGAACCACTGCCGACCAAAAATCTTGAATGTTGGCTAAAAGCGGACCAACCCCTACTAATGAATCTCCAGAGACTAACACCATAAGGTCCCCTGCAAGGGGTAGTTCTCCAATCACCGGCATCACACCCATACTTAGCAACAATGACCCCCCGCCAAAGACTACCTCGCTCCTGCACAAAGCGCCATAACCACTTGCACAATAAAGCTTTATTCAAATGCGAAATCCGACGAATCCCCAACCCCTCATACTCGAAAGGAGAGCACACCGACTCCCAATCCAGGAGATGAAACTTGCGCACATTATCATCACTACCCCAGAGGAAGTCCCTCTGAAGCTTTTCCAACCTGTTCGCCACCGCCACCGGAATAGGAAACAAGGAAAGGAAATAAGTCGAGAGACTAGACAGGGTAGACTTGACGAGAGTGAGCCTACCCTCTTTGGAGAGATACATGCGCTTCCAACCCACGAGCCTTCTCCCCATTCTTTCGAGGATACCATCCCAAATCTGCACGCTCTTAAAGCTGGCCCCCAATGGAAGCCCCAAATATGTCATAGGTAAGGAAGACACCCCGCACTCCAAGATACCTGCCAAAGCATGAACATTATCAACATTACCTATGAGAATTACCTCGGACTTAGACAAGTTAATTCTAAGGCCCGAGACCGCCTCAAAGCACAAATGGAGGCATCTAAGACTCCGAACTTGGCTTTCCACCGTCCCACACAAAACCAAAGTGTCGTCCGCAAATAAGAAGTGAAAGATAATCACACTCCCCCCGGAACCACCTCCCACCGAGAAGCCCTGTAAACTACCATGCTCAACCGCCCTCCCCAACATGCGGCTGAGCGCCTCCATAACAATCACGAAAAGGAGGGGAGACAAGGGATCCCCTTGCCGCAAACCCCGAGAACTACCGAAAAAACCATGCGGGCATCCGTTAAAGAGAACGGAGAACTTCACCGTCGAAATACAAAACAAGATCCAACTGCACCATTTTGCACCAAAGCCACATCGACGAAGAAGATAAATAAGAAACTTTCAATTCGCGTGATCATTAGCCTTCTGAACATCCAGCTTACAAAGCACGCCTGGAACCCCCGACCTCAACCTGGATTCAACGCACTCCTTCGCGACGAGCATTGAATCCAGAATCTGTCTCCCCTTAACAAAAACATTCTGGGAAGGAGAAATAATCTTGTCCAGTACAACCGTCAATCTGTTAGCCAACACCTTAGCTAGAATCTTGTACACACCTCCCACAAGACTGATGGGGCGAAAGTCCTTAAGATCCACTGCCCCCGGTTTCTTGGGGATAAGGACAATAAAGGAAGAATTCAAGTTACGAACAAACTTCCCCACCCTCGCAAACTCATTAAACATCAACATCACATCGTCCTTGAGGAAGTCTCAACAAGCTTGAAAGAATGCTAAAGAGAAACCATCCGGACCGGGCGCCTTATCCCCATTCAGGGATCGCACCACCCCAGTAACCTCCTCGACATCAAAAGGTCTTTCAACCCAATCAGCATCAACCTTCGAAATACCATCGAACCCCAACCCATCAAGCGCGGGACGCCAATCAAACGGCTCCGCATATAATGTAGTGTAGTAATCGACAATCTCCACAGCAATCCTATCAGGTGCCTCCAACTCCTCCCCCTCCACCTCCAACCGAGAAATCAAATTCGCCCGCTTATGAGAATTGGCAACACGGTGGAAAAACTTGGTACATCGGTCACCCTCCTGCAACCAAAGAGCCCTAGACTTTTGTCTCCAGCTAACCTCCTTCAAAGTGATCAAATCATTTAATTCGCTAGAGATCTCCGACCTCTGAGCTCCACTAACCTCATCAAGGTTGCCCCCCTCATCCAATGCATCAAGCGACGCTAACTCATGCATAAGGGCCGCCTTCCTGACACGAAGCTCCCCAAAGTCCTCACGATTCCACACCCTATGTTTATGTTTCAATGCCAATAACTTCGCATTGAGGACATAGCTCGGGAACCCCGTGAAGGCAAAGCCTTGCCACCACTCCTTAACCAAATCCACAAATCCATCGACTTTAAGCCACATATTTTCAAAACGAAAAGGCTTATTAGGGCCCCCAAATTTACCGCCTTCCAAAACAATTGGGAAGTGATCCGAATACAAACGTGGAAGCTGTTTTTGAATGAGGTCCGGACACAAAGCCTCCCAATCCGGACTAACGAGAAACCGATCAATCCTAGACCAAGTTCTCCCATTAGACCAAGTGTACGACCCCCCTGCCAAATCAAGATTCATCAAAACAAAATCAAACACAAACTCCGAAAACTCAGCCATGGCACTCCTCACACCCCCGCCACCCGACCTTTCGCTTGGAAAGCGAATCACATTAAAGCCTCCAATGCACCACGGTAAATGCCACCAACTATAAACCCCCACCAACTCATCCCACAAAAGATTCCTATGACGATCAACATTAAGGTCATAGACTCCCGAGAAGATCCACTGAACGTCATCCTCAACATTCCTGAAGATCAACGATAAAGAGAACAAACCAACACAAGACTCAACCACCTCCAAGAGCCGCAAATCCCAAAGACACAAAATGCCTCCGAGGCCCCATTAGCCGCCAAACACCTCCAATCCACATGAGGTCCACCCCATAAACGTCTCACCATGGCACGAGTTACCTCAGCAACCTTTGTCTCTTGAAGACACACTAAATCCTCCTTCCACTCCCGTAACAAGTTACCCACATTCTCACATTTAAAGCTATCATTCAACCCCCTCACATTCCAACAAATAATCTTAGGCTTCATGGAGAAATAACTATAGCCCTCCCCCCTTCCTACCTCTTCTCGAACTAGAGGCAGAACCCTCATAGTTCACAGAACACTGTTTAGCTCTCAATTCCCGAAACAACTTACTGTCATGCCTGCCCAGAACCTTACTGCCCTTCCCCCTTTCCATTTCCAAAGACGCAAAAAGCTTCAGCAAATTAGCTTCATACCCATCACAAGACACCCCCACCAGATGTCTAAAGGAGGAGACCATCTCTAACACCCACTGCGAAGGTTCAACATGGATAGTCTCTGGATACAAAGTCCTCAATGGCTCGACAATCATCTCGTTAACCCCACCCTCGAACTGCACCAATTCCCCACCAAGCCCCACCCCTAAACCCGAGCTCCCAACAACACCCACAGAATCAGAAACAAAGTCATCAATCGGGATCTTAAGCAGCTTACCCAAATTTGAACAATCCCCCAAATCAGATGGCAGCGACGTGGACCTCCCCACTCCAGGCAGCAGCGCCACTTCACCAACATCCACAGCCAGGACTCCCCCATCGTCGACACCCGATTCACAAACAGCCAAGACATGTTCTGCGGCAATCGACAATGGCGGGATGGAGGACAGACCCCCTTCCATCCCTAAATCATCCCGCACGCTAGTCCCACATGCAGCGAAATCCAGACGTTCCTCCCCGGACGTCGCCAGCCCATCAACCCCCAGCACAGGGGAAGAAGAATCGCCCGCACCGAAGGCGACAGGAACGAACGAGGAATCGAGGGACTGGCGAGAACTTCTGGGCGCACCCAGGATCACAGAGACTCTGATCCATCCTCGTGTGGGCCTGAAGAAGAGAATCCCAACCCAAAGTCCAGCCCACCCGAAGAAGAAACGGAACAGGTGGACGCGAGCTGTTGAGCCACCAGCCCCGTAGCTGACTCCAGCTAGCCCAAACTACTATGGCCAAAGGAAGGTCCCGGGCCCAGCCCATCCAAGCCACCCGAAGACAAATTGGATACAGGCGATTGTTGAGGGGCCACCAAATTAAAACCGCAAGCCTTGCAACTTAACTCCAACGAAGGCCCAAGCTTAGGTCCCAATTCCACCGAAGAATTTTGAACCAACCGAATGATATTGTCCAGCTCCTCCTGCAAATGCAATAATTGCTCCCACAAAAGTCCGACAGACCAAGGCTCCTGCGCAGACAGAACCACACGACATGAGTCTGCGAACCCAGGCTCCTGCGCCGACTTAGCTGCACAACGAGTATTAGCGGACCCCACTAGCCTCCCATGCGGCGCACGGGAAACACCAGCCGACTCCTGTAGGTGCATGCAGCCCACGTCAACCTGACCGCTGGTATTCTCTCTCCTCCCCATCACCTTCTTCTCCGGCACACCAACTTTCGCCATATCAGCATAGGAGACGTCGGTTCTAGCCGAGGATGCCACTGTCCCCCTTTTCTTTCGACGGAGCTCACCGATATCGAGAATCAACTCTTCACACATCAAAACGAATGATCTCCACCCGTCACAAGACCTCCCTTCCGGAATCATCACCGCCCCTCGCCGGCGTCGCTCCCCGAATTCAGCGAGAACCACGTAACAACCATTAGGATTCGAGCACTGTTGGGCTAAGAATGCACGCGGGGGCTCGTTAAAACACTCCGAGAACTCATTAGGAACCTTAGACTCCACAAGCTTACCAAACAGATTTGCCAACCACACCACACCGTACCTGCCAAAACGAATTGACGCCTGTGATCGCCGGTTCTGTTATGTTAACGTCACTAAGCCAGACGAGCTAACAGAAAACTGGAAGGACTTAGCCTCAATACCCAGAGTGCGAAAATAAGCCATCAAACAGAACCGGCGATCACCTTATGTGAAGCAACTATTCCAAAGAACTTTTAAGGCAAAAGGTTTCAAACAGAAACATTTTTTTTTTTTGATAAGTAAGAAGAATTTTATTGAATAGAAAAAGAACCGAGACGAAATTAGTACAAAGGTTGTACTAAATTCGCTCAAAGCATACAGATAAAGAAACTAAAGAAATCAACATAGTCCCCAAAACAGCCCCCTAAAAGAGCATTAGCCCACAAAAAAAGCGAAAGAAATACATCCCCCTGCAGGCTTCTAGAGGAACGTGCTGAATCTTCGAAGCATCTCCTATTTCGCTCCCTCCAAAGGCACCACCACACACACGCTGGTATCATCCCCCAAATGGCGGGCTTGCGGAGCCAAATGAGTAGGCTTGCGAAGATGTTAGAAAAGTTGGGCGAGGGAGGCCCAGTTGCGCAGGAGATGACATGCAAAGTGTGTGGGTTCCATTTGAAAGCCCAACCGACTGTGCTGGCCCAAAAGATGGGGCTTAGTCATCAGCAGGCTGAGATTGGTGGGCTGGAGGACGATACGGGGATGGATGGTCCATTGTCTATAGCGGGTGGGGCCCAGGCTAAAGTGTCGGCCCAGCAGTTTGGGCTTGGTCCTCAGCAAGTAGCGCAGGGTGGGCTGGTCGACGTAGAAGCGTTGGAGGGCTCTGTGTTTAACTCGGCAGTCGACGAGGCCGGAGCCCCGACAGCGGCAGGAGAAGATACAATCGACGTGTCTGGGGCCCCGACAGTGGCTGAGGCCCGTTCCCTTGCCGGTCCGGCGGGGGAGTCCTTGCCGGGGGTCGCCATCACCTGCCGGGAACCTCTCGCCATGTCCGATCACCCAGTAGCTCCCATGCGTGTTGTCGTTACGACAGGGGACCCGGTGGTGACGCAACGGGCTTCTGAGGTTCACGTCGAGCCGAATCCTTTGTTCTCTCCAACGATGGGGCATCCCGGTGAGAAGGCTGCTTTGGTGGTAGTATCAGCTGGTAGAAATGATTTGGGTGGGGATCAGTTGTGGGCTGCCTCGGATGGCACAGAGGCCTTGCAGTTGGTTAGTTTAGAGGGGGTGATGCGGTTCCTCTAACACACTCTGAGAGAGAAGGGGTATGTGCCCTATCTGTTGATTCGAGTGGTACAGAGGCTAGGCAGTTAGCAACCTTCAAGTTTGGTGCTGTGACTTCTACTAATTATCAAGAGAGTGATGGGGTGGTTGGTCCGGGTCTCGAAGAGGGAGGTGGGGAGCAGTCATCTGAGATTCTTTGGGCTCCCTTGCAGGTTCATTATCCGAAGTCTCAGTGGGTTTTGAAGATGGTGTCATCTTTTCGAAAAATGGTGGGAGTGTCTTGTGCGGGGTATGACGACAAATTGATGGAGTTGTTTGAAGAGTTGGAGCAAAATAGGGTTGACATCAAGGGTAGGACATCTCATTGTCGTTCGGGGGGGAAGTTAGTAAGGGAAATGAAAGCTTTGGTGTCCTCCATTAATTACGAAGGTAATCAGGCGGAGGCTAGGAGGAACAGGTCAGGAGGGAGGGCTATTCCGGTTGTTAATGCAGCCTAGAATCCTGAGTTGGAACGTTCGGGGCCTTAATGACTTTGTTAAGTGCTCTAGGATTGGAAATTTAATTCGTAGTTGGAAGCCGGTTCTTGTGTGTTTACAGGAGACTAAAGTTGAGGATATTTCGAGGGCTCTGGTGAGACGTTTGTGGGGGGGTCCTCATGTGAGGTGGACCTGTTTGCCAGCGGAGGGTGCTTCAGGTGGGATCTTAATTCTATGGGATTCTCGTGCTTTGGAGTTGGTAAATGTTTGTATGGGGATTTACTCTTTGTCTGTCCTCTGTAAGAATGTGGAGGATGGGTATGTTTGGGCATTCTCTGGGGTGTATGGTCCAAATGATGACTCCCGTCGTAGTTTATTATGGGATGAGCTGGCTGGTATTTTCTATTGGTGGAATGCACCGTGGTGTATTGGTGGGGATTTTAATGTCACACGTTTTCCGGGTGAGAGGTCTGGATTGGGTGGCTTTGGGAGACCGATGACTGAATTTTCAGATTTCATATCTGAGATTGGGTTGGTTGACGTCCCGTTGGTAGGAGGTGTCTTCACCTGGTCGAATACTCGTTGTTGGTCCAAGATTGATCGTTTCCTTTTTAGTCCAGAGTGGGAGAGTTTGTTCCCGAGGATTATCCAGAGACGTCTGCCTCGTCTGTATTCCGACCATTTTCCAATTATGTTGGAGGGTGTCCCAGTTGGGGGTGGTCATAAGCCGTTCAGATTTGAAAATATGTGGTTAAAGGTGGAGGGGTTTGTGGATCGTATTCGGGATTGGTGGAGAAGTTATGATTTCGCGGGGTCTCTTAGCTTTGTACTGACCGTAGGTTAGGATGGCGTGTCGAGACATTCCGATGCTGTTGCGAACGGAAATGTACCACCGCCTCTTGAAAGACTCGGTTCAGAATCTGCCACCCGATAGCAAAACGCCCTTCTGGTACCATCACCACCCCCACCTTCCGGCCTCTACTATACTCGACTATGGCGACGTAGCGACCTCCTTTATTCCGACACCGTTGTGCCAAAAAACCACGTCCTGCAGCGTTTAACTTGGACGAAAAATCAGAGGCTTCTCCGGCTGTCAAAAGCTTATCCGTCATATTCACCATCCACAAGACACCAAACTGCTCCATATGAATCGACGTGGTGGTCTGGACACTCCACTCCGTAAACTTGACCACTCCTTTAACGCTAATAGACACCTTAAACTCCTTCGATTCAATACGAAAATTACGTACAAAAGACATCGTTGTGACCTTACTAAAGCTACAGAACACTCAATCGGGAAAATCTAATCGAAAGAACAAACTAACAACCGAAGCAAGCAGAACCACTCTACAGACTAACATAAGACTACATGACTATTCCATGATTTTCAAACAGAAACATGAGGAAGGGTTCTATTTCTTTGATTTGGAATAACGAGAGGGATGTAAAAAGCAGGTCCGAGGATTGATTTGGCTCAACTGCGTGGATTTTTCTGTGCCATTCAGCATTATCTAGGTCCATGTTTGTATTTACCTGATTTGAAACAGTATCTGTACCTATAACTTTTACTGATGTGTTTGTTGCATATGTTTGCACTTTTCCCACCTTCAATGTCAACTTTTTTGCACTGAGTATTGCCCAATGACGTTCGGGAGTTAATTCCTTATCCCATCTATTTTAGTCCTATCACATACCCATTTTATAATGTCATATTTTCTATACTCATCTATTGGCATGTTATTTCTTGGTTGCCCAAGGAACCTCATCTCTCATATCTTTGATGATTTATGTCATCCAAAAAAATTGCCTGTGTAATTCTTGGCGCACCATGACGTTGTTATCTCGTGGAACATCTTAGCACACATAGTCATACTGATGGATATAATGTGGTTGAAATAAATCATCAAATCCTTATTGCTATTTTACATTGATGGTAGGAATCTGTGCATCAAAATGTTCGTGTAATATTTGAAGATCCAGGAGTGCAGGAGTTACTTGTAAAGCTATATAAAAAAGGTAAGGGATTTTCACTATCTTTCCAATTGCTGATTTCATGCTAGTGTATTTGGGGGACCCAGGAATGGCAGGAGCTACTCTTAACTTTATCAGTAAGGTGAAGTGAGCTTTCCATTACTTGTTGGCTTTGCATTGGAGGATGGCTCTGTTAGACCCTTTCAGATGTTATGATCTCACTGGTGGAGAGCTAGATGAGGGCTTTCTCAGCAGTCCTCAAGCTTGTCTTCATTATGAATCACTCTTCTCTAGTTTTGGACCATGGGGCCATTCACTGGGAGGAAGGATTTTTTTAGGTTCTGAAATATGGGTCACAAGGTGGAGGTCCCCTTGGATAGAGCAGAAGTGGTGTAGAAACTGAAGGCTCTGAAGCTGGATCTGAAAAATGGAATGAGGAGGTCTTCAGTGAGTTCATGATGCTTGGGAGGAAGAACATGGGCTCTCTCTCGGCGTGAATGATGGAATAGGAGAATTGAAGTCAGAAATCATCTTCTTGTGGAAATAAAGGAGATTAGGTGGTGAAAAGATTCTCATGCTTTTTTTGTGGTTAAGGGAGGTGGGGGAGGGTAGACATCAATACAAGTTATATCACAAGCTTGAGATCCCATAGGAATGCTACCCAACATAAAATGAAAACAAGTTCTCACAGGGAAACAAAGTTTTACTAGAATTTTGCAATGCTGCTTTTACAGTAGATGACATAAAAGAATTTTGGAGAAAATACACTTTGCACCCCGAAGTTTCGGGGTACTGATACTTTGCACCCCCATCTATTATTTTTGTGATATTAGGCCCCTCAACTTTTGATTTTCGTCGATTTGCACCCTCTGTCCAAATTTTCGGTCAAAACTAACAGAAAATGAGCGTGTGCCTCTCACGTGCATGATGGCCACCGTCGATTTGCACCCTCCGTCTAATTTTTCATCCGTTTTGATGGCCAACTTAACAAAATTATAAACTAGGTAACTAACTAGATAAGATATGCTTATCTATCTAATCTATACAATAGATCACAAACCATTCAAATACATAACAAAATTACAAACTAGGGATAAGATAATATCTTAGAGCCTCTGGTACTCTAGAAAATGTATTGTCGAACCCTAGCTAGAATTTAGGGTTGCTGAATCTTATTTTGATACAACTTAGACTGAGGGTGCAAATCAATGGCAATCAAAACTTCAGGGGCTCAATGTCACGAAAATAGAAGATTGGGGGTGCAAAGTGGCAGTACCCCTAAACCTAGGGGGTGCAAAGTGTATTTTTCCCAAGAATTGTTTTTCAATTGTATGAACACTTATCTTACGAGCTAGTTCTGTGGAGATCTCAATTGAATGGGATACAATTTTGGTCTATTTATTCTAAGTACAGTATATGGTCGATGAAAAGTAACGTCTCCACCAACACCTATTTTTTGTGGGTGTTCCCTATACCAGTAGAGAAAGTTTGTGAAAGAGATTTTTTTTTTCTTTTCTTGTGGGCAGCGCAAGAGATCTGGTGAAGTATCATTTCTTGATTGGGAGATGACTTTCCTACAATTCTACCAAAAAGTTTGGGCAGTATGGGAGAAATTTTGTGATGGATGGAATCAATTTGTTGGGTATGCTCAAGGAAATGAAAAAAAAATACTAAAGAAGAAAGGTCGGGTGTGTGCGGGGAGTCAATGTTTGTACCTATTTTAGGTAGTTTGTGTAATTTTTCAAATTTTATGAAGTCTATTTTTAGGGTTAGCAATCGATGTCATTTTTACACAATTAATGGTGTGGAGAAGTCAATTGAAACTCTTATTTATGGCATTCATTAGAAACAGGAGTATTCTGATAACTGGGAAGTGACTGTTGCAAGTCCTGTGCACTGTTCTAAGTGACATTTTCCCCGAGATTTTTAAGGGAATTGTAAAACTAGGAGACTTGAGTCTCTTGAACATGTCTTTGATTACTACATGTAAAGGTGGCCAGGTGGGGATGTTATTTGATGGAATACACTGGCCAATTGCGAGATTGTATCTTCTCTGAGATCATGGGTTGATTGGCTGAGGACAATTGAGAGACGTTGTCCTTCATCTTTCTTTGAAATATTTTAGACCTTTGTTATTTTAGATCTTAGTTTCTGACTTTTAAAATAATTCTTTTACTTGCCAATCATACACTCAACAGCTAAGTTTTAAAGTCAAGATGTCACTATGGTTTGATTGCAGTGTGCCTGATGCGACTTAGTTCATGATCTATTCCTCAAATTTAGCATTTGTGGGTGCATGAGTTACAAGTGAAAGTGGGGATTTCCTAAGATTTATTCCGAAACATCCAATTAATTTTAAGGCCCATTAGAAATATATGTACAAATTTTGGGGCTGTGGCTCCATAGACCCATGCAACAACTTGATACGTGTTGCTTCAAACCTAATGAACTGTGTATTTGTTTAATCATGCATTCGTTCTATTGTCATGCAATAATAGTTATACCATTGGAGTTTTCATGCTTTTCACTAATGATCAAGGAATTGGGGTAATCTGCAAAATTAGTGACCAAAATTCTTACTCTCTCTTGAAGCCCCTCTTTTTGCATCTGATTTGAGTTGTCTCCTTTTTGTATATTCCAGAGTGGTGTGAAGGGCAGGTTACAGAGTACCTGGTCGCAACATTTGGTGATTATTTTACAGATGTGAAGATGTAAGTGTTCTTCTTTCTTTGACCTTAGAAACTTTACATTTTTCCACTATCCTAATGTTTTGGCACACTTTTGTTTGTTTATTCCACACGACTGTCACATGACTTTACAAAGTAGTTGTTTTTACCTCTTAAATAGAAAATAATGTATCGACGTGGACTGGATTTACAGCCTTAGTCAAGTTTCTAGTATCCTTGAGATTAGCGAATGTTGTATCAGTACAGTTTGTTATATTTATGAGTTTTTTTCTCTATGGTGTTTATCTAGAGTATCGCTTATGTGGCAACATGGGTCCAGCAGCTCTAAAGAACATGCTTGATTGGATTTTCTACTTTAAGAATACCCCTTATTTTTTCGGTCTACAAAAAGAAGAAAGTATAGGATGGCTGATTAGATTGCTTGTAGGATGGAATCCAAAAATTCAGGATGACCAGTGGGACTCTGAATAGGGGTGATATGTTTCCCAATCCTGCATTTGGTACAATATGTATAGTTTGGATCTGTCTCCACCTAATTCACCAATTGCAGGCCGTTATTCCCCTATCTTTTGTATCTGCTGAATGATACCAATGGCAGTACTAGTGGAAGTTATTCGGACATATTATTACAACTGGAATGTGTTGTCCACATTTGATCTCATAAAATTTCTTGTTTTCTGCCAGTCCCTTGAGAGCAGTGACAATCTATGCCCTTTTTTTAAAATAATCAATTGTGATAAACCAAATTTTAGCGAATGTCATTCCACTTGTCTTTCAATATTATTCTAATGGTATTGGGTTTAGGGTTTAGATTCTCCGTTAAGTATTCTTCCCTTGTTTTCCCCCCTTAGTGAGTCTTCTCCTTGTTTTTACTATCCCTGTCTTTAATGGATAATGATGCCTATCCTTCTTCATTGTTTAGCCTACATGGCTCTGTTGACTACATCTCTTTCTCTCTATGCCCTGGCATCTAATAAAACCTTGATTTCTTTGAAATGCCATGGAAGCTGCAGTTTTTTACTCATCAAGACTAATGTCATCCTGGCTGAAGTCGTTGCTTTTTCATTGGCATCATTTCTCTGGTTGCGCTTTTGACTGGGGTAAATGTTAATGCTCCCCACCCCCACCCCTACCTACACCACCCCAAACCTTCTCTTGTTTCCTCTTATTTCTATGTTTTCCTGTCTGGATTTTAGAAAACAAGTGGTGGTTCATGTTTTACCAGAGGAAATCCCTTGCGGTTGGTGGATGTTCTGATCTCCACTTCTGCCCTTTAGTTTGATGGTAATTAATGTTTCAATTAAGATTCAAGAGATTCCAGAGGAATGGTTCCCTTCCTTGATCATGCCAATAGAACCTCTGATATGGTTTGTTAATTTCACAAACTTGTGTGCGAGTCTTCCTCTTCTATAATCTTTTTTTCTTTTTCTGGTTTACCCCAACAGGCTTCAGTAATTTTGGTATAATGGCTTTTTGGAATTTAGTACTTACCTTTGAAATTTTTCATATTTTGGTATGCTGACTATTACCTTACGTCTTAATAAAAGTTAGAACATTATGATTGGATTGTTATTTTTTGTATTTTAGCTACATCGAAGAGAGATCCTTTAGAAGATTTGTCGAAGCCTGCCTGGAGGAAACAGTGATTCTTTATGTTGAGCATCTTCTAACTCAGGTTCTTATTTCAGATTAAAGTTGAGCATGTTTTGCTGGGAATTCAATTGGATGCATTCTCCTATAATTTGTAGTGCAATAATTTCTACGGGATGTTGGTCCTAATGAGTTTTGTGACTGTAGAGGAACTACATCAAGGAAGAGACCATAGAACGGATGAGGCTAGATGAAGAGTTTCTCATGGACTTTTTTAGGGAGTATATAAGTGTTACTGTAAGTGTCGTTTATATATTAGCCCATGTCATCTTTTTCGTCCCAAAAATACTTTTTATGCTAGATTTAATTCTTACCAGTGGAATATTACCTGATTTATTATTGGTTCATTGCATCTGTTGGTTCTCATCCTAATTTCCTAACTCGAGTTGCAGAAAGTGGAAAGTAGAGTTAGGATACTCAGTGATTTAAGAGAACTTGCTTCGGCAGAGAGTCTGGACACCTTCACTCTCATTTACACAAATATACTTGAACATCAACCTGACTGCCCGGTAATCTTCTTTTAGTGAAACTCCTGTGATATTTTCCATTACAATTTTTGCTTCCCAAAATTTTGGATCACATATTCTTTCAAGTCTAAAGTCGTAAATTAATCAAATTTTTAACAGTTATTATAGTCATTTAGTAAATTAAATTTTGGTGATTGTGTTTTCTACTTTCTCCTCCATTGTATCTTTAATAATATATATACGGCTCGTAGCATAATCTTATTGTCACCACTCTACTTTATATCATAGTTTACCTGTCAACTGCACATTAAAGCACTACCCCAAGACAGAATTTTAGGTTGGCATTTCAGTGCTCTGCTTCCTGTCGTGGAAAGAAAACTGTTAAAATCTGGCCCTAAAATGCCTCTGCTTCTGTTAAAAACTTTTTTTTATATTGTCCTCGTACAGCCTGAGGTTGTTGAGAAGCTTGTTGCACTGCGGGAAGGCATACCAAGGAAGGATGCAAAGGAGGTATGTGCAACCTTATAATTCTTTTTCTCAGCACAAAGATTTACTCCGGGACGTTGAAATATGAGAAGGCTTGAATTTCCTTAAGAGTAGTTATGATGTCACATGGGAAGTAAATTACTCGGTAGGGTTTCACGTTAGTAATGGTGCAATTAACTATCCCTTGGAATGTGTAGCGGCTTTGTAAATGAAAAAGGAAGAAGTTGACTTAATTATGGGGATGTAAACCAGTTTAGATTTGTTCTATCTAAATCTAATGTTGAACCAAAAACTTTGGGCCACTTTACATCCTAATTAAAATTTCAGTCCTTTGCTTTCTGGTTCATTTCCCTGTGTGTGGAGGTATTTCCTTGGGAGAAAGAGACTGGAGTTGTGTCCTTTGCAGGTTTAATGTGTTCTATATTCTCTGTATCAAACAGGTAGTACAAGAGTGCAAAGAGATTTATGAGAATTCTCTTGTTGATGGAAGCGTCCCAAAGGCAGGTTTTGTTTTTCCAAAGGTGAAGTGCTTGTCAGCTTCCAAGGGATCTCTATGGCGAAAGCTGACTTAGTTGGGCAATATTTCAGTACCTGTGTTTTGATCAGAAAGATGACGCTTTCATCCGTATAGACGTATAAGGTGTTTTTTACTTCTCTTGGAAAGTTCACATTTGTATAATTCTTTTATTTGTAGTGATGGGATTTACGATCTCTTGTGCATGCCACTCTTCTTTCTTCTGAGAAACGTGACTTGCATGCAACGAGAGCCATAGCCCCCCCCCCCCCCCCCCCCCCCCCCCCGTTCGAGAGCTTGTTTGATAGGCTTCGGGGGGGCGGGGTTTCTTTTTGTTATTTCTCTTTCTGGCAAATGGATTCAACTCCAATGAAGTTCTTAAAATAACAAATTATTTTTCTTAGTACGGCACTCCCCTTGTTTGGAATCAGCTCTTAAGTATTGGTTTCCGTACCCAAAACAAGTTCCTTAATTTGGTTCGAATCAGTTCCAAAACGATTTTCAACGAATCTGTGTTTGGCAAATGAGAAGGTTTGCAAGCTGTTTTCAGCAAACAAACTCCAAATGCAAACTAGTCCAAGAAGAAAAGAATTCCAAAGTGTGGGAGAAAAGAATTGCATTGCCCTAGAGTAGGGGCATAGCCTCTGTGGAGCTGAAGTAGTGTTGTGGATCCACCCCATGCGTGGGTGACTCGATGAATCCACCCTCGGGCAAGGGTGACATGATGGGTAACTTCCACTAGGTGGTTTTCCATTTAACCACCATTTAAATAGGTTCAGGTGGTTCTACCTCTAAATCTTTTTGAACCTCCATTTTAGATTTCTTAATATAAGTTTGGATGTCACATGGTTTGAGGCATATTCAAAGCAGACTTATAGTAAAAAAAAAGTGTCAAAAGAGTTTGAAAGTGAAAAGTGGTTCGAGTTTGTAAAAAGTTTAAGTTAGAATTTGTGAAAGAGTGTATATACATCCAAACATGGATCTTCATAAAACTCTAAAACGTGGTCGTTTTCCTCTTCATGTCCACAGAAATTACTTCAACAGAATCAAGAAGTCTAAAACCTGCACATTTTGCTTATAATAGAAATTTACTTCGCTTAGCCCCCCAAAACAAAAGTCTAAAACGAAGGGTTCTGAAATTAGGTTTTCCAGTTTTCATGTGCTTGTGCAATATGGTAGTAACATACATTTTTTTCTTTTTTTCTTTTTCTAATCGGATATTCAAGTCAGTTTACGCGCACCTCGACTAATTTCAAGTACAATCCTCTCGTTCTACATAAATCAAGCAATTACTATGTCACAGGTCCTAGGAGTGGCACCAAAGGGTTAGTAGTACCGGTGAAGTTTTGAACTTGAAACCTTTGATGGAGCATACCACCGAGGTTCAAGCCTTAACTACTTGGTCATCCCCATGAGATTGCATGGGAGTAACACATGGGCGGACCCAGGCCCGGGCAAACCCGGGCGGCCGCCCGGGGGTCCGCCACTAAAAAAAAAATTAATATATTTTTTTAAAAAAATAAAAATTAATGTACTGTAGTTTTTTCCCTTCCATTTTATAGAAGCAGTTTTTTTTGTTTAGTTTTTTTTGGGAGGGAGGTGATGTACAATTAAGAATAATTTACCCATAGTACTATTTTAAATCTTTCATATGTAAAATGAAACTCTACCTTATATTAATATGCAGTTCTAATGACTTTCTTTTCCTCCTCATTTTCCAGTAAAACACATATAGACTCCCTAATATCTGGGTAGATCACATTGATTGTTTGAGTTTTCAATGTTTCTTCTAATGACATTTATATAGTGTGAATGTGTTTTAATCGGTCACTTCCATCCCTCTCTTATAGTAAATTCATATTGATAATTATGATCGCACTTAGTTATTGTTCTTTATAGATAATTATGTTCCTACATTGCTGGAAAAATAAATTATGCAGCAAATTAAATATTTACTTGTTAACTTATTGTTTTTTATGTGACATTTGCGGTAGGTAATCTCCTTTCATTAAAACTTTTTTTCATTTCTTGCTTAACTTTAGGCTGGATTGTGAAGGAAACCGGAGGAAGGGATGTTATTTGTGTAGTAGTTTTTAGGTTAGATTGTGATGTTGTTGAGCCTAGGACAACCTTATTTGAGCCCAATTTTTGGAAGAAGTCAAAACATTTTGTCTGAATAATTTTATCAATGTGCCCAATATGGAAAACATTATACAAACTCGCGGTCGTTTGAGGCGTGGAGGGCATACAATTACTTATTTGCATTATTTTCGTGTGGAAGTCTTATGTCAGGTTATTGATTTGATTGCTCAGGAGATGAATAATCGTTTCACAAAAACAAGTATGGAGTTACTTCTTTGCATAACATGTTTTGATCCAAGGGACTCATTCTCAGCATTTGATCTTGATAGATTATGTCGTCTTGCTGAATTTTACCCTGAAGATTTCTCAACAATTGATCTCGTGGTACTTAGAGATCAGCTTGACACCTGCATTAGAGATGTTAGAAGAACTATTTTTTTTTCTGGACTTCAAGATATTGAAGCTCTTGCTGTGAAGATGGTTGAGACCAGAAAGAATATTTTGTATCCATTGGTTTATCTTCTTATTACGTTGGCATTGGTCTTACCGGTTACGACTGCAACCGCTGAGAGAGTGTTCTCTGCGATGAAAATTATCAAGACTGATTTGCGTAATAGGATGAATGATTGCATGGTAGTGTACATCGAGCGGGAAATTTTTGAAACTATTGAGAACGAAGTCATTTTGCAACGTTTTCAGAAGATGCAAAACCGTAGGATCCAATTGTCCCCTCTCAGTCGTAGTACATAGTACGGTATGTGTAAGTCAATATTTTTTAATATTTTTAGTCTTTAATGTTTTGATATTGTAACTCTAAGATAATTTTTTACATTAAGTATAAAAAAATTCAGTCATTTTTTTTTAAAAGTTCGCCCGGGTTAGTTTTCATTCCTGATTCCGCCACTGGAGTAACATCTGTTCACATTGGAAGATTGCGGGAGGCTGCATACAGATTTCTGTTCACATTTGTAGCAGATTGCGACGAGTTATATATGCGTTATCAATTGCAGCATTTTCAGGAGGTGTATAAGCTGCAAATGCACCAAACTGTCATGGTTTCTGGTGGCTTAATTAAGGTACCATCACTTTTGACCAGACTTTAAAAGGATTCAGAAAACTAGAAATTCCTTCGTGAGCAGTTAAAGTTAATAAATTGTCCCGATGGATGCGCTTGACAATTTACAACTCCCATGCACCTACTGCCAAACCTTCAACTGTTGGAAACAAGGTCTGCCGTACCCCGCCCGATCAGGCTAATTAAAGGTCTTGTGCATCAAAGTTGATAAGGAATGTAGCTAGCTAGGCTCATGCAAGTGGACAGAGATTCTCTCTAATTCAAAGAGATGAACACAGTATACAGTAGGTTCAACATATATAATATAATTCATTATATGTTCTTATTTTGAGATTTACAGCATCCGTCCTTCATTTCTTACACATAGCTTCTCATGTTCAAGCTCTCGAGTTATCAGAACCATAAAGCTAAGTACAGGAGGAGAAAAAGGAAACATAAACAGGCAAACACTGGAGGCAACCTCGCACTAGATTTCAGCTGGCTTTTTTAAGCATAGATCTTTAACTTGTGAAGGTTTATCGAGAGCAGAAGAACTGGAGCTAATTTGTCTGAGGACCACTCCCCGTGCTTAACGATGGCCTTGGAGGTCCACTTAGAGCAAGTGTGGTCGCAGGAAGTTCCTGTATGTACATAAACACATCAAACCGAGATTCTTGAGAGCGAGAGAGCTTGAGGGAGAGAGAGGGAGGGCAGGCTTACAGATGTTCCTGTGCTTGCAATAGGATCAGCTTCTGGGTCTGTTGTTGCAGATGGCGGATCAGTTTCAGAAGTTGAGGCCGGAACATCTGCAAGTACTAGTGCAGTAGTTGGAGAAGTATGTTGGGTACTTGTTCCGTCGACCTTCTCATCTTTCTGCTCAAAGCATGAAGAATCCTCCTGGGGTTTAGGCTCAACACCAAGACACTTGAGAATAGCCATAAGAGCTTCTTCAAGAAAATTGCTTCGATGACAAGCACAGTCGGCAACTGCTTCTTTTGTTACCTCCTTAGTTCCTGACTCCATTTCTCGAGTCCTTTGTTCTTCCTCTGGTACTTCTACCGACCGCAATATCTCCTTAAATGAGTTGTTTGATGGTCTTCTTGGCCCTTAAATGACCTGTGTTCTCCCATTTTGCATAAAGTACAGTACTATCCTTCTTTGTGTTCTTGTACACCATGCATGGGCGGTTCACTTTGACCATTTTGGGTGATGTTGGTTAACCATTTTTTTTTTTTTACAATTCAAGCATCACAAAAAACACGTATTCTAATACAACACTTTATTACATTTTTTACAAACATCAATCTCTTTTTACAATTTATGCACGCATGTCAATACAACTATAAAATCACCTAAATATTTACAATTTTATCATAATCCTACAAATTTCTTCCAAACGAACATCTCATATAATACAATTTCCTTAGTTTTATCTTAAGATAACGAGGGATTCGCCCTCCCAAACTATCATACAATCTCAATTTGGGATATTAACTACCACTTTTGACACATTTAGTTTCTAAACTTTTAAAATCAATCGATTTACACACTGAAAATAAAATTCGAAGGTCAAAACCATGTCACACTGCTCATTTGTAACACATATGGCATGATTTCGAAGGTTGGATCTTTTTTAGTGACGCAAATTGATTAAATTTGATAATTTTAGGCTTCAATGTATCAAAGTGGTAGCTGAGACTTGTGTTTGAAATTACTTTAGTAGTTGAGAGACTTTTTTCTAAGATATTTTACCAAAAATTAATATTAGACCAGCAGCACTTGGTGGGGGTAAATAAATATAGTGGCCTCGTGTTTTCCTTTTTGTAAAATATTCCAACTTGATTCTAAACTATATTTCATAAGGTGTCTTGTAAGTAACTTATATTTATCTTCTGCCAAATCATATAAATGTTCCTATTTTATCTCTAAGCTCATCACATCAAACATCCATCTCATCTGCAAACTAATTAATAACCTTTACTTTTAGTTATGACATATTTATATTATTTGTGATTTTTATCCTTTTTTAATCTTTATATTTCCCTCTTAAAGATCAATTACGTATACCTGAACTACATTACAGGCAGCTTAAAATTTAATATTATCTTGTGGACTACAATAAACAATATTATTCGGACTTAAATTTATTGGAGATGGAATCATTCAGTTCAAGTAGATTTGAAAATCTCTTCTAACTTCTTTAGGGGAACCTTGTGCTTAATTATCATTTCATCAAGCAGATAAAGGGCACGTCGTTGACCAGTAGATCCTTCTGCCTCAACTCGACAGAACATAGTTTTATAACCAGCCGGAATTAAGATAAGGTAATTAACGTACGTACGTAGGTACCTGATCAATATTGAATGGTAAGGGTATTAAAGTAATGTCAAGTGGAGATGGTAGTAAATACAATTAAAGAGCCCCATAACAGCTGTGCTACCTACTCTCGGCAGAGGATGTCAGTGGACAGGTATTAACTCCATGGAAGCTCTCTCCTTGTCTTCTTTCTTATACCTAATCTCGTATGTATATATATATATTAAACTCTTCCAAGTTCCATTAAGTATTATCCCGCTGAACTTTTTTGATTGCTTTGTAACCACTGGGAATTCACGGCCTTCTCACGCGTGGTCGTCTCTTTCTTTACTTACTCTCTTGGAAGTTTTCTGGTCAATATCCGGCAGCAAACAAAAAATTAGAACCCAATTTCTTAAAGCTTTCAGTCTTCCAGTCCCAGACCACGTTATTCACACTGCTAATTAATTGATTAAGGTCTGCAGGAAAACAAACCTAATAGATTCCAATATATATATATTATGTACAGCAAATTATCATATAAAATATATAAACTTCCTGATCATCTTTGCGTACCCATTAAAAACTATTAACACTTTTGATTTTGATTGTTTGACGCCTTTCCGGTGGTTAAGTAGTCTAGCATTAGACATATGCATTTCGATGGGTTCCTCTTAGGGTTGTGCACTGGAACTGGCGTTTAGGTGTCAGATTTTGCCGTGGGGTAGGAATTTCTACGATGGCGGTGAAAACCGTTTTTCCATAGCTGAAACCGTTTTTTTTTATATATATAAATGATGCAGTTTCTCTTTAAAGTTAAACAACGTCGATTAAGGGACTCCAAAACTCTAAAAGTTTTCAGCCCCTTTCTCCCTTCCCATTTTCACAAAAAGACCCCTCCCCAAAATTTTCTTCGTTCTCCTTTCCCCTTCCTCGATCAGCGCCTTTCTGATTTTCTCCACTAACATCAGCTATCTTCACGGCGTCTCTACAACCGATCCATCGCTCTCTCTCTGGATTATGCTTTTGGATTTGCAAATTTGGTAGTTTTTTTTAGTGGTTGCTTTTGAATATCATTTGAAAGTTGTTGGGTTGATTTCGTTTTGGGATTTACGGATTTTGTAATTCTTTTACTGTTTGATTTTGAATTCGTTTGATCGATCCCGTGTGGGGGTGTTTGTTTATGGAAATTTCGGGGAATATTCTCGAAATTTTGGGAATCTTTACTTTATTGAGATTTATTGGGGTTTGTGAAAAGTAGAGTGTGTGTGTGTAAAAGTTAAAAATTTTGGAGTGTGTTTGTTTTGTTGGAAATTTTGAACCCCAAAAATTTGGGAAAACAAACGCCCTCTTGAAACACAGTTTTTTTTGCTGTTTGATTTTGAATGCGATTTGGGATTGGGGGCAACGGCCCAGGCCCACTAATTTCCCATGGCTTGGCCTGCGGCCTTGTTCAGTCTACTACAATGCTTAGATTCCTCGTGCAGCCCCTGCTCAAGATCTCTCACGACCTTTACGCATATATATTCTCTGACTTCGATCTATATTTGGTCTGTTATCATGAGCTGATTTATTGGGACGAAACTCCATTTGTTTATAAATGTTCGTTCAAATCTTGCCTTAGAAAAAACATAAGATTCTGGTCTTTTAACTTCTCGTTGAAATCCATTGGACAAAATCAGCACAAAACAAAAGAACCAGACCAGAATAAGTGGACACGTGTAAATACGTCATCCCACATATATATATATATATATATATATATATATATATATATATATATATATTACATAAGCAGAGAAGAGCACAATTTGTTTCTCCATTAACTAGAAAAGGCAATTGCCTTTTGAATGGGACCGCCCCACCAATGTTTGAAGAGTGCGAGTGTTTGGTTTTTCTAGTGAAGATTCCCCCCATCTGGCTTGGCTTGTAGGGACGGATCATACCTCCTTAAACAATTTTCCATCACTCAAAATGTAACGGTCCCAAAACTATGGTTATGCCAAGAATATCCGACGATTAGTGGCTTTAACTTGTTCCCTCTTCTTTAAATAGAAACAACTTCTTCAATAACTCATGAATTCTGCAATCAAATATCTTGGGCTGCGTTTGCATGTAAAATTTTCCCCAAAATTTTATCTCTCTCCTAATAAAATACTCCAATATAATCTCTCTCTCTCCCATAAAAAAATATAAAAAATTACAAAAACTATAAACTATTACCTCTCTCTTCACTTTTTCACTAAACTCAATACCAATACTAAACTCAATACCAAAAATTTTACCACACAAACCCATCCTATCATAATCTATCAAAGTCAACTTTGATTACTCCCATTCTATACAACTTCAAGCCAATGCTGGTGTTGGTGTTGTTAATATTAGATTTTAGTCTTGTTATTTTTTATTTTTGGTATGCAGACGGTATTCCTTCGGTCCTTTCGCTTCTTGAATAGCTGAGAACAAACTTTCCATGCTTGTTGCAGCTAAGAGATGATTCTCGCCAAATGAGGGCAGCATTTAATTAGCCCTTAATGCAAAGGCAATTATGTGTGTCAATATTGAGTAGCTAACTAATTCAAGTAGTTCATTTAGGTACGTATATAGGTGGTGGTTTTACATGCTACAAATTCTATATATATGCGCGCGCACGAAGTAGAGAAAAAGCAGTACCCCATCAAAAAGTATGAGAGTCTTCCCACTTTTTCTCTAGCTAACACTGGTGCACGTCAATTAATTGCAATGCCTAAACCCCACTTTGCACCTCTTCTTTGGCAATTCAAAAGAATGAAGGACGCTCATCATTTTATTCAAGAAAATGAAGGCCCGAAAAGGACGGGATGGACTCAACCTGCAGCTGACAAAGGTGCTGAATTTTCAACCAAAAAGAGATCACTCCTCACTTTTAGCTTTTTGTGTTTACATTTGCAAGAAACAAATATCCAGTTCTAAGCTGACGATCCCCCCTTCACCTATGGACAGTGACGGAGTGAGGATTCCATGTGGAGGGGACAAACTCCAAAAAAAAAAAATAATAATATTAAGTTGAGTTTTAATAATGACACAAATTAAAAAATCATGTATATATTAAGATTGGGTAAATGATCCTTATAAATCTATCAGGTCACTAATTGACTGGTGCTTACACGACACATGAACTGTTATTGACAAACAAGAGTCATACTTCAGCTGACAAACGAGGAAAAGTAAAAACTGAAATTTAAATTAAAAATAAAGTGTATATAGGAAGGCATTTACCGCAAATGCAAGTTGCTGGAATCAGATTGTTTTTTGGGCTTTACTGATGAGAATATCACCTCATTAATTGCTTTTTAGGCTTTTAGTGATTCATGGTGAGAGCTTCTAGTAGAAAAAAGACAATCATAGTACAAACTCTCAATATGAAAATCAAAGTATATAACAGGAAGTATTTAAAGTTTTCATTCCGAAAAGAAAAAAGTTTACCTCAAAAGCATCCAAAGGATGAACGAAGAGAATAGCTTTAGATCCTGGAACAACAAATAGATATATCAAAAAATAATTAAGGACTAAAAATACTAAAAATATTGAAATACACATACCATTATCTTGAAGGTCATGTGCATACAACACCATTCAGTTTGCTCTGTTTTTTAGTTTTTGTTTTTATTTCAGTGTACATGGCTTTATTTGAATGATGTGGCAATGATTGAACATCAGATGTGGCAAAGGTGGGCCCAGGATGACACGCGACCTAATATAATTTGTGATTACATGGCTTACGCTTGTCAAGTCATCAACTCTCGTTAGTTTTCGAAACAGAGACCGACAGAGAGATGCTTTTTTTACGGAAACATTATCACATAGACTTAAAAATAACTTTTGTTACCATATGAACATATTTACGTCATTCTCCTACCACATAGACGGCATGTGCATTTAAGCCTATTATATATATATTTATCACTAGTGCTTGAAAAACCTCCGGCAGAAAATAACATGTGGTTGATATAGTTAAAAATCATAATTATGAAAGAAAAATTTATTTAGTTCTATCGAGTATTGAGAATTTACGGCCCTAAAGCCTAGCATCAAGGAAGTACTTGGTCCAGCCGAATAGGACTATAGGAGAACTGTTTGGGGGGCGGTGAAGGGACTGGCTTTTTGAATGTCCTAAGGGTCTTGTTTTGTGAGAGCATGCTTGTCAAAAGATTTATGCTGTATATGATGGAAGTCAAACAACTTCAAATCAAACGCAATCATGAAACATAATTACGTGATCGGAGGAAATGCTTGATTTGATTTTTTAAGGTGATGTTCTTTTCTAGTTTTAAATTTTTCTTTAATCTTAAATCATTGTAAATAAGTAATTCAGTTCTATTAATAATATTAATAATTTAACCATAAATATATCGAATTATATAAAATAATTCCATCATTATTGGCTAAAATTTATTTAATTCCATCATTAGAGCTGGTGTTTATCTTTTGCCCAAATTAAGTAATTCAATATTTTTGCCTTATCAAGATGTTTAAAGGATTTACCCCTATTGATCTTCAAGTATATGTACGTCTTTCATCCTTATATATCTAATCTATGGACTATTATAATTAGTCGTGTCGAATCGGTATTGAATTAGCCCTAGATAAATTATTAGGATTTGAAAATTTTGACCTATATTATATAAGGTGCTTAATTATCTAAACTAAACTTAATTATCATTTGTATTATTCTAAATGCTTTTAGTTTAGGGAAATTAAAAATTTAATCACTGGGTTTTAGTACCGTTGACAAAATGGTCACTGAACTTTTTTTTTTTTTTTTTACTTTTTGGTCACTGAGAATACGTAGTTGTGACTTTTCAGTCCATCCGTCAAACCTCCGTTATTTTTTTAACAGAATAGAAAGCAGTCGACCGCTACGTGGCGGTCGATCTCTTCATGTAGCGGTCGATCGCTGCAAGTTTCCTTTGATGAATGAAGTGAACAGTAGCGGTCGATCGCTATCCCTGTTAAAAATTAACGAAAGTTTGATGGATGGAGTGAAAAGTCACCACTACATTTTTTCAATGACCAAAAAGTAAAAAAAAAAAATTCAGTGACAAAATTATAAAAATCTCTAAAAATAAAATAAGGTAAAGGACGGAACGGATAGTTCAATATTCCGAACGGACCCGTCAAACAACCGTACTATGCCTTACGACTACGGAAAGGAATGATCACCAAAAAAAAAAAAAGATTTATTTGACGCATAGAGGAGAAATTTTGGACCGAATCTGACATGGCAAATTTGGTGGGACCCACAGGGGACCAAAACCCCCCACAATTTTGACTTAAAAATTTAGAAAAGGGGAACGGGGTTAGGCTCATCGGCCCCATCCCAGACCGAGTCACGTCACTTTCCACGATATAGCGAGCGAGTAGCTTTGACTGCGTTCGGGCAGCGGTCATCACCGTTTCGGGCAGCCATCCCCCACCTTCGCTCACACACTCTCTCTTTCTCTCTGTCTGTGCACGCTTCACTCCTAAAAATAAAAAAATAACAAAGAAAAAAGAAGAAGAGAGATAGATAAAAATCATCTAGAGAAAAAAAGAAAGAAAGATAACAATCCTACACACTCACACTCAATGCTCTTACAGAAGGCGAGAGAGAGAAAGAGAAAGCACAAAGGGAAAGTTCTTTCGAAAAGGAGAGCAGAAAATGTTTTGAAAATCTTTGATTTTTTTTTTGAATTGTGTTGATGTTGGTGAGTTACTGGCCTTTTGGGCACTCCGTAGAGCATTCAGGGTGAGATCGGGCTTTTGATTGCGGTTTTGTCGTGGGTGTAACTCTTGAGAGAGTTACAATGTTGGACATTGTTATGTGAGATTTGGGTGCCAGGGTTTTTGCGTGGCTTGTTTGTGATGGTGGGTTTGGTGAGTGCGGGATATTATATGGATCTGAGAGAGATTTAGTTACCCAGATGGAAGTGAAGGTTATTGGGGTTTCTGTTTTGCTCTGGTTGATCTTGGTTGTTCGTCCATTATGCTTGATTTCGGCTAACGTTGAAGGTCTGCTCGGTTATACTTGCTGCTCGCTTATTCTTTTAGAGTTTCTCTATAGTTTGATCTTTGTTTTTAAAATATTTGTTGATATTTGGAAATGGTTTTTTGCTATTTTCGGGAAAAGACAGTTCTTTTTGGGTGCTAGGGGAAGTGGGGATGTTTAACGAAGTTTAGCTACTTTGTCGGTAGTTCTTATTGATGATATTTCCAAACTTAGAGTTTCCCCCTTTTTTTCCCTACCTTTTGCGTGTGTTATTGGACTATTGAAGATTCGAGTGGATAGGTGTTTATCCTTTAGTGCCAGGGTTTTGTGCTGGTCATGACTTGTAATGTGATGATTCTTTTGTATCAGTTATACGGGTACTTGAAAGAGTTTCTAATGGCAAATCTTTCTTTTCTGGATCGCCTTATCAGATGTTTCCAATGTGGTTCATGGTGGCGGTTACATTAGTGTACATTGACTGTAACGATAGTGTGAGAGTACTGCACTGTTAGACAATTAGAGTACCTCTTATGCATCTCAAGAAACCCATTAAACCAATCTATTTGCTACTAAGGGATCATTTTCCTATGATGGGTCCTGTTTATGACCAACTCGCCAGTTGAGTTGAGAGAGACCTTTTGTTTGTTTTTTACTTTGAAGTTTGCATGTTAATTAATAACCATTTTAAGACGAGAATCTTATGTCTCCCGAAATCTGTCAGCTTCAATGTATTGCTTTGATCAGAATTCTGCTGAGTGCTGTTTGTGGCAATTGGAGACAATTTTAGATCTCAGTATTTAATTTGGAGTTCGTAATCGTTTATTCTCAGCATGTAATTGTGTTTGCTTGCATCTTGAAATAGGTGATGCTTTGCACAGCCTGAGAATCAGCTTACAGGATCCTAACAATGTTCTGCAGAGTTGGGATCCTACCCTTGTTAACCCTTGCACATGGTTTCACGTTACCTGCAACAATGACAATAGTGTCATAAGAGTGTAAGCGTTCTGGCCTTTTTGTCTTCGAAGTACATTCATACGATGTAATTCTGGGATTTTTTTAATTACTTTTACTCTAAAATTGTGTCATGCTTTGCACAGAAACCTTTTGAATTGCTTCTTTTAATGTTATCACAGCGATCTTGGAAATGCAGCTTTGTCTGGTCAACTTGTTCCACAACTTGGCCTGCTCAGGAATTTGCAGTATTTGTATGTCATGCTTGTTGCTTCAAAATCATTTTTCTGTTTCTGTTTTTTGAATTGGTTCTTTGATGCTGAAGTTATTTAAAGTTTTATAGCATAGAAATTGTCTTTCTTCCCTACTTTCCGCATGGGCATTATCATAAAGGAAAATAATGTGCATGCAGTTAATATTGTAAAAACAATTTTGCTAAGATGATAATCAACATGGAGCAATAAGAGAGCATATGCATGGTGTAAACTCTCTTGTATTTTTGAGAAAAACCAAAAGAAGTGGACAGTGCTTAAAGCTGCTATAAAAGAAACTGTTCTTGAAAAAAATTTCTTCTGTCAAACCTAATGAATTAGGTTTTTCATATTGAATATGGTCATTTCCTTGGTTTGTAGTAAAAGCCAATTAAAACTGCTTATCATTAATTTGGTGTAAATTTTTGTTGCGAATCATTTGTGAAATGAATGATTGAAAACTCGTGTTGAGTGTGGTTAGTCAATGATTCGTCTACATAAACCAAACAGAAAAATGGCTTGCAGCTGACCTTGACAAATGCTTAGAGAGGCCGTTGAGGCAGATGAAATGTTATTGACTGTGAAACGGTGTCAAAGTGCCAGGCCCTGATGGTTTTAGGCAATGAAGTCTTAAGAAAGAGGCTGTCCAATGCATAGAATGTTTTTATCTCAGGAAGTTTGAATTTATATTCTGATAATTATTTCTACTGAGTGACTGGATAGCAGGATAAAGTTTGTGTTCTGGGGTTGGTATAATGTGGATTTGAACGGAACCCGGTTTCGTCATTTGTTTTTGTTATTGTTATGGAGGTCCCAAGGAGAATGTTATCACAGTTAATGCGAGGGGCCCTTTATTTCTTTTTACCATTGGCGCTGATGCTCTTGATCATTTAGTGATTTCTCCTCTTTTTGTCGACAATATCTTAGGGTGAGCGAAAATGGTTTGGAATCCTAGGAGAAGGAACGGATTCTAGGTTAAAGGCTACTACAAAACCGGGGGCAGGGGGTTGGCAACATTTTTCCTTTGAAGAGTATTTTGAAGGTCACTTATAAAAATAAAATAAAAAGGAGTATTTTGAAGGTCAAAGCTCCACTAAGAGTAGTACTGATGCGGAATATTGTGGAGAAATAGGAATTAGATAGAAAGCTCAAGAAAGAATAGGGAAGAAGAGAAGAAATAAGCCAAGGAGAAGGGGAAACACATTTTTGAATGCAAGAGGCAACAGCCGATAAACTTTATTATCTCAGTCTAATTGATTTAAGGTTCTCACTAACCTTAAATAGAGAACAAAGGTCATAAGCAAACCCTAAAAGCCCATGGGCCAAAACTTAATAAAGCATAATAACTCCTAGTCTATTAAAATATAAATCACAACTAAATACTAAAAACAAGTAAATTAAATGAATGTCCCCATTAACTCCCCCCAGGTGGGAAAAACTCGACCCTGTCGAGTAAAACAAAACAAGACGAAATCATAACTCTCAAGTACCCAACCACAAACTAAGTGGTTGTGCGGTCTTCTTCTTCGCACGCTCATAGACTCGTATCAGTGGAGGTCTGAATCGAGTGTCCCCGGGGTGAGAAGAACTCGACTCTGGCGAGAGAAGATCCTGATGACTTCTGTAAAGCTCCAACATGTCGGGATCAAGTTGTTGAAGAATATCTCGAGTAACCCAAGTGCATTCAGAATCCGGTTTATTTACCCAGCGAACAAGGAAACGCTGAACCGCTCCATCTGTAGTGAACACAACCTGCTCATCTAGAATAGCATCAATTTTATCTACGAGTGCAGGACGAGAAGGTAATGGTGCAGGGGTAGGAATAGGCTCAGGGTTAGGCGTAGTTGTGTCAAGAAAAGGATCATCTGGGAAGCTGGGAGGGCCTTTGTAAGCAACTAAGTCCTCAACATTGAAAGTATGATGAAAACCAAAGTGAGATAGAATATCAATGACATATGCATTAGGTCCAACCTGCTTCAAAATTTTAAAAGGACCAGCACTACGAGCCTGCAATTTGGAAGCGAGTCCAGAAGGACGTCGTTCCGGTCGAATTCGGATCATGACATAATCCCCAATATTAAATGCAACATGTCTTTTATGTAAGTCAGCTCGAAGTTTATATGATGCATTACTTGCTTCTAGACGTTTATTGATCTCAAGATGCAAGTCATGAAGATGATGCGCAAATGATTCAGCAGTCATAGATACACTAGCATAGGGAGACATGGGAATAAGGTCTAAAGGTTTCCTAGGCTTATAACCGTGCACAACTTCAAAGGGACTCACACCGATAGATCGATTCACAGAATTGTTATAAGCAAACTGAGCAGTAGGGAGGATCAAGTCCCAATTCTTAAGGTTTTCCTGGACTAGGCATCTCAATAAGTTGCCTAGACTACGATTGACAACTTCGGTTTGGCCATCTGTTTGTGGATGGTATGCAGTGGAGAATTTCAGTTTAGTGCCAACCATATGCCAGAGAGTCCTCCAAAAGTGACCAGTGAAACGAACATCGCGATCAGACACAATAGTTTTAGGAAGACCATACAACTTAACAATTTCATCAAAATACAACCTATCAACCTTAGAGGCATCAGAAGTCTTACTGCAAGGAATGAAGTGAGCCATTTTAGAAAAACGATCCACAACAACAAAAACAGAGTCATGCCTCTTAGGGGTACGCGGAAGTCCTAAAACAAAGTCCATACTCACATCTTGCCAAGGACAACTAGGGACAGGGAGAGGCGTGTAGAGACCGGTATTCTGTTTCTTATGCTTGGCAAGCTGACAGGTTCTACAAGTGCTAACTATCTTAGCAACATCCCTCTTCAAACTAGGCCAATAAAATTGGCCTTCAACTTCCTCTATAGTCTTATTACGCCCGAAATGTCCAGAAAGACCTCCGGCGTGAACCTCCCACACTATAAAATCCCTCACTGAAGTCCTAGGAATACAAAGTTGATTGCCCCGAAAAAGGTAGCCATCCTGAAGACGAAACCCAATAGTAGGATCAGATTGACCACTTAGTAAAGCTAGATAAAGTTCCCTAAAATCAGGACAAGTCTCATAATCTTCCTTTAGTCTCTCAAATCCTATGACCTTAACGTGCATAACAGACAATAAGGAGATACGACGACTCAAAGCATCAGCGGCTTGGTTCTCAACACCTTTCCTATGTTTCAAAACAAAAGAATAGGCCTGTAAATATTCTATCCAACGACCATGCCTACTATTCAACTTTTTCTGGGAACTAAGGTAACGAAGAGCTTCGTGGTCGGAATAAAGAACAAACTCTTGGGGTAACAAATAATGGCGCCAATGGCGCAAAGCCTGCACAACCGCATATAACTCTTTGTCATAAGTAGAGTAACGTAGTCTAGCATCATTCAATTTTTCGCTAAAGTAGGCAATAGGATGACGCTCCTGAGTAAGAACCCCGCCTATGCCAATACCTGATGCATCACACTCAACTTCAAACAATTTAGAGAAATCAGGAAGACCCATGACTGGGGCTTCAGTCATTCTCTTCTTAACATCCTCAAAAGCTTTCATAGCTTGAGAAGACCACTTGAACTCTCCTTTCTTCATACACTCTGTGAGAGGAGCCATAATAGTGCTAAACCCCTTAATGAATCGACGATAGAAGGTAGCTAGACCATGAAAACTCCTAACATCATGAATAGATTTGGGTGTAGGCCAATCTACAATTGCTTGCACTTTCGTAGGATCAACAGACACTCCATCAGAGGAAACAATGAATCCTAGGAAGACAACACTTGTGGTAAAGAAAGAACATTTCTTCACATTGGCATATAAACACTCTTTCCGAAGGGTGGAACAAACCTGAGTGAGATGATCTAAGTGTTGAGTACGAGACTTACTAAAAATAAGGATATCATCAAAGTAGACTACTAAAAACTGCCCCATGAAAGGCCTAAGAGCTTGGGTCATGACCCGCATGAACGTACTAGGGGCATTAGAAAGACCAAACGGCATAACTAACCACTCATAAAGACCATCCTTCGTCTTGAAGGCAGTCTTCCACTCATCACCTGGGCGGACCCTAATCTGATGATATCCACTCTTAAGGTCGATTTTAGAAAAAATGGTGGCGCCAGCCATCATGTCCAACATATCATCAAGCCTAGGGATGGGGAAACGATACTTGACAGTTATCTTGTTGATGACTCGACTATCAACACACATTCTCCAAGAGCCATCTTTCTTGGGTGTCAATAGAGCTGGAACCGCACAAGGGCTCAAGCTCTCACGGAGAAACCCCTTATGAAGAAGTTCACTCACTTGGCGGTGGAGCTCGGCATGCTCAGAGGGATTCATCCTATAATGAGGCAAATTCGGGAGGGACGCTCCTGGAACAAGATCTATGGCATGTTGAATGTCTCGTAATGGTGGCAAATGATTAGGGAGATCCACAGGAAAAACATCTTGAAATTCACGAAGGACCTCTTGGACCTCCTCAGAAGGTTCTACTGTCAGAGAATCAGATGGAACTTCCATGACAATTACCGCAAACACAACCGACTCCCCTACCAGATCTCGCTCAAACTCTGTTGAGCTGATAATATTTAACCCCTTCTTGTTTACAACTGTCTTGGGGTGATGGACATCAACAGGTTTTGGGGGAAGAGGATTAAGGAGAATCTTCTTTCCCTTGTACAAAAATGAACAAGAGTTGGAGCGACCACGTATGGTCACATCCAAATCGAACAACCATGGGCGACCAAGTATAACATGACCTACATCCATAGGAATAACATCACACCATATTTGATCTTTGTACTCTAGAAACTGAATGGGCACCAGACATCGTTCCTTCACTGCTATGGAGGAAGTATCGACCCACGAGACACTATAGGGGTTCGGGTGAGGGACTCGTGGTAACCCCAGACGAGAAACAGTAGTAGCAGAAACTGCATTAATACAACTTCCACTATCTATAATGACCTTACAACCCTTATCATTGATTTTGATATAGGTATGAAAGATAGCATGACGACGCCAGTCATCAGCATCTTTGGGCTGGGTAAAGACACAACGAACAACACCCAACCGGGAGGTGTCAGGGCGCAGGGTTGAACTAAACCTAGAGGGGATAGTTCTAATACAACCTACAGTAACATCATCAACTTCACCTAAATCACTGAACTCATCAATCGGAGGCTCATAAACTTGTTCGACTATGTGATCCTCATCACACATGCTAGGATGTCCCTCAAGGACCAAAGACCTACTGGGACAACTAGCTGACATATGGCCAAAACCCCTACAATTAAAACATTGAACACGAGAGTTATTACGATGAGCATCAATGGTCTTTCCCTTAATATCCCGGACAAAGGGCGCACTAGGAGGGGGAGGTCCTAACATAGATTTAGGTTGTGAGGGGGAAGGCTGAGGAACAAAAGGCCGAGTGTCGCCACGTTTCCCAAAAGGAGTCCTAGTAACCAACTCATAGTCTTGAACCAGAGTGTAGGCATGATCGAGGGTGGAAACTCCTCTAAGGACAAGCTCTCTCTTAAGGTCATCATGTAAACCATGTCGAAATCGACTCAACGTCATAACCTCATCCTCAACAATGTGACAACGCATCCTAAACTCATCAAATTGGGTCACATACTCAGTTACAGATCTGTTACCTTGCCGAAGGGCATTCCACTGATCTAACAAATTTCCCATATAAGATTGGGGAATGTATTTTTCCTGAAGACGACGCTTCATTTCAACCCAAGTTCCAACTGGAGGCGCATGACGCCTCAGAAGGAGATCTTCTACACTCTCCCAATAAAGTTGAGCATTACCAACTAACTTCATACTAGCAAATTGCACTCGCCTATTCTCAGACACTGCATACCACTCAAAGAAACGATCCATATCCCTAATCCACTGTATAAACGCGGGGATCTAAAGAGCCGTCAAAGGTAGGAGCATCTAGCTTAATGGTCTTGAAGAGTTGCTCCTCGTGACGTGGAGGAGACTCATTACCACGAGCGTAGTGATCTCGCTCTCGCTCGTAATCCCTATTTCTACGGTCGCGTCTATCTCTATCTCTCCTATCACGATGACGTCTATTAGGGGGCGCATCTGAATATTCAGCGTCATTTTGATGACCCGGGACCTCTAAGGTCTCAACCCTCGTAGCTAGGTCTCTATTTTCTTGACGAGCTGCCGTTAGGTCAGCTTGGACAGCACCTAACTGAGTGGTCAATTGCGTTATTGGTTGGGTCAAGGCCTCATATTGGGTAGGGTCCATGGTTGGTTCAACGGATCTAAGGTTGACTATACGACCGCTACGCAAATGCATGCAACACTCACCTAAAAATGCAATTGAGATCAATAAACCACCGATGCAATTGAATGAAAAATAAGAACTCGAGCAAAAATTAGATTTTGGCCTTGGGGATTAGAAAAATCCAAAATGTGCAGACAAGTAGCGCTAAATTTTAAAAAAATTTAAAGCAAGGACTAAACACAATGCACCAAATTCACTACTAAGGTAAACAAGGATTCAATAAAGGTAAAGATACGTTGATTTTTTTTTTTTTTTTTTTTTTTCACCGTAGGAAGCAAACGAGTAATGAAAATGTATGAGGACGACTATCGGATAAAAACGAAAGTGTGAAAAATAACCGGTAACACTCGTTGACAAATTAATCTATAAAGAAGAGCAATTATGTCACTAAAAACGAAGTGGAACGAGCGCACCTCAGATCACTAGTGAACACAAACACGAATGAGCCGTTGAAAGGGCCGTAGAGGCGAGAAACCGTCGAAGAAAGTGCTGTCCCGCTTGATTCGGGTCCAAAAACGTAGCAAAAGTGTCAAACACGACCTGGATCTGGGAGAAAACACCGAGAGGAATTGAATTTCGGCCTGAAAATGCAAAAATCGGCCGGAACCGGAAAATATCGGCCGGAACCGTGAATATCGGCCGGAATCGCCGAAACTGGTGGCTGCCGGCTGCGGAACGAAGCGGGCTTCACCTATGTGGACCGAAAATCATGTAGAAACTCAAATATAGGCTCAGATCTGGACAAATCACGACAAAAAACAATGAAAACATGTGGGACAGATCTGGATCGCCGGAAAAAAAGGCCAAACAGTGGCGGCCGGAGCTCCGGGGAACGTCGGCGAAGGCTGAGAAGGCTGCTGGGTCGTCGGCGATCAACTCATACACCAAAGAACACCAAGAAACAAAAACACAGCAATGGGCAATTTTGTGACAGGTATAGCGTCGAACAACCAAAAGAAACGGAAAAGAAATAGGAATGTTGGCCTCTGATACCAATTTGATGCGGAATATTGTGGAGAAATAGGAATTAGATAGAAAGCTCAAGAAAGAATAGGGAAGAAGAGAAGAAATAAGCCAAGGAGAAGGGGAAACACATTTTTGAATGCAAGAGGCAGCAGCCGATAAACTTTATTATCTCAGTCTAATTGATTTAAGGTTCTCACTAACCTTAAATAGAGAACAAAGGTCATAAGCAAACCCTAAAAGCCCATGGGCCAAAACTTAATAAAGCATAATAACTCCTAGTCTATTAAAATATAAATCACAACTAAATACTAAAAACAAGTAAATTAAATGAATGTCCCCATTAAGTACTTTCCACTTGAAACCAGCATTGGGAAGATCCTTACCATGGATTGAGAATGTGGAGATAAATCATTGCGGATTGCTGCCACATGCGCGAATTGAACGGAGATAATGGATTATCTATTTATTCAGCAGACATAACCAGGGAATTATGGACTTGTGATTTGCTTGATTGGGGGGTTAAGTGGGTCATGCCAACAACAGTTGTTTAAATATTGAATGGTTGGAAAATGATACTTTGGTAGACATGGTAGTGGGCAAATTTGGCTTATTCCTTTGTGTTTAATGTGATGTATTTGGGAAGAAAGAAATGCAAGCTCTTTTGAGGGATGTAAATTACTGGTAATGAAGATGAGGGTTTCTGTTCTTGAGGTTTCTGTAGGATTGGATGGCTAAAGAGCCTCTCTGGGCAACTTCAAATACTGAGTTGGAAAGCGTGCTTAAATGTTTCATCAGATAGTAATCTCATGATTTTTTTTATCATTAACACCTTATATTATATGAACCTTTTTCTTGCACAAGTCATTTACACAAATTTTATGACAGGGAGCTATACAGTAACAACATTAGTGGACAAATTCCCAGTGACCTAGGGAATCTGAAAAGCTTGGTCAGCTTGGATCTTTACTTGAACAGTTTTATTGGTCCCATCCCAGGCACATTGGGCAGACTGTCAAAACTACGGTTCCTGTGAGTATTATTATCCTTGATATTCTTTCCCTGCTGTGTGTTTACTTGTATCATGTTTTTTGCTTATTGTCATTTAATGTAATTTTCATTTTGTGACTCTGCTCAACGTCCGCAGAGAATTCATTTGAATGAAAATCCCAAGTGAATCTACTCCAGTGTCTGAAGCCTAAAATAAGTCTGTAGATCCAAGAACTTCAATGAGCATCTTGAGAAACAAAGATAAAAATTAATTGCACTTGTATAGAAGACAATGCATGTTGGTAATTAGAAGTAAATAGGAACATAAATGTAATCATACAGGATTATTGTACTTAGCAGAACATGTAAACCTTTACTCTTCGTGTTAAGGACCAAAATTAGGTTTTGAGGATTACATGGTTTATGAAATATTATTGGGTGGTAAACTGCAAATGAGTTTTGCAAAACACAAGGAGATTTTACGATTTTGTGGCTTACTAGAAAGGTATATCTTTTATTAGATGATATTCCTAAATTACCTAAATCTCTGGGCTTCTGGCAACCAAATGGGAGAATGTAAGTTTGACATCTAAACGTATTCCACATTGAACAATTTATCAGAACAAATAAGGTACTTGTGTTGCTGGATATGGCCGTTTTGATGGTAATGAATCCGTTGATTTGGCACTGATTGAGTAGCATCCCCTGACTGTTTTAACCTTTTTTTTCTAATATTTGTGTGGGGATAGCCGGCTTAACAACAACAGCCTGACGGGTCCAATTCCTATGTCATTGACCAATATAACGTCACTGCAAGTGCTGTGAGTACCAAGATTATCTTAATATCTGATCTATCTAATGAGTGTGGGTGTGTGATGGCATTATATTATTGCACGAATACTATGTTATCGAGTTGAATTTTCTGAATACAGGGATCTGTCAAATAACATTCTCTCCGGACCAGTTCCAGACAATGGCTCCTTTTCCTTATTCACTCCCATCAGGTTCCCTGTGATTATGTGAACTGTAAATGTCGTCCCTGACTTTTATATTGGACGGTATGTTGATATATTGTTTTCATATTTGCAGTTTTGCGAACAACCAGGGTCTCTGTGGTCCAGTTACTGGGCATCCATGTCCAGGCTCTCCTCCATTTTCTCCCCCTCCACCTTTTGTACCACCCCCTCCGATTTCTACACCAGGTGATCTTGTTGTTGCTCAATAGAATTTCAAAACTGGGATGATGGCTGTTGCTAATTTGTCCTCTCAGTATGTCTGCATCGCTTGATGATTGCTATCAGTGCCCAAAATCTGATTTAGCTTCGTTGTTCATGTTTATTTTCCATTAATCTTCCATTGTCAATGTCCATTTATAATTTATTAAGTACTGGTCTCTAGTTCATTTTGCATTTATTGTAAATCAGCTGAGCATTATTCCTTCTTGTTTCTTTCTTTTTTCAGTATATTAGATTTTTGTTATGCTTCTGCAGTGCAAGTGCATTTCACACTCTGGAGGGTGTTCATTTTGGTACTCTGTCTACAGGTCGACCGCGTTGCATACTTGCATAGGCAGATCTCTTCTTGTTTTTCTTCAATGCTATCTCAATACAATTTCTTTTAAGTGCATTAAAATTTCTTCTTTTTTGTACCTTAGAAGTAGTTTAGTTCCAAATTTTACATGAACTCTATCTCAAAGTATGATTTGGAATGCATTGGCAATTGACCCTTCTAGTAAGTACGCTAGAAATTTTGTGGTACATCACGTCTTTTTTCGTTTACATTCTTCTGATCATGTTTGTGTTTAGGCTGTTGCTTTGTACATCTTTTCCTCGATATGAATATATGTCCTAATTTTTTCCTTTCCATCTAATTTCAGGTGGGAACAGTGCCACTGGAGCAATTGCTGGAGGAGTTGCTGCGGGTGCTGCTTTACTGTTTGCTGCTCCTGCAATTGCATTTGCATGGTGGCGTAGAAGGAAACCCCAAGAATTTTTCTTTGATGTACCTGGTTAGTTATTTAACTAAAGGCTGGAACTGCTGAACTTGTTTGATGGGTAGACTATCACTTATTTACATCTCTTTGCAGCCGAGGAGGATCCAGAAGTCCATCTGGGGCAACTTAAAAGGTTTTCATTGCGAGAATTACAAGTTGCAACTGATAGTTTTAGCAACAAAAACATCCTTGGTAGAGGTGGATTTGGGAAGGTTTACAAAGGACGCCTGGCAGATGGTTCACTGGTAGCCGTGAAAAGACTGAAAGAAGAGCGTACACCTGGGGGAGAGCTCCAGTTTCAAACAGAAGTAGAGATGATCAGCATGGCGGTGCATCGAAACCTCCTCCGGTTACGAGGATTCTGTATGACACCAACTGAGCGGTTACTTGTGTATCCCTACATGGCTAATGGAAGTGTTGCATCGTGTTTAAGAGGTATCGCTGTTAGGCTTTGTAGAATATTGTGATATTTTTGCTGGTTCCTTTCTGAATGTTTCATTTGTCTCAGTGGTTGGGGTTCTTGTGCCTGTTATCAGCTTTTTACCTTGTATTATTCAATAATCTATTCATGTTACATTTATTTATTCCTCTAGAACGCCCACCATCTCAACCACCACTTGATTGGCCAACAAGGAAGCGGATTGCATTGGGATCTGCAAGGGGTCTGTCTTATCTGCATGATCATTGTGACCCAAAGATTATTCATCGTGATGTGAAAGCTGCAAACATTTTGTTGGATGAGGAGTTTGAGGCTGTTGTTGGGGACTTTGGGTTGGCTAAACTTATGGACTACAAGGATACCCATGTTACAACTGCTGTAAGGGGCACAATTGGGCATATAGCTCCAGAGTACCTCTCTACAGGGAAGTCTTCTGAGAAGACAGATGTTTTTGGGTATGGGATCATGCTCCTGGAGCTAATCACTGGACAAAGAGCTTTTGATCTTGCTCGGCTTGCAAATGATGATGATGTCATGTTGCTCGATTGGGTATGTATGTACTCTTGTTATATAATAACTGACATTTGTTGGTTCAATTCACTGTCCTCTTCTGTATGAGGTATGTACTTCCGTTATCTATTAACCGATGTTAATCGATGTTTATTGGTTCGGTTTACTTTCCTTTATTTCAATGGCAGGCGCCAAATATGCAAAAAACTTCTCCAACTTCATCTTGATTTAATTTGTATCTCCGTTTCTGGATCATAGGTTCTAAATTTATTTTAGGGGTCTGAGGCGGAAGGACTATACTGTCAAGGCATTGTAGATGTTGGAACTGCAAAATCCACCAAACCAAACTTTTGAGTCAGTTAATTTTAGTTCTTCCAGTGTATCTGTGGACATATCAAAAAGTGTTCTTGTGGAAACCCAAGGAAAACATTTGGCTCTTGATATTGTTCTTGCGTTTGCCATATGCTGCCAGTAACCTGTGGTTGTTTTGTAAGCTTTGTAGAGAGTCAAGGGATTGGTCATATGGGGCAAGTTCATTCTTCACAGTTTATATTATCTTGCTGGATGTTATTTGTCATTTCTTTTCCATAATCCATCTGACTTTGAAAAGGCTTACAAGCTCTTAGCAACCCTTCCTGTAGTGAAAAGTAGATATCCGAGTGTTGAACTACTTGCATTAAGAGCTTCCAGCTTTGAAAGCCTTGTTTATGCTTGTTGGTTTTGGTGTTTGTTTTTTGCTTTTTTGGGGCTGCTGCACCTTGCTTATACCTCTCTCTCTGTTATGTAGATGAATTATTCTGCAGCAGCAGTCGTTCTTTCTTATGGCTTAAGAGTGCTCTTCTATCATGAATGTTTCAATGTCTCATACGACCGGTGTAATTTCTCAGGTGAAAGGACTGCTGAAAGAAAAGAAACTAGAAATGCTTGTCGATCCTGATCTCCAGAAAAATTACGTAGAATCTGAGGTAGAGCAGCTAATACAGGTTGCGCTGCTTTGTACACAAGGCTCTCCAATGGACCGGCCCAAGATGTCAGAAGTGGTGAGAATGCTTGAAGGTGATGGCTTGGCAGAGAGATGGGATGAGTGGCAAAAGGTAGAAGTTCTGCGTCAGGAAGTGGAACTCGCGCCGCATCCCAACTCTGATTGGATTGTTGACTCTACAGAAAATCTACATGCAGTCGAGTTGTCTGGTCCAAGGTGACCCTGGCATGGTAGAAGTAAAAAAAGAAATCAATATTATAAATTTTTCTTTTTTTTTACCACCCCCCTTTTCTTAATGACCATATTCTGATGATGTCTTAAGTAAGTCCACTCTGTATTGTATTCATTACATTTGTGCATATGAGTCAGCTTTGTCGAGATGCAATTTGTATCATTTGCTGCAGTTTGACGAAGCCGTGAAGTTTTTGGCTAGATGAAGCTGTAGCAATGTAATCTTTGGTCCAATGCATATTTATGCACACAGTTCCATTCCTGTCTGAATTTGATCGGGACGGGGTAGTGGTAGTGTTTGAAAAACGTAGTAATGGAACTTCCAGTCTTCCCCAGTGGCCACTGCAGCATGTACACTCGCAATGGGTTACAAAAGTCATTGAAATCATTTTTGTCTATGCGTAGTCTGCCTCCAAAATGTGGAATTTTATTTTTATTTCTATAAAGTTTTTTGTTTTGGGGTAACAAGGAGAAAGTTAACCCGGTAGACCTACCGAAGTGGATTTATATAACGGGCCGGTAAACTCTGGACCGATGTCCAAGCTACATAGATCAAGTATTTGCTTGACATGAAAGACTTTTTAAGTGCTGTGGCATCGGCAACTTGCAAACCCACAATTGCAAGCAGCCAAGTACCCATCATGACTAAGGAAAAACCAAATAATTTATGCTGGCCTTTTTGACGACAGGGAAGTCGTGAATTCAAGTTTCTTTAACCATGGCCAAGAGGCTCAGGATCAGTGCTATGCAAGAAGAGTGCGGCGAATTGAAGTCCCACAAGCATGGCTAAGAAGCGTCATATTTTGTCATGTACTGAAGTGCTAATTTTTCAGTGTTCTTCATTTGCATCAACGCAGTTAGTGTTAGATGTTAGTGTAAAGTTTCAGATTACCGACTAAATTTCTATAAGCATTTTCTCGGTGCAACAACTTTGGGGTTACGATTTCATTGCATCCACACCATACACATACAACCAATAAACATATGTCAAGAAGATCAAACAGAAGCAGTTGAATATTCTTTATTCTTGATGCTACAGAAACGGGGCCATTGGACGCATATTACACTCCTATAACAATCTACAAATGCACTCTTTACAAAAGAAAGCAAAATGAAAACCAGTACTTCGAGGTTCCTCATAATGTAACAATCACTCAACAGAATGACCTTAAACAAAGGTGACCAAAAGCCTTACAGGTACATGATTCATCTCCCGGCCTTATAGGTGCATGATTCAATCTTGGAGATCATCGGGAATTATCCGCGGAAGAATGAGCAGCCGATCCAAGAGTAGGATTCTGTGATGTAAACAAGTTTGGGTACGATAAGTACGGGTCATCATCCATTGAATTCAATCTCTGGGGCTGGTGAGGAGAAGGGTCATCATCCATTGAATTCAATCTCTGGGGCTGGTGAGTAGCAGGGTCATCATCCATTGAAGTCAATCTCTGGGGCTGGTGAGGAGCAGGATCATCATCCATTGAAGTCAATCTCTGGGGCTGGCGAGGAGCAAGCTCATTATCGAAACCATAATCACTGGGAAGAGCAGAATCAAAATCCACTTTGTGGGTGTCAAACGAAGGAAGAGTTGATGGTTCTGAACTCTGGTCACGTGCTTGATGGAGTTCTGGGGAATTTAAAACTACGTCGTCGGAGTTGCCAAACAAGTTTTGGTTGTCAAAATGTTGATTTTCTTCAGTAGCTGACCGGTAAGGAATATCACTATGGAAGGGATTCTCGCAGCTTGTATCAGGGAATTGATTATTCTTCTTGGCGAGCTCATTAATTCTGAGCTGCGCAAGACTAGCTGCCGAGCGAGCTGCAGCTGCTGCACGTTCAGCACTTTCTGCTGCAGCCTGCGCAGCAGTCAAGACATCCTGGAAGTCCACATTGGCCTCACTTTTTGTTCTTGAGAGAGACGTTGGCATTGGCGTTGGCAATTTACTTTGTGTCGTAGCTGCAGCCTGAGCAGCAGTCAAGACATCCTGGAAGTCCACATTGGCCTCACTTTTTGTTCTTGAGAGAGAAGTTGGCATTGGCGTTGGCAATTTACTTTGTGTCGCAGAAAATGAAGCCGAAGATAGTGATGGGGGAGCGATAAATGGGATGAATTGTTTATCTTCCCCACCACCAACTGGAACACTAGGTTGTTCATCTCTGTTGGCCACTGGTCTTTCTTGCATCACTTCCTCATGTTCCAACAGTTGCTCCTCTGGTGAGTTTTCAATAGCTCCAGAACTCTTTGATGAATCTGGATCAAGATCAGGAAGGGGAGTATCCTGTAAAGATGGGAACATTGCTGGTGCCGAAGCAACATTTGCACTTGACTGTACCGCTACTTTAGGAACTTCAAGAAAATCTAATGAATCAAAGCCAGAATCAGCGTCTGGCTGTTCTGTTTGGTGTTGTTCAGGGGTAGAGTACAATGTTTCATCATGCTTTTCTTTAATAAGGGGCAATTTAGACCCACTTACAAATTGGGCTGGGCCATTCTGACAAGAAAAGAATATATGTTAGGAGGAAGAGAGATCAAAAAGGATTAGTAGATAGAGCAAGAGGCAGGGTGGTGTTTCACATACCAATAAATCTTCATGAGGCTTCAAAAACTCAGTCTCTGTGGCAGCTGGATCCCAATCTACCTCATACTCTTCAGCTATTTCTTTCAGGAGCTTTAGTTTCTTTTCAGGTGAAGGAGCACGAATTGATAGCAGTTCTATTAGCTGCAGTAAAAACCATGCTGAGGATCTCATAAAATATAAAGAACTGAATATTAGTTAACCTCCCAATTAAGTCACACCAAACGACAAAAGCACATGGAACCTGGCGATTAACACCACAATCTGGCATGAGCTCCGTTGCAGCCGATACAAATTCCTTCCCGTATTTGGTTGAAAACAAGATTTGAACCTGAATCAACTCTGTTAGGTCAGAGCATCTTGGCGCTGCAAAGCACACACTGGATATTGCTTCTTTCAAATCTAGAGGACATTCCCTGGAAAATGTTCAGGGTTTACATATCCAATAAGGAGAAATAGTGTGGGTCTCAACTGCGAGCAATAGAGAGCTTCCAATGACTATAAAAACTTTTTGTTTAAGGTTCACAAGAAATTAAATGCTGAATCTAAAAACCCAAGTAGCACACCTATACATATATAAGAGCATTCATGTGGTTAGCAGGACCAAATGCTTTTTGTGTGTAGAAATAAACAATTTACAGCATGAACTACTGACAGCTCCACGAAATCCAATGAATAGCATTCTTCAGTATACAGTGTCAGGATTTCCACAATGATCATCACTCTCCATATACTTACAAGTTTTATATTTTTAACCAATACACACCCTTTAGGCTGCCATTACATAAAACAGGTTGGCAAACTATAATTCGGACCTATGCTATAAATCAAAAACCTTAAAATTTAAAACTAGATGTTAAAATAGAACCCCTGTAACAAAATACAAGGAATTAGCAATCACCTCCAAAAATTTAGCATTTTGATGTAAACCAACACGAAAATGGATCAAGAACTAAAGATCTTATTTGTCTCACAAATATCTAGACTTTTCTCCATTTTGGGTCCCAAGAGGCACTTCATGTGAAAACAAAAGGGCTAGGTGGTAGCATTGTATTCCAAATCACGCTGAAGGGCCCCACTTAAATAGGTACAGCACTAGGTAATGATCCTATCGATACCAGATTCACTGAACGGCCAAAAAAAGTGCTGAAGTTTGTTAATCCCGCTCATGTGAAACTCCCAACCATTCGCCACGGACATCTATTTTTCAGTCCCAACCTCCCAAGTTGATTCTTACACCTTGAATGTAGCTGAATTCAGTTTATAGTTGCTCTAAGCTTTTTGATAATTTAACAAAGAACTACAGACAAATATAACAAAGGATTAAGCAAACACAAAGGCAAAAAAAGGAAAAACATAGTAGTAGATAAGTGTAGTAATCAGTTTTGTTAAAATTTTAACCTTTGAGCCTCAATAATCGGAAGGCGGACGGCAATAAGCTCACAGAACAGCTCAAGAATCTCCTGAGCAGCCATCATGTTCTCTTCTCTAACAACATGCTCAACCTGAAAGGGAAAGGCTAACGAGTCGTTAAACCAACCAGCATTGCCAGAAAGAGCTTCAGTTGTCCTTTCTAGTTACGGCAAAGTTTTAATCAAAAGAAGTGGAAAATATAGCTCATCATATCACAGTATCTAAGCACATACATACCCGAATACGAGCTGTGGCTTCTTGACCGGTCTCAAGAAGCTTGGCAATGTCTCGGCGCATCTGCTTTATCTGTATCTCCCTCCTGTTTCTCAGGAGCTTTATCCGCGGAATCGTCAATTTCAGCAAGGTTTTGCTGTGATATAAAGAAAGATACACCACGATTACATTTCAATCTTTCAAACCCAAAAGTCAATAAAAAAAATTTCCCATTTTTTACATAAAAAAGAATAAATAGTTCAAACAATTACTAATCCATCCGTTTGGTAGCCAATAAAGTAACATAGAAGTGAAAAAAAAATCAATCGCATATATATAACTGATAGAATTCAGGAAAAAAAACAAAAGGTTTAATAAAAGAGGGAGACCATTTGGTAGCTTTGAAGCCCTTGTTGAAGAAGGAATCGAGCATCGACATGATCCAATTCTTTCGATTGCAATCAAAGCCTTATTCTGGAAATCGCGAAACAGAAAATTGAGTGCTTGGGGAATTGAAGGAAGAGAAGAGGGAGCGGAGGATGGGAAACGGGGAGTGGTTAACCAGCTGATATATGTATAATATACACAGTTTACACTTACAAAAAAAGGTATCGAGAGTGTTTGCTTACGAGAGAAGGAAAGCAAGAAGATGTGATCGAGATTAGAGAGGGGGGACTCTTCTCTGCTGATTGCTCTGGTTTCTCTGTTGTGGGGCCCCTTGAGGCTTCAGGTAGCTTCTGGCGAAGCTGCATGGGCTCCAAGGATATGGGCAGGACGTGTGGTCCTTCTCCACATGGGCCTAATGGACCTTTGAATATGATCTTGGGCCTCAATTGGGCTGTCAGTATACCAGTAGACCATTGGACAATGAAAGTCAGGCCCTTTTCATCATAAAAAAATGGGAGAAAACGGAAAACCCTTGAAAACCTTCCGTCCTCCCTCCTTCTGCTCTCTCTCACTCTCTCAGACGACAGACACCAAACGGTGGAAGAAAATTGAAATAAGGAAAGGGAAAATGACTCCCCCTCCCTCGCGCCACCACGACGAAGAAGATGACGAGGGCGAGGTATTTCTCGATGAAGCCGATATTATCCAAGAATTCCCTGTCGACGAGGAAGGTCCTCCTCCTCTCTCTCTCTCTCTCTCTATATATATATATATATATATATATATATATATATATATGCTTTGTAAGTTTATCTGTTTTGGTCTTATGTGCGTGTTTGTTGATGCAGATCTACCTGATGCAGAGGACGAAGAAGCCGGCTCTGATCTAGAAATTTATGGTATGCCAGTCAGCTCCCAATCCTCCGTAACTAACCTATGCATGTCTTCTTTTTTTCTAAGCGCTAACCTATGCATGTCGCATGTATATGACTTCTTTTTATGAGTTTCTTCTTACAAGTTGAGCGGCGAAAGAAAATACAGAAAGCTTGTTCTTTGCTTCATTTTTTATGAGATTACCTCAGTTGATTGTGTATTTCCCGTTTTGGTTGTTTACAGAGGAGCCTGATGATGATTCAGTCCACTTATTCACCGGTCACACCGGTAAGAGTTTTCTATTTGCTTGTGCATTTATGCTTTTTAGCGCATTTTGTGCTATCCAATCTTTATAAAGTGCTGTATCATTATTGAGCTTGCTTCCAATTTGTGTTTTATTGCGATTAAAGGAAGCAGGTTTCATATAAGTTAGTTGCAATTCTTCACTGAATTCAAAGAAGATTGCACCAATGGAAGAGACTGAAGAGCGTAAATTAGACATAAATTAGTCATTTAATTGAGATGGTTCTGCAATTGGAGCTATTTAGACTACGGAATACGGAGATAGTTTGTCTGAAGTTAGAATTGATCTAGAATTTTTCTTTCTATATACAGTTTATTGGTTCTACGAAAGGAGGACTCATGTGCAGCATGGCAAAAGAATATCTTTGATGAGTTTTAGAATTACATTCAGAGTCACTTTCTTTTGTGCTAGGTTGATAATATATCAGCAGTGGTGATTCTCTGGAAGGTTTTACTTTGTTCTCTCAATCTTAGTTAGTGCAAGTCACTCACGCAGACCCATAACATATGTGGATTCAGTGATTATTTGTCCAGGTATGGTGTGGGGAGCAATAGGGGTTTGACATTCATAGGTTGATTTGTCAAGCTAGATGTAATCTGCATGTTATTGGAGTAATCTACTGTTATTACATCCTCTTTTCTGTTCTTCACAGGTGAGCTTTACACTGTTGCCTGCAGTACAACAGATGCTTCATTAGTGGCAACCGGGGGTGGAGATGACAAAGGGTTTCTCTGGAGGATTGGTCAAGGAGATTGGGCTTTTGAGCTCCAAGGTATGTGCAAGGTACAGTAGTTCCAGAGGCCTTGTATAGTGTTCTCTGTTTTTGTATGGTGGGCTGGAATTTTACTTCGATGGGGGCAATTAACAAGCAACGCGATAGATAGATTAAATGGGAACACATTCTCATTCTTTTAACATGAATATGATAACCATATCACATTCAAAAATTTTTAGAATAGTTTAAAAAAAAAAACAAAAGAAGCTTCTAAATATTGAATGTTGATAATGATTTTTGACTTCGGGTTTAAAATTGTGGAATACACGATAGCATCACAATTTTTTGTTGACTATCTAATTTTATTTTCGGTATTTTAGATTGATCTATACTTTTCTTTGAGTTGTTTTTATAGGCTTCAACATATTTGCAATTTTCATGTTGTACCTTCCCCTTTAGTGGGGGCAACTTTATAACCTAACAGAAGTTTTGCTTGAGGAATCCATAGTTATTCTTTAAATTTTAGTTGGGCAATGGCTTCCCATTGGATTGTGTTTAGCTTTACCCGTTTGTCTCTGATTGCTTGCTCCACTTGTTTCCAAGTGAACCAAAGTCATCTTCATGTCCCTGGTCCTTACAAAAAAATAAAAAGTTCATAAGCAGGATCTTGTTGCCATTCATAACCTATTTTCTAATTGAACCTCATAAAAATTTCTCTGTAGGTCATGGGGATTCTGTTTGTTGTTTAGCCTTTAGCACTGATGGACAGTTGCTTGCATCTGGATGCTTGGGTGGACTTATTCAAATCTGGGACGTACAGACACAAAATCTCAAATGCTCGCTTGAAGGTCCCGGAGAGGGCATTGAGGTGAAGTCGCCATGATACTGTATAATCAAATTTTTTCTGTTATTTATTGAAAGTTGACTGTAAATTTCCTCCCCAGTGGATCAGCTGGCATCCAAAAGGTCATTTAGTTTTAGCAGGTTCAGAGGATTCCATTGTTTGGATGTGGAATGCTGATAAAGGTGCCTGTCTGAATACATTTTCCGGACATGGGGGTAGTGTCACTTGTGGCGATTTTACTCCTGATGGTATCTATCTACTCTTCTTCTGTGTGCTTTCTTGGCGAAAAGAATCTTTATGACTATCTATATCCTTCTGTAGATTTTTTCGTATTTAATTTTTCTGCCTTTTTCTTGTTGCTTAAGGTAAAGTAGTCTGTACTGGTTCTGATGATGCAACATTGAGGATCTGGGACCCAAAAACTGGTAAAAACATTCATGTGGTGGGAGGTAAGTTTGTGAATTTCAGTTCCGCATGTACTTTTTTGTTTTTCACATCTAAATCGATGTAGTTAAATTTCTGCTTAAAAAAAAATACGAGTTTCAACCTCAAAAAATGAAGTATAAAAGGAACTGTCAAACACTGAAACCAAGTGATAAGGAATTCATTTCTTGACGAACTGCAAATTTGTTTGGTGGAAACCAGAAATTTTAGCACAGTTTTTGAAGCCACTTTGGTAGGAATGTGAAGAAACTTTGCCCTCCTGCTGATGCTGTACCTAACGGTGTGGACTGTTTTGTGGGCCTTAGATTGGAAACTTAGTCGGTTACAAGCTTAAAATTGTACGAGTATTTGAGTAAAATTTAAGGTGTTGTATAGGGCTTAGCAATGATTGTATTTGAAAGGATTAAAGGGGACTGAAACAGAGAACAAAGGCAGGGAGAATTCTGAGCAGTAGTAAAATTAATCCTGCTGGGGTTTGTTTCTTCAGTTAATTGCTGCCAAGGGCTAGGGAACGTGTGTCAGGTGTTGTGTTTTTTATAGGATTAAGTAAAGGGCCTGATTGGGGTTGTAGAAAGATGAGAGGAGGCCAGATTGAATTGAATACGTCAACAGGCTGTGAAGAGTGATGTATACAGTACCCAAGCAAGAAATAAGAGGAATAAAATGCGTCACACATGAAAGCCATCAACTCTGCATCATGTGAGGAAAGGTATACCTATAGACTCTTGATTGCAACTTCTCATAATAGGAGTAAGAATGAATAAGCTCCTAATTGGACTAAACCAAAGCCCCTAACCTAAATAAAGGGAAAAAATATCACTTTGCGTCCTCAAACTATGGAGTCAACGTCCCTTTGGGGGTCAAAACTACTAAGTTTGTCACATTGAGCCCTCAAATTACCAAAATTCATCAATGTGCGCTCCAAATAAGTTTGTACTATCAAAACCGTGCCACATAGCCCATTTATAACATATGTGGCACAATTTTGACGGTCAGATTTTATTTGTAGGCGCATATGGATGAAATTTGGTAGTTTGAGGCATCAATGTGACGAACTTACTAGTTTTGACCCCTAAAGTGATATTGACCCCATAGTTCAGGGTGGAAAGTGAAGTTTCCCCCTAAATGAAATTTACCTCTTAAATAAGCCCATTGCCCATGGCCCATGGCTAAGGTCCACAACAAATAATTACAAAAATACCCTTCTCTCTCGGTGGTGAGAATATGCAATTTGTTAGTTTAGGGTGAGAAATTAGAATTTGTCCCCCTTTTTGTGAAGGATTGACTGGGGGTTAATATCTTTTTGTTTTACCTCTTGATGTGCGGTATGTAAAATGTAGACTCTAATCACCACTTAAATATCAGCGCAATTGCCCAGACAGGTTGGGCTTCTTTCAATGACTTCTGCTATCTTAACCTGTAGGATTTGTTAGTACTGTCCAATCATCTGGAACTGAGAAGCTGATTACTCATTGTTTTGGATGGCGTTGTCCATTTTTAAAGAATCTTGGCATAACATTGGTTGTACTTTGTCTTTGGGCTTTTGTTTGATATTATTGACACTTCCATACCCTGAAGGTCATCCATTTCATAAGGAGGGACTTACATGCATGGCGATAAGCTCCGATTCTACCCTTGCCCTTACTGGTTCTAAGGATGGTTCTATTGCTGTTGTGAATATAACAACTGGGAAGGTAAGTGTTTCTGCTTGATATCCAAACGTCCTGTCTGTGTAAGTTACCTCATCTTCCTTTATGAAAATCACAAGTTGCCACTGGGTGCCTCAAGCCTCACTCAAACTTGTTCTTCTAGGTCTAAGTTTCGAAATCTGTCTGAATCCATGGTTAGGAATATTATTTGGTATTTCTTTTAGTTTATTAAAGCAATGCTGCTTACATTGACTCAAAAGAAGCTATCTATAAGAGCCTTCAGTACCCCTTAGATGTCAACATTGACTGCATAACTAACTATGTAATCTTACAATCCAATCATATTGAAGCCACATGACTTTGGAAGACACAAAGGATGTGATAGATAATAAAAATAATCTGTTTGAGGCATAGGGGAATAGAGGTCAACCCAAGCTTCAAACAACTGGGCTAATGCTTGATGGTTGGCCATTCCAAGTTGACTGGTGAGGCCTTCTTTGGTTTGGGGATCCCCCCGCAGCGTGACTGGTTGAGCCCAATAGTAAAAGTTTTAGCCAACTCCACATGTTCTAAATTTCAAACCATAGTGAAGGACAAGATGCCAGAACCCAATACCCAGTCCAAGCAATATCCTTCATGGGTGAAGGGTTAGATGTTATTATTAGATGTATGTGGTCCGTGATTTTCTGGAAGGTCAGTCATGCCCTATAGATGGCTGACAAAACGAGGCTCAAATTGAAAAGTACATCTACATGTAGGTGGTGACAGCGACATCAGACAAAGATGTCAAATGCTGGTGATTTTCGGGGGTTGGTATTTATTGTAAGTAGACCCTGGGTCTATTCATTAGCTTTCCCTCACATGTGGGATGGAGGTTGATGCAAATAATGGCACTGAACTGCTATGTTAGCATTCATTTTTAATTGGCAGTGTTCGTATCTCTGTATTAGGAATGCATACCACCAAGAATTGGTTGAGGGCAAATTATTGTATGGTCCTGTGAAGGATGTTTCTGCTGGTGTCTGCCACTGTACATCCTTATCCTCGTGAAAATACTGGCTACTGATGACCCCCCACCACCACAAAAAGCCTCTACTCTCCAGTTAGACTTGATCGAGGGTCAAGGAGTGCCTCTAATATGTTTCAATGTTAAGAGTATTTATAACTGTTTGCCACTGTGGTACTGAGGGCTCCCCACAGTTCCAAAGGATTAATCTTTTTGGCTGTTCTCGAGCCCCCAGTGTTGTATGGGATTCACTACTTGGATGGCCTCATGTAGCCAAAGGAGCTTGCTTGTAGTGTGCTTTTCGTATACAGTGCTGAACTTAGTCTGGCTCATCAGGGGCACGTAGTACTCTTACGATTTACTTGTGTAGTGTGTATTCATATTTCTGCTTCTTTGATTATGTCTCGTAATCACATTAATATCTAGAGTCCATTTTGATCATGCATTAGTTTGTAGTTGAAAAATTATGTTTGCGTGTTTGTATTCTTTTCCTGGTTATTGCGATGAGTAGTCTGGGAATATGATTACTTCAAATCTAAATGTAGCCCTTTATGCATGTTGCTACCAACAGGTTGTTAGTAAACTCAATGCTCACTCGGATTCAATTGAATGTGTCGGTTTTGCACCAAGCTCTGGGCCAAGGTAATCAGATGTCTATTGTCTATCTATCAGTTCTCTCTCTCTCTCTTGTTGAGTAGGTTCTATTAGTTCCTGGAAAAAGATAAAAAAACAGTTCAATTAAATGTGCATCATGAAGAGATATTTTTCATAGATATAGGGCATACCTGACATCAAAGACATCAGGAGGTTTGACACTAAACCTTGAGCAGGATCTTTAGGCTATGTTTGGTTTATGTTTTGAGATATTTTTTTGTGTTTTTTTTGAAAGTAGTGTAGATTCTCTTGGGATTGGTGAAAAGTGTGTTAAAAGTTGTTGGAATTTGTAAAAAGTTATTGTGATTGGTGAAAAGGTATTAGAATTGATGAAAAAATAAGAGGAAAACATTTTGAAAACGTTTTGAAACATAAAACAAACATAGCCTTAGTTTCAGCTAGAAAGATTCAAAGAGGAGAGGGTTTGTTTGACAGCTTTAAGGAGATGGTTATTGTGCTATAATAATAGAGATTCTCTGAATTTTTGTTGTATTTAGGGGTGGAAAAACTACTTAGAAACTAAAATATAGTAGATAAGAGGTAGAGAAGGGAAGAGAAAAAGGAAAATAGAAGAAACTTGGGCATCGAGCCCAGAATCTTATGCAGTACACCTAATAAGGATGCTCATAGTATGCCCAGTCGAAGACCAATAAATTACTAGGTGCATAACATTTTTCTCGTTCATTTGTTTCAGAAATCAATGTTCAGTTATACATAGGTTTCCTACTGGCCAAACATGGATGGGACTGTGGATCCAAGTCAACATACTTGTACCAATACGTGAATCTAACCGACAAAACTGATCTAACCTGAAACAAAAGGTCACAAAGCAAAAGGCAGAACGTATGCCAGTAGATGCTGGAAAAACATGTGATGACCTGTGTCCTTAGAATTAGAAAATCAAGCTTTTGTCTAAGAGCCTGCAGCTTCTTCCTTATTCTAAACCTGTAAGACTCTGAACTAATATTATCTTGTAAGCTTCAGAGTTCAACAAGCTGCCAAGCCCTGCATCTTTATTTCGATGCCCCTTTGCATGAGAATCGGATAAAGTTGTGATCAACTTGTACTGCTTGATGTCAGCGTGAGCCTATTTTACTGCTAGCTATATAATTCCCTCACTGAACCTTGCATAGTGGTAGTTTAAGGAGGAATGCTTCTTAATCACTTAATCGTCAATTGGTTCTGAATGGGCTGAGGGCACACTGAGATACATGAGACTGCTTCGACCAAATAAGAAATAAAAGATGATGAAACAAAGAACTGATAAAATCATAGGATCATAGGATCTTGTGGATGTCTTTTTGCAGTTTCCATCCATCCGAAAGCTTGTTGAAGAACATATATGGTCGAATTGAATCTATATATATATATATATATTTCTGATTGATTATGCTGGGTAACACTTTAATGACTCAAAATGGCACATCGCAGCTCCCTTTGGGCTGCTTCAGGTGGAATGGACCAGAAGCTTATTATCTGGGATCTGCAGCATTCAATGCCTCGTAGTACGTGCAACCATGAGGTCCGTCTGTTTTATATTTTAACAAATTGGTGCTACTTATAGCTGTAATCAGTTTTGAGTAGTGCATATCCAGTGAGGTGTGTTTGGCAGAGTTAACTCTGTAATTTAAGATTTCTATCCCTAATCTGAGGGAGCTCTACCTTCTGACAGGATGGAGTGACTTGCTTGACATGGCTTGGCGCATCTACCTACCTGGCTTCAGGTTGTGTTGATGGGAAAGTAAGAATATGGGATGGTCGTTCTGGTGACTGTATAAGAACCTTCAGTGGCCATGCCAGTGAAATTCAATCTCTGTCTGTATCTGCTAACCGCGATTTCCTTGTTTCAGTTTCGATTGATGAAACTGCCAGAGTTTTTGAGATTGCAGAGTTTCGGTAAACAAATAAGCCTTTCTATGCTTCGAGTTGTTGAAGTCTTTCCTGGGGTAGCAAAGCTTTCTTCACTCTTGAATGTGCTTTAGTCACCATATCGGTCGCAACACACAAAACTCAGGCACTTTAAAGTAATGTTTCCTGTAAAGTTTCGTCCTTTGATACATGGTACCCCACTGTATTGCTATTTTATATAAATCTAGAAATTTAGAATGAGGCAATCTTAGTAAATATATCTTGAAATGCTGGTTGATACTTCTAAGGGGTGTTTGTTTCCCCAAAATTTTGAGGTTCGAAATTTCCAACAAAACAAACACACTCCAAAATTTTTAACTTTTACACACATACACTCTACTTTTCACAAACCCCAATAAATCTCAATAAAGTAAAGATTCCCAAAATTTCGGGAATATTCTCCGAAATTTCCACAAACAAACGCCCCCTAAATATGGCCCAAAATTACATTTACACGGTTCCAAAATTAATGGAAGTATGTTGAATTGCTTTAGGGGAAGTACCAATTGTTCAACAAGAAGATTGTTGGATTTCTACTTCAGTCACAGCTAACAATTTCATCCTCATCAGCGTGCCACCAGCCAGAGCAATTGCGATGACAAATCAAAGGCTCGTGGAATCGGACGGTACCTACACCACAAAGGGAATAAACTGTTTTCTTATATATATATATATATTTAAAAAAACTAACAAACTAATAAAAAAAGAGGCAACCAGTAACCTTTTTTCTAGGCGTAATACCTATTAGAATGTCCTATTTGAGTCATAGCTATTATCTATTCGGTGAGTCCGTCATCTCAATACCAGACCACTGACTGTTTAAGCCTAGTCAAACTGTTTTCTGAATGAGTTTTTTCCCTGTTCCTAAAACATATTTACATTGAAAATGGCGGTGACTGGGTTAAAACGTCCAGGTCACTAGATTTCGAACAGTCAAACGTACGAAGTAACAGACGTATCCTATATGAGTTAGTGGACCCCAGACCAGAGTGGTGTGCGTGCCAGGAGTTACTTGACTCACGCCATTCATGTAGTGGCCCCAAACGAAAACAAGTTTTGAAACTCTTACCTCTGTATAGATCTTCGTCATTACACTCTCTGTCCTAACACAAAGTGCTGTCGAAGATGGGGAAGACCACCGCTCTCTCTTTCCTATTTGTGCTTTTGGTTGTCTTCTCATCAGGTCTCTCCCCTCATGAAACTTATAGTGGCAAATGTTGTATGTCGTGCTTCCTATAAGTTCTATATATTCGTTTTTTCACAGGTGGGACGAGCTTCAAAGATTTCTACGGACGGCGAGGGACTTGCTCCGACAACTTTGACATGTGCACGGCACCAGAATGCGACCACCAAACATGCAAGTCGCTTTGCTTATCGAAGCACTTCGATAGGCTTTATGAAGGGAGGTGCTTGGATGGTATCACTTGTGAATGCACCCACTTTTGTCGCCCTCATCCCTGATGTACAAAATGATATGCATATCGGGGATTATAGCCAACTAAAACTCCGTGTCAGTAGCAATATATGACTGGAAATGTGATGTGATCCATATCTGGTCTTGTAGAAATGTAAAAACTCAGAGACGCTTCATTGATGCCAAAGTTATGTAATAATGAAGCTGGTTTGCATTACCAATGATCTTTTCTGGTCTTTCCTCTTTGATTTTCCTTTTCTTTCTCAGTGCTAATAAGATTAAGATATCAGTGATGATAGTAGAGTCATGATTTGATAACGCTCTTAACATGCATCTCTCTTTGCACTGCTATCTGGGCATAGCCCTATTTAAGTTTCATGTATCTTGTCAGAAAAAAAGTTTCATGTATCTCAAATTACTCCTTTCGAACATGGTATTGGAAGCACTTCACCAGGCAATCTGAGAAGAACTATCACAAATCTTCTCTCTTACCACCTCCTTTAAATAACTGGATTGAACCTAAAGCAACATCTGCAGCCTGAATAAATAATTAGGCTGGAAGTGGCATACATATTGGAGCACAAGGGGAAACAGATTGTTAAAAGATCATTGTTCAGAGTTAGATGCGCTGGTTGTGATGCCTGGAATAATGCAGATTGTGAAGAGAACTTTGAACTTATAATTGAATCTCTGTTTCTGCTTTGATAGAGGCTGAGAAAAGTTGCCCGCAATTGGCAATCTGGATCTAGTATCTGATTTGCAGGCTATGATTATAGCTTCGGTCCTGCTTTATGGATCTTGCATAATCCTTTCTCCTATGTCAAATAAAATGATTGCTTCACAGGGGAGGCTGAACAAAACATTGAAACATGAACCGCAATTCTTTATCTGCCGTATGCCTTGTTTATGAGCAGTAGCATCAGAAAAATGGGGCGTCTCAGCTCTATAGCACCCACAGTACTGCTTGTGATATTAGTAAGCCAACTGATGCCCAACCGGAGCAGGAAACCAAACTTTCCAGACATAAGTGATGTAAACTTTAAAAAAAATACAAAAAAGGAAGATACAGACAGGGTAAAACAGTTGTAGATAATGGTTTCAAAAAACTTTAGATTAAGCTTGTCCAAATTGACGAATGTATAAGGAAAATTTTTTACCCCTTTGGCGCAAAAAAGCATGAAACAGGAGGTCCAGAAGGATGCAAAGAGATGGCTAATAAAAGAGTCACACTCAGCAGAATCACCGTTCAATAAAAACATGCAAGCATGAGGACACAATCTTGACAATCATCCAAACATTCTATTCCAAGAAACCTCAAGAAAATTACGCATCTGATCAAATAATTCTACTTTCACAACATCATAGAATCCTTAGTGATTGTGGTAAAAAATAATCAAAATTTTAAACCAGGGCAATGACTTGTGTTTTAGATTGAATCAACTCCAAGAGTACTAACATATACAATAATACAAATATATCCCTATATTTCTATATATATAAATATTTTGCTGCATAAGATCTCTCAACCCTAGAAACTCCATAGCCATAATTTAGTTTTCCTTACAACTCCTAGGTTGCAACCGAGATCCCTACATTCCAAATCCCATTCAATAACAAATCCTATATATGTATCCCTACCAGCATTGTGCTGGAGTACAATGCAGAAAAGAATTGGATAATTGAATTAATATGTCAATTAAGAGTGAGATTAGTTGAATTTCACCATATTGAGAAACTTTAGAACTAACTGTACCTATCAATCGTGAATACAGTGATGAACATGAGCAGCATAATTAAAAAATAACAGAAAAATAAATTGGTATATTAAAGCGGACCAACATTAACAAAATCCACCTTCTATGAATACCGAAGTGATTTGATTAGAATCCATTCCTTTATCAAAGAGAAACAGTGCGTCTGTAAAGTACTTCATCGCCACTCTCATGTTCCTCATCTGACACAATCTCACTCCCAGGTAGCTCTAACTTCCCACCCATACAAAATGTCGGGCCTATACTCTCTGTTTCAATATAATCACCCATCAACCTTTCTTCAAATCTCTGGTCACTGCAGTTAAGGAACCAATTCAAGGAACACCGGATCCCCCTGCTCTTTAATATCTGGTATCTGGGTTTAATCCTGGACTCCAGGCTATACGTAAAATATTCAGGGAATTCCACAAGTTCTTTTAAAGGTCTCCCCATCTCAGTCTTAAAGAAGTAATAACTGTTCTTCATTAGCTCAATCCGCAATGCAACTAACTGGGGACATTTGACAACCATCTTGGCCACATCCTCTGATGGTATCCCCCGCCCCAACAGGAACTCAACGGTTTTCATAATCACATGTTGGTGAAGACTAACTATCTGTGGCATGTTCTCTATCACTCGTGCAAACCCTTCCGGATCAATCTTGATCTTTAAATTGAAAAAGTACTGCTGCAAAGACAACTTAGCTTTCAGAGGCAGCCCAATAATTTGGGGGTATTGAGCAATAACTGAAGGAAGCGATTCCCTCCTAATGCCGAAACTAAGCAAACATTCCACATTCTGTTTGACAGTCTCTTCAAGATCATACCCAAGTATGTAAGTCCGCTTCTCCAATATCCTAGCCAAAATCTTCTTCGGCAAACCCAGTGAAACCAAATAACCCACGAGCGGTTTAATCACAGTCCCAACTCTCATCCCCAAAAAATAAGGATATTGGGTAACCATCGGACCGATATCTCTGGGGTAAACACCAATACTAACAAGATATGCAACCGAGGTACTCATTGTCCCCTCGAGCTTAAACCCAAGAAGCTCAGGATACTTCTGCAACACATACCCAATATCCTGCTTGTCTACATCAAGCCCACGAAGGAACTTGATAACGGGTACGAGCTCAACGACCACGCTAGCGTGCAACACTTGAGGGTAATTCTTAACAAACTCTCCCATTTTCGACCTCGGAATACCAATTTTCTCCAAGTAACCCAACACCGGTATGATATTCTTGCGCACGCTACATCCCAGCATCAATGGGTACTCGTTAATATCATCAACGGTCAAGCCTAGCTTCTGTAGAAACTCAACGCGTTCCTTCATAACATCGACGGTGGTGGGGAGCTCCAGGTGTTCGAGTTCATCCGGAACTATCCCTAAATTCTTCAAATAATCGCAAATAATCACCCGGGAGACGAGCTTCTCTTTCCGACCCTGTACGACACCCCAGGTGACTGAAGGCATTTCGTACTCGGGGAATTTGGATGAGGAGGACTGGGTCGAAAATGCGACAATCTGTAAAACCCTTGAAAGGTTTAGGGTCTGCGGTTGTGGGGCACATGGGTTTTGGTGGGGTTGGGTTGGGGTTGGGGTTTGAGTGAGTTTGTGCGAGATTTGTGGTGGTTTTGGGAAGGTTTTGATGGGTTTTGTTCTTCTAAGGAGTGAGGTCATTGCAGGAAGGGATTGAAATCTGTGAGTTGAGTGCGTATATGTGATGGTGTCGATGAAATTGAATTGAGAAATGAAAGAGATTTGTGAAGTCAAAAGAAACTGGAGACCTTTGGCTTATACCTGATTTACGAGGCAGAAAGAGCGGCTGTTATGCTAATTTGTGGAAGGAAAGGCCCCGAAGCAGACAAAGCCGAGAAAGAGAGTTCGAAGATGGCAAAAGAGCTGAGAGAAGTCGGATGAAGTGCTATTTATTTTTTCATTTTAAGCAATAAATAAAACAACACACTTTTAATTTTTGTCCTGAAGCGTTTGTTCCAAATGTGTAAGTGTTGAATTTTGAGGTGTAAGAAACATGGTCTTGGATGTGTCGATTCAGTGAAGCTGTTTAATGAAAGAGAATTTAAAAAGTGAAGAATTCTGGAGTTCAAAGTGGCGGGTAGCCTTTGAGATTTAAGCTGTAATTTCGACCAAGCTTGAGCGCAAGTCAAGCCCTGACGGGGTCAAAATTACTAAACGACAGCTGACAAATTTTTACAGTTGTAATTTTGATGCGTATGGAGTGGTTTTTCTCATCGAAAGAGTTTCTTATAGGATTTTCCATTTAGTAAACAAATCTCTTTTGTTTGTGTGATTATTTGCATTCTTTTACCTTTTTGAAATTGCTGGTTAATTGATTGGTTTAGTTAATTTCGAGTCTTAGTTTGTTGGGTGCGATTCTTGGTTATAAAGATTATACCAAGATCAAGTTGTTTGAGGTAAAGTCTTATTAACCTTAAAGTTTGTGGATTTGATCAAATGTGTGTGATTATTGATTGAGTATTGGGCTTATTTTATTGACATATTGCAAATCTATTCATATTCAATTCATTGATTATGTGAAGACTTGTGTTGGTTTTCGCAATTGATCTTGTTAGCTTGTGCTGAAAATTTTTAAATTCCTATTTACCCTCTCTAATTAATTTTAGAGTCTAAATCGTGTCTCACTTGAATAAAGCTATTGTAGTTACAAACATAAACACGAATACAAAGAAATTACAACTATGAGAAGCCTCGTTTCTAGAGAGAGGGTGTCTGCCCTCTCTCTAGATCTCCTCTCTTTCGTTTTGCCCCCTCCCTCTCCCCCTCCCCCTGGGCTCCTCCCATCGCTTCTCCCTTTTCCCTTCTTCCCTTTCCCTTCCATTAGATCTCCCCACTCTTTCGTTTTGCCCCCAACCCCTCCCCCTGGGTTCCAGTGACGGGAGGAGCTCCTACTCCTCACGTCGCTTCTCCATTTTCCCTCCTTCCCTTTCCCTTTCATTCTATCTTTAGGCTTTTGTCTTCGGCTTTCCTCCGTTACCGTGTCTGCTTGGTTTTTTTCTCTTGACCTCTTCCATAATCAGATCTACACGGTTTGGAGCTCTTTTGAAGGCCACGCACAGTGCAGCTCAGATTAGCAACTCCCGGCGTTGCTTAGCCCATCCTTTCGGAGCTGCTACGATGGCGCGTGATGACCCACTCGCACCTTCGTGTGCGCGTGGATCTTACGCTCCCGACTCTATTTTGCTTTGCTGGTGGTGGTGGCTAATCGGTCAAGGGATTTCATGTCTTGTTCTTTGGTTTTTGTTTGTTGTTTCTAATATTTTCATTTCTCTGGGCGTTTGTGGAAAGGAGTTTACAGTAACCATATTTTTTAGTTGTCTTCCGCGGATATGGAAGTGTTGGTTATCCTTAGACTAACTGGATCTTTGGTTGCTGTTGCCTTCTCTTTGTTTGTGTTGGTGTGGACGAGCTTTCGGGGATGCGGGAGCGATCTCCTCCGACATTCGACTTCTCCGTTTATGGCTGAGCTTGATTTGGGTCTTTGGACCCACTTTGAAACTATGGACCTTTTGGTCCATCTGTATAAGGCCTTTATGGCCATTTGGATTCAGGCCCTTGAGGCTAGTAATTGTATGACCCATTGGGTCTTTGATCTTGCTGTTATGGACGTATCGTCCCTGTACTCTGTAGTCGGCCTTGAAGGTGTCTCTGTCTGCAACACATTTGTACTCTTCCAGTGAAATGAAATTTCACGTTTGCGTAGAAAAAAAAGAATCAACTTTAGACTAGCTATACTGCATAAAGGAGTAGCATACAATAAATGTGCAGAGAAAGTAGTAACCGGACACGATAGACGGTAGCTACCGGAACTAATAAGTAATAAGGAAAGTGTCGCGGACACATTACTTAAAATGATTTTGCTTTTGCTTGAAATGTACTCTTTTTAGGTGATGTCTTATTAATCACTCAATATTGTTGGCGTTTCCGATAACACATTATGTTATAACTATAACCTACAAGGCAACAACAGTCAGCAAATCTACAATGAATTTTTCATGCAAAATAGTTTTGAAGATAAAGATGAAGGATATCAAATCGCTGGCCAGTTTACTCGTCCTTCACCATACAAGGAATTTTTCTCCTGGCTGCCAATCTACAGGTTGAAAGTCGCATCAAAATTCCATAAAAATGGGTTTGGTGCCAGGGGACTGTACTAAAGAGAAAATAAAGAAGTACACCAATACAGAAGTATTCTGCAGAACTTAGAATCAACAATAAAGAAAGAAGCCCAAAGACACATGGAAAACAAACAACCTAATCATACTTAAGAGGCCAGAATAGAAGTATCCAACATCCTCTGCAAGCAGTGGTAATTTGCTGGCTCTTCTGCAGTTTCTACACAGGGTGTAGGGATTGCATTTCGTAAGCAAAAATATTGCAATTGTTACCGCCACAAAGTTTGGATAATAGCCACCAGAATTACTGAAGTTTTTAGTTTCCTTCAACTCTTCTTTTATAGCAAAAAAGGAACAAATGTGAAAGAGCCGATGTAAGGAATCAAAAGTGAAAACTTTAATTAGAAGGAGCTATCTAACAAGTAAAAGATTGTGGTTGACTTTGGTATTAGTGGATGAAAATGAGACTGGCTAGTGATTTTGTTGGTGTTGTGGTGATGAACTTGCCCAATAGGCAGTAGATATGGCTTGAACCCGACATTTTACAACGGAAATGCTCCTATGATCACGCTCTAAGAAGGGTTGCTAGGCTAGTTGCCCCTTTAGCTTATTAGAAAAAAGAAAGTAAAAGATTGTGGTTGCAAGTGCAGGATGTCAAACATGCAAAACATCTGTGTGTCCAATAACATCGTGATCAAAGTTAACAGAGTCAAAGCTCAAAGGTGAAGATATGCTTTTCTAGCGTGAAGAAGCCTCCTGCGCAGTCAGAATTTAAGCTAAGCTTAAAGGGTCCAACATCTTGGCACCTTAAAACATATTACATAGCTAGAACGACAAATTTCCAGGAGATAAAATTGGGGATTTGACCATTTTGTGGACTTAATATTTCTTTTTCCTTTATATATATATATTGTTATAGCATTATATGTAGCATTGCTGAACTGGAAGCTTGGTCTAATTATTTCAAGTTGTGTGGAGTGCCCGTGCTCGGCCTGCTGCATACCAATATGCCTCAGGCCTCACTCGGCCTGGCCCCATAACAAACATGCTAATGAGACAGAGAACCTCTAGTTTACACATAAGTTGAAGCCCAAATTATTCAGGTAAGAAAAATTTGAAGCCCAAATTCAATCCAATTGGATAAACTAATCTCATCCAAAACTGTTTTTTTGGAAATGTTAAAGATAAAATCATAATCAAATCTTAAATAATTGATATGATATTACGGTTATCACAATATCAAAGATTTGATATCGTTTTCAAGATTCAAATCTCAAGTGTAGAGATTTAAATTTAAATGTATGGATATTTTCATATTATGCTTTGTATTGCCTCTATAAATAGAGACTGTTAATATTATTGACAAATTCCGTTTCAAATTTGAGTTGTAATATTTGAATTATTTAGATAAGAGTTTGTTTAAGTGTTCAAGATGTCTCCTAAGAAGATTATGATTGAAAAGCGTTTGAATTACGAAGATTAGAATTGGAAAGCATTTGAATCATGATGACAAAGATGAAGAAAGTTCGAATTTTGAAAGAGGAGTTCAAATTCGCGAAGTGTGATCTGATCCTAAAATCTCTCAAGTTTATCTCCAGAATAGGCTCTTCGCCCAAGCTTCGCCTGCTATGAGCTCGAGCGAGATTGACAATTTTCTTTACAGAGAGTTTCGCCCAAGCTTCGCCCTACCTTGGCTCGAGCAAAATTGACAATTTTCTTTACAGAGAATTTCGCTTGATCTTCACCCTATCTTCGTTCGAGCTAAATCGCCAGTTTTTCATACAGTGTGTTTCGCCCTATCTTCGCCCTATCTTGGCTCGAACGAAATCCTCTGTTTTTCAAATTTTCTTATCTTTCTCTATTAAAACCATGAGACCTCGTCCAAGTTGTTTACCCAAGTTATTTCCTTCATTCTTTGGCGTCTTATGCATGTGATAAACATTCTTTGAGACCTTTGCACCTAAAGTGTTTATAGTTTCCCTCTCCTACATCAATCACCTAAATCACCATTGAAACCAACCTCTTGTGAGAAGCCTTCAGAGAGCTTAAGGAGATTGGCAGCCGGAGTTTTTCGGTGTTGAAGAGATTTACAAGAAGAACCTCAGAAGGCTGAGGGTTAACCGCAAGGGAGAGAGTCTAGGTTGGATTATCTAGATTATTACTTCGGAGTTGTCAGAGTCAAGCAACTGGATGTTGCCCGTGTCTGAGTCACCGGTGTAAGGTTTATCTTCTAGTGAATTTTTGGTGGCTGCTAGCCTGGAATGCTTTTTTTCCTTTGATAAGGTTTTCCACTTCGTCATCAAATCTCGTGTCTTGATGTGTGATTGATTTATTATTTCTGATTGATATCAATCTTTGAAAGTTGTTTTAATATTCCGCTGCATATTTGTTGATTGTTAAATATTTTCAGATCTAAATGAGACTCTTTTAGGACTTGTTCTAAATTTTTCTATTCATAGAAAAAGAAAGTACCAACACTTATGCACCCCCCTCTAGGTGTTCTTTAGGGTCTAAACAAATTTTTTCAGAGACCTTCAATTTGTAATCTGGATGCACTTATAATAAAAATTACCGCTATAAAGGGCTTTCACAGTGGATGTAAGACCGAACCATTTAAAATCTCTTGTCTCTTGTTACTATTTTTCTCCCCTCTCCATTCTAACATTTTTCTTCATAGTATCAAAGCAACAAAACATGTCTTCCGCATCATTAAAAGTCGACAATTTTGTCACTCTTCGTTTGAATGTTCAAGAGCTATCTTACAGGTGAATTTTCACCTCAGTTGTACTTACAGCAAATGCGTTCGCAATGGAAAAAAAAAGGTGAGTAAAAGAGAGAAAAAAAGAGCATGAGATATATTTGGCAAGGGTAGTGGGCCTATGATTTTAAAAAAAAAAAAGAGGTGAGTGAAAGGGAGAGAAAAAAAGAGAGAGCATGAGATATATTTGGCAAGGGTCGTGAGCCTATGATTTCAAAGTTCGATCACTTTCAGCCACTCTTCAAGGTCGTGTGTCTATAGTATGATTTCAAGGTCCGTTGAAAGTCAAAAAAAAAGGAAAGAAAAAAAACGGCGATATGTTTAGCAAGGGAGTAAGGATCATATACCTATGATTTCATGGTCTGATCTTGTGTTTGAGGGAGGATGTTTTGATATGATATTACGGTTATCAAGATATCAAAGATTTGATATCGTTTTCAAGATTCAAATTTCAAGTGTCGAGATTTAAATTTAAATGTATGAATATTTTCATATTATCTTTGTATTGTCTTTATAAATGGAGACCTTCAGTTTGTAATCTAGATGCACTTATAATAAAAAATACAGTTATAGAGAGCTTTCACAGTAGATGTAGGTCTTATAAACCAAAACACTTAAAATCTCTCGTCTCTTATTACTATTTCTCTCCCCTCTCCGTTCTAACCTTTTTCTCTGAAGCTTTGAAATAGATTTGCTGTGTAGATGGATCTATGTGGCTGGTGCTCGTATCACACGTGCAGTTGGCATAACAGGAAACATGTGAACCAGAATATATAGAAGGTGGACCCAAAAAATGTTTCGAATAAAGAAGTTCATCCAAGCTTCATTTAAGCCAAACGCCTGAGCGTCACGTTTATGGCAGAGCCCTTCTTCAATTGCCCTTCGACAGATACATCTGATATGGTCGCACTTTGCTCCATATCCACGTGAACTTCCTCGTCTTGCCACTGTTGTTTTCCCCTTCTTCTTGGGAGGGCCGGTTCCTTGCCGCCATAGATGAAAAACTGGCCGAAAATATTTAGCTTTCATCTAACAAATTATGACAAATCAATCTAATTGGATTTGAATAGGAAATGAGTCAGATGACATTGATCATGACCTGCTAAATTATGTTTATCTTGCATAAAGTAAGAATTCCTTGTGTAAATACTTCCTATTGTAATATATAGGTTACGTATATTTAGTATGATAAGTAGTTTGACATATATATATAGTACTGTTAATTAAGAGCTCGAAGATCTGTACTTCTACTGTAACTTTCTAATTGGAGGCGGAGCCAACCAAAGATTAGTTCAGAGAATGTGGGACGGAAGACAGTATCTGTTCAATAGATTAGTCAAGACGAATCTCCAAATACTCTCGTCAATAATCGATGACAATTACTTGGAAGTTGCAGAAAAAGTTACAACATTAATTGTGCTCATTATCACTGAGAACTTTATTCATGTAAAGCTTTTAATGAATTTTGGTTATTTTTGGTGACTGAACAGTACATGTGAATCATTCAAAATGTGGCCGTGGATCATGTGAAGTGCGCCAGGTGTACCCTCCTACTACATTTAAAACCTTATTCCTTTCAAGTAGTTTCTGTGTCTTTATATATTTTTCCCCAGTTCCACATTGAATACCCCCCTCAGGTTCTCTTTGGCTTCACGGTTCTTTTGTTAGATCCAATTTCCATCTGTAACGTTGCATCTCTTCTCGGATAGAATTGTCATGAAGAACTTGTCCTTCGGAGCCCACACTTCTTTCCTAGTTTTGATCTTCTTCATGGTACTACCCAGTACTATAACCCTTCGAGTGACTCATCACTGTGAGTGCTTCTTCCTCTATTTTTTTTAATGATGTTCCATATGACATGTTTGTGTTCCTTGTAAAATTCAAGGTTTTAAAAAAAATCTTTTTGTCAGTATGCTGAAAAGCATTATAACCATGCTTTCAAGTATATAGGAGTAGAGTACTTGAATCTGTCATTTTACTCTTAATGTTTTATCATCATATATATTATCTGCATGTACTGTCATGTATTCCATCGTTTTCACTTTATGCAGTCAGCATGCGCGAAGAGGGCACCAACTCTGGAGATCGAGGCCATGCCAGCTTCCCTAAGGTCTGTTTTGTGTAATGGCGGCTTTGTTTAATGTTCCACATACTACTTTCTAAGGAACAATATTTAGATATGGTCTCTATGTTGTTAAGCAAAATTCCCATTAGGATTGAACTCATGATTAATGTCTTAATGATGTGTGTTATATATGTAGGAAGAAGCAAGAGAAGAACTTGGGATGAAACTCTACCCAACAGGTTCAACTCTGCCGGACTGTTCCCATGCGTGTGGGCCATGCTTTCCATGCAAGAGGGTGATGATCAGCTTCAAATGCTCGGTGGAGTCCTGCCCAATTGTTTACAGATGCATGTGCAAAGGAAAATACTACCATGTTCCTTCCAATTGATCAAACGCATGCAACCTAGCCATGCAACTATTAGCAATGCCTTGATTGTTCATTGAACACGAGTATTTGCCAAACTAGGGTTACAGATTGTGGGTAGATCTGTCTGGGCATGTTGTATTCTCCATGGCTCGCGATTAAATCATTTACGTGCCCAAAGAGGGAGTGAGTTGGTGAAATATTGCTGGAAAAAGTTTGTAAAGTTGATTGAGTTTTTGGTAGTCTGTAGGAAAAGTTTTTGTTAGCTTGTGATCAGAAAACTCATCTGTTAGCTTGTGTTTTTCCGTGAAAGTTTTAATTACTCTCTCTCTCTCTGTGGCTATACTTGAGTGCACGTTTGGACCAATGCCCATGTCATCGTATTAAGCACCGAAAGATTAAGGTGAAAACATGGCATTTACCCAAAATACGTAAAACCACTTCTCAAGGAAAATTTTCATTTGCTTAGAAAAAGAAAAACCACCAAACACTTGAAACTCAACCTTGGCAACTCTTCTTGTGCTTTTTCTTCTCCTCTCTCTCTCTCTCTCTCTCTCTTTCTTTTGGTATGGGATCAAATTGCAATTGGCCAAGTCTCTTTGAGAACATATAGTACTGGTGGGCCTTCACAGACCCAACTAATGACAAACCAAATTGATTGTATGCAGCTTCAGCCATTGGAAAGTGGCCAGTACAAACCCAATGGGTTGGTATACTCGCCCTTACTTCGATGGAAAGCAAAACCTTATCTTCCCTTTTCTCAAAAGATAAATTCTGCCACAGTCATAAGCTTTTCAATAAGATGATCCAGAGCCTGTCATCAATTGTGACTTCCTTATCATGAGCAAATTAATTAAATTGATGTTATACTAGCTAGATATTGTATTTTATGAGCATATTGCATCAACTTCTCCTTATTTTAGTTGTTACGTTTTTCGGCCAAAAAAGTGAAAAGGGTCCGATGATTACCGTAGTAACTCCTTTGGACGTGACTGGAGTTCGCTACATATTGTTCGATTAATTAAGCTAAAATTATTATTGACCTTAAAATTTAACGCGCGGTAGTAGGTTAGATAATCATATTATTTTTACCAATAAACACAACAACCACGGTAATTAATATATATGGTAATGGCTTATCTTCACCTTACACCAAAGAAAAAATATGGTAATGGCTACGATATTTACAAATCTACAGTCTAATCAGTACTGTTGGACTACCGACTACACCTATACTATATATATAACCCAGTTTGGTAATACCTATAGTTGTTCTTCCTCGTCTCCCCCATTTTCCCCAACCCCTGGGCCTACAGACTGATCTATAGCAATTCCCTTTGTCCCCCGGTGTCGAGATTCCCATTTCCCCACTTGTTGAAAATCCGCCTATTCTCAAAGACAATTTGGTTACGCAGACCGAGAAACAGACATAGTGCTATTCAAATTTTGAGCATTTACTTCAGCACTTCTGGCAAAATAGACACATCATATATCTTGCAGCAACGGATAGAATTAAAGATAATTTGAACTTTTCAAGATTTTTATAATATCTCTGTTACACTATTAAATAAATCTCCTTTTTTTTTATATATTTTGTGGCAGTGTTAATATTCGATCTTCTATTGGCTGTAGATCAGGTGAAGCTGCCTATAATTGAAGGTTGGAATAATATTAATTTGGAGGGTCCTGTATACGTTAATTAATATCTATCTCCCCCTCTCTCTCTCTCTCTTGCTTCCTTGTCTCTATTCTTTTACTTTTCTGTTTTATGGATTACTTTTTAGTTCTTCCCAACCTTCAAAAACCTACCTAAGATGTCCTGAAAGCGACAAGGGAAAGACTGGTCGACCTAATTGGTCGAAGGGTAATAGCTTGCACAAATTTTCTTAATACAAGGTAAATCAGTTCGTGCGTTGGGAGAATGGCAAATCCTTTAGTTTAATGGCACGAAAGTATCTGTTTCCTGAAGCTAGCTTGATAGTCAAGTTGGGAGGGTGGCGGAGCTCACATACATGGGGGCCACAGATTACATGAACCAACAAGTCACCGATGTTGGAAATTCCTCTCCTAAGTAGATCCAACTCTCAAGTTATTGTAAAGTTGAAGCATTTCTGTCTCATGGGATATTAGGTCACGACCTCAGTACGACATTAATGTCAAAATTAGGAAAAAAATGGAGTTTGTCTTTGTCGTTTAGAATCTTAATTAAGCAGTTTGCGTGAGAAGATCGCCTTTGCTGATTTGTGCAGATGATTCAGCATTATTTTTAGGAAATTTTATAAATAACACACTAAGTTTTAGCTTTTTTTTAAAAAAAACTCATTGAGTTTTAAAAAAATTTAAAACAGTAACTGAGTTTGTGATTTTGGTATCAAAACTCATTGGATTTAATGTCGTTAGACCTGTTTAAAAAAAAGGATATATGATATTTTGGTCCCTATGGTTTGGGTGAAAATCAAATTAGTCCCTTAACAATTTTTTTCATCAATCGGGTCCCTGTGGTTTGCATGAAAATAAAATTAGTCCCTTATGAATTTTTTTCATCAATCGGGTCTTTGATCTTTACATGCTTTTATATTAAGTATTTCCGTCCAAATCCGTCCATTGACTTAACGGTAAGTGTCAACCTGATCTGCTCGGGATGAAGAGCTGAGAGGATCGAGAGGCCCGAGCAGGTCGGGCTGCTATCAAATTAGTCTTTCATCAATTTTTTTTTCATCAATCGAGTCTCTGATTTGTACACGCTTTTATATTAAGTATTTCCGTCCTAATCCGTCCACTGACTTAACGGTAAGTGTCAACCTGATCTGCTCGGGATGAAGAGCTGAGAGGATTGAGAGGCCCGAGTAGGCCGGCCGCGCGCACAAATGCTATATAAAAGCAGCCTGAGCATCCCGAGCATAAGCAGATCGAGAGGCCGGAGCAGCAAGGCCGCTCGCGCAAAGGCTATATAAAAGCAGCTCGAGCATCCCGAACACAAGCATCCCGAACACAAGTAGTCCGGCATCCCGAACACAATCAGCCCGAGCATCTCGATCATAAGCAGATCGAGAGGCCCGAGCAGAAAGGTTGCTCGTGCAAATGCTATATAAAAGTAGTCCGAGCATCCCGAGCACATCAGGTTGGCACTTACAGTTAAGTCAGTGGAGGGATTTGAACGAAAAGACTTAATATAAAAGCATGTAAAGATCAGAGACCCGATTTATGAAAAAAATTGATAAGGGACTAATTTGATTTTCATGCAAACTACAAGGACCTGATTGATGGAAAAAAATTGTTAAGGGACTAATTTGATTTTCACCCAAACCACAGGGACCAAAATATCATTTATCCCTTAAAAAAATACATCAAATTCAATCACAATGTGACACGTGTCATTAAATTAATAAAATTAATAAATCTAAAATTAATAAAAAACATAATTAATTTTTATTTTTTTAAAGGAAGGATCGGGGCCGGGGGGGATTCCACCCAGTGGAGGGTGGAGGAATCCCTCCTCCACCCCGGCTCTAGGGTTGTCGGGAGACCTCCCCCAGACCACCGCCCAGGGTGGATCTTCCGACCGTTAAACAGGTCTAATGTCGTTAGGTCCAGTGAGTTTTATACTAAAATGACAGGTTCAGTGAACGTTTTGAAATTTTTTAAAATCTAATAAATTTTTTAAAAATGCGTTAAAATCTAATATTTTATTTGTAAATTTCCCTTATTTTTGCCAACGTGGCTTGGTGAACTGTTGTAATTGGTGCCTTACCACTTTCTTTAAAGAGCGACTTAAACATGATTCGTGGGTCGTAGAAACTCCAAACGTGGCATGATATTCGATCAGAACTTGCTGCATGATTCTCTCTTTTTCTAAGACCTACATTTAATAAGTATAAAAAAATCTCCACAATTTTTTTTTATTAAATATCTTTGAAGGAGCCGCCTTGGCTCCTTCCATGTAGTTTCGTCTCTGATCATCCTGATAATTGTTAATCTTTTATACGTGCGTGTTAAAATGATTCTTTCAAGTTTCAACAGTCAACTGTTTCCACGAATAGGCCGCAAGCTGTAGCCGATTAATATGCAATACTATATGGGATATTAATATATATTTATATTAATTCGTACCGAGTATATATATAGTTAGCTTATCGATAGTATAATATTGTTGGCCGCAAGAATTGGAAAGTTTATGTATGCAAGTGGCTGAAGCACTACAAAAAAAAAAAGACCTTTAGCAGCGAAAGTGGCTGAAGCACTACAAAAAAAAGACCTTTAGCAGCGGCCGCGACCGCTGCTATAGCTTCGTCGCAGTAGATCTATAGCGGCGGTTTGCGCGACCGCTGGTGAATATCGCAGGTCTATAGCGGTGGTCGCGACCGCTGCTATAGTCCCGAAAGCAATTTTGTCATTTTTTGCAGTGTTTCGTGAAAACGCTGGTACTGACTTTTAGTGACGTTTTTGTGACTGTCGCTAAAGGTTTGTGCCAACGTTTTTTTTGTATGTGCCAACATTTTTAAAACACCACTAATTTTTTCTTGGGGAAAATACACTTTCCACCCATAAACTATCACGGTAGTGACACATTGCACCCCAAACTACCATCTTTAAGAAATTTGACCCTCAAACTACCAATGTTAAACACTTTACACCCTAAACTACCAACTTTGACACATTACACCTTCAAACTACTAATATTAAACACTTTGCACCCTCTATTTGAAAATAATACCCTTAATAAATTAATGAATTGACAACAATATCTTTAATATATGTAAAATGGGTCAAGGGTATTATCGTCCTTTTAGTTTACAAATTTGACATAGTTTGCAAAGTGTCAAAAATTGGTAGTTAGAGGGTGCATTGTATCAAAATTGGTAGTTTAGGGTGCAAAGTGTAAAACCTATGGTATTTTGTGGGTGAAAAATGTATTTTCCCCCTTTTTTCTTATATTTTCCTAATCGGTAATACAAATTTATTTTAATAATCATAATTGGATATAAAAAATTAAAGAACAAGGAGAATAAAACAAAATATACTTCATCATTAATTAATAACGTTTTACAATAAAGAAAAGAATCTCTACAAGTAATCTAAAAAGTAACAGGTTTCTAATATAAAATAACAATAAGTAAGGACCAACTAAAATATTCAAATACAACTCAATAAGCAAGGACGAAATAAAATCTTCCTCATTTTACACATAAACATCCTCTATCTTGAATTCCTGTAATAGAAAATAAATATCACATGAGAAATAGAAATAAACAAAAGATTTATGTAAATAAAATATCTACTTGTATATAAGACTATAAACAAATCTAGATAAAACGGATCAAAAAATTTCCCCCAGGCAAGGCAGGCTGCAAAAAATGCATGCTTAGGGATTTCTAATCATTACTCAGAGGTTATCCAATGATCTTCAAGGAAAGTGCACCTTTTTTCCGCAGATTAGAGATTTCATACCACCAAATGAAGCACACTTTGTGGTCATACATCCACTGTGTAAGCTTTAAAAAAAATGCATGCTTTTGGCAGACAACCTATATATATGTACGCACGTACGTATGCTTTTTGTTAATATAAGTACTTTAATTTGCTAATATATAGACATACAACATTTGTACTAAAAGTAGGGGCGGACAAAACTTCCGCCGGTACCAGAATTTCAGTTTCGCCCACCGCATACCGTATACCGCCAGAAATAGGAGCTGGAGAGCTGGTAAATGGTATATAGAATTGCCAGTACCGGAACCGGTAATTCTTCCGAAACAGGGCAGAATTCAGGTACCGATTTTTTTTATAAAAAGAAACCCAAAACGCACAGTTTTGGACATGACCAAAACTGGGTTTTTTTTCACAACCTCCCCCGAATTCTTCCCCCTCTCATTCTCTCACCTCACGCCACAGCTCTAGCTCTCTCTCACCTCACGTATCTCTCTCTCTAGTCTCTCGAACACTCACTCTCTCAGGCCTCAACTCATTGCTCAGCTCTCTCTCTCTAGTCTTTCTATAGTCTTGGTCCTTACTTATTGTGATTTGTGTTATGCCTCCCTCACTCTCAGTCCCTCTATCGTGACGCCGTCGAAGGCCAAGGGCCAAGGCCGCTGCCATTAATAGCCTCTCTACTTCTCTCTCAACTCTGCCTCTCTTTCTCTCTCTCTCTCTCTTTCGAACAACTCTGCCTCTGCCCGCAACCTTCTTTGCCTCTCTGTTTAATTTTTTTAGTTTTTTTTTTCAATTTCATTTTCATTAGAATAAGTTGTTCTTCATTTCATTATTTGTTAACTAATTAATTTTTTTAGTTCGGGTTACAAGATTGACAGATTGTGATTTGTGTTGTGCCGTGTGTGGTCAGTGCACTGCGTTGAAGTAAAAATTTGTTCACTTATTTAGTTAATTATTTACTGCAGTTCATTAGTTAATTTAGAATTTTAGAGTATAGATTATTAGATTAGGTTGTGAAACTGTGTAGGATGAGCTTGATTGGAGGATTTTGTTTTGTTTGAAGTTGTGAATCGGTTTGCAATTGGAGGATGGACAGTGGGCTTGATTGATTATTTGATTGGATATTTGGTTTTGAATTTGTGTTTGAAATTTTGTATGAGTATATATTTTAATACACTTTGAATAATATGTGAATGAGTATATATTTTAATGCAATTTTAATTTTCTTGAAATTGTTCAAAAAGTTGTGAATATGTTTGAAATTTTCTTGTTTGATTGTAAAATTGTTTAGCAATTTGAATGCAATCTAAATGTAGCAATTTGAATGCAATAAATTTGGATAAATAAAATGTTTAGTTTTAAAATGACTATTAGTAATTAGAGTATGAGTATGTTTAATTTAATGTAATGTTTGGCTTATATTTTATTTTTTAAAATGACTATTATGCAGTTTTAAAATGACTATTAGACTATGAGTATTTGAGGGGATTAAAATCTTGTAAAAAAATTTTAAAACTTTTTGTTTTCTCAGATGGATTCGTTTACTTCTTCTACTCATTTGATTGACTCACTGACACCATGCCCCCAAGTAGAAGCCGATGCTTCCTCCCCTATTATTGGTGAGGAGCTGACTTCTCAAATTGGGGGTGGTGTTGATGTGTCAGCACCACCTCTCCCAAAGAGGAGGAAAGTTTCTCAACCGTCTCTCATGTGTGACTGATCCAGAGAAGCCAATGTCAAAATATAACTATTGTAATCAAATGGTTGGGGTTCACCATACCTGTTAAGGGACTTCTAGTATGAGGTCTCACTTGAAGTGTTGTTTAGCTTATCAACGGAAGTAAAGTAAGTTGAACTTCTCTTAATCGAAGTTTACTCACGATGCTTTTTCAAAATTGGTGAAGGGGGATGTGGTGGGGGAGATGAAGATAGATACATATGATGAGAAGAAATTTAGGAGGGTCATCAATCGATTCATAATCATCGATGAGTTGTCATTTAGGGTGGTGAACAAGGATGAGTTTAAAGATATGATTCATGAACTTGAGCCTCAATTTAGGATGCCCTCTCGATACATAGTGATGAAGGATTGTATGGGTCTTTATCTTGATGAGAATAATAAGTTGAGGAATATTATTTTGGGAACACATCCTAGGATTTATCTTGATTTTTTATACAACCGATAAGATTTACTATGAGTATGCAATAAACATAAATAATTATATTTTGAATTTGGATTTTTTTAATGATGAACATGGTGTTCTGCACATATTTCATAATTTTTATTATTTTTTAAAGTTGAACATTTTGATATGGCGATGTTTCATTGTTTTGGAAAATGAAAAGTAATCAATTAGGTATTATGTTATGCATTAGTTAAAATTTAAATTAGTTTAGTCATTAGTGACCAGTGACCAATCTTTTGTAGTTAGTCATTAAATATTATAGGCATAAATAAAAAGGTCATACAAAACTAACACTACCATAATCATATGATAGTGATTTTTTGATTAAATGACCAACATTTTATTCCATTCAATTCAACTATCCAATTTGTAATATTTGTAGTTTTTTTTAGAATGTAAATTTGTATTATTTGTAGATTTTATTTATATGTTTATTTTTAATTTTGTATAATTTTTCTTTCATTAATGTATGTATGTGATTTATTAATTTAATGTAATATTCAATTATAGAATTGTAATATGTAAATGAATAAAAAAGTATTGGATTCAACATCCAACAAGATTATGTCATTTTGGATCCAACATCCATCTTTAAAAACCTGATCATGGAAGCCTAAAAAATCAAGCCTAAGACCAAATTGTGTAATAACTAATTAGCCCAAAAAATTAATATTTTGGGCCCAAAATCAGCCCATATATCACTGCCGAAAATCCGACATCCGATACCAGAATTGCCAAAATTTCGGCAGCTGCCGGACCAAAACCGGATGCCAAAATAGACATCCGGTTATTACCGGTACCCATCCCTAACTAAAAGCACATGAAATATGTAATAGTGAATTTTAATCAATTTCATTTTTATTAATTAATATTATTAAACAGGAGAGGATTACATTTGTATTTTAAGACAAGATTTGGATCTGTAACGAAATACTAAATTTTAGGACATGCATGCCTCGAGACACAATATTGAAGGAGCATTTGCTGTTTGGTCTCATAGATACTAACACATGATATATTGTTCTTCCACCTCAACCCCCATACAAAGGGGAACCAAAAAAAGGGTAAAAAAAAAAGTGAACCTGTTGGGAGCTTATGGGTGAGGATTAATCTTTTGCATTTTCCATTAAGAAAGAAGTGCATGTCCAAGAAGATTATACATTACTTTTTTAAGTTCAAAATTCCTACCCTAATTTGCCTACTATAATATTATAAAAGGGATAAATACTCTTTTTACCTATCAATTAAGGGGATACTTTAATATATTACCTCATAAACTATCAACTTTGACATATTGAATCCTCCAACTATCAGTGTTAGACATTTGTACCCTAAGTCAAAAAATTTAGTCAATTAATTAGATGGAAATTAACTTTCTTTTTTACAACTGAAATGAAGATAATGTCACTAATGACTTAATAAATTGACAATAATACACTCAGTTAGATATGGACATGTATATGCAAATTGTATAAGGGACATTATTTTCATTTTTGTCTATTTTAACGGAGAGTGCAAAGTATATAAGATTGATAGCTGCATATACAATTAATGCACTACAACAAAAAAAGCTTTTGAATGTCAAAACCTTTTGTCACCTAAAGTTAAAAATTTGTCACCAAAAGTCATTGGTGTCAAAAAGATTTTGACACCTGATTTGACAGAAGAACCGTGTCACCCTTGTTCTTGGGTGACAAATTCTGACTTTCCTCAGGAAATAGCGTCTGTACGCCACCTCAAAAAGGTTCGGACGGTTTTCGTTTTGTGTGACAAATATAAATACGTCACGAATTCCTTATTTTTTCTGTTAGCATGTCTCTAATACAGGTTCACACGGAGTGAATTTTTGTGTCAAAATGTAATGTTGTAAGCAGATTCATCGTCTGCATGCTAATAAACAACGTGGAGATGCTTATTGTTTTTATTCTAAGAAGAAAGAAATTGTCACGAATATATTGTGCGAACGGTTCCAGAACGTGCGGACGTTGCTTAAATAGGGATGTGAGGATGTTGGCGTTGAGTTCGGACGTGTATCTATTGTGTGCGGACTAGTAACATATTAGCGGACATCTGGACTTTATTAATGCATTCAGACCGCTCTAAATTATAATAGGCAATCTTCAAATTTACTTTATTTAGTTATACATTGAATATGAAAACACTATATTAAGTATAAGATAAAAGTAACAATGGTCTACAAATATCTAACCGACATAATAGTAAATAAAATACATAATCAAAATCAAGTACATAATATAAAATAACTCTTCGCATAAATATCAAACGATAAACATAATTATAAAGTCTAGTATAAGCAGGAGACTAACAAAGTATAAGTAAATAATAACAAAAATACATAAACCAAAGATTAGTCTGAATCACGACGACGAACTAGCTCGTCGAGATCTTATCCGACGGCGTCGTAAACATGCTCCAACCGCTCCTCCATAATATCCACCCGTTTGATAAGTGTCCGAAGCTGTATCGGAATGGTATGTAGAGATTGGTGTAACTGGGACATGTGTTCTCTCATAGAAATCAATTCCATCTGCATAGCATTCAGTTCCTCCCTCAGACCTCTTTCCGTCAGAGCAAAATTAGTCTCCAGAGTGGTCAAGCGGATATGAAGATCCTTGCACAACATATGTGTCGGCTTCACTATTGTTCGCATACTCTCCTTCAACTCCACTACCATATCGTCCTCCCAAATTGGTCGCTCAGTCTATGTGATGATTCTCATCACTATGCCTCGCCCTTGGTGATACTTTTTTCAGAGCAATCCATAACCAACCTAACAAAAACATATCAATTATCAGATCAACATTTACGTATATTACGGATAGTCTAATCTCAAACTATCCATAATTTGGACAATTCGGGAATTAACAAAACAAATATTAAATAAACTTCACACAAAACCGTTCGGACGGATTAACAGCCGTCCTCAAAATAAAAAAACAAAAAGATATCGTTTCGTGAAGAAACGTCTACACGCCATGCAAGCAGTCCGAACAATTTAAATTTCCTAAACATGTGTATATATCCTAGACAAAACGACAGCGTCTAAAGGCTCGAAGTCTGCACTCTTATAAGTGATCGTCTAAATGTTAGGTGAAAAACGACGTAGTTCGAAATATTTAAACACAAGTACATATCTTAAACTAAACGGCGGCGTATAAATCCGAAGTTGTCTGCATGTCACATTAATAATGTCTGCACAACCGTCTTAAAACGACAACGTGTAGAAAAGTAATCGTATAAACTTTAAAACTATCTGTCCGGACAGCTTCAAACCGTCCGGATGTGTCATGGGGAAGAAGACATAGTCAACTTAGCCATGACCGACCTCTCTCTCACCTCTAAAACTATCTCAAATCAACATCAAACAACACAAAATTATAGGCTAAACAATTCTACAACATTAGACAATCCATATTAATACAAATATGGGCCATCAAACAACGATAGTGGTCGAAAATCCTTCATGAAAATTTCTACATAAATAACTTAAAAACATGATTTTTATGCCAAAAAACCAAATAAAAACATGAGAAACGTACCTGGATACGAATAACTCCATGAAATAGGAAGAAAAAGTAAGATTGCTGGACGAGAAACGTGAATGTAGGTCTGAGAGATGAGAGAAAACGATGTAATGCCAGTGTAAAATGCTGATCAAATGGCTTCTGTTCGTCTTTAAAATCTATCCACACCGTATGGAGGGGTCGTTCATGCTGTGCAGACATTTCCGTTTTTCACTTGGACCAATCAGATTCCTAAGCATTAAATTACAAATCGTATAATCTTCTCGAAATGTTGGCGTTCAGACGAAATGGGTCAGTACCGACAGGCAGACGTCCGGAACTTGCAACGTGGAGTACCACCATTAGCTAAAATTATAGCCATACTCGTCCGGACGGGATGGAACAGTGCGATCGCGCACAACTGTTCTCCATGTTCGTCTGAAACAGATGCGTGTCAATCATGCGCGAGAGTGTAGCTTTTGTGAAGATCTTACCTACATGACTGATAGGTGACAACACTCAAACAATGTACGCACGCTTCGCGTACCGTTCGGACGCGTTCGTAGATTCTGACGAATGTTTTTAGTTACAAATATGTGACGCTTTGCCTTTCGTCACCACTGATTACCGTGCGGACGTTTTTTAAGTACGTCTAGACGGTTTTGTAATTCCTAACTCACCTTGCGTAACGAAATTTTTATTTTGACATAGTCATGGTTTGAGGACAAAATATATTTTGACACTCGGAATTTTGACACTTAATGTCGATTTTATTGTAGTAATGTGTCAAAACTGATAATTTATAATACAATGTCTCAAACTCTCTATAATTAATGGGTAAAAAATTTGTATTTATCCTTATTATAAAGCACGATTTTTAAGTCATAATTCTGACTCGTATTGTACGAGGAAAAAGTCAGGAAGTCAACATAGTACGGTTTGGAAAGGGCGCATGATATTAAGGCCCTATAAATTCAAAGACATTTTCAAGTGAATTAAATGAAGTAAACGAGTTTCCTCGCATGGTTGGCATTTTTTTTCCCTCATGATCACCATTTTTCTTCTAACCGAAACTTTCTGGTTATGACTTTGAACATGACTTTTGTTTCTGGTTCATTTCCTCGTGCTTTTACTTTTTTTTTTCCCCACAGCAGACCGCGAATTATTTTATCTCCATTTTTCTGTTAAAATTAAATATAAGAGAAAATTTTAATACTTTATATCCATCCATATACGCTACAATTTCCTATTAGTATCGTATTTTTGCCGAAATTAAGAAAACTCATGAGATTCCTCTAATTAAGACTATTTTCCTGGAAGATATTTTCAATTATTTATTTCTTTCATTTTTTTCCCAAAACAAACAGACAAGCTAAAATAAAAACATCCAACATATATATATATATATATATTCTTAAACCGAAGGCAAAAATTTCGACCATGATTATATATCGCTGATTGCCTTTTCAGCACTCGGGTATCCACGTGGTTCAAATTTCAACCATTCCCAATTTATTGACGTTTGACAAATCTATTGACAAAGATATTTAGCGGTGTGCCCACAATTTCCGCTTTTGTATATCCGCCGGTCATATTTTAACAACCATATTTGTCAAACACGTAGAAAATTCGAGAGCTGCTTGTAGCAAACGCAAGAGGATCCATTCCCTGCAGATCTTTCTTTGGGACTTACTTACGTACTCTAAACTTGTTCCTAGCTAGCGGCCTACTACCACGTATGACGTAACCCCGGCCAACAGCTAGCCACTGAAAAATCCTTATGATGGCCTGAACTCGACCACGAAGCTAATTAGCCTTTCACAAATTTAATGAGCTACTTCATATATCATGGGGGTTAGTAAATTATTGAAGGTACGTGGCATGGCTTCCATGGGTTTCTTCTAATCCTATATATGTCTAATATTATCGTGTATGAAAGTGAAATCTGAACTCGATCGGTTCGTTCTTTAAGAATATAAGCAGGGAAACATTATATTTTCCTGATGTTTCTGATCATTCTTTAAGCAATAGAGACACGGATTGGTAAGAATTTAATGAGCATATATGGTTAACATGATCTTTTTAGGTTTAGGTGAAAATGCATGGGAGCTAGCCAGCGCTCAAAGGATCTTCGCCTCTAAATTGTTCCAAATGGTACTGACCTTTGGTTGTGATATTGGTTTTGTTCTGATCAGGAATTTGAATGATCCAACTTTCGTGGGGAAGACAGAATTTATTCCTATGGGAATCAGCCCAAAGACTCTAAGCATATAAATTAAAACAAGTTAGTTTGCAATACGAGCTCTTTTATGTTCCTTTACGGGTTTTCTATTAACTTTTTAGTAAAGTGAACAGCCTTGCTTGCACTCAACTGTCTTGCTGGTTATAAATGTTCGTATCTTCTTGGCAATCTCTTCCCCAAGTCAAACAAATAGTTAGCGGTACAATTCTAGTTCAAAAGGAAGATTATTTTGGAAGTTATCCAAATATTATATATGTCTTAATAGAGACAAAAGAAGCTGTCAAGAAGCACCCTCTCTTGGTTACTTTTGGCCGTGAGGGTGTTGCAAAAATCGAACGATCTCTCTAATTACTAGTATAGTATATTTTTTAGTGGTTCCAACTATAATCATTTTAGGCTGTGAATCTAGCCTAGTGCTGTAGTTTCAAAGTTTCTCATGTAATTCCAACAAATCCGACCTTTCATTTTTGGTCAATAAAATATAATCATTTTAGCCACCATATATGTGAAGTTGCTACAAGCCTACAAAATTTCTTGTAGTGATAACCATTTTAGCCACCATATATGGCAGTTGCTACAACCAATATTAATTTCTTGTAGTGATATATATATATGAAATTGTACTGTTTTTTTGGAATTAATTGATATATCAATAATTAGTACTAGTATATAGTATTTGGTTTAGGGCCTGTTCGTTTAACTAGTATTCTCAGGATTTTTTAGAACCTTCACAACACAAAAAATTCTACAACCAAACATCATTTTTAACACTGCATAAAAATAACTACAACACGCATACCAATAAATTTAACATCACCTAAAAATTCTCAAAACACAAAAATTCTCAAAACACAACTCAACCGAACACCCTCTTAGAGAGATCGAGATATTGGAAAAAAGAAATTAGAGCCTTAACCATTCTACGATTTCTTCAGCTACCATCAGAGTCCAACATTGGGCTATTGTAATCGGGGGCCAAGAGTGGCGGCCATCGGTCGGCGCATGAGCCCTCACACGCGTCCACGCGCGCGTGTGAATCTCACGCGCCCGACCTCTTTTGCCTCCTCTTTGACAGTTTTGCTCGTTTTTTGGTTGCCTAGCCTCTCCCCGCCGTGCTCAGCCCCTCCTGGCGGTCCATGTTGCCTCGGTCCGGCCTCCCTTTGTCGGCGCCTAGTGGTCACGCGCGGCCTTGCGCGCGTGCGCCGACTAGGGGCTCGGTGGTTTTGCTCCCTGCCGCCCTTGGTTGCTGTTGTTTTGTGTCGCCTCCTGTTCTGCCTTCTCCTCCTATCTTGTATACAGCTAGTCATTGTCTGAAGATCGCCCTGAAGGAGTCGGATCGTTACTCAATTTGCCCCTCCTCCAGTGGAAGCTGTCATTGCCCTGAGCGGTGGTTCTGTTGTGTTCCGGTCTTTGTGAACAGTTTGTATTGTGCTCTGATCCTTGTGATCGGTTTATGTTTGTTTTGTATTCACAGCCCTTGTGGCTGTTGGTGGTTCCGGCTCTTGTGTCCGGTTATTGTAGTCTTTAGGTCCGTTTAGGTGTTTTACTGGCCTTTCGGTCGATTTTCTACTGTGTATTGGTTGTATTCTTCTCGGTTTTTAATAAATTTTATTTATCTAGAAAACCAAAGTATTCTCTTTCTTGTTTTGCTATGAATAAAGGTAAAAATTTTAGTGAAGTTGATTAAAAAAAAGTATTCTATGACAGCTCCAAAAGAAAGAAAATAAAATGTTGGCAGCCAGAATTAATGGATGATCCAAATTTACAAAGGAAATTATCAACCTTGTCACGTACTCTTTTTTTTTTTTTTCTAAGCAACCTTGTCACGTACTCTATCCAATGCTGACTGTTTAACATGATAGTTTTTTGTTTTTTGTTTCTAGGCCGTTTAACTTGACATAATATAGTTACACGTACCTTTGAAGACATTAAGGTAGACAAAAGGCCGCCAATTACGAAGGAATATAAATGGGAACCCAAATTAGGTTACTGCATGTACAATTCTAAAGTTCCCATGTGTTCCTCACAGCTTTGGTCTCCAAAAATTCCAGAGTCAAATCAAATGACGAAACACACGGAGATATTGAATCTTTCTTACGCGGTTCGCTGCTTACAGTAGTACTTTTCAACGACATCATTTGACCTAATTCCATCTAATTAGCGTATGACTGGGTCCAGTTTCCAGTACTACTTTTCAACGACATCATTTGACGCAATTCCCTCTAATTAGCGTATTACTGGGTCCAGTTTCCAATATTATTGATTTTGATCCCAAAACGGAGATATTTTTTGTCCTGCAGGCCCATTTTTATGAGGATGGAAACTTGAAATCTCTTCCCACCCGCTCACCGGTTGCTAATATATCTATCTTTTTAGTATTTTTCTTTTTGGTGCAAGAACACATCTTATAATTTGGCTGCTTCAATTATTTGACCAAGGATAATTTCTACAAATTCTTTAATTTCAAATTAAAATTGAACTTTTTTTGCGCTCAATCGCCAACCCTGACAATTTAGATGACGTTCGTTTGAAAAAAATTTATAGGATTCTGATAAAATTATGAATATTTAGGTGATGTTAAAGTTATATTTGCACGCGTGCATACGTTATTAAAATAGATTGATATTTATAAAAAAATAATAAAGTATTGTATTAAAATACGTATATTTTATAATATTTAATATGTAAATATAAAAATAAGATACAAATCTTAAAAAAAAACACTCAACCGAATATATCGTTAGAGAGAAGTGAAATCGATATTAATTGGAAAATAAATAGCAAACAGAAAAATAATTAATATATTATTTCCCTTATATTAGATAATATTCATAAAGCTTAGGGGTGGGTCTATGATGGGACTCGCCCTTTGTTTCACAGAAACCAAAAATGTCCCCGTAAACTTTTTAATTATATAAATTGAGCCAAATTTTGAATCGTATTCACCGAAATTTGAATGTTTAAATTTACGTAAAGCCAAAATCAATTTTAAAAGAAATGGAGGAATAAAAGAAAATAGAGAACCAAATCTCTTGTCGGTCCATTAAAAAAAATGAATTCTTGGAATATATTTGGGAGACAAATGTTTGCTTACCGTTCAAGGCACGGATCTCGCTTCCATTATCTGCGGCCTCTATCCAACTGTAGCGCTCCACGTCATACAGGATAGATTTACCTTTTTTTTTTTCTACATAGGATAGATTTACCTTCACTTCAAGTTCAAGGAATGTGGGCAATTTAATAATCTACTGTAGCTGAAATGACTGAAATACTCTTCTGTCCCCCACGTGGCAAGTAGTCATAACACGAGGCTGCCCTTTTAAATTATTGAGTGCCGCAACAAACCATCGTGCTCTTCTGCCTCTCTAGTCACGACACATGGCGCTGGAACTTCGGCTCCTCTTTGCAAGAGTCAACATTTTGACGTCGGTGCTACAGTGCTCCCACCTGCAGTTGATCTTTCCACCGGAGAAAAAGAATGGGTACCCATTCGAGAAGTACTTGGGTGCCCAAAAAAGAAATACACACTTCGCGTATTTATTTTTAGGCCCACTCTTTTTTTGATGCTGGCGTTTTGCAAGAAGGAGCAATTAAACCCACCTAGTTTTTGTTTGTGTTTTTTTATGACAAGGATTAATCTCAGATTTATTGTACACCGAGCTCGAACAGACCTGTTTGTGTTTTTTTTTTATGACAAGGATTAATCTCTGATTCACTGTACATCGAGCTCGAACAGACCTCATCCAATTGTAATGCATCGAAGTTAAATACCTCGGACAAATCTTGGATATGACCTTCTACCGTTGTATCAAGTAAGCCGCACAAAAAAATGTTGTCACAGCCCATGAGAATTTGAATTAGGGTTTATCAGTTGATAACTTTGACCTCTAACGGTCTTGCCCACGCCCTAGGGGCAAACCCGGCTGAGTTAATCTAGTGTTTTAGACATACGCTTAACAACATATACATATATTTCATGTTTTTTAGGACCTTTCTTCCAAAAAGCTAAAATTTTGAGTAAAATTAAGGGATAACATTCAAAAGAAAAAGATTTTTATTTTTGATTTTTCGAATTGGTGATTCGAGATGGTTAATATTATTTTAGAAACAAAAAAATAGAGAACTGAAATAAGAAAATTTGCATGGATTGTTGGAAAAAATGAGCATCCAGTCACGTTGACTGAGTTGCTAATTATGGGCCTTTCTAAGTGTACAAAAAGAAAATTTAAGGAATTTTTTAAAAAAAATCAGAAATTTCACAATCAAACATCAAAATCTCAAAATTTTCACGGTGCAACATTTTTCAAGCCAATTTCAATTAAAAAAATTACACCAAATCTTATCTCTCCTTATTTTTTAATAAACTCCATTACCTTTTAATTAAAAAAAATCTATAGATCTTCGATATTCTTATTTTTAAAAAGCTCCAATAAAATCATTTTATAATTAAAGATTCTTAAACTTTTTATCAAAATTCACTCTTACAAATTTAAAATTCTCCTTAGACTCTTCATATCTATGTTAAACTAATACAACTCAACAAACTGATTTCTTTCAATTACATTATGCGATTGCATTTTCGGACCTTGATGTCCATGTGAAGTAATGCTCTTCGAGCATTACCCTGAATTGTATAGGACAAGGCCGCTCTGCGAGGCATCAACTTGGAGGCGTAGGTTCGCTAGAGACAGGGGAAGCCATCCAAGTGACGCGTGACTTTCAGAGACAATCGAAAGAGGCCTAAAAATGAAGAATGAAACCAAGCGCGTGAGATTCACGCGGGGCGCGTGGGGCATGTGGACCAGAACGCGCTGGCCAAATTGAGCGTGACCGGAACAGTTGAGCTCGCCTGGTGGTGGAGAAGACAACAAACTGGGCGGTGTCCACCAAAAAGGAACCAAAATGCCTAAATCTAAAAATCAAAATAACGAACAAAAACAAAGAACAACAAAGGTTAGAACAACAAACGCATGCCAGAGAAAAAAAGGAGAATGGAGCTGTGGATGGATGGGGGTGGGAGGAGTTGAGGTGAGAAGCTCCTCCCACCTGTGCTACCGAAAAAAGGAAAAAAAAAACTAAGCTAGGTTTTTGAAAAACTCTCTAGAGATTCGTCCTCCGAGGATCCAAAGTAAATTTTATTTTGTGATATAAACAAAGTAAATTTTATTTTTTAAAGAGGACAGTAGTTCTTAACGTTATTGATAGGTTTCACTTGTAATGAAAGAATACGTAATTACATCACAAGAGTCACTTTATCTATAATTAACAATAAAATCAAGTAAATATTATTTTTTAAGGATAGAATGCAATAATTGTACACTTTAAATAAAGAGAAAAATTCATTTTGCATTTATTAAGAGGACAATATTATTTTGAAGGTCCGAACTATTATGTTTATCACGTTAAACCCTTGAACTATCAAAAGCTACCTTACGAAACGTATACAATTAAAATTTTCTCATTTGATAATAATTAGAAGATTTAAGACGTAACACATAAACAATGTTTTAATTTCTTCGATTCATTTGTCTAGTGCACGATCGAAAGTACTATTTACCAATATGTGGGTCAAATAAGGTTGATGGACAGAAAGTCAACCTTCGATCCTATCTACTTTTATACAAACCTTAAGGATAAACAAAGAATGATCTAAATTAACGTATCTTACATGACTTGAATTTCATTTCTTTTTCTATATGCCGCAAAAATTTATGTATTGACTTAATTTCATAGTTTTCATCTAAATAAAAAATTATAAATCATGAACTTTTCTGATAAAACTTAAGTTTGCATAAAAATTATAATTTTTATTTGAAATGACGTACGTCTTTACCTTCAAACAAAACGTAAGGAACCACCAGTATGGTAGCCCAAGTGGTATGGGGGTCTGAAATAAGACACCTAAGAGTGGGTGTGGGGGGAGATCCTTGGATCGAACCCTCCCGCCCTTAATATTGCTTGCATGCTGGTGGGGTTGTGGTGACGATCCTCCCTTCCCGGGGTAGGTAGCTATGGCTCAATCCGAACATTCTACAGCGGGTGGGAAGTTCCTATGGTCACTCCCAGGGGAGGTTGGCTACATTGGTCGCCCCCTTCTGCCTTTTTTGCTTAGCAAAAAAAAAAGTAAGGAAAAAATAGTCATTTTATAAATAAAAAATAGTATTTTTTTATCTAAATATTTAACGAAAGATTGTGTAAAATATGTACTATTAGTAGTCGAGTGGTGTAATGTAGCGTGAATTTATTTCTTTAGTTAAATTTCTTCATATCAAATTAGAGATCAAAGGATAATTTCTAATAGAGTCAAATTAGTTATATCTCTAAATAATACATGGTGGAGAAAGTCCGAATACAATATTGTCTAATTTATATAAAAATTATATATATATATATATATATATATATATATATATATTGGAAAAAAGTATGATCTAACGTGCGCTGCATGAATTGATTTTCTTATTTTCATACGCCAAAATGTAATAAATTAATAAGGTAACTTTTGTATAAGTAAGTTTGTAGTTGTATTTGCCTTTAGCGTGTGGCATATATATGTGTGCTACATGATTTTCTTAATTTCCTCATAAAATTAAAATATATTGAATTTTTTATATTATTTAATTTTCAACTCATTTTGGTCAAAATAAAAAGCTAAAATAAAATAAAATAAATAGCACTAGAGAAAAAAAAATTTGTATAGAAAATCCCAAAATTAAGAATTAACTATAATGCATGGTTGTATTTATACTCAATATTCCGCCTACAAAAAAATAAAGCGTTCAATATTCCAAGGGTAAGCACCGAAAAATAAAAATCTAGAAATATTAAAAATTACAAGGGCATTAGTGCAAAGTAGAAATATTTATTACGTCGACATCTACACTGTACTTGGACATATCAGCAATCGGACTCAAATCCTAGCGTATAGCTAACTGTATACAATTGTATTTATACAATGTACTTTTTCCCGTAATAAATATTTTTATTTATTGCTTCTGGAAATTCAAAAAACCTTTTCAATTTTATTTTATTTTCAACAGTATGGGTCCCACTTTAAATAAACTCCGTATGAATGAAGGTTCTAATTTATATATCCTTTCTTTTTTTCTCTCTTTCTCTCTCTCATTTATTCTTCTTCATATTTCTTCCTCCTTCTGTCTCCCTCGCTCTCTCAACAATTCTCTTTCCGTGACACTTTTTTTTTTTCTGGACTCACAGACAACCAACAACTACGACAATTCCTTGCTTTTCTTTTAAAGGAGAAAACCTTGGGATATTGAGTGTCGTTGAGATTTGTAATCTATTTGTTTTCTCCAGTGTGTTTGGGATTGATTGATGTGGAGGTTAGAGCCATATCTTTGTTCTTTTGGATTGCTTTGTTAGTAAGTCATTCACTCTGTTTCTATTATTTTATCTTGTTTTTCAAAATCCTTTATTTTGCTTTGAGCTGAAAATGGAAGTTTCTCTGTGGAGTCTTGGTCTGATATGGGGTTCATTTTGAACAGTTTAATTGGTTACCATTTTCAATTCTTGAAATTTATTGGAGAACTTGAGTTGGTAGTTTTTTAGCTTTGGGTGAGTTGTGGGTTCATGGGGCGTTCTCTTCATTGGCGTTTCTGTATTGCGGTCACATGAATCCTTGTTGAATTGCTGGTTAGTTAGAGGTGCTTCTATTGCAGAAGGTGAAGATTCGAGATTTAGTTGGTTATTCGCGCTTTTTTTTTTAAATGAAAAAAAATTCCCCATCTTTTTTATTAGATTTATGAAACTGTTATTGCTGATGGTTTTCGTATTCTTTTTTTTTTTTGAAATTCATGTTATAGCTGTATGTCCTTTTGATTTCTCTTGGCTCTTCTTGTTGTAAATTTGGTTATTTTGTTTAGCTTTGAATGGGTCTTGTAGTAGAGGTTGGGATAAGTTGTTCAATTGGATGACTTCATTGCTCGACTCTGGTGAATCTTTGCGATTTATAGTGGGGAGTTTAATCTCTTTGTAGCATAAAGTCGAGCGTTTGGAGGCCGCTGATCTTTGAATATTCCAAAAATTTAAGGGATTTTAGGGTATTATATATGTCATGGCTTGGATAATTCCTTTATTTTCATTTTTGTCTCTCATATTGTTCTTATATATTCTCTTGCAACTTAGCTTTCTTATCTGATTTTGCTACTGGATTTAGTTTTCTAGGTGTTATTTGTGATAATTGGTTCACTGGATTTGAGATCTCATAGGAACTTTCAAAAATTGGTTGATAAACTGAGAACTTCTGGTGATGCTTTCGATTGTTAGATCATTAGAAAGAAAAAGAAGGTGAATTATTCTTAATCCATGTAACTTTGATACCTTAATTTTAATCCTCTGCTTCTAATTTTTTGGATTGATTTGCCAAGTGATCGTTGTGATGATTTTAGAGATTTTGGATTCTTGTATTGCAAAAATTTGGATTTTTTTTGTTCGTTAACTGAGTTTCCTTTTTGCTTCAACTAAGTGGGTGATAAATTTTGAACCTTGTGTAGCGAAGACTATTTGCAGGATTAGGATTTTTCCATTTTGGGATAAGATGTGTAGCATGTGTCAGACTTTTAGTGCGGAATTGCCTAAGTTTGAGGAGAAGAAGAGACGGGAGAATGGGAATTATTTAAGACCAGATACTGGTGGGTCGTGCAAATTTTGTGGGGATAAGCAGGATGGAGAATTTAAAAGGCAGAGTGGTGCGAGTCAGCATGCAACACCAACGATCAGTCCAACTACTTCCTTTTCAAGCAGTGATAGCTTTGTTTCTAATGGCAGTAAATTTCTATCTTGTTATCACTTTGGTATTTTTTGGCTGAACCAGATGTTCATCCTGCTGAGGCAGCCTTAACTAATTCTTTTTTCGTTTACTTTTCTGCCGTTACAGGTGAGTATTCAGTGGAGGTAAACTCCTATGACAGGTATATATTCCCTCTACAAGAATATGTTGTTGTCGCAAATTTTGAGTGATTCACAATTTATACTATTTCTACATATGTTTCCTTTAGGAATAATAGTGATAGAAGGATGAAAAGCATCTCAATGGAAAGTGGTAGTGAGAATGAAAGGCACATTGAAAGATATGTGGGAGTACAAACAGGTGATTGTCTAGAAATAAAAAATAATGTTGTTGGGAATCAACGCAAACCCCCTACAGAAGTACCTGAGAATCCTCAACCTAATTTTGATGAACCGCACACCGAAATTTGGGTACCTCCAGAAGCAGAAGACCCAGAGGATGACATGGAGGGGAGCATGGCTTACAATGATGATGATGATGATGAGTGTGGCACTGAGTGGGGCAAGCCATCTACTTTGAGTTGTTTTAAAGATGAAGGAAGTGGGAGTTACAAGTTTAAAGTGGAAAAACAAAGAGCCATGGAAGAGGTGATAAATGGGAAGTTCAAGGCTATTGTAGCCCATCTTCTGAAATCTGTGGGTGTTGACTCTTCTGAGGAAGATGGTGAAAGTTGGGTGGATATTGTCGGTTTTCTAGCATGGGAATCTGCTTCACTTTTGAAGCCTGATGCTATTGATGGGAAAGCAGTAGATCTGAATGGTTATGTGAAAGTGAAATGCATTGCAACTGGTTCTCGCAGCCAAAGGTAATATCAATAGAAAAGCCCTTGGATGTTTTCCATTTTATTTTTGTATTTTCATCTTAGTTCCCCTAAACATTTATTTGACACAAAAGGTAGGTGTCTGTAGTAGGGGGAACAAATTGATTCTCGGTGTGGTGATATTATTAAGTGTTAATTACATCAAACGAAATTGGCTGCCTGCTTCCTGATATTATCACCGTTCAATTTTTTTTTATTATTTTCAGCTATCCTTTGATTAAAGGATTAATAAGTTATTCTGCTTCTGTAACCCATTAGATGCCTTCTTAATAATATAAATGATTATGCTCATGCTCACAAGGACACCAAATAACACTTAATTGATTTAATGCATTTCTATGTGGCAATAGATCACCTCCCAACTGCCAGTTACCAGATGTGGGTTGATCCCATCTTTTTTTTGTACTTGTGTAACCCTCCCCCAACCCCCCCCCCCCCTCTCTTCCCCATCATGGATATTAATTTTGGATTGCATATTGCAGTCTAGTAGTAAAAGGGTTGGTCTTCAAAAAGCGTACTGCTCACAAGCACATGCCAATCCAGTACAGCAATCCAAGGTTGTTGCTGATCAGAGGTGTTCTTGGTCAGTCTACCAGTGGGTTGTCATCTTTTGCTTCAATGGAGCAGCAGGTAACATGATCAGAATCACCTTAGTTTTTGCATCTGGAAGCATCTACCTCATTTTCTAATTATTTGCTTGCAAACAGGAAAAAGATTATCTGAAGTCTCTCATTGAGATGATAGAATCGTGTCATCCAAATGTGATATTAGTAGAGAAAACTGTTTCTCGTGATATCCAAGAGTTTATTCGTGCAAAAGGAATGACACTGGTCTTTGATATGAACCTTCATCGCCTAGAGCGAATTGCCGACTGTACTGGTGCACCGATCCTGTCATCTGATACTCTGACCAGTAAAAAGCTAAAACAATGTGAGTCTTTTCGTATTGAAAAATTCGTAGAGGAACATGCGCCTTTGGGTGAAGGGGGAAAGAAACCGTGTAAAACATTGATGTTCCTTGAAGGCTGTCCTACACGTTGTACGGTCAGTCTGTTACTTCTCATTATACTTCTGCTATGTTGTAAATTTCATATTTTTGTTTTTGAATAGGTTGACTTCTTGGTTGGTACATTAATTAGATCACATTTTTGTGGTGGTTGAGGATGTGGATCGAAGACTTCCATGCATACATTTGCTTGTAGCATGTAGTCATACGGATAGTTATTGAACACAAACAGGAACTCGTATGGTTGGACCTGTGCAAGTCCTGGGTCCCTGATTCAACGAGGGACACCTAAGAATTAATTGAAAATCTAGAATACTGGAAAAAAATGGAGACATCAATTTACAAATAATAAACAATTTCATATGAGATATTCGGAATAAAATATATACATGTATAATCTCATTCCTATTCCGATCTTAATTGTTGGCTTCTCGTAGTGCAAAATAAACATAAGGAGAGCTCAACGAGAGTACAATGATGTTATTCGCAAAACTAAATATCAAGTCTCTGAGTTATAGAATATCAACAGTGTGCAAAAATGTCAAAGCAAAAACATACGTGGGACGTCAGTATATCTTACTAAGGAAGTAAATTGAGAATTTACATTCAAGAAAGAATTATTATGTATATAGGAATAAGTTCATGCAAATGAAAATAGAGATACAATGTTTGATGAAGTATATTATGAAAAAAAAGGCTAAAACATTTGGATTAGGGATAATGTATAATATTTTGGAATTATATGTCTTTCTTTATTTGTTATTTTGCAAAAGGGATACAGTAGGGAAAGAAGTACATATATTTCCTGAAAGATGTGATATTTCTTGAGTAACGTTCTGTTTTCCCTTTTTGAAAGGACCAAATACCAAACATATTATGAAGGAACATTTTTACCTATTTAAAAGTCTATATACTTTGCTAATTTATCTATTTAAAACTGCCTTCTTGGCAGTTTTGCTATGACTTTTTACAGTTTCGATTTTAATTTTGATTTTATTGTGTTAGGAGTACTTGTGATAGATAGATGCGAAGCCCTTGACCTTCGGTATGTCATGATATTGCAGATTTTGTTGAAAGGCGCACACAGTGATGAATTGAAGCGCATTAAATGTGTCGTGCAGTGTGCGGTTATCATGGCATATCACTTGATTCTTGAGACATCGTTCCTTGTTGATCAGAGGGCAATGTTCTCTACAATTCAGTTTCCTGAAGCTGTGAATGCCTTGCTGACTGATAATCAATCCCCTAAATTCGGATCTGGTAACTCGAGTGTTCCTTGTAATGGGGAAGTGGCCACAAATGGGATATGTGACATTGATATTCCCATTTCCAATGGATTTCACGCAGAAGAAACCCACAATTCAAGCTTAGAGTTGGAAAGCAACTCCACATTTACTTATGAACCATATAATCCGGCCATTTTTGCTGGGTTGTCATCTCTTTCTGCTTCGTTAAAGAAAGTTATGGGGGATGGTTTCCCACTTTCTGCCTCCTCTTATCAATCTCTATCATCATATTTTGGATTCAATGGTCATATCAGTGAACCTGTCTCTTGTTCGACAACTCCAGAGGCAGTTGACCATTGTGATATGGAAGCTAAAGGTGCTTTTGACGAAGAAAAGTCACTTGATGGTGGGCAATTTCAGACTTGTTCAGAATGTACTGAAGTCCCTATAGAGATTAAAGTAGATGGTGGTACTAATGAAGACCAAATACAGAATAGGGATGACATCAGCGCTGTGATGGATTCTCAGAGTATTTTGGTTTTGATGTCTAGCCGGAATGCTTTAAGAGGGACAATCTGTGAGCAAAGCCATTTTTCTCATATCATGTTCTACAAGAATTTTGATGTTCCTCTTGGAAAGTTTCTGAGGAATAATTTACTCAATCAGGTTCGTCATAATTTGCACTTAAGACTTTTTTTTTTATAGTTATAAAGTTGTCACCTTGAAATATATGTATATGCTTTGAATGATTTCGTTATACATATGGCTTCCACTTTTCTGAGTGGACTCACCCTCTTTTGAGTGCCTTGCATGCTTTCCTTAGTATTAGGGCCTTGTATGTTTGTTTTTTCTTATTGATAAGCAAAAAAATCTATTGCTCCATTGGAAAGACAAGAAAAAGGTTTTATGGATTTCAGTGCACTGGCGTAAATTGCTTTCAGTTACTTGATATGGTTCGTTGGGATTCCTGTCCAAAATCTTTTTTGGATTTGGCTTGCTTTATGTTGTATTGATAGAAACTGCTGATTATGCAGAGAAGCCAGTGCACATCATGTGGTGAACTACCAAAAGCTCATTTTTACTATTATGCTCATCATCATAAGCAGCTTACTATACAAGTTAAACGGCTTCCTGAGGGAAAGCATTTACCTGGAGAAGCAGAAGGGAAGCTTTGGATGTGGAGTCGTTGCACCAAAAGTGCACCTGGGAATGGAATCCCAAAGTCTACAAAAAGAGTGTTGATTTCCACTGCTGCCCGTAATCTTTCATTTGGAAAATTCTTGGAGCTCAATTTCTCGCATTCTTCTGCATCTAGCGGATTATCCATCTGCGGCTATTCTCCAGGAAACTTCCTCTACTTCTTCGGGTATGGATCATTTGCCAACTCTTTATTTAATGGTATCCATTTTTACTTTGTCTTGAAGCTAAAGAAATATCTATGATCTGTTCAATTAGTGGATTTGCACCCTTTTAGAAATAAATTCCATGCCACTAGTCAGTGAGTAAATTAGTTGTTTGCACTGGAATGAATTAGGATGCCTGTTGCTTATAAGAAAAGAAAATTTGATAGGCCTGCCATTATGTTTCTTTTTGTTTGTGAGGGTGACAGAAGGTAAGGATTGGTTGGGGAGGAGAGGTTGAAGCTGGGAGAGGACTTCTACGAGGTTGAGTGTCATCTCAAGCACTTTAACCTGGCTTGAGAAAAAAATTCTTTGTTTCCTTTTGAAGTTTTTTCTTTGTTTCCTTACCTTTCTTCCTGGCCCGCTGGGAGGGGGTGGCGGATGCAAACCATTACATGCAGTGTACTAGAGGAAAAGTGGATTGCAATTTCTTATGCCAGTGCATTGTATTTGTTTAATGCTAAGAAGAGTATTTGAAAATGAGTTCTTGCAGTTTTATTCTTTGAGTACATAGTGATATATGCTTGATCATATTGTTTACTACGTGACTTGATTCAATAAGTGCAGGTTAGGCCCCATGGTTGCAATGTTCAAATACTCAACGGTTGCAATATATAGCGTTTCTCTGCCTCCTCAGAAGCTGGAGTTCAGAAATTCAATTAGACAAAAGTGGCTTAGGAAAGAAACTGAAAATGTATGTTTTTTTTCATGCCTGCTTCTTGGTGTGTGCTAATGCTTTGGTGTTTCTTTTGGCACGTTGGAAGATATAATTGTGTGCCGAACCACATTTTCTAATTTTTTTTGTCTCATCCTTGTTTTCTTCAAGGTGTACACAAAAGGGGTGTTACTGTTCACAGAGGTCGCCAATGCTTTGAAGAAGATCAGATCTCAATTTGCAGGCAGAACTGTGAACTTGCAAGGCGTGTCACTAGACTTGTCTGGTATTGAAGAAATTTTAAAGCTGGAAAGATCTGAGTTTGAGGTTGGTTTTCCTTGAGTACATCTTTGACAGATTGCATTTTTAAAGTGCAATATGGAGAGGTATATCAAGCTTGTTTGTGTGCATGTGTTCAATCATTGTGTGTATGCTACAACTTGGTGTTATTACTGGTTTAAACTGGGTCGTACAACTTTAAGAAACAACTTAACTGCTATGAATTTAATGTTTGGGGTTGGGGAATGTTTTTGCCTTTTGATGGGCACGAGGGATAAAGTTGGACTCTTGCTTTTATCACTAGGAATGGCTTGGTCCTCTGTTTGATTGAGGATTGTTTCTCCTTCTAGTTTCAACGGGAAGACCTATGATGTAGAAGATCATAAATTTGCAATGGCTGTAGTTATATGAATATTTAGTTTTGACATTTCTCTACTACACCCGTGTTCTTTTCTTACTCTTACGTTGTAGGTACAGGGATTGCCTTTTGTTAGTCTCTTAAGCCTAAGGTAGGCATTTTTCTCTCTTGTGGATATGATATACCAAGATTGATTTAAAACAGGTAAACCTTCAGAGTACTGTTTTCACGAATGGGAATCCAGACCAGGCAGTTTACAAATTCCTCAGCTTGAACCGGTTATTGTGGGAGCTTCTGCTTGAGTCATGCATCTGGGATCGACGCTTGCATTCCCTACTCTCATCTGATCCTACAGTAGGTGAGACTAATACTGCAGAGAAAGTAATGCTAGACCAAGTTAACTTGAAAATGAATGTCCCTGCTGCTGGAGGCAATGAGGGCACAGGAATGAGTTTAGAGAAAGGTAATGAGGGATTTGATGACCGTGCAGATTTGAAGCTTAAGTTCAATACATCAAGGGAAGCAAACAAATTTCCAATCAAAGAAATCCCAGTTGAAGGTCAAGTTCAAGAATCTGATAGTGGTTTGGGTCCAAGTACAGATAGATCATCTGACAATGGGTGCATAGTGAGACATACTGGCCCTGCCGATTGTCAGTCTGGTAATGATAATTGCCAAGCAGTAATTCTTCCTTCGTTTGATAATCTACAAGTGGATAGAACCATTCTACTGCCCAGAGGTCTTGGGAGTGCTGATTATATTTCCAAGCTACATGGATCAAAGAAGAATAAATCTTTTTGTTCTGTGCCATCCGGCTTTGAAAATTCAATTGCATGGCTTTGGACACCATTCCCAGAAATGCGACAGATGGACATCAAGAATTTCCTGAAACTTTGCTTGCAGAAATTCGAATGTATCTGTAGCTACACTCCAGAATACATTCCTACAGCATATCAACTGATCAGTGAGGAAGGCTCAAGGCTTCACATCCCTCTTGAAACTGATGAATATATTGTCTCAGACTATGAAGGAGAACTCTCAAGCATAATTGCATGTGCACTAGCCTCCTTAGAGGATCGACATGTTGGATTGGAAGTTCTTGATGAGGATAGGAGGAGAGGGAATGGAATGGCCGCTAAGTCCTTTGACAGTTTACAGAGCTTAGGTAGAAATTCCAATGTCTCCTCCCCGCATTGGTCTTCAAATGGTTTTTCTGATTCAGATTCAGGCCATTCTACACCGAGCATTTCTTCAGACGACTCGCGGTTCTCCAGTTTTGATGGGTTGAATTTGTTGGATTCTCTTGTTCCTCTAGAACCTTTTAGTCCAGTTATCAACCTGCCTGGGAAGGGTAAATATTCAGTAGCTTGTATATATGCCAATGAGTTCCATGACCTTCGTAGTCGCTGCTGCACATCTGAGGTTGATTATATTGCTTCCCTTAGCCGTTGTAGGAATTGGGATGCCAAAGGTGGGAAGAGCAAATCTTTTTTCGCTAAAACACTAGATGGCCGGTTTATTATAAAGGAAATCAAGAAGTCAGAATTTGATTCATTTATGAAGTTTGCTCGGGATTATTTCAAGTACATGAATCAGTCATTTGAGCTGGGAAACCAAACATGCCTTGCAAAAGTCCTTGGAATCTATCAGGTTTGTTGGATTGATTTCTCAAATTTTATGTACCTTGCATCTTTGTTCTTAGCATCTGAATATATTTGCAGGTAAACATAAGACAGGCAAAAAGTGGGAAAGAGTTTAGGCATGATCTGATGGTCATGGAGAATCTTAACTTCGGTCGGAAAATTACTCGTCAGTATGATCTTAAGGGTGCTCTACATGCTCGGTACACTACAGCAACTGATGGTTCGGGTGATGTTCTTTTGGATCAAAACTTTGTCAATGACATGAATTCGTCTCCCTTATACGTTAGTAACCAAGCCAAGCGTTTTTTGCAACGGGCTGTTTGGAATGACACAGCTTTCCTTAATGTGAGTATTCAAATAATTCCTTCTATTAAAGGATATATACATCTGTAACTGGATCTCGGCACTATTTCTGTGCACCATATTTTGGCCCACAACTACAATGTTCCTGTTCTGTGAATGTGTGAAGCCATTCAGCCATCGTAACTGCTGCACTTCTGATTTTTCAACTGTCATTTATTCTTGAAGTTTGGTTTTCATTCATGGAGTTATATGTGTTGACTCCAAAATATCTGACGTATTCTGGCTTTAAATATCTTTTCAAACAAATATAGTTTATTGATTCTGCTAAAATGTGTGTTTCATATATCTGCAGTCAATCAATGTGATGGATTATTCTTTGCTTGTGGCTGTGGATTCGGAGAGGCGGGAACTTGTATGTGGTATCATTGATTATTTGAGGCAATATACCTGGGACAAGCAATTAGAGACTTGGGCGAAATCTTCACTCGTTCCAAAGAATGTTTTGCCAACTGTCATCTCTCCAAAAGAGTACAAGAGGAGATTCAGAAAGTTCATGTCCTTGCATTTCTTGTGTGTCCCAGATAGTTGGTGCACGCAAATATCCTCCGACCCTTGTGAACTTTGTGGTATCAAAGATGATGATGGTACTCAACCAAATTCCTAAAGGGAAGGGGGCTTAATGGTTTTTCTGCAAGAGTCTTTTAACTGTTAATATTGTCTATTTAGTTCGCTCCTGCTCCATTCTTGCAGTTTCAAATATATTGTAAATAGACGAGTACGAGCATCTGCTGCATCTCGGCCAACCCAGTTATTCCCCGTTTTTAGTGAATTTCTGGGGGGGGTTCAGTCCTGTAGGTCCAAGTCCACACTTTGAGATGAGTTTTTGTGAAGTCTCTTGAGAAAGTGTAGAGTTGCGGTAGTTGAAAGACTAGTGATTATATATCAATGAAAAGTTGCAGTCCCCAAATTTATCAAATATGTATATTCTGCATTTTCATTTGCATTTCTCTGGCTATATCAGTATTCTTCGATTGAATGTATTCTTCGATTGAATGTACAGCAAATTCAGAGAGAGATAAACCTAACATATGGGTCTCACAGTGGGATCCACATTGTCCGGTAATTAATACGTACAGCAAATTGGAGATAATCTAATTGACTGGTTTATGGCCTGGTTTAGGGTTTGTCTCATTGAGTTCGAAATGCTTCCTGGACAAACATGGAAGTTTTGACTTCGACGTTAATATACTGCAGGAAGAACGGCTACTATCTTTTTTACCCATGTCTAGGACTATACGAATCTTTGGTGGACAAGAAACATATGAGACCTACCTCCTTTCTTCAATTTGAGTGGCAAAGCATAACGCCATTTCTTAAACCAAAAGCAAATGCCAAAAAGTGAAAGATGGGGAACGAAACCCCTTTCAAAAGAAACCAGACTTAGAAAAAAAGGGAAAAAAAGCTTAGGAACAGGATAGCTTGTCACCCCTAACTTGAACAAAGAATCCCAACTCTTTGCATGCTCTGTTGGTTCTATAGACTCTCTCTTCCGGTCATGACCCCTTTCACAAGAAACCAGACTAAGAAGAAAAGGAAAAAAAAAAAGCTTAGGAACAGAATAGCTTGTCACCCCTAACTTGAACAAAGAATCCCAACTCTTTCCATGCTCTGATGGTTCTATAAACTCTCTCTTCCGGTCATGACTGCACAGCCTCCCACTAAGATGGACAGCTCAATCTACCAAGACTCGATCGAAAGCCACGAGAGCGAAGGCGATTATTACTACCTCAATGATGATGACACTGATGAATGCCATTACCTGTATCTTGTTAATGCAATCCTTAGTGGCACTGCACGCCTAAACATTCTCTTACCCACGGCCACCATCCTTGCCTTCACAATTTTAGCTCCACTCTTGACGAATGATGGTGAATGCATAGCCTTCAACCGTTGGCTGATAGGCTTCTTCTTGGCTCTTTCAGCAGCCTCATGCATCTTCTTTACATTCACAGACAGCTTTCGGACTGCCACCGGTCGGTTATACTATGGGATGGCAACCTTCAGAGGGATATGGACTTTCAATGGTGGCCGGAGGAAACCGCTTGTGCCATCTGATTATAGGTTGAGATGGGCTGACCTATTTCACGCATCGCTTTCGTTAATAGCATTTCTTACCTTTGCAGCTTTGCACGTTGACGTGGTGCAGTGTTATTATCCGGGAATACCCAGGAAGGTGACCAACACTCTTCCTCTGGTTGTTGGTTTTGTCATAAGTGTTTTGTTTGTGCTTTTTCCTTCAAAGAGAAAGGGTATTGGATATCCTTTCTTGCTGCAAAGGGACGCTTTGTACTCGAGATGTTGAGAGATCCTGCTCCCCTTTATACATAATTCCAAACACCTGTTGCTATTTTTTCTTTAGTGCTATGACTGGTATCCCAACGTCTAATGATTCATGAATACAAAACAAGTTCTAGAAAGCTGAAGACTCTCACATGAATAGTGGAAAAAGATATTATTATGACAAAATCTGATAGAATAAACAACAAATCAAACTCTTATCTTTTAGATACATTGGCATCGAAGCGGAATTGATACACCTGCTGGTTTTCTGTGCTCTCGGACAATGGCTTCCTTAATCAAGGGCAATTTCTGGTGAACCTTTTTCCAAATGTGATTCACAGCACCATCCGTACGAATCGGCCCAATACCACCCAGATGCCCATTGTCATACTCAAAAATAGGTTGAATGCGAGACATATTTCGTCGAAATTTGTCCTTCTGCTCTTTAGAGAAGCTTCTGAGATGACCCACTAGCCAATTTGTCCTTAACGCATCACTAACTGCTACAAAAACTGAAAACTCTGAATAATCTACCAAACCTTCAAATGGGAGTTCAATGTTATCGCTAACAATAACAGGTATACAGAGACTTTGAATGGCATCAAAAAGGCGGCATGAAGTGGGGGTGTCCCCAGCAGGGTGCAAGCAGAAATCTGATGTTCTCATCCCTGTAATTGACTGCTCCCTCCCAGTGGCATCTGGGAAGCCTTCTTCCATGGCAACACCTGGCTCGTTAACCAACAAGTCCCACAATTTCTTTCGAACCATGCCTCCCTGTTAATGGAAAAAGATACTCAACGTTCCAGGCACAGTTGGGGATTCAGAATTATTTCAGAGTATAAAACGCTGAGAATGTGTAACAACTCTTTTTGTGTCAGTGTTGAGTATAGTTCCCAATAATCTTTAATGACAGTCAACAATGACTATGGGATTAAATTTTTTTTTTTTTTATAAATAAGCCAATCTCCTTAGAAATGGTGAAAACAGTACAAATGACTATACCGAAGACACTAATCCAAACAAGCAAGAAAACTAAAAGAAATCATCAGTCTACAAAAGGGGAACCAAGCACCGAGTTCACCCAAAGAAAAAGGACAAAACAGAATTAACCCTGCAACCTATCCAAAGACAAGGAAACATCATCAAAACATCTACTGTTTCGTTCCCTCCAAAGGCACCACCAAATACAATGAGGTATCATCCTCCAAATGGCCTTAGCGAAAGCCCTTCAGTATACTCAACACTGAGGATTAAATATTTACAATCTATCATTCTTGAAGAGGCCAAATAAACTTAAAAGCCCTTCAGTATTGTCACCACCTATTTCTCATTGACTAAAAACTTGCTTCTTAAAGATAAGTCAAGCATAACTTCTTCATCCTACACAAATTCTGCAAGTAGGATATTAAAATCCCGGTAGACCATCACAAATATGTTTCGGTAACATGTCACAATCAAGAATTGCCAAAAAAAGGTAAGATGGTCACCGCAATCACTACAAACGAGAAACTAAAACTGTCTAGGGTGAGATGTTCTGCGTGGAAGGGAAACTTCTTTCAAACAGAGCTGTTGATTCATGACAAATCAGGCAAGCGCATACGGTACATTGTTGTTACCTAGTTAGCATGCACACAGAAAGATACACACCCACCCACAAGCATGCACACATGAGAGAGAGAGTGTGTAGTCAATAGAACAAGTGAGTGAGTGAAAATAATCTATACTTGATGAAGAGTATTAAGGTAGGAGGAACCTTCTGTTTTTTGTTTTTTTAGGCACGAGGCAAAAAGGGATTGATCTTCAAGCAACAGTGCCTCTTTTTGAGTCACAGGTGTCAACAAAAAAGGGTAGTGGGGCTAAGTTCAACTTAATTGATGAAGTTGAAAACACAAAAAATATAAGCAAAGAAATTGAAAATTATGCCTAGTCCATGAAAAAGATTTATATATGTCACTGACCCGGAGCCTATGTTTAGCCCCTTTAAAATAAAGAAGCTTGTGACGTCTCTGGTCTTCAGACAACTGCAATTTAGGTAGGAGATGGGTGTATGGCACAATCACATCTTTGATTAGCGAAACTTGGGTGTGCCCAATCATTTCTGACGAGCTACCATTGGAGGACTTTGAGTCAAGCTTGTACCACCCACCAAAATCTACTACGAGTAGAATAGCTTGGGCTATCTCAGTTCTGACATGCCACATTGCAACTGGGTCTGCCAAAGAATGCTTCAAGTTTTAACATAACCTGAGAATTCAGGGACTAAATTATACGCTGCTAAAACATGGAATAAGTCATCTGTTTCTCCTTCCCGTCAAGCAGTGTGATATCTCAGGCAAAAATGTCATAATTTCTGTGTTCGTTCTGAGTTTCCAAATTGGAAATAATAATGGATGTTTGACGTATCATTGTAGAGCAAACATCTAACAATTGACACAGACTATCAAAACCTGAGCTTCTATGGAAAATAAATGTACCCTGTTGAAAAACATCCATAAGATACTGGAAAGATACATTGGTCACAAACAGCTTCATAATCCGCTTTAAGGGATTCAACGACTTGTGCACTAAAGAAACGGAACAACAGATAGATTTAAGTCTACTAATACATAAAGAGCGTATTTTATCCTCATCATTCCCACTAACCCCACAGAGTAAAAATTCTCAAACAAGTTCAACAATTTAATGAAACATACTAAACATAACTACTCACGCCAAAGCCTTCAATAACCAATAAACAGAAGACGAAATCGAACAATACTAAAAGCTAAAACTGAAACCAGAAAAAAATAACAAAAACAACAATTTACCAGTGAGAACGAAGACGTGGTCCCGCCCGCCAGACCGCTTCCAAGCCGGAGTCTTACTAACAAAATCCACAACCTCTCTCTGCCTCTCATAGTCCTCGTTACCCATCTTCTTCCTAAACGCTCCCTTCGCCGTTCCCAGCTGCAACTCCGCGCTCAAAGTCGCGAAGAAGGGCACGAAGACGACGTCGGCTTCGGCGGCATCGAAAACCCGCTTGGCGAAGGACCCACTTCGTAAGTCGTCCGGGGTCATGAGGTCCCCCATGATCCAGTACTCGGCGCTGTACTGCTTGATCAGTGGGTTCTCAGGATAAGGACCGAATTTAAGGTTTTTGGGGACGTGGGTAGATGTGATCTGGCGATCGGAGTCGATGGAGAGGCGGGAGTCTGGGGCGGAGGAGAACCAGTACTTGTCGAGGAGGCCATAGTTGAGGGATCTAGGTAGGTCGGCCACGTAGACTTTGATGGAGTCGTGGGGTTGTGAAGGGGTGATTTGGGAAACGAATTGAGTTCGGGGATTGGAGAAGAGGAAGAAAAAGCTTATGGAAAGGGTGAAGAGGAGGGCAGTGAACGAGAGGAACAGAGTGGGGACTGAGCACAGAAAAGAAGAAATGGTGGTGGTGCTGTACTTCAGAGCCATGATTGTGTGCTTTGCATCGGTTGTCGCCTCCGGTAAAGCTTTTTTAGAAGAAAAATGAAAGAGATATTTGTAATGGACCAATATTATGGGTATTAGGGTCTACACTTAGATTCCAGGAGTCCAAACACTTTTCTTCATTCTTCTTTTTGCAGTTATTCTGGCGCATCTTCTACTTCTTGTTCGTTTTGCCCTTGGGACTGGGCTGATGCCTGATGGTCTCATTGGTCCTTCCTATTTTCGATCATGAGCAGAAACCCACTGATTAGCTCGGTACGACTGGATGGATATTTTTTATGATCGGGTTGAAAAAGAAGTGTATAATCATGGGCAAAGATCTAACATAATACCAATAGAATCCCAATAATTAGTGGTATTTTATCTTTTCATAGAGATATATGATTGACATTATGCTGGTTTTGTAAATATATATCCTTTTTCAATTCTGGTTTTTGTTGGTACTCATATGGCTGCTGCCTGATGGACCGATGGTCGCATTCACCATGCTTGCTATTCTTGTTCTCTATACTCTGCCACTTTACTGTCACCCTTTTCTTTTTGGACTTCTGATCACATCTGCTCTTAACAGAACGAAAGCCCAGGTTTGCCAAGGAATATCAGTCAGCAAACCAAGAAAACACGATTAGGGTCTAGGAATTGAGAAAATTTCAATTTTCTTTTAAATGGCTACAAATGCTCAAACTCTTCCAGGAAAAGAGTTTTCCAATTGCATCCATAACAAGCAAAATAAAGCAAGACCGTGCTCTAAACCTAACCTACAAGAGGAGAAATGGTAATTCTTCCAGACGCCAAACAGACAAAATCAACGCTCCATCACAGCCTCATCAAAGTTCCAGTCTCTCACAAGATCCCTTCTCACAGCACGGCTTCGGATAAGACGTGGGGTGCCCGTCATTCCACTATTGCTTGCTGTTGGTTGTGGGGTCACTTTGGATGATGATGTGATCCAAGAGTTTGCTGCTGAGGGGTTTAGAGTTAAGCAGTTGGCAATAGCAGAACATCTTCCATCGTTGTCAGAAGATGAAAAACTCCTAAAAGAGTGTGATGGACTTTCTACATGGTGACATGCAAGACATAGTAAACTCATGTTTGGACTATTGAGCAATCTCCCTGTGCACAAGTTGACTGCTGCAAATTTAGGCCATGATAGAACAAAGGAAAACAATCAGAATTCTACTATCAAACATACGGAGTTTCCTATTGACATTTTGCAGAAAGAGAATATGGGAGTCCTGCAACCCTATTGGTGTCGACATTTTTCTGTATAAAGGACAAAGTGAAATCTTATTCATTAAAAACCAGAATGATATAAGCATGAAGAAAATAATTTAGTACATAAAATTCCTTAGATAAAACTGATCTACTCTCCCTCTCTCTCAACATAAAGAGTCTCGATAACAAGAAACACAACTTGAGTTCAAATTGTGTAGCAAAAATGCATATTGCCTTAATGCCTTTGCAATTAGATAACCGTACTGTTTTCACATCTCTGACATAACATTCCACGCACTTTGAATCATCTAATAAGAATGTTAAGAAAACCAACAAGAAAGCAGCTCTAATCCAAGTTACGGTTGGTGCTACAACACAGACAATAAAGCCTGCAAACTTTCCATCATTTTCCTCAAATGCTTGTCATAACAATGCAGAAGCACATTGAGAACTACCAGTAAATATCTAATGAGATCAGAAATTAGGAGGCCAGTGTCAAAATGGACATTTTGCTATTCAACACGGAAATCTTTCAACAAAAAAGAGCACTATAGATAATGTGCTACCCAACATGGTCACCATCTAAAACTCAATCAGAATTCCACAGATCCCCAAGCTAATCTAATACTCATGAAAAAGAGTCTCACTACTGTTTGTGGTACATTGTACACGCAGTCCTACTTGGTCCTACAAAAGATAAAAGGTGACACAGAAAGCTCTCTTTTTAGGCATGATTAAGAAAAGAACGACAGCTTTTATAACCCCACTCCCATAGTTCCAACACCAACCCCGCCCTTACCCAGAAAAAGGAACAAAAAAATAAGCAAGAAAGAACAAACTGAAAATAAGTACAGGCAGACAGTGAAACAAGTTATTGCACCTAACCCGTCACACTATTGTGGACGAAGAAACAGGGTACCAATAATAACACTCCAACAGCCAATAACCAAATTAGCCGACCGATACTTTTAGCTTTCATTTTACTCTTATTTTTGTTAGTCTACTTCTGATATTTTCAAAGCTGGATGAAAATCGTATATTTTAATGCATGAATAGATCATGCAGACTGAAACAAGAAATACAAGTTTCATTGAAGCTATAAATAGATAAGAATAAACAGAATTTCACCTCATACTTGCAATAGGAATAACTATCTATTTGCGGTGTTGTTCATTCTAAACCTTCCAGGTTTCTTTGGTGATCCTCTTTCTTCATTTACAATCCAGAAGTTGGAAACAGAATGCAGGTTTGAAAGAAATTTATTTAATCTTCCAGTGCTAATAGACAATGGAACGGCAGTTCATCTGCCCAAGTGAAACCACCAAGCCACCTTCTTGCGGTTTTCGAATTCTAGAATTCGATGCAATTCTAACACAATGTTTAACCAATTCGCAAACACCAGAGAAATTTGCATCCAGAAAGTTGTAAGGAAATTCAGGAAAAAAAAATCTCAATGTCTTTTGTTCCTATGAACCTATTACATGTTGCAGACACCCTACGCCCTGCTATTTCTATGCCTCGAACTTGGGAAGGCACACAAAAGTGAGTGGTGAACTGGAGGTCAAGAATGAAATAGAAATGATATTGATGTTTATATAAGTAGTACAAGAAGCAGCAATTCCAATAGTAATTTTTTGGGAGATCTCGGGAGAAGACTACCCGAATTTGTGATTTGTGTCAGTTGCACTATGTTATATTAACTCTTCAAACTTCGTTTCAGGACATGTCATTCGATCCAAAAACCAGTGGCACAAAGTTCCCAAAACTTGACAGCTAGAAGTTAGCCGCCCTATTGTCTACGCGCACATTCATACCCACGAACCTCCAGAAGTACACGCCTAAAAAAATTTACCCAAATGATTCCGTAGCATATCAGACTAGCACATGACAGAACCAACTGAGCATGCACATCACGCCCAGGCGATCGTCGTACACACCTAACAATAATATGCAAACAGGCCCCAAGTGCTCTATACACCAAATTTCTTTGCTATCCTTTAATGCAGCCATTTTTGAAGAAAGCCATTCTCCGAAAACATGTATGTATGCCCTACGAAGAACAGTGATTCTTCCAATTTCGTTCTTTCATGATCCTGGACAACAAATATTTTTTCACTTGCAATCTCCCAAAGTGATGGATGTATAGACCCATTAACCCATATCCTAAGACCCTCACAGCAACAAACAATAACCTCTCCCCCATGACTCCAAAATAACAAAAAAAGCAGAAACCCATATAGGAAAAGCAATCCCTTACTTGAAAAAGACGAGAACTTCAAATATCTAAAAAAAGTTTGTTTCATAAAGAACTCAAATATATAAATACCCTGAAAAAGAGAATTCAAGTAAATTAAGAATAATAACCATATCCGCGCATAAGAATCATACAACAGGATCTAGGCATTTATAGAAGAAATTGAAAGAATTTGCACAAGGGTTTGTATCGCATGCTATGAAGGAAGCCATTAGGTGCTTAAGACAGTGAAACGGGAAGAGATTAATTGAGATCTGAGAAACAAACCTCAATCTCTCGCTGTCTGTCAATCTGTCTGGTGGTGTATGTGCAAAACGATGACGTGATGATAGAAGGCTTGATTCATGGGAGGCTGAAATGAAGGATCTAAGAAAGTGGACTTCATTTTATATGCGGGAGGAGGAAGCAGAGGGGGATCCGATTCTGTGGGCATGTCTACAGGGAGCGCCTGTGATTGTAATTTGCCAAGCTGTGCAGTGTGCGCTAAGGTCCCACTTTTATTTTTTCCCTTAATTTTATGTTATAGTTTTTCGATTTTATTTTTTTTCTTGATAAACTAATAAGGCTATTTTTTTCCTTTTTGAGATAAATACACTGTTGACTTTATGGAGCCAGCAATAAACTTTTGACTCGTTAAGGTGCTTGACTATCCAACCTGTTGACACTCACATGGAGCAGCCCCTCGTGCCCACCTATCAATTTGTACGAGGCACTATCTATTATAGAGAAATAATGTTGTGTCCTGGCTAACAACTTAAACTTCTGGCTAATTATAGCTCTTGATCCTTCACACTTTTTTATATTTTGAAAATATTATTGTCAATTTATTAAATTCGTGAGAGTATTATTGTCGAACAGAAGGTGCAAAGTGTCTAACATTAGTAGTTTGAGGTGTAATGTATCAAAGTGGATAGTTTAGAATGTAATGTGTCTAATATTGATAATTAGAAAGTGAAATGTGCCGAGACTGATAGTTTAACGTGCACAATATGTTAAAGATCCAGTAGTTGATGGGTTAAAAATATATTTATTCCTTTATTTTTTAAGTAATAAAAAAATTCTATTCTCCAAAGCCTACTAACTGATATATTAAATATTGTAATTCTTGCTTTTGACAGATAAGTATATCCTATCATTTACACCTAGGCAACAGCAGACAAGTATTAGATATTTCAAAGAGCCTTATCAACTCCCTATCCAAATTATATAGATATTATAAAACAAAAAAAAAAAAAAAATGAAGAATTCATTCAACCATTAATCATGTCAAAGTTTTTATTTATTTTCTTTTCCAAGACTCTTATATTTATCCTTTCTTAGGTTTGAGACCAGAATTATAAAACTACCCAATTTCAATACATAAAAAATTGTCAGCTCCTAGCTGAGGCTGAAACTCATAATAATTTCTTATCCATCAAATTATTTGGGAGTTAGCTCCCTGCCATAAAGCCAATAACTCTATAAATTCAACTTGGTTAGTTCAGTAAATATGATTTTGCTGAAGGATCCAATTGTCTTATAAAATAATTTTAATTGGAAAGGCATATCTCCTCTAAATATTAAGCTTCGTAGCACCCGTAAAAAAATGCTTGGTGCTTTTCTTGAATTTTTCTCAAATTCCTCTGGGAAAAATCTGATGGCTCAGGATCTCTGCCGTCAAATTCTTCTCAAGAAAAACTCAAAAAGTACACCAAGCATTTCTCAAAAATAAAAAATAATTACCAAATTAATGTAGGATAAGGACTCCATAGGTAACATAATTAATACATTAATTTAACCATAATGGTGGCACGTATTATCTTTGTTCGTTTTGATCCGAGTCACAGAATAGTTACCACCCATCAATTCTATAAAATAATTTTATTGGAGAAGTCACATAATAAATTCAAAATAAAATAAATTCCATAACATTAAGATATTGATGAAAATACGAAAGTTAATAGACATGACTGCATTCAATAATATACATTGTGTTATCCCAAACTCAAGGGTTTGCTTTCGAATTCGGAATATATCATGGAATAATGGGAAATTTATTGTCATGGGACGTCGTACACGATAAGACGCACAAAATTAGAAATCATTCAATTTTAATTGTTCTTTTTGGTTATACTAATTAGTACACTAGAACTTTAATTATAACATTTTTTTACTCTAATTTAAGGTAAATGATACGATCGGTTTACTTATCAAAAGCATAGCAATAAAAAGGAAATCATCATCTAACAAGCTCTTTACAAAGAAAAAAAATAAAAATAAGGACAAAATATGCTAAAAGAGACCGAACATGGGTTTATACCCCCATTCAGAGAAAATTATCTTCCCAGTGAAACAAACAGAACCTTGAAGGAGGAAACGGATCAAATCGGGTCAAATGTCATTAATTGACGTGGCGTTACCAAGAACCCTTGATCTTGAAAACTCAATCCCAATCATCCATCACCAGCTATCAGCACCATAACCCTCAGCATATTAACCGAACCCCACCCTTAGGTGCCAAATCCATCTCCTCCATCAACATTGTTTCAAACGTATGGAGTCGTTCGTCAACTTCGTCGATTTGCCTGAATTTTAAGTCGACGACCATGGAATACCCCGTGAATCCGCTGGGGCCAGCCGCCTGGTTCAACGCCGTCGACACGATGCACTGGGTCACGTCTTCGTGGTCCTCAGGGCCGAGGTTGAGCCGTGAGATTGCGGTGGAAAGGTAGTCTCGGTGGCGGTCCGGGAATGGGAGTACTTGGGTAGGGGCTTGGAGTTCAAGTACAGTCGTCGAAGCGGTTATGATGTAGTCCAGAACGACTGAGTCGCCGTGGCGGACCCGCATGAGTTTTTGGTACTCGCTGCTGCGGTAGACCTCGAGCGTGCCCGTTGGTGGCGCGGTGTGCACTCGCTCTGCGTCAATCTTTACCGACAGACGAGTGGTGGTAGTAGCCATTGATTCCACGACCAAGAATATTTCACGATTTCTCTGAGAGAACGGATCTTGAAAGCGAAACAGAAAGAGAGATTACGCGGGCCATGTATTTATAATCGCATAAAATTCTAAGCAGTAGCGAACAAGGCCGAGTCCAGCCAGATCTCTTTGGATCCCGTCAGATCACAAATATCTATGTTTTTCTTTTCTGTAACTTTAATTACGGAAATTCTTTCCTTGTACGGGTATCTTTAACTATCGGTACCAACTACCAAGCATGTCCTAGTTACTAGGCACGCCACTTGGGTTAGTTACCATTAATGCATGAGGTGCCGACTTAATTTGTTTCTATTTTTGGTAAGTTTTGCAAGTTATTATGCTAGCTTCAATAGGAATTTATTAGACAAATATTTTCTCTAGCTACTTCAACTAGCTTAAAATATTCGGAAGCTTACCAGAGTTTCGACTGCCGCTGCTAAGTCTTTATTTAGTATAGCGTGCATGCTTATATATGAAACCTCAAGGCTTAAGCATGCATATATACGAGTGATCATCTACCATACCATATGCAGAAGCTAGCTTCAATTGAGAATGATCAGCCACACCTCCGTGCAGCGTACGTATGCTTTTGTTTCAAGTTGTTCTCGGTCCTGGCCTTCAAACAGCTTGATCAAGCTGGAGTCCGCCTAGGCAATTTTTCATTCCTCTTTTAGCTATTTTTGCTTTGTTCTGGAGCAAATTTTGTGGAAGAGTCAATTAGGAGGGATATGAAAGATCATACTTTGATTTCTCAAACTTGTTTTTTTTTTGCTTGTATTAGCTTGTATGGTAATTTGTACAAAATGGTATGGCTTCACCTCTTTATATAGGCTTAAAAATTAAATCCTAGCCACACATTTCATTTAAAATATCTAGATATGATATTTTTATGGTACTTACTAGAGAAACTCTAGATATTGATTATACTTTCTAGATTTTTTTTGTACCACTTTCTAGAAAAAGGTACTTCTACTGAATTCTAAGATATTTTCATAGAACTTTCTAGAAAGTGATTGATCTTCTCTATTCTAGAGATTTATAGAACTCTCTAGAGAAGTGGTGGCTCTTCCTTTATCTAGACTCTATTTATAGAATTTTCTAAAAAAAATGATTTTCTCTTCCTTTCTTCTAGAGATTTATGAAACTCTCTAGAAAACTTCATCCTCTATTGGGTCAAGACAAAGTTTGGAGCTCATCTTGCAGTTGATAAAAGGTTTAACTTTCGACAAACTATAGGTTTCTTTAAAACTTGATATTTACTCAGTAATTTTGCAGTTGATAAAAGGTATAATAAACTAATTAGAATGATTCTAATCAAATGATGTTCTTACAATGATTGGTTCACTATTACAATTACAATATTCGTACGATCTATATACCATGAATTCGAAGATGCCTAATCATTTTTAACTTTTTTGCTTAAGGCCTCAATTTATAAGGGATAGGCTAGTATTGTTTCTCAGTTGGTGCGTGTTAATTGGTGCTGTCTGGAGATCACAACAGAAATCCACTGCACAAAATTGGTTCATGTTCAGTTAGTGTGTTGCACTACAAATTATGCAATCTGTATTCGTATAATATTGGAGGCCGATCGACTTGCCGGCGCCCCTCCCTGGTTCTGTGATTTGACTGAGTTTATATGGGCTTTGCCCAATCCGTACAGGTATATTTGTTTCCTACATTACAGGATCATATATACAAAAGAAAAGGAAGAACAAAAATGAAAGACTAAATAGAAGCTGGGTGTTTTCCATCAAAATCATCAAAATTACAGACAAAAATATCCCAACGTACGGAGTTCCATATTTCACGTTCGTTTAGGTTGGGAAGTTGGTGAGACAGCTCCTAGCTTTGCCGCAACCTGGCCAGAAGCTGCAGGCAGCTCCTTGTCTGACCAACGAACATTGTACAGTTCACGCAGTTCTTTTAGATTCTTTGACATCCAAGTATTAGCTTGGTATACACCAAATACGTTCGGGCTGCAAATGCATTTACCATGTCAGATAATTGCAAGCATTCGGTTAACATACTGGAAGAGTACTAATTAAACTATAGGCTATATAGCTCAGACATAAGGTAAAAACATTGAGCAAATGTTGACACATGATGGGTGCAGGCTGACCAGGTCTAAAATAACCAGGACTGTACCATAATATCACACTATATAATCTAGTTCCAAGTACCTGAACTGAAGTCGTCTGAGCTTTGTAGTCCCATCTCGCAGTACCTCAAGAGTTATATAGACACCAGGCACGTATTTTCCCCTCCATTCCTGCCGAACTTCATCACTGCACCCAGCTTCCAGTTCATGATCTCTAGATCTCACACCTTCCTCATGACCGTTTGGAAGCCTCGTATCTAGATATTCACTGAGTAAACTGGAGGTCATTTGCTCCGGGCTTTGATGGCCTACGTTAGTTTCATAATTAGCTCCATGAAGATCATACCTCGGCGAAGGAATTGGGCCCTGATCTCTGTCCAGTACTGAAATAGGGTCAATCCCTGAGGTAGAAGCCAAATGACAGCCACTTTCTGAATTAGGACTCGGAGGGTGCTCTCCCTGTGAGTATGGATGGTGATGAATGCAATTTTGCTCTGGGACATTTGTTACGTTTTCCACTCCAGATGGAAGCCTCCCAGACATATCTTTAAGCTGGAATGCAGTGAAAGACTGGTTAATGAAATCTAATCACGGGTAGCAATTCAAGTTAATTAAGATCAGTCAAATAAAACACAGTACTGAGAGGAAACCAAAGTTTTGAAAGGATTGAATGAACTGATTATATACCCTTAGAATAACAATTTTGGTTAAAAAGATCAATGCATTGATTGTAGATGATCATAACCAAAAGATTTCCAAGGAGTAGTTTCATTCACCATCTTTTCTGAAAGTGATTGTATAACTTTCTTCGCAGCTTTCGATTTAGCATATTTCTTTGCAGCCTGTGCCATAATCTCCTGAGACTCATTTGCTGACTTTTGAAGCTCTCTACCTTGAGATTGACATCTCTTACACAGGCTCGCCACCTAAAGGCATGAATCATATTCATAAGATTATATAGATCCCACCAAAACAACCGCGCGGAATTTGAAACTAATATATATACCTGCGTTCGTAACTCGACCACTTCTTGATTTTTTTTCGAGCAATTCTTGTATCAATTGCTCAATTTCTCTCTCCGAAGCATCAATGGTACTTTGGGAGGAGGAAAGTCCGGGTGTTGTACTAGGAACCGGTGTTGTATAAGAATTCAATTCACGAGATATCTTTCCAACGAGGCTCTTAATGAACTGCGACTCGGACCTGTGAGAAAGACAAATGAAACAAATTAAAATCTTTTGATGAGTCAACTCATCAACGCAAACGAAAAAGAGCCCACAAATTCAATATTATCTGGGGATGTGCCCCGCTGATGTACATTCCTTTGAGGATCAGAAGAGTTTACCCTATACGATTATGGATCGACGAGAAAATAGATATCTCATAGAATCCTAGAAGACTTCAATAGAGAGGATCAGAAGAGTTTACCCGTCCAGTCCTTTAAATGGCTTCCGGAAAGACTGGCCACTTGTTTCAAAGCGAATTTCCACTTATCCACGTTCTCCTTGAAAATTTCTCGAATGTTTAACAAATGGCTCCGCAAAAGTTCCCTTCTGTTGCCGCACATCACTGGCTGCACATGGTAGAAAATGGGTCAAATTTTCATCCCTCTCTCCTTCATGCATTTAAAAATCTCTGTAAGTTCTTCCAAGCACCAGGTGGAAGATGCGTAATCTTTTGAGAAAACGACGAGTGCCATCTTCGACTTCCTGATTGCATCTAAGAGATTCTGCTTCATGTTTGTACCGACGTCAAGCTCGTCAGCATCTTTGAAAGTGTGAATCCCTTTGTCCACCAAAGAGCAACAGAGATGGTCGATGAAAATATCACGCGTCTTCCCCTCTGAAATTGAGGAAAACCTCTGAAGGAACCATTAAATATCTTGAGAGCATGAGAAAGTAAGGTCAAAGGAAAAGCTTCTTAAATGAATAGTCTGCTTCAAAGTTCACATGTAATCTGTAGTAGTTTACCTGGAGCGCAGAAACAACAAGTCTATTTTAAATGAAAAGGCGCCCCACGTGTAACAGAAGAGAGAGACTTGGAGGCTCGTGAAAAGAAGAAAAATGTGATAAAAGAGGCAGTACATACCTGACTAAAGTAGCTAGAGAAAATAAATCAAGATTTGCGCAAAGGAGATCCAAGAGAGCAAAACCCTAGATCTTGATACTTCTAGCCATTGATCTGTTGTTGTGAGGATTCATCTTGAAGAATACTTCCAGATCTGAAGAATCCTTGGTTGTTGATCACTTGTCCTCATCTGTGATTGAAGAATTTCGAACTCCGGACGTTTGGGCGTTCTTGGACGGATTCATGGTAGCTTGAGTGGCTCAAGTAGATTTGATGCGAAGAGTAACTTGGGAGTGTCTGGGATCGATGATATTCATCCCCTGTAGAGGCAGATTCAAGAAGGTATCTTGAGTAAGGTTGCGTGTACTGTAGATTAACTGGTTTGTTAGATCTATAAGATCACGTTGTAACTGAGGTCGTATCCCTAATGAAGTTTCGTTCTGGACGAGGTCCTAGAGAGTTTTTCTCTCAAATAGGTTTCTATTTGAGAGTTTCTCTTCATCAACAAATCGGTGTCTTTTGTGTGTGATTATTGTCTATTGTTCTTTGATTTGTCTATTACGTTGTTAATTGCTAACAAATCTTGTGTGAAAGTGTTTCAAGATTCACTATATAGTGAAATCTTTATCATTTCGCAAGACGATTTCAGGTAAATAATAGATCTGTAAATTGCATTAACTTTACATGTTATATTGAATCTAGTGTGAGTAGTTCATTGCTGGAATTTGAAGTAGTTTACTGCCTGTTAGCATAAGTTTTACAGCATAGTATTTTTCTAAGTGCATGGTTCAAACTTGAATATTGTTCTTATAAAGTTTTATAAAAGTACAGATTTGATTGTAGGCTATAGAGTGAATTTTGTTGTGGCACATTTATCATTTTAAATACTGCATTTATTTTTTAATATACCTATTTACCCCTCTAGGTTATTTGGGTCTAAAACAATTTGTTCAACCTCGTACTTTAATTGGGTTTCAGAACAAGATCGAAGAGGAAACAGGTGATGAGCCCTTTTGAATCTTGCTGGTGGTAGCCATCGAACACTTGGATGAAGCTGCTATAAACTTTTTAGAGTTGAGATTTTCTACCCACTAAAGGTCTAATTAAGCACATCAAACCAACCATATTATATATAATATAGCTTTCATTAGGCATCTAGGACTACTTTCGATGTTGTTTCGCTGGGAATATGCTTTTAGTATGTACTCCGACGACTATCTGCCAACTACAAGTTTGAAACTATATATATATATATATATATATATATATATATATATATATATTGATCTTTTCTTTTTCCAAATCCAGTGTCCTAAAAATCCAATCCATTTAAATTATATTGAATCAATGTTTATTCTATAGCACGATATAAGACATGTACTGAATATTTTATTAATTTTATCACTTTCTTTGTCATTCTCCTATGGTTATCATTGTCTTCTATATCATCCATAATATATAATAGTTTTGGTCATGGCATCTATTTTGGAATATATATATATATCAAAGATTATGCTAATACTACAAAAAAAAGGGCCTATAGCAGCGGTCAGCAGCGGGAGGGACTGACGCTCAGCGAGGTGCTTGGCTTGGATGACCTCGAAGAGCTGGATGCGTTTGGGAGAATGCAAACTGAGAGAGAGAGAGAGAGAGAGAGAGAGAGAGAGAGAGAGAGAGAGAGAGAGAGAGAGAGAGAGAGAGAGAGGAGAAGAGAGGGGGGCTTTTACAGTAAAGATGGCGGGGAGTGGAAGCGGGAAAAATTGGGCGCATTTTTAAATTTTCCATTATTCGTTTAACCCGGTTTTCAAATTAAGTGTGAGTAGATTTCAATTTTTTTTTTAATTTGTAGTTTTTAAAATTTTTTAATAATAAGTTATATTTTGTAGTTATGTGTTTTTAGTAAATTAAATAAATACATATTATTTACATTCTTTTTTATAATTAGTATAATAATCTTAATTAAAATAGGTTGAGAGTAATAATATATAATATTTATAATTTAAAAGTATAATGCTTTTCATATAACATTGCATGATTTGTTATATGTGTTTATCATATACATGATATGCGTTAATTAACATAAATATTTTATATACATGTACCTATATACCTAATGACTAAATCACAGACTCTAAGACCATATATTAAGTTATGTACTTTAATTGCATAAGTTAATCTCACAAATAATTCCTAAACGGTAAAGGTAAGAAAATCATAACTAAAAATAGGTTTTTGAGAGGGAAAACAACGAATTTAGGGCTCGAAACGAGGCACACCGAAGCGTAGCTATTTGAGAACAACGTGCGCGCCGAAAAGAGCTTTCCGAATTGGGGTCATGGGCGCGAATTGGGTACTCGTAGCCAAAGTTATGACCAAAAAACCGACACGTGCGCGAAAACTGCCCCAATTAGGTTAGATTCCGATTTTCTTACCATCCTTGCGCTTATGTATAATAAATAGTCAATAAAATAATTATTAACCTTAAATAACACATAAAATTTTATTTTTCTATTTTTTTCATTTTTTTTCAATTATACCTATAGCGGCGGTCACTACGAAGGAAGAAAACGGTGAGTTTTGATAACACTCTTTTTAATTATGCATTTTATTAAGTCCCTTAAAATAAAATTTGTTAGACACATGACAAAATAAAGTTATGTATTAAAAGGCTTAAATTAATCCATAAAATAATTATTAACATATAAATAATAATTTTTTTCTTTTTTTTTCACATATACCTATAGCAGCGGTTGTGTCAAAACCGCTGCTATAGGTATATATTTAGCAGCGTTTTAAAAAAAAAACGCAGCTAAAGGTACAGCCCATGACCGCCGCTGTAGGCACCATATTTCTAGCTGCGGTAATGGACCGCCGCTAGAGTTAGGACCTATAGCCGCGGTTTATTCAAAACTGCGGCTATAGGGGGTCTGTAGCAGCGGTCAGTAGAGACCGCCACTAAAAGGTAGTATCTAGTGACGGTCTTTGTAGTGGCGGTTAGTGACCGCCGCTACAGAGTGCTAAAAAAACCGCGGCTATAGGATATTTTTAGCCGCGTTTTCCGTAAAACGCCGCTAAAAACACCTTGTAGTTTTCAAAATGGTTTACGATAATTTATACATTAAAATTTTAAGAAAAATTTTAATTTTTTAAAGATTTGTGTGGAATCTTGAATTTGTTTAAAATCTTATTTAAATGTGTTTTCAGATCATTTAAAAAAAATATTGATTACTGTTAAATATCAAGATAAAAATGTGTATTTCAAATTTTATTTGAGAGGGGATTTGTCAAATTTTTTCGGGAGCCTAGATTATTAATTTTGTTCGAATAAATATGTAGCTATATATGTTTCTAATTGTTAGAGTAGTACTGCATAAGTAATTATATATTAATATAATTCCCTTTAATTCCTATGAGGAAGGCAATAGCTGAAGCTCAATTATAACTCATAATACTAGGCAAGTGTTATTAAGGCAATTTAAGAAGTGGTGAGTTGAGTTTTAAAACATTTTTAAGAAACCTAAAAAGGCAAGCATTGAATCAGAAGAAGCAAGAAATTTAATGAAAAGGGATAGAGAATTCAAGTACTTAGTTAGATTTAGTCTTTGAGGATTTTCACTATAGTCCCTTCTAGCTCAGGGAACAGCTTTATATCAAAGCTTGAGAACAACCTCTCTAAGCTTCACCCTTTGATGATATGCCATCAGCGAAGATCACAAGAGTACTGCCCTCACTCTTTTCTACTTGATGGAAATAAAGGTTTTACATTAATTGTGTAATAACTTTCTCAAATAGTAAATTAATACAATCAAAGATCTATCTCGATCACAAGCTCACACAAAAGAAAAGGCTTGAAGGTGATTGATTTTGTGTGATTGAAAACCAAAGCAAATCTTTAGACGAAATAATAAAGTTGAGCAAGCCTGGAGGTTTTCTTTTAAAGACCCCATTTGAAAATAGTTGTTTTTTAACGTTGAAAATTTTTTAACGGGAAACCCACACAGGTGAATACTACCACTACGTTGAGTTTCTCCAATCTTCTTGTGTTGGGCGCTGGATAGTTTTATTTTTTTTTGTGTTACAGATAGGGACCTCGTATAAGCGATGGGAGGCCCGACGATTATTCTTTGTTGCTTGTTTGTTGTAATGCTTTTTAACGGGAAACCCACACAGGTGAATACTACCACTACGTTGAGTTTCTCCAATCTTCTTGTGTTGGGCGCTGGATAGTTTTATTTTTTGTGTTACAGATAGGGACCTCGTATAAGCGATGGGAGGCCCGACGATTATTCTTTGTTGCTTGTTTGTTGTAATGCTTGCGTCTGCTCGTCCTACCACTACGTGCGGATTTTCTTGTTGTTTGCATCCACCTGGCGAGAAGCTAGCGCTATGTCTGGCCCAGGAGCAATATTGTTCACTCGTTTATACAGTTCATCTAGATTCTTTGACCTCCAAGTTTCTGCTCCCTGCTCATCAAATAACTTCCGGCTGCAAATGTATTTACCATGTCAGATTACAAGAATTGGACTAAAATACTGGTAGACGAATGGATGCAGTTTAATACCTCGAATCTCCCTTGGAGTAGGAGAAGATTAGAAGGAATGAAAGATGGTCAATTCCTACATTAAGATCTTACAAGGTTGAATTGAGCTTTATGATGATCTAATGAGCTTCAAAAGCAACCTTGACTAGTCATTTTGAAGTCAAAACACAGATGTGACTAGTGCTTTCCAGCTTGGATCGTTACAAATGGTATCAGAGCGGTTCTAGTAACTACCAATGTGGGCTTGGTGGGCCTTGACGAGGACATCAAGGATTTAATGTGAGGAGATTGTAATATCCCGAATCCCACTATGAGTGGGAGAAGAGAATGAATGAAAAATGGTCAAGTCCCACATTGAGACCTTATTAAGTTGAATTGGACTTTACAATGATTTAAGGAGCTTCAAGAGCAACCTTGACTAGTTCTTTTGAAGTCAAAGCATAGATGTGACTAATGCTTTTCTTGGATGACAGATCTAGCCCACCTGGACCGACCATTATTATATGCGCAATATTAGGAGATTAATTGCAAAAACTTGTTACAACAAAGATCTTTCCATGAATCCAGCTCATGTTCATCACAATCGCTTGACTTGTTGCCATATATATCTATATATATATGCCAGGGCACCTCATTTTTTCTAACATGCATTTTTTAGAATGTCTATCCTAACAAGTAGTTCAAGCGTACGTACCTGAATTGAAGTCGTTTGAGCTTTGTAGTCCCATCTCGCATGGACTGGAGAGTTATATAGACACCAAGCATGTACTCTTCTAGCCATTCACTGTCCTTAATTGGTTCGTTATTTTGCTTTCCAGGTGGTAGCGGCCTCAGAGACATATCTTTAAGCTGGAACGCATTGTGTGAAATTAATTAGATTGGTTAATGAATCTAAATAATTAACTTACCCAAAAAAAAGTAATCTAAATCATGGGTACCAGTTCAAGTAAATTAATAGTTGAAGCAAACACCCTGAGAAGAAACCTCTAAGCTGAATTTTCGACCATAAAGAAGGCATTGATTGGAGACAAACAAAAAAAACTTTCCAAGGAATCGTTCCACTTAGTACTGCTTACGTACCTTTGCGGAAAGTGATTTATTTAATTCAGCATATTGCTTTTCAGCCCGTGCCATAACCTCTTTAAGCTCGGTTGCATACTTTTGAAGCTCTTGCTTTTGAGATTCGCATCTCTTACTCACGCTCTCCACCTAAAGAGATTCATATTCATCAATATGCCAGATTCAGAACTAAGATATATAATATAGATCCCACCAAAACAACCACGCAGTACCGCGCTGTCTCAGTAAATAAAAAATTTGAACGCAAACGTCGTGCAGAGTTTGAAACTATTTTAAATACCTGATTGCGTAATTTGAGCACTTCTTGCTTTTCTCTGAGCAACGCTTGATTCAATTGCTCATTTTTTTTCTTCAAAGCATCATTAATGGTGATGGAAAATCCTGATGTTGTAGGAACCGGTATAGCAGAAGGCGGGAGGCAATAAATCAATTCCCGAAAAATCATTTCAACAAGGCCTTTGATAAACTGCGCCTCAGGCCTGCAAGAAAGACAAAACGGAGGATAAGTCTTTTGCCGAGTCAACTCAGATAATGAAACGCAAACCAAAACTAGCGAATCTCAATATATGCCGATGTTAGGCTGTCATGACCTAAATATATCAACATAGTGGAGCTTCTATTCTTAAGCAGCAACATCCCCTTGCTCAAATTGTATAGGCAATCAGACAGAATTAGACAAATCCCTTGCGTATATAGCGATGAAACACGTACTTTTCACAGATATATACAACTATAGCTACCCCGTGGCCCGTGGGGATTCAGATACGTACGCCATGGCCATAGACCCTAAAAGAGTACTCAGAAAACCATAACCAATAAGAGAGGATCAGTAGATATTACCCGTGCTGTATATGGATTCCGGAGAGATTGGCCACTTTTGTCAAAGCTGATCTCCACTTTCCCACATTCTTGCAGTGTTGTTTCTCATATTCGGCAAAGCCCCGTCCAAAAGTCTCCTTTTGATGCCGCACATCACTAGGAGCCACATGGTAGAAAATGGGCAGAACTCTCATCCCTCTCTCTTCCATGGATCTAACAATCTCCACAAGTTCGTCCAAGCACCAAGTCGAAGATGCGTAGTTTATTGACAATACTATCACTGCCATCCTGGACTTTCTGATTGCATCTAAGAGGTTCTGCTTCACGTCTCTTCCGACAGGAAGTTGGTCAGCGTCCATAAAGGTGTGAATTCCTTTCTCAACCAGAGCGACTTTTAGATGGTCGGTGAAAGTATTCCGAGTGTCTTCACCTCTAAAACTCAGGAATACGTCGTGTTCTAAGTGGGTTTCAGTACTTTCAGAACAAGAAGAAGACGGAAGATCATGATCAGGTGTTGGAGTAGCCTGTTGAATTTTGGTGGTGGAATTCATTGGACGCTTAGAAGACGACTTGCCAAAGCTGAAACCCAGCAGCTAATTTGGCTTTAATTGGTATTCAGGAATATACGATTAGAAGGTCCAAGAGATTACTTGATCATCCATCCAGTAATATATATCAGTTTATATTAATTAATATATTTATTTAAATATTTAAATTTAACTTGATGGTTGATTAATTACTTCCAAATTAAAGTGGGTCTTCGTACGTGCTTGGATGAATGAAATAAAAAATGACAAAACGACTTGGTATCAGCAAGTTCCAATGGCGATCGACTTTGAGAGGCTTCCGCTAATCTTCCTTGGGTCGCAGAAGCGGAAGCGCCGTGGACACACGACCCTGCTTCCGCGTTGAGACGTCAATGACAGTTTCAACGAGGCAAATCAGTATTACGAGTATATACTATTTTCCCTTCTCAATTTCATCATTTCAGTCTCCACAAATTAATTAGACAGTCAAATCAGATAGAGTACGGCACCGTTAATTATTCTTGCATTTTGAATATCTTATAAACGACGAGGACTTGGTTCACGACTGTTGTAATATTTATGTATATCGCCGGAATTTTATTTACTTGACGCGTACTAATTACGGATTAATTAATTCAATACATAAATGTAAATTACCTTGAAAAATATAACGAAAGTGATGGTCCAATTGTCTTGGCGGAAAGGATGAAAGTTTCAAGGGGGCAAGAGATCCTAATTGGGCGTCCTAGCTAGGCTAGGACTACAAAAAATTAATTTGATTATGGGTTACAAATTATTTTTGTCACCAAAAGCTACTAATTCGTCGTCAAAGATTTTGGGTGACAAAACTCAATTAGTTCCTATAAGCCTGTCAAAGATTTTGGATTTGCGCGATGAATTTCAGACTCAAAATTTGTCACCCAAACTCTTCTGTGACGGATTTATAGAGATTTTTTTTCTCACTCGAAACTTTTGGTGACGAATTAGTAGTTTTTAGTGGTAAATTTTTTTGTCACCCATAATCAAATTTCTTGTAGTACACAGACTAATTTGAGGACTGAAATAGATAAGTGTTGCAACTCTGGCCCATGTATATATGGATTTTTCTTCTTCGAAAAATTACAAATTAATAATTAATCCCTAAATTTTGTCCCACAAAAAAAAATTCTTCAATATTAATAAGGAAAAAAGGTGAAATTAAGAAAAATGGAATATTAATTACAAAATCCTCTCTAATTACAAAATGGAATAAAATAAGGAAAATTAAGAAACAGTGCAGGGAGATCATTATCAGAAATCCTCTCTCCACCATATATACAGCCTCCGAAGTAGGAAGGACATAGGCCGGGACTTTCTAAATTCAATTTCTAGCTTCCTCCCTATATTTGATACTTATAATGCAAGTGGTCAAGCTCATATATAAAAAAGAGTACACCAAATTAAAATTTCTAATTTCGGTGAGATTAGTACTAAATCTATTAGAGATATACAATTTTTTAAAAAAAATAATAATTCCATATGCTTACTCAATCGAGATATATATTTTATGTTTTTTTTTTCTATCGTATTCCTTAATTACTAACCAACTAAGGTCAATGTTTCAACGAAAAATCAACCGTTATGAACTAGTGATCGTAATATAAAAACTAAAATTTATAGATCCAACTACTTAATTAATTTATGGTCTCTACCTAATTCTATTATGATGGTACGTAACATGGCATGTACTCATTGAAAATTAACAAAAAAGTTTAGAAGTTCAATGAAATGCCATGATCTTATTTTTGTTATCTATAAGGCATGATTCAATTCTAATTTTATTAGTTTTGTTGTCTGTTTGGTATTGCAATAAGTTTTCCGCTCTAAATTGTGGGATTATTAATATCCTAAACAACTATTTTTAACACATTACACCCTAAAAATTCAGATAGCTGAAAAGCTAAGAAGGAGCTAAACACTTAATTTTAGAGCCCACCAGCTAGAAGCACGTGAACCTGTCACCGGTTGGAGCTGGTGACCATGATTGAATTGGGTTTGTGGTATTGTTGTCTTGAACCTCCAAATTCAAGATTCTGCATGTCCATTTGAGAGTTCTAGGTATTTAGTACGTACTAATTCTGTGTTCCTTGGGGTTTTAGAATATATACCTCATTGAAAGTGCATGTTTGAAGAGGCCTGCATTCGAATAGACCCCAGCATTGGGAGCCCATCGATTTTTTTTAAAGCAAACTATATATATATGTTACTAATTATTAGAGATTTTACGATGATGGTATCCATTTCACTCGTTTCTATTTTCGCTCCACGAATACGTTTAAACTTTAAACTTTTGTCAATAATATCGGTCCTCGTGCCCTCTTTCTTACCAATACAATTTTTGTTAAGTTCATTTCAAAATTAATTGGCAATAGAAAGAGGTGGCCCAACAGGTATATAAAGCACAAGATTAAATGGTCTCTAATCAATGTGGGACTCTAACACTCCCCCTCACGTGCAGGCCGAATGAACATGGTCCATGCACGTGGACAACAAATGGGGAAGACAAACAAGTGGGTCAAGCCCAGAAATAGTTGACTCTGACACCATATTAAGTTTCACCCCAAAACTAATTGACAATAGGAAGAGGTAGCTCAACAGGTATATGAAGCACAAAATAAATGGTCCCTAATCAATGTGAGACTCGAATAAACTCTAATAATTTTTCTTTTTATATTCCCTGTTGATTTTATTTTATAAATAAGTTCATATTCTTCATTTTCCCGAATTTAATTCTTTTTCTCCCTGTACAGTTTTTCTTCTCTTTTTTTCTTGGGTCTTTCTTTTGCTTTCTCCCCCATCCTAATAATTAGTAGCGAGATTGAACATTATATACCATTTCGTATAATTAGCTTATACTTTTTTCTGTGTGCAGGAATTCATTTTTATATATTTTTCATTTGCCATACAATTTTAAAAAGTTTAATACTTGATATTGCGAAAATACTTAGTGAGTGTAAATTTTAATCGAAAAACTTATTAATCGATCTTATTTCTAAGTAACAAATAATATGGTGCACTTGCCTATCTAATCTTTGAATCTCGTGGAATGCTCTGTCAATACGTATCGAATTGTTATTGTCTCGTATAAGTACAGTGAGGGACGAAGTCAAGATTAGACATTAGAAAGTACTGAGGTAAGAATAACTTTTGGAGAGACCAAAATGCTAAAAAAAATAGTAATAAAAAGTAATTAATATATAATAATATCTAAACAATAAAAGTTCTTGACTTGAAAAACTAATGCAAATATATAATACATATCCCCTCACGCTAACATGCATGCAGTACTTATTGTCAATGAGTTTTAATTCAAATTTGAGTTGCAGCTTATCACATCAGATCGAACTGCTTGGAGGGAGGAGATTGCGGATTTATGGTGGATCTCAAATCACTAGGGATGATCCTCTGAGTTCAATAAGAGGTGAAGCCGTGAGGGTCTTTTAACACAGGTCCTGATTCTTCTCGACAACTATATATTAACTAAGCAATCCCAACCCTCTCCCTCCTGCTTACTTTCCACTTGCAGTTCTCAATGGTTAAGGCATAGATTAGCTAGCTTCTTGCCATATGGAATGTTTTTAAGTAGCCCAATAGAATACGTACGTACCCGTTCGTGTTTCTGAGAGAGGGAGAGAGATCCGGAGAGAGCATCATAATAAACATAAGCTACACTATGTCTGTCTACATTAATACATGAGAATATGAGATTCTGCATGCTCTGCATATAGATAATAGAAATGTAGTACTGGCTCATGATCACATGGCATCTACAATGCAAAACGCTAAACGAGTGAACACACAGATTAACTAATACAGCTACCATAGGCCAACCAAACTGTTGCTGAATAGTGTTTACCTAACCTTCTTATTAGGATATATATCAAATATTCTCTTCGAACCCAAATGCCAATATATCCGAGATAGTGTAACTCATAATCAGAACTATGCCGCCGGCGCCACACTTTTGTCGTCGTCGTCGTCGTCGTCGTCGTCCCCCTCATAGTTGCAGGCCCAGGCCGTCTCAGTAGTACTGCTGCAGTCGTTGCTGACGACCAACATGGAAAATCCAGGCTTCCGGGTGATAAGAATCGCCATATATTAAACTTTTATTAAACAGAGATTCGAAGGGATTTGATGTAGAATGACAGGTGAGGCTACATTTGTCTTATATATAAAAGGCCGTGAGTCACCTTCCCTGTCGTCTCCTTGTTTCTTTCTTCTTGGCTTTGGACATATTTTTCCGCTGTCAAATTTCCACACCGTCCTATGGGTGAGAGAGGGACGAAGTGGGTGACATGGTTGGGCTAGTCTCCATACATTTTTCCCAGATGGCACCTGAGGGACCGCACTTGAGGTTGGCTCATGGCAGGTGACTGCATTGCTCATTCCACATGTGGAAGCAGCAGTCATAGCACACTCTCACACTCCACTGTCACGTGCAGGTCATCTGTCAGGCTGGACACATATACATATTCATTTCAAATTTCATTTGCGGCTTCAAGAGTAAAGGGGAAGAGTAGGGGTTGGAACTCCTTACCTAATAACTCTGATAACACGCTTATTCGTTAGCCCTCAAGAGAAATCCAGACAATAGTTCACACGTAGAACCTGTTGGGGCCTTTAAAAGCCTAAGATTCATGGCCTCATTTCTGATGCCCGGCCCAATATAAATTGTGGAGCAAATTGGACAGGCTGCTCATGGGCTTGATTTACCCTAAAAGCCTAAGATTCATTCTGCACAATTAAGAGATCTAGTGCTAGGTATTAATTAAGATGATTAGGGCTGATCATCGGTATCGATGGCGTGCCGGTTAACCGGTACCAAATACCTGTAATGGCTGCAAAGCGGTATCGGTACCGAAGCAGGATATTGTGAACCGCATCCACCGGTTTTTTTCATAATAAATGATGTCATTTTGCTTAAAGCATTTTGAAGTTGTATAACGCCTCGGCGCAAACTCTAAACGGATAGTTTTTTCGTATAAAATAAGGTTTTTCACTTTGGATAATCATTTATTTAGGCTCCAATATTTCATAACTAATTATTACATCCTCAGCAAAATATTCATAAACTATTAAAAAAACCCAAAAATATCAATCCGAGCCCTGAAATTTACATTTAACATATCCAGTCATTTCCAACATTGTGGAAGATCACCCAAAAGAATCAAAATAACGACTTCTCCAAAATTAATATCCAAAAGTACTCTTGCAAAACACGCATTCGAAACAAAAATCTATCTGAAGCTCCTCGAACTTCTTCAATTCTGCTAACTCTGAAAAATATGAGCATAAGTGGTAAGCTAGGACTAAGTAGAAGGTCAATAGGGGTGAGGAAAGGACAATTTTCTCACAATAACAGAAATCCAGAAGAAAAAAAACATCGTGAGCCATACCAAATCCAGGATACTAAGTTGTAACAAAAAAATATCCAAGGTCATGCAATATAGAGAAATCACTAATGATCAGAAAGACCTCAATGGTCACAAAGACCTCAACGCACCATGAGGGGTACAAATATCACGAAGATATCATATCACAAGCGCAAAGACAATTGTCACAGCATGCTCACCAAAACAAGTTATAAATGTTTCCATTGAGTTTCATGAAATCTCGACAATCTCATTTTACCCAAAATATGCTCAGTTCCTCATATAACACATCAAAATCATATAAAATACAGTGCACATTTAAAAATCTCATTGAATAACCACTTACCTCAAAGCTTAACCCAATCCTTATCCATCACTTTTAAATTTCAAACATTCCATCATTATCCATATATTTCAAATTCAAATATAAGAGTAATCTTTATCCATATCTTTTCAAATTTAAACATAAGAGTAATCTTTATCCTTATCTTAAACTTTAAATTTAAATATAGATCACATCTCCATCTCAACACCTTTAAGTTCGAAAATACGATTCAACCTCTATCATTTAGCTTTTAAAATTAAAAAATAGGATTAAACTCTTATTTTTTCGTTTAAAAAATAAATTACTCACTTAACACCTTTTTTCGGGACAGGGTATTACATTGTGTCTCTCTCACGTTTAGCCCCCCCACCCCCGATCGTTCCTATGTCGCTGGCCGTCTGCACCTCTCTCTCTCTCTGATGACCGCCTACCAGTTGCCTGGTTACCGGCTTAAACAGTACCAGTGTCGTCACCCGTTTGGGGGACACGAGCATGGGCAGTGCCGGTGGAAGCCACCCTACCCTAAGGATGATTATTTGTCTACTAATTTGGCCAAGTTCCATGGAAAACTTCAAACAAAATTAACGATATTTCTTGTTTGAAAAATTTTCACTTAATCCGCAATTAACCCGACACTTCATACGAGATGAGATCACTAACTATTATTGTTGACAATTAGAATCTTAGGTGATGATCGTTTGGAAAAATTTATAGGAATCTAATCAAATTGTGAATATTTATGTGATGTTAAAGTTATATTGGCATGCGTGCAGAAGTTGTTAAAAAGGGTTGATGTTTGTAAAAAAAGTAATAAAATGTTATATTAAAATACATGTATTTTATAATATTTGACACGTAAATATAAAAATAAAGGGAAATTTGTTTTTTAGTCACTAAGTTTTAATCCCGTTTTATTTTTAGTCATAAAACTTCATGTTTCAAATTTTTAGTCCTCAATCTTTCAATGAAATAAAAAATTAGTCCAACCGTTACCTTCCGTTAGTCTAATTAACGGAATAGTGGTCCACGCCAGTCCCAATTTCCACGAAGCCAACCCACTTCCATGTCAGCCCCTCAATATTTAACTTGTAGCTTAAACGACATATAGACCATTCTACCAGTCTATTTGCTTATGTAACTCTTCAAGAAACCACAATGTCGAGCACCACCATCCTCTTCCTCCTGGGCCTCCTCTTCTCCATCACCGCACCTAGGACAACCAAAACTCCCTTCCTCTTCCTCTTCTTCCTCCACGCCACCAAAACCATTCTTCCCATCCCATCCCTCCGCGAATCCTCCTTCTCCTTCCCCAACTGCCCTCGCCACCTTCCCAGCCAATATTTCCGACCTCTTCCTGCCCCAACCCACAAGCTTAGTTACACCCCCAACCCTTAGAGATTGACCCACCAGGAGTGTGTCGGTGGGATGGTCAAAACTCTGCCAAATAAATTTCCCCTTGGAGTCATGAAGCACCAAGTTTCCATTTTGCAACAGCTTGAGGCCTACCACACCTTTGTTAGCCGTGTTGGTTTGCCAAGCAACTCGGCCATCGGCATCGGCCAAGACCAGGTTGTCGTTGGTGCCTAAGGTGAGGGTGGCATTCTCCCTAACGGGGTTGCCTCTATTGGCTTCCCAAACCCAGCGAAAGAGCGACTCTGAACGTCTAGTGGCCATTCGCAAAGCGAGTGTGAAGGCATTAGGGGTGGTATTGTAGAAGGCAAGTTGGAAAGGGGAACCAAAGACGGGTAGAGTACGATAGTTTCCGTCATACTCAACAATGTATGGCCCAAATTCACCTTCGTTAACATACTTGAATGTAGCATTGGGAGGGACAACAGCTTGGGCAATAAAGGTAAAGAGCGAGAAAAGGAAGAGGGAAAGCAAGGGCATGATTGTCCCTGTAACTCTTCAAGATAAACAGCTTGAATGTATGGCCCAAATTCACCTTCGTTAACATGATTGTCGTTTAAGCTACAAGTTAAATATTGAGGGGCTGACATGGAAGTGGGTTGGCTTCGTAGAAATTGGGATTGACGTGGACCACTATTCCGTTAATTAGACTAACGGAAGGTAACAGTTGGACTAATTTTTTATTTCATTGAAAGATCGAGGACTAAAAATTTGAAACATGAAGTTTTATGACTAAAAATAAAACGGGATTAAAACTTAGTGATTAAAAAGCAAATTTCCCAAAAATAAAATACAAATTCTAAAAAATCATTCAACCGAACAAAGGACTTAATTGATCCTAGCATTTATAATTTCTACACTCGAACAAGACGTTATTGTGTTTGTGAATATAAAATTTTACCCTAAAATTTTAACATCGTTACATTCTAATTCTCTCTTCTTAATTTTTCTCTAATTTTTTTCACTTTTTTACTAACTTTTTCACTTTTTACCAACTTTTTTCACTTACTTTTTCTCCAACTTTTTTTTCTTCACTTTTTTACACTTTTTTATATTTTTTTTACTTTTTCATTCTCTCCTCACTTCTTCACGACTATTACCCTAAAATTTAACTTACACAAACACTACGGTAATTGTTAAGGTAGATAAATAATAGACCATTTGACACAAATTTCAATGGCATTAATAGAGACACTTATAAACGCAATTATTGTGTATCGTTGTCTCGGTAAGTTGCATTGACGTGGTCATAAGAGTTCTGTACAAGAACGTCCTCTCCCCCCGCACATTTTGCATTGGGTCCCAAGTAGTCATCCCAATCAATGAACGAACTACCCACTGTCCTTACCCACCTGCTTATTACTATATTTATGATTTCAACTGTCAACACAATTTCCAAGAGAAGTGCTTGTACTGCTCTCCACAAAAAATGATCAGCGATCGAGTTTCATAGGTAACAGAATCTATTACCAAGTCCTCTAGATTCTTCTTTGCAACTATATAACCCATCTTCTCCAGCTTATTCTTCTTTGTTCTCTTTTAGTGTCGGCTTCAAATCCCGCACAGAGAAACTCGAAACAGATTGTATAATGATGCATTGAACAACGAAAACTGGGTTACTTTGTTTTAGTAATCGAACTGTTTCAAATTTTTTATAATTTTTTTCTGTTTTTTTAAGCAAACATCAATTTTATTTCAAAAAGGAAATTACAAACGTGATAGTGATGAATAGATATTGATGAGTCATAAAAATGACTAGAATTGAGTTAAGGCTCAATAGGCTCAAGCTAGCCCAGTGGGTGTTCAGGCAGACTTCAAAATGTTAAATATATTGATCACTGAAAGTAATCTGAGCCCATGAAAAGGAGTTCATTTGGGAAAGATTATTGGAGTCGTTGGTGAATCAGTTGAAAACTCGGTATAAATCCGAAATCCTCGGCACGACCGATGTCGTGAGATCGAGGTTTCTGTGTTATCAGTAAAGCGCGCCCGACATCAAGGTCAAGTGAGTTAGCCGTTGAGCATCATCTTGTTGAAACCGTGGCAGTTAACGAGATATTCGCCCACTACACTTCACTGCACGACCAAATAGTGGGACACGACCTCGAAGGGATGAGGACATGATTCCCAAGCAAAGCAACGGGAAACCGGTGGTAATCAGAAAAGTAGTATAAATATTCAGGGAATATGTAAACTTAGGGGATCTTTTGAGTGATATACGAATTATATACAATTGAATTGTTTAATCTCTGAGCCTCACTCTATCAAATACTGACTTAAGCATCGGAGGGTCTTTCCTTCTTGGAAGGATCGCCTCGATATTCGTCTATTTTGCAGCTAAGGAGATCAGGTTCAAGGACGTCGGGATCTGTTGGCGCGAGCTCAAAGGAACCATCATCTCGCTAATCTTTCACATATGAACCTCCAAGGCTAATTAGAGGGCGTAAAGCCTATTACAGTAATATTAGGATACAAAAGGCCTCCAAGGCCAAACATCTACTGGCCACCCATAAACGGGACCTCAACAGTGTCGAAACTATTTCAAATTTTGTTTTTTGGTTGATCTAAAAAGTGTTAAAACTCACTACTCAATGCATAGGACATATGGCATATGGGTTCAAATTTCCCATAGCACCTACCCGAACCTTGCTAGGAGTTCGTTGTGGTAATATTGAGACCCCAAATTTACCTTAAAAAAAATTATTGAGACTCCATGTGATAGTTTGGGGAGATGTACCCAAATTCAGTGGCGGAACTAGAACCAAAATTCAGGGGGGTCGAATTTTAAAGACGAAATGATAAGAAATTTTTTTCCCCTTTATAATGCTAAAAATTTTCTTACAATTACAATATCAAAAAATAAAGACTAAAAACATTAAAAATATTACAATACATGTACCGTGCTATGTACTGCGACTGATTGGCTCATTACTTATTGCTTGATCTGTATACAAACCTCATAATATAACAATGGCCACAAGAAAATTCAATATGAAATCATATATTAAGGAAGTACACTTTTTCAGACTAAACATATTTTGTAGTCAAATCTGGACTCACTATCGTCAGAATATGAGTGTTTCCTTATCAAGGGTCAATTTTTTTTAAAAAGCTTCATAATTGGGGACTTGGGCTTTCCCTATATAAGTAAATGGGAAAGATGACATTAATGCGTCCATGTCTAGTCCACAGGGAAAAATGGGAGGAGCGTAATAGAGAAGTCTATTAGGTACTTTCTTTGACTTGCACCAAATTACTAGATTTAACAAATATGCACATCTTATCAAGGGAAGACATTGTTGCGGCACAATCTGCATTGCCACATCTAAGTTCTAACATTTGTTTCTTATTAAAGATGAGAGGGAGCAAAGAGACAGAAAAATCTAAAAGAATAGTGGTTATCCAAAAGAAAAAAATGTCACTTCCTGTCCAATAGAGCGTCATCGTTTTATCTATTTGGGTACATACTTGTCAGGTGTAAGGTGAGAGCTACTGACATGGTACCAATCCATACAAAAGCGCCCAGGTGTTCAATGAATTAGAAGTTTTTGTTCCTCTCAGCTGTAGCTGTTGTCTGTCTATATATCACACGATTTCCTGTCAACAATATAGTGGAACAAAGATACTTTGCCTGGTCAGAACGCTTGGTCGAACATTGTGAGTCGATTACTTTACTATTGTTGCGGTTGAGAAGATAGTGCAGTTATGTGAAGCCTGATTTGCCATTGGGCATACCAAATACTGTATGATACTTGGGTTTGTCCTTTGAAATGACACTCTGTGTTTGTTCGCATCATAAATGTTTTGGTTTTGAAGAGGTTAAGGTAGGAAGAAATGGTGGAATGAAAAGAATAGGGAAGTAGTTGAGCTGTTACAGACAGTTGGACAGTAATGAAATAGCTAGTTAGCACGTAAATGTCCTACGCTCCTATTGCTCTCGAAACAGGTTCTTGGTTAAGCACTTTTTTTTTTCTTAGTTGGTCGAATGCTTCCAAAGGCAAAGTACGAGAAGATTGCCATAAAATTAACTGAAGTAAATGAATTAATTAAGTGAAGGGTTGAGCTATTGATTGTATTAACTATGGAGATATTGTAATGAATAATTACGGTCCTTAGCTAGTGTCCGCTGTGTTCCCTAGCGACGAGAGCTTCGATTTGACTGGTATCGATTGTTAAAATTCATGATCTTCAGTTTATTGATAGTTTCCCTGTTTTTCAAGAAAATATTATGCTCTTTTGTGGTTGCTTGATTATTTATTTATTTATTTTATTTACACTTTGAGTTGGCTATTTGATATATATGCTGCATATGCACAAAGAATAACTAGAAAATATTTAGCTCTATTTCTTTATTGGTGTTCACCTGACACATGTTAAAGACGATGGTCGTGCAACGAAAAAGGACAAGAAAAAATCCAAAGGGATCGATAAAGAAAAGCACCTACGTACCACTGCGTGAACAGTGAACACTAATTCATGGTTTACAGGTTTGAGCCTGGAGACGGCACTTCAACTCCGGTTTCTAGTTCGAAGGTCTCTCCATTTTCGGGTAGGTTATTGAGAAATGGGGATTGGGTTTATCACAGAAGAAGCAGATTTCGTTCAAAATCTGCCCATTCAGAACCCGACCTCGAGCCATCTGCCCAATCTTCGCACGAAGTTTCCAGTAGTGGTAGCAACCCATTGTTGTGTGCTGTATATAAGATTTCTTTTTTTTGCTTGAGGGGTAGCGGCTCTTATTTATTTTAAAAAATATATATATATTTACATATAAAATTTATCTTTTGATGGCTTGAGGGGTAGCGGCCGCCCAGGACCGCTACCCCTTCGTTCCGCCACTGCCCAAATTAATAAGGTTAAAGACCTTTTAGGTCCCTCAGTTTTACACTATATTAAAACTTCGTCTACGGATTTTCACTTTAATGGCTAACCTTGGTAAGACCATAAGCTGACCTTAAAAACTCTACAACACACTGCCGCTCTTCAGGTTTGGTAAGAGACCCTTTTACAAGCCTTCCACTGTCTCCCAGCCTCCAGAACCTCTGGGCCAAACCAAGTTGTTTTATACATTCTATAACAAAATTACATTAATAAAAGCATTGTTTTTTTTCCACATAAAATTTATGTCAATTTTACATGTACATTCTCACAATCCATCGGACATATGGCCTATGGGTTCAAATTTCGAATAGCACCTAGTCGAACCTTGCTAGGAGCTCGTTATGGTAATATTGAGACCCCAAATTTACCTAAAAAACAAAATATTGAGACTCCATCTGATAGTCAGTGGAGATGCACCTAAATTAATAAGGTTAAAAAGTTCTTAGATTTTACACCCTTTTAAAATTTGGTTTTTGAATTTTCACTTTAGTCACCTATAGTCTTTAAGATTTTTAAGTTTGTTAAAATGGTCCTTCCACGTCCTTTCGTTAACAAATTATCTAAACAACTAACAGTCCTAGACGTCATTACCAACTCATGGAAGCTTTACCACGGTGTCAAAACGACACCTACTCTACCAAAGATGTCAAAAAACAAAGAGAGTAAGTGAAGGTTAAAAAAACTACCCAAGTCTGGAACATTTTTTTCGCGCTTCCCTTCCGTGTCAATTTTTCCCCAAATTGACTAGCCCTAATTCTCCCCAACACCCACCCATCGAAACTTTAGCTTTGGCTTAACAAATAACTCGAGCCATGAAAAAATAACCACTTGGAGAGGAAACTATTTCAACCCCAGAACCAACACTCAAACTATAGAATTGCTCAGATCGGCCATTTGGAACTTAATAAAGTGCAGAGCCAAAAAAATTCAAAGTAAAATCATTCGATCTCATCTTATTGTGTACTGGTTTCGACAGAGAATTAGTCAAACCATAGAACTACGATCATATCGAACCATTGTAGGTTCATATGCAAATGTCAAACCATTCCGCTTGCTGCCTTTTCATCGCGAAAACAGGAGAAAGGGATAAAAATATAATTGCCACATCGTCTTAAATTCATTTTCAAGCATTATGTTAAAAGGGAAAACTGGGGCTTGTCAATTTGTGGGAAAAATTAAGAGGGCAGGAAACATGAAAAAAAATGTTTGAGACTTGCCTAATTTTAACCTTCATTTACTCTATTTGTAGTTTTTGACATTTTAGGCAGACCAAGGCTATCATTTTGACACCATGACAGAGCCTCCATGAGTTGGTTCACTAAGCTAATGTGGCAATACAAACTAGAAAAAATGAACGTGTATCAACTTTTGATTAATGCTTTTATGTATAGCGGTTAATTGACTGGACAATTTATAAATTTTACGGGAACAAATTTTTTAAATGGCATAAAATTCAGGGAGGAAAAAGTTCTTTAACCCAAATTAATAAGAGGATTGATCTCTGCCTACATAACTAGAGAGCTTCCAATCTGCTATTTCTCCATTTTCTTTTTGCCAGAATAAATAATTTTTATAATTATACTAATTGAGTCAAGTTGCATGTGTCGTGTTCATTTGAAATATAGAAAAGCACAATAAGAATTTAAGTAAATTCGACCACCTATAAACAACAGGGTGGAAAAGACAAGTCTATAAGCTAGGGATATGTTCGTTTTTACACTTTTTTCAGGATTCTAAGTATATTCACAAATCTACCGCCGAACATATTCAGAATTCAAACACAAATACCAATACATTTTATACAATCTCCAACAATTTTTTAATTTTTTATTCAACATACATTTTCTCTCTCTGTACTTTTTCACATAACTCCAATACTTTTTTATTAAACAATTACATCAAATTATTTATCTCTCCACTTTACACAAACACCAATAAAACACTATTTAACATAAAAATTCACAACTTCTCTAAAATCCTACATTTTTACTCAAAACGAAGATAACCTAAAACTATATGGAGCATTTAGAACACTTTCTACATGTTTTTTTTCCTTTAAAAAAGAGAAGAAAAAGGAAAAATCAAATATTCAGGTTTTAGAAACTTGCAAGTTGCGATGACCATTGCCCCAATCAGCGGCAATTTGAAGTCTTTGAGAAGCAACCGAGTGATTGTGAATGACCCGCAGCTCGGCATCAGTATGCAGCAGCGCACCAGCAGCCGTCAAAAGTAGAAAACAACATCCAAAGTCTATGTTTGGTTTAGTTCTTCAAACTGTTTCTGTTTTTATATTTTTTTAAAAATGACGTAGATTCTCTTGAGATTGGTGAAAAAATATTTAAAAGTTATTGAAATTTATAAAAAGTTATTGGGATTGGTGAAAATGTATTAAAATTGAAGAAAAATTATTGGAATTGGTGAAAATGTATTGAAATAGATGAAAAAGTGAGAAAGAAATTTTTGAAAACTTTTCGAAAACTTAAACAAACTTAGCCACAGTTTCAACTCCCCCATTTTCCAGCCAAACCTCCTTCCTTCCACTCCTTACCCTCCCTCATCTCCCTCTTTATAGCTTCATAACCACCGCCTAACACAGAGAACACCGACAAGACAGTAACAAAGAGAAATAGACGCAAAAATGATCCTCCAAACCCAACCCCTGCCCGCTCTCTTCTTACTATCAGCAGAAGAAGCTGCAGCAGCTGGGACAATCTCACCTGGGTCGACTCTATACGCCTCCGACACCACCAAGACCTGGTCCTCCCCGAGCTCCACCTTCTCCCTCGGCTTCCTTCCACACTCCTCCGCCTCCTTCATCGCCGCCATCTTCTACTCCGGTGGCGTCCCCGCCATCTGGACTGCTGGGTCCACCCCAGTCGACTCCGCCGCCTCCCTACAGTTCCTCTCCAACGGCAACCTCCGTCTCCTAAACGGCGCTGGCCAGACGGTCTGGGACTCCGCAACCGCCGGCGCTGACGTCACTTTTGCCTCCCTATCCGATTACGGCAAACTCGTCCTCCTCGATCCGGAACAGCACCGACTGCGTCTGGTCCTCCTTCCAGCACCCCACCGATACGGTCGTGCCGTCTCAGAATTTCACCGCCAGTATGGTTCTGCGATCTGGGTTGTACTCCTTTCGTCTTGATGATGCTTCTGGCAATCGCACACTTCGTTGGAATGATACCATCATATATTACAATCAAGGTTTGAATTCCTCGTTCGAGTTCAATTTAACTTCTCCGAGTTTAGGAATTCAGAACATTGGGATTGTGTCGATCTTCGATCGGAAGTTGCCCGTGGGAGGGGCTAACGTGGTTTATAGCAACGATTATGCTGAAATCAGGGACACGCTGCGGTATATCAGGTTGGCTGATGATGGGAACTTGAGGGTTTATAGTTCTCCTAGAGGGAGTGGGAGTTCAGATATTAGATGGGCAGCTGTAGAGGACCAATGTCAGGTGCTTGGCTACTGTGGAAATATGGGAATCTGTAGTTATAATAATACGAGCCCTATTTGTGAGTGCCCCTCTCAGGATTTCGAGCTGGTCGATCCAAAGGATAGTAGGAAAGGTTGTAAGAGGAAGGTGGAGACCGAGGATTGTCCCGGGAATGCGACTATGTTGGATATGAAAAACACACTGTTCTTAACATACCCTCCGGAGAAAGAGTTGCAGATTTTGGCTATCGATATATCGGAGTGTAGATCGAACTGTCTTGTAAGTTCTACTTGTGATGCTTCCACTACGTTGTCCGATGGTACTGTGACGTGTTATCTCAAGACACCAGGTTTTATCAGTGGCTATCAGAGTCCCGCGCTGCCTAGCACCTCATATGTCAAGGTCTGTTCGCCAGTGGTACTGGTATCCAACCCCCCACGGGCCCCACCTTCCACTCAGGCTGGTAGGAAGAGCAGTGGTTTGGGAATGCATCCATGGCTTGTAGCTCTTGTGGTTATAGGTTCCATTTTAGCTTTGGTTGCCCTGGGGGGTAGTTTGTGGTGGTGGTGTTGTAGAAACAGCCCCAAAGCTCAGAATGCTCTTCTCGAGTACGCTTCTGGTGGTCCAGTCCAGTTTACATATAAGGAGCTTCAGCGGTCAACCCAGGGGTTCAGGGAGAAGCTTGGAGAAGGAGGATTTGGGGCTGTGTACAGAGGGATTCTTGCTAATAAAACCGTTGTTGCAGTCAAGCAACTCGAGGGAATTAAGCAGGGAGAGAAGCAGTTTAGAATGGAGGTGTCGACTATTAGTAGCACCCATCATTTGAATTTGGTGAGATTGATTGGTTTTTGCTCTGAAGGGCGTCATAGGCTTCTAGTATATGAGTTCATGGAGAATGGATCCCTCGATAATTTCCTTTTCCCATCAGAAGAATCGAAAAAAGTGTTGAATTGGGAGTACCGCTTCAATGTTGCCTTGGGCACTGCTAGGGTGATCACATACCTTCACGAGGAATGTCGAGACTGCATTGTACATTGCGACATAAAGCCAGAAAATATTCTCTTGGATGAGAACTATACTGCCAAAGTCTCAGATTTTGGCCTTGCCAAGCTGATTAACCAGAAGGACCAAAGGTACCGAACTTTGACCAGCGTAAGGGGTACTAGAGGATATTTGGCACCCGAATGGCTCGCAAATCTTCCAATAACTTCAAAATCTGATATTTACAGTTATGGTATGGTTCTCCTGGAGATAGTGAGTGGGAGGCGGAATTTTGAAGTATCTGCAGAAACCAATCGGAAAAAATTCTCGGTATGGGCATATGAAGAGTTTGAGAAGGGTAATGTCAAGGGAATTCTTGACAGAAGGCTGGCTGGCTGATCAAGAGGTCGACATGGAGCAAGTAGCGAGGGCAATTCAAGTAAGTTTTTGGTGCACCCAGGAGCAACCATGGCAGAGACCGATGATGGGAAAGGTGGTCCAGATGTTAGAAGGGATTACAGAGATTGAGAAACCACCTGCCCCTAAGGCTATGGCTGACTGGTCTTTTAATATAACCAGCATGAATGTCAGTAGCAATTCGGCTGAGTCTACGCGGGTCTACTAATGGAACCGCTGTCAGGTTCTTGATAATTACTATCTTCGTTCTTTGATCAACTAAGGGAAGGTTGGTTTTAGGAATACTTGGAGGAGGTTGAATATTTTGAAAATATTTAGATGATTTTAAAGAGGTATTGAAATACGTGTATAAGTTTTTAAAATTTATTATTGTTTGTAAAAAATAATAATAAAGTGTTGTATTGAAATACGTGTATTTTGTGATGTTTAGATTGTAAAAAAAAAATAGGATACATATCCTAACAAAATTTAGGAATGGAAAATGTTCCAATACCATACAAGGTGCTTTTATAATGCCTTGTACATAATTATTTGGCATATTTTTTTATTTTAAAAGTTGAAGGTCCTTAATAGTATATTTTTTAAAAGGTTATGAATAGAATAGATATGTTCTCTTATTTTTGAATTTAAAAAATATTTATAAAAATTTAACGTTTGAATTTAAAAGTGATGACATAAAGATCTAATTTTTTAATTTAAAAATGATAAGATAGAGATTTAATATATGTTTAGATTGAGTTGGTGTCGAGATTTTTCGGCAATCATTTGAGAAGTATTAAACTTTAGATTAGCATTTGAGGTAAGTAATTTTTTAATGAGATTTTTAAGAACTTCTTGTGTTGTGAAAAATAAGTGCACAATAGAAATGTGTTATGGTGTGAAATGGAATTTTTTAATATTGAAAAAGGTTGGATTTTAAAGACAGTATACTCAGTGGCGGAACCAGGATTAAAATCCATGGGTGTCGAACTTTAAAGGCGAAATGACAAAAAATAAATTTCCTTTGTAATGCAAAACATTGTCTTAGAATTACAATGTCGAAAATTAAGGACTAAAAGCATTAAAAATATTGGAATACATATATCGTATTGTGTACTGCGACTGAGAGGTGACAATTGGATCCTACGAGTTTACATTTTCTGAAAAATGTTGCAAAATGACTTTGTTCTCAATAGTTTTAAAAATTTCATGTTCGATGTACACTAACATGCAATCATTCATCCAGTCATCTCTCATCATATTACGCAAATCACTCTTGATAATCTAATTCAAGTTAATTCCCTATTTAATTCTAAAACTTTAGAACAAATTACAAATAATTCTGATGGTTGAGGTCTTGATGCCACTAGGGGTTGTCTTTCTTACATTTTCTAGTTACTACTACAACTTGGGTCTGTCTTTTTTTCTTTCCCTTTTTCTTTTGACAAAAGGTTACTGGAGATGCATTTGCAATTTGCTTTCTCTAGGTTCTATGGATTTAGAATTGAAAGATATTCACATTCTCCAAAGCGACTTCCACACACAAAAGCAACAATTGATGACAAATCATGCTCTGAATAATAAAAATAAAATTTCTAGGATAAACAAGATTTAGTAAAAGAGTTCCTGAGCTAAATATATCCAAAAAGTGGTCAGAAATTTGGTTTGACCTATACAAGGACCCTAAAAAACACAACATTTTTCGAGGTCTCTAATAAAAATGAAGAAACAAATCAACATAGAGAGAAAGAAATGAAGTGATCTTGATTGTGAAAAATTAGGAGCAGAGAATAAATAATTTTTTACTAATAGAAATTTAGCAAGATGGCAGGAAGTTACCCCTCAGTTGAAGAACTTGTAATCGATGCAAAACAGTTATTATGTAGCACTAGGAGCAAAATAAATGTGTAGAAAAAAAATTATTTTAGGTCCGATACCCATTAAGTCTAGTTGGCCTGGACTTAATGGGTATCGGACCTGGATATAATGGGTATCAGACTTAAGCAAACTTGTGAAGAAAAAAAAGAAAAGAAAAAAAAACAAATGTAAAATATTTTTTTTGGCAATCTATGGGTAGCGGACGCACGGGTTCGATACCCCTGCGTCTGCCACTCGGTATACTGTGAAAACTATTCTTGTAATTGTAATATGATGTATTTTTGGCACAAAGGATATCTTAGTGGTATTTGTATTACTCGTGATATACATCGAGGTCTGTGTGAATTTTGTTACCATTAAGATCTGCGTGACCTTGGTGATTTACCTATTTTACGTGTTCTTGGATCCTTTTGATTTGGTTGGTGCAAGATGTTTTCCTACAGTTTGACAGTTCAACGCGCTTCTAACTTTTTAGTTTTCTGGCAACGAAAACTAGCACAAATCGGGTTCAGAATATATAGCTTTACAACATGCATGTAAGCTTTTCAATTTTTTGATCCCCTTTCTTGTTGCTTATTCTTGGTAGTTAGTTCCGGTCTGCTGAGCAGTCAGCCTGTGAATATGCAGACTTCAATGTTGACTTTTCAGATCAATTTCTATGCGCTCCAAATTCTACATTGAGACACTGGTAATTAAGATGTGATATATAATTAATTGGCTAGTGGCCTAGTGGCATGGTCTCTGTCTCTGTCACTTTCCATTAAAGCCAGACTCATGCAAAAATCACTTCAAGCTATATATTATCCTGATCATCAGCTCGTCACTTGCTAAGAAACAGTCGCAGCCACAGAAACCTCTCTCTCCGTACGTCCCTCGTATTTATTTCAAGTCAAAGTCTTTCTTTCCTCCCTACCCATTCTTTGACGTTTAAAACCTGCTTGTCGTGCTTGATCTTTTTATTTTCCTCCACAGAAAGACCTCTACACACCACCATCAACCGCAACTGAAAGAAAGGAAAGGTCCGCGCGAAAGGAGAAAATCATAATGACACACCAAATCCTATCCCCACTGTCATAATGACACACCAAATCCGATCCCTACTGCTACTTTTGTCTGACCTCCTCCTTCCCACCATTTTATCTGCGATGACCATAATCTCTCCGGGCTCAAACCTTTATACCTCCGATACAAGCCAAACCTGGTCCTCCCCAGACAACACCTTCTCCCTTGGCTTCATCCCCCTAATGCCCCTACCTCCACTCCCTCCTTCCTAGCTGCCATTGTGTACTCTGGCAAGTGGCAGATGCAAGATTAAAATTTAAAGGAGGTCAAATTTTAAGGGTAAAATGATAATAATTTTTTTTTCTTCTTAGTGTAAAAAATTGTCTTAGAGTTACAATATAAAAAATTAAAGACTAAAAGTATTAAAAATATTAAAATACTTGTACCGTACTATATACTGCTACTAAGAGTTGATAATTGCATCCTAAGTTTTTGCATATTCTGAAAATGTTGCAAAATAGCTTCGTTCTCAATAGTTTTAAAAACTTCTTGCTCAATGTACGCTATCATGTAATTATTCATCCAGTCATCTCTCATCCTATAATTCTATTTACAATCTCATCCCCAACTTGTTGGAGCTGCTATGTTGAAGGGTTTTTGTCTCACGTGAATGAAACGTGACATTTTTTTATCTAAAAAGATAAATTTGACCAAATCAATTCTAAGTTAGTTATTTTAATTATTCTAATAAATAGAAATTAACTAACTATATATTGATTATTGGGTATACATATTGTGAGAAGAACCATAGAAGGCTAGAAAAAAGGCTAAAGCAAGGTCAAATTTGTCTTTACACATAAGAGAAGGTTACTTTTTGTTTGTGTTGGAGATAACTGTGTAAATGGATCGAGAGACAAAATCGAAACGAGAAGTATAATTTGGGAGTAACTAGTAACCAATTAAAGTTATAATCCATTTTATTTGAGAATGAAATGATAGTTTAAAGAGGCGAAAATATAATTTGTAATTAAATAAAGGCACAAACACCCCAAAATTGTAACCGTCCAAAAATGCACAAAAAAAAAGATTGAATTTTTTTGTATAGAAAATTGAGCGTGTGGAGGTCCGGAACACAGTAATATTGTTCTCGAAAAATATGAGGAGTATGCTACGAACACCAGTAGAGACTAGAGAGGTTATGACACGATATGACATCACTTTTTTGAATAAACATCTCCAGGTTTTGATTTGGTACGAACGTGCGTAGGGACAGGACTGTGGGGACGACGAATATCACTGCGATGTCCAGTCGGATGCGTTAAACAGATTGAGCGATTGGCACGTGTATGGACACTATTACGTCTTACAAATGATCGCGTACAAGAGAATTCTCCGGGAAGGGAACATGTGGATCATTGGCCTGGGCCAACAGGGGTCGGGCACCCATAGGCCCTAACCAACTTACGAATAAAAAAAACTAAATGAAATTGTTTTTTGGGGATGCAATGGATGGCGGCCGCCCAGGGCCGCACCCCTGCATCCGCCACTGACTCTGGTGGGATACCCATTTGGTCCGCAGGAACTGACCCCGTAGAATCCGCCTCCTACCTTCAGTTCCATCCCACTGCAGGCGACCTCCGACTTATCAATGGCTCTGGCCATACCGTCTGGGACTCCGCCACCGCCAACCTTGGTGTCTCCTCCACCTCCCTTGATAACCATGGCAACCTAGTTCTCATGAGCAAGGGAATGATCCAGATGTGGTGTTCTTTTGACTACCCCACTGATATAGTTGTGCCCGAGCAGAAGTTTTCAACTCATAATGTTTTGCGCAATGGGTTATACTCGTTCTGTCTTCTTAGATATGGCAACATCACCCTTACTTGGAATGATAGTGTTGTATATTGGAGTCGACCTATTTTGGATTCCTCCAACAGCACAAATTTAACGTCGTCGAGTTTAGTGCTGCAATCAGTGGGAAATTTGTCAGTTTTTTATCACAAGTTGCCTAGCGAGGTTATCAATATTGCTTATTGTGATGGGGAAAGGATTCGGTCAACGATATTCTAAGAGCTTCAAATACGCGGTTCAGATTTTAAGAAACAGATCTAACGGTCTGAACTCCGACACGTCAATTAATGAGGATGGACGGAAACATCTTGGCTTTTCTTTGGCTTTTGCTCATTTTTTTTACAACCCACCCACTTTTGAGTCGTCTTCTTCAACAAGCCTCTTCTTCCCCCTATTCTTCTTCACCTTCGCCACTCATTTCGTCTCTCTCACATTCAAAATTTCATCACTTCTTCGTCATCAGTCTACTGCTCATAGAGCATTTCACCTCTGTTGTGCAGGAGACAAGTTAAAATTTTCCCCTCCATTTTCTGCATTTATTAGGTAGGACCAATTTACACGCGTTGTTAATCTTTTCTTCATTTGTATATTTTTTCTGCATTTATTAGTTTGGACCTGTCTTGCTCTTTTTGCATTTGTATATTTTTTTCCAGCATTTGCAAGTTTGGACCAGTGTTGCTCTTTTCCATATTTGTATTTTTTGTGTATTTATTAGGTTGGACCAGTTAAAAAGTTTCTCTTGTTGCATTTGTATAATTTTTCTGCATTTATTTGATTTTGGTAAGTTCAGTTTTTATGTTGAGACTTTAAATTTGAAGGAATCATGTTGAGACTTTAAATTTGGAGGAATGATACCATTTGTATTTAAATACCCATTTAAAAGCTGTTATCTTTTCATTTGGTTTAAACATTGCTCTTTTTTTATATGAACGTATTTTCATTCCTTCGCAGGTATCAAAGGAGGGCGATATAGGAGCATCGAAAATCTCTAGGAGCATATTGCAAGTTTGGAAGTTTGGAGGAATTTGCTGTAGTTTGGAAGTTTTGAGGAATATGTTGTAGTGCTTTGAAATTTTTGTTAGCTTGCTAGTTTGGAAATTTTTGCTTACAAGAGTGTTTTCAACTCATGGCCCTTATTTACTTTCTCCTCAAACATCTTCATGTAACACAGACGTGATCTGCAGGTTGGGAGAGAGAGAGAGAGGGCACGGGTGGGAAATCGTGGGATGGGCACAGAAGCGAAAGGGCCAGAGGGGGGAAATTAATGTATTTTGGTTAATATGTCATGCACAAAGCTCGAAAAGCATATCCTTGTATTTGTTCTCTTTTAGTGTCTGCTTCAAATCTCGCACAGAGAAACTCAAAACAGATTGTATAATGATGCATTGAACAACGAAAACTGGGTTACTCTGTTGTAGTAATTGAACTGTTTCAAATTTTTTATAGTATTTTTTTCTCTTTTTTAAGCAAACATGAATTTTATTTCACAAAGAAAATTACAAACGTGATCGTGATGAATACATATGAACCTCCAAGGCCAATAACAGGGCGTAGAGCCTATTACAGTAATATTAGGATACAAAGTGCCTCCAAGGCCGGTAAAGTAAATTTAAGGTCCAAAAGCCATACATCTACTAGCCACTCGTAAACAGACCGAACAGATCTAAAAGGTGTTAAAACTCACTTAGACTCAATGCATCTGACATAGTCACATATGGCCTATGGGTTCAAATTAATAAGGTTAAAAAGACCTTTTACCTTCTTAGGTTTTAAACTATTTTAAAAATTCGTTCTCGTTCTCGGATTTTCACTTTAGTCACCTACAATCCTCTATTTTTAAGCTTGTCAAAATGGTCTTTTCGTTAGCAAATTGTCCAAACAACTAACAGTCCCTACCGCCCCCAAATATTTTGAAAATTTTTTCTTTTAAACATTTTTAAGCTAAAAAAATATTATCCTATCCCAATTTCACACCTTCAAATATCATTTTACCCCCCCACCCAAAAATATTTTGAAAAAATATCTTTTGCAAGGTCAAAAATTTTTTTTACCCATTTAAATACCATTTATCCCTCAAAATGAATGAGACAAACTTAACGCTTTAAAAATCATACCCTTTAAAATGACAACAAATAATAAATAACAAATGAATTAAAAGTATATTTTAAAATAACAACAAAATGCTAATGAAATTAAAATTTCACCAAGAGATGCAATTTATTGTATGACCTAAATACCGGTTTTTGTTTCTCTTTTGTTATTTATTTCTCTCAATTTCATTTTACAAAAAAAAAACTATCGATTTTGCCTCACCTTTAAAAAAATTAACATAAAGAAATCACTTAATCCACCAAATTTCTTATGCGACTTTACATATGACAACTTTAACTTGATTTTTTTTTCTTTTGACATTGTTTCAATTTATATAAGTTTATTTTCTCTTTTTAACTTCAAGTCTCTTTCGATCTCAATTTTTTTCCTCCTTTAGTTGCTAATTTCAATTTAGAGTAAACATTTATATTATTTTCTACATAATTGTTGGTTGATGAACATGCATAATGATTTAGTGGTATATTTTTTAAAAGGTATTGGAGTTTGTGTGAAAATGTGTAGGAGGAAATATTGAATTTTTTGAGATTTTGGATGTTTAGTTGTAATGTTTTTTTATAGTCAAAATATTTCCTAAACAAAGTAAATATTTCCCCTTTATGACTTCACCCCCTTAAGACTTTAATTCTGGATCCGTCACTGCCAAGATGCCATTACCAACTAATAGAAGCTCTACCACAGTGTCAAACGACAATCCTGCTCTACCTAGAATGTCAAAACGACAAAGAGAGTAAATGAAGGTTAAAAAAATTATCCAAGTCTGAAACATTTTTTTCGTGTTTCCCTTCTGTGTCAATTTTTCCCCAAATTGACAAGCCCTAATTCTTCCCAACACTCACCCATCTAAACTTCAGCTTTGGCTTTCAAATGACTCGAGCCATGAAAAAGGAACCACTTAGAGAGTAAAACCTCAAGTTCTTCAACAAAATTCTACTATTTCAACTCCAGAACAAGCACTCAAACGACAGCACTCGAGAGTAAAGTAATTTTTTTTGTCCTGTATGGCAAAGAATCAGATCAATGAGAAAGTAGCAAATTTTAACTAAAGCCATGAAAAAGGAACTACTCAAACTATAGAATTGCTCACATCGGTCATAGGGAACTTAACATAGTGCAGAGACAACAAAATTCAAAGCAAAATCATTCGATCTCATCTGATTCTGTACTGGTTTAGACAGAGAACTAGTCAAACCATAGAACTACTTATATCGACCATTGTAGGTTCATATGCAAATGTCAAACCATTCCATGGCCTTTTCATCGCCAAAACAGGAGAAAGTGAGAAAAATATAGTTGCCACATCGGCTGAAATTCATTTTTAAGCATTCATCTTAAAAGGGGAGAACTAGGGCTTGTCAATTTGTGGGGAAAATTGAGAGGGCAGGGAAACGTAAAAAAAAAATGTTTGAGACTTGCCTAATTTTAACCTTCATTTACTCTCTTTGTAGTTTTGACATTTTAGGCAGACCAAGGCTTTCATCTTGACATCATGGCATAGCATCCATGAGTTGGTTCATTAAGCTAATGTGACAAACTAGAAAAAATGGACGTGTGTCCGCGTTTTGATTAGTGGTAATGTGTAGAGCTACTTATTTCAAAATTTTAAAATGGCAAAAAACTCAGGACGAAGAAGGTCTTTAACACAAATTAATAAGAGCATATCTCTGCCTACATTACTAATTCCAATCTGCTATTTCTCTCCTTTTCTTTTTGCCAGAATAAATAGTTTTTATAATTATAATAATTGAGTCAAGTTGCATGTATCGTGTTCATTTGAAATATAGAAAAACAGACAAATTATAAAAGTAGTAAGGCTGCGTTTGCTAACACAATTTATTCTAAAATATTCTCTCTCTCCTAATAAAATACTACAATATAATCTCTCTCTCATAAAAAAATATAAAAAATTACAAAAAATATATTGGAGTTACCTCTCTCTTCACTTTTTCACTAAACTCAATACCAACACAAAACCTAATACCAAAAACATTTCAACACAAACACAGCCTAAAGACAGAAGAGTAAAATAGAGGAGGTAATAAGAATTTAGGTAAATTCGACCACCTATAAACAACAGGGTGGAAAAGACAAGTCTATAATAGGGCTGTACAGTGCCACCGGGAAATTCCGGTGGCACCGGCACCGGCACCGGTATCGGCACCGGGTTTCCGGTTTTTTGTCTAACCGGTGCCGGTGTAGGTTTGGTTTTTTGAAAAAACCGGCGGTTCCCGGTTTAAACCGGCACCGGGTTTCCCGGTGTAGGATAAACCGGGATTTTTTTTTTAGTTTTTTTATTTTAATTTCTACTCAATAATTTAAACTTTAGTTTTACCTCAAGACATAATATTCTAGAAGCATGACAAGGTTTACTCAATAGTTTAGTTTCACTTGAATATTTGAGATTTGTTGTTGGTTTTGTCTAATCAAATGCTTACATTCAAGTTACCAAGAAGCTTGCTAGGTGAATGAACTAGTTATTTAGAATTTTGGTAGAAAAATTACAAATTTATTGTATTTAAAAGGGTATATATGAAGGCATTGAAATCATAATTAAAGAGTTTAATGTCAAACTATGGTAAGTACATCACATAATATAAATCAAGAGGTCGAGATTCTACCACAAAAAATTTTAAATCAATGTATTAGTTTAAGAGTTTTTATGAAATATTAACAAATTGTCTAAATTTTAAAATTGACAAATCACTATTAAATTTATATCATGCTTGCAAAATCAGTCATTCAATTACATTTTAGTTCAAATTTCTAATACATTTTAGTTCAAAAATTCATATAGAGTCATCAAGTTTGACCAGCATTTGACAAACGCTCGAGCGCCCTTTGAAAAAATTCAGACAGAGTCATCACGTTTGACTAACGTTAGACAAGCGCTCGAGTGCTCAGTGCAAATTTCAGACAGAAACATAAGCGCTCGACGAGCGTTTGACCCGCGCTCGAGCGCCTTAAAAATTGCCGAATTTTTTTATTTTCCTTGTGAAACCAAGGGAAACCCTATTAAGTTTTGAACATGTTTTAAAATTGTTATTGATTTGTTAATTAGAGAGAAAACACATATTCTCTCATCTAAGTGTTGTTAGGGTCTAAACTGGATTTTTCAAAAGATAATAGTTTCTATTTACAGTGACGTCTCTATTACTTTGGACTTTAAATTCTCATCTTATCTTTTAAGATGATCTTTAATTTTATTGATTTTGGAATTTGGATTTCATTAGTTTAGATTTTATTGATATGTGATTAATGGACCAAAAGAAAAAAGAAAAAATACATTGGGCCAAGTACGTGAAATGCTATAAAAATGGCTCAATATTAATGTAGGATAACCGGAAACCGCCATCGCTAAACCGCCACCGCTAAGGGCCGATTTTTACCCTTAACGGTGTAGGTGTAGGTGGTAATTTTTTCAAAACCGGCCTACCCGGTGTAGGTGCCGGTTTTGGCCAAAACCGGAACCTACACCGGGGTTGTACAGCCATAGTCTATAAGCTAGAACTATATGGAGCATTTATAGCCAGTTGCCATGTCCATTGCCCCAGTCAACTCCCCCATTTTCCAGTCAAAATTCCTTCCTTCCTTCCACTCCTTACCCTCCCTCATCTCCCTGTGAATAGCTTCTCTGCATAATCACCACCTGAAAGGCTGAAACAGAGAACACCCACGAGACAGTAACAAAGATAAGTAGAAGCAAAAATGATACTCCAAATCCAACCCATATTTCTTTCCCTTCTCCTCCTTCCCGTTCTCTTATTATTATCAGCAGAAGAAGCTGCAGCAGCTGGGACAATCTCACCTGGGTCGACTCTGTACGCCTCCGACACCACCAAGACCTGGTCCTCCCCGAGCTCCACCTTCTCCCTCGGCTTCCTTCCACACTCCTCCGCCTCCTTCATCGCCGCCATCTTCTACTCCGGTGGCGTCCCCGCCATCTGGACTGCTGGGTCCACCCCAGTCGACTCCGCCGCCTCCCTCCAGTTCCTCTCCAACGGCAACCTCCGCCTCCAAAACGGCACCGGCCAAACGGTCTGGGACTCCGGAACCGCCGGCGCTGGCGTCACCTCCGCCTCCCTATCCGAATCCGGCGAACTCAAGCTCCTCCGGAACGGCACCGACTCCGTCTGGTCCTCCTTCCAGCACCCCATCGATACGGTCGTGCCGTCCCAGAATTTCACCGCCAGTATGGTTCTGCGATCTGGGTTGTACTCCTTTCGTCTTGATGATGCTTCTGGCAATCGCACACTTCGTTGGAATGATACCATCATATACTACAATCAAGGTTTGAATTCCACGTTCGATTCCAATTTAACTTCGCCGAGTTTAGGAATTAAGAACATTGGGATTGTGTCGATCTTCGATCGGAAGTTGCCCGTGGGAGGGGCTATCATGGCTTTTAGCAACGATTATGCTGAAAACAGGGACACGCTCAGGTATTTCAGGTTGGCTGATGATGGGAACTTGAGGATTTATAGCTCTGATAGAGGAAGTGGGACTTCAGTTATTAGATGGGCAGCTGTAGAGGACCAATGTCAGGTGTTTGGCTACTGTGGAAATATGGGAATCTGTAGTTATAATGATACGAGCCCGATTTGTGAGTGCCCCTCTCAGAATTTCGAGCTGGTCGATCCAAAGGATAGTAGGAAAGGTTGTAAGAGGAAGGTGGAGACCGAAGATTGTCCCGGGAATGCGACTATGTTGGTTATGGAAAACACACTGTTCTTAACATACCCTCCGGAGATCGAGTCACAGATTTTCTCTATCGGTATATCGGGGTGTAGGTCGAACTGTCTTGTAAATTCTGTTTGTGATGCTTCCACTTCGTTGTCGGATGGTACTGGGATGTGTTATCTCAAAACACCAGGTTTTATCAGTGGCTATCAGAGTCCCGGGATGCCTAGCACCTCATTTGTCAAGGTCTGTCCGCCAGTGGTACTGGTATCCAACCCCCCACGGGCCCCACCTTCCACGCAGGCTGGTAGGAAGAACAGCAGTTTGGGGATGCATCCATGGCTTGTAGCTCTTGTGGTTATAGGTTCCATTTTGGCTTTGGTTGCCCTGGGGGCTAGTTTGTGGTGTTGGTGTTGTAGAAACAGCCCCAAAGCTCAGGATGGTCATCTCGAGTACGCTTCTGGTGCTCCAGTCCAGTTTACATATAAGGAGCTTCAGCGGTCAACCCAGGGGTTCAGGGAGAAGCTTGGAGAAGGAGGATTTGGGGCTGTGTACAGAGGGATTCTTGCTAATAAAACCGTTGTTGCAATCAAGCAACTTGAGGGAATTAAGCAGGGAGAGAAGCAGTTTAGAATGGAGGTGTCGACTATTAGTAGCACCCATCATATGAATTTGGTGAGATTGATTGGTTTTTGCTCTGAAGGGCGTCATAGGCTTCTAGTATATGAGTTCATGGAGAATGGATCCCTCGATAATTTCCTTTTCCCATCAGAAGAATCGGAAAAAGTGTTGAATTGGGAGTACCGCTTCAATGTTGCCCTGGGCACTGCTAGGGTGATCACATACCTTCACGAGGAGTGTCGAGACTGCATTGTGCATTGCGACATAAAGCCAGAAAATATTCTCTTGGATGAGAACTATACTGCCAAAGTCTCAGATTTTGGCCTTGCCAAGCTGATTAACCAGAAGGACCAAAGGTACCGAACTTTGACCAGCGTAAGGGGGACTAGAGGATATTTGGCACCCGAATGGCTCGCAAATCTTCCAATAACTTCAAAATCTGATATTTACAGTTATGGTATGGTTCTCCTGGAGATAGTGAGTGGGAGGCGGAATTTTGAAGTTTCTGCAGAAACCAATCGGAAAAAATTCTCAGTATGGGCATATGAAGAGTTTGAGAAGGGTAATGTCAAGGGAATTCTTGACAGAAGGCTGGCTGATCAAGAGGTCGACATGGAGCAAGTAGCGAGGGCAATTCAAGTAAGCTTTTGGTGCACCCAGGAGCAACCATGGGAGAGACCGATGATGGGAAAGGTGGTCCAGATGTTAGAAGGGATTACGGAAATTGAGAAACCACCTGCCCCTAAGGCTATGGCTGACTGGTCTTTTAATATAACCAGCATCAATATCAGTAGCAATTCGGGTGAGTCTACGCGGGTCTACTAATGAAACCGCTGTCAGGTTCTTGATAATTACTATCTTCAATCAACTAAGAAAAAGGTCAATTTTTTTTGTTCCAATACCATACAAGATGCTTTTATAATGCCTTGTACTGTACTCTTATTTTTGAATTTAAAAAATACTGATAAAAATTTAATGTTTGAATTTAAAAGTGATGACATAAAGATCTAATTTTTTTAATTTAAAAGAGATGAGATATAGATTTAATATATGTTTGGATTGATTCGGCAATCATTTGAGAAGTATTAAACTTTGGGTTAAGCATTTGAGGTAAGTAATTTTTTAATGAGATTTTTAAGAAATTCTTGTGTTGTGAAAAATAAGTGCACAATATAAATGTGTTATTGTGTGAAATGGAATTCTTTAATATGGGAAAGGTTGGATTTTAAACACGGTATACTGTGAAAACTATTCTTGTAATTGTGATATGATGTATTTTTGGCACAAAGGATATCTTCGTGGTATTTGTATTACTCGTGATACATCGAGGTCTGTGTGAATTTTGTTACCATTAAGATCTGCCTGACCTTGGTGATTTACCTATTTTGCGTGTTGTTGGATCCTTTTGATTTGGTTGGTGCAAGATGTTTTTCCTACAGTTTGACAGTTCAACGCGCTTCTAAGTTCTAACTTTTTAGTTTTCTGCCAACGAAGTCAAAGGTACTGAGCAACTTTCCAAACTCGTGAGAAAGAAATACCATACATAGACACTAGAGAGAGAGAACCAAACCTAACGTTTACAAAGAGCGTTTACTCAGAGGCATCTTTTTGTGGATCGGATTTTGATAGAGATGCCGTGTACTTGTTTCCTTCTTCCGGCCAAATATTTCCAAACATGGTTGGTGGGGAGCTAAATTAGACCATTATTCAAGGCTCTTTTTCCGGCTAGCTATTTGGGGCTGAACAATATTATTTTCTATGACGCTGCTAGTTCTCTATGACATAATAATCTTTCAGTTGATCAAACTCTCCCGTTCACAACCTCTAAAAACCGAGTAACTGTTAGGGTGAACACCAATAAAGACAACACAGCCGAATATTTTCTGCTATACCTCTTTTGTGGAAATCAGCTAGGCAACTCACAATCCAACAGAAAATAGAATCAAGCAACAATAAAATGAGACACGAAAACCCTTCCTTTGCGGGATTTAGTCCAGTCAAACTTCTATTATTAACAATAATTGGATTACAATAGTTCTCACTAGGACAACTCCAAGACTACAAACATATAAAAAATAAATATATTATTGAATTACACCATCTATCATCACTCGAAAAGTGGATTGCAACGATAACAACGAAGAGATAGCTCTCCAAGTATATAAAAAATACTAATGAATTGAGTAGGAATCCCTACTATCAGCACAGTTAAATAGTAGCTCTCATCCCAAAAATAGCATAGTAAAATTTAAGCAAAAACGGACCTAAGATAACCTTCAATCTCTGATGGACGTAGCTGTAAAAGTAACATCGATTCCTATCCCATGTAAAACCCATTGGCTCGAACCGTTCAGCTTGGCTTTTCTCAAGCCCACCACACTAACTTGAAGTTGAATCAAATTCATTTGCTGGAGGGTTGGAATACCGAAGAACTTCTCGAGTTAGTGGGGCCGGAGACAGCAGAGTCTAGTTTGGCTAGTTCATAATTCACGCAGATATGGGGATGACTCACGTACTAATTTGGAAACCTACTTGTACTGAGTTTTTTTTCCACATCTTCTGCTTGGGAGTTAGTGCGGAATATCTATCCTAAAGTGACCTGGAGGAAATACATTTGGAACCAACAATTACCTACTAAAATCAGTGTCTTTATATGGAGGGCTTTTCAAGATAGTTTGAGCAGGGATTGTCGGGTCATGTTGGGTATACCTTTGATATCACGGTGTAATTGTTGCATTAATGGGGTGAATAGACTGTCGATCATGTGTGAAGCTCAGGTGAATTTGCAAACGAAGTTTGGAGAAAGTGTTCTCAGATTTTTGGTGCTAAAACGAAGATTTACTTTCATTACTTTTCGAACATCATCAATCTACTCCCTCTTCCAAATCTGGCATTAAAATAGACGAAATTTACCTAGGTGCTTCTCCCCAACTTGATATGACTAAATTGCCCCTCCGTGAATTCTTTGATATTTCAACCGAGTTCTTTCCTCTCTCTCTTCCCTCCCCGGCTCCCCGGTCGCCGAAGTTCTTTCCCTCTCTTCTCCCACATCTCGCCGAAGTCCCTCTCTTCTCTTTCTCTTCAAAGCTTCTGTCTCTAAGTCGGTCTGTTCGACAAGTGTGGCGGGTCAAAACCATACGTACAGTGCAAATCGCCGGAACATGCAGCCAGTACCCACATAAAAAGGACCCTGCAATGTCATACGTGGTTTTACACAAAAAGTTTTGTGTCTCAAGTTACTTGTTCTGATCATTGCCCGGTTGTTTCTCACGTGACACATACACAAACATGGGGAGGCGAATGTCCACATCAGTGCAGTCAATGATGATCTTATCCAGGTCCGCTCCTCCCAATAGTGGGTCACTACTTGGGTAAGGGTGAGTACGGAACCTGATGGAACCGGAATGGGTCATTCCAGTTCCAGTTCCGGTACTCACCGGAATGAGATTTTCCATTCCGGTTCCATTCCGGAATTTACCGGAACGGAACCGGAATTGGAACCGGAATTTCCGGAACCGGAACCGGAATTTCCGGTTCCTTATATGGACAAAAAAAAATATTTTGTTTAGTTCCTTTGACCCAAAAATGGATTTTTAAGTTGTTTTTTGTGGGCCAAATAACTCTAAATTAAAATTATAATTAAACAACTAAATTTCAAAACAATATTTCACTATTTCAAGATGCCAAAATAAATTAAAATTAAAATTACAACTAAATTTCAAAACAAAATAAATATTATGAAAATAAACTCTAAATTAAATTTACAAAAAAACTATTAAACAAATAATTAATCATACAAATAAGTAAACAACTAAACATTTATCAAAAATTTAAATTGAAAGAGGTAAACTCTAAATTAAAATTATAATATTTTTAAAATTTTTATAAAATATACCGGAACCGGAATTTTCCGGTATTTCCGCCGGAATTTCCGGTTCCGGAATTTCCCTAAAATGGGATCCGGTTCCGGTACCGGAAATGACCGGTACCGGAATTCCGGAACCGGTACCGGACCGGAAATTCCGGTTGGAACCGGAACGTTTGCACACCCTTATACTTGGGGGCATCAGCATCACCTATGTATTGTTGGTTCATATTGCAACAAGGATTGGGGTGGGAGGAAGATCAAACTGAGGACAGTTGCACATATTATGAAAGATCGATATGCATTTTCTGAAAGTTTCTTTACCTCATGAAGAATTCCTGCATGGTCACCTTTGGCATGTTCAAGAAGGCATCGATCTTTAATATATTAATACTAGCTACTAATTATTTAATATTTGTGGATGTAACTTAATTGGACGTTGACAAGTAAATTGGCTGGAGATCACTTTTATGAAGCTGAGTTATGCATTTTAATTTGGATCAACTCATTCTATATTTAATATCTCTTTCCACCTCAGGATATATAAAACCCTTCTATGTACTTCGTTATAAGTTTGTTAATTTGTGTGTTTTACAGTTCTGGAGGTCAACTATGAACGGCTTATCTCCCCTGCTGCCCTTTTTTCTTCCAATTGATCAAATGATGGTTATTGGAACATGTTCGACACAAATATAACGTCTATATAATCTTGTCTAAATCGTACAATGTTAGGCGTGTGGGTGCAGACATGATGCCATTAGCTGCACGTACGTGATTAATGAAGGGATGATATATTCCTAGGCTGCTATTTATTTGTAATTTAGGTTTATTTGGCATATGCACGTAAAAATTGTTAATAGAGCCAAACATGATAGAGCAATATTTTTTGGAAACACCTATAGGTAACAAAATAAATATAGGAGATGTCTCTCACAACGTAAGGCCGAGTCCTAGCTAGGTAAGGACATAATTATTAGAGTCCTACGTACACTCGTTAATGATGTTTGTGTTATATCCTACAGTATTTAATATGCATTGATGTCGTGTCAAACATATATCATGCAATTGGAATAAAAAATTGCAAAGAATCCGCCTGATCATGCACCACAAAGTCAGAAGAATCCTCTTAGTAGGTTATATAAGGCATGCATCATGCAGCAAATCGTTTATGAAGCAACAAATCAGTATTTATAAATATTTCTTGGCTTCAGCTTGTAGTTTCTCTCTCATGCCATTCTCCGTTTGTTTTTCAATAGGCCAATCAATGAAACATTTCAGGAAGAAAACTAAGGACCAAGAAGAAAAGAAGAACGATGAAGAGAGAATTTGTGAAGTTCGCAATATGCGAAACTGATTATCTGAAAAATTGTATATACAAGCTACCAAGACGTCGGCCATATATACAGAGTAATAACAGAATAGAGAGAGAAGAAATAACCAACTAATTGTTACGCTATGACACCCGTAAAGCTAAAACTTCTAGAATGTACAAGAGCAATTTACAATATAGTCCATGACACCTAATGAGCTGCGTAACAACCCAGAGCCTTCAACACTCCCCCTCAAGATGGAGTTTGCAAGTTGTGCACACTCATCTTGCGAAGGAGATTGTGGAACTGAGCTGAACCAAGACCTTTGGTCAGTAAGTCAGCAAGCTGTGCACTTGAAGGGACGTGTAAAGTGCGAACCAAACCAGCTTAAACCTTCTCCCGCACAATGTGACAGTCTATGTCTATGTGCTTCGTTCTTTCATGGAAGACGGGGTTGGCAGCGATATGCATGGCTGCCTTATTGTCACAAAATAAAAGAGAAGGCTGCGGGTGAGCTATATTCAGATCTGCAAGAAGGCGTGTCAACCATGTCAGCTCACAGCAGGTGGAGGCCATAGATCGGTACTCTGCTTCAGCCGAGGATCGAGAAACGGTTTGCTGCTTCTTAGATTTCCACGAGATAAGTGAGTTGCCAAGAAACACACAAAACCCGGTAACTGATCGTCATGTATCTGAGCAGGCTGCCCAGTCTGCATCACAGAAGGCCTTCAGATGTAGCTCAGACTTTGCAGGGAAGAACAAGCCCTGCCCGGATGTAGCCTTCAAGTATCGGAGAACATGGTGAGCAGCATCCAAGTGTGGCTGCTTGGGGGAGTCTAAAAACTGACTAAGGACCTGCATAGAATAAGCTAAATCCGGTCTGGTGATAGTCAAGTATAGCAACCTCCCCACTAGTCTTCGGTAGGTAGTAGCATCTTCAATCGGCTCCCCCTCAAAACGACTAAGTTTCAGATTCTGTGACATAGGACATTTGGCAGGCCGAGCTCCAAGAAATCCTGCATCAGCTAATACCTCTAGAGCATACTTCCTTTGGCAAACTGAAATTCCTTGCGAAGATCTGGCAATTTCAAGACCAAGAAAGAATTTCAGTATGCCAAGATCTTTGAGTTTGAATTTCAAGTTGAGAACTTGCTTGAACTCATGAATGAAATCAATGTCGTTGCCAGCAAGTATTATATCATCGACATAAACCAAAATAGCCGTGTATGAGCAGCCAATTGTCTTGGTGAAGAGAGAGTAATCTGCCTTAGACTGACCAAAACCCTGAGAAAGAATGTAAGTAGACAGTTTCTCAAACCATTGGCGTGATGCTTGTTTCAACCCGTAGATGGACTTGTGCAGCCGACAGACAAGAGGTTCTCCATGCTCCCCCTGCTGCTCATACCCCGGAGGAAAATTCACGTAGACTTCCTCATGCAAATCGCCATGGAGGAAGGCGTTATTGACGTCGAGCTGGTGAAGATGTCAATGTTAGACTGCTGCAACAGCTAGAAGTGTTTTGACCGTAGTGAGTTTGGCTACAGGAGAAAAAGTCTCTTGGTAATCCAAACCAGCACGCTGAGTGTACCCCTTGGCAACGAGGCGTGCCTTCTTTCTCTCTTCAGTTCCATCAGCACGGTATTTCGACTTGTAAACCCACTTGCATGACACGGGTGCTTTGCCAGGAGGTAAGGAACAAACAGACCAAGTGTTATTGTTGACCAGAGCTTGATACTCGGCTTCCATTGCAGCACACCATGCAGGGGAAGACCGGGCCTCATGATAATGTTGAGGGTCAACAGTGGAAGAAATTGACAAAGCAAAAGCATGGTGTGTGGGAGAAATTTTATCATAAGAGAGAAAAGTAGACAACATATGAGAAGTACCTGAAGGTGGTGAAGGAACTGTCTTTGGCGTGACAAATTGAGGAAGGGAAGCATGAGAGGCCAGAAGACAGTGATAATCCTGGAGATATGTGGGAGGTCTGCGAGTGCGAGATGAGGGGCGAGGCAGAGGAGGTGGATCGATAGGCAGAGGAGAAGAAGGTGGTGAAGAAGTTAAAGGGATAGGAGAAGAAGGTGGTGAGGAATCTGGAGGAGATGATATGGGAGTTAAAATGCCAGATGTTGGTATAGAGTCTGAAGGAGGTGATATGAAAGTCTCGGTGATGGGGAGAGGACAGAAGACACGGTCAGGGTCAGGGTCAGAGGGTAAATGAGAAGAAGGAGAGGTTGGTACCATGCCATGGAAAGGGAAAATGAATTCGTGAAAGATGACATCACGAGAGATGAAAAATTGTTTGGTGGTTAAATCATAAAGTCGACAGGCCTTCATTCACCAACAAACATGCAGGCACGTGCACGAGGGTCAAACTTGGAACGACCACGATGTAGAGTGGAGGCGTAGCAAAGGCACCCAAAAACACGAAGTTGAGAATATGAAGGTTTAGTGGAAAAAAGAATTTCATAAGGAGATTTGTTAGAGAGGTGAGGAGAGGGGATTCAGTTAATAATATAGGTTGATGTCAGAATGCATTCACCCCAGAAGGATAAGGGAATATTAGCTTGGAAACCCAATGCTCGGGCAACGTTAAGAAGGTGCTGGTGTTTACGCTCCACAACACCATTCTGTTGTGGAGTTTCAACGCAGCTGAGGTGATGAAGGATGCCTTTGGATGCATAAAAATCTGGAAGGTTGAACTCAAGTCCATTGTCAGTTCGAATGCATTTGATTTTTGTCGAGAATTGAGTTTCAATTAAATGGTAGAATGATTGGAGAAGGGAGCATGTCTGAGACTTAGAATGCATGAGGTAAACCCATGTGGCTTTACTAAAATCATCGACAATGGTAAGAAAATATTTCGAACTATCAACAGAAATTGTAGAAAATGGACCCCAAATGTCGCAGTGTATTAAATCAAATTTGGAAATAGAGCTATGTGTAGATAAAGGAAATGATAGACGATGCTGTTTGGCAAGGGGACAAACATCACAGTGATGGTTTTGAGTAACATGAATATCTGATACAAATTTGGTTAAAAGACTAAGCCTAGGAAAAGAAAGGTGCCCAAGCCGACGATGCCAAAGGTCAAATTCTTGGTCAGTCGAAGCAGCCAGGGCAGTGGTGTTTTGTGAGATGGATGGAAGAGCAGCATCTTTGTGAAAATGGTAGAGACCATTGTCAAGCTTCCCCACTCCAATCGTCATCCAGGTAGACAGGTCCTGTATGAAACATGAGGAAGAGAGAAAAATCAGACAACAATTATGGGTACGAATTAATTTGCTGGCTGATATTAAATTGAAGGAGAAATCTGGAACACAAAGCACATCAGTCAAAGTGAGAGAGCTGGAGAGAACAACAGTGCCCATGTGAGTGACTGGTACCCGAACACTAGTGGGAAGAGTCACAGTGGCATTAACAGACCTTGTGATGGAAGTCAATTGAGAGAGAGAGCACACCATGTGGTCAGTTGCTCCTGTGTCCAGTACCCATGAGGTGGAATTGTGATTACCTGAGAAGGTAGAATTGGAAGGATGATTGGGACTAGCATTCTGTAACTGCAGATTTCCCACCTGATTCACAGAGGGTTGACCTCCAGACGAAATAGAGGAGAAATTCTGCAATTGAGGCTTCAACATGGCAAGAATTTTCTGGCATTGATCAGGTGTTACGGTGAGTTGAGAAAAATCTGGAGGAACAACATATGCATTAGAGAGTCCTGATACTTGGTTCACAACAGGTTGGACACTTCTGTTTTTGGTGAAGGTGAACCCAGGTGGAAACCCATGAAGTCTGTAGCATTTATCTTGGGTATGACCAAGCTTCCCACAATGGCTACAGATGGTTTTTTCTTTCTTAGCACCTTGCCCATACTGCCTCTGGTTCGGCTTGTATACAACATTTGCAAGTGGAGCATTGTTTCCAGTGCTTGAGAGGATGAAGAAGGGTTGGAACTATAAAATGATTTGCTAGCAAAAGCAACAAAGTTATGACTCTGTGACATAACAGATACCTCTCTCTGGCGTTCCTCTTGTAACACAAGAGAAAAAACCCTATTGACTGACGGCAGAGGATCCATCAGCAGAATCTGACCCCGTGTGGAAGAATATGAGTCATCTAGACCCATGAGAAATTGCATCACCTGTTCTTCGGATTGGTAAGTGTTGGATTGCTGAGGTCGAAAATTAGCTAGCTCTTCCCAAAGTCCTTTCAAACGAGTGTAATAAGAAATAACAGAAGCATGATTCTGTGTTAGTGATGAAATGGTCTTTTGGATTTGATAAATCCTAGGACCATTGCTTTGGCTGAATCGTTCCTTCAGATCAACCCAGATCTGGCGAGAGGTGTCCATATAGATAACACTGGTGCTCATCTCCTTAGGAATAGAGTTGACAATCCAAGCAGAGACTACCATGTTACATCTACGCCAAGCAGAATAATTAGAGTCTGTGGATGAAAGCTCAGGAATGGTGTCATCAACAAAACCTTCTTTGTTTTTGACACTGAGGGCCATAAGCATGGACCTACTCCAGCTGGAGTAATTGTCTTCATTCAAAATGAGAGAAACAAGCTGCAGACCGGTATTGTCTCCATGGTGGAGATAATAAGGACTTGCTGGATCATCAGCAACATTGGTAATGGTTTTGGCGCCATCGGAAGCCATGAACATAAGCCACTAATGCTCTGATACCATGAAGAAAACTAAGGACCAAGAAGAAAAGAAGAACGATGAAGAGAGAATTTGTGAAGTTCGCAATATGCGAAACTGATTATCTGAAAAATTGTATATACAAGCTACCAAGACGTCGGCCATATATACAGAGTAATAACAGAATAGAGAGAGAAGAAATAACCAACTAATTGTTACGCTATGACACCCGTAAAGCTAAAACTTCTAGAATGTACAAGAGCAATTTACAATATAGTCCATGACACCTAATGAGCTGCGTAACAACCCAGAGCCTTCAACAGGCTGGCCAGTGGGATGTGGAGTTGCATCTCAGGGAAATATTATGTGACCGGTATGAATCAAAAAATTAATGTGAGGAATTTTTAGAACTCAAGGTTCATGACCAGAAGCCTTCACTTCGAGGCTTCACAATAAGCTTTCTCCTTGAGCCCAGACAAGTTGTTTACATAAATATTAACAACATTAATAATACAAATATTTTTTACGTGGAATGTGTTTGTTTCAAGTATTCTTGTCATCAATACATGCAAGATTACCCTGGATATATATCATCAAGTATCCTGCGAACAAAGGTAAATATTTGTCAGTCTTCGTGTTAAGCTGATGAAATGTGATTTGATTTACATGCAATATTAATCTACAAATTGTCAACTTAATTTACAGACACAGACAAACCCACACACAGATTGGATCAACCTTTGCTTTTGGTTTAACCAAGTACAATAATAAGACTCAGACATAAGATCCCTATGCTCATTCCCAGATCTCCAGTCTCACCGCCTAACATTACTCATTCAAAGCACCTGCTAGTATGGCTAACATTCAACTGTTCATCCAAATTAAAGAGGGGGGGGGAAATAGAGAAAGAGAGAAGGGGAATGGAGTTCGTTGTGCATGCAGCCAGGACCTATTCAGCCATCTGAGCTGTCCAAGCTTTCCTCTTTCTCAGCAATCGACTGATCAGCAAGAATCATCTTCCAAGTCAGCGGATCTTATCCAGAACCAGCTTCGGGCATTAGCTAGAATAGGTTGTAACATGATCTGGGTGCTGCTGTAATATTGGCAGATCCTGAATAACATGTTATCCTCGTACTGTGTCTCAGCAAGAATTGTTGCGCACTGTTAGGTCCATGAGAATGAATGTGCCCGAGAATATAGGAAGGTTGCCAGAGTCTCAAGTTTATGTATTCATTTGTTGTATACGTTTTACAAATTCAATGAGAATGGAAATATTCCTCAGCAATCTTTATCAGGAAACAAACAGGGCATTATATGCCTCCGGTCCACAAAGGCACAACCTACGTAATAATATTGTTTATCCCATAACATAAATTCAACTTTCTGAAATATGTTCTCCTTTAATTTGCTCATCTTTCCTGCCTTCCAGGTTATGCGAGGTCTGCTAGCTCGAGACTTTCAACTATTTTCTAGAACAGTAATAAATTATAAAGGAGAAGGTCTTGGACATCCTTTTTCGGTGGCAGTTCTAGGCTACAAAGCCGCGCCAATGTTCAGTAGTTTTAGCAGAATATATATGTAGCTTTACAATATGTAAGCTTTTCAATTTTTTGATCCCCTTTCTTGTTGCTTATTCTTGGTAGCTAGTTCGGGAACTTGACATGGTACGGTCTGCTGAGCAGTCAGCCTGTGAATACGCTGACTTAAATCTTGACTTTTCAGATCAATTTCTATGGCTCCAAATTCGTCTACCTTGATACACTGGTAATTAAGATGTGATATTTAGGGTGTCTCTCTCCGTACTTCCCGTCCCTCGTATTTAGTTCAAGTAAGTCTTTCTTTCCTCCTACCCAGTCTTGGACGTTTAAAACCTGCTTGTCGTCCTTGATCTTTTTATTTTCCTCCACAAAAAGACCACCACACACCACCATCCAATGACACAATGACACACCATATCCGAAAGGTCCGAAAGGAGAAAAACACAATGACGCACCAAATCCGATCCCTACTGCTACTTTTGTCTGTCCTCCTTCCCACCATTTTATTGGCGATGACCATAATCTCTCCGGGCTCAACACTTTATGCCTCCAATACAAGCCAAACCTGGTCCTCACCAGACAACACCTTCTCCCTTGGCTTCATCCCCCTAGTGCCCCCTACCTACCCTCCCTCCTTCCTAGCTGCCATTGTGTACTCTGGCGGGATATCCATCTGGTCCGCAGGGACCGACCCCGTCGACTCCGCCGCCTACCTCCAGTTACATCCCACTACGACCTCCGACTTATCAACGGCTCTGGCCATACCGTCTTGGACTCCGCCACCGCCAACCTTGGTGTCTCCTCTGCCTCCCTTGATAACCATGGCAACCTTGTTCTCATGAGCAAGGGAAAGATCCAGATCTGGCGTTCTTTTGACTACCCCACTGACACAGTCGTGCCGGAGCAAAAGTTTTCAATTCGTAATATTTTGCGCAATGGGTTGTACTCGTTTGGTCTTCTTAGATATGGCAACATTACCCTTACATGGAATGATAGTGTTGTATACTGGAGTCAACCTAGTTTGGATTCCTCCAGTGGCACAAATTTAACTTCGCCGAGTTTAATGGTACAATCAGTGGCGGAACCTGGATTAACATTCAAGGGTGTCGAACTTTAAACGCGAAATAACAAAAAAAAATTCCTTCATAATACAAAAATTGTCTTAGAATTACAATAACGAAAATTAAAGACGAAAAACATTAAAAATATTGAAATACATGTATCATATTATGTACTGCTACTGAGAGGTGACAATTGGATCCTACGCATCTGCATTTTCTGAAAATGCAGCAAAATGATTTCGTTCTCAATAGTTTTAAAAATTTCCTACTCGATGTATATCATCATACAATCATTCATCCAATTATCTCTCATCCTATTACTCAAATCACTCTTGATGATCTTCAACTCAATAAGTCGATAAACAAATGGAAATACAATATTATTTTCAGTCTCAACCATTTTCAATGCAAGACCTCCAATATCTCGAAGCCCAGAAAAATTGTCAACTCCTTTTACATTTCTAATGTAGGTGTTAAGCTGAGTTCTAAGCAACACATGATCATCCACTGTGAAATCTTCTGGATAATACTCAGCAAAACGACATAACTTAGCATGATTAAATGCTGAAAATGAATTTCTTGGGTTAAGACATGCTATGCAAAGAAGTAATTTGTACTTGCTTCTGTGAACCTGTTATCCATCTCTTGAATGATCAAATCAAAAACTTGACAAAAAACTTCCACACGAAAATGATGGAAATAAGTAATAGATTGTTCTCCATGCCTCGAACGATTGCAAGTTGGTATAACTTCTTCCATATCGGGCATACTAATAGAGTTATCGACACAAAAAGTCTTGACTTCGTCCAAAAATCCATCACATTCCTTCTCCCTCAATTCCTGCAACTGCCTTCACAACTCTAACCAAACCCATAGCATTAATAATGTTTTGATCCTTACGCTGTAGGGCTTGTGATAATTCGTTTGTAATTCTCATTATATTCTTCAATAAATGCATAGTAAATACAAACTCAAAACTTTCCATATTATCAATCAAACTCATAGCCATAGATCTTTGGTCTGAGAGAGTACCTTCCCTTTATGTGTTCAAACACTTCCAACACTGATGACCATATAGTGAAGAGACGGATTATTATAAGGTGGTATGAACCCCAATGAGTGTCACCTACAATATTATGAGAAATTGGAATTATAAAACTATAAACAAAAGAAAAAAATTGAATGGTCTAAATGATTGTAATGAGATATAGTAACTACCTGGTCGTGCGAGACTGATTTCTTGATTTTTACTCCTTCCACTACAAATCTCTCCCTTATCCAACCACTCCACTATATTCTCATAATGAATTTGCCGAAGAGCATCTTTCATAGTAATGACAGATGCACATACCATTTCCAGAATGGATGTGGAGTTTGAAAACTTTCTCGCTTTTACATTTATCTCATAACTTTCTAACAGGTTTTGAACAACTTCCTGTCATCTTCCCTTGGACTACAAATCTACACGTTCAACACCTTGATTCTAACAGATTTCAAGGGTCAATTCCAATCCCACCACCTTCCATTGTTCATTATTCAATCTCAAACAACACATTGACAGGAAAAATCTCACAATCAATTTGCAATTCCAGCTCACTTGTTTTTCTTGATTTGTCGAGCAATAAGTTAAGTGGTGTGCTTCCTCACTGTTTAGGCAACTTCAGGGTTTTGAATCTACACAATAATCACTTTCATGGAACCATTCCTTCAACATTATCAGGAGGGAACAAATTGAGGGTGATTGGTTTGGGCCAAAATCAATTATAGGGCTCCAATAAGCAATCTTAACAACTGCTGCAACTCGTGTTGTAAGACAGCACCATTTCGAATCCTCTTTTTCAAAGCCAACAACTAATTAAAGAAAAATCACATAGTAGTAATTATAGGGCTCCAATAAGACAATCTTTGATTCGAATTCCTCTAATTTCTCCAGGCCTAATCACCTTTAACCACTTAACCATGATTCACTCAAATCCCTAACCTAATTCATAAAATTCATCAAAAAATCACAACAATAAAATTACTTACCATGGCTGAGTGATTTTGTCGAAGAGAGAAAGAGAGGCAGCGTGCGGTGGTGGCTGTTGAGAAAGGCAAAAGTCTTCTTTAGATGCAATCACAGAAAAGAGAAAGGAGGGGGAGAGGAGGAAGGGGGAACGAAACGCACGTTTCTGCCTTCTGGGTTTTTTTTTTTAATTCTGCAGAGGGTGAAACGACGTCATTTCACCCTTTGCTATTTAAAAATAAATAAAAGGTCTGGGCCAAGGGGATCGGGCCCAGGCCTTATGGGTAAAATATGTTTGTAGTTGGCCTGGGCCTGAGCCTGATGGGTGTCGGCCCAGACCAACTTATTTTTTTAAAAAAATAATTACCATGTAAAAAAAATATTTTGGGGGGGTGGTGAAGGGTATCGACCGATACCCTTCGCCCCCTTTCCCTCCGCCCCTGAGTACAATCAATGGGAACTTTGTCAGTTTTCGATCGCAAGTTGCCTAGCGGGGTTATCAATATTGCTCATAGTAAAACACTATCATCCGGACTGTAAAACACGGTTCGAACGATGACACGTGTGGCTGAATTACCGGCGAATATCGTTCGGACTGTAAAATACAGTTCGGATGACGACGACTGTTTTCAACTTTCGCATAACGTAAACACGTGTCTGCCATGCGAGTTACAGTATAGTCCAGACGGTGTACTAATCTGTTCCAATGCCTACCTCATTTACCCTCATTGTTATTTGAGAGTTTGGACCCATACAATGGAGTCCGGACCCGTTTCTGCATACATTTGGCCGAATAACTGGGAATATCGTCCGGACTGTTAACATAGGTTCAGATGGTGACAACCGTTTTCAACTTTCGTATAACGTAAACACGTGTCTGTCATGCGACGGTTACAGTATAGTCCGGACGGTGTATTAATCCGTTCCAACACTTACCTCATTTACCCTAATTGCGATATGAGAGTTCGGACGCATTTTTGAATACGTTTGGCCGAATAACTAGGGATATCATCCAGACTATTAACATAGGTTTGGTGATGACAGCCGTTTTCAACTTTCGTATAACGTAAACTCGTGTTCGTCATGCGACGGTTACAGTATAGTCCTGACGGTGTACTAATCTATTCCAATGCCTACCTCAGTAGTCAATTGCGATATTGGGGTCAGGACGGTATTGAACACCGTCCGACCATTTAACAGTTTTATTTTGAAGCTTAAGTTTACTAAATTCATTTTACCTCACAAAACTTAATTTATTTAAATAATTTAATTTTCTTAATAAATTTATTTCACTTAATTTAATTTATTTAATTCAATTTAACATTGTATAATTTGGCTCAAAATTTTTACTTTTATTTATTTATTTTAAATAAATAATATATATATAGTTTGAAATACTTTTATATTAAATATTCGTTATAACTAATCATCAATTTAATCATAATTACACTAACCGTTCCGTTAACATGTCAAACGTACTAATCACCTTTTTAATTACTAATTGTCCGTTTAAATTTTAATAAATTTAATTTAATGAAAAAACATAATTAATTTTAAAAAAATAAAAAATAATCTAAATACCGAACGAAAAACACAATCATAATGTCTAATGCCAACCGGAAACGGTCCTTCAAACGATAAATAAATAATAGTGATAAAACATAGACAGAAGACTACTCTTAATCACGAGCTGCCTCTGGCTCGTCCATATCTTGTCCCAGGGTATCACGAACATGCGCAAAATGCTCCTATATATTATCAATCTGTCTGAGAAGTGTCTGCAGCTGTATCGACACGGTATGGACATACTGGGACAACTGAGACAATAGTTCTCTCATCCTTATTAGTTTCATCCGCATAATATTCAGCTCTTTCGTTATAGCCCTATCCATCCGGTCAAGCGTCATTGCAGCTCCATGCACAACGAATGCATCGGCTGCACTATCGCCCGAATACTCTCGTTTAACTCCGCTAAATAGGCGTCTTTCCAAGCTGATCGCTCTGTTTGTCCCCCGACATTGGTGATACTTCTCCCAGAGCGTTCCATGGTCAACCTAGCAAAAAACGTTCGCACGAACTTCAAAATGCGTCGTTTAAGTTTTAGGCAGTTCAAACATTAAATAAAACGTCCGAATGTAAAATTACCGTCCTGACATTGAATAAACCGTCCGGACGGTGTGAAACGTCGTCCGAACGTGCTTCAATGAACACCATCAAAACAGAGCGATTTGATATACACAAACAACACAAGAAACTGAAAAACAGACGATATTGAATCGAAATGCAAGAAATTGAAAAGCAAATTCATGAAGTAAGTTTTACCTGAAGTTCCTTGAGAGGTCTAAAACGGATAGTAAAATTGTTTGGGAGAAAAGTTTGAGAGAAGTGAGTGAGTTTGTGATTTTGATAAAGTCTGGCGAGTTTAATGTGTCCAGTCACCGTCCGAACACGTTATATAACCGTTCGGACTCTTCTCAACGGTTATATTCACACTTGACCTTATCAAATTTAACCTTATCAAATTTAACCGTTTCAAAAAGGTTCTAGAACTTATACGGTCCGGACTCTAAATATGGGTCCGGAAGGTATTGATGCCACGTGTTTGAAGTTTTGCAACGTGCAACCACACGATTCGCGGAAGAGGAATTGAAAATTGTGCGAACCTTTTTTCTTACCGTCCGGACTCCGTAATATTGTTCGTTGGAACGTTGTTGATAACTTCAGGACATAATAGACTATTTATGACGATTTTTAATTGCTCACTATATCCTGACGATTTTAATTGTCACTCAGTTACGACGATTTCAATGTTCAAACGTGTTACAAAAAGATTCCGGACAAAATTGTAAAAAATGTGACGATTTTAATTGTCACTCAGTTACGACGATTTTGAATTTATCACTCTGCATAGTGTCTGAACGGGTTATTGTTCGTCCGGACTGAATTTTATTTTTTGTGACGAGTTTTATCGTCACTCATTCGTGACGCGTATATGTCGTCACACCAGAAATACGTTCAATCGTTGTTTTAACCTATCCGGAAGGTTTTGGCATTCCTGGATGGTTTGAGTGACGAAATTAATATTTTGACAGAGAAAGTTAACTTTAGGTGACAAAATTTGGTTTGACACCCAAAATTTTGTCACCTAAACCTATATTTCTTGTAGTGAGTTTGCCCCCTTCGATTGCATTTCTGGCTCCGCCACTATATATATACACACACGATAGGATACTGAATGATGTCTAGCAAAAGAAAGAGAGATTGCTCTGAACTCCATGCAGTATCCTAACTAATGTAGAAGCGTATCGTTCATGCTTTACAGGTTTTAGGGACACAAGTCATCCATGTTGTGAGGTGGCATCAGTGAATGAAGGTGGAAATGGAGTACTATGTAAACGAGGTGGGCAAGCGTGTGCAGAGAGAACAGTCTTGTGTTCTTTGATGGACTACACCCAACGGAAGCTGTGAATGTTCAGATAGCAAGAAGGCTTATGAATCTCACCTGAAAACTGAAGTTTATCCTACTAACATAAAGACTGACATCTTTCATCTCTTGTTATGTAATATTGCTTGTGTACGAATCAAGATTCCAAATATCGAACCCTAAAACTTGCTAGGCTTACTAGATATCATAACAGATGGTTTTAGTGGTTGATTACTAGGAGATAGCCTTGTGAATGTGATGCAAACCATAATTGCAGAGTGGAAGTCATGCACGTGAAGAGAAGATTACATGAGCTGCGGATTGTACGTTATAGTTGAAGACTGTTTGAAAAGACTCTTTAAACCCGTTTCAACCAGTATTTGTGGGTTATTGCGAATCACGTTCCTTTATTTTAGTTAGAAGTAACCGTTATTTGATTTTATTATTATTTAGTTTCTTTATTTTAGTATCATTTATTACCTAGTTCACTAGAAAAAAACAGGTATATAGCGGCGATCTTTGTAGCGGCAGTTACTAAAAATGCCGCTAAAGGGTGTTTTTTGAGTCGTTTTGCAAAAAACACTGCTAAAGGCGGTCTGTTTAGCGGCAGTCACTGACCGCCCTATAGACCCCCTGTAGCAGTGTTTTTTGCAAAACGCCGCTAAAGGTAATAGGTAATACCTGTAGCGGCGGTCTTTTTAGCAGCGCTATTGACCTCCCTTTAGCAGCGTTTTTTCAACACGCCGCTAGAAATCAGGTATCTACAGCGGCGGTCATACTGACCGCGGCTGTAGAGTTCACCTTTAGCAGCGGTTTTTGAAAAAACCCCTCCTATAGGTATAATTTGAAAAAAAATAAAAAAAAAATAAAAAATATATTTATTTAATGTTAATAATTATTTTATAGACTATTTTATTCCTTTTAATACAAATTTTTATTTTCTCATGTGTTTAAAAAACATTTTAGGAGACCTACATAATAAAATATGGAATTAAAAGGAGTTTAATGAAAATTGAAGTTGTTATATGGAATTATAAATAATGTTATGAAAGTTATATTTATGATTGTTATGATAATTATATTTTTATTAATTAAATCTAAGTAGTTTAGACATCTATTATCATATGCTTATAATGAGCATATATATTTGTAATAATTAGTAATATAATAATATTTAATTATGATATATTATTTAATTTCAAACAAAAAGATATTGTGAGATTAATTAGCTGATACAATAATACCTATTGTTGCTATTGTAATTGCATATTTATTGATTAAATCTAAGTAGTTTAGAAAATATATATTATCATACTTATACATACTTATAATGAGCATATATATTTTGAATAATTTAATGTGTTTATGATATATATATATATATATATATATATCATGTATATGATAAACACATATAACAAATTATGCAATGTTATAGGGAAAACATTATACTTTTAAATTATAAATATTATATATTATTACTCCCAACCTATTTTAATTACAATTATTGTACTAATTATATAATAATCTAATACTAAGTATAAATATTTTTAAATACTATTATAATTTACAACTGATTTTAATTTACTAAAAACACATAACTACAAAATATAACTTATTATTAAAAAATTTGAAAAATTACAAATTAGAAAAAAATTGAAATCACCTGTTAAAAATTTTGAAGACTACAAATTTTTTTTTTTTAAAAAAAATTGGCATTTTCGAAAAAAAAAAAAACGGGGCCATTCGCAATTTTGCGCGAGGGGGAACACCCCTTTTCTTTTCTTTCCTTTCCTGCCAAATTCTCCATTTCCCGCGCAGCCCCAAATTCCCCCTCCCAAATTCCCCCAGTTCCAAAATCTCTCACCCTCTGTCGCCTTCTCTCGCCCCCTCATTCTTTCTCGAGGCACGTCGTGATTCGTCCACGATCAGCTGGCAGCATAGACCCACCCATCGTGGGAGACGTGGAGGTGCCCAGAGGTACTAGAGTGTGCATCGTGCTGACCCCATTTGCAGATCTAGTGGTGCTTTGGTGATTTCGTGTTTGTTCAATCTATTATTCTGTGTCTTTTTCATCTCTGAGAACTGTGGAATCTTGAATATCATAAATGGCTCTTGATCTTCAATTTGTATCAGAGGCAGCTTCAGGGGCCATAGGATCCCTCGTGAGCACCACCATCCTATACCCACTCGATAAATGTAAGACCAGGTTCCAAGCCGATGTTCGAGCCCATGACCAGCAAAAATACAGGTTATCCGTCTCTTGCTTTTCTTAATTTATCGTTTCTGTTTTCGTTTTTCATATTTCTTGATTTGGGTCTTTATTTTTTTGTTTTTGCTTCCCGTGACGATGGTTGAAGCTTCCCGTGATGATGTTTTTGCTTCGCGTGTGATATGGATGGTAAGATAACACTTATGGACTGTTGAATGCTTTGCGTTACTGCAGCTTTCCGACTCCATTGCAGCTTGATCATATGATTGTATCATTGAAAAATCAACTGGAGTGTGTAATTTTTTTTTTTTTTGTTCAATGCAGACTACTTGTTTACTGTTTTGCCTGTAAGAATTCCTTTTCCCTGTCTTGAAGTCATGTTTAAGCTTCATTCCTTGCAGAGGAACAGGTCGCTTCCATTTGACTCTTACATTAGTTCATTGGTCTAATGCCTCTCTTTGACCCTCCCAGGCATGACAGTGCGGAGACAATAAGAAGGGCTTTAAACCTTGGAGTGAATGTGAAAATGATTACAGGTTGTAATTGGAAGCTATAACTTTGCTATGTTGATCAGCTTTTCAAATATTGCTATTATTTTATTTGTTTATGGGCCTTTTCCATCCTTCACTTCAAGTTATTGTAATAATTTATGTTAGTAGTTCACACGTGTTGTTGAGCTTTGTGTTTTCTGTCAGGTGACCAACTTGCAATAGATGCAGCTCGTTATTATATGTAAAAAACAATTTATTTTATTTTTTATTATAAGTTGGTATGGGCCTATGGGAGCCCGATCCCCATAGGCCCAGGCCAACCCTAGTTTTAAGCTTGCAGGGCCTGATTTTAAGTGTGTATTGATTGCCCCTACTTTCAGTAGCCTTGGCCGGTTAAAGGTGCCAGAGAAATCGTCAGATGGTTTTTACTTGGCAAATGCGGACCTCCTTTTACGTGGACCTGGACCACCTGGTGCTAGAGAAATCAAGTCTTTTGGGTTTTGTTTTTCCTGGAAATGAGTATACGTGTATCTTAGTTATACATGCTGTCTCTTTATTACTTCTTTCTTTTAGTTTTTAAAGTATATTTTTTTTGGAGTGAAAGATTTGACAATTTGATATTTGCATCTTAACTGGACATTGTGAGGCAACTAGTGCTTTTATCAAACCTATTTATTACTTCTTTCTTTTAGTTTTTAAAGTATATTTTTTTTGGAGTGAAAGATTTGACAATTTGATATTTGCATCTTAACTAGACATTGTGAGGCAACTAGTGCTTTTATCAAACCTAATTAATGTATTTGCAATTGAATACTAACGATGATAAATCCCCTGGTAGCCTATAGGACACTGGCAATTTATTAAACAATTTGGGCAATTTATAGTTAACAGCAAATTCTTCATACTATTATAGAAATTATAATGCAATACTTCTCAGTTATTTTTGTCCATACTATTTTTGTAGTACTTGATACTGAAAATTCTAGTGTATATCCCCCTTGACTCTCAGCTCTCTCTCAATCTCATTATTTAGATTTTTGACGGTTTCAATTTTTGTAGGATACTCGAGATTTTACACTTGAAAATTGTTGGACCTTCGACCCCTAGTATGTCCCTCTATCTAAGATTTTCTCTCTACAATTCAGTAGAAAATTTCATTTATTTAATATGCTAAAATTGCTTTACGGTTTGAAATTTTGAGTTGTGAAATTGTTAGAGGATGAGATTGAATTGGTTTGGATATCTTAGGGCTATAGAGGTTTCTACCTAAAAATTTCTATTTTTTTTGAAAATAAATAGAAACTCACTCATATTTTTGGGTCCCGAATAAATTATTTAGCTGGTTTTTGTTTGTTTAGGATTTTTTATGCCCTTAAATTTCTGTGGAGTTATTGCTGCTCAAACTATCATTTTCTGATATATATATATATATATATATATATAAGATGCAAATTAGTAGGATCTAATTGTCACTTTCAATATTAGCAAATAGTACGTACTTATATTTTAAAATTTTTAAAGCTTTTTAATCCTTAAATTTCGATATTTTAACTAAGACATTTTTTAGATTACGTTGGAAATTTTTTTTTTGTCATTTCGCCTTATATATTCGACCCCCTTCAAATTGGATCCTGGATCCTGGATCCGCCACTGCACAAAGCTCGAAAAGCATATCCTTGTATTTGTTCTCTTTTAGTGTCTGCTTCAAATCTCGCACAGAGAAACTCAAAACAGATTGTATAATGATGCATTGAACAACGAAAACTGGGTTACTCTGTTGTAGTAATTGAACTGTTTCAAATTTTTTATAGTATTTTTTTCTCTTTTTTAAGCAAACATGAATTTTATTTCACAAAGGAAATTACAAACGTGATCGTGATGAATACATATGAACCTCCAAGGCCAATAACAGGGCGTAGAGCCTATTACAGTAATATTAGGATACAAAGTGCCTCCAAGGCCGGTAAAGTAAATTTAAGGTCCAAAAGCCATACATCTACTAGCCACTCGTAAACAGACCGAAACATATCTAAAAGGTGTTAAAACTCACTTAGACTCAATGCATCTGACATAGTCACATATGGCCTATGGGTTCAAATTAATAAGGTTAAAAAGACCTTTTACCTTCTTAGGTTTTAAACTATTTTAAAAATTCGTTCTCGTTCTCGGATTTTCACTTTAGTCACCTACGATTCTCTATTTTTAAGCTTGTCAAAATGGTCTTTTCGTTAGCAAATTGTCCAAACAACTAACAGTCCCTACCGCCCCCAAATATTTTGAAATTTTTTTCTTTTAAACATTTTTAAGCTAAAAAAATATTATCCTATCCCAATTTCACACCTTCAAATATCATTTTACCCCCCCCACTCAAAAATATTTTGAAAAAATATCTTTTGCAAGGTCAAAAAATTTTTTTTACCCATTTAAATACCATTTATCCCTCAAAATGAATGAGACAAACTTAACGCTTTAAAAATCATACCCTTTAAAATGACAACAAATAACAAATAACAAATGAATTAAAAGTATATTTTAAAATAACAACAAAATGCTAATGAAATTAAAATTTCACCAAGAGATGCAATTTATTGTATGACCTAAATACCGGTTTTTGTTTCTCTTTTGTTATTTATTTCTCTCAATTTCATTTTACAAAAAAAAACTATCGATTTTGCCTCACCTTTGAAAAAATTAACATAAAGAAATCACTTAATCCACCAAATTTCTTATGCGACTTTACATATGACAACTTTAACTTGATTTTTTTTTTCTTTTGACATTGTTTAAATTTATATAAGTTTATTTTCTCTTTTTAACTTCAAGTCTCTTTCGATCTCAATTTTTTTCCTCCTTTAGTTGCTAATTTCAATTTAGAGTAAACATTTATATTATTTTGTACATAATTGTTGGTTGATGAACATGCATAATGATTTAATGGTATATTTTTTAAAAGGTATTGGAGTTTGTGTGAAAATGTGTAGGAGGAAATATTGAATTTTTTGAGATTTTGGATGTTTAGTTGTAATGTTTTTTTATAGTCAAAATATTTCCTAAACAAAGTAAATATTTCCCGTTTATGACTTTACCCCCTTAAGACTTTAATTCTGGATCCGTCACTGCCAAGATGCCATTACCAATTAATAGAAGCTCTACCAGTGTCAAACGACAATCCTGCTCTACCTAGAATGTCAAAACGACAAAGAGAGTAAATGAAGGTTAAAAAAATTATCCAAGTCTGAAACATTTTTTTCGCGTTTCCCTTCAGTGTCAATTTTTCCCCAAATTGAATACAAGCCCTATTTCTCCCCAACACTCACCCATCTAAACTTCAGCTTTGGCTTACAAATGACTCAAGTAATGAAAAAGGAACCACTTAGAGAGTAAAACCTCAAGGTCTTCAACAAAATTCTACTATTTCAACTCCAGAACAAGCACTCAAACTACAGCACTCGAGAGAAAAGCAATTTTTTTTTGTCCTGGATGGCAAAGAATCAGATCAATGACAAAGTAGCAAATTTTAACTAAAGCCATGACAAAAGAACTACTCAAACTATAGAATGGCTCACATCGGTCATATGGAACTTAACAAAATGCAGAGACAACAAAATTCAAAGCAAAATCATTCGATCTCATCTGATTCTGTACTGGTTTAGACAGAGAACTAGTCAAACCATAGAACTACTTATATCGACCATTGTAGGTTCATATGCGAATGTCAAACCATTCCATGGCCATTTCATCGCCAAAACAGGAGAAAGGGAGAAAAATATAGTTGCCATGCACATCGTCTGAAATTCATTTTTAAGCATTCATCTTAAAAGGGGAGAACTGGGGCTTGTCAAAAGGGGATATACAAAAATGTTTGAGACTTGCCTAATGTTAACCTTCGTTTACTCACTTTGTAGTTTTGACAATTTAGGCAGACCAAGGCTGTCATCTTGACATCATGGCAGAGCGTCCATGAATGGTCCATTAAGCTAATGTGGCATTACAAACTAGACTAATTTCAAAATTTTAAAATGGCACAAAACTCAGGACGAAGAAGGTCTTTAACCCAAATTAATAGGAGCATATCTCTGCCTACATAACTAAGAGAGCTTCCAATCTGCTATTTCTCTCCTTTTCTTTTTGCCAGAATAAATAATTTTTATAATTATAATAATTGAGTCAAGTTGCATGTGTCGTGTTCATTTGAAATATAGAAAAACAGACACAAATTATAAAAGTACAGAGGATGTAAAGACAGAAAAGTAAAATAGAGGAGGTAATAAGAATTTAGGTAAATTCGACCACCTATAAACAACAGGGTGGAAAAGACAAGTCTACAATCTAGAACTATATCGAGCATTTAGAACAATTTCTACATGTTTTGTTTTTCTTTAAAAAAGAGAAAAGGAAAAATCATATTCAGGCTTTAGAAACTTTCCAGTTGCGAATTGCCATGACCATTGCCCCGGTCAGCGGCAATTTAAAGTCTTCGAAGAAACAACCGGTGATCGTGAATGACCCGCCGAACGGCATCAGCAGCTCACCAGCCCACCAGCAGCCGTCAAAGCTTCAACTCCCCCATTTTCCAGTCAAAAGTCCTTCCTTCCACTCCTTACCCTCCCTCATCTCCCTCTTTATATGTAACAATCCCACATTGGTTGGGGAATAAAAGTAATGTCTTAATATAAGCTTGGAGGCACCTCCACTTGGTAAGCCGGTTTTCCAAGTGTGAATCTCCAAGCTTATGTGGGTCCATTACAAATGGTATCAGAGCCGGTTGTGGGCTCTTGTTCTACCCCGCCACAACGCCTACGGAGTGGCCGGCCATGGATCCGGTGGTACGGGCACGACCCTAGTCCAAGGAATAGAAGGCACGGCCATGGATCCAGTGGAACGGGCATGACCCCAGTCCGGTGAATAGAAGCCCCATGGTGCTCGACCAACGTGGGCGTTGGTCTTAAAGGGTGGTGGTATGTAACAATCCCACATTGGTTGGGGAATAAAAGTAATGTCTTAATATAAGCTTGGAGGCACCTCCACTTGGTAAGCCGGTTTTCCAAGTGTGAATCTCCAAGCTTATGTGGGTCCATTACATTATAGCTCTCTGCATAATCACCACCTGAAACAGAGAACACCCACAAGACTGTAACAAAGAGAAGTAGAAGCAAAAATGATCCTCCAAATCCAACCCATATTTCTTTCCCTTCTCCTCCTTCCCGTTCTCTTATTATTATCAGCAGAAGAAGCTGCAGCAGCTGGGACAATTTCACCTGGGTCGACTCTGTACGCCTCCGACACCACCAAGACCTGGTCCTCCCCGAGCTCCACCTTCTCCCTCGGCTTCCTTCCACACTCCTCCGCCTCCTTCATCGCCGCCATCTTCTACTCCGGTGGCGTCCCCGCCATCTGGACTGCTGGGTCCACCCCAGTCGACTCCGCCGCCTCCCTCCAGTTCCTCTCCAACGGCAACCTCCGACTCCTAAACGGCACCGTCCAAACGGTCTGGGACTCCGGAACCGCCGGCGCTGGCGTCACCTCCGCCTCCCTATCCGAATCCGGCGAACTCAAGCTCCTCCGGAACGGCACCGACTCCGTCTGGTCCTCCTTCCAGCACCCCATCGATACGGTCGTGCCGTCCCAGAATTTCACCGCCAGTATGGTTCTGCGATCTGGGTTGTACTCCTTTCGTCTTGATGATGCTTCTGGCAATCGCACACTTCGTTGGAATGATACCATCATATATTACAATCAAGGTTTGAATTCCACGTTCGATTCCAATTTAACTTCGCCGAGTTTAGGAATTAAGAACATTGGGATTGTGTCGATCTTCGATCGGAAGTTGCCCGTGGGAGGGGCTATCATGGCTTTTAGCAACGATTATGCTGAAAACAGGGACACGCTCAGGTATTTCAGGTTGGCTGATGATGGGAACTTGAGGATTTATAGCTCTGATAGAGGAAGTGGGACTTCAGTTATTAGATGGGCAGCTGTAGAGGACCAATGTCAGGTGTTTGGCTACTGTGGAAATATGGGAATCTGTAGTTATAATGATACGAGCCCGATTTGTGAGTGCCCCTCTCAGAATTTCGAGCTGGTCGATCCAAAGGATAGTAGGAAAGGTTGTAAGAGGAAGGTGGAGACCGAAGATTGTCCCGGGAATGCGACTATGTTGGTTATGGAAAACACACTGTTCTTAACATACCCTCCGGAGATCGAGTCACAGATTTTCTCTATCGGTATATCGGGGTGTAGGTCGAACTGTCTTGTAACTTCTGTTTGTGATGCTTCCACTTCGTTGTCGGATGGTACTGGGATGTGTTATCTCAAGACACCAGGTTTTATCAGTGGCTATCAGAGTCCCGCGCTGCCTAGCACCTCATATGTCAAGGTCTGTTCGCCAGTGGTATCCAACACCCCACCTTCCGCGCAGGTTCTTGGGAAGAGCAGCGGGTTGAGGATGCATCCATGGGTTGTAGCACTTGTGGTTATATGTCCCATTTTGGTTTTGGTTGTCGTGGAGGGTAGTTTGTGGTGGTGGTGTTGTAGAAACAGCCCCAAGTTCGGAGGATTGTCAGCTCAGTATGCTCTTCTTGAATACGCTTCTGGTGCTCCAGTCCAGTTTACATATAAGGAGCTCCAGCGGGCAACCAAGGGGTTCAGGGAGAAGCTTGGAGAAGGAGGATTTGGGGCTGTGTACAGAGGGATTCTTGCTAATAAAACCGTTGTTGCAGTCAAGCAACTGGAGGGAATTGAGCAGGGAGAGAAGCAATTTAGAATGGAGGTGGCCACTATTAGTAGCACCTATCATTTAAATTTGGTGAGATTGATTGGTTTTTGCTCTGAAGGGCGTCATAGGCTTCTAGTATATGAGTTCATGAAGAATGGTTCCCTTGATAATTTCCTTTTCCCATCAAAAGAATCGGAAAAAGTGTTGAATTGGGAGTACCGCTTCAATGTTGCCCTGGGCACTGCTAGGGGGATCACGTACCTTCACGAGGAGTGTCGAGACTGCATTGTGCATTGCGACATAAAGCCAGAAAATATTCTCTTGGATGAGAACTATGCTGCCAAAGTCTCAGATTTTGGCCTTGCCAAGCTGATTAACCAGAAGGACCATAGGTACCGAACTTTGACCAGCGTAAGGGGTACTAGAGGATATTTGGCACCCGAATGGCTGGCAAATCTTCCAATAACTTCAAAATCTGATATTTACAGTTATGGTATGGTTCTCCTGGAGATAGTGAGTGGGAGGCGGAATTTTGAAGTATCTGCAGAAACCAATCGGAAAAAATTCTCGGTATGGGCATATGAAGAGTTTGAGAAGGGTAATGTCAAGGGAATTCTTGACAGAAGGCTGGCTGATCAAGAGGTCGACATGGAGCAAGTAGCGAGGGCAATTCAAGTAAGCTTTTGGTGCACCCAGGAGCAACCATCGCAGAGACCAATGATGGGAAAAGTGGTCCAGATGTTAGAAGGGATTACAGAGATTGAGAAACCACCTGCCCCTAAGGCCATGGTTGAGGGGTCTATTAATGGAACCAGCATGAATGTCAGTAGCAATACTAGCGCTTTCTCTACCATTGCAGCATCAGCGCCAGCTCCCTCGTCCTCTTTATCGTCCAAAACTGCAGGAACTTCACTTCATGCTTCTGGGAAGAACATCCAGAGGGCCTCATCGTCACTTTTACGATCAAGTCCATATTGAATTTCACTCGCAAACCGCTGTCAGGTTCTTGATCATACTATCTCTAATCAACGAAGAAGAAAAAAATTTGACACGGGTCATTGTTCGCTCCAAATACCATACAAGATGGTTTTATAGTACCTTGTAGAAAATTAGAAATTGTTATTGCCATAGTACATAATTATGGTATTGTATTTGCAGTTGTGATGAGCAATTGTATAGATTAATAAATTCCCATTCATCCATTAATGTGCAATTAATGAGCAGATCAACTGTATGCGAGGCATTTTTCTTTTGAACAACTTGTTATTGTTGCAGCTTCCATAGTGAGGACTGATAAAAAAAAAAAATGCTTCTGCAGCCTGCAGGGTAAGGAAAAACTGAGAACAGAGGATTGTGATCATTCAAGACCTGCGCTCAGGGAAATATAATTGTTTACTGCTAGTCCACCTTCATTACGTCTTTAGACAGCTTCCTAATATTAGTAGTTCCTAACTAGAACTACATAAATTTCTGCTAGAAGTTCAGCTGTCGTTCAAGTTCTTTATCTTCCCTCGTGGTCAGGTGAACACCTACTAGTCTAGAAATCCGGACGTAGGGGAAGTGGCTAATCTCTGTAATCACAGTATTTCATGGAAGTTGAGTCACCAGAGCAAGATCCAAGAGGCGGAGGCAGTAGTGGTGGTTGGTAGAAGATCTTTTTTTTCTACAGTTTGAAAGTTCAACGCACCTCTATAATTTTTTTAGTTTTCTCGGATAGTTTTCTGCCAACGAAGTCAAAGGTCCTGTGCATCTTTCCAAACTCGTGAGAAGAAATATCACAAATACGTTCCCTCCTTTCCCGTTCTTATTTGTCTGGATCACATGTGCGGGTATTATAATAAAAGAGAGAGAGAGAGAGAGAGACCCAACGCAAAATGAAAGCATTGAATTGGATTGATAGAAAGAAAGAAATTAATACATTACATCTATAAATCGGATACAATTCCTCTCGTGAACCAACTTTACAATCTATGTTCTGGTGGCCTGACTTGTACAAAGAAAACCAGAAGGATCTATGCCGAGATTACAATCAGGTATTCACTACAAACTGTCACTGAAGTTGCTAAGAAGCGCTGCAGCTGATTATCAAACCCTAGAAATGTGTTGCCGGTCTTGTATGCAAGAACAAGACATCATTCCCCTCCACAACTAACTGTTGATTGTAGGCTGCTAACCGAAGTACAAAAAAGAATCTGAAAATCAGAAATGCCAGGATATACAAAAATATCGGCTGGTTTTTGCCACCCATGCATTGCCTTCAGTGGGTGTTAAGAGATGCACTATGGACAGAGCCTGATATTTTCAATCTTATTTGAAATGGTCATGTTTGATGATTGCATCCAAATCAGGGCATAGTTCATCATCAGCATTCTGCTTCCCCATTTCACCATTCATGTGGACAAGCCATGATACTTGAGGAGGTAGGGATGCATAGATATCTGCATGTATTTGAAATAGCCAACTATTACTTTAATCTTATCGGAGAACATTCTAGCCAGATAAGTAGAGTCAAAGGGAAGTTGGGCCACACATCATGCTTAAGAGCCTTTGATGATTTGATCAATGGTAGCTTATCCAATTGACCGTGACTATCACTTGATTTTCACATAGGGCACATAGAAATCTTCATAAGTGCATGCCTGGTTTTCAGATTTGATACATCCCTTAGCAAATAAAATGCCCAATATCTAACTCCAATTTAACCGGGCTCTGAAAACTGGAGGCAGTTTTCATTCTGGGAGAAGAGCAACAACTCATATGGTGCTTCAACAAGATTTTTCCTTTTGCAATTAATTTAGCTTTATTAAACTGTTTCTCCCTCCCTCGCACACACAAAAATTCCCACAAACATATAAGAGAGGATGAACTTAATCCAAGAGGTACATATAGAGATGCATCTATGTACCATGTTGAATCCAAGATATCTAACAACTAATAAACCTTATATAATTAAGCGCATATATACAGAGGAGAAGAATAGCTTTTTCTAATTCAAAGTGTCCTTGAAACAATTCAAGTGAAATTTATTCACATCTAAACAAATACAAAACCCACAGAAAACAAATGGTCTTTTGTTCTCCTATGGATATAAAACGAATGGGAATGTCCTACAAGACTTAGTAGAGCTAATAAATTATGGATGCATGTGTTCAAGGAAGAAGCCATAAGTCCAAAGCTATTCATGTACCCATCACATAATGTTAGTAGAGCACTAACGTATTATCTTCATGTCAACAATTTCCAAACAACCATATTCAAGGTTCAGTGAATGATGGGTAGTCTCAGCATATGTAGGAAATTAAACCAAATATTTATATCCAAAACTTCATACTTCAAGTGAAATAAGAAGGAATAACTGACAATAAACTGGGAGAACCCAACAAAATCAGATGCTGAAATCACAAAAAAATTGGTGAATACATCTACTAGGCATAGAAGTTTGGTTTATGTTGATATGTTTGCATCCACTCACCTGCAACAGAAGCCGGATCCTTTTCTCTTGTACTATGCAATACCAAAGTTCCAGAAAGCACGGTTATGAATCCACAAAGCACCGAGGCAATGCTGCTAGCACTCTGACCATACCAGTCCTAGAAGAACAAAAAACATGTATATATATTTACATCTGTGTTTATGTACGTACATACATATATTACACACTGACCTCAAATCTGCAGAATTTGTTCCAGGGAATGAATAAAAAATACCTTGAACATTATTGCGCTGGCCAAAATTGTGAGTGATGTGAACAAGGCATAATATATAGGAGAAACAACTGTCGTGTTGAATGTGTCCAAAGCCTGGGAAATTGATTTACATTTTTTTAAAATCAAGACTCAATAAGCAAGTGACAAATAATATACCAAAATAAAGTAGATCTACAGCAAAAGAAAATCTGAACCCGTATACAACTCTCTAATGTTACATCAAAATGGACAGGTCTGTAGATGTTTGCGGTGTTGGTGAATATTACATTATCAAATAATTCCATCATCTCCTTACATTCATATTAAGAACAAACCATAGAAACTCAACTCAACTAAGCCTCCCATTGAACTAATTGCTTTCAGCTACATGGATCCTTTTACATCAAGATCCATGTGATAGTATCTGAGAGAAGATTTATTTGAATGGCGAAACACTCCTAGATCTAGCCACAGGACCAGCTACGCAATAATATGAGATGACATACGGAAAGTTGAGGAAAATATATGCCATCATAGGATTTTATCATTGAACCCTTCCTCTGCTTAAAAGAGAGGGAGAGAGGGAGAGGGAGGACAAGGAAGAAACTAAACTAGGAAAAATTGGAATTAACATACAACATAGATTGCAGCATGGAGGCATCAGCTTGCTCAGTTGGTGAAACCTCGTCTTATATTGGGAGGTTCACCTCATCTTATATTGGGAGGTATATGGGAAAGAAGAAGACTATCTTCAATTGTACAGCCCAAAGGCTCAATGGTCCAAAAAAATAATGTCAGACTACAAGTCTGTGTGCTAAAGAAGGTTGAGTGCTTCTAGTCATTGGTATGTCCCTCAAAATACGAGAAATGTATAGCTAAATGTACTGGTGTCCAGTGGCACAACCCTATAGAACACAATTGCAAGTCCATACAAAAACTGAAAGAAGACAAAAGCTATCCTAGAAGGGTAGACAGGTGTCTTCTATAGATCGCATATTACAACATTCATGACATACTATAAATAAATTTAATTAGAACAATAGCCCGGAATTTAGTGTTTCTCATTATCTGTGCCATGAGATTCAAATTGACTAAACAGTTTGATTGAGGGTGCCGATAAAATTACAAGTAATGCCAGATGTGGTTAAACATTCTGGACCTCTTTTACTTTTAACAAGAGAATGGGTTTGAGTACCCAGGATTTTAGATTTGGAAGACAAATCTGCATCGAAGATGGCATGGATATCCCAATGCTGTTTAAACAATATCCCACAAACAGAAATTTCCAAGAAAACAAAAGAATTTTGGAAGGAAGATAATCAGAAGAGCAAGTTTATATGGCCTCTCGCAGCAATCCATCTTACCTAGAATAAGTGGCTTTTGTGATTGGTAGATAGGGCCTAGCAAGCTCAAATGAGCAGCCCAAGGGTGGGCACAGAAAATTTCAAAGAGATGGATAGCTTCATAAAAGCTATACAGTTAATAAAAGCATGGAAAATGATACTGAAAATTCAACAAACATATTAAAATGTTGACATTCTAGAATTTGAGGGTTGGATTTCCTACTAAATTCTTTCTGGGTATACTGAGTGGTAAATCACCATTCTTCTTATCCTAGTAATAATTTATTTGTAGAGAGTAGACTAAAGTTTTTTGCTTCTCACACTTAATTGGTTTTCAAGTTTCAAGAAAATGCCCCTCAGTGCCTGCAGGGGAGGGGAGGGGGGGTTGTTGTTTGTGCAGATTGAAACCAAAAAGAAGAAATTGAAGTACTGACCTTGTTCAAATAAATCAACTGGGTGATAATGCATGTAATTGCAACCATTACGAAAACCCATGTTTGGAAGTCTGCTGCTTGGCTTGAACCCTCCAAGCTGAGTTTTATAGCAATACCTACAGCTTTAATACTCATAACCTGCAGGAGAAACATAAAATCAATTGTCCATGTAATTCAAAGGATTATCCGGGGATATATTATTTTCTATAAAGGACACACTCGTAGTGGAAGAAAACAATAGTTGGAATAATATAAAACATACTGCATATACTGTTAGATACTGTTTCATCTTCTCTTTATGTTTAAGAAAGAAAAAAGGAATGCTAACCGTCAAGGATCCAATTATCGAACATATTCCAATATAGACCATTATGTTTGTCTGCCCATAGCGTGGTTCACAATACAAGATCAGCACCAGCACTATAGCTATTGCTGAGGCTGTATATAAAAGAAAAGCTGCACAAAAACATGAAAAAAAATGAACAGAGAAAGGAGAAAAAACTGAGAATACAAACAGTAGCCTTGCTGAAAAATTTACCTGGTTGAGTCGCTAATTCCCAAATTTCTTCTACAGAACTCAGACTACGTTCACTGGGTGCGTGAAGCACAATCAATATAGACCCCACTATGCACAAGACACACCCCAGTATACCCATCTTGCGTAATTTTTCCTTCAAGAAGAAGTGTGCTAGAACAGCACTTGCAACAAAACAAAAGGCACAGTCAAAACTACAAAGTTACTCATCTGAAACACAACGGTTGCATTTGATTGCAAGGAATGAGGCCATGGAACAGGGATTGAAGGCCAATTCCAATTCAAAATTAGATCCTTATTACAAAACGAAATAAACAGTATTGAACTGGATCCCAAGTCATAACACCTATCCCATGGCCAAACCAGGAATCTGACATCCAAAGATTTGGAATTGCCAATAAATCTAATTATATTGCAAACAAGAATACCACCAGAAGAATTTGAACAAAGAGCATGTGATGTACCTAACAATTATACTCAAAGCTCCAAGTGGCGTCACAAGCACTGCAGGAGCAAACATGTAAGCGACAAAATTCGCGAGTTCCCCAACAATCACTGAAAAAAAAAATTAAAAGGAAGAAGACAAATAGCTGGTTGATATTTCATCAGAGATTTCCAAATCAGCCCATCCACAATTCAGCAATGCAAGACTTACTTGTCACCATGCCAACCCACCAGAATGGCTCCTTCAGGTACCCGTATCCACCCGAACCTTTATTTCATTAGCCAGACAATCCACCATCACAACAAGTTCAAAAAAATGGACTCAAGTTACACAATTTTAATTTTATTATAGTGAAAAAGCAATTTTTTTGTCCGCACGAGAAAATATTAAGAACCTGTCATTGTACTCATCTCAACAAGTCATAGCAACTTCTAATGATCAGCTCAAACCCTGTCCTTTTAAAATTTGAAAATATGGAAGACTCTGATATGGGCTTGAACAATGAATCCTAGTAATGTAAACTTATTCCAAGTTCTGTTCATGCTAATGTCACATTAGAACTTGTAATTAACTAATAATTCATTTTATCCTTTCTGAATGCCGCCGGCATAACACTGGACTTCTAGTCAACAAACTTCCATCCTTCCGAATTGCAAAAACCATGAAGCGCCACATGTGTAAATGATAACTAAAACCAGTAAATATATCTGGAAAAGAATGCTCACTGGCTCGATTCCCGGAGGCACCAGCCCGTTGGAGACCCAACTTTTTGATGATGAAACTGGACCCGATAAAAGCACTAGAGAAAACAGCGAGAAGAAACCCTTTGAGGTTGTCTTCAAAAGAAGACGAAGCGGATGCTTCTGGGGTCACCAAAGACGCGGCCATGGATCATTGGTGGGTCCAATTCTCATATGAGTAGTCAGATGAAAAAAAGTACACAGAAACTTGCCAAGAAAGCTGAATGTACAGAAGTTGGAGAAAAGTAACAATGGAAGTAACTTGAACTGCACAACGGAAATGAAAGCTCTTCACCTGCCAGTCCAAAGGGGTGGTAAGTGGGCTGCGGTTGCGTATATATACATTCGCTTGGTTTCAGGAAGAGGAAGGGATTGAATATGGTGTACGTGTAACGTACTCATACCTCTGCTGCTGTACTTATACCGAATTCTGGGCCTGCTTTTTTATATGTCGTTCTTTTGTATTTTTTCTAAGTTATATGTCGTTCAAAATATGGCAGTATCTTGGGTATATTTGAGGGTGAAAATTGTGGGTATTGGGTTTTGAGAAATATTATAAAGTAAAAAAATGTTATGGAAGTTGGTAAAAAAGTGAAGAGAGAGAAGATTTTTAATAAATATTATAACAATAAAAAATTATGTGGTGAGTTTTTTAGTAGTAAACCTAAAATTTTGAGTTCAATTAATTGGGGCTCAAACATGCCCCTTATCTCACTGCCAACCTTAGTAGCTAGGTAGTTGGGTGGGAATGAGACACCCAAAAAACAAGATAGCAAAGCCAAGAGGAAAAAACAAAAATTTTACGCAAAATAAAAGAAAAACACTCAACTTTGATCCGAGTGATTTTTGTTTGTAAGAAATTTGTAGGATTCTGATAAAATTAAGAATATTTAAGTAATGTTACAGTTGTATTAACATGCGTGTATAAGTTGTTAGAAGGGATTGATATTTGTTAAAAAAATAGTAATAAAGTGTTATATTAAAACACTCTTATTTTATGATGTTTAAATTTTAAATATAAAAAAATAATGTAAATCCTAAAAACAACATTCAACCTAACATGCCCATTGATTGAGAGAGGAAAGGGTACCTATATCTTCTTCCAGTGGCTTGGTTCAGTTAGTAGTTGAAGAAGTCCAGTCCCAACTTTCGAACATAAGGCAAACCCAAAACAAAAAAAACAAAAAAAAAAGACCCACAGCCTTTTGTCATCAACACTCAAAAAGGGATATATTGGTAGCCTGGCCCAGTCTAAACCCAACACAAGATTTCGAAGATTGGGTCAAGCCTGCTCGAAGCAGTAAGCCCATAAACCAACCAAGTCCCTGGGTCACTTTTCTTTTTCGATTGGAACGAGTGGAACAACCCACTTGGGTGGTTGAAGAACAAAAGCTTGATATTTAGACCCGAAACCGGATACATAAACTCAACTACTAGTTAGAAGGTTTGAGATGGAGGGAGTACGATCTTTTGTATTTTTCTGTTCGAATAGTATGTAATTTGAATAGAAATAGATACAATAGGTATATCATATATTATTTAATATTGTCTATGTCAAATTTCGGGTAATATGGGCCCTATAATAAGATCTAAATATTGTGTCTATCTTTCTTTAAATTTCATTGTACAATTCGAGTTTGAAATTACAGACAATTCTGATTCGAGATAGATCAGATTAATCGTGTGCATGACCAATTTGTCAGGTAGAGCTACATATTGATAGTTTGCCTGTTATATATGAACTGCTGATTGAGTAGGTTTGTTTTTGTTATTTTAATTGTTTTAAATTTAAATGTGTTAAAATTTTAAGACATTAGAATTGGTGAAAAAGTTAAGAGAAATAATTTGAATGAATTTTTTTATATTTATTAGAGTGTAGACGAATTATTTGATAGAAAAAAAAAATATTTTGTAATTATTATATTTAGCCAAAATTTTGGAGTCTAACATACACTTAGCAATAATTCATCATTCCTCTCTTTAATTCAGAGCATGCGAGAATTTCAGCGAGAACACCAAGACTAGTTTTAAGCTTTCATCTTTAAGTAGCCCTACCCACTTAAAGCTTCTTCAAAGTGGGGGATTCTTCCCCCTTCACTGTGGATGATCCCCCTCAACCCTTCATTAAGTGGGATTCCTCACCTCATATGGAGGTGGGCTTTGCAAGGTGGAGGGATTCCCTCACTTCATGGGAAATTTTTTTTTTTCTAAGCACTTTATGGGAAATTAAGGTTTTTTTTTCTAGATGGGAAATTAAGGTTAGATCTTGAAAAAGACGCAAATTTTCTGAAATTTGTACGTTTCGACTGTAACCTGTCACCTCTTTAATAGATTACCCGTCCTCCTCTTTAAATGCAAGCAAATAAGCAATGGCATCTTTCCCAGCTCCATACCCAAAAATTCTTACCCTCGCCTACTTTGTGAAGTGATCTACAAAATATATGCTCGGTAGTATGTATCAAATTTCAACCCAAAATTAATTGATAATGAGAAGTGGTGACTCGATAGGTATATGAAACATAAGATTAAATGATCTTTAATCAATGTAGGACTCTAACACTCCCTTCACGTGCAGGCCAAATGAACATAATTCATGCACGTGAACAACAAATGAGGAACACAAACAAGTGTGTCAAGTCTAGAAATAGTTAGTTCTGATACCATATCAAGTTTCTTCTCAAAATCAATTGGCAATGAAAAGAGGTGGTTCAACGAGTATATGAAATACAAGATTAAAGGATCTTTAATCAAAGTGAGATTTTAACTGTCTGCTCTTATTCGCGAGTAAACAAAACCATGCACGTCACTGCAGAGTCGTCGTGACAGTTTCTTTACACAGATAGAAAATTGCTCTCTTGGGTAAAGATAGGACTGGACTATGCATACATCAGCTCTCTTAGATACGGAAAAGGAAAAGCGAATAGCATAGATCGATGCATTTTCATGAGATGGAAAACACATGGGAATATATATACATATTTATAATCCATCCCCTCCCCAACTCCCATCCTTTTCAGTATAGTGCCCTCGTCAGTATCTGTCTGTTGCGTTCAAGATTTTTGATGAGAGAAACGATTTAAATATACCCCCGCAGCCCTAAACTTAAACGTTACGATATAGACAAAGAGCATAAAGGGTCATCAGTTTGGGATTCTTTTTCATGCACTAATCTCTGTGGCAACTTTAAATCACCCTTTTCCCCCCAAAATATTTTGGATGGGATCCTTTTCATGTGAGAATATAGAAGAAACACTAACAAAACAATAGTGGACATGTCACTTGGGTACCAACAATAGTGGACATGTCACTTGGGTACCTTCAAGTATAAATAATAAGAAAGTTGAACCTCGCATGCATAGGCTCCCTGCCTACTGCAAGTTATGTAATGCTGCAGTAGAAGTTTCCCTCTTCAAAGCGTATCAACTTTTTGGCTAAATCCATATCTCAAAAAAGCTTCCAGCATTAGTAGGATGCATGGCACGGCATGGCATGGCTTTCTTATGCTGTATATTCTTTCGGGTAGAAAAGAAAGCTCGAGAAGGACAAACATACAGAACTGCAGACAATAAAACAAGAATAACAAAGGGAAAAGAGAGTGAGTGTTACTGGCTGCAGAAACCTTTTTAGGTGATAATTGGAGATCCCGCCATATGCTTAATGGAAGAATGTTGATTAAAATATTTAAGATTCGATTTATTAATCTTAATTAGGAACCTATCCCATCTGTTTTATGGGCTATTATTTGGCCTCAATTTTGACTAGGTTACACTGTATGTATCCCTTCCTAGTCATTATATATATATAGTACACGAAATTTGTTGTTGATTCTCCTAAAAAGTTGATACTGAAAGCATAAAGATTGTAGTTTTTATACAAGTGCTTCCTCTAAAAGCGAATCTGAATTTTTTAAAACCATGCCCTTTTCCTAAAAGCATCTGCTTGTCCCCCCATTTCGTGTGGTTAGCTTTAAGTAGCCCTGATTTTTATCATTTGTTTGGATTTTGACATAAACTTTTTCAATAAAAAAAAACCCAGAACTGTTAATCGGATAGCACAAGAACTTATTTGGCAACTTTATTCTCCCATATAAGTAATGGTACTGTTTGATCATCTCATAAGAAATATAAAATAATATGCATTAAACCAAACAATTATCTCTCAGTTCAACTTTCTAAAAGAAAGTCTCTTCCCTACTTGCTTTCCTTCTTTTGTTCTTTTTAAAAAAAAAAAAAAAAAAAACCCTTCTTTTCTTTCATGACTAATAGTGTAACACGCACTTCTGGAACGAAGTTGGGAAGGAACTGAATCCTTTTTCCTTTGTTAAAATCCCTCCTTTCCTCGTTATTTCCGGAGGCTTTTCTGGCACTGTCCAGACTGCTCTGAAAGCAATGTTTATGGTGAAATAATGACAATGATCCATTCCCCCATGAAGAAGAAAAGGTGGCAAACATTGTCCATAAACTCTTATTCAAAACCGATCCAGAAAACCCATCAACTGAGTGAAAGTTTAAATGACTGAACTTTCATGTCTTCATCTTTCGAAACTGACAGAAGGAAAAATAAGCCTTTAGGGTCTATCTTTCCTTTTGGGCTCAAATAATTAAAAAGGAAAACTATAACCCAAAAGGGATACAAAAAACTGCTACTGTAACTTTTGGGTATTGATTCTATTGAAGTCTCATTCAATATTTTTCAGTTTTCAGCTTTCATCTGCTCCTATAATGGTGGGGGCTTGGAACCTGTCAAGCTGTCACAGAATACAGACTTGAGACGCCAAAATGACAGACATTTTCTTCCGTTGACAAATTGTTGCACGTCAAAGAGTAGCAAATGAGAGAAATTCGTGTTCCAGCTTTCACTCTTATATTCTGCAGAATCCAATAAAACAGGCGGCTAGGCACGCGTGATCGTGGCTCGGGCAGTACGTCACGTGTGCCAAACCTTGGGCGTGTACTCCCTCAGATAATGTGAATTGTGAACTAGTGGTTGCTTATTTGGTGGAGTCTATGCCAAATTAAGCCTTTTCTCTTGACTTTTCACCTACACTAGTATCTCACAACTTTTTCCTTCCTAAAATTTTAACACACAAATATCATGCGCATGAAGTTACTCTCATAGTTTGATCGTTGTATGTTTGAGAGCCACCTGATACAAGTAGAGATACAAAGAAATATATTCTTTTCATATAATTACGATGAAGGTCTTATAGATAGGTAAATCTCGGAGGAGGTAGCGTAGCAATCCACAACCTACGAGTCCCCATTTTAAGTTACCGATCTAATCTTTAAGAAAATCGAACTCAAGACGTGTGCCTAACCCACGACTCTCTTTCGCTCTAACCAGAGAGGGGACAAGTAATACAGAGAAATATTCTCCAAAAAAAAAAGTTATGATTCATGAACCCATTAAGTGGGACAAACTCAGTGCATGCACAGTTTTTACTTTTTTTTAATAAAATAATTATAAAATAACTTATCTCTTCGTACCACTATCTCTTTTCGTAAATTTAAAAATTTTATTCAAATCATTTTTTTTCCTTTTACTTTTCACCTAAGCTAGTATCTCATAATTTTTAACTTTCTAAAATTTTAACGCACAAATATCATGACCATGAAGTTATTCTCATGCTCAGGGTCGGCTCTAGCTATAGGCAGCATAAACGGTTGCCTAAGGCCTCCCAATCTAGGAGGCCCCTAATTTAAAAGTTTTTGTAATATTATATATTTTTTAAAAGGACTAAAAAATAATTAATATTAAAGAGTATATTAATTGCTTAATTGAATGAGCATTAACTTTTTCCCAAATTTAGGAGGTCCCATTTCAAATTTTTCTCTAATGTATATTTAAAGAAAATTTAATATTAAGACGTCAAAAACTTAACTGAAAGAGAATATTGATTGAAGAGGCCTATTAAATCTCATTAATTGAAGCAGCTTTAACTTTTCACTTTTTGTGGTATTTATAAATTCTACGTTCAACATTATAATATCTTCTTGTTTAAAGATAATAATTTTAATTAATTCAGACTTCAAAGAAACCCTAGCCTATAAAGTCTAATTCTTCTCTCAACCATTATATATCATCACTAAAGTCTTAGGTACTATTATTCTAAACTGTTTACTTTAATTTATTTTAATTATCATTAAAACTAATAAAATCTTACTTAAGGTCGAGTATGACTCAAGAAAGATTAAATGATTAGTAATATTATTAACTGAAAATAATATATTAATAAATCTAGAATATAACACTTTGATAGGTAATTTTACAATTAAAAATCTGTAAGAATACTTTTAATTAATTTTATTAATATTTTATTTTATAAATTGTTATAAAAAAACCTCATTCTAAAATTTAGCCTAAGAGGCTCCAATTACCGCCCCTGCACGTGGTTTGATCACTGTAGTCTATTTGAGAGCCACTTGATACAAGTAGTGATACAAAGAATTGAAATAATTTTTTTATATATAATTACGATGAATCCTACACGTCGAACTGGAACAAGCGCATGCAGCAGCACACAACCTACGACTCCCCATTTTAAGTTACCGGTCTAATCTATAAGAAAATTAATCGAACTCAAGACGTGTGCTTAACCCACGACTCTCCTTCGCTCTAACCAGGGAGGGGAAAAGTAATACAAATAAATAATCTCCAGAAAAATATATGATTCATGAACCCATTAAGTGGGACAAACTCATTGCATGCACAGTTTCTACTAGAAGCACCATATGTATCCAACATTGGCCTTATTTTTTTCTTAAATTAATTAGCCTATGTTTTGATGTCGAGGATTTTTTTTAAAAAAAAAATCACTACTACTTTTTCACCGATTACAGTACATTTTTACAAATTCTAATAACTTTTTGACAAATTTCAATATTTTTTTTTAAATTTCAACAACCTTTTCACCGATCTCAACAGAATATACACTATTTTTAACAATATAAATTTCACTAGAAATTTTTTTTGCTCACCCAAACTAGTTTTGGCGTAGTCGCGAAGAGTTATAAACCCCCTTGCATCCTCTTGGGGTATGAGGCTTAAATGCTTTCCCCTCTTAGTCAAGTTTTTAGCGAATGAAAAACTGGTATTTCATGAAGGTACGTGCGTAATAAGGTACTCCATTTTCTACTTGCAAGAAATCCGGGATGCAGAGAGAACAAGTACTACTTCATTCAACTGTATGTAAATTGAATATTAAATTCTAAAATCTCCCAAAATCTCACCCTCGACTTGTCTCTCCAAATTAGGATTTGAAATTAGGGATCTAAAAAAAAGTACTGTTATAATGGGTGCTCCCATTTTATCGATCGGAGCACTGATCCCATATTAATTTAAGTGGTTCAACATGAACTGCGAAGGAAGCGAAAAAATGGAACCTAATTGGTTAAAGATATGTGGTCTGAGGATAGTGGTCTAACTCAGAGTTAGTTTATTGTTAATGAATTTATGGTCTGACGCTAGTGCTATGAAGCTAGTGGTCTAAACTGCTAATTGAAAATGATGTGTAAAATTTGGTGGCCAGTATATAACATACGACCATGAAACTTATCAATTAATTAACTTTATGCGATTAACTTTATGATTTTTACTGATATGTAGCTATTAAATTAAACAGGTTTATAAATAGCGGAGATGTATTGCGACATTCTCCCAAATATTAATAGGCGAGAGAGTATAGTAACACAGCCAACCCAGATGGTGAGTCATGTTTTTTTTTTGGTCTCTCGTTCAACAATTTTTTATTTGTATGGTTTGTATGATTGTATTGAACAACTGATATGTTTCGAGCAAACAACGGGAACATCGTAAATGTTTGGACCTTAGAGTTTAGAAATGACGAACATGCATACAACTGGTACAGTAGTTATGCAAATAGTGCCAGGTTTAGCATCCACAAGAATGACTCACGCAAGAACAAAGAAACAGGATATGTTACAAGTAGAATATTTGTCTGCAGCAAACAAGGATTCAAAAGAACATAAGATGCCCAAGTGCCAGTACAGAAGGACAGCTTGATTGGTGTGCACAACATAAAGCATGAACTACCTACGCCATCGAAAACCCACATGCTCCGCTCACATAGAAGTATCAATGAAGTGCAGCGCCTCGAGGACCTCGACGACTTCTAGAATATCCCTTTGTGGTAGAATATTATATTTGAATATTTCATTAAATTTTTTGATTTGGTGATCATATTCTGTTAACTGAGCATTTTCTGTTTTTCTTGACAGTAGTGATGTTTGGTGTGGAGACATAAAGCATGTTGGCAGATTTCCTATTTTGGAAAAGAAGTTATTTTTTTGGATGCAAGTTCTTTGGTGACTTTGTATTTTTTGGATGTAAGTTTTCTGGATTTCTTTTTCTTGGATGGATGTTCTTTTTTTGGATGTAACTCTTATAAAGTGGATAAAGGCCGGATCTAAATTTTAGTCCAATCTTTCTATTTTTTTACTGGCCGAAAGTAAAGTTAAAGATGTAGAGATTTTATCCCCATTTCCCCTAGTTTTTTTATTTTTTTTATAATTACAAGACAATTCAACCCCCCTCCCCCGGGAAATATCTCGATGCAAGTATAGCTGGTCCAAGGGACGCCCTGGAATTCCCAGGGCCCAACGCTCGGGATGTGCTGGAATTGGTCCTGCTCGCGACGCCTTGGAAATTCCAGGGCGTCCTATTGGAATTTTCAAGGCATCGTGCACAGGACACCCTGGAATTTACAGGACCTCGCGCCCGGGACTCCAGTGCCCCGCGCACGCAGGCCACACGATGGAAGACCGAAAGTTGCCAAAAAAATTTCCAAAGTAATCTACCTTTCTACCCACAAGCATAAGCCTCCTACCACAAATTTGCTTAAAAAACGTACATCCAAAAAAAATAACATTTACAAAATAGGAAATCTGCCAACATTCTGTATGTCTCCACACCAGAAATCAATCTCATGTAACTAACTACAAAACTAAGTGAGATATACATGCTCCCCATGACAAGGGATCCCCATAATCTCACTTAACTTTTTAACAGTAAGCTCAATGAGCTTCCTCCCCGCTAAGCTCCTAATGGTAAGACCATCTACGTCCCTGATCCACCTCATGTTGGCAAAAAATTGTCTAACATACTTTTGGTACATATATCTACCCATTTCACACAAATTCTCCCACCCTTAAAATTAGAAATGATCATCTTCTATTTCCCCGCACCCCAAAAAAAGAAAATCCAAAAAAAGGAGCAAGAGAATAGGTGTATGTCAAAATTCCAATGATGGCAAATAAATTAAAAATGTTGAAAGCAAAGTGAAGAATGAAAAGAAAGAGATAAAAAGCAAAGACTTTTTAGCAGTTCAGCCTAAAGCACCTAATACGATTTCATAAGAGAGAGAAAGAGACAGTGACGAAAAAGAAAACTAAATCGTGGGTGAAGATTTGAGGGATTTGGGAAGAAATGTAGGGATTTAGGAAGAAGATGGGTGAAAAAAAATCGAAATGTTGATGGATTTTGAAATGAGTTTTAAATTGTGGAGCGAATTTTGAAGCAGCAGTTGTATGAAGGATTTTGAAATGTCGAGAGTTTTAAAATACAAAGGAATTTTAAAGCAGCATATGTACCAGTCAGAGGTGTAATCGCACCTAAATTATAGTGGTCCTACCGGTATAGATGTGGGGATAAAAAGACAAGTACCTGACAGGAGTCGGGCCAAGCCGACGACATAGAGGCCTCATTAAATGACGTGACGGCCTCTCTGTCGTCTATTTTCTGGGATTCAATCCAAACCGTGGGTCTGGATGCGTCTGAATCCGTATAGTCTGGACAGAATCTAAACCCATCGGATTCTAGATATACTTCTATTTCTACCGATGCTTGTGTATATTAATAGGTGGGCAATAAGAAGATAGCTCAAAGATTGGATTAAACAATCGCGCCTACATTTTTTATTAGATTTGTTATACATTTAGTCGTAGGTTCGGATTATTTTCAGTTAGCCTGGCGCATTGATGAAGCTCAAGCAGTTTTTTTTTTAATAAGTTTTGCCCTACACTCTTCTCGCCTCCTTAGATTATCTTTTGAGGTGATTCTTACCTTGTTATCATTGTCATCCATGCCAAATCCTTTTAGATCGACTTAGTCATTACTTATGTTCTAGTATTCACAAGCAGCCGTCTAGTTAATTTCGATGATCACAAGAGTGGTAGCCCAATTAGCTTTGAGGTCTATGTATCATATCACCCGCTTCCAAAATTAATTGCATTACTGTGGGACTACTGATGGTCTCTCTTCCTATGAGTGGTGAGGAGAGTGAGAATCGACCACATATAAATAATAAATTTTAATATCCTCAAGCTAGTTTTCATTAGTTGTGAAGAGAAATCAAAGTTATGATATGTTGAATCTACTACTTACTTGAATAAAAACGTAAGTTACGATCAGGAAGAATTTTTTTTCGTTTTAAGAGTTCAAAATTCAAAGACTGAAATTTATTATTAAAACCAAAGAAACTAATATTAAAATGATATAAAATTTAAGGATTAAAAATTTTAGTTTTAAAATCTAAAATTTATTAAAAAAACAGAATAAAACTCAAGGAATACGAAAGCAGTATAAAACTGTTTAGTTCTAAAACCGACTTAGAGGATGCTCGGTTACAAAATATTCTCAGGATTTTTTTGAATCCTCACAATATAAAATATTCTACAACACGTATACCATTAAAGTTAACATCACCTAAAAATTCTCAAAAAATAAAAAATTCTCATAAAATATATTAACCGAACATTCTCTTAATTATGAAACGGAGTAAAAATAAAAATAAAAAGATTTTCCCTCACCTTATATCTTTTTTTTTCCTTGCATTTCCTTACCTTTTATCCATCCGAGGCCCGAGCGGATCCGGAGGTCTGATGGGATTGGAATTTGGGATAGGGCAGGGCTTTGAGGATCCCAATAGATCAAAAGAAATAATTACCATATCCTACACTTTAAGTGATGCAAATTCAGTTTAGTTTGTTGGTCGTTACTGAGTTGATATTAAGAGGTAATTTTTATAGTGTTGAGTAATTTTTTGATTTATCTTAATTGTATGATGGGACTGACCCCTTGATTATGGGGTTTATGGTGTGTTTGAATAGGAGTTGCAGTTTTGATTAAAAAAAAGTAAGGAAATAAACGAGCGGTAAAAAGACAGCCAACCCATCCCCCGACCGACCCATTCTCTGTCATGTGGTTTTCCCTCTCTTTCTTAGCCTTGCATGCTTCCACAGTTCTTCCCTCAACTTTATTTTTCTGCACAACTAATAATAAAAGCTTAACCCCCCCCCCTCTGCCTCTCCATTTCTCAGTCCCTTTCTCTCTCAAGACCTTTTATTGCCCCTCTCGTTCTCTTTCCGCATCCCCTACTTGTAGGTCTCTGCCGCCAACATTATCACTGTCCCTCTCGCCCTTTGCTCTTGTTTCTCTCTCTTTTCCTATATAAAACGATTTCATATCACCATAGCAGAGGGTGTGTAAAGCAAAATCCTACTTATTAATTATTATTACTACGTTTCTTCTCCTGGCTATTGAAATTACTCGAACTCATTGATCATCCTCTGCTTTTTATTCCGTACGTTCTCCACATTGAAAGCAGAAGCTTCTTTTGCCCGTCACCTCCTCTTAAAGAGTTTATGGGTGCTTAAGAAAGAAGCCTAAAGGTAGGGTTTTTTTCTTCTTCTTGTCTTGTAAAATGTATTTCCGGCTGCAATCACTATTTCAAATGAAGATTAAATTGGAAAAACAGAAGAAACCTTTGTATCCGTTATACCGTATATATCCGTTATCTTGGATAGATTATACGCCATTTTAGAAGGCAGCCTTGATTTGAGCTAACAATCAAAACTTGGAGTCTCATTTAGTTCACTTTTTTTATTGAATTTCTTGCAGTTTACAAGCCAAGAGGTTTGTCCCAGAAACCATTTGTTGAAGCCACAAATATGGCAGATAAAGACCCGGATTTCTTTTCTCACAAATCACCCTCTGCTTCGCAGGTGACCAACCTGCAAAAAACACCTCTCTCCTTCTATCTTTCGCTCTCAATTAATTTGTTCTTTGAATACGGAATTTTTTTTTATGCAAACAGGTATCGAAAGAGCTTAAAGAGCTATGGCTTATGGCCTTGCCGACCACGGTCTCCAACTTCACGGCCTTCTTTCGAGTCATGGTCTCCATTTTATTCTTGGGACACCTCGGCAGCCTAGAGCTCGCCGGAGGAGCCCTCTCCATCGGTTTTACCAACATCACCGGCTACTCTGTTCTGGCAGGCCTCGCGTCAGGGCTCGAACCACTTTGCAGCCAAGCCTACGGTAGCGAAAACTGGGAACTACTCTCCCTTTCCCTCCAACGCATGATCCTCATACTCTTACTCGCCATCATACCCATCAGCATCTTGTGGATATATATGGAACCCGTCATGATTTTCCTAGGCCAGGACAAGGAAATCACCGCAATGGCCGCGACATACTGTATATACTCACTTCCGGACCTGTTGACAAACACCTTGCTGCGACCCTTAAGGGTTTACCTGAGGTCACAGCAATTGACCAGGCCCATGATGTTCTGCTCTCTGTTGGCAGCAACCTTCCATGTCCCGCTAAATATATTAACGGTGGTGAAGATGGGGCTGGGCGTCCCGGGCGTGGCTATGGCGGCGGTGCTGACAAACCTCATCACGGTGGTGCTGATGATGGGGTACGTGATGTGGGTGGAAAGGAAGCGTGGGGACATGAGATGGACATCAGGGATAAATTTAAAAGGGGTGGTTTGTGGGGTGGGACCCGTGTTGAAACTAGCTGTGCCGAGCTGTGTAGGAATGTGCTTGGAGTGGTGGTGGTATGAGATAGTGACGGTGTTGGCTGGTTACTTGCCAAATCCAAGACTGGCTTTGGCTGCCACTGGGATTCTCACTCAAACCACTAGCATGATGTACACTGTCCCCTTGGCCCTCTCTTGCTGCGTCTCTGCCAGAGTACGTTTCAGTAATACCCCCATTTACTTGTCCTATGTTAATTGCTCATATTAGTTTATTTTTCTGTTTTCCCAATTTGGGTACCCGCATCTGAACCTCATACGATTGGATAGGGCTGGGGATTTCCATTGCTATTTTGACAGTATACGATTTCCTTGAACCTTGAAGAATGATACCATAACTAGGAAACCAAGAAGTATGTGGATTGATCTGTCGCCCATAACTAGGAAACCAACAAAAGTGGGCCAGTTGTTTTTTATGGGCGGGATCTTCTGCAATTCGGATGATTGAATTGTTCTATGCAATTTGGAGAAAGAGAATGAGAGAGAGGAGTGGGTCCGCCCAGGACCTACACTGTTCGGGCACAATATGCAATTCGGGTGATCGAATTGCTCTATGCAATTTAGAGAGGAGTGGGTCCGCTCGAGACCCCCAGTGTTTGGGCACGAGAAGGTGGGTCCCAGAAATCTGGTCCATAGGATCAAATTCATCTCTTGAAGTCATGTGGGTTGACCAATTATTGTCAAATGCAGGTAGGGAGTGATCTTGGATCCGGTAAGCCATACAAAGCCAAGCTGGCGGCTATGGTTGCACTTGGAAGTTCCTTAGTGATCGGCATCCTCCACGTGACATGGACGGTGATCCTTGGAGAAAGATGGGCGGGCCTGTTCACGAAAGATGAGCTGCTCAAAACCTTGGTTGCTTCAGTCATGCCTATCATTGGGCTCTGTGAGCTCGGCAACTGCCCGCAAACCACAGGCTGTGGAATCCTGCGTGGCACAGCACGGCCAGCCATGGGCGCCAATATATACTTGGGGTCATTTTACTTTGTAGGCACACCTGTGGCCGTAGTCCTAGCCTTCTGTCTGAATGTTGGGTTCAGTGGGTTGTGGTTCGGACTCCTCTCTGCTCAGGTAGCCAGTGCTGTCTCAATCCTCTGTGTTGTGCTTTTCCGCACGGATTGGGAGGCTGAGGCTTTAAACGCGAGGAAGCTCACAGGATTAGAGATGGGTGCATTCAATGGGGTTGGAGAAGATGAAGAATGTGGGAAAGATGAGGAAAGCAAAAAGTTGTTGGCAAATGGAAATGGGGACACATGTGATGTTTGCTAGTGAGAGTATAGGGGGATATACCTGTGGGGTTAGTCTTGTGATCTGGTATGGGCTTTTTGTTGTTTAGTTGCTTTTATGGGTCCTCTGAGTCATCTTGGTTTTTTGTGTTTACAGGGGTGGTGGGTTTTGCTTTTTAAATTTGTGAGGAGTTGTCATGGAGCTTGTCTTGTTAAATCAGTGAGTGTCACTCCCCTCATGCAAAGTGTTTTTGCATATTTTAAGAAAGAATGGCCTACATCAAAGCTCAAATACTAGTCTCTAGAATTGTGCTTAATTTCCAAAACTTACCAGTTGGTGCTACCTAGCAATATTGAACCTACATTATTAATAAATGCTTTCCCAAATGTAATGTGACTTCACTGTCAAGTATTAGGAGAAAAAGGAAATTTCACGTTATGAATTTTAACGAATTATCAAAATTGATCAATTTATGCCCTCTAATAAGATACGTGTCATGTAGTTTATTTTTTGCTAATTTTAACAATATTTTGTTTAGGGATGTGAGTTAATGAAATATTGGTCGTGGGGCCGAATATGAATGATTGATAATTTAGATCTAATTACATTTTTCCCATTTGTTTTGTTTGCAGTGACATGTCACGTTGTAAAGTGGAATGGTTTTCCCATTTGTTTTGTTCGCATTGACATGTCATGTTCTAAAGTGGAATGGGATTATTCATACCTAGATGGATATCTCTCACTCTCCTAGTGATTTGGAAGGGATGGCTTTTTTACTTATTTTCTAGGCTACTGAAATATTAAATTAATAACTAAGAATAATACAGTCAGAATAGAAAATAGGCTAGAGAAAAAATCTAAACGGACTAAAAATTCTACAATATAGTGAATCCAACTAGAGGTCCAGAAACCAACCACAAGAACCCAGACACAACAAACTAACCGCAAGGGTCGGGATGCACAAATCGACCACTAGGACTGGTACACAATAAGACCATCGTGATGACAACTTCTACTGGAGGAAGGGTTATCGGAACGACAATCTGACTCCTTCGGGACAATCGTCGAGCAATGACGGGTTGTATATGGTGGGGGGGAGGAGAAGTGACAACTCCCAGCGATACAAAACGGCTGGAACCCTACAAAATAGGGGGAGCTGGCATAAAAGACTAGTGGAACAGTCAAGAGGCAAAACTGTCGCACGTCTAGGCGGCACGCACTCGCGGGTGCATGCATGGACCCCACGCACCAGCAAGGTGGTGCTAGATCGAGGCAGAAGCGATCGCCTAGGGGTACTAAACACGGTTGGAGAAGCCCACCAAAGAGGCTGCACACCAAGAACGATCGAAAAGTTCGGGATCTAACCTCCATTGATTTCGAGAAAATGGCCTAAAAATAGCCCAAAAAAATAATATTATAGTAAAATTCGGCCACCATAAGTATGGCCGGAGGAGAGGAGAGGTAGTGGAGGAGCCTCCTCTCTGACCATAAATAGTGGGAAGGAGGTTTTTCAGGTAAGGAGGTGAAAGGGTTCTAGAGAGAAGGATAAGCCTTTCAGATGGGATGACTTCTTATTCAATGCAGATCAATCGATTTTCTTTCTTTTTTTCTACTAATATGAATATCCATTGGGCTTGAATCAGAATTAGAGTAACTTCTAAAAAGTAAGGAACGAGGATGATGAACATGGAAGTAGATTTACACAGGATCTGGATAATGACAAGTCAATTACTAATTATTTTCCCTTTTCGACTTTCGCCAAAGCATTGGCCACACTATCGTCGTGATTTGCATTTTAAGTTGAAAGTTGAGAAATAGGGATCGTGATGGCAGGAAAAGTTTCGATCCTAAGGTATAAGTATGTTATGCCAACACATCAATGAATTCCATCAATGATTCAGATTGAATTAGTCAATGCATTAATAGTACAATTAAAAAGAAAAAGGAAAAAAAATTGAGTCCTTAAAATGTCGTTTGATTCTATATGGGCTATTGATAGAATACATTCATATATTGGTAACATCAAAACCCTTATTAGAGACTTGTTAGGACTGGAACATTGGGACCGAAATATTTCCAAAGGTTGTAGTGGTCATTAAGAAGATGGTTGTCACGTTTAGGTCATGTTTGCAAAATGAGAAAAATAGAAGAAGGAAGAGAATAAGGAGACAAGGGAGAAGGTGAAGAAGAAGAACAAAGAGGGAAGAAAAAAGAGAGAGAAGAAAGAGATAAGGAGACGAGAGAGAAGGAGATGAAGAACAAAGAACATAAACAAAAAACATTCCTTTAATAAACTCTACAATAGAACTTACTCAAGAAGAGAAAAAACTTGACAGAGAAAGAGAGTATGTGCTATTGCATTAATATTGCAAACTGAAAAATTTATATTTTGTCTTCATATTATTGTATCAATGTCATTTTAAGGTCTAAACTATCAATTTAATTACATTGCATTGATAGGATTCGACCATCAAGATTGTGCAACTTATTTTTTTTGTTCATTTAAACTGTATGACATGATTAAATGGCGCAAATTGATGGATTCTAATAAGTTGAAAGTACAATGTGACGAAATTGATAATTTAGATCTCAAAATAACATTAGGTCAAGAGCTTAGAGTGGTCAATTTTGTTCCTCTGAGTTGTCACCATTGATTCGGATGTCTTATGCTCCTTTTGCCTCTGTCTGGTGACTGGTACTATTATTTTTGCTTGGGGAAGATCTTGGGGTTCAAGTGGCTCTGGCTTAGAAAAAGCAGAACATAAAAGGAGATATTGGGATTCTTGTTCTATGATTCGGGGATTCGGCTCCAAGGATACCAAAGTTAAGCAACTAAAAGCAGAACATTCCGATTAAAGAGCAAATATGCCCTACTCTATATTTCGCCAATGACCTTACACTAACTTTATTGGCACCTCCTAGGCTGTTCAACTAGTGAGCTAATTGGGCTACACAAGCAGATATATGAGGAAGAAAATGATGGCAAATGTGGAGCAGTTGATTTTGTATGATTGTATCTCATTCTCTCTCCTCTCTCTCGAATCTATGGGCACACCACTAGAATGCTTCAAAACCACGGTATCAAAAATGGCAACCATCTTATATGCCCTTTTGGACCATAATTTCACAATAATATATATCTATAGCAAAAGGCACACAAAGTCAGGCTCAACTGAACCTCGATGGAAAATGTTCCATCTACATCGAATCATCCTTTTGCTCAACTGGGTTCTTGAAGTTTGGAATGCTGAAAACCTTCCAGACAAGGCTTGATCTAAAATGTTGCATATACGATCTTAAATCTATTTGACTAAACGACAAGACATGAATTAGGTTTTGCATTCAAATCTATTCATGACAATGGCTTCAGTACTTATTTCATATTGTGCTTGACATACTAACTAATGTCCCCCCTCTCCGAAGTCTGCAGATTGGCAACAGTGGTGCCATGGTGTCAGTAGCCAAAGGAGACAGCAGAGTGTTTGTTGCTTAGGTGGACAAAAGCAGCTTCAACATTAAAACTGAGCCCTGGCCTGTGAATGCGAGCAGCTTCAACCTGTTGATGTGAGGGACGTCGGAGAATACCTAAGCTAGGAAACAATCCAATTTATACAAATCAGCAACCATAAGTTTGCCTAACAAGAGGAATCTATACAATGGAAACAGCATGGGCAAACACTAAATTCAATTAATATATGCCAATAACATGCGTCTTCGCAAGCATCTTATTGTCTTTTGTTTTCCCCTGTTTTCTGCGAAACAAGGGTAAAAGGGTGACACTTCAAAGGTGGAAATCGAAATTTCACTTATTTTAATTATGCTTTTTGTCATTTTCTTCCTTCAAGTATAACTTCAAAATATTTCAAGATGAAGTAAGAAGATAAATGCAACAGCTGCATCAGTGGCGGAACCAAAAATAAATTCGAAGGGGGACAAATTCCCACGGGAAAATGACAAAAAAAATTGTTATCTAGTGTAAAAAAGTATCTTAGAGTTAAAATATAGAAAATTAAGGGCTAAAAACATTAAAAATAGTGAAATACACGTACCCTACTATTTGTTGAGACTGAAAGATGGTAATTAGATCTTATGGGTTTGTATCTTCTGAAAACGTTGCAAAATGTCTTTATTCTTAATAGTTTCAAAATTTTATCTCTCGATGTATATTACTATAATATCATTCATCCAGTCATCCCTCGTCTTATTACGCAACTCAGTCTTGATAAACTTCATCACAGAGAACACTCTTTCAACAGGCGTTTATAAGTAATTACGGAGCCCATGTCATAATAAGGACAGCTAGAACAGTGAGATACTTCGAATTTTTCAGAGACAATATTGTCCATACAGAAGACAGAGAAAGCAATATGAACCAGATTATTAGTGAAATTAAGATCCTACAGCAATCAACGAATAGCCAGTGGTAGAGAAGCAACACGCAAGTTCAAAAATAAAAAGAAAGCCAAAAATAAGAGAAAAAATAGAAAACGAAAGGAAAACTAGAAAACTAAAAAAAATGAAACATTTGCAGAGGCCAGCCGGGGCGGGCCTCCTCTGGTTTCGCCTCTGAGCTGCATGTAATTTGTATTACAACAGGCATGAAACTCTCTGATTGGACATCTATGTACCTTCATTCCTCAACTGGAATATTGAACAACATAAGCTCTAGATAACTCATTCTACTAAGGATAATGCAAGATGCCCTTCGGCATTGTATTACTTACCAGTCAACATGATTTCTGTTACAAATATCCTACAAAGCAAACCTAAAATCCACCGTTACTTGCATTATTTCACGAATTCTGATTTGCCCAAAAGCTGGCTTTTCATATAGCACAAGCTTCAGCTAGGGTTTCTGAGCTCACAATAATTGAATTTCCTGTTACATAAACCAGCACCCTTTATTAAATATAAACCATGTCAGTCCCCGCTTGATCTGAGCACACATTACTCGGAAAGCCAACAAAGGCTTAAATTATCACCGCCAACCAAGACAAAAGACTAATAACAATAAAATAGTTTAAACTATATGATTTTGCACAACAATACTGAAAAGATACTTTAATAATATCAAAAAGTTCCACAGGACAATCACTGATGCATGATACTTTAGGATTTCATGCAAATCAAGAAAAAGGAATGATATCCCCAAATTAATGTATTCACTTGATTCAGACATTCCCACTGTTTCATATTAGCACATACGAATACTAGGATAACAGAAACCATTAACTGATTCCGAAACGCTTTTTATACCAGACCTTGACAATCAGAAAACATCAAACTGACAGTCTGGCAAGCAATCTAATTTCAAACTCACTAGGAGGTTTGTTTTTTTTTTAAGTATGCTTTATTGAAAGAAAAAGAGGGTGGAACAGTACAAAGGCTATATTGAACCTAAAAAAAAAACCATCAAGATACCAGGATGCTCGGTATGACCGGGAATCCCAGAACAAGCCATGAACCCGGAGACAAGACCTGTATGCCCGAGAAACCTTGTAAGCCGACAAAGAGGAGACGATCGTGACCGGGATGAACGACAAAGAGGAGACCAGCATGCCTGGTCATAACCCTAAACCCTGTATGACCGAAAAAGAGGAGACTAGCATGTCCGGTAATCCCGGTATCATAGGCGGAGGGAGGGGGGGGCGAACCGGGGCCATTGCCCCGGTTGGCTCCCCCCAACAATTTTTTTTACATGGCTTTTTTTTATTTTTTTATTTTTTTTATTATGTCTGCCCCCCTTGGCCAACTAAAAAATAAACTTGTCCCCCTTGCCTGCCTAGATGAATCAACCTGCCCCCCCTTAATTAAGGCCTAAGCAGCTTAGTACCTCAAAATCAAACTAAAAGAAAGAGATATTTATTTGTGTCAAAACTTGAAATCCTACATTAACTTGTTGACGTTGTCGTGAATTTTGCGACGAATATTTCCTATACTTCTCTTGAGTCCTGATAATCGTTGTGTGTTGTAATCCTTGAAATAGATGTTTTCTCTATTCTAGTGCTGCTTTTCTTTTTGTTCTTTTGCCTTTTATGTTGGACTTGGTTGAGAATTTGGATATCACAAATGTTGAGAAAAGGGGTGGTGTGCTCTTGTTGGATAAGTGATAATTCAATTATTCAAGTGTGTTGCGTGTCTATCTTTACCTACTAGAGAATCATTGGTTATATCATTTTATTGTCACTATCATCATCTAATTTTACATGTCTGACTTCTCCACATTTTATGAAAATCCAAAGTTGAGGTAAGACTCATTTTCATCTCTCTTTTGTTTGTTTAGGTCTGATTTTTTATAGCTCATGAGATTAACTTGTTTTTAATTGTCTTTCTCTAAAGGTTGAACTTTTTTTCCATTGTAATTTGTGACGTTTTGATCAAGTTATAGATATATTTCTTCAAAATTTTAGCCATTAATTTAGCCTGGTAATGAACATTTTGAACTACGATTTTTTTGTTTTCTCATTTTGTAAGGGGAGTAGAATAGTTATTTGGATGTTAAAATTGAACTTTTTATCCAAATTTTTTTCTATTATCATTTACCAAGTATGTATTCCACCTTGCAATTTCGGGTTATTTTATTGTTGATAGAGATTCCACTCCTGAGAAACTCGTGTTCAATAGTGCTGTCACACTAAAAAACAGCTATAGCAAGGGTGAGAAGTATCTTTATGCCCTTGGAACTTGGATTCTTTTTGAACTTTAGATCCTTTGACTTCTTTTTCCAATATGCTTCGTTTTGCTATTGTTTCTTTCAAGAATAATAGAAACACAGTAATCGTTTATTTTTCTCATTTATGTGTTATGTTTTCTTTTGAGGATAGAGCACATCCTTTCTGGCAACAAAAGTAAGTACTTCATTTATGGAAGTAAAAAATTATATTGCTGAAAATACTTTGTTTCATTTATGTGTTTTGTTTTACAAAGAATATATATATAAATACTTTGTTTGTGCGATTAGTTGGTGCTCTATTGGTATCTTGAACAACAAGAATTTAATCTTTAATGTCACATTTCAGTATCAGCAAATAGTACCGTACGTGTAATTCAATTTGTTTTAGTATTTTTAGTCCTTAATTTTTTATATTTATAGTGTTAAGACATTTTGTTGCCTTACGTAAAAATTTTTTTTTTGTCATTTTTCCTTAAGAGTTTGCCCCCCATTGATTGAGTTTCTGGCTCCGCCACTGCCCGGTATGCCTGAGAAGACCTAAAAACCTGAATGCAATACCTGTAACCCCGAGATGCCCTATATACAAACTAGAAAAGAGAACCCAACAAGACACTAAAAGAGAAAAACTACCAGATGAACCCAACAAGACCCGAAGCTCCCTACCTCACCCTACTACGCTTCTAACTATCCATCAACCCCCAAACATTCCAACTCAATATTTGGGGTTGCATAGGGATTTGATCGAGAAAAACTACCCGATGAACCCCAAGATTGAATATGGTGCACGTACTCTTACCTCTGCTGCTGTACTTGTACCGAATTCTGGGCCTGCTTTTTTATATGTTATTTTTTTTCTAAGTTATATGTTATTCAAAATATTAGGGTTGCAAACAGGATTTCAAGTCCATCCAAATGCCGTCGGGTCCAGATATTTTTATTTATTTATATTAATAAATGCGGTTCGGTCCGGTCTGGACCGATTTGTCAAAAAGCATAGACCAGACCGCATTTAAAAAAATAGGACCAGACCAAACTGCAAATTTAATCCGATTTTGCGGTCCAGTTTTGTTCAGCCCTACAAAATATGACAATATCTTATCTCACTGTCCAACCACTTGAGGATCGGATCCTACTTTACAATTCGCCCTTACATCCTCGTAGCTAGGTAGTTGGGTGGGAATGAGACACCCAATAAGCAAGATAGCAAAGCCCTTAAAAACAAAAAATTTACACAAAATAAAAGAAAAACCAACCAAATTTGATCCAACCTTGATTGAGTTGGGAAAGGGGTACCTATATCTTCTTCCAGTGGCTGGGTTCAGTTCGTAGTTGAAGAAGTCCAGCCCCAACTTTCGTACATAAGGCAAACTCAAAACAAAATAAAACAAAAAAGACCCACAGCCTGACAGCCTTTTGTCATCGTCACTCAAAAAAGGGATAATATTTGATAGCCTGGCCCATTCTAAACCCCACTCACAAGATTTCGAAGATTGGGTCAAGCCTGCCCAAAACAGTAAGCCCACAAACCAACGAAGGCCCTGGGTCACTTTTCTTTTTCGATTGGAACAACCCACATGGGTGGTTGAAGAGCAAAGGCTTGATATTTAGACCCGTAACCGGATACATAAACTCAACTACACTTAGAAGGTTTGAGATGGAGATCCTCTGTATTTTTTTTGCCTGAATACTAAATAATTTGGATAGAAATAGACGCAATAGATATATCCTACACTATTTAATGTTGTCTATGCCAAGTTTCGGACAATATGAACTCTATAATAAGATCTAAATATTATGTATATCTTTCTCTAAATTTTATGGTACAATCCAAGTAAGAAATTACAAAGAATTTGATCAAATATAGAGATTAACCGGGTGGCTAGTTTGTCAGGTAGAGTTATAGATTGATAGTTTGCTTCTTATATCTGAATTGTGGATTTTGTAGGTTTGTTTTGTTATTTTAATTGTTTAAATATTAAAGGTATAAATTTTAGGGTGTTAGAGTTGGTGAAAAAAGTGAAGAGATATTATTTGAATGAATTTTTTATATTTATTATAGTGAAAATGAATGATTAAATAAAAAAAAAAGTGAGAATATTTTGTAATTATTATATTTGGCCAAAATTTTGGAATCTAACGAACACTTAGCAATAATTCATCTTTCCTCTCTTTAATTCAGAACATGCGAGACCATCAAGACTAGTTTTAAGCTTTCATCTTCAAGTAACCCTACCGAGTAAAGCTTCTTCAAAGTGGGGGATTCTTCCTCCTTCACTCAGTGGATGATCCCTCTCAACCCTTCATTTAAGTGGGATTCCTCACCTCAGATGGAGGTGGGCTTTGCAAGGCGGATGGATTCCCTCACTTCACGGGAAAGGTTAGATCTTGAAAAAAGACGCAAAATTTCTGAAATTTGTACGTTTCGAATATAACCTGTCACCTCTTTAAGAGTTACCCGCCCTCCTCTTTAAGTGCAAGCAAATAAGCAATGGCATCTTTCCCAGCTCCATACCCAATAATTCTCACCCTCTCCTACTTTGTGAAGTGATCTACAAAATATATATGCTTGTTCGCGAGGAAACAAATCCATGCACATGTCACTGCAGAGTCCTTGTGACAGTTTCTTTACACAGATAGAAAATTGCTCTCTTGGGTAAAGATAGGACTGGACTATGCATACATCAGCTCTCTTAGATACGGAAAAGGAAAAGCGAATTGCATAGATCGATGCATTTTCATGAGATGGAAAACACATGGGAATATATACATATATATAATAATATAATTCATCCCCCCTATCCTCTGGTGGCAGGAGTTTCTCATTTTCCTTTTTTTTTTCTTCCGTCTCCGGCCTCCTCTTGGGTCTTTTTTGGGTTTTTTTTTATGTTAGATCTCGGCCTCTCTGGTAGTCTTCGGTATGCACGGCCCCCTCGGTGGATCTCGTCTCCTCCCGATGCTCACTTCTGGACCTGACCGGTGGCCATCGGCCGGCGCGTGAGCTTTCACGCGCACGACCCCATATGGCTTCCTATTTGTGTTTTTTTTGGAGGTTCCGCCTTGCCCAGCCGTGCTCCGTCTCGTCCGGTGGTCCTGAAGATCTCTCTCCGACCTCTCTTTGCCGACGCCTTGCTGCCACTCGTGGCTTTGCCCGCGTGTGCTGCTGTGGTGTTTGGCCTTTTGGGTTGTGAGGCCTTTTGTGTGGTGGTTCTCTTTGTTGTCGTGGTGTGCGGCCTGTGGCAATTTTTTTATTGCCTCCTCAAGATGCTCTCTGGTACTGCTCCGCGTAAGCTCCATCCCTTACCTAACCACTCATCACCCTTTTTTCCCCCAAAATATTTTGGATGGGTTCCTATTCATGTGCGAATATAGAAGAAACAATAACAAAACAATAGTGGACATGTCACTTGGGTACCTTCAAGTATAAAAAATAAGAAAGTTGAACCTCGCATTGCTTAGGCTCTCTGCCTACTGCAAGTTATGTAATGCTGCAGTAGAAGTTTCCCTCTTCAAAGCGTATCAACTTTTTGGCTAAATCCATATCTCAAAAAAGCTTCTAGCATTAGTAGGATGCATGGCATGGCTTTCTTCTGCTGTATATTCTTTCGGGTAGAAAAGAAAGCTCGATTAGGACAAACATACAGAACTGCAGACAATAATACAAGAATAACAAAGGGAAAAGAGAGTGAGTGTTACTGGCTGCAGAAACCTTTTTAGGTGATAATGGGAGATCCCACCATACACTTAATGGAAGAATGTTGATTAAAATACTTAAGATTAGATTTATTAATCTTAATTAGGAACCTATCCCCTCTGTTTAATGGGCTTAATTTGGCCTCATTTTGACTAAGGTTACACTGTATGTATCCATTCCTAGTAATTATAGTACACGAAATTTGTTGTTGATTCTCCTAAAAAGTTGATACTGAAAGCTTAAAGATTGAAGTTTTTATACAAATACACTGATTCCTCTAAAAGCGAATCTGAATTTTTTTTTTAAATCGTGCCCTTTTCCTAAAAGCAACTGCTTGTCCCCCCATTTTGTGTGGTTAGCTTTAAGAAGCCCTGATTTTTATCATTTGTTTGGATTTTGACATAAAAAGAACTGTTAATCGGATAGCACAAGAACTTATTTGGCAATTTTATTCTCCCCTACAAGTAATGGTACTGTTTTATCATCTAATAAGAAATATAAAATAATATGCATTAAACCAAAACAATTATCTCTCAGTTCAACTTTCTAAAAGAAAGTATCTTCCCTACTTGCTTTCCTTCTTTCGTTCTTTTTTTTTTAAATAATTAAAAAAAAAACCTACTTTTCTTTCATGACTAATAGTGTGACGCACTTCTGGAACGAAGTTGGGAAGGAACTGAACCCTTTTTCCTTTGTTAAAATCCCTCCTTTCCTAGTTATTTCCGGAGGCTTTCTGGCACTGTCCAGACTGCTCTGAAAGCAATGTTTATGGTGAAATAATGACAATGATCCATTCCCCCATGAAGAAGAAAAGGTGGCAAACATTGTCCATAAACTCTTATTCAAAACCGATCCAAAAAACCCATCAACCGAGTGAAAGTTTAATGACTGAACTTTCATGTCTTCATCTTTCGAAACTGACAGAAGGAAAAAGAAGCCTTTAGGGTCTATCTTTCCTTTTGGGCTCAAATAATTAAAAAGGAAAACTATAACTAACTTTTGGGTATTGATTCTATTGAAGTCTCGTTCAATACACTTGAACCCCCCCCCCCCCCCTAAAAAATAGTCTCATCTACAGTAGGGCTGTACAATGCCACCGGAAAATTTCGGTGGCACCGGCACCGGTACCGGCACCGGCACCGGGTTTCCGGTTTTTGGTCTAACCGGTGCCGGTGTAGGTTTGGTTTTTTGAAAAAACCGGCGGTTCCCGGTTTAAACCGGCACCGGGTTTCCCGGTGTAGGATAAACAGGGATTTTTTTTTTGTTTTTTTATTTTAATTTCTACTCAATAATTTAAACTTTAGTTTTACCTCAAGACATAATATTCTAGAAGCATGACAAGGTTTACTCAATAGTTTAGTTTCACTTGAATATTTGAGATTTGTTGTTGGTTTTGTCTAATCAAATGCTTACATTCAAGTTACCAAGAAGCTTGCTAGGTGAATGAACTAGTTATTTAGAATTTTGGTAGAAAAATTACAAATTTATTGTATTTAAAAGGGTATATATGAAGGCATTGAAATCATAATTAAAGAGTTTAATGTCAAACTTTGGTAAGTACATCGCATAATATAAATCAAGAGGTCGAGATTCTACCACAAAAAATTTTAAATCAATGTATTAGTTTAAGAGTTTTTATGAAATATTAACAAATTGTCTAAATTTTAAAATTGACAAATCACTATTAAATTTATATCATGCTTGCAAAATCAGTCATTCAATTACATTTTAGTTCAAATTTCTAATACATTTTAGTTCAAAAATTCATATAGAGTCATCAAGTTTGACCAGCGTTTGACAAACGCTCGAGCGCCCTTTGAAAAAATTCAGACAGAGTCATCACGTTTGACTAACGTTAGACAAGCGCTCGAGTGCTCAGTGCAAATTTCAGACAGAAACATAAGCGCTCGACGAGCGTTTGACCCGCGCTCGAGCGCCTTAAAAATTGCCGAATTATTTTCCTTGTGAAACCAAGGGAAACCCTATTAGGTTTTGAACATGTTTTAAAATTGTTATTGATTTGTTAATTAGAGAGAAAACACATATTCTCCCATCTAAGTGTTGTTAGGGTCTAAACTGGATTTTTCAAAAGATAATAGTTTCTATTTACAGTGACGTCTCTATTACTTTGGACTTTAAATTTTCATCTTATCTTTTAAGATGATCTTTAATTTTATTGATTTTGGAATTTGGATTCCATTAATTTAGATTTTATTGATATGTGATTAATGGACCAAAAGAAAAAAAAAATACATTGGGCCAAGTACGTAAAATGCTAAAAAAATGGCTCAATATTAATGTAGGATAACCGGAAACCGCCACCGCTAAACCGCCACCGCTAAGGGCCGGTTTTTACCCTTAACGGTGTAGGTGGTAATTTTTTCAAAACTGGTTAAAACCGGTACCTACACCGAGATTGTACAGCCCTAATCTACAGTTCGGATGAGCGACGCTGCAGTGTGTGATGGAAGGACGTGAGTTCCGCTCGAAATTCACACGGGCCCAAACAGTACTGTACTGTTCGGACAGGTGTGAATCCGGGCGGGACCCACACCCCACTGCAGCAAAATTTGACGGAACTGCGACAAATAAGCGCCAAAAAAAATCTCATTCAATATTTTTTTATTTTTGTGTTAAACCTCATTCAATACTTTTCAGTTTTCAGGTTCCATCTGCTCCTATTATGGTAGGGGCTTGGAACCTGTCAAGATGTCACAGAACACGGACTTGAGACGCCAAAATGACAAGACATTTTCTTCCGTTGACAAACTGTGCACGTCAAAGAGCAGCGAATGAGAAATTTGTGTTCCAGCTTTCACGTCTTTTATTCTGCAGTGCAGAGTGCAGAATCCAATAAAACAGGCGGCTAGCACGCGTGATCGTCGCCCCAGGCTCAGGCAGAGTGCAGAATCCAATAAGACATGTATGGTTTAGACATAAGCTCTTTCCCTACTATTGGTGCTATATCTGGATAATGTTGTTATTATCATGGATAAATATGACACTTTTGCTATTAGCAGACATCTTTCTCTGCTGCTATTGGTATCGGCTTCTAGATATACTTTTACTTCTACTGATGCTTGTGGATTATTACTGGCTGTATCAAACCCAAAAATGGATCTGCCTCAACTAAATTAGGTGGTGGATCTGATAATAGAAGTATATTAATAGGTGGGCAATTAGAAGATAGCTATATAGATTGGATTAAACAATCGCGCCGGCCTTTTTGATTAGTTGTTATACATTCGTTCGGATTATTTTCAGTTAGTCTCGCACATTGATGAAGCTCAAGCAGTTTTTTTTGGGGGGGTTTGCCCTACACTCTTCTCGCCTCCTTAGATTATCTTTTAAGGTGATTCTTACCTTGTTATCATTGTCATCCATGCCAAATCCTTTTAGATCGACCTAGCCATTATTTATGTTCCAGTGTTCACAAGCAGCCGTCTAGTTTCGATGATCACAAGAGTGGTAGTCCAATTAGCTTCAGGTCTGGAAAACGAGTACCCAAAAAAGGTGTGGGAAGTGGAAATCTATGGATCAAATCACGCGCCTCCAAAATTAATTACATTATTGTGGGACTGCACTGATGGTCTCCCTTCCTATCATGAGTGGTAATGAGAGTGAGAATTGACCATATATATATATAAATAATAAATTTTAATATCCTCAGGCTAGTTTTGGTTGTAAAGAGAAATCAAAGTTACGAGCTGAGTTTATCACTCATTTGAATAATAATGTAAATTGATTGGAAGAAATAGATTTTATTTTTTAACATTCTCTCGGTGTCACAATTATATCAAATTATTATTTATTTTTAAAGATTTATGTTAATAGAAATATGTAAATTTTATTATTATTTAAATTAGAACCTACGCTAATTAAGGGATGGTTCCAGAGTAAATTGGTAAAAAGGTCGACGTCGGTAACGATTTTATCTTCAAACCGATACACACATATCCAAAAAAGCAATTCAAGTATTTGAGGAACTCAGGAAAAAAAATACAAGGTTAAAATTAATGTTGAAGTATGTATTTGGCTGCTAAAAAAATAACAAAAAATTCCTTCAGTCTCTTGTAATTATTGCATTTCCAAGAAGTCTTCATATTGTTAAAAAAGTTTCACTTTGATTATTATTCCCTTGATTATTTCCTCTACATTGACAATAAAAATATTTAATATGCATTTAGTATTTCTATATTCATCTCTTTCCATACTATAACATATAATTATAGTATAAAATTGCATAAAATTTTGATTCGCTTTTATCACTTACATATAATTTTGGTAGAAAAATTGCATAGAATTTTGATCTTTTTATCTCTTCCATTTATTAATCGCTATAAGGTTTACTAATCTTTAATGCATTAAGAGATAGGTATTTATCCATATAAGATAGACTTGTAATAGAAGTAAACTTGTAGAGGAAGTCTATTTCCTCCCTATTCAAAGTTTAGGATTTTCTCTTAGGTTTATCTTTGTAGTTTTTCCTATAAATAGAGGCTTATGTTAAGGAGAAAAAATGGGATGTGACATGTGAGTCTTGGACAGAGAAAGAGAAAAAAATACAGAGTATAGTGTGTGCTATTATATTGGATGGTTAGAGTTATTTTCTTAAGCGTTCTGAATAAAATTGCTCTGGAGTGGACGTAGGCCGGATTGGGACCGAACCATGTAAATTCTTGGTTTTCATTTCTTTAATTTTCGTGACGTTTTTTTCAACAAGTGGTATCAGAACCTAGTTGGAGGAGCCGGAGTGGGTTTTCGAGAGAAGTAGAAAAGGTCCGAAAATTAAAAGTGTTCCGATCAGAGATTGGAAGGCACTTGCCTGTGGAGGAGGTCGAGACGAAGCCGTAGATCGAGACAGGGTCGTCAGAATCCCCCGGACGCGTCCACACGCCTCGCAGGACGTCGAAGCGCGCCGTCCACTCGCCACACGAGCCCTCATGCGCCGAAAAGATCTAGGGTGAATGGGTTTCACTCGCCGCACGCGCTTGTCCCTAATAAGCTGACACGTGTTATGCCACATCAACAGGTGGGTCCCAGGGTATCACGTCAGCATTGCCACGTCATCTGTCACGTCAGTAGGGGTCCCAGTCAGCTTCACGTCATCGTGCCACATCAGCATGGAATATTCCTAGGAATCAGAATATTTCAAAATATTCTGATTTGTGTTACAGGGTTATTTTTCGGCCAGTTCATGGGTTTTTAGGCCAGTTTTCGAGCAGGTCAAACCGATTTCTAACGTTTTAGGTCATCCAGGATCCATTGGTGCAGTCAGAATTGTGAAATTCAGCCTCGATCAGTGTGAATTGAGATGACAGAGAGTATGGTTATTGGTATGATGATGTTGTCTACTACGAATTACATGAGCTAGAAGCCATGAATGGAGGATATCCTTTATGCAAAGGATATGTACGATCAATTGGAGAACGATGGCAAGAAACCGGAGGGGATTGACGAGGTAAAGTGGAAGAAGATCAACCAGAAGGCTATAAGGTTGATTCGTCAGTGGATTTGGCCAGAGGTATTCCATCAGTAGCTAGAGAGACAAACGCTTTTGAACTAAGGGGCAAGAATACAGGAGGCCGAGCTAAATCCAGATGAAATGATCGCAAGATGACCTGCTTCTATTGTGACCAAAAGGGACAAGAATACAGGAGGCCGAGATAAATCCGGATTAAATTTTCGCAAGATTACCTGCTTCTATTTTGACCAAGAGGGACATATCAATCGGAATTGTCCAAAGTACAAATCAGAGAAAGAGAAATCATCAGAAGCCTTACAAATGATTGATGACTCCGACGTCATGTAGCACGCGAATGTGCTTGTTACTAGCCGGTGGAGATGCAAGAGGAGGGGAGATACTGTTCTACATAGGCCCCGTGGTACAAACAGGGCATGCGGGCACCCTAGGCCGGGGTGCAGGACACCCGGATGAGAGTGTGATTGGTCTTCTGGTGACAAGGACGAGGTTAGAGTGCCAGTAGAAGAAGGATGCAATGAGTGATGAGCAAGGGGAACAACAGACACCAAAGTTGCAAGAAGGTTCTACTGATGGGAGCCCGGGATGCACTCAACCGAAAGATGTCAGGAACTGATTCTTTCCTTATGGGTATGGAGGGGGAGAATAGCTGGGGTCCTCACCCATATAAGATAGACTTGAAATATAAGTAGACTCGTAGAGGAAGTCGACTTCCTCCCTATTCAAAGTTTAGGATTTTCTCTTAGGTTTCTCTTTGTATTTTTTCTTATAAATTGAGACTTATGTTATAGGAGAAAAGTGGGACGTGAGACGTGAGTCTTAAGCAAAGAAAGAGAGAGTGGTGTGAGCTATTGTATTAAGCGGTTAGAGCGATTTTATTAAGCGTTCTTAATAAAATTACTCTCGAATATACATAGACCGGATTAAGAGCGAATTACATAAATTCTTAATATTTCTTTCTTTAATTTTCGTGACCTTTTTCCCAACATCTTCTCGAAGAGTGTTGGACGTCTACCATCACTAAAAGTTGGTCCTTAAATCCCCCAACACTACACAGTGTTTTACTCATCAAAGAGCACCACGTGAGCAGCTCAATTGAATTTATGTTAAATAGATATTTTGTCCTCAGTGGACTAGTCTTTAAGAGTTGATTGTAAAATTTTTTAATTTTAAAACCAAAGAAACTAATATTAAAATGTTATAAAATTTAAGGATTAAAAATTTTAGTTTTAAAATCTAAAATTTATTATAAAAACAGAATAAAACTGAAGGAATACGAAAGCAGTATAAAACTGACATTATGAAACGGGGGTAAAACTAAAGAAAAAAAAAATTCCTCACCTTTTATCTTCTTTTTTTCCTGCATTTCCTTACCTTTTATCCATCCCAGCGGGGATCGGAGGTCTGAAGGGATTGGGACTGGGTCGGGGCTGGGCTTTGAGGATCCCAATAGATCAAAAGAAATAATTACCGTATCCTGTAATTCAATAAGGTAATAAACGAGCGGTAAAAAGACAGCCAACCCATCCGCCGACCGACCCATTCTCCCTCATGTGGTTTTTCCCTCTCTATCTTCGCCTTCCAGGCTTCCACAGCTCTTCCCTCAACTTTATTTTTCTGCACAACTAATAATGAAAAGCTTAAAACCCCCCCCCCTCTGCCTCTCCATTTCTCACTGTCCTTTTCTCTCTCAAGTCCTTTTATTGCCCCCTCTCGTTCTCTTTCCCCATCCCCTACTTGTAGGTCTCTGCCGCCAACATTATCAATGCCCCTCTCGCTCATTGCTCTTGTTTCTCTCTCTTTTCCTATATAAAACGATTTCATATCACCATAGCAGAGGGTTTGTAAAGCAAAATCCTACTTATTATTACTACCTTCCTTCTCCTGGCTATTGAAATTACTAGAACTCATTGATCATCCTCTGCTTTTTATTCCGTACGTTCTCCACATTGAAAGCAGAAGCTTCTTTTGCCCGTCACCTCCTCTTATGAGTTTATGGGTACTTAAGAAAGAAGCCTAAAGGTAGGGTGTTTTTTCTTCTTCTTGTCTTGTAAAATGTATTTCTGGCTGCAATCACTATTTCAAATGAAGATTAAATTGGAAAAACAGAAGAAACCTTTGTATCCGTTATCTTGGGTAGATTATACGCGATTTTAGAAGGCGGCCTTGATTTGAGCTAACAATCAAAACTTGGAGTCTCATTCGGTTCACTTTTTTATTGAATTTCTTGCAGTTTACGAGCCAAGAGGTTTGTCCCAGAAACCATTTGTTGAAGCCACAAAAATGGCAGATAAAGACCCGGATTTCTTTTCTCACAAATCACCCTCTGCTTCGCAGGTGACCAACCTGCAAAAAACACCTCTCTTCTTCTATCTTTCGCTCTTAATTGATTTGTTCTTTGAATACGGAACTTTTTTTTTATGCAAACAGGTATCGAAAGAGCTTAAAGAGCTATGGCTTATGGCCTTGCCAACCACGGTCTCCAACTTGACGGCCTTCTTTCGAGTCATGGTCTCCATTTTATTCTTGGGACACCTCGGCAGCCTAGAGCTCGCCGGAGGAGCCCTCTCCATCGGTTTTACCAACATCACCGGCTACTCTGTTCTGGCAGGCCTCGCGTCAGGCCTCGAACCACTTTGCAGCCAAGCCTACGGTAGCAAAAACTGGGAACTACTCTCCCTTTCCCTCCAACGCATGATCCTCATACTCTTACTCGCCGTCATACCAATCAGCATCTTGTGGATATATATGGAACCCGTCATGATTTTCCTAGGCCAGGACAAGGAAATCACCGCAATGGCCGCGACATACTGTATATACTCACTTCCGGACCTGTTGACAAACACCTTGCTGCGGCCCTTAAGGGTATACCTGAGGTCACAGCAATTGACCAGGCCCTTGATGTTCTGCTCTCTGTTGGCAGCAGCCTTCCATGTCCCGCTAAATATATTCACGGTGGTGAAGATGGGGCTGGGCGTCCCGGGCGTGGCTATGGCGGCGGTGCTGATAAACCTCATCACGGTGGTGCTGATGATGGGGTACGTGATGTGGGTGGAAAGGAAGCGTGGGGACATGAGATGGACATCAGGGATAAATTTAAAAGGGGTGGTTTGTGGGGTGGGACCCGTGTTGAAACTAGCTGTGCCGAGCTGTGTAGGAATGTGCTTGGAGTGGTGGTGGTATGAGATAGTGACGGTGTTGGCTGGTTACTTGCCAAATCCAAGACTGGCTGTGGCTGCCACTGGGATTCTCACTCAAACCACTAGCATGATGTACACTGTCCCCTTGGCCCTCTCTTGCTGCGTCTCTGCCAGAGTACGTTTCAGTAATACCCCATTTACTTGTCCTATGGTAATTGCTCATATTTGTTTATTTTTCTGTTTTTCAATTTGGGTACCCCCATCTGAACCTCAGTCACATTTGGTGGAAGTTTGTGTCCATTTGGTTTGCACCCAACTCGGTCGGGCGTGGCCTACTTGTTGACAAGGGTTCAAACACGCAACATGGAGTGAGGAGCTTTGGATAGGGCTGGGGATTTCCATTGCTATTTTGACAGTATACGTTTTCCTTGAACCTGGAATGATACCATAACTAGGAAACCAACCAATATGTGGATTTATCTGTCGCCCATAACTAGGAAACCAACAAAGCAATTCGCGTGATCGAATTGCTCTATGCAATTCAGAGAGAGAAGTGGGTCTGCTCGAGACGCACTGTGTTTGGGCACGAGAAGGTGGGTCCCAGAAATCTGGTCCATAGGATCAAATTCATCTCTTGAAGTCATGTGGGTTGACCAATTATTGTCAAATGCAGGTAGGGAGTGATCTTGGATCGGGTAAGCCATACAAAGCCAAGCTGGCTGCTATGGTTGCACTTGGAAGTTCCTTAGTGATTGGCATCCTCCACGTGACATGGACGGTGATCCTTGGAGAAAGATGGGCGGGCCTGTTCACGAAAGATGAGCTGCTCAAAACCTTGGTTGCTTCAGTCATGCCTATCATTGGGCTCTGTGAGCTCGGCAACTGCCCGCAAACCACAGGCTGTGGAATCCTGCGCGGCACAGCACGGCCAGCCATGGGCGCCAATATATACTTGGGATCATTTTACTTTGTAGGCACACCTGTGGCCGTGGTCCTAGCCTTCTGTCTGAATGTTGGGTTCAGTGGGTTGTGGTTCGGACTACTCTCTGCTCAGGTAGCCAGTGCTGTCTCAATCCTCTGTGTTGTGCTTTTCCGCACGGATTGGGAGGCTGAGGCTTTCAACGCGAGGAAGCTCACAGGATTAGAGATGGGTGCATTCAATGGGGTTGGAGAAGATGAAGAATGTGGGAAAGATGAGGAAAGCAAAAAGTTGTTGGCAAATGGAAATGGGGACACGTGATGTTTGCTAGTGAGAGTATAGAGGGGATATACCTGTGGGGTTAGTCTTGTGATCTGGTATGGGCTTTTTGTTGTTTAGTTGCTTTTATGGGTGCTCTGAGTCATCTTGGTTTTTTGTGTTTACAGGGGTGGTGGGTTTTGCTTTTTAAATTTGTGAGGAGTTGTCATGGAACTTGTCTTGTTAAATCAGTGAGTGTCACTCCCCTCATTCCAAGTGTTTTGCATATTCTAAGAAAGAATGGCCTACATCAAAAGCCCATATACTAGTCTCTAGAATTGTGCTTAGTTTCCAAAACTTACCGGTTGGTGCTACCTAGCAATATTGAGCATACATTATCAATAAATGCTTTCCCAAATGTAATGTGACTTCACTGTCAAGTATATGGAGAAAAAGGAAATTTCACGTTTTGAATTTTAACGAATTTTCAAAATTGATCAATTTATGCCTCTAATAAGAAACGTGTCATGTAGTTTATTTTTTTCTAATTTTAACAATATTTTGTTTAGGGATGTAGATTAATGATATATTGGTCGTGGGACCGAATATGAATGATTGATAACTTAGATCTAATTACATTTTTCCCATTTGTTTTGTTTGCAGTGACATGTCACGTTGTAAAGTGGAATGGTTTTCCCATTTGTTTTGTTCGCATTGACATGTAGTAAACTGGAATGGGATTATTCATACCTAGATGGATATCTCTCACTCTCGTATTGATTTGGATGGGATGGCTTTTTTTCCTTTTTTTTTCTAGGCAACTGAAATATTATATTAATAACTAAGAATAAAACAGTCAAAATAGAAATGGACTAAAAATTCTAGAATATAGTGAATCCAAAGAGGGCCAAGAATCAACCACAAGGATCTGAACACAACAAACTAACCGCAAGGGTCGGGATGCACAAAATGGCCACTAGGACCGGTACACAATAAGACCACCGCGATGATGACTTCCACTGGATGAAGGGTGATCGGAATGATGATATGACTCCTCTGGGACAATCGTCAAGCAATGACGAGTTGTTTAAGGGGGGAGGAGAAGTGACAGCTCCCAGAGACACAAAACGGCCGGAACACTACAAAAATAAGGGGAGGTGGCATAAAAGCCTAGCGGACCAGTCAAGTGGCAAAATTGTCGTACGTCTAGGCGGCACGCACTCGCGGGTGCATGCATGGACCTCCACACACCTGCAAGGTGGTGCTAGATCGAGGCAGAAGTGATCGCCTAGGGGTACTAAATACGGTTTGGGATGCCCACCAAAAAGGCCGCACACCAAGAACGATTGGAAAGGTCGGAATCTAATCTCTTTTGATTTTGAGAAAATTACCTAAAAATAGCCCAAAAAACAATATTAGAATAAAATTCGGCCACCAGAAGTATTGCCAGTGGAGAGGAGAGGTAGTGGAGGAGCCTCCTCCCTTGACTAGAAAAAGTGGGAAGGAGGTTTTTCACGTAAGGAGGTGAAAGGGTTCTGGAGAGAAGGATGAGCCTTTCAGATGGAATGATTTCTGATTCAATACAGATCAGTCGACTTTCTTCTCTTTTCTACTAATATGAATGTCCATTGGGCTTGAATCAGAATTAGAGTAACTTCTAAAAATTAAGGAATGAGGATGATGAACATGGATGTAGCTTTAAGCAGGAGATGGATGGTGACAAGTCAATTACTAATCGTTTTCCCTTTTCGACTTTCCCCAAAGCATTGGCCACACTATCGTCGTGATTTGCATTTTAAGTTGAAAGTAGAGAAATAGGGATCGTGATGGCGGGGAAAGTTTCGGTACTAAAGTTTAAGTTCTAACAAAATATTATGTTAACAACACATTAGTGAATTACATCAATGATTCAGATGGAATTAGTCAATGCATTAATGGTACAATTAAAAAAAAGAAAAAAATTGAGTCATTAAAATATCGTTTGATGCAATATGGGTTATTGATAGAATTCATTCATGTATTGGTAACATCAAAACCCTTATTAGGGACTTGTTAGGACTTATGCATTAGAACCAAAATCTTTCCAAAGGCTATAGTGGTCATTAAGAAGATGGTCGTCACATTTAGGTCATGTTTGCAAAGAGAGAAAAATAGAAGAAGGAAGAGAATAAGGAGACAAGGGAGAAGGAGAAGAAGAAAAACAAAGAGAGAGAAGAAAGAGAGAATGAGACGAGAGAGAAGGAGATGAAGAACAAAGAGAAGATAAACAAAAAAAAAACATTCCTTTAATAAACTCTACAATAGAACTTACTCAAGAAGAGAAAAAACTTGACAGAGAAAGAGAGTATGTGCTATTGCACTCATATTGCACACGGAAAAATTTATATTTTGTCTTCACATTATTATGTAAATGTAATTTTAAGCTGTAACTATCAATTTAATTACAATGCGTTAATAGGATTTGACCATCAAGATTGTGAAACATAACTTATTTTTTGTTCATTTAAACTGTATGACATGATTAAATGGCACAAATGGATGGATTCTTTTACGACGTGACAAATTTGATAATTTAGATCTCAAAATAACATTAGGTCAAGAGCTTAGAGGCGTAAAGTGATATTTTCGTTATTGAATACAATTTTTTTAAAACAACATATGTTATATCATATATGAGTCCTCAACATCCAACTTGCTCAATTACCTCTATACTACTCTTTTAGCCCTATATTTGAGCAATAGTAATTGACACAGCCTAATGTACCGTGTCTTCATTCTCATTTTGCTGCCGAATGATACACATACCCAGCACTAGTATCGCTCTAAAGAACTTCTGAGAAAAATCCCCAAATATGGCAGACAGAAATGGGAAAAACGAAATGAAGAAGAATGATAGGAAAGGTACCCCCAAGTGCTCCACCATGCCACATGTACGGGTACTAAGGCTTCAATCATGAGAAGGAAAAGCAGAGTGGTCAATTTTGTTCCTCTGGTTGCCACCATTGACTTGGATGTCTCATGCTCCTTTTGCTTCTGACTGGTGACTGGTACTATTATTTTTGCTTGGGAAGATCTTGGGGGCCACGTTGCATCAGGCTTAGAAAAAGCAGGACATAAAAGGAGATCTCGGGATTCTTGTTCTATAACTGGGGGATTCGGCTCCAAGGATACTGTATTTGGTTTGTGTTTCTATATATATTTTCGTGCTTTTATTTTTTGAAATTAGTGTAAATTTTTTTGAGATTCGTAAAAAGTGTGTTAAAACTTATTGAAATTTGTAAAAAGTTATTAAGATCGGTAAAAATGTATTGGAATCTATGAAAAAGTGAATAGAAAATATTTTAAAAAAATTTTAAGGCATAAAACAAACATCGAAAATTCGGCAATTAAAAGCATAACACTCCGATTAGAGAGCAAATATACCCTACTTTATATTTCACCAATGACCTTACACTAACTTTATTGGCACCTCCTAGGCTGTTCAACTAGAGAGCTATAATTGGGCTCCACAGGCAGATACGTGAGGAAGAAAATGGTGGCAAATCTGGAGCAGTGGATTTTGTATGATTCTATCTCATTCTCTCTCCTCTCTCACGAATCTATGCGCAGACCACTAGAATGCTTCAAAACCGCGGTATAAAAAATGGTAACAATCTTATATGCCCTTTTGACCATAATTTCACAATAATATATATATCTATAGAAAACGGCACAAAAAGTCAGGCTCAACTGAACCTTGATCGAATCATCCTTTTGCTCAACTGGGTTCTTGTAGTTTGGAATGCTGAAAACCTTCCAAACAAGGCTTGATCTAAAATGTTGCATATACGATCTTAAATCTATTTGACTAAACGACAAGACATGAATAAGGTTTTGCATTCAAATATATTCATGACAATGGCTTCGGTACTTATTTCATATTGTGCTTGACATACTAACTAATGTGACCTCTCCACAGGTGGAACTAGCGCGGGGCGGAGGGTGTCAGCCGCCTCCCTTCGCCTGAAAATCTGTTTAATTTTTTTTGTTTTTTTATATGGGCCGCCCCCAAACGACCCAGGCCAGCCTTAACTTTTTTTTTTTTTAAATAAGCAGAGGGTGAAACGGCGCAGTTTCACCCTTTGCTTTAAAAAAAAAGGGTACGTTTCACCCTGGCGCAATTCGTATCCCTGGCCCCCCTTCCATTTTTTCTCCTTGCGTGTTTCACCCTTCCTTAATTCCCCCTGGTCCCCCCTTTCAATTTTTCTCCTTGTGCGTTTCACCCTGGCGTAATTCATCCCCCTGAGCCCCCGACCCCCTTCAATTTTTTTTCCTTTCTCACTCTGCCCAGCCTCTAGCCCTTTCTCACTTAGTCACTTTGCCTCTCCTCCTCCGACTCCGGACCTCTGTGGCAGTGAAATAGACGCCGACTCTATCTCTCCCTCTCTGCTTCTCTATCCCTCTCTCCTTCTCCACAACCACAGGTCCACATCTCTCTCTAGTCTCCAGCCTCCTGGTACTCTCTATCTCTCTTTCCAATAATGATTAAATTTATTTACATTTTTTATGAATAATGTTATGAAATTTGATATTGTGATTATAATTTGTTTAGGATTATTAAATTTATTGTGAGCTGGAAGCTAATACAGTGCCTAGAATCTGCAATTGAAAAAATAGGGTCTCATCATTGGCCACTTACATTGTGATGTTGATCTGTGAATGTGATTAGGATTTAGGGCTTGAAAATTGAATTGTATTGTAAGTGACATTCACCACAAAATGGAGAGACATGACTGTTTTTTTCTTCTGAGTCAGTTAAAATTAACACTTTCTAGATGAAATAAATTTCAACTTCTAAACAATACACTATGATGATGTCAAGAAATCACCACAGTGCTCGGAAACCTGATGACGTCAAGAATCACCACAATACTCGAAAGCCAAGTGAACCTGCAGGAATCACCGAGGGGGGGTGACCTCGGGTCCGGAGACTCCGACGGCCAAGTTAGTGTTTAAGAGAGAAGATGAGTATTATAAATACAGAATTGAGCGTATGATTCAGCGTGTGAGAATGAAATTCAGCATATGAAGGAGAATATCTTGCTATTTATATAGGGAGGTGGTAGAGTCTCAATGAGAGTCTAAAGGTATGAGCTTCATGACTCTTTATCTTAGTCTGCTTGTAGTATAGATAAGCGCTAATGTGTTTATAAAGAAAATAAGTTTATATGCTTGTAATGGTGATAGACTAGTGTGTTTACAGTGGTGATAGATTAATGTGCCTATGTGATAAGAGAATGATAAAATGGAGGGCAAGAGAAATTTACGTGAAAGGCAAAGAGCAAATTTGAATTGGCTTTGAGTGATTCACGTGAATGGCCTAAGAAGGAGACAATGAGTTAAATGCAAGTAAAGGAGATAGGACAAACAACATGTCAACCGACCATTCCACCCAATGAGAGTAAGCGATACAAACAAAGTGTTTTTCCCACTTCACGTGATAGCCTTATTCCAAACCTCATTTCATTTCACTTCTCTCCATCCATTTCGCATAACCTCTCTCACTCAACTTTTCCTTGTGGCCGAACCCTTCATCACCTTCAGCTCATCTTCCTCTTGACCGAAGCACATCACCTCCAACTGGTTTCTTTTCCTCTTGACCGAGAACTTCACCCCCATCACTTCTCCATTTCCTCCAAAGCTTTCTTTTCCTCACTTCCAGCAGCTACCTTCATCTCTTTTCCCTCACCACAAGATTCACCACAACACCTTCATACTACCATCTCAGCCCTTTGAAGCCACATTATTTTAGCCCCTTGTAGCCTTATTAGAGAGAAGCCGAGAGTTTAGAGTAGAATGAGATTTTGCTGCCTTGGCCGAGTGTCATAATATGAGGTAGAGGTAAAGGTCTTGGTCCTTGCATGTACATTTCTTGTTCTTTTCTTTCCTAGGTTCTAACCTTGAGCATTTTGTGCTAGGTACCAGCTTTGTGTTCAGCAATATAAGGTAAGTTAGGGTTGGATTTCTCAATAGAATGGACTTGCATTTTCTTGACCGAATCTCTCTTGTTTTCTCTTGAATCTTTGTTAGATCTAGAATGAGAAGTGTTATGATGTTGAAAGGAAAATGCATGTGAACATATGCTAAGTTTAGGTTTCGGCCCCTTTGGTTGTTGTGAAATCCATGCTTGGACGAATGAGTTCTCTTGCAACATCTTGAATGTAGTATCTCCTAGGTTGTGAAATTGATTGCTGAAGGATGGGATTTCATGTTGGTTGTGAAGTAGATTGCATGCATGTGATTATTGGTGGCTGAATGGCTTAGAATTGGAAATCTAAGTAATGGCCGAATGATTGGATTTAGAAAACCCTAGGTTTGATGCTAAGGTTTGTTTTAAACTTGCATGCAATTAGAGATCAGTAATAAGACCAAGATTTGAGGTTCATTAATGATGTAAAGAAACGTTTATGGTTACACCAATGGTGAAAATTTTAGCATGCATCATTATGAGTTTAGCATTAGTCATTGATGTGGCCGGATGGGCATTGTTGCATGAAGATTGTTTAGGCATGAAAAATAGTCATTGATGTGGCCACATAGAGATTGTTTAGGCAACATCACGCTCGACCAGCGTGCGACAGACACTCCTGCGGCCTTAGGGAAATATGATGGACAGTGTCTTGCCGCTTGACCAGCGCTCGACAGGTGCTCGAGCGGCCCTTGGAAATTTGCATACAGATAGTTGACGCTCGACCGCCGCTAGAGCGAGGGTTGATGAAAGTTGGACAGTGAGTTGGCGTTCGACCAGTGCTCGACAGGCGCTCGAGCGGTCCCTGTTAAAATTTCATATATGTTGAATTTGGAGTTCCAATTGAAGTCTTGTGAACTCTAGCAATGAGGATAGTTAAATAAACTTAGTTATGAAGTTATTGAGGTTAGGATGGCGGGAAATTCATGAATATGCTTCAAATCATGTTTGGGAAGAACAAGTATATCTAGTTGATTGAGTATTACATAGTGATTCATTTAGCAACCGTATAGGAGACGGTTGATGCATATGTTTAATTGTCTTCTTCATTTGTTTTATGAAAACTAGTTAAGTAATATTTTGTAAACGAAATCATATTTCAAAGATATGTACTTTTGGAAAACCGAAATAATTACAAGTACTTCTTTTGTATGTCTATGTGATTAATTCCTAAACATCTAAGTGTAGTAATTGACTCGCTTGTAGGCGAAGCACCGTCTCAATATCAAGAGAAGCAAGGTAAGTGGGAGTAAATGGAGTAAGTATAAACTTACATTTTTTGCAAAATTGGAATGATACACAACATGGTTTTTACATAAGCAAGTATGACATCATATGCAAGCATGTCATGACACGAGCATTGCATGATTTTCTAAAAGAAGTTTTATGCAATGATGTATGAATTTTATGATAAGTCAAGTTAAGTTAAGGGCTCTGGTCGGTACCGTACCATCAAGAAGGGCACCCATACCGAAGGACGAATGCGAGAAGGATGAGTGAACCCTAGAGGTAAGTGCAACCACACTGAAGGACGAATGCGAGAAGGTGTGGACCTTCAAGGGTCGTGACTAGCCACTGAAGGACGAATGCGAGAAGGTGGGCTAGTTCGACCAAATGAAATGTTCCCAAGGGAAAGGGAGACGGTTCCGATGGGAACGCACAACCCTGACTTCATGGTTTAAATGGAGCGTATGTAGCCCATAAGTCAAGAAGAAAATTCTTTCCAAGGATCATGTGTCGTTTTAAGCTCAAGAGCATGTTTTTCAAAGATTAAGATTGTTACAAGTGCAAGAATACATTTTCAAGAGCAAGTACATGTGCATATGCAACCATGAAGCATGCATGTGCATCAAGATCTATGTTTAATCATGATATTTATGTCCAAGTCATAAACTTATATCTTTAATTTATGTTTTCCCTTACTGAGTCTTTCGGCTCTTAGTTTTTCAAATGTATCATTCCAGATGTTTCAGGTGAAGAGAGTCAGGAAGACTATCTGTCTTAGAAAGAAGACGTTGCGTATTTTGTTATGGTGTTTGTTGACTGTTGTGGTCTGCCACTTGGGTTATGATGTTCCATATGTTATGTAATTAAGCTACCACTTCTTTGGAACCTTATTTGTAAGATTAGTTATGTTGAGTTTTGTCTCGTCTCTCTCTCGATCTTATTCCGTTGTATGTATGATTAAGCTCGTTGGTGCTTTCCCACGGGATTGCTCGCGGCTGTCATTATCCATGCGGGATCGCATTCGGGGCGTGACATACATGCTCGACATCCTTATACTCTAGGCTCCAGACATCTACTATCTCCCCGTTGTCTGCCTTTACCATGTCACCTGCACATACAAAAAAAAATGATTAAACAAGTCCTAATACCATTTCATCCGCACAAATGAAGGAAAACCAACTTACCTTCCGGGTTGGAAGTACTATTAGACCCTCGTCTATTGATATTGAGATTGATCCCTTCTGTTGCAGCCATATTGTCCCCTTATAATCCAAATACAAATCAACACGAGATCCAAAAATAGTCTTGCAAGATACATGTGAAATAATTATCTCTCATTGCTAGGCTTTAAAAGAGCTACATCATAAACTAATGTACAAGGAAGGAAATTAATAATTATTCTCAAATTGAATTCCAACCAATGAATCACAAATCATGGAAGAATTGATAGGGCCTTACACAAATGAATGTTCTTTTTTTAATTTCGTGTCGTGTTCTACTGTTCTTTCCCAAAGTTTGGGTACCTTTCTATTTTTCCATTTAACTTTTAGGATCAAACTCTGAATAGGGCTAATAAAGGAAGAAAGTGTAATCCATGTTCATCGCGGACACATCTACAATAAATACGATTGCCGTAACCTTAAAATTAACTTCATTCCTAGAACCCAGAAAACTTCATTTTAGTTCAAATCTACTACTAACATTTATACTTACACATAAACAAAAAATTTGCTCTAACAAATTTGCTAGTGGCATATATAAACTTATGCATATTAATGTTCTGCAACCACTTCTTTATGTTGGACTATGTTTCTGAAATGTTGAGCTTGCAACACCGTATAGTTGAACAATCATATACCAGCACAAACAAATGGAAAAATCTAATGTAACTAACTACAAAACTAAGTTTTCAGATGTTCTACAAGTAGGCAAGAAGACATATAAATCATATACAAATCAGTGTTGCACCCTACATTGGAGAATCTTCATCTCTTGTGACAAACAGAAAAAATCTGCCAAGCATTCATATAAAAAACTACCTTTGGAATTTGGAACGAAAACTGAAAGCACAAATGTACTTGTACATCTCAGAAATTTTGAAGGTATATCTGAAATTTAGCATGTATGTTCTTTTGATTGAAGACTTATCTCATGTTGGCTCTCTCAGTGTCTTGCATTTACATGGTTGCCTCAAATGAGTTCAAATTGGAGCTGAACTTGTACAAAACTCAACATCTATCATCTTGTCCTCTTTTTATGGCTTATGTTCTACGTTTCGAGTCAAAAGAGAGAATCAAAACATGCAAAAACTTCTTTAGATTATGCTTCATATACGAAACCCCAAAACATGGGCAATCAGAACTATTAGTGATCAAGAACGATTAAATACTAGCTAAAATTCCTCCAGCACACTGAAGGGTCTGATCCAAAAGACAAAACATTAAGCTTATGCCAAAATGTAAGTTAGAATGTAAACGACAAAATGTGCTCCAACCATGTATGCAGTTATAACAATGTTCATAGGAAATAGATAACTGAGATAAAAACAATGCCAAAATGTGACCCCAACAATCATCAATTTCTAGAGCAACGAAAACAAAAATTATATGGGGCTTACTGTTAATGTGGTTCTTGACAAGAAGATCGGAACCTAACAGAAATCAAAATCAAATAAAAAATGTTAGTAAATGGAGTGAGAGGTCATAGAGAGAGACTGAGAGAGAACCATCGACCACACCTTGACCTACTATGTGCGGTTTCTTACTTTCTTCAAAAGAAAACTAAAAAAAGGGTGAGATTTGAGGGATTTCGAAATGAGAAACTAGAATATAGGGATTTGGGAAGGAGGTGGATTTCTGTTGAAGGATTTTGATATGTCGAGGGTTTTAAAATACGAAGGGATTTTGAAGCAGCATCTGTACCGGTTGGAGGTGTGGTCTTAACTTAAATTTTAGTGGTCCGACCAGTATAGATGTGGGGACAAAATAGGCGCGCTTGACTGATGCCGAGCCAACGACATAAATACGAAAGGATTTTGAAGCGACAACTGTACCGATCAGAGGTGTGGTCGCAATTTAAATTATAGTGGTTCAGTTATTGTGTTAAGCCTTATCGTGTGAAGCCAAGTGAAGCAAGGGATGAGATTAAAAATCAGCAATCCGACGGTTGAGTGATGATCACGTCATTTAATGAAGTTAAGCCATTATTAAGGATGAGTCCGAGAGCCAGACCCATGAGACAAAACAGACCAAAAATCACTCTTATTAAGGATGAGTCCGAGATTAAGACTTTAGAAATGTGAAATGCATTTCCCGTGGTGAATGACAATAGATTTCTTGTTCTGCCTTGTTTCTTCTTTCCAGCTTTTGGCAATGTCATCTACTACGCTTATGGCATCCAGAGATGCACCAGAGAGACCTCTCTTTGGAACCCAATTGCATAGAGCCCAGCCTTGCCTTTCCACCTATTTGAAAATGGATTTTTTGGAATCCTACCTTTGGAAAAGAACTCACTTTCCTGTGTATTGCAAACATTCAGCATTAGACCACTGAGCTCGCTTAAGGAACTGTGCGATCTGTGCGAGAGAGAGTCGAACGAGAGAGAGAGAGAATCAAATGCGATCTGGTCTCACGGGTCTGGCAAAGAAAACGGGTCGGAATTGATAGTCCTAGTTTCAGGATTAAGGCAACCCAAGAGGGGGGGTGAATTGGTTTTCTAAAACTTTTCGGTATTGACCTCCAAAGACGTGTTTGCTTGTAGATACTACTTTAGCACAAGTATAATATGTAATAAGAGTAAGTATGTGCTGAAAGTAAAGAGTAGGGATAAGAGAAGCAAACACTCGATTTTTAGGTGGTTCGGCAAACCCGCCTACATCCACCCCTCAAGCTCCTTCACCGAGCCTTGAGGTTTTCCACTATCTTCAACCAATAGCTTTACACACTAGCTTCCGGGTGCTAGTGAACCGTACAAGTGTTTTCCCGGGATCAACACTCAAACCCACCCCAGTGGTTTTTCGGGCTCACCACTCACAACCTAACAAGCTTGAGATATACACTCTCTAAGCTTCTTCTTTAGTGAACAACCTCACTAAAGGAAACACTCTCTTGGATACGAAGATAGATGAACAAAACTCTCTCAAAGAGTAGATATAAAAATGGAAGCTCTATCTCTTGATTCACACAAAGACAATGATATGAAAGTGTGTTTTGTGTGAATGCTATGAGAAATATAGAATCGGAAAGTTTAGAATATTTCTCAAACTATAGAAATGATATGTGGTCGTTGGTTCTCTATTTTAGACGTTTTGGATGTGTATTTATAGGCAACATATGTAAACTAGCCGTTTATAGCCGTTGTGGGTCGATTTGACAATTTTACCGTTGTACCGGTCGACCGCTACATGTACCGGTCGACCGGTTCAAGTAGCCGTTGCCCAACGGTCATAAATTTGAATGCTGTCAATGATCGACCGCTTCATGTAGAGGTCGACCGCTACAAAAAGTTCATCGACCGCTTCATTTAAAAACATGTTTTTGACCACTTTTAAACACCCAATTTTAAAGACTTAATTCCCATAAGTATATGAAGGGTTTAGGAATATATTTGGGGTGTTTTGAAACCTTTAAAACCATTTTAATCTTTCAAATAAAAGGTAAAACGGTTTATGCACGTTTTGAAAGATATGCAAGTGCGTGATTCAAATCCTTGTCAAATGTTGAATAAAGAGTTACAAGGATTATACCCTAAGGTCTTGAAACTTCACTTTTAGCTCCTTGCATCTTCTTGTTCTTCTTTCTTCAAGATTTGACTCTTTTCGTCAAGTTGTCTTTGTCTTTGAAGCTGTCAGTTTTGTAAACTCATCCATTTATTGAAATCATCAAAATCTCGATTGTGCACAAAAGCCAACAGGAATAATGGGTTAACTTCATTAATTGACGTGACCTTCCCTCAACCGTCGGATGTCTGATTTTAATCTCATCCCTTGGTTCACTTGCCTTCACACGATAAGGCTTAACACAATAACGAACCCATTTGGGAAGGAGGTGGGTTTCTGTTGAAGGATTTTGAAATGTCGAGAGTTTTAAAATACGAAGGGATTTTGAAGCAGCATCTGTACCGGTTGGAGGTGTGGTCTTAACTTAAATTTTAGTGGTCCGACCAGTATAGATGTGGGGACAAAATACGCGCGCCTGACTAGTGCCGAGCCGACGACAGAAATACGGAAGGATTTTGAAGCAACATCTGTATCGATTGGAGGTGTGGTCGCATTTTAAATTATAGTGGTCCGACAAGTACAATGTGTGGACAAAATAGGCGCTCCTGACTGGTGTCGAGCCGACGACAGATAGGCCTCATTAAATGACGTGGTGACCTCTATGTCGTCCATTTCGTAGGATTCAATTCAGACCGTGGGTTTGAATACGTCTAGATCTGTACGGTCTAAACTGAATCCAAACTCGACATTAGAGTGACTAGGAGAGAGAAGACTTTTTTCTTTTTTTTTTCTAGAGGCGATTAAGGTGGGTACTTAGCGACAAAAAAAAAACGACAGCGGACCCATTAATGAAGAGACGGGAGTTCCAGTCCGGCAGTCCCCATCAATACTCACGAGTAATCCCATCAATTAGAGGAAAGTTTCCTAAAACACAAATCACAGCGCACTACCTCACCTCACCTCACCTCTCCACCGAATGAGAAAGAACTATACGAGCGAACAGGAAATCCAAACTACAATTTAGAAAAAAAAAAAAAAAAAAAAAAGGAAATCCAAACTACAAGTTCATTCCACTGGGGAACTGCGCTTCTCGACGTGGCCCCCATCGAGGGAGGAGATCCGCTATGGCTGCCTCTTCTAACTCCGTCTCCACCTCGTCTCAAACCCCGTTCCTTTTCTCCCCCGATTCGCCGCCCACGCTCGCTCTCACCCCCGATCAGCTCACTCACTGCTCCGAGGCTCTCCGGATCTTACGGGAGAAACTTTCCACGCCTCAGGTCATCAGCCAGGAGTTCGCTCACTTGCAGGTCAGAATTTTGGTTATTATTCTTTCCGTTCTTAGTTGCGTGTTATCTGTTTGGTTGGCGAGAATGTTGGGAAAAGAAAGCTGAAATTTCCCGAGGGTTTGAGTGCTTTTTGGTAGATGCCGTTTTATGGCATTTAGAAATTTTTAACGCTTTATTTTAAAGTCAATCAATTGAACGATGTTCTATTTAAAAATCCAAGGCCGACCATTTAGATAGGTGCTTGTCTTTATTATACATTTCTGTTTCAGGCGTAGCACTAAGTTTTGCACTTGATTTCAGGCGAATAGGATAACGCCGTCCGAGATGAGGAGAGGCTGTACCGTGGCTCTCGACGGTGTCAATTTGTGCAAAAACCGATACGCGGATGTTGTGCCATGTATTCACGATTCTTCTTCTTTTGAATCCTAAACGCTTAAGCAATTAGAAATTATTTTGTACACACACATAAAGCTTGAAGACGAAAGCTTTTGCTACCTGATTGCTGCGTTGTGGTTGGTTTCCAGTTGACAGAACTCGGATTTTCCTTAACTCATGTACGGATTATAGAGCATCAGCAAGGGGCTATATAAATGCGAGCTTCATTACGGTACAAGCTTATATAGTCGGCATTTGTTGATACTGAATCTTGTTAGAACTTTATAAGGTGTTTGGAACCCTCTCCGTGGTTGACCCTGCAATAATGACTCTCAAATGTAGACTTCTTCCTCCGAAAATTTTGCTCAGTTTATTGCCACACAAGGTCCGCTACCGCACACCTATGAGGACTTCTGGGAGATGGTAATCCAGTACCGTTGCCCTGTGGTTGTGATGCTAACTAGGTTGGTTGACAATTACAAGGTACTTCACTATATAGAGTTTAAGGTAATTTTTGTAAATTCTAGTTGCATGTGATTTCCAGATATTTGTTACGCAGCATGAGTAGTCCATGGCAAAGATTTTTGAAGTTGGTCGAATCTTGAAATTTTGCTGTTCTAGCTTTGACCGTTCTCATTTTTTTTTCCTTTCTTTGGTTTTATGTGTGTGTGTGTGTGTGTGGAGGGGGGGTCAAGTCTTCCCCGTCTATATTTAGCTCCTGCTTTCTCGTCAAAAAGCATTTATGTTGCATCTAAATCAGTTTCTTTTGTAAATTATTACATAGCATGTCAGTTCCTTCGGCATATTTGCACCTGAATATGTATTGCTAAAGAGGGTTGGCTATACCCCTGTGTATATATATCCCCAGATGATGCATGTAGATATCCAATACTACTTTCCATCAAACTAGAAAGGAATTAAAAGTGTGTTTAGAAATGTTATAGGAGTATCTCTAGCTGATCTTTTTCCTGAAATATGACAATATGGCCTTGCATTCTATCTGTGGTTCAATGGTTGAATGAACTCATGTTTCTGAGGTAGTTGTAGATGTTTGTGTTAATTTTTCTCCCTTAGCAACATTGAGTTATGGATTAGATCATTTCACTATCTCTGTTAATTACTGAGGATTGATGATGTGGATGGGATATCTCCTGTAATAAGAGTTCTTGCTTCCTGCTGAGCAAGTTTATGTGCTGGTGCATTAGCACTCCAGTGGACTTTTGAAATGGTCGTCTTCCTGTGGCTCAGGAGGCCCCTGATATCTGAAAACTCAGCTGGTATTTGTGTTAATAGTTATTTATGAAAAAAGAACTCAGACTTATGCACGGTTTCTCTTCTTAGGGGTAATTCATCAAGATAACAATTTGTTAAATCTTTGTAGGAATAAGCTTAATAACTTTCCATGAGCCTTTCACCTCACATGCACAGGCATTTCTGCTGATTATATTTTGTGTGATTGTGATGTCTGAACCTGTTGTCATCATGTGGACTCGCTTTCATATTCATTTGCTCTTTTTTTCATGGTTGCTTTAATCTTACATTATTATAGCATTCTTTTTCATTAGAGGCCTTCTGGTGTTTTTAACTTCATTTGCAGATGGTAAAATGTGGAGATTATTTCCAGGCAGAGGATGGTCCCAGGGACTTCGGTAATATATGTATAGTCACTAAATGGATAAGAACTACTGAAACTTCATTAGTGTTGCGCCTTCTAGAGGTAAACTATAAGGAGGTACGATGAATTTTTGAAAAGACTTATTATGTACTCCCAAAAATGCTTTATTGTCTACGCATGCCATATAAGCATGGACCCTGATTGTTTGACAAAGATCCCTATGCATGCTTCTTCCATGTATATGGGTTGACTCCTTGTTATGAGAAACGTGGTGGTTTGAAGACCTGAATCCTCTTATTTTGACAGCTGGAACAGTTGCTCCTCTCTGCCTTCTAGAATCTTTTGGAAGGACTACGACCAGACTGATTCTGGAAAATTGGAGCCCTTATTTTTTTTAAATAGTTATTTTCCTTTTTCAAGGTCTAAAAACTCGATCTTCAGATCCATGTATTCTAGGATTTGTGCATCAAGGGAGGCCACCCCCAGGGGTTTGGTTTGGTGGTAAGGCAACGGCTTGAGTTCTCACATGTCCCAAGTTCAAGCTCCAACACCGCCATTTGCGCCCCACCCCCGACTTATATGGGGTTGTTGGGTGGGGTCCTGACACATGCCCCCAGATTTGCTTGTAGTGTCGGGTTCACGAAGTGGCCCGACCTTGGGAGCTCCTGGGTTATCAAAAAAAAGGGAGGCCATGGACTCTTCCCTCATACATCTCACTGCCTCTTCCTCCTTTTTATCCCTTTTATATTGGGTTTATGCCCAGGAATTGTGATTTTGACCTAGTTTCAGGTCCTTGTCCTCTGTTTGCGGCATTCAGCCTTCAAGGTGTAGCTAGACTCTATAAAATAAAATTGCAGAAACCAACAGAAAAAGATAGCAGGTGGCAGGTGCCCTTGTAGATGTACTTTGTTGTTTCTTGGTTAGTGATGTTGACCAAATGAATATAATGCTCACGTTTGGAAGGGCTAGCTTTGTGATACTACTCACGTCCACAAGTTTTGGTGAATGGATGTCATGTTTGGAATTTTTGATTTTCGTGGACATGATGGTTAGGACGAGACTCATGCCTATTATACAATTCACAGGTTTCTTTCCACTATGACCTCAGTAGATTAGATTTGAGGTTATGGTTCAACTTATTTTTAGGTACTGCCTATAGAACCCAGTGACCGATCCAGCACAGTGGCTTACTGGGGCACATCGTAACAAGCCTGGTAGGTATGGTCATGCCTTGGCAAGTTCTAACATCTAGTCTCCCCATCCCCCTCACTCTTGCCCTTTTTTCGTTCAAGAGAAAAATGAATATATTATTCCTACAAAAACTTTGTTTAAGGATTTAGTCTTCTTGGGGAGAGTTACGAGAAGGAAGGGGAAGAGGGAAAGGGAGATTTGTAGTTGATGTCCTGCTTTTGATACGGAAATAGAGCAATCATGCTTTGCTCTTAGCCATTGCCATTTATTTTGCAGTCAGAGGAGGCACCCATGTCTGTTCTGCACATCCAGTATCCTGAATGGCCCGATCATGGAGTTCCCCAGGACTCATTTGCTGTGCGCAAAATTTTGAGAAGAACATATCCTGTACCACCAAATCTTGGTCCCATAGTGGTGCACTGCAGGTTCAGCTCTTGCTTAAGTATCGAATTTATCTATGATGATGCTCCGTAAATCATATATACTCTTGCCTGAAATACTCTCTCTGTCTCTCTGTCTCTGTCTCTCTCTCTCTCTCTCTCTGTCCGAGTTGTTCAGTGCAGGTATTGGGAGAACTGGCACATATTGCGCCATTCATAACACAATTCAAAGAATCCTTGCTGGAGACATGTCTGCTTTAGATCTGGTTGATACTGTAACCATGTTCAGGTCTCAGAGAGTCGGGATGCTCCAAACATCGGTACAGTTGCTAATTCTTTTAATAATTTGCAAATGACTTGCGCGGTAACATCATATATAATTAATCCGCTCCAAATAAAAAAATATTTATTATGGCTCAACCTCAAGGTTGGATCCAAATACAGAACTATTGACTTCTGCAAGCTTGAAGGACCAGCAAAATATTAGCCTGATTTTATTTGATTAACATGTATCAAGTTGACTTTTGAATACTCTGGAGAACTTTCCTTGCAGCTTATGCCAGGAAGCCTCCCCCACCCCCAACAGCCGTCCTTTTTTTGCTTCCTTGCATTTCTGCTTGGATTGGTTGACAGGTTGTATGGTTAAACTGACCTCAAAGTGCAGAATTTGAACCAACTAAAACCATTTCTCACCATTTAGTGCCAGGGCTGAACCAAGGAACTATAATACCAGATCAATCCAACATGATTGGCCGGTTTGAGTTGCTGGTTAACGAAGTTGCTCGATAAGATTTTAGGTTTTCAATTTTCTTGTCCAATCTACTTTTGATTGCGAAGAAAGGGCGTTAATACTGTGACCAGAAGGTAGAATGGATGAGCCTGATCATCATTCCACTACACCATCCTATTTTGTTCTCCTTTTTCTCTTAAAAATAAGCTTGCAGTCTTACATGCTTCTAATGTTAATTTTTGAGTTACTGTTTATTAGGAGCAATATCTTTTCTGCTATAAAGCAATCGTCGACGAATTAGAAGACCTTATCTCAGAGTTCAACGCTCGGTGCTCAAAATGGTATGTCCATGTCTCGGAAGTTTTTGTGCCTTGGTATTGGTTTTGCACCAACTCAGCACACAATTCTTGCAGTAATATGACTGATGTTTACTGTTCTGATTCCATTTCATTATAGACCTCTTACCATATGATGCTTTGATAGCTAATTCCCTAATCAAGTCTTTTATTTTTTGGTGCTTTGGCAGCTAAATCGATGGCTGTAGCTCATCATCAGAAACAATGGTGAATAAGAGAAAGTACGGCTGCCTCCTTGTATCTGTGAAGTTGAAGAAACATGCAATTCTATGCTCTCCCAGTATGCTTTTGCTCTCCAACAGATGGTCTGGTGCCTAAGCACAAGGGTGGAACTAAGAAAATTGCTTAGCCACATATTTATTCTTCTCAAATCCACTTGTTCCCTCCCTACAAAAGCAATGGAGGGGCTGGATAATCGGAATGACCTCTATTTGATGTTATAATGGTTCCGGCACATTTGTGAGGAAAGAGGAACCAACAAAAAGAACAAAAGAAAAAAGAGAACTGATTTTAGGCATGACAGGCATCCTGATTGATTGAGCATTGACAGTTTGAACTGCCTGTTCTTTGTGAAGGCCAATAAGTCCATCCTTGATGTTAAGTTGCAATTATTGATAACTTATATGTTGGAATAGCCATTAGTTAGAGAACTGAAATGATTTCTAAGGTCCTCCATCTTGACTGTGGTCTGTAGTAATTCAACTTTTTCCCCTTTATTTATTTATTTATTAATCAATTGAGTTTTCATTTCACTGTGGGAGAACATACATTAGTGCTGAGCACATTCAGGCCTCCAGGACCCGGTTACATTCAAAAGGGGCACAAAACCCATTTCATCGATGATTAAAGCCCTAAGGGCTATAAAGCAACAGTTCATAAAGGCCACAATCCAACGGGCCATATAGGCCACAACCCATTAGGCCTTAAGGGCCATATTCAACCGGGTCAAAAGATCCACAAATTCTACCCAGGTCTGTAGACCTGAAAATTTTCTATACCACGTCGTAGAAGGTGGTTGTCGTTGCCAGAGGAGGAGGTCGTCAAGCACATCCCTCTTTCTCGAAGGATTGACGATAAAAAGGGGCGAAAGAGCTGGTGGTGAATCATAAAATGCCGCGAGCTTGAAATCTGTGAGTGTTGGGAAAATGAGCATAGTAGTCCACACGGCGGCCTCATACTGCCGGAAGGAATCTTCCGTCCTAGAAAAAGAAAGTCAAACATAGACCTAGACCAAACAAAACAAAAGAACATATCTATTTCATGAGATGTCTGTCTCAATCTATTGGATTGATGTACGATTCTTTCTCCCATCTTCGCAGTCATCCTTCGATGTCTCCGTGATAAGGGTGTGCAAATGTTCCGGTTCCAACCGGAATTTCCGGTTCCGGTACCGGTTCCGGAATTCCGGTACCGGTTCCGGTCATTTCCGGTACCGGAACCGGATCCCATTTTAGGGAAATTCCGGAACCGGAAATTCCGGCGGAAATACCGGAAAATTCCGGTTCCGGTATATTTTATAAAAATTTAAAAAATATTATAATTTTAATTTAGAGTTTACCTCTTTCAATTTAAATTTTTGATAAATGTTTAGTTGTTTACTTATTTGTATGATTAATTGTTTGTTTAATAGTTTTTTTGTAAATTTAATTTAGAGTTTATTTTCATAATATTTATTTTGTTTTGAAATTTAGTTGTAATTTTAATTTATATTTATTTTGGCATCTTGAAATAGTGAAATATTGTTTTGAAATTTAATTGTTTAATTATAATTTTAATTTAGAGTTATTTGACCCACAAAAAACAACTTAAAAATCCATTTTTGGGTCAAAGGAACTAAACAAAATATTATTTTTTTTGTCCATATAAGGAACCGGAATTTCCGGTTCCGGTTCCGGAAATTCCGGTTCCAATTCCGGTGAGTACCGGAACCGGAACCGGAATGACCCCATTCCGGTTCCATCCGGTTCCGTACTCACCCTTACTCCATGAACGAGTCAAAAGAAAACCACCGTTAGATCAAATCTCCAGTTCCCCATCTTGCACGACGTAGTTTAGAACTCAATATGTGGCGCCTGGCGGAACAACCACGACCGTTAGATAAAAATAATTGATGGGTACATAAAAGTTTACAAATACTACAAAAGCTTTTTGTCTCATCGTTTAGCGTGGACCCAACTTCTCATGACTTATAGGTCTGGTTTCTGTATTCAAAAATTTAGATTTAATAATAAAAAATTAATTACATAATTTATTATTATTATAATATTTATTAAAATCTTCTCTCTTTTCACTTTTCACTAACTCTCATAACATATTTTTACTTTATAATATTTTTCGAACCCCAATACCCAAAATTTCCGCCCTCAAACATATCCATAAGTTGACCAACTAGAGCTCCCCATACATTTGTTCAGCTGCCGGGACCGGTCTTTATTCGTTTTACACACAAAAATAAATAAATAAATAAATAAAAGACGGATATTTTCGTTGCTGAAAACCCTAAAAAAATCTACATCGTTTTTTTGGTGGTCAAATGTCCTTTGGTCTCATTTGCTGCGAGGAATTTTCTAGTGTTCACATGGTTGGACCAAGGGATGCTAATAATTATGAAGATAGAATGTGAATTTTCTAAGTGTTCTCATTTGCATTTTGTTGTCTATTGCTGACCCACGACTTTCTTTGTATTCATACTCTACTTTCCCGAAGATAATAATAATAATAATAATAATAATAATAATAATAATAATAATAACAAAAAAAGGTTTCTTTATACAGATAGTTCCTTAGGGAGAACAAAAGTAAGCCAAATTTATATACTAATATTATGTTTTGTATAAAGAAGTTGAAATTTTCAAAGGTATCAATTCTATTTACACCTACATTGGACGTAACGCTCTCAATTTTTTTGAGGGTATTTAGATTAATTGACAAGTGAGCAATCTCAAAGGGTTGGCTTGGTGGTCAAGGACTTGAATCTTAATAGTTTGATTCCACTTAAGTCTTCAATTTAAATCTTATTAGATACAAATAATTTCTTAGAGCTACCTCATGAAAAAGTTGAATTTAGGGTTAAATATACTTTGTCTCCCTTATCTTTTGGGTAATTTACACTTTGTAACTTGATGTATTATTTTTTACACATTGGACCCATAAAATTACACATTTTTTAATTTGGACTCCGTACCCAAATTTTCTGTTAATTTAGATGGATTCTGTCAAAAATTTTACATATTGCGCCCTTTATTTTTGAGCGTATTTACGCATTACTCTCTTATTTTTAAAGATTTTTATACAATGCACTCCACATTTTGATTTCACTTCATTGCACTTGTCATACTCGATTTCTCCTCGTAAACCTTGTAATAAACTTTTATAAATAAAACTTGAAGTGTGAAAGAAATTGTCTTCTATTTTTTTCACTAGTGGAAGCTTCAACAAAAATTGCCGTCCATTAAATTATATATTAATAAAAAAAAATTCGCTTTAAATAGAATATAATAATTTTCATATTTTAATGTCGGTATAATCTACTGTACATGACATTATTAATTATAAAATAGAAGGATAGAACTATAAAATAAGCTATTAGAGAACAATTTTGTTTTTTAAAAAAATTTAAATCAGCGATTAAAATAATATTGAAGAATTGATTAACGTGGTTGAGACTTCAACTAATTATATTAAATGTAAAAGAACGTCATCAACTTGTTGAAGTTCGCTGTCAGCTGTGTTTTAGTCTTGTCAACAGTAGTTAACTAGCATTATTCACGCGCTTACATTTGCCCCTCAAGGCGCGTGAATAACATTAACCTGACCATAGAGGATAAATATGTCAATACAGTTCCAAACAGAAGCTACTTTTTCTTTCTTTGTTATTCTTTAACCCTGCCTGGATTAACACAAAGTCAAAGATTTTTCTTCGGTAACGCTTAAAATTCGTATATAATATTTATTTACTAATTCATTTAACACAAAGTCAAAGATCTTTCTTTGTTATTCTTTTGGATGTGCTTTTGAGTCACCAATAAATCTCGTTCATGTTAATAATATTCCAAGTTTTTGAATTTGGGCCATATAATTCTCAATTTTTTTTTAAAAAAATTGGACACAAGTATTTGAAATTTTCAAACATTAAATCTATCTATTACAGCCATCATGAAAGGATTCTCAATTTATGCTAAAACTTCAAGAAAAAAAGATTATAATTCAACTGAGTGATTAGAAGAGTAAATTTTTTTCGACGAGACCGTGAGCCTATTTGTGTTACATAAATTAAGGAAATATCTAGTAAGGATCAGATACTACAATTTTTTGCTGCTATAATTGCATGGTACAATCTGAAGAGAGATAATAGTTTCTACACCATTTCATGTCGTCATGTAAAGTTTCAGATAACATGAACATTGTAATAGGATTCACTTGTTGTGTCTTATATCTATCTAAATTGCATCATTGGATAAGAAATTAGAGATAATCTTAAGCTCTAAGAGTGAACCTATTAAAAAAATATTTAGAAAGTATTCCATAATTATTTGATTTTTAACATCTATTAATAATATTTATCATAGGAGAAAGAGGGAGGAAGAGAAATCCAAATTAACTTACTAGCAATGTTTATCCAAATTAAATTATTGTGAGACGGTTGGTGTGACAAAAACTAAGGAAAGTCATTCTAGTAAACCCATAATTGATTAGTTTTTTAGGTTGTGTTTGCGTATTAAAATTTTGGGGAAGTTAAAATTTTAGGGTATTGAATTTGATGAAAAAGTGAAGAAATAGATGATTTCTAATATTTATTATAGTGAAAAATAATGATATGATAGAAAGAGATAAATTATATTTTAATTTTTTATTGTGTTAAAATTTTTGTGAGCAAACCCAGGGTATAAACAAGGGAAATTTACAACGAGAATGGTCAAAGGGGAGAGCAGAGTCGGAGGATTTTACGGGCGAGAGAGAGAGAGAGCACGCGCGACGTTGGATAGTGGTAAAAGAAAAGGTGGAGAACGGTAAAAGGGTGACCGAGTTAGAGCTGGAAGTGGAGGCGGGTGGGATCGAGGTTTTGACTCACAGCAAGCAGTCTGTCCTTTTGCTTGTGGGTGTGGGTGTGGCTTTGGCAATTTGTACTACTACTGCTACCGTAACCAAAAGCCTAAAGAAGAAGAGAAGGTTTTGGTGAGTCTGACTGACTTTAGCTGTGTTTCCCTTTCTCTCTTCTGTCTTTTGGGTTTTTAGGGTGTCTTTCTTCCTCTGCTTCCCTTCTTCCTTTGCCTATTACTGTCATCGTCATTACCATGTCTATTTTCTAACAGATCCAATCACAACTCATCCACCATTCTCTTTCTATCAAGTTGGTGAGCTCTCTCTTTTTAGCATGTTTTCTGTATTCTTTGTCTGCATCTGTCCGCTATGTTATTCTGTTTATTGATACTTCGATTGGCCTTTATTTTTATTTTTTTTATTTAATCAGGATTTAGAGGGTTTCTCTTTTTCGATTGTTCCTTAATTGGATTTTTTTCTTCTTTTTTTCTTTCCATGTAAAGATAATGAAATGGCCGTGTTATAATATTATTTTTTTGACGATATAATGATTCTTACCTTCTGTTTGAGTTTTTGTAACTGATTTGCTTGTTGGATGTTTTGTTGATTCACAGTTTGGTGATCTAGGACTCATGGACTGGAGCTACATCAGTAATCAGAATTGGTACTGTGGATGTATTGGCGGAACTGGGATGTCTCTCATATAATTTCAAACTGGTATCATTGAAGACCTAGTTGTGTTAATTAGATGAGCTTCTGGTTACGATTTTGAATTGCTGAACACAGTGGCTGTTCGTAGTTCTTGGTAATATTGCGATTCCTGGTCTATGTATAGAAGTCGTGACTAACAAGTGAGTTCCATTTTGCGGTGATTGATAAGATGGGTGGGATTTGTTCGAAGTTGGAGAGATCCGCAGTAGATAATGCTCCCAGTGGAAGCTTTCAACATGCTAATGGTCATGCTAATAATGGAGCTGGAATGGTTTTTCAGCCACGAGCATTGCCCACGAAAATAAATAGTCAAATGACCCCACCCCCGGTCGTTGAAGGCGTAGATAAGCAGTTAAAGGGACCCTATTCGTTACGGGAGACAAATATAGTTCCATATGGACTGCATCCGGATGATATGAATGACGGGATTCCCCATTTGTCTAGGGTGTCTTCACACAACTCTAGATCGACCAAGTCTAAGCAGGCAACAGCGTCAAAGGTAAGTTGAACCTCGATATGCTCTTTGCACGTTTTGCCATCATGGTTCTGGTGGGATTAACAATTCATCTTTAGGTTAAGCAATTATGGCATTATAGGTTTGTTGTAGTTATGCTTGTTTTCAAATTTCAATAGCTTCTGAAGTCATGAACTCTACCTTGGAGGGAATGCATCTCGGTATGATGATACTAATATGTTTGCAATTATCAGTTTATGAATTCCTGAAAGTTACTATACATTCTTAATCAGATTAACTGGGAACAGATTTTTGAACGCAATGCTAATTAATCACAAACTAATGAGGGAAGTCAAGACACTGTTTTGTGAAAATTAGCCATTGGAAACAAAGATTGAGGTTTGCCCTTCCAATGTTGTGATGGACTTTCCCATTCTTTAGAAGAATATTGGAAGTTCCAGAGCCCTTTTCAAATCGTGGTCTCATGACGTGTGGTTGCATTTTGTTGCATAAAAGATTTGGAATCACCATGTAAGATCACAGAAGGACAAAAGGAAAAACAAGAAACATGCCATATAGATCTATGTATTTATGTATGAATGGATGTACAAGTAGAAGTGGCATCGATTCAAAGGTTATAACATAATTTTCCCTTTGTCTCAGTATGGGGTAAAGCAAACTGACAATCATTGAATATTTAGTTGGTCATGGGATTGGCGATGATAAATTCAAAACTCAAGCCTATTCACCGTTTTGCCAAAATAGATATGCTTATCCTTTTATTCCAGTTAGGGAGGGGGGATATTGAAACTTTGAATTAGATTTTGGAAGCTGAACAGATATTCAAATCATCAACTTCAACATTCGTGTTCAATGATATTCTTGGTTGGACAGGAAAGCTCAAGGAGTACTCCACTGGACTTGATACGTACTAGGAGCTTCAAGAAGGTGATGAAGGAGAAGGGATAGATTAATAATTCATCGACGTTGTTAAAAAAAAGTATATGCATTATTCCAGGCTTTGGCGATTAAGTTCTAGTATGATTATATCAGAATGGACTAGGTACATATGATCAGCTGAGATATCAGCATAAATGCATGGTGAGCTTTGAGTTTCTGTAAATAAGCTAACAGAAAGGCTCATCTTTGACAAATACAGGTCAATGTCCGGTAGAGTTCAGTACCTTCATGTGCTTGTCATGTAAATGCAATTATAGGAGTCTATTTTCGGCATTTAGCATTTCCTCAGAATGAAGAAAAAGATGATTGACTGTTAGTCATAGTGTTAAGTTCACCATTCGCTTTGCATGTGCAACATCAATCAGTTGTTATCTTTCTTCTCCTCTGTCTAAGATTATTCACCTTCAAAATGTCATTGTGATCTGCTGCCCAGTCATAGAAAGCCACCTTAACTGGATCTTTTATCCTCTGTATGGGACAAGAAGGAAGCTTAACTGAGAAACTCTCATAAGCTGAAAAGATGAACGTAGACCAAATTTCTGAAATTTGACTATGTCCACTCCAAATTGTCTTTCTCCAGCCTAGAAGCGCTTGGAGTATTTGACAAATCAAAGAGTGTTTAGTATTTTCATCAAGTTCTTGTCTGCCAAGCAATGCATTAGGGCCTCATTGTTAGAGAAAGATATGAATATCCTATCAAAGAATTGTTTAGAACGATGTAAGAAAATTATGTTTCTGAGAACTAATTGCTTTCTTGCTTAATGAACACAGTTATTAATAGTTTCAAAATTCATTTACCACACTTTTGATGCCATATTGCTTTTGTTTTTGAGAAATCTTCAATGGTGTACGGCCTTTAAGGAATGTTGCATGCCTGGCAGTAACGAGCTCATGGTGTCTGGGTAGGCTTTAATAGGGAAATCGGATTTGGAGGTTTACTTCAGAGTGAAATCGTCTTTTTTTTTTGGTTGCTAGGGTTGATTCTTGGATGGAAGAAGAGGTTAAGCCTGGAGCTTAGTAAGATATGATTCTTAAGGTTCAAAAAAGCTCAAAGTGTACCTGTAGTTTAAGTGGTTGAGGAATGGTATGTTGTTTTTATAAAAAAGTCAAAAGAAGTGTATTAGAAAGAGAAGATTATAAAAAAAAAAAAAGAAGGCCAAAGAAGAGTGGACGAAAGAGATGATGGCACTAAAACTTTAACTTGTAAATTTTTCATTAGCATAGCTTTTCTCCATTAAGAGTTAGGGGGGAATTTAGTTGAGCCAACTATTGAACTTTTAGGATTGGTTTATTTTAAATCAAGCATGAACTTGGCACCAAGCTTAGCTGCATTTTTAGGATCAGTTCATTAAGTTTTGACGATGCTCAAGTTCAATGGAACTAGTGTGTTATATAGCTAAAGATCATTTCTAGGGCATTAGGTTTCTTTCTGAACGTTTTCATTTTACTTCTTTTGTGGTCCAGGCAGTCTTAATCAATTGATTGAAAGATTAACTTGTCATGGATAACATTTTGGATAGGCATATTTATAGTGCAATAGAGACCCAACTACAACAGAAAATTCATAAATTGGTGTATCCATAATAAGTTACTTGTATAATCGTAAGGTGTGAGGTAGGCATAGACATGCACACGCATCACAGCTGAAACGAAGATGGTATCTATAAGTCCAGTATCTTTTCATGGGCATATTTGAGGAAAACCAATCAAAACTAAACTAAACAACTAAAATTCCGAAGGATCAGTTCCCTTATTGGTGAATGACACTTGTGCCCTCTGAATCTTGAACTTATAACTTCACTCTCTATCTTATTCTAATGTTTGGGGGGGGGGGTGTCGTGTCATATGAGTTGGAGTTCATTGACATGAAGTACAATCATAATTCTCTTGAACAACATAAATCTCATTGGTTGGTTATCTCATTGATTAGTCAAAAAAGTAGAACCCCCCCCTCTATCGGTTGCTATATTCGCTTTCTATTCTATTTTTCCTGTAATTTAAGTGTTAATCCTATAGTATAAACAATACGATGTTTCGGAATGCATGACATTATTTGGTGGTGTTCGTCCTTAATATGACTATTAAACTTTTGTTGCGCGGCCCACAAGATGATTAGAATGTATTATGTGCCTAGTAAATGACTAAATGGGCTACCTGACCTTACATTCAGCATCTTTATGCCAGTACTGATCATTATTGTCTCAGCAAAAGACAGCCCTTGAGCATCAGCCAAATTGGTTAATGATTACAAATACTATGGAACAAGGAAGCAATACCAAATGCTCCTTTAGAAAAATCTGAAGTGATCAGAGCTGTAATTGTCTGTACTAAAGGGTGTTACCAAATCCTAAGACAGTTCCTCATATGCTAGCTGGAAAATAAAGTATTATAGTTTTCTTTTAGTTGTTCACCAAAACACCATGTAATTACTTGAGCCAAAAGACTAGCTAAAATGACATCTCCTTTTATTGGTTTTGAGAGTCATTCGTTACCTGTTTAACTTGTCAACAAAAGAGCTTCATTATACTGCTTGCTTCCTCACCCCGCCTTCCAATCATTCTTATGGTGTCCTTTTTTACCAATGGAAGACCTTTGCAAATGCCGTTTTGTTTGTGGAAAGTCTGGAACTTATGTGGGTTTGTATGGAAATAGCAGGCTAGTTGGAGATATTATAGAAACTGATGATGGCTATTTGAGCTTGTGTGTGTTTCTAACTAGGATTGGTGATATGTTTATTATCCCTAGAGGTGTTGGATTCGATCCTTTGGAAACAAGGAACTTCTGAGAAATGTACCCACAACTGTATGCAACTCTGTTCAGCTAAAAAAGAGAGGGAGTAGGGAGGCTAGGAAGCTAAAGGTAGCATAGGAGATTGGTTTAGGAAACCTCCTAGCAGATCTGACCTTAGCCTGTCAATAAATCTCACAGTTCATATGCCATGATCGAAAGGATAGCTGTAGAGTAGGGTATGCAGCTAATAGGGGGAAATGACAGTGGTAATTATGGCTTATATGTTTTAAATATTCCAACTCCAGCCCGATTAAAGGTGTTTTGTGATGGAACTTTCATGCAGTAAACTCCTCTTATGATATAAATTCTGATGGGTAATTAAGATGCCATTGGAGTTAACACTGAATGAGAATTATCTGGCCATGAAATGAGCTATGTTAAACTGACGTGTTCTCTAAAATGCTGAGAACTATGACAGAGCTTAAGACCTACTATCTAAAAGGGATGGTTTCTTAAAACAATGGACGCCTATATTATCTGTGCAAACTGGAATTGGAAGATATTGAGGTAATTGCCAACTTTTGGTAGCTGGAGATCAATAATTTCTTCCACAAACAGAATTTATATGAAGAAGATCTTGTTTATGGTTAATTGAGCTCCCCTTGCTTCTTGTTGTTGTGAACTTTTAATTCTTTGCTATTTCACTTGACTGCTTATTTCTAGATGTTTTAAGTTCTTCAAGGTGGATTCGCAAATAAAGTGAAGCAGATACATAAATCAGCATGTGCATATAGATATTTCCTGAATGTAAAATGACGCAAATGTGCTTAATATGTTCTGAAGTTAGTTTGTGTTTTCAGGGATGTAGTCCCAAGATATAGTTCCAGTACTTGTCATGGTTTCTGAATCTCATAGGATCGTTTCTGCAAATTAATTTGCAATTGGGCTCTTAATGTGATAAGAAATGCGATTCAGTTATTAAATAAATGTTTGGATACTGTAGTAAATAAAATATTATAGCTAGTGGGAGAACTGGCTTAAGTTGTGTTTTTGTTTGATAGGTTTCAGAGGTGAGCTCACTTTTGGGAAGAGCTGGTACAGCTGGGCTTGGGAAGGCGGTAGAAGTTTTGGATACACTTGGTAGTAGCATGACCAATTTGAACCTCAATAGTGGTTTTACCTCGGGGGTGACAACAAAAGGAAATAAAATTTCAATTTTGGCTTTTGAAGTTGCAAACACGATTGTTAAGGGTGCCAATCTAATGCAATCCCTTTCAAAGGAGAACATCAAACATTTAAAAGAGGTGGTACTTCAATCAGAAGGGGTGCAGAATTTAATTTCGAGAGATATGGATGAACTCCTGAGAATTGCTGCTGCTGACAAGAGGTGTTTAGGCAGATAGAGTTATAATTTTTAAAATGTCTTTTCCTTTGCCTGTGATTTGCTGGTTAATTCTTCAAGTAGCTTTTACTGTAAGAAAAAAATTAATCATTTTATTCTGCATTTCTGGCAGAGAAGAATTGAAAGTTTTCTCTGGGGAAGTAGTGCGTTTTGGAAATCGTTGCAAAGATCCTCAATGGCACAACTTGGATCGCTATTTCGAAAAGTACCCCTTTCGAACTTGTCTGTAATACCTTTTATGTGTCTGAAATCTCTCAAATAAGGTTCTCATGTTGTGCCTTGTGTTATCTCTATGATATCTTAGGTTGGGTTCAGAATTAACCCCCCAGCAGCAATTGGAGGATGAAGCAGAGACTGTGATGCAGCAATTGATGACTTTGGTTCAGTATACAGCTGTGAGTATTTCTACATTATCTGACTGCTTGTTCTGTCGTGAAAGTAATGGATGGTGTGATTCTCAAATCTCTTGTTCTGATGGGATATCTTATTTCTTAAGCATTTATTGTGAGCAATTTGTTATCTTCTATTTGTTTCTTGATATTTTCACCAGTTAGATGGACTAATGAGCCAAATGCTTGGTTGAATAAATTATCTGCAACTGATTACTCAGCTCTGCGACCACTCGACCATTTTAGCTAAAAGGTCGATCTGTATCAAATTTCTAACTAATTTGATTAATTTCTATAGCTATTATAATCCAAATTGATTAACATTTTGTTTCTAGAAACACTAACACACTTGTGTTTGTTCTGCTGTGTCTCTCAATTAGTACTTGACACTTTGCACATCATCAGGCATCTGTGCAAAATGGTTTTATATCATTTGTACCTTGACCATTCAGGGTTTTAACAAGTTGAGAGAAGAGGGAAGGGGGGGGGTGTTGAAGGCAATGTGGAGGTTGATTTTTGAGAATAAAGCATGGTACATTTAACAAGACTTGATTAGCTGATACTGCACTAGCAAATGCATGCTTTTTGACTTCTCCCTACGTCTCACTCCCAACAAAAAAAAAACAAAAGCGGAAGACAATAGAAACGATGTGGGATGCTGATGGCTAAATGTACTGATTGCATACTTCATGTTGCAATCAACATTTAAACTTTGGAACAATGTTGATGTTATACCTTTGGAACTTTACTGACTGGAAGACAAAACCTTTTTCTGGTTGCAGGAATTATATCACGAGTTGCATGCCTTGGACAGATTTGAACAGGATTATCAGCGTAAGCGTCAAGAAGAGGATAACTCAAATGCTGCTCAAAAAGGTAACATGGGGTTGGACTTTAAGCTGATTTGGGTTTTGTAGGGGAGCAAAGGTGTTTCTAAATGATGGCTGAGCCTATTAAAGCATAAAATGTAAAAGATGCAAGGTGTATTGTATGACCAGGGCGTTTGAATTCCAAGTCCTGTTGATCCTCTAGAATTGTCATGGTCATTCTCAGGCTTGGCTATATCCAGCCTATAATCTCACATTATTATTTCCTCGACAGTTGAATGTCTAAAAATTGGGTGGATGTGTAACTTTATGAACTGGTAAAAACCCCAATATCAATTTTGAAATGGATGTGTAAGTGACTTTGTGAACCTTATAAATTAGGGCAAATAACTTTTGTTTTAAGAGCTTTTTTTTTGTTTTGTTTTTATAAATGTCATTGTGCATAAGTGACTTTTTTTCATTGCGTCTAGCTGGTATTGTTTTATTTATTTATTTTTGACTAGTAGGGGACAGCCTTGCAATTCTAAGAGGAGAGTTGAAGAGTCAAAGGAAGCATGTAAAAAGCTTGAAGAAAAAATCACTTTGGTCCAAGATTTTGGAAGAGGTGAAGTCAGTACTGCTTTATTTATGGACAGAATTACAACAACAGAATTTTGTGTTTCAAGTGATTGAAGATTCGACCTTTCATTTGTATGTTTGTGATACTATCACTGTTGTGCATTCAGCAGATGTGTGCACATTATGCAATGGACTGTGGTTGTTCCATTTTTTCTTAAGTGATAGTCGTGATAAATCTGTTGGCAACTTATTTGTACCTGTTATTTATTCCTTTCCAAAAGATGAATCTTTATCTTGTATTTACAGGTGATGGAGAAACTTGTAGACCTTGTACATTTCCTACATTTGGAGATTCATGTAGCCTTTGGTAGTGCTGGTATGCATTGAAAACGTTAATATAATTTCTGATTATGGCCATCTGAAGGCTTTTCATGCTCTTCTTTCTTGTTTTCTCCTGAGAAATTTCAAATGGGTGAGACTGGCCATTGCTTGTTCCGTTTTGTACTTGCAAACTCCAGTGTATCGGCATGCAACCGGCATAAACAAACATAACAATCAAGTTCACCTTAATAAATCAGAAAGAAGCATATTGATTGTTTAAAGAACAGAACACTTCTTATGGAACTTCTGTTTCATAGGAAGCAAGTAAATTAGTATGAAAAAATAGTGATGCTTTGCTTGATCATTGCCACCATTATTGTTACCATTTAGAAAATGAAAATTTTCTCATCTCCAAACCCTGTGAAAAGCCCCAACTACAATTACCCAAAAAAAAAGAAAAATCCCCAACTACTTCTAATTTGGATTGCAGATCTATTTGATTACGTCACTATTTTTTTTGTCTGATTGCATCTTCTCAGAAAGCCAATCGACTAACATCTTTTGCATTTTTCCTTAATAAAGATGGTATCTATCGCTTAATTAATTGCTTGGGGTGACCTATTTTGCTCAAAACAACACTAGATGTAGAAGTTTTTGTACACGCTACTAATTTGGGTATGAATTCAGTTAACTTTTTGTATGTTTTTCTTCTTTGACCTTGCAGATGAAGAAAAGCCGGTAAAGGGTTCGCAGAGCAACCATAAAAAACTGGGTTCTGCTGGTCTTGCATTGCATTATGCAGGAATTATTGCCCAAATTGATACCATTGTAAGTGTATTATTTATCCAGTCCCAATACATCTTTACCTATAATGTCAGGTGCTTGTTATGAGTGCTTTCTGTGATTATGAGCACGTAGGTTGTCACTCTACGAATTATTCTGGTACTACTGTGTGAAGCGAGAGGCACAGAAGGATAATAAAATGGATTTTCACTAAAAACTTGTTAGATGTATTTTGTCATCACACCTAAAATGTCTGTAGGCTAAGAATAAATGTTACTATAAACCTACTCCGAGGAAGTAACTATTTATGAGAGCTTCAGGATGTGTTGACAACTGTGTTCTGGAGTGGCTACTCCTGTGCCTTGCCTCTTGACATCTATCTAGTTTGACGATCCCAAAATAGATATATGTTGGTTTAGTTCTAAATAGGACTGCATTTTCTGGTCTATTTCTCTTCTGGAGAGAAACTTGAAATACTCAATCTGTCTACTTCATTGAGAAATCCTTTTGTTCAAAGTAGTTCTAAATTTGTTTCCTATAAGCCATACCAGATATTATTACTATCGTACTCATTAGGCAAAAAGTAACCCTGTTGCTAAACTCACGCCTACTAGAAAAAGGCTAGTATTTTTGCTTAAAACTGTTCATGGTCCTTAACAAAATTGTTGAAGGCTTAGCAACTATATTCAATCGATATCTCCATGGGCGCTGACATAAGATTGAAACGAGCTTACAATATGTCTTACAAATTGACACGAACCTATTTTAAACTTAAAGCTAAAGACCAATCCACTGGAATCAATGTGCTGAGATGCCAGATGTAACATTAGTATATAATATAAGTATCAGATTCATCAATCATCGCTTAACTCATATATCAGTTGATGTTGGGTATCAGCTCTTTTGTTTCTGTTCATGATATGTGAGACCTCTTGTAAATGGGACAGTGACAGACCACTTTGCTTTAGTTCAATCGCATAGGATTAGCTGTGATTTTGACCTCAGACACTGCAGTTTTGGGAGAAATTTTATGGTTGCTGTTATTCTCATTCTTCAGGATATGAATGTACAACACATGTATTAAATGATTTGTTTTATGATACCATCTCTGTATTCAACTCCGCAATGCAATTCAACTAATTTCTCCAAATACTTAAAATGCATTACCTAACTTAGGGTACAAAACGTGTGGACCTTTTGTCATATGAGTGAACTCATGTAGTACTTACATGTATAATGAATATCATTATACCTATTAACTACTGATCAAATATTAAACTTAGTTTATTATTTTATTACTTCCGTTAGTTTGTCTCAATGTATCTATCGTAATAGATTGCTCTTCGGTAATTATCCCGATTATTAGCCGAAATGTTGTTATAGAACAAGAATCTCTCACTACAATCTGTAGGGTTGTTTTCTTCTTCCACTAATCTAATGAGAACCAATGCTTAAGTTCTGTTTGTTTTGCTCTTCACCAGGTGTCTCGATCGAGTTCTGTACCTCCAAATACGAGGGATGCTTTATATCAAGGGCTACCACCTAATATAAAGGCAGCTTTGCGTTCAAAATTGCAGTCATTTCAGGTTAAGGAAGAGGTACATATTGCTCAGATTATTACAAGGGAGATTGTCTGATTCATTAGAGGATTTTTTTTTCTTTTTAATTCTCACTTTGGCTACTAGGGGAGAATCGTAATCATGAGTGAGCTTCTGCTTTCTTAATTCTATGTATCTGCTGATCCATAACTTTCTAAATTTGTGTTCTTGCAGCTTACTGTCCCACAAATTAAAGCTGAAATGGAGAAAACTCTTCAGTGGCTTGTTCCTATTGCCACTAACACAACAAAGTAATTTCTTCTAGTCCTTACCCAGAGCAACTTATTTGGGCTGAGTATCTGGTATCCATTTATCATTTCCGCAATTCCCTTTTTTGCAGTGAGAAATGGGCACCACTTTGCATTCACATGGGTAGTATAGCAGTTTATTTATATTTTATTAAGAAATATCACTGAGATAGCCACACTGCATGGATTTAAATTGGTAACATGATGCTATTCCTGATTATTTGTAATTCTGCGCCAAACTCTTCATTCTCAAACTTCTAATTGTTTTCTTTTGAACTTTTCTATGTCATAAATGATTAACCAGTAGGGTTTGTTTTTGCATGTTGTCCACTTAGAGCTCATCATGGCTTTGGATGGGTTGGAGAATGGGCGAATACAGGGTGAGTTCTTAATATGGTTGCCTTTTCATTTATCTTTGGTCTCCTTCATGATTTGCTAAGCCTTTGAGATATTTTCAGGTCTGAGATGAACCGAAAACCTGCTGGCCAGACAGACTTGCTCAGGATCGAAACACTACACCATGCAGATAAGGAGAAAACGGAAACTTATATTCTCGAACTTGTAGTGTGGCTTCATCGTCTAGTCAGCCAAGCAAGGGCTGGCCATTGTGGACTCAGGTCTCCTGTTAAATCCCCAATTCGTTCGCCAAACCAGAAGACTCTACAGATTTCTGCATACACACCCACCTCTCAATCCCCCATGTTAACGGTTGAAGACCAAGAGATGCTTCGGGATGTTAGTAAGCGGAAATTGACACCTGGAATAAGCAAGAGTCAGGAATTTGGCACTGCAAAGAGCAGGTTAAGCAAGCAATATAGATTGAGTAAGAGTAGCAGCCACTCTCCAACAAGTGGAGGTAAAAAGGACCCATTCCCTATCAGGAGGCCGTTTTCAGTTCCTGTCATTGACTTTGATATTGACCGGATCAAAGCCTTGGATGTCATCGACCGAGTGGACACAATGCGAAGTCTTTAATAATTATATCTGGCTTTTCAAGATGCACCACAAAATAGACACCGTGTTCAGGTGCTTGGAACATCTGCTGCATTTTTTGGGTGCTCTCATAGTTTGTGGCAAGGGAAATCTCCTGTGCTGGTGAGTTGTTAGATGATATAAGTCGCCACTTTTTTGAATGTGAAAATTCAGGGTGATAAGGAGTTGTTCAAGGGGCAATTTAATTGTTGTAGAGATGGAATGTATTTGTTCTATATGTACAGATTAGCATTTTATAATAATGAAGTTTCATGGTTCTGCTTCTTTTCTTGTCTATGCATATTTTATTTCTTGTGCAGCAGCCACGATTGTTGGTTATGTGATGCATATGTATACTAGCAATTGACAATGAGTAGTTTATTTCTTGGAGAGTGGCCTCCAAATTTATTTAGGGACGAATCTGGTGAAACAAATACAGAGAAACCTTAATGCTGTTGCAAGGAAAAATGTTTTGGGAATAAGGCTTAATTATTCATCCAGTACTTGTGTTATTCACTTTTAATAAATCTGTCCTGAAGGTATAATTATGATCGTCGGGATGTTTAGGCTATGTTTGTATAAGTTCTCAAAAAATTTTCAAAAACTTATCACTTTTTCATCAATTTCAATACATTTTCACCAATCCCAATAATTTTTTCATTAATTTCAATACCTTTTCACCAATCCAAGTAACTTTTTATAAATTTCAACAACTTTTTACTAACTTTTCACCAATCCCAAGAGAATCTACACTACTTCCAAAAAAACAAAAAAAAACAAAAACTGTTCTGAAAACTAAACCAAACATAGCCTTAGTTTTGTGGTTGAATAGATTATTCTGGACCTTGTCCTCGTCAGTAAGTTAAGTTTTAGTAAACGAAAAGATCTATATTTCTTAAAAAGAAAAAAAACTGGACACTGTTCTATTCAAGATTTGTTGAAAGTGAATAACTCCGTAGCAATAATTAAGTCATTTTATAACAACAAACTTGTCTTAGTCTTTACCCAGTACCTGACATTCTGCATATGAACCTTTACAGTCGAAAAGGACAATGAATTTCCTCCAATCTCCACAAAGTGGAGAATCATGAAATTTTGGGCCACAAAGGCCAAAGCAGAAGCTTAGACACTAAGGAAATTCGATGAAACTTAAGCGAGCTAGAGATGTTTGTCGTATCTTTTTGGAAAGATGCCAGGAACCACAACTTCAAATCTGGTAATGAGGATCCGTTCGTGAGTATATAAATAAAGTCAAACGTGGGAGAATTTCTTCCAAGATAAAAAAGGGGAGAATTTCTTCCTGCCAGAAGACAGGGAATGCTACAGTAGCGGAACTAGGATTAGAAGTTAACCATGATGAACTTTTAAAGCAAAATGACTGATTTTTTTTCATGCGTATGTTAAAAACTGTCTTAGATTTACAATATAAAAATTAAAAACTAAAAATATTAAAAATATTGAAATACACATATCATACTATGTACTATGACTGATAGGGGCAATTGGATCCTGCGTTTCTGCATCTCTTGAAAATATTGCAAAACAACTTCGTTCTCTATAGTTTTAAAAATTTTCTGCTCGATGTACACTATCATGCAATTATTCATCTAGTCATCTCTCGTCCTATTACGCAAATCAGTCTTGATAATCTTCATAGCAGAGAACACTCTCTCAATAGTTGCAGTCGTAATTGGTAAGACCAATGTCAACTCAATAAACTGATAAACTAGTGGATACAAAATATTCTTTTTGGTCTCAACCATCTTCACAGCTAGGGCTGTTCAACCCCGGTGTAGGTGCCGGTTTTGGCCAAAACCGGCACCCACACCGGGTAGACCGGTTTTCAAATATGGGTCACCTACACCTACACCGTTAAGGGCAAAAACCGGCCCTTAACGGTGGCGGTTTTAGCGGCGGCGGTGGCGGTTATCCTACATTCATATTAGACCATAAATTATTTATCATCCCAAAGAATGCATCCAAAGACGTGTACCTAGCTTCATAGAGATTTCCACAAAATAAAAATGCCAACACTACAGAGCTACTATCCATTGCAGTTGCGGATTGTTACTGCACTACTCTACAGCAAGGGCTCCAACAATTCCAAGTTCCTTGTTTTCCTTGTTAGGACTCTAATCTAGTCCAACAGATGGGGAAAGAAGAAATAAAATGAGAATTCAGATTTTAAGAAGAAAATTACCTCTGATCACGTATGTTTGAATAACATGGCGATTCAATTCCAACTTTCCTATCAACAAAAGTGGCTTACCTCGAATCAACAGCCAGCATTCTTCCAAGCTGCCACCTTGAGTTTCCAGGGTCGGAAAGTTGAACATGTGCCAGTGGAAAAAACCTATGTCAACAACCAAAATAAAGTAACATCGCTTAGTGACAAGTTACATAGCCTGAAAAATCAAACATTGAAGTTACAAAGCCCTTCCTTTCTCCCACTAGAATAGAATGAACTCAGCAGAAAATGTAAAAACCTGTGCATTTCATAGCAAAATGTCAGAAATGAGAGCTTCCCCGAATCAGAAATTACAACCAAAATGTCTTTACCCAGCATCTGCAAAACAAAAGGGCAAAAATAGGTATTCCGACCCTGAATTAATATTATTAACCACGTAAATCTACAATCAATAAATATATTTACTTCTATCTTGATAAAATGGGAAAGAATAAACAAACAGACCTGTGGGTTTCGTACATGGAACTTCTCATTCCAAGGTAGGATGGCAATATCCTTAATTGTGCCAAATACAGGCTGCTCGCATACGGATTGTACAATTCCATCTTCCCCAATTATTACCAACTCGATTGATGTCTCCTGAAAAATCGCCATCAACAAATCAGACATGGATTAAGATAGCAACCATAAATAAAGGGGTTCACCACCAGCTTCCTTCTCATAAGAAACAGAGAAAAAAATACAGCTTTGAAAATGTAAGATTCTTGAAGTGGGGATTCCATTGATATGCCTCGCCTGATAGCAGAAGGTAGATACCTACTAATTTTATCAAAATGGGATAGTATTAGACAGAAGAAACTAGCACGACCAGGATAAATCCTTTAATTTCACAAAACAAGCTAGATTATAGCTCGAGTTAGAGTTCTGTTGAGAATATAGGTTGCCTATACCCAGAATATGGAGAGAAAAAAGTATGACAAGTAGCACAGTCAACTACTTGAAGCAAGGCATCAAATAATCTTATTTACAAGTAGCAGTTTACAGATGATAGAAAGATAAGAAATTGACTACCACATACAGCAAATATAGCAAATAAGAAATTAAACAACCTCATAGCCTAATAATCAAACAGGTGGTCGGCAACATGTAAGTTAAGTTAATGTTCTTGAATTTCCACAAGACACAACTAAGTAATTTACAGCAACAACAACCAGCAAATCATGAACCTGTGCACGTAGTACATTTTATTTGAACCGAAATAAAGAGCTTATATGGGAGCATCCAAATACTTACTGAGATACTTGATTCATTGGATCTTCTGACATTTGTTGAAGCTGCTCATATTTGTGTTCAAGAATCAAAGCTACTTCATAATTCATTAGACACTTGGCCTTCAGAAATTAATTGCACTAGAAGTGTTCAATGAAAGCAAGGTACTATTTGATATACAACATTACTTTTGATGAGGTATATGAATGCCTCGTTACTGTGAATGAGAAAGGAAGTGTAAATGGGTAATAAAAGACTAGCTGAACCAAGTGATAAAAGACTAGCCGAACCACTTGCTGCTGCCTGCTGCTGTGTGCGATATCTTCCTTGCATTCTATCAAACACTCTGCATGCATCTCTCATACTCGAGTCCCGCATACACCCATAATTACGCATGCCCCATCACTGCAATTACACATACATCACTGCAATTCCAGCTTTGAAGAGATTCCTCACAACAAGAATAAAAGATAAAGAGGGTAACAACTTTCTAAAGCTTCAGATTACAATTGTGGACTTCGACGGCCAGAGGCGGCGAACCAAGACTAAGTCCAGAGATCTTAATCCTGAATGGGACGAGAAGCTCGAGTTTGTCGTTCACGACAAGGACTCCATGCCCTTGGAGATGTTGGAGATCAATCTGTACAACGACAAGAAGATCGGCAAGAGAAGCACTTTCCTTGGTAAAGTAAAGATCATACAGATATGCAAAAAAAAAGAGGGTGGGAAACCCGGTTCCCGGTCCCCGGGTTCCCGGTGCCGGGGAACCCGGGAACCGGGAATACCACCGGGTTTCCCCCAAATGCCTGCACCGGCACCTACACCGGGGTGCCGGGGCACCGGCAACCCGGTGCCGGTGCCGGTGCCACCGGAATTTTCCGGTGGCACTGAACAGCCCTATTCACAGCAAGACCTCCAATATCTTGAAGCCCATAAAAAAGCATCATGCAATCTAACATCTCTAATGTAAGTGTCAAGCTGCTCTCTAAGAAATAACTTTTTAGTTGTTGAGAAATCTTCTGGATAAAAACTCAGCAAGACGACATAACTTATCAAGATCAAATGCTGAGAATGAGTCCCTTGGATCAAGATATGTTACGCAAAGAAGTAACTTTGTACTTGCTTCTGTGAAACGATCACTCATCTCTTGAGCAATTAAATCAATAATTTGGCAAAACCTTCCACACGAAAAATAATGAAAATAAGTAATTGTTTGCCCTCCATGCCTCGACCGACCGCGACTCTGATATAAGAAGCCACTATTTGTACATGGAAAGACTACCTTAATATGAAAACAAAAACTCAAAACAAAACGCAATGGAATCAGTCTACCTAGTAATCAAATAATTTCTCCCAAATTATTAACTATCTAAGATATATAGCTAAATCAATCATGTATACCGAACCATCTAAAATTAAAGATAGAACCAACAACTATTCTTAGACATTGACAAAAAGAAAGATGCTAGTGAAAAATTAAAATGCAATAATTTTATTTTATATATAATTAATTCCGCCTAGCGTGCCCTAATTTGGAATCAAAACATAATTCAAGATAATTACAAATTGCCAATCTCAAATTTTCAAATCTCAATTATACATTCATACAAATTAATTTTACAAGACAAGATAATCATATACTGAACAATTTCAAAATATAAGTATAAATTAATTCACAAAAAATGCACTTAAATTCACAATTTCACCCAAAAAAATAATTCAGAATTGGACATTGATCAACACTTCAAAATCAAAATTATCAAATCCAACATAATTTATAATTTTATTACTTTTTAGGAGTGGACAAGAGCCAAGAGGTCTATGGCGCGACGGACGGCGGTGGCTGCACGGTGGGGCAAAGAAAATATGAGAAGTGAGGCCTGAGGGATAGAGAGAATTAGATTTAGAGAAGTGAGAAGAAAGGAAGGAAAGGTTGAAAGCTATAACTAGGAAGAGTGGCACGGCGGCGGTAGGCGATAGCTGGTGGTGCTGAGACTTGAGAGAGAGTGAGAGAGGCACTGCTGCACTAGTACTAGTACGCTAAAGCCGTTGTTGTGTGTTTGTGAGAGAGAAAATCTGAGAGAGAGGCGCTGAGACTTGATAGAGGCACGAATAATAGAAGATTAAAAAAATTGAAATGATGCATTTCTGGCTTCAATAGCGTGAGAGAAAATCTGAGAGAGAGGGTTGAGAGAACAAAAACAGTGCGTTCAGGCCATAAAAACACAGCAAAAATATGTAAAAAATTATTTTGGCATGGGCCTTGGGCTCAAACATGGCGGACCCAGGCCAATCTATTTAAAAAAAATTACATGTAAAAAATTATTTTGGGCGGAGCCAACCATGGCGGCCACCATGGTTCGCCATGGCTTGGTTCTGTCCCTGGAATGCCATGCCGAATAGATGCTCTAATCACTGGCATATCCATGGTAGTGCTTGTGAAGAAGGTTTACCTGTTTTCGTTCTGGGTTCCTAGTTTTTTTCTTTTTAAACAAACAGGCGATGACGTACCCTGTTGATTTCTTTGGATGTCCAATCTCTACAGACTGAAGCTCACCAATAGACTATAACATTGTCGGACTTCGAAGAGGTTTTGTATTACTTAGGTGCTTGTGTTTCTGCGTTCTCTGTACATGAATTGTACTTCCTTCCCCGGGAAGTAGGGCTGCACAATCGAAATTCGATCAGATCAGATTTTTGGTTGTGCCTAAATTGAAGGATCAGACCAGATAACTTATTCGATCCAAAACGGTCCGGTTGAACCACTAAATGTTCCAAACCGTTTTTTTCCTAATATTTTATTTTCAGCTCATATCTTTAGATAAAAAACTAGTTGCAAAAGTCTCAAAAAATTAAGCACCATAAGTCAAAATACAAATGTCTCAAACACACATAGTTTAGGGGAAAAGTTGTAAGTGTATTATTTTTTTTAAAAAAATATATTTATTATTTATATTAATAAATCTAGTCCAGTCCGGTCCAGACCGAATATAACCGAATTTCCAAATCTGGTCTAGACCGGACCAGATTTGTACCACTAAGATCATAAAATCCGGTCCGGTTTGCAGTTCGATTTTGTTCAGCCCTACTGGGAAGGTATCTGCTTGCCCCGCGACAATACTCCGGCCACACTTTTTTTTAGGCCCAGCCTTACCTCTTTAGTCCTTGGTCTTACTACACCACAATTAAAATTGATACCCGAAATTATTCCTCCCATATTATTTTTCTGTCACTTGTAACTATTACCCCCAAAACAGCCAAACTCTGTCTTTTAAGTACACTTCCAAAGTATAATTAACCTTTGGACTTCAATTCACTGCGCACATATATACCTTGCATTGACCATAATTTACAAAAAGTATTCTCGTCTTAATAAGTGGGAGAAGGATTAAGGATTTACTAGGTGTGAGATATCACATGATTCGAGAAACTCTAGATGTTGTTGGAGTAAAAGATCTGTCAACAAGGGTGTTTTAGTGTGCTGCGGTAGAGTCTTGTCCAATGCTTGTATCATTAGATGATACTGTTGTGTACGAATCACTAGAAACATGTGAAGTGTATGACTAACCCAATAAAGAAAGTTTCTTAAGGGAACAAGAGTAGGCTACCATGAGACAAAAAAAAAAATCTTTCTAAAATAGAATAATTGATCATTAAGATTTTACCATTTAGGACACAAAATGCTTATTTCCCTCATTCTATTTAATCTTTCTGCTAGGATAATTTATCATGAATATGATTTTACCATTTGGGTTTCTAAAGTTTAAAATTTTTTCCTTTTTCTTAAAAAAAAATCTTACATATAGTAACAATATGTATGGATGTTTTCATGAATTACATTCTATAAAACAATGCACTCAGTAATTAAATATACACTATACAATCGAGAAAGGATTATATGCAAAGTGATTCAAAGAGATGGTTGTGATTTAAAGATACAGACCCAATGTTTCAAAATTGAACACATCATTTAATAAGCCAAGCCAAGATTGAGTTACAATATTTTGTCTTTTCACTTCATTAAATGATATGGTCAACTATATTATTATTTCCAGTCAAAACAACAAGCTTTTATTAAGATCAAGGAGGTTTGAAAACCACAAGTACAGACTCTTAAGGGGCGTGTCAGACCCTCCGAAGAGGCGACGGGCCAACGAACAAAAGGGTCAAACAGCCTTACAAACCCAAGCCCACGAAGGGCAGCAAGCTGAGTCAACCAACGGAAGAGGAAAGACGATGACAAAATACGGTAGCAGAACCAGCAGCTGAAGGCGAGAAACCAACCGGATCTGAAAATGAGGAGGCGCATGAGATCCACGTGTGCGTGGGCCCAGATGCGCTGCCAGGATAGTCATCGGAGATGACCAAGAGGAGCGCCTGGAAGGCCAGAAGTCAGCTACTTGGTGCGTGCATACCGGAGAGGACCACTTGCCACTGAAAAATGAAGGAAAAGGGACGAGCGCGTGAGATCCACGCGCGCGATAGCGCGTAAGATCAGACTTGTTGTCCCGTCGTTGGTTGGCCGGTGCAGAAATCTTCTTCAGTCGATGTAGATGTTGTCCCCATTGGTCGTGGTCTTAAAAAATCTCTAGAAAAGCGTAGATCTAGCCACCAAATCCGCTAGAAAAAGCCCCTAAAGTGATCGAAAATGAGGGTTTATGGAGGGATCTGGTTACATATGGCAAGAGCAGAGGAGGAGAGGGGGCGGAAGGAGTTGGAGCTCCTCCCGCCGCCGAAGAAGAAGGTGAGAGGGGAGGTTTAGGCGACCAAGGAGGAGAAAATTCTAGAAAGAAGGCAGAACCTCTCTCTAGAATATAGAAGCTGACGTGATCAACTTTAGAACGTTAGATTTGTATCTTTAAATCATAACCAACACTTAATGCCTTTACACAGTATGTCTCTCTACATAATTTATTCTCTATAAAGTTTAGAAGAATATAACATGACAGTACAGTCATAACATTCGAAGGTCGAAATAATGGTCTATTAAAGTCGATTATGTGTGAAGAATTGCAAAACATATGCACAAGCCCTAAAGGACTCGAGGTCTTTTCCTTGCATAGAGATAGTCTCTTCTTCTTTTTTTTGGTAACTGTCAGTATTCTCAATGTCGGCAATAATTGAGAACTGCGTATACCTAAAGCATGCACATGATGAACAGAGTGTCTCGTTCAACAAGTCATTCATGGCAGAGGCCTTGGTGTTCTTTTTTTATATAGAAGGAGGCCTTGGTGTTCAATTGGTTAATGTACATGGCTTCTCCAGATCGCCTTTTGCATGCTCCAGACTCCAACTGCAGGCAAGGCAATGCAATACAAACATAAAAGAAAAAATAGTCATATCGGGTTGGGAAAAAATTTATTTGAGTTATTCTAAGTTCTTATCCAATGGTCAGAATCTAGTCATATCTGGTTTAATGAGGTGAGATAAAATTAGTTGAGTTTTTTTTTTTTTGTATCTTGCGAACCTCGTTTTTCCCTTTTTTAATGAAATGAATCAATTGCTTAGAAAAAACAAAAGAAAAAGAAAAAGAAATGACATAGCGTGGTGGAAATTTAAATGCTCCTCGAGAAATATCATAAGAAGATGAAGTGATTTGAATAGGTCATTTATCTCTTTTGTTTATTTCTCTGTCAAAGCAACATAATTTTGCTAATTATGGGAGTTATATTACTTTCTCTTCTGCCTTTATAATTATTAGAATATATATACTCGATCAGAACTGTGTAAAAAAGTTAAAGAATTGCCACTAAAAGAATTTGTATAATGTAGTGGAATGAAAAGGTGAAAACCCATGTTTTAGACTCTATTAACACCTAGAGGGGGTGTTTCCCCTTTATTTAAAAATTTAATAACAATTTTAGAACAAATCTTAAAATTATTGAGTATAGATCTGAATAATCAATCAACAAAATATATATGCAACTAATAATAAAACAAATATTAATCACACAAGAGACAATGATTTTGTTGACTAGATTCTTGTTTTGATGATATCCTTATTCTTTCAAACTTTAAAAGACTCTTTAATCTTAAAATACAACTCAATTTGAATTTAAAATTTGACAATGAATTACGGCAACATTAAAATACTAACAAAAGAGATGAAACATATATAGTGGAAACTTAACGATCCTAAGAAAATAAATGTGGATTATCCCGTAACTAATATTCTCAATCAATAACACTGTTGCTACTTGCTAGACAAGATATATGGACTTGATCGGTAACGTTTCTGTAAGGGATTTCTTCCCATATTCTACTTATACTTAAGTTGTTTGCTTCTCTGGAAAAGCTCCATGTTTTGCTAATGGGAGTTCTCTAGTTTTTCTTCTTCTTCTTCTTTTCTTTCCATGAGCAGGATAAAGCAGACAAGATCACTACATAACCTTCAAACATAATCTCAAATCATTCTGTTTGTAAAAGACAAGATATTACAGAAGAAAAAGGTGAAAATGAAGAGGGAAGAAAAATAGTAACAAAAGAGAAGATATTTTATTTAAGTGGTTCGGTCTAGAAGACCTACATCCACTGTGAAAGCCCTCAGTATTTTGTATTATGAGTCCATACAGATTACAATTGAAGATCTCTATTTATAGAGATAATACAAAACATAATAAGAGAATATCCTATATTTAAATTTGAATCTCTACAATTGAATTTGAATTAGAATCTTCATAACAATATCAAAAATTTGATATTGTGACAACCATAATATCATATCAAATCTTTAAGATTTAATTATGATATTATCTCTAACAATTACATGACCATTCAACTCTCTGTGTCAAGAGATATCGGGAATGAACTTTTCACTTAACTATATATTACAGTAGGTCAAATATTCATCGTCCCTTCATGTCATGTCCAGGTGTGCTTTTGAGCAGATCGAGATCGCATGTGCAGTACTTGGTTCATGATAAAAGGGTTGCCTTCTACATATCTAATATAGAAACAGTGACAAACACGATCGATATTGTTACTTTTCTGTATTTTTTACATGGAGAAGAAGACGATCGAAGAAGTTCCAAATACCATAAGGTAGGGTGGACAGAAAAAGAACTAGCATAACATAAGTGAATCCTAAACGGGGCATATATATATATAGCGACTAGCGTAATGGAATGTAAATTCTCTTATGATGATCAAGTACTTTGATTTGTTCTGATATTGATGGATTATTCTGTCATTCTCAATCAAGAACATACACTATCACTAGACGATCGAGATAATGAATCTTGGCTTACTTTCTTTCGGTGGATTTCTTCCATCCATCCATTCTCATACTTTAGTGTTATTCCTTTAAATCAGTCAATTTTTGTAACTCGGATTGTTCTATGTTATCCTTTTTTCTAGTCTGTTTAGGTTCAAGATCTTAAATTCCGTAGTGCCTAAGGATGAGATAATAACTCCTCATGATCTCTCCATCGATCTTCTCTGTTTGAATGGATAGGAGAATTGAAAAGTTGATAATTCAACTGGATATATAGACAATATTGAACCACCATCAAATGTCTTGTATGAGTGCTGATGAACGTAGAGGAAACACCTAATCGAAGATGAAGATTATCGATCTGAGATTATATTCTGATCGATAAACTATTGTACGTTAATTAGGAGTAGGCAAAAAGATTGGATTTGTTGGAATCCTGGTATAATTTAGTGGAATCGCAAGTGGCATGGTGAAAGATCTGAGATTATGGGAAGATCAGTACTGGTTTTGAAGTGATGGATTATTCTATTCATTTTCAATCAAGAACAACATTCCTAGACAGGATGGATCTCGAGTTAATTAATCAAATCAACTGAAAAAATAAATACTTGCTGTTTTGAGTTTCTACCGAATGACATAGTCTTTTGAGAGGGCCCCTAGATAGGAAGTCCTATAACTTCTTATTTTATTTAATATTAATAGTACCTCAATTTATATTGATAAATAATCTTGCACCTTAAAAAATAAAAAGAATAATTTTTAACTAAAATTTATTGATATTTTATATTTTAATATAATAATTTATTATAAAATACCTCTTTTTATAATTTCCCCTAAGGAGGTCTCGTTATCTTAGAAACTAGGGATAAATGCAAAATCAGTCCCTGTGCTATGTGAAAAAATCGATTTAGTCCATTTGATATGAAAATCATCGATTTAGTCCCTGTGATTCTATTTTCGTTTGTTATTGGTCCTCCATCAGAGACTGATTTTATCACTTTCTGAAATCACAGGGACTAAATCGATATTTTTCATATCATAGGGACTAAATCGATTTTTGCGTATAGCACAGAGACTAATTTTACATTTATTCCTAGAAACTGCCCTGATTTTGAGAGCTCATGAATTAGTACTGTACAAGGTGCTTTTGTAAACTCCTAAATTACTTAATTTTTTTTGGGAAAAATGCATTTTTCACCTACAAACTGCCATACGTTTTACATTTTGCATTCTAAATTACCAATTTTGATGCATTGCATCCTCTAACTACCAATTTTTGACACTTTGCACCATGTCAAATTTGTAGACTAAAATGACGATAATACCCTTGACCCATTTTGCATATATTAAACATATTGTTGTCAATTCATTAATTTATTAAGGGTATTATTGTCAAATGAATGGTGCAAAGTGTTTAATATTAGTAGTTAGAGGGTGTAATGTGTCAAAGTGGGTAGTTTAGGGTGAAAAATGTCTAACATTGGTAGTTTGAGGGTGCAATGTCTTAAAGATGGTAGTTTGGGGTGCAATGTGTCACTACCTCGGTAGTTTGTGGGTGAAAAATGTATTTTCCCCAAAAAATTTCTTATTCCAAAATTTTTATTTGCAAACACAATTAATTCAAAAAATTTGATCAAACAATAATAATAAAATAATCTCTCTCTCATCAAATCATCTATTTTCATTACAATAAATATAAAAAATTCACTTAAATCATCACTCTTCATATTTTCACCAATTCTTATAACATTCATAATTTTTTTTTTCTTTTTACTAACTTCCACAAAATTCTACTTTTTTCACTACTTTTTCATCAAAACTTAATAAAATTTTAACTTTCTCAAGAAAATGACAAATCACCCACTAGGTTTAAGAGTTTTTTAAAAAACTCACTAGGTTTTTAAGAAAATAAAAATTTCATTAAATTTGTCATTTCGGTATCAAACCTTACTAGATTCAACGCCGTTAGAAGCATTTAACGAAAAAAATTTCCGTCCAATTGCAATGTGGCACGTGTTATTAAAATATATAAATATAAATATTTTAAAAATAAAAAGCTAAAAATTAAAATAAATAAAATGTATAATTTAATATTAAAGTTAAAATTTCAAGATTTTAAATCTTAAAATCTTAATTTTTTTAAAAAAAATTAAAAGGTTTTTTATTCCTCCCCCCTGGGTGTCTTCGGCTATACCACATACATGACTGATTATCCTAACACTGCTCGCTCCTTAATTTCTCCTCAAAGCAAGCATGTTCGAGGAAGCTAACGCAGATTAGAGACGTTGAAACAAATCATTTGCAAAGTACAAAAAAACAAAAACAAAGATAATTTGAACTGAAGCATTCTTTCTGGATCAAAGAAAGCAAAAATTGCAGATACGACCAAAGAAGACGACCCGTGTAACCGTGTTCGGGGAAGCTAATGCAGATATTTACGAGAGTAACCAAGCATATGTCTGGTTTCTTCTTAATGGTGGTTCTATGCATTGTTACGCATCTCCTGCTAAAGCCCTTTTCACAGCCAGCTCGCATCACCTCCGATACCTTTGTAAGTTTTTAATGTGTCACTACCTCTAAAGAATTTGGGTCCGTTTGGTATCAAAATGACAAATTTAATGAGTTTTTTTTTAAAAAAAAATTAATAATTTTTTTTTTAAAAAATGCTAAGATTTAGTGAATGATTTATCATTTTCCCCCATTTTTACAACATTCTCTAAATATATTAGAATATTAAAGTTTGCAAACGGTCCTTTACCATTTTCTGAGGTTTAAAAATTGCAGATAGGAACAGCATACTCTGATCAGGAGGTCAACCAGCAGCATCCATCTTTATGAAAGTTTGGTACTTGATAAGGGCAGGAAAAGAAAAGGTAAGGACAAAACAGGTCTACCATTGCAGATAACTGAGAAGGAAAGGGGCATTCATTACAGTCAACACAAGCATACGTAGCAGCAGTAAATTGTCTGTTAACGTCTTACAATAACTGTCTTGAGAGACTCAAACTGGAAGTGGATAAGGGCAACAAGAAGCCAATTGATTCCACTCGGACTTATAAATAGTCCTCTACACTTTGCAATCTAACGCCAACCCCCCCACACACTAACACTAGAGTCCAGAGTGAGAAGAAAAAGGGTAGAGATTTGTCTGACTTGCGAGATCAGATCAGACAGTCACTAGTTAGTCAGACAGCCATGGAGGCCGCTGAAACTGCCAGCAAAAACATTGTCAAGCCGAGCCCTCTTAGTAAGATCATTCTGGTGGCATCGATCGCCGCTGGGGTGCAGTTCGGTTGGGCCTTACAGCTCTCGCTCCTGACACCATACGTCCAGCTTCTGGGCATTCCGCACACCTGGGCTGCCTTCATTTGGCTCTGCGGTCCCATCTCCGGCATGCTGGTCCAGCCCATCGTCGGCTACCACAGCGACCGCTGCGCCTCCCGCTTCGGTCGCCGCCGTCCCTTCATCGCCGCCGGCTCCTCGTTTGTCGCTGTCGCCGTCTTCCTCATTGGCTACTCCGCTGATCTCGGCTATCTCCTCGGCGACCACGTGGAAAACGCCACGAAACCCCGCGCCATCGCCTTCTTCGTGGTCGGCTTCTGGATCCTCGACGTCTCCAACAACATGCTGCAGGGCCCATGCCGCGCCCTCCTCGCGGACCTCTCCGGAAAGGACCAGAAAAGGACTCGAACCGCGAATGCTTTCTTCTCCTTCTTCATGGCAGTGGGCAATATTCTAGGCTTCGCCGCCGGGTCTTACACTCACCTTTACAAGATGTTCCCTTTCACAAGAACCAAAGCGTGCGACGTCTACTGCGCAAACCTCAAGAGCTGCTTCTTCATCTCCATTGCGCTGCTCTTAAGCGTAACCACCCTGGCCCTCTATTCAGTGAAAGAAAGAACGCTCGCTTCGCTCCAGGAACCAGGAAAAGCAGATGCCGAGGCGGAGGACCGAGTGGGCTCGGCTGAGGTCCCGTTCTTCGGGGAAATATGGACTGCTTTCAAGGGTCTACAAAGGCCTATGTGGATTTTGCTGATGGTGACGTGTCTCAACTGGATTGCGTGGTTTCCTTTCTTGCTGTTCGACACTGATTGGATGGGGAGGGAGGTGTACGGAGGGATTGCAGGGAAGGGCCCGCTGGGGATAATGTACAATCGCGGTGTACGAGCCGGTGCATTAGGTTTGATGCTCAACTCCGTAGTGCTGGGGATCATGTCCCTTGGGGTGAACCGCCTTGCGCGTGGGCTTGGAGGAGTAAAGCGATTGTGGGGGATCGTTAATTTCTTGCTGGCCGTGTGCTTGGCCATGACCGTGTTGATTACCAAGTTGGCTGAGTCGGCTCGCCACGGCACCGCCGAACCTCGCTCGCCACCCGCCGGTATCAAGGCCGGCGCGTTGGCTCTATTCTCGGTACTGGGCATACCACTTGCGGTAAGCTTTTCTGCACCATTCCAATTTCCACTACCATTTATTGATTCCTATTTGGGTGTTTTACACCTGTCAGAAAGCTTTCTAGTTGACTTTTTTGTCCAATAAAAAAGTAGCACACATTATTATCTATTAAAGGTGCAGTTATATAGCATCACGTACTTATCCATCTCAATTTCCATTAAAATATATTTAAATAAAGGAAAAAAAAAGTAAAAGTAAATTAAAAAATGGTTCCTTTCTATATATCTGTGCAGGTGACTTATAGCATTCCTTTTGCTTTAGCTTCCATATTTTCCAACACTTCAGGTGCAGGCCAAGGTAAGGTTTCTATGCCATCCATTCCATACTACTTTTGTGTATGTTTTTACTTTTGAGGAAATTCTATGTTTGGTCAAGAAATTTTTTTAATTTCTTATATATTTTTTAAAAAAGGCAAAAAAATTATAACGTATTTTCACATCAACTTCAATATTTTTTTTACAGAATAAAAATTACTTCAAATCTTCTCTCTTTACTTTTATACAGCGTGTTGGTAAACTCTAAAACTGTGTTTACATAAACTCTAAATTTTTAAAATTTTTACTTGCCAAACATTACCTGAGACTGTGTTTTGGATCTTGCAGGACTTTCTTTGGGAGTTTTGAATCTTGCAATCGTCTTACCTCAGGTCATATTCACCTTAGCTAGCTTTTTATTTATTTATTTATTTATTATTATTATTTATAGTGGTGAAATTCAATTATTTGTTGTTTGTCTGTTGGATTTAAGTTGTGAGAAGTGGCAAGTGTTCTGCAGATGTTGGTGTCTGTTGTGAGTGGACCCTGGGATGCCGTATTTGGAGGTGGCAACTTGCCTGCATTCGTGGTGGGTGCCGTTGCAGCTGCGGCAAGTGGAATACTGGCACTCACCATGCTTCCTTCTCCGACCGCCGATCTCCCTGCTTCCAAAACTGCATTGTCCTCGTCTGCTATGTTCCACTGAGTTGCTTCCAATCCCATTGATCTTGATTCTTGCGTTTGGAAGTTGGAACTGTACTTGTATTAGGCATTTGCTCTGCCAAGACAAAATGCATAAAATAGAAATAGCTGAATCATGTGTAAGCATGATACAGTCGGTCTCTTTATTTTTGTTCTGTGTCTGGGGGTTTGTGTTACTTTTGTAGAAAATCTATAAACAAGCATACTAATCCTATTTTCTTTGACTTGATTCGTACCTTCGTGAGTCACTTGAAGTTTATCCCAAATTTATTTCGCAGTATCACAACCGAAAAAACGATTAAATTCATTTCAATTAAGTGCACAATATAACACATTCACAACTTTAGAATTTAAGGACATAAGCTTAAGATCAGCATCATCAAAATCATTTTCATCTTTCAATGTACCTACGGTTGACATAGGAAATCTAGGACCTCCGGAAATGATTATCCATATATCGTAGTCAACGGCTTGGATGTAGATTCATATCCTTGCCTTCCAGTAGTTATAACAAGTCTCATTAAACAGAGATGGTCTATTTGTGGATTGACCTTCAGCTAAAGATATACTAACAAGTGTTGTCATAGATAGAGATATTAAACTTCAGCTCTTATACCAATTGAACGTCTAAATAATAACCCAAGAGAGGGTGAATTGAGTTTAAATAGATGGAATGAAGTTCTTCTTCTTCTTCTTTGTTTTTTTTACTTAATTACCTCTAATCGCCACGTGTCCCAATCATTTAAGTGTCATTTGTTTACCAAACATTTTGGGATATGAAAACTTCGAGCAAATTAAACTTATTCCAAAATTTTCAACATCTAAACATACACACTCTAAACTTTTCACAAACTCCAATAAATCTCAATATCTAAATTTTTTTCAAAATTTTAGCAACCAAAAGCCACCTAAGTTGCTCCACGTCATTTCCCTCCTAGCCAGCTGACGAGCCTTCACACTTTGCCAAATCGTTCAAAACTACGACTTGCCCCATTGTGAAAACTCTAATGTAGGCTGCGTTTGCATGTAAAATTTTTCCCAAAATTTTATCTCTCTCCTAATAAAATACTCCAATATAATCTCTCTCTCTCCCATAAAAAAATATAAAAAATTACAAAAACTATAAACTATTATCTCTCTCTTCACTTTTTACTAAATCCAATACCAACACTAAACCCAATACCAAAAATTTTACCACACAAACCCACCCGTAATTTCTGAAGAACTCAAATCACTATTCTTTGTCGAGTTGAGGCCATGGCTAGCGATTACATAATCAATAGTTTACATTCTCATGTCGAGTTGAAGTCCTAGACACTTCTATCGTAGATCACTCTTCTACAAAGTTCTACACCCATTGCTCCACCTCTCCCGCACACCAGTTAGCCCTTTCATATCCCTCAGGTTGATGAATTGGATGTTGAGTGCCTACAACCTTCCCAAGTCCATATCAGTACTTGTACATGAGAATCATTGCTGTTTTCTTCTTTCTTACTCTATCAGAGAGATAAGAACACATTGCATTCTTTCCTGCTCATTTTGACTGGTTGTTAACTGAATGGCTCACTATAATATGAAAGCAAACACCTTTTATCTTAAACAACAATGGTCTTGTTTACTTGTTATCGTTGCGTGTTGTTAATTTCTTTTTGCAGTGTTTTATGCTCAAAACTTGCTCATATTAATTTGTAATATACAACCTGCATATTAGTTTGTAACATACAACATGCTGCATCATCAAAGTCTCGCTTTCTTTTGGCAACCGTATAATCTAAGAGGTAATAAGTTTTTGAGCAGATTTTTATATTAAATGTCCCATTATACTTTCTAAGGCTAAGAGTTTTGGAGTCATGTGTACTCTTTTTTTTTTTGAAAACTTGCGCAGGTAAAATATCTTGGGGAGAATGGAGAAACTATTCCTGTTTCTGGGGCTATAGCTATCTGCTCTCCTTGGGACCTTTTGGTTAGTGTTTACAATACAGATCTTTCTTGTCTCCACCATGTACTTAAGAGTAATCATGATGTAAACTCTTTTTCCTCTTCATTGAGAGGAACAGTGTTTTGTTCTTCTGACTATATTCTCTCACCATGTTGTGGCTTTTATAAATATACTTCGCTTCTCTATCTATGTAGCAATTAATAGAATGTCTGACAACAAGTTTTAAAGGAGGGCAATTGCCATGGATTATACACTTGTTTTCTTCCTCCTTCTGTATGTCTTTTAAGATCTTAATCTATACTTGGAGGAAAAGAAATACCGAGACGCACTGACTTTACATTCTGTTATTGAAAGTTAATTAAGATTTAATTTCTTATTGCAAGTATGTGTTGGCTGATGTAAAGCAGGGCATTGACAAGGGAACTAACACACGGGGTAATATGAATCAAGAAAAGAGGGGCATAAATCTCGTGTTTCTCATTTTAAGATTCGAGGTATAGGAACTATGAGGTCAAAGATCAAATAACAGAAGTTTTTGTCAGTTAATTTACCAGAAGGAGATGGAAGCAAATGTTGGAATTTGTTTAACAGTCATGTGACATGGTTGTGGTAGAATGACATTATATACCACTATTGTTGGAAATGAGCTTTACTGAAGATGACGTTGATGGAGAAGCACTTTGATATGAAGTGGAGAGGAAAGGAGTCCTGTGCGTCTCCAACCTCGAGAGTCAATGACTGTACTCTCATGCAATGGATTGAGTTACGATAGAAGTGTAGGCAAGTTTGAGGCATTTATTCTGTCTATATCGTCCTTCTTTTTTGGTATTCACTACAGTTTCAGAAAATATTCTCTCTATGCATCCTTTATTTCTCAATAAACGCACCATTTGTATGCTCCCCAAACAAAATAATGCACAGCCTATGGATTTTCTGATTATAATTGTGTCCTTATTACTGCATTGACGGCTATAAAGCCGGAAATGTAAAGTCTGCAAGGAGTCACAGAAAGTAAATATTTTTCTGACAAGTGACTGCAGTGAAGGCTGCTGTGAAACTAAAGATTTTGTGAACTCTTTATATATATATATATATATATACCCCCAAGGGTTTGGTGTGGTGGTAAGGCTTCGGCTTGGGTTCTAACATGTCCCAAGTTCGAGCCCCAACATCCCCATTATCACCCTTGACTTATCTGCTCCCTGGGTTGTGGGGTCGGTCCAGTGGGCCGGGGTTTGTACTTCAGGGTTGGGCCAAAAGGGTCCGGCTTTGGGGAATTTCCTCGTCATCAAAAAAAAAAAATATATATATATATATATATAGCATCTCTTTCATATAGCAGTTTGGCGTGTGAATATATTGTCATCCTTTGTATAGTCACTCACACAACCTGCCATGCTTGTGCACACATGCAGCTTGACATACTCATTCACAACACCCACAAAATTATGGCATAGTTTGGCACTGATTGTGGTATATCAAATTGAATAAAACAGGACAAAATATGGAGTTTTGGAAACGTGCTGTAGTACCTTCTTTAAAAATTCATCATTTCCCAGTAAGAGGATGGTTTCTTTAAGAAAATAGTTTGTTGGACATTAACCAACTGTATACAAAAGCACAGCTAAGATAAATGAATGATGATTTGGTTAGTAGGGAGGAACCTGGGATAATTATCAATAGAGTTGGATTGAAGTCGCAATGCTCAAGCAGCGTGTCCAAAGTGTCTCCATGCCACCTATGGTATCTATTCATGTGCGTGTTTACTGACCTAAAAATTATCATGTTTAGTAAAAAGCAGGAATGCTACTAACAGTAGCCTTGCTTGGTGGTTTAGCACCAAGTTACTAAAGCTTGATGTCTGACGTCTGAATCTTATCAGCTACAAATCTGTCACATTTGGATAACTGGTTAGGTGAAATCTCTTCTATAAAAGGTAATACAATTATGTGATCCAGTCAAATACTCCCACTCCTATAGGTAAATTATGTAAATTTGAAGAAAACTTGCCACTTCATGTGGTAAACTATACATCCTAACGATACAGAATAAACAGGAAGAGTTTGTCATTATAGAAAACTTCTCTCTGTTTAATTTCAAACATTTTGATTGTTGTTTTGTCAAATATTCATTAGTGTTCAATCAGCAATTATCTCAAAAGGTTAGGCTGATAGAACACAATAAATTCATTTACTTAATCAATATTTTACATTCTCCCTTAGGTGTGGGTCAGACTGCCTTTTAAAAATAAAAAAGTGGACCTAACAACTATAATATTCAATTGAAGTAGAGGCTGATAAATGGAGTTGGGCTTCGAGCTCATGAATCTTTAATTTTGCAGTTCTCGATCTGACTAAGAACTTGGAATCTTATCATTTGACTTTGGCATTTAGCATTAATTATTTATTTAATTATTGGATGCTATGTTATTTTCCCTCCTGTGTAGAATGGTGACAGATATATAGGCTGCAGGCTGGTGCAGAAGTTATATGACAAAAATCTTGCTAGTGGCCTTCAAAATTATGCTCAATTGTATGTTTGTGCTAACTATTTCACTGTTTTGACTTCTTCCTATTTTGAATTTTGTAAATAAGTACACCCAGATAATATAACCATAGAGTTTTATCTATATGATTAAATTTGTCTGGGGTGTTTCTGGGAACATCGCAAAGTTCTTGCCACTAGAAATTTATCTACCTATTTTTGACTGCTGGATATCTTTGAAGAAATTCCAAATGTTCTATGCAGACACCAGCCTCTTTACTCTCGCCTTGCTAAGTGGGAAGGCATTATAAAGGTACATTTCATCGCTTTCTGACAATATTGTCATCTTTGTTCATCAGATTGCATCAGAAGTGTTGTGAACGGATAAATCAATGACCAATTTTAGTAATTCGTTCTTCATTTTTTACACTTCCAGAAATGAGTGTTCTAATTTCACAATGTTCCTTTCTATGATTGCTGGAAAATATTCGTTGACTTAGAATTATGGACATGCAACGGTTAAAATATGTTTTATGAAAGTTCCCTAAGATTAAAAGATTCAAGTCCGTGATAAAACTAGACATGCCAATGAAGCAGAAAAAGTTATTAAACGTACTAAATGGCAGGTTAGCCCTCTTTTATTCTCTTCAAACCCCCCTCCCCCAAACACACACAAATGTATTCCCATGGGTGACATGTAAGATGGATAAACATGGATTCTTTCCCCGGCGCACCGATGCTCTCTGGTAATGGAAAATCATCATTGTAGATAATAAGAAGACCATGCTTTGCAACATATCCGGTTGCTCCTTGGCAGCTGTTTTGCTGCTTTAATAAAAAATCAAATACTATTGTTGGAAAGACGGTTACAGAAGTATTGTGTAATCTGCATACAATTGTCTTTTCTTTCCCTTCGAATTCTAAGGTGAAATAGATCAAATCTGACAACAAACGTCAATTTGTAACGGAATATCTACATTGATGATGATATATAGTCTTGCTTTAGGTTGGTTCATAGCTACAAATTTCATCCTTTTTAGAATCTCACATGATTGGAAATTAGCATCTTATGTAGTAGACTTCTCATTGCGATGATTGGAAATGCCTCGATGTAATTTATGAATAAAATCTACGTTTAACTCCGAGCCAAAGTTCAAAATCAAAACAGAAATTCTTGAAGTAAGTTAAGTTGCCTGTTGCATTTTCTATGCTCTTAGCGTGCAGTACTTCCTATGGCTCTATCTTTTAGATTAAAGTGCTAAAATTCCAATGTAGGCAAAATGTTCATGTGATGTCTACTGTTGTTGGCAGTAAATGGCTTGCACGTACTTGTGATGTGTCCTTTCTTAACTAATGATATTTGTTTGGTAACCTTCTTGTGCATGAAAAGTCACGTTCAATTCGAGATTTTGACAAGCACGCCACCTGCCTTGTTGGAAAGTTCGAGGTATTAAGACCTGATATATCATGCTCTCTTGTACTGCTTGCTTTGTTCTTCTACCAAAAGACTCACATTGCTTCCTCAGACTGTGGACACATACTACAGGCGCTGCAGTAGTGCTAATTATGTGGGAAACGTGTCTGTACCACTACTCTGTTTCAGTGCTTTAGATGATCCACTCTGTACTACAGAAGCCATTCCTTGGGATGAATGCAGGTGAAGCTGCACTTATTGTTTCTATAGATGCTTTCTTTGTTGTCAGTTTATGCCCTGTTCTAAACTTTTGTTCTTAATAGGGCAAATAAAAACATTGTGTTGGCTACGACAAAGCATGGATGGCATTTTGTAAGAGTAAAATCACAATCAATCAATTTGATTGTGAATGCAGCGGAATAATAAAGCAGGATCTTTACCTCCAGCCATCTTGCTCAGAACTCGAACAGAATCTCTGCAGAGTAACTTTATGAATATGAAGTATTTTAGTGAGGCTCTTCCAACCTATGCCTATGCCTTACAGAGAATGCATTAGATGGTATACACAGGCCTCTTATTTATAGGCTAGGTCAGGGACCCTCAATCTGTTGTAGATTTGAATTTGTTCCTTCCATCAAGGTAATTCAAATTCAAAATCAAATAGCAAACTTTATCTAATTGGTTATAATTTGAATTCCAATTTAAATCAGAAATCAAATTGCAATCTTTATCCAATTAGTTCTAAATTTGAATCTGCTACAGATTCCATAATCTTATTTTAACTAACACCATAATCTTTAAAACTTTAAAAGATTATTTACATATGTCAATTAGGTCACCTTAAGGAAATTTTCTAACATTCTCCCACTTGACCTTGACGACATATGTCTTAATGGTGTCTGGAGTTCTTTAGTATGGCCAACTGTTTATGGAATCCTCCCACCCACATAATGAATGCTACACACGAATCATAGCGGTAAAACCGTAACATAATCGGTCGTCCCTTCCATGTATTACCAGCACAATACTCATTATATGAGTACTTTATGGGAATCAAAACTTTATGAATGAACTTCCTATAAGTCATTCAGGTCCTATTTTATTTATCTCCATAGATAACAATAAATAATAAAGAATTTGCGCAATAAATCTTTATTACAATAACTTCATGTCTGTAATTCAAAATTTGAGAGAAACTAAGTACAAAATGAATTTGCAAGCCCCATATGGTCCACATGACCTTTAAACTGTTTTACCGGTAAACCTTTAGTCATGGGATCAGCAAGCATCAACTTAGTACTTATATGCTCTATAGAAACAGCATGTCTCTTGATGTTTTCTCTCACACTAAGATACTTGATATCTATGTGCTTACTCCTGCTTCCACTTTTATGATTCTTTGAAAAGAATACTGCCGCAGAATTGTCACATAAGATCTTAATTGGTCTCTCAACAGACTCAATAATTTTGAGACCACTAACAAAATTTCTTAACCACAATGCCTGTGTAGTGGCTTCATAGCACGCAATAAACTCTGCTTCCATTGTAGAGGTAGCAACTATAGTCTGTTTGCAACTTTTCCAGGATACAGCTCCTCCAGCAAAGAGAAAAATGTACCCTGACGTAGACTTTCTGCTATCTATACATCCAGCAAAATCTGAATCTGTATACCCAGACACTTCTAAATGGTCAACATGTCTGTAGGTCAAACTGTAATTCTTGGTTCCTTGTAAGTACCGCATGACCTTCTTTGCAGCTCTCCAATGCTCCAATCCAGGATTACTTTGGTATCTTCCTAGTATACCAACTGCTAATGCAATATCAGGTCTAGTACAGACCTGAGCATACATCAAACTGCCGATTGCAGATGCATATGGTAAACCTTTCATTTGTTCTTGTTCCAATTCACTTTTGGGACATTGATCCAAACAGAATTTATCCCCTTTAATGATGGGTGCTACACTAGGAGCACATTTGCTCATATCATATCTCTCTAAAACTTTTTCAATGTAGGCCTTCTGAGACAGTTGTAATATTTTCTGTTTTCTATCTCTATGAATCTCTATGCCAATGACATAAGAGGCTTCACCCAAATCCTTCATTTCAAAGTGTTTAGACAGAAACTTTTTAGTTTCATATAGCAAACCCAAATCATTTGTTGCAAGTAAAAATATCGTCTACATAAAGGACCAGAAAGATTACTTTACTCCCACTGACCTTAAGGTATATACATTGATCCACAAGATTCTCCAAAAATCCGAATGAAGTAATAACTTTGTGAAATTTAATATACCACTGACGGGAGGCTTGTTTTAGTCCATATATAGATTTCTTTAATTTACATGCCTTCTGACTGTTATCACCAAACCCCTCAGGTTGTCTCATATACACCTCCTCCTCAAGATCCCCATTTAGAAAGGCTGTTTTCACGTCCATCTGTTGTAGCTCTAAGTCAAAATGAGCTACTAATGCCATGATTATCCTAAACGAATCCTTCTTTGATACTGGAGAGAAGGTTTCATGATAATCTATGCCTTCTTTTTGAGTGAAACCCTTGGCTACAAGTCTGGCTTTATATCGTTCAACTTTACCGGAAGCTTCCCTTTTGGTTTTGTAAACCCATTTGCAGCCTATGGCTACAGCTCCCTTTGGTAAGTCAACAAGATCCCAGACTTGATTCTTTGCCATAGATTCCATCTCTTCCTTCATGGCATTGAACCACAACATGGAGTTATCTCCATTCATGGCCTGTGAAAACGTATTTGGATCCCTTTTAGGTCCAACATCAAAGTTAGACTCTTGAAGGTATACAACATAATCACTAGGGATTGTTGATTTCCTTATTCTAGAGGACCGTCTTAATTCTACTTCCTCAACATCTTGCAGAGGTTGGGTAGACTCAGTCTGAACCTGTTCTGTATGGGTTGGCTCTTCTTGAACTGGTTGTGGTTCAGGATAATCAATTTGATCTTTCCTAAACACAAACATTCTTTCTCCAGAAGGAGAAGATTCAGACAACTCTTGTGCTTCTTTAAATTCAACCTTTTGGGAATTTGCACTAGGTTCAATATCCTCTAAAAACTTAGCATTTCCTGATTCAACAATCCTAGTATTATGTGTAGGACAATAAAATCTAAATCCTTTAGAGTTTACTGGATAGCCGATAAAAAATCCGCTGGTTGTCTTTGGATCTAATTTCTTTATATTCGGATCATAAATCCTCACTTCAGCAGGACAACCCCATATGTGTAAGTGATTTAAACTAGGTTTCCACCCATTCCATAACTCAAAAGGTGTCTTTGGGACAGCCTTGGATGGAACCCTATTTAAGATATACACAACAGTTTTTAAAGCTTCACTCCATAGATACTGAGGGAGACTAGAATTACTAAGCATACTCCTTACCATGTCCATAAGTGTGCGATTTCTTCTTTCTGCTACACCATTTTGTTGTGGTGTACCAGACATTGTGTATTGAGCAACAATGCCTTCCTCTTCAAGGAATTTCGCAAATGGACCACTCATTTGTCATTTTTCTGTGTACCTTCCATAATATTCTCCACCTCTATCAGATCTTACGATCTTGATTTTCGTTTCCTTTTGATTCTCTACTTCTGCCTTATAAGTCTTAAAGGCATTCAACGCCTCAGACTTTTCATTAATAAGGTAGAGATACATGAAACGTGAATGGTCATCAATGAATGAGATAAAATATCTCTGACCATTGAAACATGGAGTAGGAAAAGGTCCACAGAGATCAGTGTGTATGATCTCTAGAATCTTTGAACTCCTTCTGGCACCTTTAGTGGACTTGTTAGTCTGCTTTCCCTTTATGCAGTCTATACAAGTGCCAAGGTCAGTAAAATCAAGAGTTTGTAAGACTCCGTCATTTGCCAACCTTTTGATTCGCTCAATGGAGATATGTCCCAATCTCCTATGCCATAACAAACCGGAATTCTCATTTATAAGCTTTCTCTTTATGCCAATAGTATGTATTGACAAACAATTATTCTCAAAGTTGGGATCTAATTCAATTTTGTAAAGACCATCAATTTTTATTCCACCACCAATAACTTGATTATTTCGAAATAAACTGAAAACTGAATTTATAAAATAAAAACCATAACCCAATACATCAAGTTTTGAAATTGAAATTAAATTCCTTGAAAAGTTTGGAATAAAAAATACATCTTCAAGATCTAAAATAAATCCAGTCTTCAAAATTATTCTGTAAGTCCCAACCGCTTCCACACTTGAGAACAATTTATTTCCAGAGTAAACTCGTTGTTCACTTCTTTTCGGCTTCCTTGTTGTGAGAAAACCCTGCAATATATTCACAATGTGGATTGTAGAACCAGAATCAATCCACCAAGTATTGCAAGGAGCTTCAATAACTAAAGATTCATGACAAACAAGAGAGAGGAATATACCTTTCTTCTCGAGCCACTTTAGGTACTTTTGGCAATCCTTCTTCATGTGTCCTTTCTTCTTATAGAAGAAACAAGTATCCTTAGTGCCATTAATCTTAATTGGCACCTTGTTCTCCTTCTTGAAGTTGTGGACAACCTTGCCTTTCTTGGTCTTCCCCTTAGCACGAGAAACAAAGTGAGAACTCTCAGGTTTCTCAGGTTTCTCGAGTTTCAGCCTCTCTTCCTCTTGAACACACATAGTCAGTAAATCATTCACTGACCATTTTTCCTTATGTGTGTTGTATGATATTTTAAAGGGACCATACTCATTTGGTAGAGAGTTCAAAATTAGATGAACCAAGAATGAGTCAGAAATTTCAACTTCCAGAGTTTTTAATTGAGATGCAATGTCTCTCATCTCCATTATGTGCTCACGCACACTAGTTGAACTCTTTATTGATTTGCTTGACAGCTTTCTCATCAGGATGCTGGCTAATGCCTTTTCAGAAGTAACAAATTGTTCTTCAACGGACTTTAAAAAATCCTTAGCTTTAATGCTTTCAGGGATAGAACCCCTAATGCTCTTGATGATGTGAGATTTAATGAACATCAAACTGAGACGATTTGATCGCTCCCATCGTTCATAAGAATAAATCTCCTGTGGCGTACTTGATTCCGTGATAGTGGGTTCCACTACACGGAGCGCTTCATCTAATTCCATACACCCCAGAGTGAAAAGCAAACTTTGCTTCCAGTCAGCAAAATTATCACCACTTAGCATTGGAACACGCAACGAACTATCAATTAGGGAAGAAGGAATAACTGCAATATAACCAAAGAAACATAAAACTACTGAATTGCTATGAAGTAACCATATTTAAATCAACCAATGTCAATTTAATAGTAAATTTCAACCTACCTATGGGCAAAGGTTGCATATGCATGGAATTTACTCTTTATTATTAAATCTAACAATTTTAAATATTAAGAATAAAATTCTCCGTACCTGTGAGCCTAAGAAAATTTTATTGTTAATACAAAATTTATTATTTTAATCTAACTAAGTCACAAAATTAAAAAATTCCCTGCGGGGAAAGTAATCAATTTTATAATTTAGTTACCACACGGAGATTAATTTCACTTTATGAAGTTCATATATTAATCTTGATGTAATCATCAATATAAAATTGGGATGCTGTGGCTCTCCGAAAATCATTATGATAATTACGACTTCATCAATATCCGTCAACTTTATAGATGCCTATTCTTAATCCAAGAATAAAAAAATGAACCAATCTTTAAAGTGAGACAATAGTATTTTCTAAAACACAAGCAGGGGAGCTCCCAGGTAAGTGAGGTAGGTCTGAGGACCTTTAAATACCAAGACTTGCCTTAGCCAGAACTGTCCCTGACCTGTATTCTTCGATCATACCCCATATTCCCACTAACCTTAGTAGGTTCATTTAATCATGCTTGGTCTAGGCATCATACATTTTATGCATGATCAACCTATCTATATAATTAGATTTTTCACATAATAAATCAAGCATAAATTTAATATTTCTAGAATGGAATCAATTAAACATTGAACATCATAATAATTCTAGAAATTAATGCAAGCATAAAAGTAAATTGACATTTCTAGAATTTAATCAATTAAACATTGAACATCATAATAATTCTAGAAATTAATGCAAGCATAAACTAATATTTCTAGAATTTAATCAATGAAACATTGAACATACAAATAATTCTAGAAATTAATGCAAGCATAAAAGCATAAAAGTTTTTTTTTTTTTTTTTTTTTAAAAAAAATTAAAATTAAAATTAAAAAATTAAAAAATAATAATAATATAATCTGCCGGTCCGGTCCGGTCCGACCGGACCGGCGGTCCATACCGCAACCCGCCCACGCGGGTCGCCTGACCCGATCCATTCGGGTCAGGGCTTTGGGCTTCAAGGGCCTTGGGCTGACCCAATGGTCAGTCCAGCCCATCTGGTCAGAAGCATTTTGGGCCTCAAGGCCCTTGGGCTGGCCTCCTGACTTATCCGGGTAGGTAACCCTACCCGGGTTACCGGGTCAATGACCCGGTCATCTTAAACACAGACCCGAAGGTCTGTGTTTGTAGCAGACTTGCGGCGGCAACTGCCGCCGCAACTCATGCAGCGGCCTGGCGTCCTAGGGGACGCCGCTGCACTGCCTGGCGTCCCAATGGACGCCGCCGCCTGCACCAGCCTTCGCCGGCGACGAGAAGGCCGAGAGCCTCTCATCGCCGGCAGCCTTTGAAGGCCACGGGTTTCTAACCCGTGGCTGGGAGAGGAGGCTCCTCTCTGGCCACCTGCTGCCGCAGGGAGGGTCACCTCCTCTGGTGACTCTTCATCTTCTTTGTTCAAGAACCAAAACACAGTATTTTACCATTCCAATGAATCAAAAAACTTGGTTTTCATGAAAATGTTTTATGAACATTTTGCAAAATCAAAACCCAAATCATACGGTTTTTTTTTTTTTTAAAATATGCTTTTGTTTGCACCAACAACAACGTAGTGCCTTTTCCAATTCATAAACAAAGTTATGCAATATAACAGTAACTGAAAGCACACCGTGTAAGGTTTCAGGCATTAGCAAAATTGCATTGTCACCAAAAAATACAAAAAAAAAACTTATACCGAACATAATAGAGATCCGGTCAAAGAAAGAAAAAAAAATTTCTTTTAAAACACTGATACAGAGAACCTTTAGCTCTTGATTTAAGCGACAATCTGAATTTAATCAGTAGATCGCTTCACTGAACAAGAAGCTTGAAGGATGGCTCTGATACCACATGTAAGAGTAAAATCACAATCAATCAATTTGATTGTGAATGCAGCGGAATAATAAAGCAGGATCTTTACCTCCAGCCATCTTGCTCAGAACTCGAACAGAATCTCTGCAGAGTAACTTTATGAATATGAAGTATTTTAGTGAGGCTCTTCCAACCTATGCCTATGCCTTACAGAGAATGCATTAGATGGTATACACAGACCTCTTATTTATAGGCTAGGTCAGGGACCCTCAATCTGTTGTAGATTTGAATTTGTTCCTTCCATCAAGGTAATTCAAATTCAAAATCAAATAGCAAATTCAAATTCAAAATCAAATAGCAAACTTTATCTAATTGGTTATAATTTGAATTCCAATTTAAATCAGAAATCAAATTGCAATCTTTATCCAATTAGTTCTAAATTTGAATCTGCTACAGATTCCATAATCTTATTTTAACTAACACCATAATCTTTAAAACTTTAAAAGATTATTTACATATGTCAATTAGGTCACCTTAAGGAAATTTTCTAACACATTTGACATTCTTTGAAGGACTAACTGGATCTGGCCTGTTGTAATTCCTTCTTCAATGTTGTCAGGATATTGCACTAACGTTTTCTGTAGAGGCTTTGACCACTCCTTTAATTCTAAAATGTGATTATTCAGGGCAATTAAGTAGCGATTTTAGATCAGTGATTTCGACTTTTATATTAGCAGTCTGCATCATAATTTTATAGAGTTGGAGCTTTCTTAAGCCTTATAAGCGCAGATCACTAATCATGTTGGAGATTGATCCTGATGTCAACAGGTTGCCTCACTTTGTGTGTTGGTTTGCATAAAGGTTTTATGGGTCCATGGAATCACGAACTGATCACTCTCTTGACTCAGAAGACTCTAATCACCTTTAGAATCTGATCATATCATCCCACAACAGCTTAGATGCTTATGTAGGTTCCCAACACCTAACCAGTCTTCATGTCTTTGACTATGTTTGGTCCAGGCGTTTTCAAAAAATTTCCTGTGTTTAGCTTGTAGGTTGTTTGTGAAAGAAATTGGGAATGAGAGAGGAGAGAAAGGAATGAAGAAATCAGAATGTTTTTCTTATTCCTTGCAACAAGGTACAGTATTCCTTGTATAGAGAAAGCCCAGCCTGTGGAATATTCCTTTTCTATTTGCTTGCTTATCACACCTGGACGATTTGCAACACCCTAGAAGGTACGCAAAAATATACATGATAAATCCACCTCAGCGCACACATCTCTTTTCTATTCAAACATAGGCAAACCTCTTTTTTGCCATGTTTGGCAGTAAATGCATATGCATCACGGTGTAGTTCATATGTTCGATATCAGGCAGAACTCAGTGACCCTTAATGATGCGATTGCAATTAATTGCGTAGATGATGTACTTTTTGTTGTGATTGTTGTCTCATCAAAATTTCAGTGGCTTCTACTAATATGTCATTCACGCAGCTTGAAATGGGGTGGACTTTTTAAATCTTGAAGGAATAATACATTACTTTTCTCTTACAGGTGGGTGAGGGCAGATCTGGAATTTTTTGATGTGCTACACTCTACCCCATATATGCCCGTGCAAAAGAAGGTGAATTCATAGTGATTATCCTTAATTTGTTTCTTGACTAGTAGAACCTGTATCAAGGCACCTAATATTCTGATTCGTCAATATAGCTTGTTGCCTTTGTCCTCTTCGACTACAATTTACTGGCCATTACTATGAACTAATATACTCTTTAATGTGCTTGCAGGTGCATAACTCTGGTCCACATTCGTCATTGGACTGTGCAATCGATCAGGGGCCATAGGTAAATGTTACAGATGGGATGGTGGCTGCAATGTTCAATGAGCAAAATAGAGATGATGTGGTCGAGGAATCACCTGAATTGCAGAAAAATCACACTGAAGAAGAAAACAATCTGGTTTCCAATTGGAAACAAGATGGGCACCCGACAGACGTGAAGAATGATGTTTTGCCAGGCATTGCAGAAACCACAAAACCAGTTCGTAGTGTCCATGATGCCAAGCAACTTGATCTAATTTCTTCTGTTCGAAGATGCTTGGATCTGCTGTCTCGACAGAATAGGTGGTCTGTGTGGTTGCTAGCCTACATTGCCGTTGTAACAAGTTGGCCATTAGTAGGCTCAGCTATTCAAATTTACTTCAGAAAGAAGCTCAGAAATGTCTTCGCTGCTGCATTTTTCAGGACCCTTGCACGTAAATGATTATTTGTGTTCCCTATTCTGTATTATTTTACATATCTCCCCTAATAACCAAATATATCTCAATAATTCACAGAACAGAAGAGTTATGTAGAATAATTATTTTACATATCTCCCCTGTTCTCTAAGAGGACGAGTTCCTCTAATTCTATGAATTCTTTGAACAGAAGAGTTTGACACTTTTCCTGTAAATCTTAACTTCTACAGGAATTAGACCTGATTTTTTATTAAAATGTTCTAGGGTTTCTAGAATCAACTGTTTACCATTCTCTTCAAATTAAAATGATTGAAATTTTACCATTTCAGTGTATATACAGTTATCAGATAATATTAATTTGCTTCTATTAATTAAAATGATCTGGTGGACTTGGGCTCTCACGATGGATCAGGAAGGCCTCTACTGCTGGTTGTATCAGCTTGCTATCCTTTATGGGTGTTTGTATGGCTTTTTGACCTCTATATAAGGTCTTATTAGCCCTTTAAAGCTTGTATCTAAGGTCATTGTGGACTGTTACGATAAAATAAAAAATAAAAGAGAAGAGAAGCTAAACAGGCTTTCAGCAGTCTTCACTTTTCAGCATCTTTCTCTGTTCTAATTTTATTCCCTGGCAACTTTTAGACGTTGAAAACAGGAAGACATTCAAAGACACTGCAGGCGGCCATAACCCACCTAATTATGCTGGCCACCTTGATATCGCATTCTTCCAAAACACCATTACCAAATTGGTGGAAGAAAGAATATTAAAAACCATCATAGAAGAAAAAAAAAGGCCAAGTGAGAGACTGAAAAAAAGTCTCCCTTGATCATAGCCTGTCTGTAACTTCCTATGTCGACTATGCAACAATAAATGACGAAACAGAGAGAGAAGAAAATAATGGTAGTTTTTTCCCATAAACATTGGAATGCTCCTTAAATGGGCAATCCATTATTCTTATCTCCTGTGACTCGTATTCTCAGCAGAGAAATAGACATAAGAATTTGGACAACATCAAAATGAGATATTTGGAATAGATATTAAACAGGGATTATAGAATCTTACATCGCATAAGAACAGAGGTTCCCAAAGTTCCAATGCAGGTGATGCATGAGATGGGGAACGTGTCTTCTAAACACTTTCTATCTTTGACTGCTGACTTCCGGTTCCTTCTTCAACCTCCCTTCCACTCAGTGGCGGAGCCAGAATTTTCTTGTTAGGGGACCAGACTAATTAAATAATATTATTAAAAATAAAATTCAAATATTATAAGACAAAAAATTTGCCAGAGTAATTTGTTCTAACTTAACCTTGATTTAGAACTAAAAACAGGTACATAAAAATTTATCTTATCAACTTGATTGTATATATTCTCAAGAAAAGTACACAAAGCATATTGATTTCTTATTATAATCCACAAAAATATATCTTATCTAGATATACTAAAAAAAATACACAAAAACATACTAATTTCCGTTTACAGAGCAACTCGACGACTCTTTAAAGAGTCAAAATCATCTATTAACATTTATGTGTTAACAGTTGCAGCAATTTCTTTCTCAATATAGATAACCAAAGAATTTGCAAGAAATTCATCTTGCATCTCGTTGCGAAGTCTTGTTTTAATGATTTTCATGGCTGAAAGAAGCTCGCTATGTAGTAGTTGTTAAAACTGGAAGAGTTAACACAAGACGAATCAGTCTATCAATTAAATAGAAAATCTTTGACTTTCTTGTTTCCACCCATTTTCGGCATAACTCAGAAATTGTAGACAAACTTTTGAAATCCGGATCACGAGACACATCACGCTTAAAGGTTTGCAATTGATATCTCAACTGAATTTTTCTTGCTCTGTAAAATCTTTAGGGTAAAATTTGTCAACAAGTCTACAAATAGCATCGATATTGAAGAAGTTAGATGCATTCTTAGCCTTAGGATACAAATATCAGCAAATTGCAGCAGCTCGCTTTGAGACTTTGAGTGGAAGAGAGCTAGATGCAGAATGAGCAAGAGATAAGCAAGGCAATTCAACGGAAAGTTGGATGACATTGGCGTGTGAGAGAAGCAACTTAGCGTGAGGAGGAAAAAATTTACAGACAAAAAATAACTTTTTGTCACTTTGCTCAGTGTTCAACGAACTTTGTCACTTCAAGCTGGCAGCTATCACGTTGGTTGTAGGCTGTGTTAAATGTTCAGCCGAACACCTATCACGTTACCTAGAAAAAAAAGGGCACCTATCACGTAACTCACGTTGGCTGTAGCTTGTAGCAACAAATTTTGTCCCAATGTGTAAACTACCAATTCCAATGAGTAGAGTTTTCACTGCAGAGAAGTTTGTAAATGAAATAGTCTTCTACTATAATCCTCTCCACACCAATCCCCCCACCTCCGTCACCAAAGAAAAAAAAAACACCATAAAGTACAAACCCCAGTCGGCCTTCCCATCACTAAATGACTTACAATATGTGATATGTTAGGAGGAATCATATTTCTAATAAAACTACTTGCACCCTTTTAGTCATTTTCCTTAGTTAAAGAATATCAATCCCCTGTTTTTCTTTATCTTTTTTTGATTCTATGATTTTTACCAGCTCTCATACCCCTCTACCTGATTGAGGTACTTGAGATGCTTATGGGGGGCTGCCTCACTAAGCCTATCAAGGTCATCATTGCTGATAAATTAATCATTTGGCCTGACCAAATAATTTAGTATACTTGAAATAATCACTT